>JAREYC010000015.1:7374166-8775833 GCA_030015325.1 Cryptoblepharus egeriae | reverse complement strand
TCCCACATATAATCAGTGGGATTAACTTCTGAGTCGGCATCAGTGATGGGATTCAAAGAAATTAATAACAGGTTCTATGCCCATCTGGCAGCCACTTTTAAATGGCTATTTTTAAATTTTATATGTCCTATCTCTTGTTAACAACCGGGTCTATAGAGTAGGTGTGAGCCCACCACTGGTAGGCATGCTAAGGATTGTACTGTAAAGTGTGCAGCAGATGAATGTGTGCAAGAAACCACACACACATTGGCGTGGGGATATTACTATAAGGGAGAGAATGAGACGATGAGTGCAACCCCAACCATGTCAGAAGTTAAGTCCTGTTGTGTTCAATGCCTCTTACTCCCAGGAAAGCTTGTTTAGGATTGCAGCCAAAGTAGAGGTACAACCTGAAGGGTACCTGGTGTGGAAGCTATACCTAGGAAGGCACTATTTTTATCCATCAGTACCTCCACTGCCTCTATGACTTTTGGGTTCATCAGAGAAGGACCCAGCACAATCCCAACCCTTTGGGCAAGCCTGGGAGTGACATCACATGGTAATGTGATGTCACTGCCCCAGGGGTTAGGGCAGTTTGATATTCCTCTGTGAAAAAAAGCAGACTTTAGTAGGATCCCAGACCATCCATTATGGTGGCAGAAGGTGGACTTTGGAGCTTCAAGACCCTTAGAACGTCAACCCTTGGAAATGTAAGGGATCCAAACCATGTGGGTTTATCCTGCCCAGTACCTGGTTCCTAATAAGAGGAAACAGCCTTTCGCTGCTGTTTGTTTCCATTGCTTGGGATTCAGAGGTAAGCTACTTCCCTTACATAGGGTTTTGTTTAGTTCTCAGGGCTAATAAATGCTGATAAACACATCTGAGAACATGAGCAGAGCCCTGCTGGGCCACATCAAAAAAGGCCCATCTAGCCCAGCATCCTGTTTTGGGGGGACAATCCAGAGGCTCTTGTAAATTCAGGAACAGAATAGATATGATGCTTCTGTACATAGATGAAATCATGGCTGATTTCTGGAGACAAACCTAACCTGACCTGCAATCTATATAAGAGCATCAGAAGAGTTCTGATTATCATACCAAAGGTTGCTCTTAGGGAAATTCATAAACAGAGCTGGGAAGCCACACTCTTTGCCCAGCATCATTTCCTTGTCCCTATGTCTCGCAAAATGCAAGATCTGTCTGATATTCTCAGGCACAGACTCGTGTTTCCTCCTGGGTATTTTGTATCCTATGTGATAACCACCTACAGGCACCAGGGAATAAAGGATGCGCAAGCAGGACATGGCAGGAAAACTCACTGGGGCCACTACCTGCAAAGAAGGAAGATCTGGGTGATGGTCAGAACTAAGACTTTGCTTCTGATCTCTAAAGCAAAAGCAGAGAAAATACCCTTTTGAGGTGCTTTATTATTCATGAATCTTTGGGCAAAATCCAGAGTAACTATGGAGAGTCCTTGCTCCGGTGTAAGAACAACTTACTCTGGATTCCAATATGAATTTCCCATAGGTTTTCATTACGTGGTGCAGTAACTACGGATGCACGTAAAGTCTCTTATGTGCTCCTGTAGTTACTCTGGATTTAGGGATTCCTCTCCTTTAGTCAACATTGTTTACCCTGTTTACTAATGATATGGGTTACATATTATGCTTCTCTTCCCACAGCTCTTGATGCAGAGAATGACATAAATCTATATAAATTTACCAACATGTATGAACATCAACATTTACCAGCTATAAATTTACCAATCTGTATGAAATTTACCAGCTATAAATTTACCAATCTGGATGAGCATCAACTAAACAGGTCAAGCTAGAGGCATTCACTGAAAACATGTGAATAAGCCTTCTGTTCTTGTTTTGTTGTTGTTAAGGAAGTGAGTGAACATAATAATGGAGATGGAGGGCTACATGTGTGTGTTTGTGTGTGTGTGCATGCACATTGGCACACATGCTACTTCTAAAAACAAAAACCAGGGAAGCCTATAAATAATAGAAGATGCTATTCATAAAAAACAAAGGAAACACCACATACTTGCTTGGACTACCTCGCAAGGACGGCGGAATACTTACTTACCTCTTCCTTAGTGAGAAGGCAATTTGGGAACAGGAGCGTCTCAGTGGGGGACATCCTGCCTAATACCCCCTGTATCATCTGCTTGGCACTTAGGCTGCAATCCTAAAGACAGTTTTCTGGGAGCAGAAGCCACTGAACACAATTGGGCTTACTTCTGAGTAGATATGGAGCACAATCCTAACCATGTCTACTCAAAAGCCCCATTGTGTTCAGTGGGTCTTACTCCCAGGCAAGCGTCTTTTGGATAGCAGCCATGATTAGGATTTTGTTCTTATGGCGTTAGATAATTTTATTATTTGGCGCTCTGGGATTTTTAGAAAAGGGGGTCAAAATTTTTCTCCGTGTATATTTTTTTGTTTCTTATGGTTTCTTCTCAAATTGTCTTTAATTGTAGTGCTACTACCTTCTCTGATTTGCTTAACAAAGATTTGTTTTAAAACTTATTTTTAAACCATTTTATCCCTCTTAACGGTGCCCAAAGCCTTTTAAAAGATATTGTTCTTTGTCTAGCAAGACATCTTAAATGCAGGCTGTCGAAAGGTAGAAGGGAAATGTTTTAAAATAAACAAACCAGGTTCTTGGTGACTCAGCCGGATTCGTTCTAGCCAGAGTAAAAAGGGCAAATAAAGACGAGGATCATTTTATGCAAGTCCGTGGAAGTTCACAGAGATAAGAGAGTGTCACAGCCCAAAAGTGACCACTCAGGAAGTTAGGTGCCTGCAACATCCTGGCTCTGGGTAAGAAAAGTGTGCATGATGCTTCAATTTCCTGCCTGGATGCAGACAGAAAGCAAAACATCATCCTTGGGACTTCAGGTAGAGTGGTATCTCGGTTTATGAGTACCTTAGATTGTGAGTGTTTTGCAAAGTGAGCAAAGATTTCTTGGTTTGCAAGCTTTGCTCAGTTTGCAAGTGGGTGCTGATGCAGTTTGGCACCCCCAGTCCAGGGTCGTTAGTTTGAAACAACACCCACCCAGCTGGCATCAGGTCCCAGGGTTGAGAGATGAATCATCTGACTTTCCATTATTTCTTATGGGAAAATTTACTTTGTTATACAAGCATTTTGGATAATGGAGCATGCTTCAAGAATGAATTATGCTCATAAACCAAGTTACCACTGTATGTAGATGGTGGGGTTCCTTGCTCACTGCAGTCAAGGGACTTCGGGACAGATTGTGGGACAAACTATGGACTTTGGAGTTTATTTTAACTCTTTTACACACAATCTATGCCCTGGAATGCTATAAGGATGATGAATGTCCTGGGTAGGCTGATGCACTGCTAAGGTCTCCCTCTTAAGACTAGGGAATGCTTTGCACAGAATCTTCTATTCTTATACTATGATAATGGCAGACAGGTTATTCAACATGCAGAGCACTTAGCCAGGACAATCTGGTATTTTTCCAGCAAAACTTATTTGTCAAAGCAGCAGAATCAGATGCAGAGTCTCCTATTCTGGTGAGGTTCCACAATCTCCTTTGCTAGCCAGCACTAGGCCTATAATATTGACATCCCATAAAGTTCATCAAAGAAGGCTACCTAGGGCACAATCCAAAAGTGACCTTGGGTTACTCTATCACCTTGACCCAACTGCAAGATGCTCCCCCCTAGTTACTCTGGAGAAGGCTTGGGGCAGTCTAACGCAACATAGGCTGTCCCAAGACAGGTGGACCTGGGCTGCCCTAACTGGGGCAGCCTAGGCAGTTCAGGAGAGCATGCTGAGAGCATGTTTAGCATTGCTTAGAGCAGAGCAGTTCCTCTGGATCTAGAGCTTGTTTACAGGGCAGAAATGCCCTTATCCAGCTCCTCTGAGTGATACCACCTCAGGAACAGGTCTAGTAATGAGTAGACCCATAGGGGTCCAGGATAAGCCAGAGTAAGAATGGCAATGTTGACCAAAAATCTGAATTCTTGGCCTGCCTATCTGCAACCCTGCCTCTCAACCCCAGGATATGGAACAACTACAGCAGCCCACTAACCTAGGGATACAGAAGGCCACTCCAAGCATCCACCCTCCACTAGAGATACTGCTATATTGCATTCTCATGCTGCAGCTGTTACTGATCGTCAGGAACTTTTGGGCTTCCTTATAATGCAGGCACCACAGCTGTTCCTTGTTCAGTGTGATCTGAGGGGGGTCTCCTCAGGAGCAAGCCCCCCAGGTGTTCCTTACTTGATGCCTACTTACCATTCTCTGGAGCAGCTAGGGCATAACTCTCTGCTCTGGATACAGGATAGTTGGAGCACCCTGCTAGGGCTCTCCTCACTGCCCTTACTCTGGCTTGTGCCCCAAGAGTCTTAAGGTACCTTTGAGATTATGCATGTTTATTGAAATAGAAGCTTATGTGAGCTCCAGTCCAGAAAAGTTGCTACCATGTAAACCTGTCAACCTATGCAGTGGTGTCACAAGACATTTTGTTGCTCTTATTGCAATGGACGGACACCATAGCCCCTCTGGAGTGTTACCAAATAAGACTGGTTTTTTCCCCTAACCAAACAGGATATGATTCTATCTCTGAGCATATACAGAAAGCATTTCCTTTCTTACGGCATACATACAGCGTGCCCCACTGGGCTGCAACGGAAGGTTAGGCAACAACAGATACTGAACACAATCCTAACCACGTCTACTCAAAACTAAGCACCATTGTGTTCAATGAGTCTTACTCCCAGGAAAGTATCTTTAGGACTGCAGCCACTATGTAAGAAGGAACCCCAAAACGTGGGTTGCAAATTACGCACTGTTGGAGCGCCACTGATAGAGAATGTATCAGCAAAGCATATATGCAAGACTGAAAGCGGACAATTTCTTTAAAGGCTTGAGCATCCCATTAATGGATGAACAGAGAAAGGCATGGAACTTCTGATGGGAATGAAGTTTCCCTTCTTGGCTTTTCAAACATACATACTGTTTACCAGTTACTCAATACTTACTATGAACTGTGCTAAAAAGGTCAACAATCACATGAGGACCTCAAAATGATGATTCACCCTGTTTCTAAAAAAGGGGTGCACTTTATCACACAGAAACTGCTGGCACATGGAAGGCAGCCTTGTGATGATTCCCTCACTCCTTTATGTGTGACACTCTTGTTTGTGGAAGTCTGGGATGGGGGGAGTCCACAAACTGCTCAAAATAGACCGGCCACCAATTCCAGGATCAGAGCCCCCTCATTCTATTCAGCCGCCCACCAGACTTGGAGTACAATCTGGAGGAAGCAAAAATACCCTCGAGAGTGAATGACTGTCCCATATTTGCCTTCCCCATCAAAAGCAATTACTCTTTGCAAAAGAGCCGGCTCTTTATTCCCACATGGGTCACAGGGTATTGTGCCAAGTTGTTTTCTTGCTAGACTTTTTTTGGACTTCTCGGTAGAGGCTGATGACTGAAGCGTCATGTGAGGATTTGCTAAACCAGAAGTGCCTCCTACACTGGATTTGGGGTCAAGAGGGGAAAAGAAAGAGAAAGGCCGGAGTTAGCAAGGACAGGAAGCCGTGCCTTGTCTTGCCTTCGCAGGAAGTGCAGCAAGCGGCAGTCACGCTGCCTGGCTGCGGTTCAGGAGTTGAGCTCACTGCTTTCATAGGAAGCACTGGCAGCTTCAAAACCAGGTCCAGATGGAATAAAGAAGCAGAAGTTAAAGCAAGAAAGAAATTCTGTGCAAGTGGAGGGGGGGTTATGAGAAACGGTGAGCAATCAAATGAACTCACTGACCTCATGCAAGAGCTGCTGAAGACACCTGGGGAGGAGATGGTGAAAGTGATGTGGGTTTTTCTTCTGAGATGTGTGATCAGATAAAATACCTTGTCATTCCTCTCTTGGGTCTTTGTCTGGGGACAACTGCAATGCTTTAAACTAACTACACCATTTGGGCTCCATACAATCAGCAGAAGAACTCTTGTCCTGTAGTAAATTCTGCCACAAAGCTATTTGCTGTTATCATAGGGGTATCAGTAAATATATCAATAAATTATCACAGGAAATATCATTAAATGTATCAATAAATTATCACAGGAAATCTATAATTGTATTAATACTAAATTAATTTATTATCAATATGTGATACTAAATTATCACATATTGATAACACTATACGATAACAATATGTGATACTGTGATAATGTAGATAACAATAATAGATTATTGTTAAATATTATTGTTATATATTATATTATATTGTTAATAATATATTATTATTTTTAAATACTGTAGATAACAATAATACATTATTGTTAAATAGATACATTATTATATTGTTAAATAAATACATTATATATATATACTAGCGAAAGGCGTACCCCCGTTGCGGGAGTAAAATTCCCCCGTATGCCATTCCCCCATAATCATCAACCCCCCATAGATAACTTTCCCCCAGGCATAACAACCCCCCATGCGCAACTTCCCCCATGCACATCAACACATCAACCCCCCCAGCGCAACTTCACCCATGTGCATCAACCCAGCATGCACAAGTTACCCCATGCGCAACTTCCCCCATGCGCATCAACCCCCATGCACAACTTCCCCATATGCATCAAACCCCATGCACAACTTTCCCCATGTGCAACTTCTCCCCATGCGCAACTTCTCCCCATGTGCAACTTCTCCCCATGCGCAACTTCCCCCGTGTGCAACTTCCCCCCGTGCGCAACTTCCCCCCGTGCGTAACTTCCCCCGTGCGCAACTTCCCCCCCGTGCGCAACATCCCCATGCGCAACTTCCCCCATGCGCAACTTCCCATATGCGCAACTTTCCTCCCATGCGCAACTTCCTCCGTGTGCATCATCCCCCCATGCGCAACTTCCCCCATGCGCAACTTCCCATATGCACAACTTTCCTCCCGTGCGCAACTTTCCCCCGTGCGCAACTTCCCCATGCACAACTTTCCTCCCATGCGCAACTTTCCTCCCATGCGCAACTTCCCCCGTGCGCAACTTCCTCCGTGTGCATCATCCCCCCATGCGCAACTTTCCTCCGTGTGCATCATCCCCCCATGCGCATCATCCCCCCATGCGCAACTTCCCCCCATGCGCAACTTTCCTCTCATGTGCCATTTTCCCCATGCGCAACTTCCCCCATGCGCAACTTCCCCCATGCGCAACTTCCCATATGCACAACTTTCCCCCGTGCGCAACTTTCCTCCATGCGCAACTTCCTCCCATGTGCAATTTTCCTCCCATGTGCAACTTCCCCCCTGCGCAACTTTCCTACATGCGCAACTTCCCTCATGCACAATTTCCCCTCATGTGCAATTTCCCCTCATGCGCAGCATCCTCGCCAGCACAACCTCTTCCTCTGAACAATGTCCCCCAGTGCACCAGGGTCTGAGCACCATATTGGCTGGATGTTATTCAGTCTCCCATGTTAAGTATAGGACAGAAACACGTTGCCCCCTTTTCAGCCCCTGAAGGGTTAAATGTCTCCAGATGGTTCTTGGTGGGAGTTCAGGTGACAGAAGGAACTCCCAGAATTCCATGCTTCAGGCCCAGCAGTTGGGGCGGAATTTTGCTGAGTCAGCAATTCTCAATGCAAAGTATAGGGAGGAAAACGCATTGCGCCCCTTTTCACCCCCTTCCTGTTGGAATTTCCAAAAACCGGTTCTTAGTGCACCCCTCCCTCACAGAAGGAACACCCACCCCAAATTTCACGCTTCTAGGCCCACCGGTTTTGGCAGGGCGGTGATGAGTGAGTGAGTGAGTGAGTGAGTCAGTCAGTGACTTTTCTCTTTTATATATATAGATAAAACTGAAAAGTCACTGACTCACTGACTCACTGATACAGCAACGCCCTACCAAAACTGCTGGGCCTAGAAGCATGAAATTTGGGGAGGGTGTTCCTTCCGTGATGGAAGGTTTTTGGAAGTTCCAACCGGAAGGGGGTGAAAAGGTGTGCCAAGTGTTTTCCTTCCTATTGAAGAGTCCCTGACTGAGGGACGCTGTGTTCCAACTCTTGGACCTAGAGTGTAAAATTTGTGGAGGATGTTCCTTATGCGACACCCACCAAGAACCAATGTTGAGAAATTTAACCCTTAAGGAGGTGAAAAGGGGTGCAATGTATTTTTGTCTTATACTTAACATTGAAGACTGACTGACAGACATCCAGCCAATTTGGTGCCTGATGCACTGGGAGGGAAGGTTCACTGGGGGGATGGTGCACAAGGGGGGACAGTGCAAATGTGGAGATACCTGCACTGTGTCCAGTTCAAGATTGGAGTTGCTGCTGTCGTTACCGTGGGAAAAGGAAGAACTCTTCCCATACCTCAGGTAGCACTGCAGAATCCCGAATGGATTTACTCAGAGTTGTGCCACCAATTTCAGAGACATAACACTGAGCAGTCCTGGACCATTGCAGCAGACTTGGATCTGGCATAATCTCTGGGTCCCAGTTCTGCCTCTCACTCCCTACTTCCTGACCACTGTCTGTCAGTCAGTCTGTAGTATTTATATATTGCTTTTCAACTAAAAAGTTCACAAAGTGGTTTACAAAGAAAATGAAAAAAATAATAGCTAATTTATAGCTAATAGCTGTCCTACCCATCACCTTCCCTCCCCCACCTGAAACACCTTCAATAACTTCAGTTACAAAGCCAAACATCTCTCTGTGCACATCTGCATTGTGTGCATCAACCAAGGTGTAGCCTGCTTCATTTGAGAAGAGAGAACAGTAGTAAACTTATCCAACTAATTGGTCCACTGCCATGTAGAAACCAATGTCCACTGGTCAATTTGTGGTCAGAGCTGTCTCCAGCCCACTCCGCATCAGTGCAGACCACTAGTTTTGGGTTGTCACTGACTAGCAGCTTCAGGATAAATCTAGGATACATTTCAGGTTATCTGCCTACTTTCCTAATTGCAGTTCAATCTCTTTGTGGATGAACTGGTTCTTCTGCTTACACTAGTGGCAATGTCTAGTCAGACTATGATACTCAGGTACAGCAGCTTTTCTATTACTGCTCTGCATTGGCTGTTTGGCAATAGTTCACTTTCTTTATTTTGTTTGGGAAAGTTTCCATTGTGGTGTCTACTAGTAGGTATCTTCAGATGCAATCCTAACCTAGGCCCACACAACTCATCGGTCTTCCTGTGGTGATGTAGGGAGGCAAGCCCAGGTCTGTGCACTGGCCTAACCCTACCCAGGAGTGGCACAGTAGTGTCTTATGGCACTTTTGTATCATCCCCAGGACAGCACAGTACTTTTGGCCTTCAAAAAGGCCAGCCTAACTGGAGCTTAGGATTCCAGCATTTGAATTTTAAAGACTCTGCTAGGTTTAAAGACTTTTGACCTTGCATGACAATCTAATTCCATCTTCTTTTAATTTAACTCCCATCTTCTTTTTCTTCTTTTACTTTAACTTCCATCTTCTTTTTCTTCTTTTAATTTGGAGCTGTAAGCAGTAGCTGATATTTTCCAGTTTTTATTTCCCATTTATACATTCAGGTGGCCCAAAATGATATCACATCTTTACCTCTTTCATAAAATATGATCTGATCTTCAACACATTCTAAAAGCAAGTCTGTTCTCCACTATATACAGTGGACCCTTGCTATTCACAGTTACCTATTCCAGGACCCCCTGCATATACCAAATTCAGCTGATGATGAAATCCACAGGGATAGCAGAGCAGCACTACAATTATTAACATCTGGGAGCCATGGGCAGCCACCATGTCTCCTCGGAAGGCACAGCCTCAGAACATCTCTCAGGTGCAACCAGAAGTTGCTGGCATGAGTCACATCTGGGAGACCTTCTGAGGCCGTCAACATCTGCTGATACCAAGACTATGGATAAGGAGGGCACATGGTACAAATTCTGGGTTGCCTCACTTGACTGTAGCCTTGATGTGCCACAGCATCAGGTCCTGCTTCTTTTTCTAGGCTCTGGTTACCTGCTTTAGGCCATGCATCCCTTTTCTGAGGAAAATATGAGATGCATCCTTTCGCTGTTTATGCAGGCTGGTGGCTGTTCCAGGCAGAGCTCTTCTGCTAACTTGCTATGAAGAAAAGCAGTTTTTACATCTAAGTGCTTGACAGCTACACTGAAAAGCATTTTTGTGGTGGTTTAAAGGTTTCTGGAGCAAAGGTTTCATCATAGTTCTCTCCATATTTCTGTGCACAGCTTTATGCTATAGCATTCCACTATCCCATCTGCATTTTGCTTATCTTTGAACACACACGGCAGCCTAATGCCTTCTGGGTGGTCTGAGTCCATGTTTTGTCTTTCTGTAAAACATCTATTTCTTCTTGAGCAGCACTTTCTCCACTTGCTTGCCTCAGCTGCATGCATGGCTTCATCTTCCATGATTCTGGTTCATGATATAGTGAAAATCTTGTGAGGTAAGGCAGGTCCAGGGGTCTAGGACAGTGGTCTTCAAACCCGGGGCCAGATGCATACTTCAGTGAGTCTAATGTGGCCCTCAGCAAGATCCCTCTATCCCAGTGTTTCTCAAAGTGGGAGTCGGGACTCCTCTGGGGGTCTCCTAGCGCCTTCCTGGGGGTCGCCTAAAGACCCCTGGTGCAGGGGGCCAGGTCAGGCTTGCCAGACCTCCAACTGTAGCTGCATGCGCACTGGGGCGGACTGACAGCCTCAGGCCCCAATCCTATGCATGCCTACTCTGAAATAAATCCTATTGTGTTCAATGTGTGCATAGAACACACATTTCATTTATAACAATGAAAATACATCCTGCATATTGGATATTTACATTACGATTTATAACAGTAGCAAAATTACAGTTATAAAGTAGCAATGAAAATAATTTTATGGTTGGGGATCCCTACAACATGAGGAACTTATAAAGGGGTCACGGTGTTAGGAAGATTGAGAACCACTGGTCCTTGTAATGCACTCCAGCACATTCTTATATGTAAATTTATGAAAATTTATTCAAATTTGAAATGTAAATTAGTTTTCTGGCCCCCGACACAGTGTCAGAGAGCTAATGTGGCCTTCCTGCCAAAAAGTTTGGAGACCCCTCATCTAGGGTCCTTACTGGAGCCTCATCTGGTATCTTCACCATGTACGGCTCTTCTGATTCAGTTTTCCCTTCTTCTCCTGCACTTCTCTCTGGTGAGGAGTCTCTGGGCATGTTGTCCCTGTAGGCTGGCATATACACAAACACATCATCTGCCACTGGAAAGTGAATATCAATCATGGTTCTTGTCAGCATTCCTGAGCTCTTTAAAATACAATTCATGGCATGCTGTTACTTTTCCAGTGTGCAAATTCATTATTCTGCTATATTTGGACCGATCCAATAAATTTGCCTTCTCTGGAACTGGCATCGGACTTGTGCCTTCACATTTTTGGAACATAGGCATAGGCCTTGCTGCTGAAAACTTTTAAGTGCTCCATGTTAGGTGTCCTTCCATGTCACAGTTCAAAAAGGGCTACATTTTTTCCTTTAGCAGGCACTCTGTTTTGAAGAGCTTACCCCCAAATTGGTTAGGTAATGCAGTGTCCATAAATACATACCTGACCATATCTGTTATTATGTTCTGCTATGCCATTTTGTTCTGGAGTATACTGAACAGGATGCTTGTATGTTATTACCTGCTCTGTTTTTATGTTGGATGAGACATACTCACCAGCACTATCAGTTGAGGCTTCCTTCCAAATTTGTTGTTGACACTTTCCACATATTTAAAGTAATTAGATAATCCATGGAAGTTATTTTCGTAGTGTTTATTCTTTACTATGTAGCCTATTTGGATTGTTCAACATAGGTGTGAACTGTGCACTAGCAGTATGATAGTATGCTTGTGATTTCATTTTCAGAAGGCTTTGCTGCAGCCTATTCACCTGCTTATGTATTTGTTACAATGTTTTAACCTTCAGATCTCTAACTTGGTGCTAATATCTCTGTGGTCAAATTTTCAGTGCCATTGGTCAAGTCACTCATTAGTGCTGCCCCTCATCTGAACCTGGTGAGTCTGGATGGTTTACCTGATAAATCTAATTTCATAAACACCTTCATGCCCAAACGCTTGTGCAATTAACACATTGTCTTTAGTTATGCTTCATTTCCCATTGTAAAAATTAATTGTGTGTCCTCATTTTCTAATGCAGACATTCTAATCATCTTGCCATCCAGATCTGGTACATCTGCTGTGACATCAAAACATCGTCCATTTGCAATGCATGTTACCATTCCACAACCTTCGCCAGAAATTTCCACACTGGCACCATTTGGGACAAGAACAATTCTAATTGCATTTGTATCTAGTTCTTTTAAAAAACATTTTTTTCCTAAACAGCTACAATTTGCACAACTAGAATCAATGATTAACTTTACATTTTTTAAAATTTGGCTCATTCATCATCCACAATCTTGCATCCTTTGGCTTAAAAGTATAATCTCCACATTTCTGAGTCTTTTCTGTAAAATCCTATACACCGTGGCTTTTTCTCGTTCCTCTGTTTGAGGAGTTGCCTGTAGCTGATCTGCATTCCCTTCTCAAGGGGTCTTTGCCTTCACATGTACAGCAGGTCAGTTCCTGTCTTTTGTGATGGTTATTACTAGCTACTTTCTGGTTGTAAAATTGGACTTAGAGTTTCCTTGTTCTGTCCACTCCATTTGGAAATTCCATACTGCTTCTCTATAATTATTATTTTTCTGACCTGGTATTTTGCTGATAAATGTGCAAAGGTTGATTTTCACAATAAGCCAAGCTGAAAGCCAATCTTTTGATTGCCAACATGCACAAAGCCAGTTACTTATCTCAAAAATCAAAGTCAGCATTGCTAAAACATTAAAAAGGGCTCTTTAGTCCTCAGCTGCAAATGGCAGAGATTCCTACAGCAGACAATAGCTTCTTTGATGTTGATTATCTGTTCATCAGTAAAGGCCTTAATCAGATATTTTTAGCTTTGGTATCTAATTTATGCCATTTAGAAATCTAGTCTCTCCTTGTGGCTGGCTGATTTTCAGTTGAATTTTTCTGCAAAATCAGCCTTTTCCCTGTATTTTCAGCCAGTGTTAAGCTGTGCTGCTACACATCTGTGTAGCTCAATCCCTAGGAAGCCAAAACCTATGCTGCTTAGTTTGGAGCTTGAAGTCAGGGAATGATATACGATAGAAGTTTTAATGTTATTCCATGTTTCAATATTATTCCTATGTTTCAATGTAATTCCATGTGCCAACATGATTCTATGTGCTGACATGCCATGAGCCTACCCTTTAATGCAGAAGTAAAATGTAAATAATGTTTTTAGGCACTGGGCATGGCTGGGCACTGGTGGGCACAAAGTGGGCACCAAGCACCTGCAGCACTGACTTGTCTGCGCTGCTTCCATCCCTTCCATTCCATTCCAGGACCTGGGTGTGCAGCCTGGAAGCTTCCATGGAGCACTCCAGCCCAGGAGCGTGAAGGCAGAGTGGAGGGGGGAGAAAAAGCTGCTTCTCTACCTGCCTCCACACTTCAGGGCTGGAGCAGCCACCACAGAGGCTCTTCTGCTGCTCACCCAGGTCTTTGAGTGTCACTGAAAATCAGGCAGGTGCCATCCTCAGCACCTGTGCTAGAGGTTTTTGACCCGATATATGTCATCGCTGTGCATCTGGAAATGCCACAGAACATGCTTTTCCACTGCCAGGTTGGTTCCACATGCCAGCCTAAACCTAGTTAAGATTGGGCCACGAGCATTATACAGTGGCGCCTCACGTAAAGAATGCCTCACATAAAGTAAGTTTCACATAACAAACAAAAATTTTTCTAGGATTCTGCTTCACGTAAAGAAAATGCATCACGTAAATAAAACATTAGTTGGCAGTTGGGGCAGACGCGCTGACCGGCAGTCTGTTTAAAAAGTGTCAGTGCTGCCTAGCGCACCTGCCCATAGTGAAAGCAACACTTCCGCTATGTTCCTCCTGAGGCCGGGTGTCTGCTGGGCAGAGGGAGAGAAGAGCAGTGGAGAAGAGGGAAGCAGCTCACGGCCAGGCAGAAGGGAGCAGGAGAGAGAGAGGCTCAGGATGGAGAGAAGGAGAAAGTGGGGAGACTCTTTGAAGATGTCTTGGATTGCAGCCTCCTAACCATGTCTACCTGGAAGTAAGCCCCATTGTGTTAAATGGGTCTTACTCTCAGGAAAGTGTCTTTAAGATTGCAGCCTAAGTAGACTTCATAAGATCATGCACATTGAATGCATGTTTTGAATTCAATCCCAGTGTTCTGTCATGATTTTTACATCCACTTAATATTTTTATATGAATATTTTTGGGGTTGTGGAACCAATCGTCTGCGTTTCCATTATTTCCTATGGGAAAATCCGCTTCACGTAAAGAAAGTTTCACGTAAAGAAACTGCCTCTGGAACTAATTAATTCTGTTACGTGAGGCGCCACTGTAAAAGGGTAGGGAGAGAAGATCAGAAAGCAGAAGTTCCCCCAAATTAACCTTTCTGCAGTGCTGGATCCATAATCTGTTGGAAAAGGGGATTCAAATAAGCAGAGCAATCAGCAGAAGAGCCCTTTCCCTATAGAAAGCTTGCTGATATCAATACATACAGGAATAGCCTTGGGATTGGAGCAAGGGCCAGTCTAGTTTGGAATCATCACAGCAACTAGCCATTTGAGTACAGCATCCTTCCACAGTTTGATCCACAGCAACAAGTCTTCAGGGGTGTACAGAGCACATACAATAAGAAGAAGTCTGCTGGATCAGGCCAAAGGACCATCAAGTCCAACAGCTGGGGAGCAAACAAGACAACAAAAGACCTGCATCCTGCTACCATCCCCTTGCACCCGGCCTTTTAAGAGACCTCCATGAGGGTGTACTTATTTTATTAAAAACAATAAGTCCCACAAGTTAACTATACACTGTGTGAGGAAGGAGCTTCTTGTGCCCATCCTGAATCTTCCACCTCATCAGTTTCTGAGATCTGGTATTATGGAAGAGAAAGGAAATCTCATATTGTATATTTTTTATAAACCTCCCTGATGTTACCATTTCTCCTGATTTCCTTAAATTACCAAGTCTCAGACATGGTTGCTTTTCATTCTAAAGACGAAGCTCTAGGTCTCTGAACATTTTTATTAATTTATTTATCTGCACCTTCCCCAGATATTATACTTTTTTTGCAACATGCTGTCTTTTTCCAACTGAGTCCAACTTTGAAAAATGCCCAAGATCAGCATTATCAGCCCACTGGCTCCCAGGTGTACACATTTGTTCCCTGCTGCATATATACAATATAGGGCAGAAATGCTTTAAGCCATTGCAGCTGAATTTCAACTTAAAGAACCTTAAACTCTGTTTCAAGCACAGGAGCAACAACAGCTATAAGTTAAAAAAAGGAATGTTAAGGCATAGCCAAATATAGTACATACCTTTTCTTCTGCTGTTTTTGGACTGTATCTGAAAGAAAAAGAAAAGGAAGACTTTTTTGTGAATGGAATAAGCTCTAACAAAATCCATCATTTTAATATGCAGACAGCCTTAATCATCGGAGTCGACAATCAGTGACACAATCAGTGCTGGCATTATCGATGACAGAGGTAAACCGAACATGGGGGGCTTCTTTTCCCCCTCTTACAGAAGCAGAATTTGGATCAAGGATCCACCTGTAGCTATAATCACTGGCCAGTTAGCATTCCCAGCCAAGCATTACTGATAGATTTCCAGCTGGACACTAAAGAGCCAGTGAACAATTTGAAAGTCCTTCACTGCTGCCTCTGTTGTTAAGGGTGGTGGCATGGTGGAAAAGGCATAACTAGGATGGAGCCTGAGGGATATCAGATCTGGATGCTAAGCCAAGGGGGGCGCATGACTACTCCTTAGGTTCGACTCTAGTTATGCAAGGCAGTCACTTTCAGAGTCTCCCCACAGAAGGTGGCAATGGCAGCTTTGCACACTCTGCTCCTTATCATGTGGAGGCTCTCCTCAAAAGCACAAAGATGCTACAAGTACAAGTACAAGATGCTACTTCAAAGGGAAGAATACAGAAGAAACATCACTGATGTGGGTGCTGGGGCAGTACATTATGCCTGTCTTGAGAGGTGCACTTTTGTTCACTGTGCCCCCAAATGGACTTCTCCCAATTATATGTATGCTAGGAATTTGCTTTTTGCAGCATCAGCTTAGACAGAGGTGTCCCAAGTCCCTGTCTTCATGTGCAATCCTAATACAGTTAGGCCAGCATAAATTCCAACATTAGTCCTGTGCTGGCCTCTGAGTGATACAAAAAGCAATTTTGAGTTTTACAAAAGGCAATTCTGCACCACTCCTGGGAGATTAGCCCAGTGCATGGACATGTGCTGGCTTAAATTGGTTAGGATTACACCCTTACTTCCCCGCCAAGGATCATCGCAGACACTGTACTTCATGTGCCTATGGTGATCTGCATACACACTAAGAATTCTTTTAGAATAGACACCCTTGAATTGCATGGAGGAGAGGAAGACAGAGGACAAGACCAATGGCCACCTACTACTGAGTTGCAACACAATCCTATACATGCTTACTCAGAAATAAGTTTCACTGTGTTCAATGTTGCTTAATAAGTGTGTAAAGGATCACAACCTTAATATGTGAGATCCTGTCTGAACTGGGAAATGCCTGGTTCAGAACAGAATCTTTCTTGTAGTCAGGGTGAAGTTGGCCAAAACATCCCATGAGAACAAAGAAATTGAGACCCAAAAAAGCACGCGATAGCCGAGCCAAGACTAAGATAAGATGATCCAGGGCAGGAAGGCACATGACAGGAGAGATCCAGAGAGCCAGACGCCACTCCAACTTCAGTGGCATTTCTGGAGAAGCAGACTTTGATTTCCGCATGCCTAGCATTTCTCTGCACGGCAGTCACTGGCCTTCTCACATTCCTGAGGCTGCAAAGCTTCACAACAAAAGGGAGAAAGAATGACTCCTATTTATGTATCCACCGAGGGGAGGAAGAAGAAGGAAAGAGAAGAGCAGGGCAATGAGCTCAGCCGGCCTTGTAGGGCAGTGGCCTGGAGGTGGAAGGTTCTGACCTCAGATGCCCGATGAGAAATCAAAGGACCACACTCTGCGAGTAAAATTCACCTGCACAGCTGATGTTCTTGCAGGCAAAACAGCAGCTGAACCCTGCTGATTACAAAGTGCTATTGAAAGATCTTACCTTAATTATTTGAATTACTAATTTTGGGCTGGCCGTAAGAGCGGCAGTGTCCAATTGTAAACAGTTTTTTGGGGGGAGGGGGGGGGGGTTCACATCCAAGGATAGAATCTTAGGGATATAAATAAAAATTTTTATAGACCTTGCATCTCTATGGTAGAATGGAAAGCAATCAAACTGTGTCTGTGAATTAATGAACGAAACAGATCACAGATCTGAACACAAAATATCAGAGTATACAATTAGCTATTAATTAGCTATTATTATTTTTCCATTTTCTTTGTAAACCGCTTTGTGAACTTGTTAGTTGAAAAGCAACAGACAGACAGACAGAAGTCTAAAGTAGATCACACTAGCACAGGCCACCCGTAGGCAAAGGACTTAATTGAGAAAATTTGCTCCAATGGAGTGATGGCCTGTGACCATCGAGGAGCAACCTGTCTGAGCAAGGAGGGGACTTGAGTAACTTCTGCCTGCTGGATCATTCAATCTTTAGGCAGACAGGTTCCAAACTTGGGCAGCAGAGATGTGCGAGGGGAGGCACAGTGAGAGATCTCTTTTTATTAGGCTTGCAACCTGCTGAGGTATGTGCAATGAAATTGGCTGCCTTACCACCATCAACACAGATACTGAGGCATATGCCTTATTCCCAGTCAGGCATATGGTTCATTTGGTATTGTCTAAAGGTGCAATCCTAATCCAGGCAGGCACAACTCATTGGTCTTCCCATCCCTGCTGTGATGTAGGGAGGCAAGTGCATGACTGTGCACTGACCCAACCCCCAACCCCCCCCCCCCGGAGTGACGCAGAAGTGTTTTCTGGCACTTTTGTTGCACTCCCAGGCCAGCACAGGACTTGTGCTGGGACTTAGGCCGGCTTAAATGGGAGTTTGGATTGCAGCCTAAGGTTACAATCCAGAGTAACTATGGGATCTTTTACCCCAACATAGTTATGATGCCACCTATGTGAAACCTATGGGAAATGCATAGAGCAATCCAGAGTAAGTGCCTCTTACATCTTCCTGTAGTTACTCTGGATTGTAGGGAAAGTGTCTCAACATATTGTCTGAATGTCTAGGTACTGTCTATATTGGCGGACACTGACCCTACAAGGCTTCAGCCGGGCATTTTTCTGAGCCCTCCTTAGAATTGCTTCCAGGGGCTGAACCCACATCTTTCTGTATGCAAACTAGGTGCTCCACCACTCCACTATGGGCCTTTCTCAGTGGTTTCTCCACCTACAATTTAATATCTCAAAACATATTATGTTGGAGTTTCCATTTGTTGCATTTTCTGGTGAATTGTATTCCAGTTTGAATACAGACTGGGAGGAAACCCATGATTACAGCAGTAAAATCAGTGTGTGTGGGGGGGGGGGGGGAAACAGGGGGGATTTACCAGAAAGCACAGAAGTTATTGTACTTCCTACCCTTATTATTATTGTATCTCCTATCCTTTTGTACTCCCAGACTCAGATTGCCAAGGGAGGTGGTGGACTCTCCCTCAGTGGAGAGCTTCAAGCAGAGGCTCGAGGAGCACCTGTCAGAGATGCTCTAGAAGGATTTCCTGCTACAGGCAGGGGGTTGGACTAGATGACCTACTGGGTGCCTTCCAACTCTAAGATACTACAATTCTATGACTCAATACAGAAAGGGCCATTATTTGAACTCTCTTTTCCTTGTTACATCTGTTACTCAAAAGGGAAACAGGATGGGGTTGAATACAAATCTGAGTAATTGAAACACATTTTCATGGCTTATAAAAAGTACTGGAAAAACACAGAACTGTGTAGAGGACAAATATGTAGTTCTGGAAAACCACAACCCCTCAATCCACCTGGGACATTGCAAATGGTAGTAGCCTGGAATGTTGGAACAGAATTACAGGGATTCCAGACCTTGTGATGCTCAATGAGCTAGGAAAAGGGAGATTTCTCAGGGTAGGACTTAATGGAATTTAACCATCTGACACTCCAAATCACCCTGTACAAATTGTGCCCTCGTGGCATTCCAACATTATCACACTGCTCCGCAGGACAACAAATTCCTGACACAAGTCCATGTACTGCTATTTCCACTCGTGCTAAGAGAAATGACCACAAAAGGATCCAACCAGCTTGGAGATCTTCTCTTTAAAAAATATGTTAGGCATTTGACGTTTTTAGTGTGTTTGACTTGCCGTGTGTTTTATCTTCTGCATCTGTCCTCCTTCAGAACTTCTTATCAAACTGGAAAAATAAGAACCTAAGAGTCTTCCTCTTAGAGGAGCCACAGTGGGTCTGTCTAGCTTAGAATTTTGTTTCCAACAGAGGACAGCCAAATACACCCAGGCAAGTCCCCTACTCAAAAAGGGGTAAAGGCAGCACCCCTCTGTTTTCTGTCCCCATTAGCAACTGATAAGCAGAAATTGGTAGACTGCCTAGGCTGCAATCCTAAACACACTTTCCTAGGAGTAAGACCCATCGAATCCAATGGGGCTTACTTCTGGGTAGACATGTTTAGGATTGTGCTCTAAACCTTTTTCTGGGAACCTGCAAAACCCGTTAAAAAGTTCATCATTACACCTTTCAGCAGTTCAAATCATTTGCAGCATTTCACCTCTTTTCCGATGCCGTTTCTTGCTGCCTCTTCAGTTCCTAGACGTGAACATGCTGGAGTCACCAAGCTGAACAGAATGAAGGACAGCCAAATCTTCCCATGAGTGACTTTTCTAATCCCAGTACGTTAAGCAAGGCTTTCCTTCAAGAGCCGGAGCCCACCTTTTATCTCCGCCTTGCAACTTCCAAAGCTTGTTTATATGTGTGTAGTATTTTTTTCACCTATGGCAGATGTTAGTATTCTTTTTCACCTGTGGGAGGTGAACACTACTCAAGTCTCTCACAATCTGAAAAGCTGCAACTGTTGGATCTAAGGTTAAAAAGGAACATAAAGCAGACTTGTCCCCGTTATTACTGATTTATCTCACTTCTGCAAGGAGCTTATGGAGGGAATTTGGCTTCTCCTCTTCCATCCGTTTTATCTTCACAACAGCCCTATGAGAAAAAGCAGGTGGGGGAGAGGCAGAGAGAAGCATCCAACCCTAAAACCATGAAATACCATGGAACCCAGAGATACCATGAAACCCAGGTTGCTAGGAGAGCTTTACCAGCTTCAGTTTTTACACCAGTTGCAGCCTTACCCAGATTGACCCATTTTACGTTGAGTGACCTATTTTTAAATTACCTGACCTAAACTCAGCCTCACAAGCACTGGTCACTTTCAGACTGCAAAGTACTGTGATGTGCTTCATATGGGCTAATCGCTGACAATTGTTCAGAAATTCTGGATCCGTTCCATGATTTCCAGTTATCTATGTCCAATTCAAAGGCTTGGCTTGGGCCTTTACTTTTACCTATTTATATAAAGCATTCCCACACCTCTCTTAAAACCTTCACACAAAGCAGCTTAATTAAATTTAAATATACAATATTTACATACCACTTCTTGAAATTAATATTGGTACAAAGCGATTGACAGTAAAACCATGATAAGATCTACTTGATTTTACATGAGATAACAACTATAATACAATGGTCCTGTAGGTAACTTGGGCTTAGGCTCCACTGACATCTTGAATACAGCCCCAAAACAAAATGGTAGCCAATGCAAGGGTATAGTTCCAATACCTGGTATGACTTACTCTGAGACTGCAATCCTAAGCCCCAGCATAAGTCCCTGCATAAGTCCGTAAGTCACTTCTGTGCCACTCCTGGGGAAAGGGAAGGCCAGCTCACAGACATGTGCTTGCCTTCCTATATCACCAAGGGAATAGGAAGACTGATGAGTTGTGCCAGCCTAGATTAGGGTTGTACTCTAACCCTAAAATCCAGAGTAACTACAGGAGCACGTAAGAGACATTACATGCACCCGTAGTTACTGCACCACCTAGTGAAAACCTATGGGAAATTCATATTGCAATCCAGAGTAAATTGTTCTTACGTCGGAGCAAGGACTCCCCGTAGTTACTCTGGATTGCGCCCTAAGTGTTCCACAGCCACGAGCAGTTCATTGGCTCCATTTTACACCAGTTGGAGTTTCTGAGCCATTTTCAAGAACAGCCAATCTCTAGTGGTTAAGCTCCAATTTAACCATAGCATAGTTAACGAAAGCTTGGTCTGACTTCTGCAAACAGGGTCACAACTAGCCAAGCTGTCAAAACTGATAAAAAGATACCAGAGATAATGTCATTTTCTCATCCAAACAAGGATGGAATTCTTTGGCTACTCCAAGGAGTAATCAGTGGAATCAGAGGTTCCTCCCAAGCTGCACATCTGTGTTTTCAGGTGTTCAAAGTGATCTGGGCCAAGGTTACCTTAAGGTAAACTGTACCTGAGCTTTGTAATCAGCCTTGTTAGCTTTCACAGGACTGAAGGAATGGCTGTGCACTCTTTTATATAAACTCATAGACCCTGCTCTACTGAGACAAGTTTGGCTGATGAGAGCCAGACGCAGACCTTCTCTGTGGTGGCACCTTACCTTTGGAACTATGTATCTCCATGAGAGAGTTCACCAGGGGTTCGTTTTTTAAAATGGGTGGCAAGCAGTTTAAATGGGTGGCAGGCTAGAGGAGGGCAAAAAAAAAAATTTAATTGCTGCTGTACTGCAGTTTTAGGCTTTTCCCCCATCCTTACCATTTTAACTTGCTATTTAATGTTGCTTTGAGAGATTATTGCTTTGAGAGCAATAATCTCTTATTATTATTAATTATTATTATCATCTTATTATTTATTAATAATAAATTATTGCTATTTAATGTTGCTTTGAGAGATAATGTTGCTATTTAGTGTTGCTTTTTGTTTAAAAGCTGGATATCAATTTTGCTAATAAATAAATTGGCTCAAGGATGTCCAGAAAACATCACGGACTGAGATCAGCTGAGATTTGAATCTAGGCATCCTTCATACAAATATAATGCACTAGTCAGTATTGGTACAGGTTGCCAGGACCCTGGTGCAACGCCCTATTGGTAATAGTGCCCTTTGCCTGCCTGGCTACCTCACTGATGGTGAGAATTGCCACAGGTATGAGTGGCAGGCCACAAGGGGTCTCAGGTTGTGCCTTTCATCCTAAGATTTTCCACCACAGCCCCTCTCCAACCTGCCACTAATGCAACCCAGAATGACATTTTTCTGTTCATTCAAGGAACAAACAATCATTCTTCTCCTTACCATGCATGCTCCCATGAAATCCCAAAGTGTAGAACTTCAAAGGGCACAATCCTAACCTAGGCTGGCACAACTTACCTATCTCCCCATTTCCGTGGTGGTGTGGGAAGACCAGCACATGTCTGTGCACTGGCCCATCACCCCCAGGAGTGGTGCAGAAGTGCCTTAACTTCATTTTTGCAATCCCCCAGGCCAGAACAAGACTTGCACAAGGACTTATGCTAGCCTAACTGGAGATTAGAATTGCAGGCTCTGTATTTCACAGCAATATGCAAGAAACATGGTAAAGGTTTGTGCTGATTTTTTGCACAGAGTCAGCAGACCTGACTGCCATGTGATGCCATTCCAAGTCATGCCACCTCTGCCTTTATCTAACACATGGGGTGCGGAAGAGGCCAGGGATGAAGGAGGTAACCTTGCTAGTCCCCACAGGGCCGAAGGAATGGCTATGCTCTTTTTTATATAACTCAAATTATTACATATTGCATAAAGGTAACCAAAGTATTGTATGTGCCAAGAAAAAGCTGGATTCTGTCATCTGTATGAATTATGCACCGTCATTTGGGCTTCTGAATAGTATGAGGCATAGCCAAAAAAAAGGGTATGGAGGTTTATGTTTATGAACTATGGGTCCCTTTAATTGGTACACCTTTTCCTCTGCATTGCTCACAATCTTAGCAGGATGAAGGGCTCCAAAAAGCTTTTCAGAAATCGAGATGATGCCACACGGTTGTGCCATTTGCACAGGACCTTTGCAGAACTATGCTCTGTGCTGCAAAGCAACAAGTGTTCAGGTGCATTCAGCAATGCTAAATGCATGGGGAACACCAGAATTTAAAATCCCAAACAGGATCCTCAGTGAGCGGCAGAACGTTCTGCAGCTAAAAGAGCAATACATTATGCACTTTCTGAAAAGTAAGCCCCATTGAACACTACCGTATTGCATTTACTTCCAGATAAATGTGCATGGACTGCTTTGAAAGAGAACAGAAAAAATTGTGAAAATTAGGGCTGCAATTCTAAACTTTCCTGAGAGTAAGTGCTATTGAACTCAATGGGACTTACTTCTGAGTAGACATGCTTGGGATTGCATTGTTAAATATATGACTGTGGGTGCCAGGTAAATACTGACAGTGGATCCCATTTCTTATTTACAGCTGTTAAAACACGTATCGCCGACAACTGTTGATTAAAAAAAATATGTATATAAATAAATTTTAAAAGATGACAATAAGATATAGACAGTCCGGCTTTTTCTCACGAACTTTATATTGCTTTGAAGGCATAATTACAGCCTTCTTTTGAAATGTGCTGAACAAACAGCAGAGAGACAGAGAGAAAAGAGAGAGACAACCCCCAAACAGGCAGCAGAGCCAGAAACGAAGGTGCCATCTCCTGCCACTCTAGCAAACAGCAGTCTCTGTTTTGTATTGCTTTTTTTTAACTCTCAAAAACAAGGGGGAGGAAGAGTCTCTCCTCCGAAAGTAGATTCTTGCCTCAACTGGCACACAGCAAAGACGAGAACTCAAATACTGAACTGTGAGAACCATTTCCAAGTTTGGAGTGATTTATCGACCGCTTTTACCTGGAAATTGGTTTCCTATACATAGGGCCGGCTGTAAGGAAATTGCACAAATTGCTCCCAATTGAGCCCTGTGCCTGAGGGCCCACAACTTGGAGAAAAATACAAAAATTAAATTAATATTTTTACTAAATCATTTTAGTAATCCTTGCTCTAATCCTAATAGTGATGTAACTATTTATGTTACTAAAATAATCTTAGAAAATATTTCTTGGGGGAAGAAATAAAAAAACTGAGTATTTTACAGAGAATGGCTTAGCAAACACAGGTGTGAAGTCTTAGAAAACAAGGCACAAAACTACTTTGCCTATGAATGAAATTGGGCACTAACAGAAACTTTTTTCCTTGAATAGAATGAGATATAGGTAGCAATCTCTTTGACAGGCAGACAGAGAGACAGACCGACCAAGACCACAATGGGGAGGAAATGTTTAAAGCCCCATTTCCCATGGTCCTGATTTATGATTTATAATCAACAGCTATTTGACTTTTTTAATGCTTGCTTAAAGTAAAATTACAATGCCTCAATGCACATGCCATAATTCCATGGACAAAGTACTGCACTGGACACTGACCTGACTTCAAGTACTACCTTATTATCTACACAGCATCGTAAACAACACTTATTATTACCCAGCACCATAGATGGGCAACAAGATGCACCTCACCTCCCAGGAACAACACTATGAAATGCAACACAGAGAATAAAGGGGGGAGAGAAGGTAAATGGAAAGACTGTGTTCTGAGTTATAAGTAAATTTCATTTTGGATTGTGAGACTGTATCAACAACTTCACAGGGGGATCTGAAGAAAGTTAAGACAAGAGCCATCACACATGCGTATTAGCAGGTAGTTCCAAGAACAAGCAACAGTTAGGGAGAAAGGCTAATGGAAATGAGAGTTCAATCCTAACCAATTTAGGCCACCATAACTCACCTAGCAATTCTTCCTGTAGTTGTTTGGGAATGTAGGAGTATGCCTGTGCACTAGCCTAACCCCCCCCCCCCCCAGTAGCGGGGCACCCCCAGGTCAGCAATGGACTTATGCCAGGACTTATGTTGGCATAATTGGAGGTTAAGATTGTAGCCTGAAAGTCACAGGCAGGAGTGTAGCAGGATACCAGATCAAAAAAGGAGGTAGGAGCAAAACTAAGGGGGACTTTGAAGCAAGACCAGTCTTAGCGACTACAGGTCTCAATTTAGAAGCTTTTTTTTTTTTGCAAGGCCCCGAGCCAAGGTCTGAAGAACCACAAAGATATAAATAAAATTTATTACATAGACTTTATGGGCGCAATCCAGAGTAACTACGGGGAGTCCTTGCTCAGGTGTAAGAACAATTTGCTCTGGATTGCAATATAAATTTCCTATAGGTTTTTACTAGGTGGTGCAGTAATTATGGGTACACGTAATGTCTCTTACATGCTCCCGTAGTTACTCTGGATTGTAGGGATAGTCTTTATGGCAAAATTGAAAGTAATTAAAATGGGTCCTGAAAAAGTGCATGTGAGTTTTGGACCAAATGGATCCAACGAATTTCAACATAAAATTCCACACTAGACTTATGCTCTAGTGTGGCTCCCCTTAGAAACGGGGCCAATTGAGGGCAATTGCTGCCATGGGCTTAAAACCAGCCCTGCTTTGAAGGTTAGGACAGTGAACTTGTTCTGGATCTGGGTGCTGGATCTGGGAAACCAATGAAGAGACCCAAGTGGAGGGGAGGAGCATGCGGTTGGTGCAATGAAGTGGGTAAATTAGCAACAAGGTGCTTGCCAAACTAATCCAGACCTTTAGAGGGAACCCAGGACTTCTTCATCTCTGTTTTAGACCAAGGGGATAACGATGACCTGCCTCTGAGGATATTGGGTGGAAATACATGACAACCAGGAGGAGGTATGCATGGTACGAACAGTTTTGAAAATGGCTGGAAAATACTCCTTCCTCCTTTTTGTTTTGCGTCTTGGTCTTTCCACAAGAAAGCAAGCAGCGGCCTTTAGAGAGAGTCCCCAGTGCAAAGAAGGATTCCTTTCAAGCCCTTTATTCTGGTTTTGTGCTCGAATGTTCAAGAAGCACAAATATGAGTGAGAGAGAGACCGCCTAGGCAACGGTCTCTTTGATGCAGGAGGAAACCACGTCATCAGGCTGCATCAGATGCGGCTGGGGGAACCCTCCAACGTGCAGCTGCCCACACAAGTGAACTCAGCTCTGAAAAGCAGAGGAGGAACCAGTAGGGAGAGCAGAACACTCTCTTAAACGAAAGGGACAAGGACTGAATCACACACATGCTTTGACACGCAGACACACTGGTACACTTGCCGTTGTGCTATCTCTGAACCTAGAAAACACAAGATGTGCTGTCATACTCAAGTTGTCTAATGTCACCCTCTTTTTTAGGTGAAAGCAGAGTACAAACGTTTTATGCATCCTCAACACACAATAAATTACTGCTATCAGACAGTAAAATTACAGCTATTTGGTCTAAGCCATTTCTGCTGGATGTTGCATGTACAAAACAGGGACCAAAGGTGTATACCAGTAGGCTGGACAGAGATGGGTTTAGCAACAACATCCTGGAGTGATTCAACATCTCAGCCTTCATTTCTTGATATGAGCAATGGTGAGAAAGCCTATGGAAAGAATAGTGTTCCCATCACCATGGGATAGTGTTCCCATCACCATTGCCAAGTACTGGCAATACTTGAGCACAGCCAAATCCAGAGTAGTATAGCATGCACACAAATAGAGGGCAATTGAAGAAGACAACAACATTTCTGCAGCTTTAGGGAGACAGGAATGACTGCTGCCTGTTTTACCTGTCCTTGAAGAAGAGTCAGTCCACCACCACTGGATATGGAGAGGTGGCTGTTGAGTTGCAATGAAGATGTGAGGGATAATTCTTTCCATACCATGGCTTAAATTGGCTGGATGTCCCTTTGCTGGTGGTACAAAGAAGGGGGAAAGTGTCTGGCAGTCCAGCTCCTCCACAGAACCTAACATGCTGGATTGCAACTCATGTAGGATACCAGTCAAAGGACATTCCTCTCCAGGTTCTTGAGAAACCATTTGCCAAGTACATGCTGTGTGGTACATCCAGAAGTCAAATCTAGACGTGGAGTTAGAAAGTTTCAAATCTGTTCCCATGAGCTGTGGGGAACAGGCTTCACTAAAAACTTACTGGGCATTATGATCTCAGACCTATGATCTCAGCTTACCCCATCTGTTAAAGCAGTGATAATCAAAGTAGACTTCATTTCAGAGGGGTCATAAAAACCTGGGCACCGCCATCTTGGAATGGGGCAATCAGATTTTCCTGGCAGTAGGTTTCACTGAACACAGTGGACTTACTTTAGAGTAGAGATGGAAGAGCTCTGGCATCACAATAATTGCATTTCCAATTTTTTGTCACTTCTGAGCATGGCAGCATTTTTGGGGTCCCAGACTGAAATGTCATTCTCAGAAGGGGATCCTGGGCTGAAATATCATTCTCAAATGGTTTGCAAGTATGAACAAAGCCAAAAAGAAAGCTGTTGAAGCCTAAAAGTTTGGTGAGTTTTATTCCAAAGTTTAAATGCTGAGAAATTCCCAATTCTATCACCACTGGGACAGCCCCCAATCCACAGTTTACACAGAATAAAATCATAAGAAGAAAAGGCTTCTTCTCTGTCCAACCCATCCATTTTCACAAGCTGATTTCTGGCTGATTCCAGATGGACATTATTTATTTATTTATTTATTTATTTATTTATTTATTTATTTATTTATATTTAATTAATTTATATCCCACCTTTCTTCCCAAAGGGAATACAAGGTGGCTTACAACATACAATAAAATACATACAGTTTAAAAATCAATAAAAATCAAGGTTAGTACTTTCCAAACACTCAGGTTGCAGTATTCAGAACAAGATATAGTTTTAAATTCATATTCATATTCAAGGCCGTTTTAATATAAAGTACTTTCAGTAATATAATCTAAACATCACAGGGACTTGAACAATTGTTACATCATCTTCTTTGTTTATTTAGGAAAGGCTGCAACATCAGCCAAATCTGACAAAAGAGCTTTACACCACAGATAGTGTTTGAGCATCTTTTGCAAAGGGTAGGTCTAATAGGACTTCCAAGCACCAAACCAGCTACTTAAGGTGTTATCCCATCCATGTTGTAATTGTTTTGGCCATGTTGTAATTGTGGTGGGCTGTGGTGGCTCAGTGGTTAAAGACGCTATGCTTGTCAACCGTACATTGGCAGTTCCAGAACGGAGTACCACAGACAGAATGAGCTCCTGTTACTTGCCCAGCTCCTGCCAACCCAGAAGTTTGAAAGCATGTACAGTGGCGCTTTCACGTAAAAAACACCTCACATAAAGTATATTTCATGTAACAAACAAAAATTTCTCTAGGATTCTGCTTCATGTAACAAACTGCTTCACGTAACAAACACACTCGTTGGCAATTGGGGCAGATGCACTGGCTGGCAGCCCTTTCACAAAGCGTTAGGGCTGCATAGCGCACCTGCTCATAGCGAAAGCAACACTTCCACGCTCTTCCTCCTGTGGCTGGGTATCGGCTGGGCAGAGGGAGAGAAGAGCAGTGGAGAAGAGAGAAGCAGCTCAGGGCTAACCAGAAGGGAGCAGAGGAGAGAGACGCTCAGGATGAAGAGAAGGAGAAATTGGGAAACACATGGAAAGTATCTTGGATTGCAGCCTCCTAACCATGTCTACTCAGAAGTAAGCCCCATTGTATTAAATGGGGCTTACTTCTGAGTAGACATGGTTAGGAGGCTGCAATCCAAGACACTTTCCAAGTGTCTCTAACATGTCATAAGCAGTGTGGCAACCCAGGAAGATGTCCTGACCTGGGGATTGAAAAGTAAGAAGTGGGGGCATTTCAGGAACCTGCAGGCCTGAAAGGACATCTCTGAAAGGAGACTGCTGGGGCTTTTGTGCAGTTCATTTTTTAAAAAATAGCACATTAAATCTATGTTATATGAATCAGTGTTGCACATGCTATTTTTTTTCCTTGCCTTCAGAAGTTGCAGAAATGTTATCTCCACTTCAAACCAGAGAATCTCAGGGCCCTCAGGAAAGCCACACTCCAGGAAACCCTCTGGTTGACACTAACCCAAAACAGGCACCAAAACAAAGCAAATAGCATTTTTTTGAATTTTTGAGATTAGCATCTCAGGCAAAAACTCCCAATATATCATTCAAGTAAATAAGCCTCAAGGAAAAGTAGAAGAAGAAGTGTTGCTCCAGGAACCTATGGCAACGGCATGCTCGGGAAGGGAAGAAGAAGGATAGTGCCTGGATTGTGACTGGTGAGACTGCACTCCTGGCACACTCCCATTAACACCCAGAAACCGGTGATGCGTGTACCACCAGCTGCACAGAGGATATGCTGGAGCCCCTCCTGCAGGGCCAAAATCTCAGGTGTTTGCCTTGATCCCACCCACAAAAATGTGTAATTTGTTCCTTTGAAATGGAAATTGGCTGAGCCATGAGAAGCAGGTCCCTGTCTCATCCCACCTCCAAAAAAGCAATGCAGTGCACAAGTGGCTCCAAAAGAAGGTCAGTGGCTGCCAGCTTCAAAGCGGCTGCCAGTCCAAGGAGCATGATCCAACTCATCCAGGCCCAGAGAGGTGCCAGATCCAGCCCCGTTCCCAGCAGACAGAGAGCAGCTGAAAGGCAAAGTGTGATGCAAGAGAGGAGACAGCTTTCTTAGACAACCAGGTCTTCTCAGCACCTGAGCCAAGAGTTCCTAAAAGGGGGTAATGCCTATTGAAGATCTGTGCCCCCACTGGTTCCCAGCAAACATGAGATGGAGCACACCCTTTATCTCAACCCCCCCCCCCCCACACCCTGGGTTGTCATGCAACTGGTACTGGGGCCAAGTGAAACAATGTGAACCCCCACCCTGGTAAAAACAAAAAATTCCCTTCAGCATGCCCAGCATTCCTTTGCAAGCTGCAGCTGTTCTAAGGCAAACAAGAGTATTCCTACCACCAAGAGCAAGCCAGTAAAACAGGAAAAATCTGCTGAACCTGCCAAATGCTTGCAGGGGGGAAAGGACACTGGCAAGAAATAACATGGCATTCTTTTCGTTTGGAAACGCTTCCGGTTAGGTCATTCCTATGGACAACTGCAGGTTGTTTCTGCATTAGCAGGTCCCCAAGCCCACTGAGCCTGAGGCAGAAAGGCTGCCCGAGCATATCTACACCTAGGATTAAGCTTTGGTTTAAGTCTTAAGCTTTGGTTAAATCAGCTATCCGCATGCTAAGACTGACCTTGCCAAATGCCCCAACAAGCAAGGCATGATGGTGGCAGCACTCAGCAAGGGTTGGAGGTTGCATTCTGATCTCGTGACCAAGAGCATCAAGAAGCCTCACCTGTTCTGGGTTACCTCCCTCTGCTCTTTAAAGAAAAGAGATCAGAATGCCATTTTCAAACATGCAGAAAACACCATGGCCTTCCACTCGTGCCTCTAAGCATGACAAAGAACAGGCTCAGGTATTGCCACCTTTCGAAGCCACAATCATCTTGGCTGGTTATAGATCTAATCCAAAGTGTCCAAACCCTGGCCTGGAGGCCAGATGCAACCCCCGGCAAGACCCTTGGGGAAGCCTGTAGTCCTCCAGATGTGAGGGGAGCTCTACTCCCCATACCTCTGGAAGGTATTCAAAGGACTGGAGAGGCTGCATGTGCTTCCTATTTGTGTGTATGGAAGTACTTTTTAAGTGGTTTGAAGATGATCCCCCTCTCTATGTTAGAATTTTTATTATTAATTAGATTTGTATCCTACCTCCCAAGGTGGCTTAGAAAGTGTTAGAATGTCTTTATGACTTGAATTTGTTTGTTCATTCAGTCAAGTTCCGACTCTAATAAATCCAATTATGTAAATTTAGGCCCATATCTTAAAGTCAAATTAAGCCCTTTGCTCCAGAGCAGTTAAGGTGACTTCATAAGATCACTAGACTTTTCATTACGTCACTAGAGGGTGACCTAACTGTGGGGACCCATAACTGCTTTGGATTTTGCCCATAGTTAATTTTTTGGTCCCTAATACACCGTCAGAGAGATGATGTGGCCCTCCGGCCAAAAACTTTGGACACCCCTGATCTAACCAAAACAGTAGCAAACTGCTGGTGGGGTAAGGGAGAGAAATTAATTATTTTGCCCTGCCTTCTCACCCCCCACTGCTGAGTTGTCATGGTGTGAACACACATGAAGCTGAATCATAGAATCATACAGTTGGAAGGGACTAGTTCAATCCCTTGCTTATAGGAGGAATTCCTCCTTAGAACATCTTCAGCAGATGCTGAGCCACTGCTGGTAGATTTCAAGGAAGGGAACATCTACCACCTCCCTTCTCCCTTGGCAATCTGCTCCAATGCAAAACTACCCTTACTGTTGTTTCCTTAGCCCCCTATTGCATTACTGACACCTCCAATAATGGCAATCGCTCTTTAGGGTTTGAGGAAGAGAAGCCCAATAAAGCCCTACTATGATCCAAGATTGTTTGAACCGGAGAAACTGCAAGGGATACAGTCTGGGACCGTCTGCATGCAAAAAGGACACTTTGGAAGCTTCCACACCATCCTCTGCATGTATCACCACTGGTAAAGAGAACTTCATCTTCCTGCCATGTCTATGCAGCATTAAAGAGAAGAAGCCCTTCTTCCTAAGAGATATAAATAATAAGAGATCTGAGCACGATGGGGATGCCAACACGAGGCTCCTGCTCACAAGAGCTTGTAATTACAGTTAGCAAAACCCTGACTTGAGGAACAGCTCTCAGCAAGCCATATTTTCTGTCTCCTGCTCTGGCAGTGGGTCAAGATGTGGCTTGTTAGGAAACAGATACTCCACACCATCTTCATGTCAGCAATAAAACATGGGGTGAGCCAGGTATGAATGAAGCCTGAGTCTTTGAATCAACTCATAGAAGTCTAACCATGTCTACTCAAAAGTAAGCCCCATTGTGTTCAATAGGTCTTACTCCCAGGGAAGTGTCTTTCGGATTGCAGCCTTAGTGGGTTTCACAGAGCGATGCTGGAAATGGGCATGGTCAGTCCTGTACATTCAATGAGGTGATAGTAAAATAATCTGACCTGATGATATGTTAGTGGTACAGATCAATGAGGATTCTGCAGCACTTACTGCATTGCCGCTCGGACGTTAGATGAGAACAGGCCATAAGAAAACCTTGGTGTTTTGTTATTTCCTATCTTAGTTGAGTTTTAATGCTAGAATGTTTATTTTAAAAGCCGGGATGAATTTTTTTACCATGTCCCCCACCTCCATTTACAAAAGTCCTTTTGAAGGTGCTGCATGATCCAAAGGGGTCTGTTTGGCTGCCTGGTTTTATCAAAGAGCACATGAGTCAGAAATTGTGGGCTATGAATGGAAGCTGATGGAAGCATCCACTCTCCATTCTGTGTTTGTTTGTGTGTGTGGGAGGGGGGGGGGAATTAGCAAGCCTGTGGAACAAGACTGTTGCAGACAAAAAGAGAAATATTATCTCCATATTATCAGGATCTTCATCAGTTCTGTCAATAAACTGCCTGGTAAATGTCACTGGTTTTTTAAAAGGGGAAGAGATTGGCCGAGTAAGCCGTTTCAGGCCAGTTCCTTAACTCTTGTGTCATCAAACAAATCGCAATATTCAGAAAGGTCATTAGTCAGGGAAGTTGCAAGGTGGCCTGTTTGAGGAAGCATGGCCTTCTCTTTGCTCTCATTATCCATTCTAAAATTAGAACAGAAGTTCTCCAAATTTTCAGTTTCCAGACCCCCTGCTCCGTTGAAACGAGCACTCCACTAGCACAGATGGTAACAAACATGCCATAGGTACAACACTGCACCTATTGGAAGCGCTATTGGGAAGGCCTATGGCATCAGTGCAGAACCCAATTTGTGCTAGGCACAGGTAATGGCTTCTCCAAGCAGAATGGGGTTGGAGAAAGTGTGGTAGTAGTGTGGGGAGGGGGCAATATAGCAGCAGGCCTCCGTCACTCTTGAAAGACTATGGTATCGTGCTCGGCGCTGCATACGCTGCATGCGAAGCACGAAAGCCTGGGTTGGATTGTTATGGAGGGTTGGCTGTTACCCAAGCAGCAAATCCCCCCTCTCCACACCACTGAATTAGTCCAATGGAAAGGCAGAGCCAATACGATTGGATCCAGCTGGTGTCGCAGAGCTGGGCTAAGGACAGGAACTCACCCTGTCTTGTGGGGCCGACCCGGGAATCGAACCCTGGCCTGCTGGTTAACAGGTACAGTGTCTTAACCGCATGCACCACCCAATATAGGCAGGTATGAGAATCAGGCCAGGAGGGAGCAGGATCAATGGCAGTGATGTGTGCCATATCCTATCCCCCTGCAAGGGTCCAATCTGCTGACACGGACCTACAAAGAACTCTGCAAGTGATTGAGTGCCAGAAAATGTCTGGTGCCATCTTAGAAACACATCTTGCTCTGATTCGTGGGTGTTCACATGGATGTTCATTGTTTAAAAACAGCTTTTTTCCTATTGTAAAGAGGCAGTCAGCAATTAGAAATGCAAAAGATTCCCTGCCTTTGCCTGGCTCATCTGAAGAATGGGATGATTGCTTGCATGAATGCCTGTCTACAATAGTAAGAAAGCTGCTTTGGAAAACCATGATGTACTTTTCCCGCTTCTCTAGGAATGAGAACATTCCTTCCTGCAAATGACCACATTCGCAATAGCCATTCGAGTTGAGTCAAATCCATGTATTAAAAAATCAGTGTATAACAAGTTTGGACCGATACACTTTTCCTCAAGTATTACTTTGTCCTCATCTGCAAGTTAAGGCTTATCTATGGGATAAAATAACTATGATTTCCATTAGATGGCAGTTCTACTTACATAACCCGTTAAAAAAGCAGAATTTACATAAGTTTGTGAACAGTGAAGAATTTTTTTTCTCCCATCATCATAGTAACTGGATTTCTATGGCGCTGCACACTGCCTTTTGTAGCTGGAAAGAAAAGAGAGATGAAGGGATGCGGAGAGCAAGGTGACAGCCCATATACTCCTAGGAAAGATGCTTCCCATGTGGATGTTTGCATCAGAAGACCTACTACTCTGGAATATATTAGGACTAAGAGTGGCAGGGATTGGATTCCCTCGGTCCTTCAGAAAAAACTAAGCTTTCTGACCTCATTTGGGAGAGAGCATGTGTACAACTTGTCTATTTTGGGTACAACACATGTTCAGAGTGCTGGAAGAAACAGCACAGTGACAAAGAACAGGACAGAAGTGGCTGCCTTTTGCTGCCGGAGGGGAAAGGGGACCCGTCTGGAACACAGAGCAGAGCACATCGGCAGGCTACCACCACAGGATGCCGTTTCCCCAGCGTCAGGTTCTGTGTGGTGAACCAAAGTTCAGAGGATGAAAAGAGGTGTGCTGGTGGAACAACCGTCAGCATCTTTGTGGAGCCCACGTAGAACTTCCTTCTCTGTGGGGAAAATGCTCAGTGCGTTAGCAGGTAACAAACTGCTGGCTCCAGACCCACAGAAACAACACCACAAAATAAAGTGGGCAGAATGGAGGTGGAAAGGCATTAAATGCCGAGACTGAAAGTGCAGAAGCAGAGACATCAACCCCTAGTACCCAGAGCCAGCTTTAAGCCAATTGGATCAAACTGCTCCCAATTGGGTCTGATGCCTAAGAGACCCCATGCTAGGACCATCCACTCTAGTCTCATCTAGGCAGTGTGAATTTTTTTTCAAAATAAAAAAATAATATTAATATTTTTACTGAATCAGTTCACAGTGGTTCTGTAACTATGGACTTTTCAAGGGCGATCCATACATTTGGTTTATTTGTAGGCATACATGCCTACATGTCTGCCATTTAATATTAAAATGTGCTTAGATTCATTTGGTTCATTAATTTGAGGGCATTATCTAAGTACACATTATGATTGCCTTTAATTCCAATATATATATGAATGAATGAATGAATGAATGAATGAATGAATGAATGAATGAATGAATGGTTTATTCCTCAGACTAACCTAGGCTGGCACACATCCTTGCTGGCCTGGGGTCACAAAAGTGCTGTAAAGCACCAGCCTCTTCACACAACTACAGGAACAGGGAGATGGGTGAGTTGCACTGGCCTAAACTGGTGAGGATTGCGCCCACATTCTTTTAAAACCTGTTGCTTACAGCGAAATGGTTTACCAGCCCAGACACTGCCAAGTTTTCAAAGAGTCCTGTCCAGGCACAGCCCAGTGTGTGATCAGATACCAGTTTCACTCTCTAAGGAAGAGATGCCAACCTTCTAGCAATGAGCCACTTACTAGCTGCTCCATTATCCCACGCTGTCAAGAATGATGGGGGAACCATCATTCAGCACTGGCTGAGTGTTTGTGAGCTCTTGTGGAGAGCTCTTGAAAATAACTTATCTGTTCTCCAAGGACACTCTTCCAGGCACTAATAGTAGAGATGCAATTTTAGTTTGTGCTTTGGAAGCCCGGCTTCAGTTAAGTTCTCTTATTGTTGACAAGCACTTCTAATTCATCTTAAGTCCAAGTGCTATGAGCAGATCATGTTTCTATCCTCATAAGAATTTTCACAGTCCACCCTCTTCTGTTCCCTCCTTTGCCACATGAAACATAAACTCTCTCACTTCTCCTGTATACTCCAACCTTATCCAACCTCAAGGCTGCCATCCTAACTTCCACTTAGGCCAGCCAAAGCCCTGGCATCGGTGGAGATGTCACAAAAGTGCCATAAGACACTTCTGCGCCACTCCTGTAGGAAGGTTAGGTCAGGTTACAGACATGCACTATCTGTGCATATCACCTCCCTACATTACCATGGGAATGGGAAGACTGATGAGTAGTGCTGGCCTAGCTTAAGACTGAACCCTAAGGCTGGTAAATTTGGCTCTTTCGTTCACACCCAACTCTCCCAAAGCGTCTGTCAATGTACCCAGGGGTGCCAAAAGGCATTCAGGCTGTAATCCGAACGTTCAGTTAGGCTGTCGTAAACCCTGGCATAAGTCCTGTGCTAATACAGAGGTGTCACAAAAGTGCCATAGGGCACATCTGCCACACTCCTGAGGGGTTAGGCCACTTCACAGGCATACACCAACCTCCCCACATCACAATGGGAAAATATGTCAGGTGAATTATGCAGGCTGGTTCTTACTCTCAGGACAGTGTATATAGGGTTGCAGCCTCAAAATGCAATTCTAATCCCCAGTTGGGCAGGCATAAGTCCTAGCACAAGTCCTGGGGGTGTCACTTCTGTGCCACTCCTCAGGGTTTAGACCAGTGCACAGGTATGCGCTGGCCGCCCTACACCATCACAGGAACAAGGGGACAGATGTGTTGTGCTGGCCTAAATTGGTTAGGATTGCACCCTTGGTCTATTATACAAATCTCAGTTTTAGGAAGACTAACACAACTTGGTCTTCCATAGTTTAGGCAAGGCTACTTAAGGACAGTAGACCAAAGACAGGGCAGGAGCAGGCAAATCTGACATGCTGCTATTTTCAAACCTTTTCATTCTTGCCAGGGATCTAATTTCTGCCCATTTGAAGCTGATGAAGGGAAGAGAACGGCACCAGCCAGGCTAGAAAAAAAAGATCAAACAGTTTCTTTCGGCAGTCTCTCTCTCTCTCTCTCTCTCTCTCTCTCTCTCTCTCTCTCTCTCTCTCTCTCTCACACACACACACACACACACACACACACACACACAAACACACACAAGATTCTTCAGGCAAGCCAGCATTACTGGGTGTGCTCAGCACGGACAGTACAGACATATTGTATGTGTGTGTAAAGTTTGTTTGCTTTGGAAAATATTAGATAAGTGCTGGGTGAATGCAGAGTTCTCAGGGCAAGCAAGGAGGAACAAAACAACCTGGTGCTCTCCAAGGAGGACAGCCAGGCCTTCCAAAACCAGCACTGGAGGGTCAAAAAGGATCGGCTGGACTTTTCCAGCCTCTGTACTGCAAAGAACACTACGATCTCCCAGTGATGGGCTTCAGGGGGTTCTCACAGGTTCTATAGAACCCTTCGCTAATGAGCACCCGGTTCTGAGAACGGGTTACTAATGGGATATAGAACCTGTTGCTGATTTAGGTTATTAGGACACAGAACCTGTTGTTAATTTATTTGAATCCCACCACTGGATCTCCCCCATTCCCATATCCTGCATCCCCCTCCCTAGTAGAGGTGAGCATCCCCTGGAAGCGAAGCAGGGTCTAGTTCAGCTTCAGCTCCTGCTCAGCTGATACAGCCAAATCCGGCTTGCAACTGAAGGAGCAAAATGCTCCCAATGGGAGAGAAGCAGCCTTGTTTGTTTGTATCCCACCATTTTTCCCCAAGATATAACTCAAGGCAGCTAACAGCGATTAAAACTGAGAATGAGATACAATTTTAAAACTGTGGATAAAAACAGTAAAAAAAAACAGATGATAAAGCACCATTAAAAACTATATTAAACCAGATTTTTTTTAAAAAAAAAAAAAACCAGTTCCGTTGAGCAAAACTCCTTTTGCCTGGCACTGGAGACTAACCCTACAATACAGAATAACTAGGGGAGCACATAAGAGACATTTATGTCAACATAGTTAACGGCACCACCTAGTGAAAACCTATGGGAAATTCATATTGCAATCCAGAGTAAATTGTTCTTACGTTGGAGCAAGGACTCCCTGTAGTTACTCTGGATTGCGCCCAAAGTAGAGAAAGGGGAGATATCGGGGAAGACAGCTGTGATAAGTGATAACCACCATGTAGATGTCGTATCATTACGGCAGACATGCTGGATTAGTGGTGGTGGACCAAGCTAGTCCAGTAGCCCTGCATCGCACTGTGGCCAACCAGGGGTTTGTGGAAAACCTACAAACATGGCATGAAAGAAACAGCCAACCTTCATTTTGCCCTCTCCATGGTATTCAAAATGCTACCAAGGCTGCAATCCTATGCACACTATGAACGTGCTGTAAATCTAGTACAGGTCCAACCTTATTATACACAGATGTTTTTTATACATGGATTTGATCTAACACAAATGGCCACTGAAAATTAACAATTGTTAAAACTGCTTTTCTACTATTGTAGAGAAGAAGTAATCATTCCAATCTTCAGATGAGCCAGGCAAATGCAGGGGGTCTTTTGCATTTCTAATTGCTGACTGCCTCTCTACAACAGGAAGAAAAGTTGTTTTTAGACAACGGTAAGGGGATGCACTTCTTAATTTTTTTAAACTACTTTTATTCAGTACATTTTTTGTATCAGCAGTCCCAGAATTCAACTCTTGTAGATATTGTGGCACAACCTTTTTCCATTAGGAGCAACAGAAGAGTAATAAACCTGAAAGTGGGTCTTTTCCATTGTTTTTTAATCCACTGATTTTTTTTGAAATCCATGGGAGGTTCTAAAATAGAACAAGGGACATCTGTAGTTCCATTTAATTATTCTTCCTGGCATATACAGGCCCATCCACCCTCAGGAGTTTATGCAGATCGCTTTTACAACTAGACTAGTGCTTATTATCATCATATATTGTGGAAGCAAATTTCAGGTACATTCTGCCTCTTGTTCTTCCTCAGACTATGCATCATTTCATAAATAAAAAAAAGCAGGCCTCCATCAGTCTTGGAAGACTATGGTATCGTGCTCAGCGCTGCATACGCTGCATGCGAAGCACAAAAGCCTGGGTTAGATTATTATGGAGGGTTGGCTGTTACCCAGGCAGCAAATCCCTCCTCTCCACGCCACTGAATTAGTCCAATAGAAAGGCAGAGCCAATACGATTGGATCCAGCTGGCGTCACAGAGCTGGGCTAAGGACAGGAGCTCACCCTGTCTTGTGGGGCCGACCTGGGTCTCGAACCCTGGCCTGCTGGTTAACAGGCACAGTTTCTTACCACTTGCGCCACCCATAGCCAGTTCATAAATCACTGGTCATATAAACCCTCTTAAAGTTGCATTTTCTTGCAACAAAAAACAAATGTTTGGATTTTCCTTGCAGGGAAGGTACTCCAGTCCCCTCTCCCCTGATCAATTAGGTTGCCCTTTTCTAATTTATCATTCTTCCCAATCCTACCCACACCTGTTTTCTTCCCATTTTGACTCAAAAGATGTGCAACTCTGTTGTGCAGTCTTGTAGGTGGGCTGATTGCAGCCAAAAGGATGCAGCAAAGCATCTTTTGCACATTCAGAAGTTAACAAATTGTGCTACATCAGGAGATATAAACCTATAAATTCCTCCTAGCAAGGAAGAGCTGTTCAGCAACTTTTCTCTGTCTGCCTAAGCCAGAGGTCAGGGTCTCACAAGTTTGATCAGGACAGGCGTTGGAGTGCTTGGGACATCATGAAATCCTTTAGTACTTTTGCACTCAAAACCACATACAGATCTCCATCTAATGCTAAAAAATCTAACCCCAAAAATCAAACCAGGCAACTGGAGCTGTCTCTCATTCTGTACACATTTCACCTCTTTCTGGCTTCTGTGGTGCTGCCTTTTAATTACCTTGAACCAAGTCAGACCCATCGCTTTGGGCACAATCCCCAAGGCCAGAGTTAAGGATGCTCTGTAGAGTAAGGCGACTGCTTGGGTTTTTTCTAGGGTTGCCTTATGTCCCCCAAAACGGGAACAATCCTGATTTTGGGGGATTGTGTTCACTTACTGGCAAATGGGACGGAGGGTCCTGTCCTAATTTTGTGGAAGAGAATTATGGCTACCCTAGTTTTATTGAGCACCACGGAGTGGGGAACACAAATACACAAGCAAGGAGGTAAAGCCTGGAGATTAATACAGTGTATTCCCAATACGCATAAATTTGACATTCATGGATTTGACAGATGCTGCAAATACTGGGGGAAATCCACATGTGGTTTTCCAATTTGGGCTGCAATCCTAATCTCCAATTAGGCCAGTCTAAGCCCTGGCATAAGCCCAGTGCTGACCTGGAGGTGTGACGAAAGTGCCGTACTTCTGTCCCATACGTAAGGGAGGATTAGGCCAATGCACAGACATGAACTTGCCTCCTTACATCACTACGGAAAGAGGAAGACCAATGAGTTGTGCCAGCCTAGGTTAGGATTGCACCTCAAGAAAACGAAGAAGGGCTGCCTGTGAATCAATACATGCTCATTCTCACAGCTTTATCAAAGTCAGGGCCCATTACAAGGCCAGAACAGAAGAACCTGCCTTCATCACTGGAGAAGTGTTGGCACGAAACACTTGTCTGCACATTGTTAATACTACTGGAGACTTTTCATTTCTTATGTGCTGCAAGATTTACTGGAAAGCAGCCTTCAGCATGATTTGTCACAGAAGAGCCTAAGCATGCACACACATGTATGCATGCCCTATTTGGTCTTATGGGGAACCTGGAGGCCCAACTTTTCCTACGTTATTTGGCCTCTTGGATCCACTGCAGAGGTCCTTCTATACAAGCCCTTCACCATTTAAGCAGGTGGCAACGGGAGATGGAGCCTTTCATGTGGTGGTGCCCCCCAGCTGTGGAACACCCTCCCTGGAGAGATCTGCTTGGCGCCTCTTCTTCTGTCTGCCAGGCACTGGGAGAAGGCTAGCTTAATCTTCTAATATTAGGATTTTTACCATTGCCAATTTCTAAATGGCTTTGATTGCAGTCGTTTTTGTTGTTATTGGTTTGTTTTAAATGTGTGAGCTGCCTCGGGCGCTTGGGATGAGAAGGCAGAAGAGAAAGGTTTTATATGAAGTTTTTTTAAAAAATTGCCCAGACATGGTGGGAGGAGATCAAGCTACTTGCAGAGCCAAACAATGTAGACATAGCTAGCCTCAGAAATTAAGTCAGTGCAGCAGTAAAAATAGGAACTAGCCCCTGCTGATAGTTTTTTGACTTTAATGTTTCTAAGAAATGCTTTCTTCCATTGCTCTGACCACAAACCAAGGTGGGGGTTGCTAGAAGGTGGCTGTTAGGGAAACCTTCAAGGAAGCTGGAAGGAACGCAATGTCCTGAAATAGCTCTGCATGGAAAAGGAGCTACTCCCGATGAACTTAATTGAACTTGGAGCACTGTAAAGCCAAACTGAGCTTGCCAGGGAGAGATTCAGCTGGGGACAGCAATCCTGGGGAGAGGTGATGAAGGGGGTACCCCATCTCCATCCTCAGGTCATATGGAATTCAAACTCATGTTCTATGCATTTCCCCTGATTCTTGCCAGGTGCCCATCCACAGGGATCTTGCCCCCACCACAGCTGTCCCTCCTTGCAGCTGGCAAAGCACTCCTCTGAATCAGAACTGGCCAAATGGTGTCATCATCATCATCCTCCAAGAAGGGAACGCTCCCTGCAGAAGGGCAAGGCCAAAAAAACAGGGTGATTCCTCCGGCCAAAAGTAGTCAGCAAAACAAAAATATAATAAAATCACTGAGGCTCTCCCCAGCCCGCACCCACCCGCCCCAACGTGTCGCCCCTACCAGACCTTGAGAATGAAATAACACTTTTGTGTAATGAACACACTGCAACATCAACCGCCGCCGCTCTGAATCAGATGGTATTTTGGGCTTCCAAGTTAAACCCACACCCAAAATGCTATGGCAACCCTCCATACTGACAGAGCCAAGCTCCATTTTTAGCAAGGAGCCATGACACATAAGTGCCGGGGGGAGGAAAGTTGGGGTGGAACATAACACAACACGCCAGGGGGGAAGCGGAGAAATAGATTTTCAAACCATTTCTGGAAGTTAAAACACACACTTGTTCAGAAGCAGAAACAGATTCCTCTGATGAGGGCGGAGGGGGAAAAAAGGATTCCACCTCCTTGAGAATCAAGTCAAGCACACCCACCTCGTATGAGGGGGAACCTGCAAATAGCAGAGAAGCCCCATCTCAGAATTGAGAGGGTGGTCACGGTTGAAGGCTAAACATAGCAGATGAAAAGGGCATGCCGGCCTAGAGATGGAGCACTTTTGACACCCTGCTAGTACAATCCTAGGCATGTCTACTCAGAAGAAAGTCCCACTGACTTCAACAGACTGTAAAGTAGCTGTGGATTGAATTGCAGCCCAAGACCCTTCCCCAAAAAAGCACAGAAAAAGCAAACAGCTGGGATGCTGCCCACCACGTCTGGCTACCTGAAAAAATTCGGCAACTTTAACACAATAAAGGCCCCAACACTTGCAGCACTGACCCAGATCCGGAACGCTGCCCTCCCTGATACCAGGAATTTCATAAGGAAAATGTGTCTCTTTAACCACGTGGGTTATATTTTTCTGTTTAAAAAATATTTAAACAGAAATATTTCTGTTTAAAGAAATATTAAATATTATTTCTATTAAATAATATAAAATAATATATGTAATATAAAATAATAATAATATAAAATAATATTAAATATTAAATATTTTTGTTATAATTTTTTCTGTTTTGAATTTTTCTGTTATAATTTCTCTGTGTCTCAGTTTAACCACAAGGGGAAGAAGACAGTGTATAAGCAGCCTATATCAATGTTACAACCACTACAGGAAGAACAGCTATTTAAAAAAATCAATCAAGTCGAACTATGTGCAGCACATAGTACAAGCTTTTCCAATGTGACTTGTCACTTGCATAGACCGGAGAAAAAGCTATGGAAATTTTTCTCCAGGCTCCCCAATTTCTTCCCTGGATTATTTTTTCAGGCTCTCCTTTCTGCTTCCCTGCCTCCTTACCCTATAGAATCAATTTGAGAACAGAGAATTACAGCTCCAAAGGGATTGGCAAACCAGATAAATTGTACTTTCCCACAGACTCATCTTTGGACACTATCCTGATTCCTGCTCTGAGCTCAGAGTTCAACTCAGAAAAGGCAGGAGGCAGTCAGGGCAGAAGAACCAAGACCTGGACCAGCATTTAGCCTCAAGATGCGTTTCAACCCACCAGCCCATTTCCTGTAATGGTTGGCTTTATATTCTTTTCAGAGCCCCGAGGATGAGGACAAGATCCTATGGAGTAGATTTCCTAGTACTCCAGAAAAGGAATAGATCCTATGGAGTAGATTTCCAGGACAAGATCCTATGGAACAGATTTCCTATGGAGTAGTGCTCCAGAACAAGATTCTATGGAGTAGATTTCCTAGTGCTTCAGATTCTTGCCCTTTTTAGCCCTTCTTTGCTAATCAATGGACCAATCCTATACTTCCCCCCCAACCCCCCAAAAAGCTGGTGCAGCAAGGCTAAAACAGCTGCATTGTATCCAGCAGAGAGGGAGGATACGTTGTGCGTGTACTTTGATAGCAAAGTAAAAAAAAGAAGAAGAAAAGGGGTATAGAGGCTGTAGAAGAGGGGGATAGGATCTGGCGCATGCCAACACTATTGGATCCACCACACTCAGCCTCCCCACTCCCCACGTTCCCATCTAGTTCCACTTCCTCTCTGCCCCATTCTGTCCTCTTCTCTCCTACTCCAGTCTTCCAGGTCATCTTACCTTGATTGATGGATGGCAGGGATCCACTGTCAGGATTGGAAGGCTCCAGTGTGCTCAGGACAGCCTGCTGTCTTGAGCTCCTTTTATGGCCAGCACTGATTGTTTTACAGCAGTTAGTGCCATCCACCTGGCACCAAAAGATTTGGGCCATAAAGGTACCAGTATTAGGAAGGATTGGTGAATGGATATAGTAATTAATGCCCCTTTATGAGAGAGCAAAATGTCATCAAGCTGAAGGAAGTTATGATGACTTCACCCTTCAAGATCCTGCTCCCCCTCTAAAGCCCTCCATGTACTATATGATGATCTACCAACCAGTCTCAGAACTTTTTTGGAAAGGTGACTAAGTGCATGCGGGTGATTCAGCTCTAAAGGGTCTTGGATGAAGCAGATTATTTTAGACCCATCTCAATCTGACTTCTGGTAGGGGTTTGGGATTCATAGAATCATAAGAGTTGGAAAGGACCCAGTAGGTCGTCTAGTCCAGCCCCCTGCCTGAAGCAGGATATCTTCCTAGAGCATCTTTGACAGGTGCTCAGTTCAAAACTGCCTTCAGGCATTAATTGATGATGTGCACCAGAAACAAGAAAGGTGGTTCTGTTGGACCTCACTGAAGATTTCAGAGCTGTTGATCACAGTGTCCTCCTTTATTTCTTTTCTTGAGCAGGTCCTGAAGGTGGTTCTTTCCTTGTCCCCTGACCAGTGGCTTTTGGGGTTTAAGGATTTAGCTTTCAGCTACATGAAATTGCTAGGAGCGGTCATCCAGAGGTTTGGACTCAGAAGTCACAGATGTAATATACGATGTCATCCAGCTCAGCAGGGGATTCAGAATTGGGGTCAGAAGTCAGTGACTGATAGGATGGGGACAACTAAGCTTAAGTTCAATGCAGTCATAACCAAGGTATTGTTGGTCAGTAATGGAGCTGATCCTCGTAAGATTAAACCTGTTCTTAATGGAGTAGCATTCCCTCTGTAAAGGAAGCTGTACAGTTTGGAGGTTATCTTGGATCGGTCCTTGATATTGAGAGACAAGTGGCAAAAGCAGCCAGGAGTGCCTTGCCCATTTTCACCTGATGCACCAGTTCCTGGAGAAACCAGCTCTGACCACAGTGATTCATGACTTGGTTACATCTTGTTTAGAATACTACAAGGCAGTAGCCCTGTTGTGTATCTGGAAACTGAATAAATGGTGCAAAATGCTGCAGTCAGATTGCTAAAGGGATCCACAAGAGCAGAGCCTGTGTTGCCCATCCTCAGTAACGTCAGTGGCTATCCACTAGTTTCCAGGGCTGGTTCTTACTTCTGAAGCCCTACATGCCATAGGCTCACTATACTGCAAGAATGGTCTGTTGCCTTGTGAAATAATCTTGTGAAGGTAAGCTTGCTCCATTTGTCACCAGCTAATGCACACGGGAAAGGACCTTCTCTGTGGTGGCTCCCAGGCTGAGAATACTGTACCAAAAATTGAAGCAAGAAGCCCCTTCTCCCTACTCAAAAAGCTTCTTTAAAAAAGTTTCACTAGATGTCTGGACTGAAGATCACTGTTCCTTGTAAACAGATCTCTTCCCTGGTAATTTGTTTATAATGGTTTTACTGTCTCTTTTCTGATAGTCATCCTGCTGGATCCATGGGAGATAATTTCTCATTGCTACTGCAGGTACCCGTAACCACAAACACTTACTGTGGTATCAGTACATAGTGTTACCCGTAACCAGTAAGTAATTAGTACTTACCAGTTACCAGTAACTGGTACCAGTAAGTAATCAGTAAACTACTGTTACAGTAACATACCCATAACAACACTTTACTTACTGTGGCCCTGTACAAGCTCTCCAAACTGCTTCTTAGTGCTAACAAGGAGGTGCAAGGAGGGGTACAAATGGGCAAATAAACGAGCACAACGGGAGAATTATGAACCATTAATATGTGCAAACCATGGAAATCAAGTCCATGATGATTTCTATTGGGTGACTGTACTGTGAGCCACACAGAGAAGGCAATAAATATAAATTGATGCTACAGTCCTAGACACTTTCCTTGAAGTAAGATCCATTGAACAAAATGTGGCTTATATTTGAGTAGACATGGTTAGGATTGTGCTCTAGCCCTACAATCTAGAGTAACTACGGGAGCTCGTAAGAGACATTACATGCACCCGTAGTTACTGTACCACCTAGTGAAAACCTATGGGAAATTCATATTGCATTCCAGAGTAAATTGTTCTTACACCAGAGCAAGGACTCCCTGTAGTTACTCTGGACTGCACCCTAAGTCCCTGTGACCAGCTCTAAGCTGCTACATGCTCACTGATCCTCAAGATCCAGTCTATTTAGTGGAAGCAATTATGTCAAAAGTGACAAAAAAAACTAGGGCTTTGCAAAAAAAACTGCTCTGATTTTTGGTGCAAAGGCAACGGCTTGTTTATAAAACACTTTTTGGGGGAGCAAGAACACAAAAGGATCTTTGAAGGAGCACAAAAGGATCTTTGAAGGGTGGGCAGGCAGTGAGAGATTTCCTGAGGGCTCAGGCATGGTGGACAAAAGAAAGTCACAGCAAGGCCACAGTTGTTGCAAAAGGTCAAGCCTGCCAATATGTAGAAGGAGCAGATCCTTCCAACATGTGATCCAACATGTGAAAGGCCAGATTCAGCTATGTGCCTACCATGCACCTAGCAGCTCGAGATCAGATGCTAGCTTGAAAGAGAAGACATTAGCAAAGGAAACTGGATAGGACTGGGTGCTCTGGAAGAAGAGTACCAGCCTGTTTCTTTACGCAAGGATGCCTATAAATGATGACAGGTGCAAGAAGACACCCATGGGTTACACCTCATGGGGTGGAAATTATGTTGTTGCCCTTAGGTTTGTTTCTAAGGCTGCCTGGAAGCCAGACATTCAGGACAAGGAACTCAGCTTCTTGTGCCAAAGGATGTCCTGGATAGAAGGAAACTGAGGGCACAATTCTAACCAATTTAGGCTAGCACAACTCACCCATTTTTCTGTTTCTGTGGTGATGTGCAGAGGTTGGCACATGCATATGCGTTGGCCTAACCCACCCACCCCCAGGAGTGGCACATTTTGCAACATCCCCAGGCCGGCATGGGACTTATGCCAGACTAACCATGTGTTAGAATTATGCTGTGAAATATCTAATGGGGAAAAAGAGCAACTTTGCAATCATGTGGGTAAATAGAAACTTAGAGGGGAGATTAAAAACACAGGTGGCTACCAATGCCACAAGACTTGAACAGGCTTGATTTGCCCCGCAATTTACTGGATGAACATATGAAATGGACTTCTATTGACTCAGACTACTGGTCCATTTAATTCAGCATTACTTACAGGGATTAATCTATCCCAGCCCATACAGGAAAATGCTGCCAAGAATTGAATTGGTTTCTGCATGCCTCATGGGTGCTCTACCAGTGAACTACTGCCCTTTCCAGAGGTGTCCTTAGGCAGATCATTGTTTCTCAGCCTTCGCTGAGAAGGCTTACTATCTAATAGAGTTAATAGTGATCCTATCGTGCATGGCTGTTGTAGAGAACACTGAACTATTATCTGCAAAGCGCTTCACAACAGAAGCCCCACTTAAAATTCCATTCATTGCAAAACACTGACAGCACAATCCTAACCAGGTCTAGTCAAAAGTAAGTTCCATTGTGTTCAATGCGTCTTACTCTCAGGAAAGTATCTTTAGGATTGCAGCCTGAATCTTTGAAGAACCTACCCCTAGGAAGAACAGATTCATGTGCAGCTATGCAATCTCATGCACAATGCTAGACATGCTTCAAACCATCACCACCCCAAGAGAAGTGTAAGACACAGGAGAGGTCGCAGCAGAAGAGAGGCATGCATAAGTAAAGTCCTGTCAGCCCTTATCCTGGCAAAGATCTCGGCTTGTTTATTCGCCCTTCACATCCTCCAGGGCAGCCAGGCTGGTTCCAATTCCTGAAGAAGCCACATGCCTAATAAGCAAAGCAAATATTGTTTACAGGAAGTTTCCCAGCTGTGAAATGCCAGGAGGAATTAGGCTCTGCACCTTGCAAAGCTATGGGCAGGGCTGACTGGTGGAGGAAGGGTGTGACCCAGAATTGCACATGGCACACTGCAGCAAGATAGAACCGCAGCAGCCAAAGCTACAGCCTGGGGCACTGTCCTGTCCGTCTGTCCCCGAATCATAGCCACGTAATATGGCTTGGAACCCAAAGCATCAATCTGAGCAGTCTTCCGTTGTCACGCATGGGAAACAGGTAGTTCTTCAGAGTAGAGCAGAGGCAAACAGGTCACTTACAGAAACTCATCAACAGCCTGCAAAAGAGAGTTACAATGCAATGCACAGGGCCAATGCACATTCACCCATCCCACTGGCAATATTGTATGAGGCTGACGTGACTTGGAAATGGATGCACAAGGACCATGCTGCTTTGCTTGACCCGTTTTGGAAAGCACACTTTACCATCCTGAGAAACCAGTTAGTGCTAAGCAAGGAGTAAGCAGCTTGTCTGGATCAAGGTCCATGTTAGAATTCATTAGAATTCAATAAGTGAGCATTCAACTTTGAGGCACAGTCCCAAGGTCAACATGGCAAACATCGCTGCTAGGTGTTTGAGATGCTACAAACGATAGGAAGCTCTTGCACATGGTTGGGAAAGCCCACCTGCCGATCCCGAGCTTCTCACTGCTGTTTGTAGAGTCATGGTCTCTGAACCTGGAAACAACTAGTGATGATTTCACTGTCCGTTGCTTCTGAAAGCTGCACACTGTGTTAGCAGTGCAGGGATGGGATGTCATACCCAGGGGACTTCAGGAAGCACTGCCATCAGTGCCACAATCTTGGCTGTTTTTTCCAACAAGAATACCTTTATGGGTACACCTTCCTCCTAATCATATAGGATCAAGATCCCCAGAGCAGCGTTTTTCAAACTGTGGGTCAGGACACACTATGTGGGTCACCATTCATTTCAATATTTTATTTTTAGTACATTAGACTTGAAATTACCATGTGACTGCATTTGGAGAAATGTTACAGATCTGATCTTTACACAGGCTACTATATATATGCTTTTAATAATATTAAATGGCTAAAATTATACAGTAGTTTAAAATTGTTTTAAAAATTGTTTTTAAAATGATGTCACTTCTGGTCATGACATCACTTTCAGTAGATCCCAACAGATTCATATTCTAAAAGTAGGTCCAAATGCTGAGAGTTTCAGAAACATTGCCCTAGAGGACTCTAGGTATATAACCATCTTATTTTCTTCTGAGCTTGATCTCTAGTCCGCCTTGGTTGACATCGTCAACACTGACTGACATAGGGTGCAATCCAGAGTAACTACAGGGAGTCCTTGCTCCGGTGTAAGAACAATTTGCTCTGGATTGCAATATAAATTTCCCATAGGCTTTCACTAGGTAGTGCAGTAACTACAGGTACATGTAATGTCTCTTATGTGCTCCCATAGTTACTCTGGATTGCAGGGATAGGGATTCTCCTCTGTCCAACCCTAGAGAGGGACTGAATGAGGGACCTTCTGCATGCAAAGCAGATAATACAACCACTTTTCTATATAGTCTTGGGTTAAGTGATATATTTTGTTATGGTGCTTGCTTATCAGCTATGGTATTCGGCCTGTTCAGGATTAGGATTCCTCCCAATTAACCCAGTACAGGCCTCTATACCAGCCCAGTTGGCTCTCAAGTTGGAGCAAATATAATTTGCATAGGAGGCCTGTTCTGGTACAACGCGCCATTTGGATGGGGCTGTAAAACAGAACTTATAAGCAGCTGTAGATACCAAGAGGCTCATATTGCAACACTGGAAAGACAAATTTCAGCTTTCCAAGCCAAGACCTGATTTCCCTCTCAATGTGCCACAAATCAAAGGCCAAGATGACAAAACAGTGTCCCTTTAGACATCTCTCACAGCCATACATGAATGAATACAGAAGTGGCAATTGACCTCGCAAAGCTCTTCAGGACTTGCAGGACATCTGTTTTCTTGCAGCACTAAAATTCAGCACTCTTTTATTCTGGCAAAATGAAAAACTTGCCACTTCAAAAGTCTGGCAACAACTTAAGCTGGCACAAGGATCTTAGTTGTCTGATTTCTCGAAGACTGAAAAATTCTAAATCCATTTCCTCCTTAAAAAAAAAACAACTTTTTTTAAACTATTGAATCTTGATAATTTCTTGCAATGTCTTCAGGAGCTCTCAAATGTTTTGCAGGTTGTTTGCTCAAACTATGATGTCTCAAACTGATGCTCAAACTATGATGTGACACAGTCACGTGATGTACCAGAGACACATTTCGGATATTTCAACTTGGAAAGTTGCAAATCTTCCATATTTGAGGGAAACTGAGGAAGGTTGGCCTTGCTGCATGGCAGGTGCTTAGCTAAGCAGGGCGTAGACAAGACAGAATTTCTTCATCCAACCAGTCTAGACTGTGGTGATCATGCTCCAGGAGTGTGGCATCCGTGGGCCAGAAACAACATAAGAAAGGCTCCTCAAGGAATGATACGGGCTGAGACTGCCACCTCCTGGTAATCCTACTATTCTCAAATTATTACATGGAGCCCTGGGAAATGCAAGCAAAGCATCCAATTTCCTCGGAAACTTCAGCACATCCTCTCAAGGCTCTCAGGTTCCCTTTCCAAGAAATGTGCCTTGCCCCAAAAGATTTCATGCCTCTGTAAATAGATTCTAAAAGTAGGTTGATTACTTCCCATCTGCAGCAAGGAAGGGAGACTTGAGAAACATCTCCTCCTTTCTGAGCGTCCCTGAAATGTAAAACTGGCCAGCCAATTAGGTCTGCTTCCAATTCCAACTTCTTTGGAAGCCCAGCTGCTTAACAGGTCTTCCTTGCATGATTCTGATCACCTCCCATTTATATGTAATCATGTTTGGAAATGAAATCTTGATGTAAACATTAGGAAGACGTTTCAAAATATACACGCAACTCCATAATGGAGTAAGGTTCCAAAGGAGAGGTCATAGCACCGTGAAGAAGGCAAGCCTAAAGTTTTACTTTCAACTCCTAATATGAGGGCTGGTACAAAAATAATGCCGCCTATTTTTTAATTTCAGACCTGGCATTGTATAATGTCGTGAGTTTGACTTGATGGTTGCTAGATGTGTTTAGTTTCACCATAAGAGATTGACAGTGTGATATGTCACGGCAATACGGCATACAAGCAGTTCAAAATGGTGGATGTTGCAGATACGTAGATTATTATATAAAGGGCAAAATCCAGAGTAACTACAGGGAGTCCTTGCTCCAGTGTAAGAACAACTTACTCTGGATTCCAATATGAATTTCCCATAGGTTTTTACTAGGTGGTGCAGTAACTATGGGTGCACGTAAAGTCTCTTACGTGCTCCCATAGTTACTCTGGATTTGGGGGATAATCTATCTATATAAAATATGTGAGCGCATGTTTTGCTAAATACAACACTGCAGAATGTAAAGACACTACACCACCAGAGCAGGCAAATTTCTCTGTCACAGATACATTCACTTATCATACACAGGTTGTGCCTCCTTATCCACTGGATAAAAAAATCAGTGGATACCGAATCAGTGGAAAATAGCTTTAAAACCCCCACTTCCAAATTTCTTGCTCTCCACTGTCACCTAAGAATGTGTAGATCACGGGTGTGTAGATCAGGGGTGTCCAGACTTTTTTGGGTGGAAAGGTCAGATCATCTCTCTGCCACTGTGTCATTGGCCAATAAAATAAAATAATGGGTTTACATTTCAAATTTGAATATATTTACATAAATGAATATATTAAAGACAGAACTTATGATTGAATTGATGAGATTTTTCTGGCCTTCCAATCCACTGCTATGGATTGTAACCCAGGAGTGAAAACCCAGTAATGAATACATAGCAGTGAATTCAAATTCAAATCAACCAATTGGATCTTCAAACCATAAGCACTTCCATGCAGAGAGAGGAGGAATCTCCCTGGCCTTCAGAAGGCCAAAAAGGAGGAGCTGACCTAGATGCTTTACCCCATTCACCCACTAGATGGGGTGAGAAATGGAATGAAATTATGTGACAACATAAAAAATTAGATTTTGGTGCTCTTTTCCCATTCTTTCAGGTATTTGAAGGTAGACTTTGGTATCAGTGGTTAGACTAATCAGTGGCTACCAAATCAGTGAACAACAAGGTTCCACCTGTAATATCTTCTACATGATTTAACAAGTAATGATTGATAGGTTTGCAGAGGGTCTTACAGATTCAGGGTGCAATCTTAACCAATTTAAGCCAACACAACTCACCTATCTCGCTGTTCCCATGGTGGTATGGGGAGGTTGGCACATGTCTGTGCACTGGCCTAACCAGCACAAATGTGGTGTAGAAGTGTCTTATGGCACTTTTGTGACAGCCCCAGGGCAGCATGGGACTTTTGCCATGACTTGAGCTGGCCTAACTGGGGCTGAGGATTGCAGTTTCGTTGTGAGATCAGATCTGAGTTAGCACAGAAAACCTTTCAGGTGGTCATACCCTGAACCCATTGGTTTTGCTCTAAATGTGATTTTATCTTTGTGCATTGGGGTTTATGAAAGGGAAAGAAAGTAGTGAGTTCTTACATGCTGGAGGTTTTCAAGTAGAGCCTCACAGGAAGAAGGTTTTGGAGATGCGAGTGCATTTTCTGCTTCTAGATGGGGATTGGACTAGATAGTTTTGAAGGACCCACTCAAATCTATGAATCTAACAGTCCAATCCTATCCCCCACTACTGGTGGTCAGTGGTGGGAATCAAATAAATTAACAACAGGTTCTACATCCTAATAACCTAAATTAACACCAGGCTCTATGTCCATAGAATAACAGGTTCTATGTCCCATTGGTAACCGGTTCTCAGAACCAAGTGCTCATTAGCAGAGGGTTCTATAGAACTTATGCGAACCCCCCGGAAGCCCACCACTGCTGGTGGTGATGCAAATGGAGAAGCCACAATTCTTTGATTAAACATATAATAACAGATAGGGGGTGTGTTGGGGTATTGTTATTGTTAAAAATGCATAAAAACACAAAACGCCACCTTTTGGTGTTAAAATATCCAAATAAAAACACAAAAGTCTGCATTTTGGTGTTTAAGATATTTTCTAGAAATTAATTGTCCAGTTTGAAATACAATGGTACCTTGGTTTATGAGCATAATTTGTTCCGAACTGTAATAGGCTTACATCAGAGTAGACATGCATAGGCTGGTCTTTCAGGAGAGACTGATAACTTGCTGGCGGAGTGCTGAAACGGGCCGTATCCTTTCCATGACTAATTTTTTGTTTGTATTGCTAGACATCGCTTGTATTGCAAGTCAAAATTTAATGGAAATGTTTGCTTATCTTGTAAAACACTCTCAATTCAAAATGTTCTCAATCCAAGGTTTTATTGTAATGCTATAGCAGCATCTGCTGATTCTATATAACTCACCGAGTTCATTCAAGTGTTTATAATTTATAATTAGAATTTATTAAAAAGTACCCTTGGGGAGAAACACATAACACCACAACTTGCTATTTTAATCAAGACATTTTGGGGGATTAATAACACACACACACCCCAAAAATCCCACACCCCGAATAATAAAGCATGAAAGTGTGAGAACCTTGGTTCACTCAGAGGCTAACCCTACAATCCAGAGTAAATACAGGAAGACATACGAGGCACTTACTCTGGATTGCTCTATGCATTTCCCATAGGTGGCACCGTAACTACATGGGTGTAAAAGGTCCAGTAGTTACTCTGGATTGTAGCCTAAGCTAGGAATAGGGGGTGTTATCAATTCCTTCTGCAGTGAGCATGCACCTTTCGCTTGTATAAATACATGTTTTCCCTTTTTAAGAAAATGCCGCAAGGCTACAGCTTTTGCCTCCACTCCTCACTATGTCAGTGTTTTCCCTCCTCCACACCCCTATGCAATTCTCCCAACTGAGGTTAACACTTCCTGCAACTTGTGAAGTTGGCTCCAGTCCCCCAAATCTGCCACATTTACTACGTGGTTACTGCACCACCTAGTGAAAACCTATGGGAAATTAATATTGGAATCCAGATTAAGATGTTCTTACACCAGAACAAGGACTCTCCGTAGTTACTCTGGATTTTGCCCGTAATCTGCTGGTCTTTCAGGTGTCACAAGACACACAGGTGTATGATTTGTTGCCAGCTCCTTCTGAAGAATCTGGCTAGAAGAGAAAGCTTATGCAATTGCAAAAATTGTTCTGGTCAGGTGTGTGTATGTAGTTGAAGGACAAAACTATTACTAAATGATTAGTAAGAATAAAATGAACCCTGCAGAAACCACATTCCGGTGTGATAATAAAGGAAAATGTATTACAAGTGGAAAGTTAGTCCTAAGGCAGAGAGATTTGCCATTATATAATGAGATCATCATCATCGTCATCATTATCATCAATCACCAGCATCACCACCATCGCCACCCTAGCAAATTACTGGACACTTAGGAGGTAGCAACCCAGAGAAGCAAAGTACTATAATATTATGTAAGGAATATTACAGGATGTGCATTCCAAGAGCAGCTCTGCAGGGGATGCCTATTAGTCACCCCAGGCAGGAGTTGCTTCAGGTATGTAAAGACTGAAATCATCTTTAATGTGTCTTTACAGAGCTACGTTTAATTGGTCCAGGCTCTTGGTTTAGTATGTTCTGTACTGCAAGTACAATATGTGAATCTCACCCAATAGGAGGAAGCATGTTTTGGGGAAACCCTCACCCAGAATGACTAGATGGTCCTGGGGAAAGTTGCACAATATCATCAACAGGTGGGCATAGGAATTTAACATCTAGATCAGACCAAGGTTGCTCTACCTAACACAGAATCTTGTCTCCAACAATGACCGATCAGATGTCTTTAGTAAGCTCAAATGCCTTTATGGACACAAAGCTTTCTTACAGCCTTTTCTCCCAGCAACTAGTACAGTATTTCTTTCTTTTACGTATTTATTTTGTAATTTAACTTGATCAAAATCCAAATAATAATACACATTAAAAAACAAACAGTAGACCAAAAATTGACCATGCCTCTACATGGAGGTTCAGCATAGGACTCCCCACCCTTCTCCACTCTGTACCCAGTTCAGTGGAGAATGTCCATTTCCTTAATCTCAACAGAAAAGCTTCAGCATAAGACCACAAAAGTTCAGTATAAGACCACAATCCTAAACATGTCTACTCAAAAGTAAGCCCCATTGTGTTCAAAGGGTCTTACTCCCAAGAAAGTAACTTTTGGAATAGAACCTAAATGTCAATAAGGATTTGTTCTGGGTGGATCAGGAGTTGCAAAAACAGCCTCCATATATGCATCTATCTGGGGGGGATAGGTGCAAGATTCCCGGAATTCTCTGGACTTGTCCGGATTTGGGCCTTTGGACCGGACTGTTAGGTCCAAAGGACCCCTGTCTGGCCTTCTGGGGGGGGGGGTTGGAGGGTGCTTAGGGGTACTGGGGGCTGTTAGAAAGAGCTGTGGCTTGGCTTAGCTAAGTCCGGCCAGCTGCGGCTAAAATTAAAGAAAAAATGGTTTGCGCATGCGCGCACAGCCTATCATTGGTGCTTCTCCGTTCCTAGAGCGCTTCTGCATGGGCAATGACCTGTCTTGATCTCGCCATCACTTTCACGTTCTAATTGGAGTCACGTGCTAACGAGGTCAGGACAGGTCTCTGCCCATGCAGAAGCGCTCTAGGAACACTTTAAACCAACGATAGGCTATGCATGCATGCACAGACCATTTTTTCCTTTAATTTTAGCCATGGCTGGCCGGACTTAGCCACTCCAAGCCACAGCTCTTTCTAACAGCCTCCCAGGGCTTTTGGGTGACCAGGTTCTACATTTTGAGTTTAGGATCTGGTCACCCTGAATAGGTGGCACCAATACACAGCCCTTTCCAGGTCTTATCTATCAACACAGATCAATGTGGACTTGCTCCAGCTACCTAATTATGTTACCAGGGACTTACTTTGGGTCAAGGCGACAAATGTCCCCTTTGTCACTCCACGTGCTCCATGGCCACTTAGATAGGATTGGACTATACCAGCACAATCCAACACATGCCTACTTAGAAATAAGGCCCGCTGCATTCAAAGAAGCTTAGAGGACAATCCAAACCATGTCTACTCAAAATTAAGCCCCATTGTGTTTAATGGGTTTTACTCCCAGGAAAGTTTTTTTAGGATTGCACCTTTACTCCCAGGAAAAAAAGGGCACAGTCTTGGAACCATACAATGATCATTCCAAAGCCAAAAGCACTGCAAAACACTGAAAGCATCACCTGCAACATAATCCATGCCTTCAACAGCTGTATCATCTGCTATTGCTACCTTTTTTCTTCATAGACACTGTGGTTGTAATAATGTTTTGATGGAGTGGAAATGAAAAGCCTAGAAGAGGTTGCTGCAGTTAAACAAACTGCTTGTTTACATCCTACAATGCATTTCGTGCCTAAGTGATTTGGGAACTGTGAGGGGGGGAAAAATCACCATAACTTGTTGTTAATGTTCAAGAGGATGTCAGCTGTTGAAAGATTAACGAGAGGGGGTATCCTAGAAATTACTCCCATTCTCTAAGTGGTAGCACACAATCCCATTTTAGCATAAACCTAATGATGGGTTTAATGAACCAGGATGAAACAAAAAAAGTCACATTAGGGGAGAGTGTCACCTATCAGACTGTTGTGTATACCCAAAAGACATGATGCTGTATCTCAAGAGTCCAACTGGAGTAATGGATGGCCCAGGCAGCAGGAAAAGGGGTTATTCCTAGGCAAAAACAGAAGATCTTACAGACACGTACATACGAAAAACAACAGTTTTCCTCTATTGTATATTACTAGTACTTGTTATTTTACAGACAGATTGTCTCAACACATGGAGGTACTTTATCATAGCTCATAGCTGCTGTTATGATCAGTCATCCTTCCTGAACACACCTAACCAGTGGTGGGCTTCAGGGGGTTCTCACAGGTTCTATAGAACCTTTGCTAATGAGCGCCTGGTTCTGAGAACTGTTCACTAATGGGACATAGAACCTGTTGTTAATTTATTTGAATCCCACCACTGCACCTAACCCATTTTTTAAGTTAGGAACCCTGGAATAGATTTGCCTTGGTGTGTATGTGTGTGTTTTGTTGTTGTTGATGTTTTTGGGGGGAAATGTTCTAAAACAATGTTTGCAGGAAAATCACTATTAGCTATATAAAAGGTCCATATATACATATGTAGGGATAGGGGGGGAAATGTCAACAGTGAAGCCAAAATGCCCTGAAATACAAGAGGTTGAGCATCAGATAATTAAGCAAAGCTAAAAGGAATTTAAAATTTAAAAAGAGGGCATTGACAATATTCTGGTTTTAATGCAAACTCAAACCTCTTGCTGGGAGTCTGGTGGCATCTGGATTTGATTCATGCTGTTCTAGGTTGCACACTGTGTCAAAGTGTTTTAGATTACAGAATATGGTTTGGTGCACAAGAGTTTAAACTGTTGAACACTATGAAAAAACAGAGATGAAATATGTCCAGGTGCAAGAGAACATGCATGGGAGATGTGGTGAGTGCAGGGTGACTGCCTTTATGTGAGGAATGGCCAAAGCTTCTTCCTACTTCTGATATCTGTTGGTGTCACTCACCTAATTGTTAACCAGATTTTCAACTGTGGCACACTGGTGTGCCACATGAATTTGGGGATTAACATTAATTAATTGGTAAACTGCAGTATTTGAACAACCTAGTGTGCCTTGTCAATGGTAAAAACAACTTATCTACAATCTATCTACTGTATTTATATACCACTTTTCAACTGAAAAGTTCCCAAAGCGGTTTACAAGAAAATGAAAAAATTAATAGCTAATTAATAGCTAATGGCTATTAATGACAAGGCCTTGACAATTTCAATACCTTGTCAGTGTGCTTTGAGATAAAAAGGCTGGAAATCACTGAGCTAATAGATCATATAGCTAATGACGTGAGCTTTGACTCATGGAAACTTCTGCCATGATCTACTTTTGATCATGCCTCCTTGCTATGCCTCCAAGACGTCAGACTGGTTGGAGGCAGTTTCGTTTTGCAGTCTAAAGATTACATACCTTACCATAAAAAAAGCATAAAGCCATCCAGGGACTCCATAAACAGGCAGGATGGAAGCAATGGAAGGGCAACAGCAGGCCCTGCAACTGCAATTAGCTAAAGGATTTTTCCATATGGAAATTTCCTGCCTGAAGCTTGGAAAATGGAGAGGGAGGTCTCAATGATGAGCTGTGGGAGAAGACAGAAAATTCCAACAGAATATTCACCTTGAATGTTGCAGAGAAAAATTTCAACACTCTGTTCTGCAGCTTGAACAAACTCATCCTGGAAAGGGGGTGTTGATCAGCAAAATAAATGTCATGGGCGCACTTCAATTTCTCTTATCTCGGTCTGACAGATTACACTGGCTGGACCTAATACACACCTGCTCAAAATCAGCTGATATACACAAGTGATTCCAACCTGTTTAATCACATTTCCATCTCTTAGCGACACTTGGTCTGGGGATTGTGCTGGGCTGCATTTAAACTGATCACATTCTCTTCTTATCAGGTTCTCCAATAAAGAAAGGAGTGGGGCTTTTCAGCGAAAAAAATAAAGTGTCCAAGTTGGGAATAAAGGAATATAATACTTTTATCAATCCTACAACAGACCCTCCTGATCCACAAGCCATCCAAGGATTTGAGTAGCCATGGATGCCGAGACAACTGTTGGAGGGCCTCAGAGGCCTCCTGGATGCAAGCAGAAGGCACTTCCAGTTTGTACTGGTTGCTCTGGTCACATCCAGAGATATTCTGAGATGTGGGAGGCCATGCACGGGCCTTCTGTTCTTGTCCAGGAAATCTTCTGAGGAGGCCACATGCAAGTTGGCGCTCCAGGCACATTGTTGCCACACGAGGCAATTCAACAGATTAAATTATCTATATAATCCATTATTTGCAGGGGTTCATGAAATTGATCCTTTGTGGATACCAAGAGCACATTATACATAGCATGGAGCTAAAGACTTTCTGTCTCTCTCTACACACACACACACACCCCACAAAAACGGGAGAGTTAAGGAAGCCAAAGGAGCCCACAATCCTTCACATAATGCACAATTTTGTGCAACTCACTACATCCAAGTATAGTGAAGGCCACTGGCTTAAATGGCCCTAGAGACAAATTTACTAAGGGGGAGGGGGAGGAGGAGAAGTGTAATGCTGGCTAGGAGTCATGAATCATGATGGCCATACAGAACTGCCACATTCAGCAATACATGGCTATGAGTCATGATGGCCATACGGAACTGCCCCATTCAGCCATACATGGCCTCTGAACCTGATACTGGAGGGACAATCATGTAAGCAGATTATTGCCTTCAGGCCATGCTTGTTGCATCCAACTGACTATCTCAGGAAAGAGGATGGAACTACATGGGTCTCATCTTTCTAGGCGCTTGGTGTTGTTTCCCTCCTTACTATTCTGATCTGCAGAAGTGCTTTGCTGGATCATTCTAAAAACAGAGGAGGGAAGGGATACCGCACATGTGCACTTTTGCCTGGAATGAGGAATGGCTTGGCAGGAGCCGTGATTTCTTTGCACAACAGACTCTTCCCACATTGCCTCATGCAGAGTGGTCAACCGTACACCAGCTTTAGACGAGCATCAGTCTGGCTGCTTCATCTGCACCAACTCTCGGTAAAGCAATTAGAGCCTTCATCAATGCAAAAGCCATATTTTTATACACATCCAGACAGGGTGAAAAGTTCCTCCAGAAAGTGCCAAGTTTAAAAGAAACCTGATTAATAAAGAAATGGAAGCAGTCAAAGCCTTGTTAATGTAAATCTGCCCACTAGGCTCTGTCTCCCAGCTCATTCAGTTACAACTTCCTGCCTTCCAGTAAGGCATCATTGCTCAACCGTCTTTCAGTCATCCGGTTTGCTGCATGGCAAGCAAAGACAGAATCGGCTGGAGGTGTAGCCATTCCAAGAATCCAGCAGAGTCGAAATTCAAGCCAGCTAGTTTCCCACCAAGTTGAAAAAAATCCTTACAAAAAATATTATTTTGCAGAGTCAGTTGCTTGCTTCTCTGTTAACCAATAAACCAAGATAGTACAGTGGTACTGGAGTTAAGGAATTGGACTTAGATCTGGAAGATCCAGGTTCAAATCTCTGCTTAACCATGAAACTTCCTGGATGACCTACGTCTGGTCACTGTCTCTCAGCCTTACACCAGTTGCAGGGTTGTTGTGAGGGGAGGAACTACGTGCACCACCTTGAGCTCCATAAAGGAACTGAAAGGTGTGAAAAATTAAAAATGTGAAAAATTATTATATTAATAAAATGTAACATGGCACAAAATCAACAGATGTATTCAACAGAACATCTAGTGTTCTACATCTGAACCACAGCCACTCCACCTACCTATTTCCCAAATCTACAAGAGATGAATACCCTACATCAGAGGTTCAGACACCAAGTATCTTTACAACAAGTGGCACCACAGAGCTATGCAGAAAACAGGCTCAAACTAAAAATGGTGGAGAATATTACTTATGACAGAGAAGGAAATCCACAAGGACGTCAGAATCCACAAGGACGTCAGAGCCCTGTGGATCCAGCTAGCTTATTCCAGCATCCTTATCCACAATGGTTAACCAAATACATGTGAAAGTCTCCAAGCAAGGCATGCAGGTAGGGCTTTTACCCACTGTATGACCTCCATCAACTGAAATTCAGAGATAGACTGCCTCTGAACACGGAGGCTCTTTGCTAATAGCCATGACTGACCTATGCACAAATGAATATTGAAAAGCCTTGCTCGAGCAAACTTAAAAATCCAGTGGATCAGTGTTTCCAGCAATAGCCACCGTCAGAAACCTAAATGGGAAGCTCACAGGAAGCACATGAAGGCAACAGCTCTTTCTTGCTCTTGCCCTTTTGCAAATGGAATTCAGAAGCAGGCAACCCCTGAAGATGGTGCTCCATTTAATTGGTACACCTAATAGCCATTGACAGACCCTTTCACTGACCTCTACAAAATTTTTCTGATCCCCTACTAAGGCCATCCAAGTCAGGAACCATTACTGCATCCGGTGGCAGGCAGTTCCATAAATTAAGTGCACCCTGGGTGTAAAGAAGTCCTCTCTTGGGCCTATCCTAAATCTGCTGGCTGTCAAAGAGAATGATGTTGATTCTCCTAGCCCACTCCTTCCAACACTTCACAACTTCATTTCCTGTAATGATTGACCATATGGTCTTTGGAAAAGCCAGTCGTGGATCCATTTATCCTCCCCTGTGGGATTTTAAATTAGCCCAGTGCTCCAGCTAAGCTGGCACAGACAGATGGTTAGAATTCCCTTTACAACTTGAAATAGGAGATAGTAGGGGGAATGGTGTTTGGACCCTGTCTGGTACTCTGAACTGTTTGGTACTGGAGCAGCACCGCTAACCAGAAGGCAACAAGGATGCTCCAACATCTTGCCAAGTAAAATGTGCATAGCCCACCACCGGGGCTGGTGTATTCCAGTAAGGATTGGATGAAACAAGTTGAGTGGAGGTGGAGAAGGCCAAAGGTGGGATATAAATCTTTTATTGCTGCAACCCTAAGCTCCAGTTAGGCTTGCCTAAGCTCTGAAATAAGTCCTGTGCTGATGTGGGGGTGTCACAAAAGTACAGTAAGACTTTTCTGCCTCATTCCTGGGGGTTATGCCAATGCACAGACATATGCAGACCTTCCCACACCGTCATGGAAAGATAGGCCAGGTGACTTAGGCTGGCCTAAATTTCTTAGGATTGCCCCCTAAGTCAATCAGTCTCTGGAGCTGAGTTTTACCAGGCTTACCCGTCCAGGTCTATCTTCCAGGTCAGAGTCAACCTTCCTTTCAACTACAGGGCTATGTCTACTCAGAATGAGGCTCTCCACCCACCCATAGCCACAGCAGCCATCCCCATGGAGGAGGTTCACAAATATACACACACATACACCTGCTGTCAGCTACTGAAGGCTCAGGAGCAAAGCCTAGTATACTTCCCAAGCAGAGTCAAGATTTACCTTCAAGGCCATTTGAGATCCCAGAAAATTTCCATTCCTTTCCATTAGTATCACTCCCCCTGCTTCCCATAATTTTTTGTAAATCATACTCCCAGTCATTTAGTACTATGGTCAAGAATTTAACACCTAGGCACATTGGGGGAGGTATCAATGTCCAAGCACCAGTGGTGTCAGCCTTTCAAAATATATACTCAGATGCTTCATCCAGTCCCATATATGACTAGCTGCTATCTTCTCATATGTAGTTGGATATTCAACTCTCTTAACACTGAACTCTTCTGCCAAGAGGTGCTAAAAAGAGCCAATCTCAGTTCTTATGTCAGAACAAGTTAGAAGAAAGTTTCAGATGTCAGGTCAACAAGTTTGACCGATTCTACGACAGCCAAAACTATATTATCAAGCCCCAACATAAAAAAAAATTGGGACAGCCACACTTGGGACATTATGTACAGTTCCAATTATGTCATCTCAAAAAGAAAGTCGACCAGAGCCGGATAAGATGCAGAAAAGTGCTTCCAACAACAGTCTAGTTATTGGCTTGAAGTAGGGTGATCATATGTTTCCTTTTTCCAGAAAACATCCTCTTTTTCAGCCTTCTGTCCTGGAAAAAATCTTCATTGTCCTCCTTTTCTCTCTCTCTCGCTCTCTATCTATAGTATTTATATACCGCTTTTCAACTAACAAGTTCACAAAGCAGTTTACAAAGAAAATGGAAAAATAATAATAGCTAATTAATAGCTAATGGGTCCCTGTCCCAAAAAGGCTCACAATCTAAAATGCAAAAAAGAACACTAGCAGAAGCCACTTGAACAGACACTGCTGGAGTGTGTAGGGCCAGTTACTCTCCCCTGCTAAATAAAAGAGGAACACCCACTTGAAAGAGTGCCTCTTGCTCAGTTATCAAAGCCGGATAAGATGCAGAAAAGTGCTTCCAACAACAGTCTAGTTATTGGCTTGAAGTAGGGTGATCATATGTTCCCTTTTTCCAGAAAACATCCTCTGGTTTCCTTGTGAGCAGGGAGCATGTAGCCTGCTTGGAATTCATAAATTCTATGTAGTAAATTATGGGTGCAATTATGAGTCCTAAGAATTTTAGGCTGACCTAACTCACCTGACCTATCTTTCCATGACGGTGTGGAGAGATTGGCATATACCAAGTCTTTGGCCAAATGCCAGGAGTGGGGCAGACACCTATGTACCGTAGGGCACTTTTGTAATACCCCATGTCAGCACAGGACTTAGGCTAGCCTAAGTGGAGGTTAAGATTGCAGCCTATATGTAATAGTTTTAAATTTAGTAATAAGCAACATAGCATATAAATTAATCACTTGAAAGCAATATATAAGGGTGTTTTTAGCTTTTATTTTTCACATCCTACATTTTTCTTGTGTGTCCTACATTTTGGGGTTGTCTTGTCCTCTTTTTTTTTTGGTTGTGACATATGGTCACCCTTGGTTAGAATGAAGGATAGAAGGTGCGATTCAGGTCAGCAGAAAATCCTCTGGGATGACGCTTTCTTTCTGCAGATCTGGGTTTTCTTTAGAACTGTCCATCTACAGATGACCCTATCCTTCTTGAAAGTTGATGTAGGCACATTCAGGCTCAGCTTGACCTCAAGAGCCTGACCAGCAATCACGCTCAGCTTGACTATAAGGGTATTTCCAGCAACCGTCAGGCGCCACCCACAAAGCAATGGCCACAGTTGTGTACAAAAAGAGCCCAACACTGTGGCTCTCCACCCCCGGGCAATGAACAACCAAAGTCTAGAAATGGGTCAGTAATGATCATTCCAGAGCTCAATTAAAAACATGTGCGATGGCTGTGGGATTTCTTCACTGAGCAACAAACAAGCAAGAAGAAGAAGAAAAACAACATTTAAGTGTGAAAGAGCAAGCAGCACTTGTACTCATCGAGAATAACCTCTGTTTGGTTTCATTTCTTATCTGTACTTTTCCTGACAAGCCCAGTCAGTGACTGGAAGGGCTCTTTTGCTTAGGGGGCTGCAGAATGCCGCAAGGGGGCCGGCGTGTTCCAGAACAACCGGAGAATCAACTGACCTCAAGGCTCTGCTGACACACAAACATGGGCAATGTGTTCCAGCTAACTGTGAAAAAATATCAGCCATTGATTTGGGCCATTGCAGGGAAGGGGAAGAGAAAGGAAACAAGAGGGCAGAACCGAGGCACTTACCAGGCTGTCCTGCTGCTTTCCATTGCACAGACAGGGCTGGCTTTGAGTCAACTGGATCCCATGCCTAGGGAGGCCACACTCAAGAAATCTTGTCAAATACACACAACAAATTGCAACTGACATTTTGATTTTTTTTCTTAAAAAACCATAACTATTTCACAGTGACAAAACCAAGTGGTTTGTAGATAATTTTCAAAGAAAATAAACACATTTTCTTTGTTGCAGGCTTACAAGTATGGAATTTTATATTAAAAATGTAATTAGATCCATTTGGGCCATGAATTCACATGCAGTTTCAAAGTGCTCTTGTTGCTTTCTGTTCTACCATAGAGATAAAAGTCTCCATAGCTGCAATCCTAACCTCTTGTTAGGCCAGCCTAAGCCCCAGCATAAGTCCTATGCTGACCTGGGGGTGTCACCAAAATGCCATAAGACATTCCTGTGTCATTCCTGGAGGAGGGTTAGACCATTGCAGACACACGCTTGCCACCCTATATCACTATGGGAATAGGAAGACCAATGAGATGTGCCAGCCTAGGTTAAGAATGTATTCGAAATCTTATTTATATCCCTAAAATTCTGCAGACCTTGGCTGTGAATCTAGGAGCTGTGCAAAAAAAAAACCCAAAACCCCTAATGATCCTTAGCTTCAAATGCCAGCCCTGTCCAAATGCCAAAAAGCTGTGCAACCGAACAGGACACACAGTCCTCAATTGCTTGGCCTATCCTTCATTCCATTCAATTTCAAGAATCACTCGGCTGACCTTTCTGAGCAAAATACACTCTGCTCAGAGAGGTTCCATTCAGACGTAAACAAGATGTGGGAAGCCATCTTCCCATTTGAGAAGATGGGGATGCCCCCTTTGGTGGGCTTCAGGGGGTTCTCACAGGTGCTATAGAACACTTTGCTAATGAGCGCCTGATTCTGAGAACTGGTTACTAATGGGGCATAGAACCTGTTGTTCTGTGGACATAGAACCTGCTGTTAATTTAGGCTATTTGTACATAGAACCTGTTATTAATTTGAATCCCACCACTGGATGCACCCAGTGGAATGATGCCACAGAAACCCCCTGACTTATGACCTGCTGGTAACCTGAGATTTCTTGTGTCTTGCAGATGGGAGTTCACAGGCACAGGGGTTGCAGTGAAAGAAAGACACCCACTTCTGCTGCCAACTGTGTTCAAGCCAGGGGATTGGTTTGCGTGAAGGAGTCAGACTAGACTTGTTTGGGTTTCCTCGAGCCTCAAAAAGAACTGTAAAATTATGCAGGAGCTGCAAAAGCAATAGTCTGGAATGAAAGATGTACATCAGACTCTCTGGCACAAAAAATGTGTACATAACACACCCACACCACAAGTCTAAATTTTGGAGCATGAATCCTTTATGGATGAAACTCTTGCAGTTGATATCTTCTCCCCCTTGTTGCTCCTCACACATATAGCTTCTTACACAGCATTATGTAAAAAGGTGTCTCAGAGTTCCCAGGGAACTTTGGCCAGCTGAGTATTTTCGGCCAAGGGTGCATTCCTGAGCTGCTTCTTACAGAAGTCCAGCCATCTGGCTGTGACCATTAAGAGGGTGTCAAATTCGTGCCAACAACACCTTATAATCAAAATAGTTACAGTCTTTTTGCACTTCTCAGACGCCTCCTCATTGCAAAGTCACAGGTGTACAAGTTGGGCATCTGAGGCCAAAAGGACAACCCAGACCAGGACTCTCCTCTGAGCCTTCAGAACAAACCCAGAACACAGGCTCATCATGCAGGAACGTGGCAGGCACCCTGTTGCATACTGTTCCAACCAAGGACAAGTACAAAGGACATTACATAAGCCTTCATTAGCTGAGTCAGGCAGTTAGTAGCGCATGATGCCATTCACAAGGATGCTGCCATGACGCAAGGTAGGTTCATGCTGCCAACTACTGTGCCAATGTGGCTCACCTGCCAACTCTCTTCTGGGCCACAAGGTCACGGGCCCATTTAGCAGGACTTGCCCAATTCCAACTGTCAATGAGTTATGACAATGAGTCCTTTGCCTGTGGTTCCTGCCCTCCACTAGCATCAAATATCCTAAACTCCATCTTCCTTTATCCCAATGTCCCTGGGCAGAGAATTCACATATTTACATTTTTTCCACCAAATCTTTCAACAAAACTACACATTAAAAACCAAATTAAAACCTAAGCTTTGAAATTTTGATTTCCTGAAGGGTCCTTTTACAGAAGCAGACAATACAATTCCTTTCTCTTCACTAACAGTACTGTATTATTTTTAATCCTGTTTTTATTTCTTTTCCCTTCTGGCTTGTAAAGGTATTTCTTATTTATTAAACTGCTTTTGAGCACAATCCTAACCATGTCAACTCAAAAGTAAACCCCACTGTGTTCAATGGGTCTTACTCCCAGGAAACTGTCTTTACATCTGCAGCCTTTACTTACTTTTTCCTGCTTTCTTTTTTTTAACAAGAGATTTTATTGCAATGCCCATGTTTATTGATGCCTTAAGCTGATTTAAGAGCACTCTAGAGCACTGATTTTCAGCCAGTGTGCCATGGCATACAAGTGTGCCTATTAAATAAACATCCATTATTAATAGGGTTATTGAGGAATTGAACCCCCCACCAGCAATATGACGTGCCTTGTCAATTGGCCAAATATTGATGGTGTGCCTTGACAATTTTGGCGCCTGGTTGATGTGCCATGAGACAAATAAGGATGAAAATCACTGCTCTAGAGCAGTAATTTTCAACCAGTGTGCCATGGCACACTGGTGTGCTGTGGATAGTCCTCAGTTGTGCTGCAGAAATTTGGAGATTGACATTCATTAATAGGAAAACTAGGGGATTAGAACAGTCTGGTGTGCCTTGTCAATGGTAAAAAAAAACTGGTGGTGTGCCTTGACAATTTCAGTGCCTTGTTAGTGTGCAGTGAGATGAAAAAGGTTGAAAATCACTGCTCTAGAAGGACAAAGTGAGAGCAGGCATTTACAGACAGATACATAAAATATAACCCAAGCCAAAATACACAGACTAGCTGCAATAAACCAATAAATAATAAGTTAATAATCAATAAATAATTTATGTTATTTATATTCCTCATCAAGAAAGAATTTGAGATGTTTTGCAATTAATGAAAGCAATAAAACATTCGAACAAGAAGAATAACCCAGAAACAAGAAGACCAGACAGATGACAGAATATGAGAATTAATGAGAGGAGGCATCAGGCACATGGGCTGAACACCTCCACATAGGCTGCAAGTCTCTGCTCTGCTTGAAATCCTGGAAAGCTGCTGCCTACCAGTTAAGCTAAAGTAGGCAACGCATGGAAGGGTACATGGAAGTTTTTCATATTTAGTGTTGAACCACACTGTTATTACAGGTGTGATGCCCTGTTTTCAGAATGTTTAATTGGTCCCCCACAGGATTCGAGTCCTCAGGGCATCAAGATTGCTAGTTGTAAGCAATGTCCTTCCCCACCACAGTGCAAAAAGAGGGCCTAGTTTCTGGGAAAACAACAAAAGGGGGGAACCATGTCAAGTTACAGTCACGGTGATCACAAGGGAGCATAGGTAATCTTTGCAAGTCAGCTTTCTCAAGGCATCACAGGTGCATGACAGGTCCCATATGTCAACCAGTGCTATAATGAATCATCATCAACATCTCTTTGCAATGAGCAAGGAGACAGAGAGAGATCAAGTGAGAGAGAGAACAATTTCTGCACATCCTACCCCCTCCTTCACCCCATGGGATCAACATTCCATTAACTGGCTCTCACCTCAATTACAAAAGTATAGGACTCAGAATAAAATCATGAGGTAGGTTTATAGAACTGAGAGGACAGTATAAGCTAGCTAAAAAAGGTAAAGGTGCCCCCTGCAGGTTATACTGTTAATCATGACCAACCATAGGGTGCGGTGCTCATGGCCATTTCTAAAATCATAGAACCATTGTTGTCCAGCATGTGGACCACATGTGCACGGAATGCTATTACCTCCCCACTGTAGTGGTACCTATTTGCATTTACACACTTTCAAACTGCTAGGTTGGCAAGAGCTGGGCTAAGAGCTGAGCTCACTCTTGTCTTGTAGGACCCAGGTCTGAAACCTGGCTTGCTGGTTAACAGGCACAGTGTCTTAACCACTTCTGCCACCACAGCTTGCTACCTCACATTATATGCTATGTGGCTTTCAGCAGTGTTTCTCAAACTTAGGGAGAGAGTTACGCTCTCCCTACATCAGTGGTTTTCAGGCATTTCAGCCTTTCAAATCATCCCCTGTCAAACTTACTGGGATGATCTTCCAGGTCCCATTGTGTTCAATGAGGCTTACTCCTAGGAAAGCCCAGTGCCAAATTCCAATATGGTAGATCCCGCCCTCTTACAACCCCCCGACCCGAGGTGACAGATCCACTTTGAAGACCACTGCCCTACGTCTCTGTTGGGGAGGTGATGGGGAAACAACATGATCCTGGATCATGCCCCTATAGGGGAATGAGGGTGGTTTTAACTACCACCACACCTGGTGCAGAGTTGCGGGGGTCTGGGAAGCCCTGGGATCTGCAGAATGTTTGGCAGATACCAAAGTCCTTTCTTGAGATTCAGGAAGGTCACTGACTACATGCAAAACATACCCACACAGAGCCCACCCTCTCTTCAGAAAGTTATTTCCAGTGGCCCCAAAGCTACTTATGGCTTATTATTTAAAATAATAGTCATCAGAATTGACTTCTTGAGGCAACACAAGTGAGGGCAGAAAGGATGGCTTTTGAAATTTGCATCTTGAAAGGTTCCAAGCCAAGTACTTAACTTCTTGACTTATTGCTTTTCAAGATGCAAATTTTCACAGATACCCTGGTAGATATGAATTTTCAAAGATACAAACGGATTGGAAAATGTCAAATGTGGAAGTGCATGTCTGCAACATTTTCCGCAATGTGTCAAGCACCTCTGCATGCGCTTTGGCAGTCTCTGCTGCAAACCATCGTGCCTGGAGCCCTCGGTGCGCATTGGTTCCCCATTGCACCTGGAGCCTCTGCTGGCAAGCGTTGAGAACACCAATCTCTGCATAGGTCTCCCATAGTGCAAGCACCTCTGGTGAAAGTAAATTGACAACCTTCTTTAAAAAATGCACTGAAGTAATTGGTGTTGGACTTACAAACGAGGTTCCAGAACAGAAGTCATTTGTAAGTCGAGGACTTACTGTACACCTGCCAACAGAGAATAGTGCTAACTATCTTGGAACACACGCAGCCACTGTCGCTAGAAACTGCACAGGTTCCATGGATCCAGGCTGCCCTCTTGTGGTACATTCCTTACCACCAAGCTCCAAGTTAAGCACATGGGCACAAACACCTGAGACCTGCTATTAATACAGTTTTTTTAAAAATAGCCTCCACCTGAGCAAATTAGTGCAAACCCCCATAGATCCACCAATGCTTGGGTGTCCTCATAATCAGATCAGCAATGAGTAAGTACTCTTCCCAGTTAGGGTTTCGGTGAGGACAAAGCCAGGTGTGCCTCTCCGTTAGACCAAGGGGCATCATCATCACCCAGGTATGTCATTTGCATTTTATCATACCTTGTGCTTTGATCTTTTCTGCTGCAAAACCCTATTGCTGATATAAACTTGTTAAATCAACAGAGGGACACACATTTTCAACCGAAAGTAAATGCTTTTATGCCAAAGGAAATTCAGAGAAGTGCCGAGAGGAAGGAACTTGTCTGACAGCTTGTTTCACGGGAGAATTATGAGAGAAGACATTTGGGTGGCTGCTTGTATTTTCTGAAACAGGCGCCAGCCCTGAGGCTTAGCCACACACTTCCGTTTGTTTTCATGTCCATTACTATCTAATAACCTATTAAGTGCCTTGCATTACAATAATTTTTGGAGAAAAGGGAGTTAACAAGCAGGCTGGCAGAAAAAAAGTTCTTCTGGAGAATGAGGGACTTTCTGCAGTTTCCACCCCAAAATATATACACCACAGTACAGTTGTGAGGCTCATAGGCTGCAATCCTAAAGACACTTTCCTGGGAGTATGTGTCTTTCCTGGGAGGAATGTATCTTGCAGCCTAAGTCCCATAAAAAAACAGTGGGTCTTACCTAACAGACATGCCTACAACTACACCGTCACAACATGATACTGTATTAGCTTACTTGAAAATATCCAGCATGATACAGATGTTTATTATAAAAATATTAAGCCTCAGGCAGTGCCAGCCAAACTTGTGATAAAACAGGCAGGCTGGATTGACTGCACTTTATCCAGCACAAGATTTGGGAGGCTGCTGCACTATCATGGACTTGGGCAAACTTTTTCCCTTACCCTGAATAATGCAGCTAAAACCCCACTGGGTCTACTCAATGTGCACACATCCGAGTCGAACCGAGTCAGTGGCACACATCCAAGTCGAACAGAGTAGCCTTGAGTGAAAAGAAATATCTGCCTTTAAGTTTGTCTTTTGATGCACTCTAGTATAATGTTTTAAGGACTTGGATTGACATTTTCAAATTAACTAGGTTATGGAAACTGAGAAAAGCACTTGGGATTCTAATGAGGCACTTACAAGTTCTTTTGCTGGAAGTCCTGATATTTTTCTGCTGCATATAATCACGGTGTTCAAATATTTGAGAAAGGGCATTGAGGAGCATTGAATTGGTGAAACGAAACACTAACAGAAGCTAGCAGACTCCTATTAATAGAAATTGGTTGTCAATGCCCTGTCTAGGAATTCAAGTATCATCATCAAACCAGCAGACAAGCGTGGGCTGTTGCAGTGATGGACAAGGTAGGCTGTTGTCAAAAGGTCAATAAGCAATAAAGTGTTCTGTATTCTTCTGGCCTGTAACATCGCTAAAGAAATATATTTCACTATCAAAATAACAATTCAGAAAACCATTACCTAGATTAAATTGACACTTCTACAAACACTATTTTTGGAGTTCCTATAAACATTTTGCTCCCAAAACAGCTTTCCTCCCCCCGTTAGACAGATCACTTCTCGGTTCTAAGACAGCAAGATTCTCTCATAGAGATGGCTGGTTATTGATTTGGCAGCAATGGTTTTTAATTTTTTGTACAATGGGCCTTTCATTTGCAAATTGCAAAATTGCTAATCTTGCATACATTGCCTAGACTTGTGTGAAGTGCCGAAACTTAATAGACGAGGCAAATGCTGTGAAACTGGCAGGAGAAACAAGGAGAGCTGCAGATAGAGGTGTAAAATAGCAAGAGGCTAAAGCAAAGTACAGTGGTACCTCTCATAACAAGTACCTCACATAACAAGCGTTTCACATAACAAGTATAAGTTTCCAAGAAATATTGCTTCACATAACAAGTTCTGCTTCACTTAACAAGCAGGTGCGCTATGGGCATGCGTGCTATGCAGCCCTGACACTCTGCACAAGACTCTTTAAAAGGGCTGCTGGCCAGCACTGCTGCCTCTAACTGCCCCCAAGTGATCCCACCGGCCACCTTGAACCTCCAGCAGCAGCCCAGGTAAGCCTCCCAGAAAAGTGTCTTTGATTGCAGCCTCTTAACCATGTCTACTCAGAAGGAAGCCCCATTGTGTTAAATGGGGCTTGCTCCCAGGAAAGTGTCTTTGATTGCAGCCTCCTAACAATGTCTACCCAGAAGTAAGCCCCATTTTGTTAAATAGGGCTTACTCCTAGGAAAGTGTCTTTAGGATTGCAGCCTAAGAGCACAATCCTAACCATGTCTACTCAAAAGTAAGCCCCATTGTGTTCAATGGGCTTTACTCCCAGGAAAGTGTCTTTAGGATTGCAGCCTAAGTAGACTTCATAGGATCATGCACATTGAATGGATGTTTTGAATTCAATTCCAGTGCTCTGTCATCATTTTTACATCCTTTCCCATCCAACTTTCCAAGGCCATGCAGCCCTGAGGGGCACAAACATTCCCTTAAATTGAGGAGGTCTCTGTGACTGACCGCCCCAACCCCCCAAAAATATACATACACACACACAAAAATAGAATGCATCAGCACCAGAAAGCTGGATCAGATTGGGCCTCTTGTTAGGTCAACAAAATTAGGTATTAAAATATACCAGTTCCTTTGACTTGATTCATACTCCATTTTTGAATACTATTATGTTTACTCAGCTTGTTGAAGTTTATCTTAACACATAATACTGTAGTTTAAAGGTATGTTATCCATATACCTTATTTAAAATTGAACTCACTCGCTCACTCATCAACATCCAGCCAAAACCGCTGGGCCTAGAAGCATGAAATTTGGGAAGGGTGTTCCTTCTGTGATGGAAGCACCCACTAAGAACCGGTTTTCAGAAATTCCAACTGTAAGGGGGTGAAAAGGGACACAACATGTTTTCCTCCCTATGCTTTCCATTGAAGAATCCCTGACTGAGGGCTGCTCTGCCCCAAGCCCCAGACCTAGAAGCATGAAATTCAGGGGGGTGTATTCCTTCTGGGACAGGAACACCCACCATAAACTGATTTCTAGAAATTTAATCCCTAAGGGTCTGAAAAGAGGCGCAACACATTTTTGCCCTATACTTAATATTGAAGGCTGACTGATCAACATCCAGCTGATGCACTGGGAGGGAGGGGTGCACAGAGGATGATAGTGCGCATGGGGGGTTGGTGTACGTGGGGGTTTGGTGTGCATAGGGGGTATTGCGCATGGGACGGTTGATGCAGACGAGGACTGATGCACAGTAGGGGTTTTTGGTGTGCATGGGGGGTTGGTGCGCATGGGGGGTTGTTGGGTGTGGTTAGGGCTGAAGGGGGGGTTGATACACGAGGGGAATTTTACTCCTGCAACGCAACACAAGTACATTTTTGCTAGTACTTCATAAAAGTACTTTGGATTGTACAGGACAATTTGTCTTTATACAGTTTGTTTTAAAAAAGGAACTGTAAACTGATTTACTGTATTTTGTAGGTCACTTCAAGAGAAAGGATTTCTGTGACAGTTGTACTGTTTAGATTTCATGCTGATCAGATCTTTAGCTCTATTGGCAGATAAATTCCAGGATGGAAGCAGAAACCATCATTACAATGATCACATGCATTTACCAGTAGTTATTTACCAGGCGAGCCACGACAAAATCCTGCTGTGTACAGCAGTCCCATTTTGTCTTAACATTCACTTGGTTAAAGAGTATATTTTATCATGTGCATTTACTCCTGGGAGAAAAAAAGGAATGGATTGCACTGTTCTCACTTTCAGGCACACGGTTGGAATAGTAAGCATTCAGCAGCCAGAGCTAATTCTTTTTATTCCCTATACAGTATAGTGTAGCAATATGGGAAAGAGCCCGTAGAGGGAGCTGGTTCATACCATATTCCTTTTAAAAGACTGTTCTAAGCCACACCTTAAGTATAGTTCAGTTACTGCAGAACTTCAATGGAATGGATATTCTACAGAAATAGTCCTGAATGGAAGATTTCTGTAGAATTTCCTCTTTAATAAAAGCATTGTTTGTCTTTTGAGATTTGGTAACTGAAAGCAAGCCTTGCTAACTTGGAAAGCCTGTGAACGCTGCCAGAGGCCCTTTTCCAAGCAGTACTCCTCTTACATTTTTTTGTAAGGGAGGAATAAGGCTGCTATCCTAAAGATATTTTCCTGGGAGTAAGAAGACCCATTGAACCCAATGGGGTTTACTTTTGATTAGACATGGTTAGGATTGTACTCTGTCACTTCCCTCCAGTCTTTGCCATGGTTTTATCTGCACCCATTTATAAAAGTATTAGAAAAAGCATACCTGCGTTGTGGGCATAAAATCCCCCATACGACATCTCCTCCACTGTGCATCAACCGCCCATGCACATCCACCCCCATGCGCAACATCCCCCATGTTCATCCACCCCATGTGCATTATCCCCCCATGCATGACATCCCCCTCAGTGCAACCATCCCTCCAAACAACATCTCCCACTAACGTACCAGGCACCGAGCACCAAATTGGCTGAATGTTGGTCAGTCTTCCATGTTAAGTATAGGACAAAAACACATTGCACCCCTTTTTAGCCTCTTAAGGGTTAAATTTCTCCACATCAGTTCTTGGTGGGTGTTCATGTGATATAAGGGACACCCTACCCGAATTTCATGCTTCTAGGACCAGGGGTTGGGGCAGAGCATCCCTCAGTCACTGATTCTTCAATGCAAACTATAGGGAGGAACTGCACCCCATTTCACCCCCTTCCTGTTGGAATTTCCAAAAACTGATTCTTAGTGACTCCCTCCATTACTGAAGGAACACCCACCCCAAATTTCACATTTCTAGGCCTGGTGGTTCTGGCAGGGCGTTAATGGGTGGGTGGGTGGGTGAGTGAGTCAGTCAGTCAGTCATTTTTCTCTTTTATATATATAGATAAACTCTAAATAATCTATTATTTGATTTGTTTGTGAACCACTGAGTAAACGTTTTGTTGTTGAAACACAAGATATAAGTATCCATAATAATAACAACAAAAAGAATGTTGCATGCCTTTTCTGACTTCCCCATAATGTATCTTACCGTTTCCAACATGGGCAGTTCTATTCTTTTTCTTTTCAAATACCATTTTAGGGAAAAAATGAATACAGGTGTCCATTGTTATCCACTAGCATTTGGTTTGAGAACCTTTGGTGGATTAAAAAACTGTGGAAAATGTATTTAAAGACCCACTTCCAGGTATCTTGCTCCCCCATTGCTCCTAATGGAATAAGGTTGTACCTCAATAGCTGCATGGGTTTGATTCTGGAACTCCCTCATGATTCCAAAATATATGTTAAATAAAAGCTATTTTTTAAAAAGTGTATCCCTTTACAATTGCTTAAAACAGCTTTTCTTCCTGTTGTAGAGAGGCAGTCAGAAATTCAAATGAAAAGTATCCCCTGTCTCTGCCTGGCTCAGCTGAAGAATGGAATGATTGCTTAAATGACTGCCTCTCTACAACAGTAGAAAAGCAGTTTTAAAAATTGTTTCTTTTCAGTGGCCACTTGTGTTGAATCAAAACTGATGTAGGCTATTTTTAAAACTGATTTGGCCATTCACATTGAGTCAAATCCATGTATAATAAACAGATATATAACAAGATTGGACCTGTACTGTTTTTTCCTTGTCTGAAATGTTAACCCTTTCCAGCAGTGTGTCTCTTAAGCTGCAAAGTTCAACAGAGCTCCCTGCTTTTGAGGTGTTAGTGCCAATTTGGCACTAACTTGTCTAGGAATGCACAAAAACACACTTCCTTTTTTAACCCTTGGAATTTTGTAGCTATAAAGGGAACCATCACAATAAAATAAGAGCAAGTTACACATATGCGATCTCTAACCAACGGATCTTCAGCCTCCTGGCTTATATTTTTTGTTTTGAATTTCTGAAACACTGCCAACCTGTTCATAACAATCTCCATTTATGGTACCTCCCTTATGGCCCCATTTTGGATATATCTGTCTCCAAACACTAGAGTTCAGCTTCAGAGGAGCAGTTCCTATGCCATCTAAATTAGATGGCTAATGTCTGGCATATTGCCAAGGACTTCTTACGGTATGAGATGCACCCTTATATAAAGAACACCACAATGGCTAACTTTGCAGATATACTGGATCATTCAGATACTCTCTATACAGCAACTCCAAAAGGAGGGCACTCCAAACACGGAGACTGTCCAATCATTACAGGTAAAATGTTCCTTAATTCAGAGGTCAAGAAAATCTATACACCAAGATGCTTTACTATCCATAATTCCACTCATGTAATTTATGCTGTAACATGCCCCTGCTTATATCTGAAAGGATGCAATCCAAATGGCCAGTTTGGCCAACACAAATCTTCTGCCTAAAGGATTTCCATGCCGCTCCAAGAGGAGTCAGGCTGGTACACAGATGTGCATTGGCCCCAGGGGTGGGTAAACCCAGGAAAGCTTCCCCAAGCTCAGCCAATGCAAGGGTCGGGGGGGGGGGGCAAGGGTAAGAGAAGGAAAGGGAGCCATTCTGGGGCAGGAGGAGGGCACTGTACATGGAACAAGCCATAAGAGTTCTAAAGCTGAGTGTAAAGCTTTGGAAGACAAGATGAAGATCTGACCAAGTTCTGGACACTTTCTTAATTGTACATTTTATAAGGATTCAGAAACCGCAGGTGTTGTGTTCTTTTGCTTCAGATCAAAATGGTTCTAATCTCCAGAAAGGTCAAGAATAACTACCTTGCAGTCTCTTTCACCATCACAACTTAAGGATAAATGTAAGATTTGAAGTACTGTCAAGTGGAAACAAGTGGCACTTTAATGGCTGGCAAATCTCAAATCTTTGCCCAATTCGGAGCCTGTATTGGGGTCATCAGGGACAAGCACGAGAGCTTTAGGATTTTTTAAGGTAACATGATGTGGCATTTACAAATCTGTTGCTTTGCTCTCCCCAATTAGTAGAAAACTGAGGGAAAGATATTCTGCTGGAAGAGGGTGGTGGAGACAAAGCATCTAAGAAACAAGCATTTCCAGGGAGATGGTTTGCCAGCATTCACTGGGTTGCCTTTACTGAATGCCAAGTAAGCAGAGAATGAACCATAGAAAACAGAAACAGACCACAGAAAATAGAATTTCTCTCTTCCCAAAGAGTCAGAGGTCCAAACTGAAAATATTACCGTCAAAAATGAAGCCTTGAAAACAGATGAAAAATAAGTGCACAGTGCAATTAGTTTTGCAACTTTATAAAACAGATTGAAGGGGGGAGTTTTGAGACTTATGCCTTAACTATCCCCAATTTATACAAGCCAATATGCTGTATTAGTACTACACAAGCCAGTCAAGCACCTCTGTTTCTCCTGCACAAAGCTGGTGCCCGGCATATGTCTTAGGAGAGAAGAAAACAGCCTTTAAAAGCTATGCCCCAGTACCTGTTCCCCAGATGGATTCTCAGCCTGGGAAATACAAAGGGCATTCTGAAGATTCATGGCCGATCTTTACCTAGCAGAAACATATCATACTCCCCATTACCGTTGCCAGCTCTTTCAGGCAGAAATGTCCAATAACTTTCTTGCTGGATGTGCAAGCCAACCACCCTCTCCCATTTTGCATTCAAATAAAGAACTTATCAAGATCCTGACACCATTTTCACATTCCCACATATACAAAAAGATGTTGTTTATTTGTATATTGTAAGTTACTTTAAGCGGAGCAGCGGAGGAAGGACAAAACATGCCAGATCTGCTGACTGAAGTGTACATCAAAAGTGATGTTTACATAGTGAAGGAAAGATGTTGGCTAAACATAGTTCCTGTATCAATAAGAGAGCTCCAAAAGACCACAAAGCAAGTGTATGAACAGTGGTCCATGCACCACTGTGGAGGACAGGGGACAATCTGTTCCTGATGCCAGGCCAGAAGGAGTACCACAAATCTGGACCACCACCATAGGGGATGTGAGGTGTGGGGCAACAGGTGTGGCAAGAACTATCAAAGTGCTCCTAAAATCACCATAGCTGTCGCTATCAGTGCATGTATGTTCCATCTGATTCCTGAATCAGAACTCAGTCTTCATGCTCAATAAGGCTTCTTGATCTGCCATACACCCATCTCAAAGGAAGCCTCCAGAGAGGGAAGAGGCACAGCAGCCAGATTTGGAAACCACCACCATGGCCACCGTCCTCAAGCAGGAAGTCCAGGAGCCGAGTCATCCACCAGCGGCCAAAGGTGCCACCTCAACAGAGAAGGATGCATGCAGCACTTGCCCAGGCTTACCTGCAAGGTGTCTGGCTGGCAAAGAACCCTCTTTCCAGCACCAGGAATGCTGCTCTCTCTGCCAATGTGTTTGAAGTTTCCTTTCCTAAGAAAGGAGAAAGGGACAGAGAGGGGGGAAACACACAGTTAGGAAAAAAATCCACTCTTTCATCAGACTTCAGCAATCAATTGCATGTTCTGGGAAACAAAAGGGACATTTCAGAAGAACAGAGCACCATCCACTCATTGTTTGTCCAGCTTTCAATGGCTATGGCTGTTCCATGCTTTGCTTTGGAAAACATGCACAGGGACCACGTCACTGTAAGGTCTACTGTGGTCACTTGGCATTCAAATCAGAGCTAGCTTATTATTTCAAATATGTATGTTCTGCCTCTCCACCGTAGCTCCCGAGGCAGCTTACAAACAAGCTAGGAATCTGTACAAAGAATAATAGCAATGAAACTAAAGCAGAAGCAAGAGCAGAAGAAAGCCAGAGGAGCAATTTTTAAAGGACTGAACCACAGCAGCAACTAATCAGAAGCTTAATATAAGTTTGACGAAAAATATCATACCCCAGAACTCCACTGATCAAAATATCAAACCCCAGAACTCCACTGACTAATAGTAGCACATCTACCCAGGATTGATCAAGAAAAGCACTGAGCAAGTGAGCAAGGGGAGGGCATGCAATTATCATGGAGCCATAACAAAAAAGGCCCTGACTTAGGTTGGCACACTTTTCACTTCTGGCAAGGCACTACTCATAAGTAGTGCTGCAGTTTGATTTATTCTAGTGATTTGACATTCATCAAGAATCCCTTGTTATTCCACAAGGGGTCAATGTTCACAATCCTATGTTTAACAGGAGTTCTGGCAAAGTAGAAGGTTAGGATCCCCAGAATCTAGCGAGTTTGCTTGCTGTGTTATGGAGACCTTTGCCTGGTGTTGAGAGGATCTGCTGAAATGTCTCCCCACACTCCTAGTTGCTGAAAGCTGCTTCCAATACTGGGGAGGCTATAATTTCCCCTGACCTTTCTAGAGGAGCCCAGGTCCAGGGTGACCATACGTCCTCTTTTTCCATGATATATCCTTGTGTCCTGGTAAAAAAAACTTCATTGTCTTCCTTTTCCTTGTGAGCAAGCAGCATGTAGCCTTCTTGTAATTAATAAACTATACAGTGGTGCCTCACATAACAAGTTTAATTCGTTCTGGAAGCATGCTTGTTTTGTGAAACGCTCTTTACGTGAAGCAAATTTTCCCATAGGGATTAATGGAAACTAGGACAATTTGTTCCACAACCCTAAAAATATTCTTATAAAAATATTAACTAGATGTAAAAATGATGACAAAACACTGGAGATGAATTCAAAACATGCATTCAATGTACATGATCCTATGAAGTCTACATAGGCTGCAATCCTAAAGACATTTTCCTGGGAATAAGCATCATTTAACACAATGGGGCTTACTTCTGGGTAGACATGATTTGGAGACTGCAAAGACACCTTCTGTAATCCAAGACACTTTCCAAGTGTCTCCCCACTTTCTCCATCTCTTCATTCTGAGCCTCTCTCTCCCCTGCTTCCCTTCTGGCTAGCCCTGAGATGCTTCTCTCTTCTCCACTGCTCTTCTCTCCCTCTGCCCACAGAAGGAACAGTGTGGAAGCGTTGCTTTCACTATGGGCAGGCGCGCTAGGCAGACCAGACACTTTTTAAAAGGGCTGCCAGCCAGCGTGTCTGCCCTAACTGCCAATGAGTGTGCTTGTTAAGTGAAGCAACACTTGTTATGTGGGGGAGAATCCTAGAGAAATATTTGCTTGTTATGTGGATCACTTGTTAAGTGAGGTACTTATTAAGCAAGGTACCACCGTATCCATTAAATTATATGTAATAATTTTAAATGCAAGAATAGGGCTGCAATCCTAAAAACACTTTACTGGGAGTAAGACCCATTTAACACAATGGGGCTTACTTTGGATTAGACATGGTTAGGATTGTGCTTTAAGTAATTTAAGATTAATGTAATGTTAAAAGTAATGCAATAGTAACAAGTTAAAAAGTAGAGTTTAAATTAACCACATGAACAATACAGTATATGATTGTTTTTAATTTTTATTTTGTCATGTCCTACATTTTTCCTGGGTGTCCTACATTTCAGAGGTGCATGTCCTCTTTTTTGGTTATGACATATGGTCAACCTGTCCAGGCCTGAGGAAAACCTCCCTTCTTTCTGGCTGCCTGGCTCTTTATGAACCTCTCCGAGGTGGACCCATCCCTTCCAGCTTTGTGATCTCATAGGATCTCAGGACTTACTCTGCAGGAGACCCCTTGCTAGGGGTTTGATTCTGGAAGTACTTATGCCATTCCCCTATGCTCGAGGAGCCCATTGCTCCCAAGGAAGCCCGTGTCACTGGGGGTGGGAGTCAAAAATGTCTTGCATTGGGCTCTGTAGCTCCTGATCCCAAAGAGGCTGGTCAGCCCCAAGACCAAATGAGCCCAGATACGGCCAAGGTGAAGAACATTGTTCTGCCAAAGGGATTCTCAAGAAGATCACAGCAAGAGAAAAGGAGGCAGGATGCTCTTGGAGGCTGCAGTGTCAAAGCACAGCGGCAACTGTAGGAGGCAAGAGCTGTGCGTCAAACGATTCGTAATGGCTGGCTTAGTTCATGATTTTTCACCCCAGCACCTCTGCTAGCCAAGAGCACCTTCCAGCCAAGTGCACTTATCCAATGCACAGCTAGAGTCTCTCTCCTCCTCCCCCACACAAGCCACACAGCCTCTGCGAGCATGTATGTGCAAACAGAGCTTGAAAATAACACCCTGACGAACTGTGTTCCCCATTTCCAAACCCAGCCAGACAGCAAAACTGAATTCCTTCCCAGGGTCAAAGGAAGGGGAGAATGAACTCCTAAAAGAGGAATCCTGAGCTCCAGTTTGAGAGAGGCAAAAAAGCTTATGCACAGAGCAAAGAAGTAGCTTGTCCACCCCTTTGGCAAATCCATGGGTTGCCAGTTATTAAACAGCCCCTTGAGCAAAAACAATGATCAAGTAGTAACCCAACCCTGCACACAAATTTGATAAAGCCAAACTGGATAATGTGATCAGACAGATTGCTCATTACCCCAAAAGGAATATCATTCATTCTATTAATTTTTTTTAAATTTCACCTTTCCTTGTTAGTAGCCCTGTGTGTAGCTTAAAACAAATTTAAATCATCATACAAAAGAAATAGCATTCTACACTGAGGCTGCAATGCTAACCACACTTTCCTGGGAATAAGTACTATTGAACACAATGCAACCTACTTCTGAGTAGTCATACTTAGGATTGAACTGTAAAACTAAAATACAGTATAGCAGTTGCAATTGACATAGAGCTGAGTGACCTGAGTGAGTTCCAAATCAACTAGAAAGATCTGGGTTCAAATCACTGCTGAACCACAAACTTAATGGGGCTGCAATCCTAGCCCCATTAAAACCAGCACAAGTACCATGCTGGCCTAGGAGGTGTAAGGCCAGTGTACAGTAAGGTGCCGGTTTCGACACCACCACAGTAACAGGGAGATAAATGATGTAAAATATGCCCATTATTTTTAAAATGCAAAGATAGGATTAGGATTAGGGCTGCAATAAAAGGCTTAGTACATCTAACATGGGGTTTCTTGCTCAGGGATGCCAAAAAAATACCCCAGAGGTGAATGTCCATGTACACCAATGACCAGATTGCATGCAGTCAGGGCATCCAGGATGCAAATACCCTAGTACCACCTTTATCTTCTCCTCTATATGTCTGGTTGTGCAGCAACCCTGCCTGCTGAAAGGAGGGATACTGAACAGTATTTCTGAACTCTGTCCCTTGTGCGTACAGAACAAGGTTAGTCAAAACAAGGAGCACCCTGATCTTTAGAAACGCCACATTTCGTCATCACAGGCCTCGTGAAAATCAACGGCACTTCTCCAAATCCCCCTTGGCCAAGAGCCTCCAACTCTTGTGGCTTAAGCGTACCTTTATTTATGGTTCTGGAGCCTGTCTTCATGGCAACTGTTCAGGAAAAACACAGGCGCTGCAAGATCAGAGCCGCTTCTGCGTCCCTCTTTGATTACTAAAACCTAAATGTTCAACCGCCTCCTTGAGAGGTGGCCAGAAATATGCCAAGCAGCAATGCATTTCAAAACGTGGGGGTGGGGAGGAACAAGGAGATCAAAATCATCATTAGCAATTGTGGCAAGAAGAGTACAGGATGTTTACTCCTGCTTCTTGGCACTCTCTTCTGTATTTCCACTGCAGGGGGCAAAAGTTCCTCAAAAAGAAATATCAAAGGGATCAGATCCCACATAGGTGGAAGCTGTGCTCACAAGGGCATAGGGGAAAGAGATCTGTTCCTAATACCAAAGGAAACAAGGTCAATATGGCTGCTACTCATTTGCACCCTCAACCTGCGCTAGGGTAGCGTGATTTTCATCCAGGTGATTAAAAACCCATCAGGCTTCTTCTATTTGTGCCATTGTCTGAACATGCCATTTTCTAACTGAGCTTGGAAGAGACACATTGATTCACATTAATTTCCTACCTTTGAAGAAGCTTCTGCTTTCCTTGTATGGCGCTATAATGAGGTACCTTCTGCCTCTAGCAATGATGCGCCAGGCCAAGAGAAGGCAGATTAGAGATAAATAAAAAATCTGAACCTTGTGGCGGTTGGCTTCCCCACTATCATGCTGAGCCGCTCAAAACATCCATTCCTAACTATGTTCCTGAATAAAAGTCCCTTTTGAAAACCATACAGGAGATGGGCAGGGCCTTCTGTACAGGAGAACAAACTCTCTGTTGTTGTTGTTGTTGTTGTTGTTGTTATTGTTATTATTATTAATAATAATAATAATAACAACAACAACATTTTATTATTTATTAACAATTATTATTTTTTGTCTGAGATGACAGGTGAAAAAGGTTATGGGATAAGGGAAGGTTATGGGGTAAGGGAACCCTGACCCTTTAAAACCATGGTATCCTTTGCAAGCACCTTCCTCTGTTATTTCTAACTGCATCTCACATGGATGATTGATAAAAAGGGAGACACAAAAAGAAACTACACAGACCAGGAGAACTCGATTAAATTCCACGATCCCCAAAGGGAAAAAAAAGAAGGCAGGAGCATCAGGAGCATGATCAAAACTGGGGAGAAAAGCAGCTTTGCAGAGATGATGATGCTGTGGCGGATGTCTGCCCACCCCTTAATAAGATAAACTGGCAACATCAGATTAAAGACTAAGAAAGCTAATATTGAGAAAGAAGCTTAAGAATAGATCTTGGCAAATCTAATTGTGTACAATAAGCAGAATTTTCCCCAGATGCAGGACACCAGGATTGAGCGTACGTAAGTGGCATGTTACAAGCCACTGCTCCTCACAACGAAATGTTGTGTCCTTCGAACTCTGCATTTACAGCAGAAATTTTTATTTAGCAAAGGCCAGTCGCTTCAGAGAAACCTTGGGAAGTGCATAAATTCCCAGTCTGCAGATGAACAAGCTTTTCCTGTCTAACCTCCATTAAAAAAGTAAGAGAAAGCTACATTTTAAAAAATTCATTCATTTATTGCATGCTTAGCAAAGCGGGAAGGATGGTAGTGCAAGAAGCAGCCACACAATTTGAGCATCTATGTGTAGATTTGAGCATCTTTGGGCGAAATCCAGAGTAACTACGGGGAGTCCTTGCTCCGGTGTAAAAACAATTTACTCTGGATTGCAATATGAATTTCCCATAGGTTTTCGCTAGGTGGTGCAGTAACTACGGATGCATGTAATGTCTCTTATGTACTGAACGTAGTTACTCAGTATGTATGGCTGTATGTGTCCCTTGATCACGATGTTAAGGGAGGTAAAGGAAAAGCAGCTACCCAGTGGAATGAAAACAGGATCATAGTTGGAGGGAGCCATGCATTTGATTCTTCTCCTTTTAAAACCCTGAAAAGTTGAGTGGCACCTTGCAACATGTGTAATATAACAGATGCAAATACATGCAAAAACTAAATAATGATGTATCTTGTACTGAATGTCATCACTATGTTCTTTAGAGTGCAATCATAACCAATTTAGGCCAGCAAAACTCGGACATCTCCCCATTCCTACAGTGACATGGGGAGACCAGTGCATGTCTGTGCACTGCTCTAACCCCCCTAGAAGTGGCACAGAAATGCCTTACAGCACTTTTGCAACACCCCTAGGCCAGCATGGTACAAGCCAGCATAACCAGAGGTTCTAAACATTTAAAAAACCAAGATTATGGCCTCTAGTCTTACCAATTCATGCCAAATAGAAGGGGAAGAAATGGAAGTCATGACAGAGTTTGGTGGGGGCTCTAAGATCACTGCAGACAGCAACTGCAGCCAAGAAATTAAAAGACGTCTGCTTTGGGGAGGAAAGCTATAACGGGGCTACACAACTTAAAAGTCAAGACATCACCTTGCCCAGAAAGATCTGTTTAGTTAAAGCTATGATTTTTCCTGTGGTAATGTATGGCTGAGAGACCATAAAACAGGCTGACATCCAAAGAATAAATGCCTTTGAATTATGGTGCTGAGAAGATTCTTGGGAGTCCCTTGGACTGCAAGGAGATCAAATCAGTCCATTCTCTTGGAAATCAACCCTGGAGAAGGACAAATATTGAAGCTCAAATACTTTGGCTACATCATGAGAAAGGGGGACTCCTTAGAAAAGAGCTTGATGCTGATGGGAAAAGGAGAAGTGGTCAGCAGAGAGGATGAGGTGATTACCATAGACAGTGTCACCGAGGAAATGAACATGAATTTGGACAAACTTCAGAAGCTACTGGAATATAGGATGGCCAGACATGCTGCAGTCCATGGGGTCATGAATAGTCGGACACAACAACAAAAGTTAGGATTGCGCTGCGCTGTTACTTTCTAAGTTATCAACCACTGGCACACAACATCTGCAGAGTGTTGACAGCTCTCAAATCTCCAAAAGTCAACATCCATACATTAACGCTAGGAACTGCTACCTTTATGCCAAGGCTCCCGAGATAATTGCTACCATGCGATTTAACTCCAAGCATGTGGATCTTTATTGCGTTCAGCTGGTTGTCAATGCCTCAGAGGCTCCTGCTTCTCAAAGGAGCTTTGCTCTACACTACAGAATCTGCTGCTCCTGCTCCTGAATAATCAGTGACTGGCATGACGCTTCCTGCTTGCCGGTCGGGACAGGAAAAGGCTTGCCTCTCCATCAGTCTCCTGCACCGCTTATGCCCTACGGAGCTAGTGGAAAATAATTACTTCTCCGCAGCAACTTCTCCCAACAGGTGCGCCCCGTGCAGAGCCTGGCTAGGCTCCAGTTCACCTGCTTAGGAATTCTGCAGGCATCAAGCCACAACAGTTAGCCAAAGAAAAGAGATGCTGGACTTCTAGAAGCAAAAAGAAGTCTCTTTCTGCCTGCCTCCAGAACCAGGACTATGAACAAACCAAGGACACAACTGCGCATGCGCCTCTCATAGTCTGCTCAGTTTACCTTTCTTACTTTTTGATCTCCATTGAGTTCTGTTTTTTTCTATTATTATTTTGTATTGTTATTGCTTTTAATGGGGTTATATCATTTCTTTCCTTTTATGGCAAACTTACTACTATTATACATTTTAATTAGTGCTATTTTTTATTGTTAGATTGTATGGTTGTGAGAGAACTTGAGCATCCCAATAGCAGGGGAAAACAAGATCGGTTGTGGTTATGGACAGCTTATAGTAGCAGGGGCAGGATTCAATTATTTTGCAGGTCCCTTCCAACTCTAGGATTCTATGAAATGTTTTAAAATAAAATAAACCCACATCTTTGAGACCATCTATCTGGCCACAGCTGTGCCACACATCTGTAACTACTTAGAGTTTATTCAATGTCACTTGCACAATGAACTGCACAAGTACACTAGATTAGACCATTCAAACTCTCCCCAAATCCTCAGGGTTCAAATGTCTCTCCTTCCCATTTTAAAAGCCAATCCTGCCTTTGACACCCTCCCCAAAGTGCTTCAAGTATATTTTATACTTATATTCCCTCCCTTGCCACTTAAATAATCTTTCAACAGGGCTTACAATTCAAATTAAAATGAAAAAACAATAACCCCAAAAGAAATACAATGTAGCTTTTTGGGTAATATTAATTAATGTTAGGTAAACAGGGCGGGCTTAGCTTGATACTTCAAAGTCAATAATGAAGGTACCAGGTTAACTACACAATATGTACCTCTACACAACTCCATTTTGGTCATACAATTATGAGGGAGCAGCAGAAAAACCCACAAATCTGAAAATGACACTATCTGCTACTATATGATGCACTAAATCAATTGTTTACAATAACATTCGGATACATTCAAGGACATCAAAATCAAATCAAAATCAAATCTGTACAAATCAAACATACTATGTAAAGGTCATCATATGGTCATAATTCAGCTTCATTTTGGTAAATGAAAAATCTGTAAAGTAACTTAACTAGATGATGCCATTGCATCCAGAACCAGTGAATTCAGACAGCTCTTTCCAAATATTCTATGAATGGAAAGAGGACACCTCTCTAGGTTAGTTGGTCAGTAAAGCTGTACAATGAGAATGAAAGGAAGAGTTTCCTTTACACTTTCCATCTTAGAATGGTAGAAAACCCACACACTCCAACCTAATACCCACTGGCACCCCCCTTTTGACATCATGGAGTAGCAGCCCTGGATTCTCAGCATTATAGGAGGAAGACTAAGATTGCATCTGCAAAAATTTATGGAGCCCCATCCAGAGAGGAACAAGCCACCAAGAGCTGTGGCACAAACTTGTTACAGTGGAAAAGAGCATGCCAACATTTTGTTCTAGATACACCTTGGATTCCTTATTATAAACCAGTTGGAGGAAAGAGAGAGACTTATCTTTGGATGACTGCCCTGTCTCCAACAGAACAGCTTTTTCTCAAAACACATTTAGACTAGCAAAATTTGAAAGAACATTCTATTAATCAGGTTAAGCAAGGAATAAATATTTTCTGAACACAACAAAGATTCAGTGATGGGAGCGAAACTCAATAACTTTAACTTTGTACCTAAATACTCACCTTTTACACTTGTTTTATGAGAAAAAGGGTGGGCAAAAAGCTCTCTTATTAAGCCAACTAATGGTATGAACCTGTTGTTGCAAGAGAAAATTTTCAAGATTTGTGGGCCCCAGGAACAGCTGGGCACTGGTGGGCACCAAGTACTGCGCAGACAAAAAAAGGCATAGGGCACAGGAGGATACCAGGGAAACTATTTTCTTGTTAATAAGTGAACCTCCTTAACTTCCCATGGCACACCTGAGGACCATCCACGGCACACTGGCTGAAAATTGCTGGTTTAGCAGCATGGGTGGTATAGTAAATACAGAAGGCGTTGTAAAGTAAATTGCCCCTAAACTAGCCATCATAGTAATTCCAGGCAGCAATGGCAATGCACAGGCAATCACGCCTAATGTACTTACTGTGCAACGCTACTGAGTTGAAGAATGCAAACCTTTCCTCAAACCACTTTTAACACTCTTAAACATGGTGTGCCAAAATCTGGGTGGAGATACTATCTATGGCTGCTGCGTTCAAAAGCAGATGTCAGAAAAGGAGGAGCCACTCCGTTCTTGATCCTTATTTGAAAGCCAGGGTGCAAGAGTGATTTGGAAGCTGGACCTGTGCCTATATAATAACAGGTTCAAATCTCTGCTCAGCCACAAAGCTTTCTGAGTGACCTTGGGTCAGTCACTCTCTCTGTCTTGCCTACCACACAGGGTTGTTGTGAGGACAAAAGGAAGGAAAGAACCATGCACTACACCACTCTAAGCTCCTTGGAGGAAGCAGGGTATTAAAATGTGGAAATAAATTTGTCCCAGACTATCAGGTAGCAATGCCAGATCCAGCACCAAAAAAAGTAAAGTTTAAAGTTTAATCTCTATATAATCTGATTTTTTTTTAATAAAACAGAAAAACAGATTCCAAAAGTAAACAAATCTTTTCAGTCAGCACAAAAGTTCTGATCTGCTACCCATCAAGCCTTTCAGAAAGGGTAGACTCTGTAGGAAGCCCCAACATCCAACAGCGGAGAGGGGCAGAATTTATTTCATGAAAATGTATACACAAAGAGGATTTTGACGAACTCCAAACTGAGGATGGTTTTAAATATACAGCAGCACAGATCAACAAATCTAGAAGAAAAAAATCCCATGTGCTTTATAAGAAGTTATGCCTGGAGACAGCAACATGCGGAAAAGGACGAACTGCCTTCCAGGTATCAGAGATCCATAGATGGCTCTATAGATGTCAAGTCATCTAAAAAACACAGTAGAAATGGCTTTTGTTCCTCCTAATGGAAGCAAAATGGGCTACCATGCTCTCCTTCCCTGCTCTAGATTTGTCAGAAAGACCAGATCGAGTCAAAGTACACTAAATAATTTTTGCCCACTGGCAAGTACTCCGCCAAGATGAAAGGATGACTTTGGGCCACATCCACTTAAAAATAAATTGCAAGTGTGCACTGCTGAGTGAGCCCACTTCCCCCCATTTTTTGCTTCTCCAGCTCAAATGAGAGAGAAGCATAGAAAGGAGATAAATATTCAAGGTGAACATTTTGGAGCAAAAGGAAAGAATTCACAAGGGATCCTAATCAGTCTCCAAAAGGACACTATCTTTAGCTATGCAACAGTATAAAAAGCCAGACCTCATCCTACTTATCATCAAAAAGGCAAAGTCACTTCATGGAGACTTAGGGTACAAATCCTAAGTTTGTCTACTCCGAAGTAAGTCCTATTGTGTTCAATGCGGTTTAGAGCACAAATCTAACAATGTCTACTCAAAAGCAAGCCCCACTGTATTCAAGGGTTCTTACTCCCAGGATTTAGGGTTTATTATTTATTTATTTATTAAATAAAGGGTTTATCCCTTTATTCAAGGGTTCTTACTCCCAGGTCTTTAGGATTGCAGCCTTACTCTCACAAAAGTGTGGTTAGATTCAGATAAATTAACAACAGGTTCTTTGTTCTGATAACCTAAATTAACAACAGGTTCGATGTCCTGTTCTCAGAACCAGCCGCTCATTAGCAAAGGGTTCTATAGAACCTGTGAGAAACCCCTGAAGCCCACCACTGGTTAGGACTGGAGCCTTAATGATTCTCCCCATTTCAACTCAGCACTACCAAAGTTGCTTAGCGCTGTTTAGCAAACACATTGTGCCCCAAAACCAACATGCCTCTCACTGTAAGCTCAGCTTTCTCTGTTGTATATACTGTACTTTGCTTACCCAAAACTTAGTTAATAAATACATGTTAAGCCTGATTGCAAAAAATGTAACTTTTTTCTGGTTAACATCTCAATGCACAAAGTTGTTCCTGTTCCTTACACCCCAAAGGTGTTAGCAAAAGGTCATAAATCAGAAATTTCTCTGTGATGCAAAGCAGTAATTTGGAATTACACTGTTGGAATTTTTTTCTAAAATACTACAGAAATCATTTCATATGCTGCTCAAATAACTTCAATCAGGTACTTCGTTTCTGAACAGCAGGCAGACTGTATTATTGTTCCCCCACAATCAGCAGTAGAAAAGAATGTAAATCCCAAGGCTCTCTGGGCAAAGTTGCTTTTGGCAGCACTATATACAATCAGGCATGGAAGTCAGCAGAAGAATGACCATGAAATCATAACCACAAGATCACTGTAATGATGGGTATAAACAGCCTCCTGGTTTTAGAAGTAAGCTACATCTGAATGCCCAATCCAAGGGAGTGGCAACAGGAGGCAGGTCTTGGTCTTGGGTGTTCCCAAGGCATCTAGGCCACTTGAGATACAAGACACCAGACTCGATGGGTATTTGACCAGATCCAGCCATGTTCTTCTAATACTGTATTCTTATGTTGCTAATTAGTTAACACCTCCCCTCCCAACATTCCATATCTATTTGAATAACGCTCATCTTTTTCAGCCAAATTTAGTCTACAAAACTGGGGTGCGCATTAGATTTGATGGCACATTAGATTTGAGTAAATATGGTATTTTGATTATAAGTATAGGTCAGTATTTAGTGTAACAGTTTAGTATATGTAAGAGAAACCCATTATTGTATAAAGTAGAGCAATTAGGTAAAAATCCTAACATTAGCCCATTGTTGTATTACCATTGTTACTTGAATCTAATGCACCATCAAATCTAATGTGCACCCTATACTTATAATCAAAAAAGTGCATTCACTCAAATCTAATTAGCACAATCCTAACCATGTCTACTCAAAAATAAGCTCCACTGTGTTCAATGAATCTTTCTCCCAGAAAAGTGTCTTTAGGATTGCAGCCATAATTCAACTGAAAAAGGTGAGCGAATACTTATATTCAAGTAAATACAGTATTATTGTCATATAATTCTTTGTTAGATGCAGTAAAATTAAATTTTGCACCTGCTTATTACAAACACCAGTGAATAATTTCTTTAAAATCTCAAACTTTTTAAAACTGGGGTGCACATTAGATTTGATGGAGCATTAGATTAAATAATTAGATTTAATAATAAGCATTAGATTTGAGTAAATGCAGTACTTTGTTTGCCTGGAGTGACTGACAGATCCGTTAAAACAATAGTGCAGAACTGATTTTTCCCATCCCTCCAAGAGCAGATTTTAAGGGTCACCTCTCCAATCTAATCTGCTGATGAGAACGGATGGAAAGAACTGCAAAGACACTCAGCTCGTCTCTAAAGCCTCCAGTCCAATAGCCAAACCAACTACTGTATTTGTCAATATGCAACATCCAAAGAAAATAAATCAAAACAGATATGCAATCATGATCATCATCTCAGCAAATATGCAGTCATGAAAGTCAATAATTATTATACAGTCAGAAACCCCGCAATGAATTGTCAGAAGATGGACTTTAAAACTTTGGTATACTTTCATTAATAGATTAATGATTAATAGATTTCATTAAATTAATAATAATTTGGTAATTAATAGAGGAGGGGTTGTTGAGAGATCTGTCATAAGAGATTCAACTACCAGAGGAAATTGACATTTCTGGGGAGGTGCCAGTGTGTGAAAAATGCCCCAAGACACTGTGCAGACGGTGCCACCATACCACCAACTACTCCGCAGCATAGCCACTACTGGCATAATTCCACAACAATCTGATTCTGTTACAATTTTCACCCTTAAAGGGGGGAAAAGTGGACTTCATTCTAAAGCAAGGGTGTCCAAACTTTTTGGCAGGAGGGCCATATCATCTCTCTGACACTGTGTCGGGAGATGGAAAAATGATTTACATTTCAAATTCGAATAAATTTTTATATATGTATATATACAAGTGTATTAGAGACATATACAGAGGGTTACAAGGCTTGCCCAAGTGTTGGATGTAGGGATCTTGCCAGCGCTGCATTGAGGCTTTTTGCAGGCCACATCTGGTCCCCAGGCCAGGGTTTGGACACCCCTGTTCTAAAGGAACCAGAAATAACTGCAATGATGCACTTACTGCCGGGTCAGGTGGTGGCAACTGTGATAGTGGTTCCAGAGCAGTAATAGGGCAAGGAATTATAGTAGGGGGGACATTTCTATGGTGGCAATTTCCTCTCTAAGCTGTAAATCTTCATGACTATAAGATGCCAGACCAATTCCTTCTTGCCTTCTTGGCTTTAAAACCTATTAATATCTATTGGCTGGAATAATTTTTTAGCTATGCTTCTACTGACTACATTCTATATCATATTGTACTCAGCTTTATTTTTACTACTTAATACAGTTTTTAAGTTTGTAACCATGAAATCAATTAATGGGTTGGTTCAATCAATTGAAAACCTTTTAATTCAGTTGAAAAAATCAATCAACTGAATATCTTTTAAAAATGATTAATGGTGCCACCCACTAACGCTGGCACAAATAGGCCCATAAAACAGGTTTGTGACTACTCAGGAGTAGGCAGCACCAGAAAGAAGACCTGTGTTGTCCCAACAGTTTGGTGCCAAGTGGTGCAAAGTGTAAGGGGAGGCAGAAGGGGTTGGAATTGGCAGAGGAAGGCTCCATCTTATCTTAGTCCAGTGGTTCCCAAACTTCTCAGGGTTGGGAAGCATATAAGTCTTTGCAGCGCAAGGGAATGGCAGTGATATGATCCCCAGGAAATGCACTGCTGCCAGGGATTTTTTTAAACTTAACTAAGCCAGTGCTAGGGGTGGAGGGGAGAGCTCAGTGGATGCCTCTGCAGGACTCCCCAGTCCTCAGAATGATTCTCCAGGCCTCAGAATTGCTAAAAAAAAAACAGCAATCAGAACCCATTTCCAGTTTTGCAATTACCATGATTAGTGATCACTATTTACTGATTACTAATCATTAATACCTGCCAACATGGCAGTTCAAAAGAATGTAAATGCAAGTAGATAAATGGGTACCACTTTGGTGGAAAGGTAATGGTGTTCTGTGTGCCATGTTCTGTTTGACCATGGAACAGGATGACCAGATGCCCAAACCTCAAAAGGAGGACAAGGTCTTGGATTCCTCTCAGCCCGGCCTTTCTGGCAAACAATGGCACGTTTGCCTACTCACAAATAAAGCTGTGATATTGGACAGTTTCACTTTCCCATAGAGCTCAATACATATTTTTAGTTTTTTGGCCATAACCTTTGATAGGAAGGAGATATTTCAAAACTGATTTTTGCATTGGATTCTGCTCTTTAGTGCAAATCCAATGACATATGACATGATGGGGTACTTTACATCATTGCAAAGTTCCAAAATGAAGGAAAAATGGAGGACAATGAAGCCCTTTTGGAGGATACCCAGACATAAAGCTAAAAAAGAGGACAAATCTGGACAAATCCAGTCATATGATCACCCTGCCACAGAAGTATCTTTGGATAATGCTGGTTCTTCAGCCCTGAAACGGAGATGAGCAGAGCTCCCTATGGTTGGTCACGGCTAGCAGGGCAACCTGATAGAAATACCCTTGACTTACCTTAATCACTATCAATGATTATTGGTGACTATTTTTAGAGTTTGCACACCAAGATGACCTTGGTTCCTTCTTTGAGTTTTCAGAGCATTCAGCTCACAGATGCTGCACACTGGTCTGTACGAAGGCTATGCTTGAAATTCAGACTGCATGCTGTCCTCCAGCAGAGTAAGCCAGGATCAACTTGAATCCTTTGCAGCATCACTCTCACCTTTCATCACTATAAGTCATAGTGGGTGCTACCTTCAGACACTGACTTTTTTTGGTGGTGGTGGGAGTATCTCTCTAGATCAGCCCTTCATAAGATACTCAATCACTACATAAATTAACATTACCTCCTGGGTTGTAACAGACCCCAGCAAGAGCACGAAAGTGATCATTTAGTGTCAGAGGAGGCAAGAAACAGCCCCCACATCTACCCTACCCACTGATTCCCTGCTTCTCTCGCAAAACCAAAACTAACTTTGGAATGATTTATTTCCCATCTTCATTATCCCCATGAGAACTCCATCAATAGAGAACTATAATTTTAATCTTATAGATGCAAGATAGAACAGATTTATGTCCTGTAGGTAATCTACAGTAAGTAAACTTGGACTTTTATTCAAAAGTTATCTCCTAGACCACATTTAAATTGAATTTAAATCTGACCAAATGCCAGAAAATGTGTTGTTTCTTGAACCTGGAGAATAAGCTTCAAGTTTCAAAACTAAAAATTAAAAAAAATCAATCTCCAATTCCTGGCTTGCTAAGAATGACTTCCTGCCCTTTAATATATCAAGGAGTCAATATTTCAAGACAATATTTTGAAGCCAAGTGCTAAACACATCCTCGAAAGAGAAACAATGGATGCTAAAAGAAATAGACTATATTTAGCTCAACTTCCTATGAGAAACTATACAACGGCTAACAGAATTCCTTGGGCTGGGACAGAAGAGTCACTGTCCATGGCTCAAATAAGATGGATTACATAAAAATTCATCTATTTTTCTGGTATTTTATATTATAATATATTTATATATTATATTATATATTTATATAAAATATATTTTATACTATAAATATTATTTATATTATTTTTTAAATTTACCAAATTCCAAACACCCCAAAGTTGGTTGCAGCAAGACTTCAAGTGAATGTGGTATATGATTGGCACAGAGGTTCCCAAACTGTTGGGTCTCGACCCACCAGGAGTACCGGAAGTAGAACATTCACTCTTAAGGGTCCTATTCTGATTTCAGAAATGGTGCTGCAGATATTACAGCAGTTTTGGAAGAAAACAAGAAATGGCTTTAGATAAGAAGAAAGGGCTTAGCAAAGAAATTGCAGGGAAAAGAGTATACTTCAGGACCATGTAGGAATCCAGCACTGCCACCTAAGTGAATTTTAAAAAACCCATAAGCAATGGCAATGCTGAAAACTCTGCAGCATTATCACTGCAACCCTCTCTTCCCATGCAAAACTTACCTGGTTCCTAATGCTCCAATAGGAGTTTGGGAACTGCTGTTTTAAGCTGCAATCCTAAAGACACTTACCTGGGAGTAAGACCCATTGAATACAATGGGACTTACTTTTGAGTAGACATGGTTAGGATTGTGGTCTATCTGCACCCTAACACACAAAATCCTTTATTAGGTTCACGAAGAAACGTAAGTTTCTTTCAATCTTCCTTTCTCAATGGACTGAACATACCAACGGGACAAAGATCAACATGTTTTCTGTGCCTCCAACAGCCATGCAGGTACAATTTGGAATCCCAAATGGAACTGTTTCATGCTTAACGAACACTCCAGTAAACAGTAAACAGAACCGACTTGGGTCCCCTTGTGTGGGAGAAAGGTGGGGTAAAAATCCATTAAATTTTAAAATCATTTTATTAATCCCAATTATAATCCTACATGTCCACAAGGATCCAATCCCAACTGCTCCAAAAAGAAGACCCTCTGAAGCTCAGATCTTCCTACCTCCAAATATCAGAACTTCCTTCCTATACTTTCCTCTGAGAAAGGAAGATCAGCAAATAGAGCACCTGGAAAAGAACTCTTAAACTGTCAACCAACACCAGAAATTAAATTTTTTGTTATTCGTGAGCCACTAGAAATATCTTATGCGAAAAACTAAAATACAAATCTTCTAAATAAGGATGTTTGACCAATACAGATGGGATATTTGTCCACTATGTTAGCCCCAGAGAAAAAAAGACACACGAACACATCCCTACAGCAAGTAGGATTGAAAAGCAAACCTTTCACACACCACCAGCTTCACCCTAAATGTCAATAATCAATTTTATGGTCCAAATATGAATTCAATTGGCATCCACACACATAAGGTCTCCTCATTCAGACTTTCTTCTCTGCTCTTGTCTTTCTTCTCCTCACTCATCAAAAATCCTAACACATACAGAGGGATGAGTCTTCTCCCCACCACCATACAACTGATACAGTAGACTGAACTGCTAATGTTTATTATTTAGCATCTTCCTATATACACACACACACACACACACACACACACACACACACACACACAGGGTAAACCAAAAGTAGGTAGACAGTAGGTGGAATAGGGTTTGTGTTCATTACTGTCCACCTACTTTTGGTACAAGATACACGCACACAGTGGTGCCCTGTAAGAAAAACATAATTCGTTCCGGAAGCATGTTTGTCTTACAAAGTGTTCTTTATACAAAGCTGATTTTCCCACAGGAAATAATGGAAACACAGATGATTGGTTCCACAACCCAAAAATATTCATATAAAAATATTAACTGTATGTAAAAATGATGACAAAACACTGTAATCAAATTCAAAACACTGAAATATAATACAGACCACAATTACTGTAATTTTAATTTTAAAAAACACTGTACAGTAAAACAGAAAAAAGAATCCTTTATGGCCAAGGATGACTAATTTTCACTAAAAGACTCACTGTTGTCTTTTTGAGCACCTTTAACAAGGAACCTTCTAATGACACTTGATTTTGTCTCCTTTTGAGGATTTCACGGAAATGTGACATTCATTGTTATTAAACAGATTCATCATTCGCAGTGCTACAGCCTTATTTGGGTGGTGCTTTTCTACAAAATTTTGCACCATTTCCCAATGTTAACAAATGTCCTTAATCTCATTTAATGTGAGGGATTCCTTCTCCTTATACTTCTCCTCCTCTGCAGATGAGAAAGATCTCCTCCATAACCTCTTGCTGTTGCTCACAATGCAGATCCATCAATTCGTTCATTTTACAACAATTTTCGTTGTAAAACTTTGCCTTACAAGGCGCTGTTAGCCTTACAAGGCAGAATTCCTTAGAAATTTTAGTTTGTCTTACAAAGCATACTTCTTACAAGTTATTTGTCTTACAAGGTACCACTGTATGTAATAAATATTATATATGTATATAATCTTATCAATGCACTTTACTAAGCAGCACTTCCAAGAATCACAGGACAGGATTCTTCCACAATGAGTAAATAATTACCCCAAGTAAATCAATTTCCTTCTGCAAATAAGGCTGCCATCCTAAAGACACTTTCCTGGGAGTAAGACCCATTGAATACAATGGAGGTTACTTTTGAGTAGACATGGTTAGGATTGTGCTCTAAGCCTTACCTACTACTTCTGCATCCTTTCCAAGGTTGCTGGAAGGATGAGCTTGGCAGATGTCCCACTAGTTTCATTCCCATCTACCATATTTAACAGATGCTAACAGATCCCTCCACCTCCATTCATACATTAAAACCGTGTTCTTATGATAAGAACCGACCTGCTAGATCAGAATAAAAGTCTACATACCCTACAACCCAGAGTAACTACAGGAGCACGTAAGAGACATTTACATCAACATACCCAGAGTAATTATGAGAACACATAAGAGATATTTACATGAACGTAGTTACCTAGTGAAAACCTATGGGAAATTCATATTGCAATCCAGAGTAAATTGTTCTTACGTTGGAGCAAGGACTCCCCATAGTTACTCTGGATTGCACCCTAAGTTGCCATTCAAGTCTCTCACCAAGACAAACCAACAACACCTTCCAAGAAGCAGGACATGAAGGCACCAGATCTCACCATTTTTTTTTACTCCCTGCAACTAGTATTCAGAGGTAGACTGTCTCTGTACATGGAAGTTCCATTTAGAGATGGTAGCTTTCTGATAAACAATCCCCTTCTATTAATTTGTCTGTACCCCTTTAATAAATCCAGGTGAGGATACCTTGTCTAGAAATGTCTAATCAGATGAGGTCAGGATCCCACAAGCTGAGCTTGGACAATAGTTGTCCTCCTTTGTATGTTTCCAGCATCTATACTCAAAGGTATACTGCCTTTGGACATGGAAGATCCATTTAGTTATCATCACCAAGGAAGAAGCATCCTGCTGAATCAGACCAAAGCATCTAGTTCTCCATACCATTTTCAATAGTAGGTCAACCAGATGTCCCTACTAACAGGTAAAAGTAATACCGTACTAAAAGCACAGTCCTGTGGATTGCCCATCATCAAGAGCTATTCAGAAATAGACTGTCAACTGCACCACACAGGCCAATGGGTTACCACCATGTCATGCATACCATGTGGCAGGGAGTCCCATAGACCAACAGCAACTCATGCCAAGAGGTTACTACCTTGTGCATGCATACCTTGTGGCAGGGTGTCCCACAGACCAATTGCAACTCATGCCAAGGGGTTAAAGCATACCTTGTGGCAGGGAGTCCTATAGGCCAAGAGGTTACCACCATCACCTACACACCTTGTGGCCAGGAGACCCACAGTCTAACTACAACACAGTCCAAGAGGTTACCTCATACATAATTTGTGGCAGGGGGTCCCACACTCCAAATGCTCCACAAGTCCAAGGAGTTACTGCTATCTCATACAGGTCCAAACTTGTTATATACATTATTTTTATACATGGACTCAACTGCAAATCAGTTTTAAAAACAGCTTTTCATACTGTTGTAGAGAACCAATCATGCAAGCAATCATTCAATTTTTCAGCTGATCCAGGGAGGGTGACACTTGCATTTCTAACTGATAAACGTCCTCATTACAATAGTAAGAAAAGCTGTTTTTAAACAATTGTAAAGGGACACACTTTTAGTTTTTAGAACTGCTATTATAAAACACATTTTTTGGTATCAGCAGGGAGTCCCAGAATCAAACCCCTGAACATTTTGAGGCACAACTTTATTACTTTAGGAGCAACAGAGAAGCAAGAACCCTGGAAGTGAGTCTTTAAATCTACTTTCCACGTTTTTATCCACTGATTTTTTTTTAACTCACAAGAGGGTCCGGAATGGAATCCTAATGGATAATAAGTGACACACATATGCAGCTTGTGGCAGGGACTTCCACAAGTCAATTCCCACCAGATTCCCACCATCACATACACACCCTGTGGCAGCAAGTTCCACAAGCCAATGGATTCCCACCATCACATATACACCCAGTGGCAGGGAGTTCAACGAGCCAATGGATACCCACCATCACACACACATTGTGGCAGGGAGTTCCACATCAACACCTTGTGTTGGGGAGTTCCACAGACCAATGGATTCCCACCAGCACACACACACACGCGTTGTTGGAGGGAGTTCCACAGGCCAATGGATACCCATCATCACACACACAAAAGTTGTGGCAGGAAGTTCCACAGGCCAATGGATACCCACCATCACACATACACCTTGTGGCAGGGAGTTCCACAGTCCAATGGATTCCCACCATTACACACACATCCTGTGGCAGGGAGTTCCACAGGCCTGTTACCAAAGCCACACCTCCAAAATCATAAGGCCCGCCCCCTGAAGCTCTGTTTGGCAGCCTTTCCTTTGATTTTGGGTGCTGTTATCCAACCCCCCCCCCCCCAGCAGCTCCCTCCCGCTCCCTCATGAAGGACAACCACGAGAGGCTGAGGGGTGGGCAGCCTCTCCCCCCTCCCCTCTGCCCTGCCCCCTCCCCTCTTACCCTCCACCTTCTCCTTCTCCTCCTCCTCCTCCAGTCCAGCCGCCTCCTCAGAGCTCCTCGCCTGACACCCGCCGCGCAACCGAACCTGCTGCCAAGCCCCGAACCGGGCAGGGCAGCCCCACTCTGTCAGGGACTGAGCGACAGTCCCTTTCAGCCAATAAGCGTGAGGCGCAGCAGTCGGGAGGCGGGCTCAGACCTCAGCAGTGGATTAGGTTGCGCGCGGACCCCTGTATTGGAAAGGGAGGGGGAGGAGGGGATGCAGCCAATCAGCGCGCGAGGGGAACTAAGGGGCGTGGCCAGGCTGCAAAGTCCAGGGCTTGACTCTGCAGGAGCCCAGATGGTGGTCTCTGGTCCCTCCAGCCACTCTCAGCTATTGTGGCACCTGGAACTCATTGCCACATGAGCTCCCTATTTATTCCAGTCCACACATACATATATAGAGAGACACTATATACATACATATATACATATACTATATATACTATATATATATACACTATATGTATATGGTGTGCATACATATTTGTATGCATATAAAAAAATTGGGAGATATAGCAATTAGTTAATTAGTTATTGATGCAATTTAGTGCTGAAAAAAATGTTATTGTTATAATTTTAATTAAAGTTGCTAATACATACCCACATTGCAGGAGTAAAATCCCCCATATGACATCCCACCCACTGCACAACAAACCTCCATGCTCAACATCCACCCACTGCACATCAACCCTCCCATGCACAATACCCTCCCAAGTGCATCATTCCCATGTGCACCACCCCCACGCACACCAACCCCCCCATGAGCAATACTCTCCCATGCACAATACCGGCAGATGCGCACCCCCTCATGCACATTCACCCCCATGCACACCAACCCCCCATGTGCACCAACACCCCATGTGCACCAACACCCCATGCGCACCCACCATCATATGCAATACCCCAGATGCACAAACTCCTCATGCATATTCACCCCTCAAGCACACCAATCTCCCATGCGCAATACCCTCCTGAAGTGCACCAACCCCCTCATACACAACATCCCCCACTGCGCATCAACCCCTCCATGCACATCAACTCACCATACACAATACCCTCCCATGCACACCTCCCAGTGATGGGATTCAAAGAAATTAACAACCGGTTCTATGCCCTTCTGGCACACTCTTTTAAATGGCTATTTTTAAATTTTACATGTCCTATCTCTCCTTAACAACCGGTTCTATAGAGGAGATGCAAACCTGCTGGAGCCCACCACTGTCACCACCCCCTCATGTGCACCAACCTCCCATGTGCAATACCCAATCAATGCACACCAACCCTCACTGCACACCATCCCCCACTGCGCATTAAAACCCTCCCATGTGCATCAACCACCCATAAACAATACCCTCCCATGCGCACCACCCCCTCATTTACATTCACCCCCCATGCACACCAACCCCCAATGTGCACCAAGGCCCCATGCCAATCCTCTCCTGATGCGCACCACCCCATGCACATTCACCCCCATGCACACCAACCCCTCTGTGCACCCTCCCAGTGCATCAGCTGGATGCTGATCAGTCAGTCTTCAGTGTTTTGCATAGGACAAAAACACATTGCACCCCTCTTCACCCCTCTTAAATTTCTCAAGATTGGTTCTTTGTGGGTGTTGATGTCACATAAGGAAGACCCTCTGTGAATTTCATGCTTCTAGGTCTGGGGGTTGGAGCAGAGCATCCCTCAATCAGGGATTCTTCAGTGTAAAGCATAGGGAGGAAAACGTGTTGTGCCCCTTTTTACCCCCTTCTGGTTGGAATTTCTGAAAACCGGTCCTCCATCATGGAAGGAACACCCTCCCCAAATTTCAAGCTTCTAGGCCCAGCGCTTTTGGCAGGGCATTGATGAGTCAGTGACTTTTCAATTATATCTATCTATCTATCTGTCTATCTATCTATCTATCTATCTGTCTGTCTGTCTGTCTGTCTGTCTATATCTATCTATCTCTATATCTATCTATCTATCTATATATATCTATATATATCTATATCTATATCTATATCTATATATAAAATTTAATTTAAAATCTCATTATAAGTTATATCTGTAACTAACTGTAGTTATAGATGTAATTTAGAGATGAAAAATCTATTAGTGCAATTATTGGTTACATTAACAGGTTTCTCATCTAAGCACAAACATGGCCGTGTGAGACTGAGCCAACCTGCTCATCCCAACCGGTTTATCTGTGGTCTCCTTATAAATTTCATCTGTAACTAATTGCAATATAACCTCAGTTTTTTTTTCAGTGCACACACATTATATAAATATATAGACAGTATATATTTATATATACACAATATACATATACACAAATATAAATTAGGAGATTTGCATCATAATCCTATGTGTACTCAAAAGTAAGCCCCATTATATTCAATGGCTCTTACTACCAGGAAAGTGACTTTAGGATTGCAGCCTATATTGCAGTTAATTATAGATATAATTTATAGATGAAAAACCTATAAGTGCAATTATTGGTTGCATTAATAATTGCATCATAATTCTTACTGGTTGCCTCTCCTGCAACTCCCCTGGATATAGGGGCACACACACCTATGTATGGATTATGTGTATATTTTCTAAATATGGAATTATATGCATTTATGTCAGTGTATTACTATCTACACTAAACACACATGTGGCTCTATATAAAATTATTAATAGAATCGTATAATAATTGCATGATTATTAGTGTAACTGCATCACAAAATATCATATTTGTATTCAGCTGTTTCCAATCTTTAGGAATCTGTGCAACTCCTTACAGCTGTTTTAGGCTGCAATCCTAAAGACATTTTCCTGGGTGTAAGGCCCACTGAAGAAAATGGGGCTTACTTTTGAGTAGACATGGTTAGGATTGTGATGCTTGTGGATGACTTCTCAGTGTCTCCTAACCTGCGATCTCTGGACCACATGTTAGGAACCAATTATTTATATCCTGATTTCTTCACATAGAGATGTGTTCAAGGCTGTCATTATAGTACAATGAAATTAGTATAAACACTATAAAATCAGCCAGCAATTTTGAAATAAAATTAATTATACTGTCACCCTTTTTCCTTTTCCAATCAAGGAAGTAGAAGGAGAAGCAATGGAAACAAATAACTGGATTGAGACACACACCACCAATTTGCTGTCTGCAGAGATGGGCCAGACTTGGGGGCCGAGCCACATTTTAAATCTGATCTTCTCTTCATTTATTTTTACTATGGTTTGTTTCCCTGAAATCACTAGAAAGAGCTCTTTATATAATGTGAGGTGTCAATGTTTGTACTATAAGACTATAAAGCACTGCATGAATTGAACAGCTGCAACTTCAAAGAGGGAACTTAAGATTCAATGAGAAAGTCTACTGCAAAACAAAAGGGTACAGGAGTTAAAATTTCCAAAGAAGTCCTTAGAAGAGAAGGAGTTGTTTTCCATCTCCTGAGCAATGCATAAAGAGAATCAAGTTCTCATGCTACTGCTCTGGATGTTGAATTCTCTGACCAGAATTGTGACCAGGGTTTTAGCAGACCACTGTCAGTCTTGAGAGACTATGGTATCGTGCTCTGTGCTGCATACGCTGCATGCGAAGCACAAAAGCCTGGGTTGGATTGTTATGGAGGATAGGCTGTTACCCAAGCAGCAAATCCTCCCTCTCCACACCACTGAATTAGTCCAATGGAAAGGCAGAGCCAACACAATTGGATCCAGCTGGCGTCGCAGAGCTGGGCTAAGGACAGGAGCTCACCCTGTCTTGTGGGGCCAACCCGAGTCTCAAACCCTGGCCTGCTGGTTATCAGGCACAGTGTCTTAACCACTTGACCAGGGTTAGCCAAAACTGATATAGTTCCTCCACCTTTTGCGGTTTTCTCAGGGAGACAGGCAGAAAAGTAAAATCTTTGGTATCAGATCTCCTTTTCCCATTTTTTTAAGAGTCGGCAATCTTGCAACATCATCAGGATTCCCAGTATTTGTCCATTTTTATCCCATCTTTGACTAAACTCACAAGACAACTAATAGTAAAATGCAAACAAAATCATAGAAACCATTAATTAGAAGCACCTAATCAGAGAACAAAAAGAAAAGAGAAAGACAGCGAGCGAGCAAGAGAGAGAGAGAGCAGTTTTGGGATGCATCTGATATGGCAACTGTGGTCACTCACTATAACTGAAGCCCCCTGCCACATGGGTATTGAGGCCAGAGGTTCTTAAAAACCAGTTTATGGTGCTCTTGAGATAAGCTGCATAACAGGGAGGAGAGGATATGTTGTTGTTGAAATATTCATTCATTCATTCAATCTTCGATTTTTATTCCGCCTTTCTCCCCAAAGGCACCCATCTTCATCTTCATCACTAGTCATGATAAGGCTAGCGGCATGCTTAGCTGCCTTGAGTAACCTTCCTTTTAGGGGAAAAAAGGGGATATAAATTGAATAAGTAATAAAATAATAATGCTGGTTGCTTGCTCTGATAGCTCCCTATTCAAACCAGTCTGTCCCGTGCAGCTGTGGTTCACTTTGGCTTCTTGCTCTTTCCCTGAACAGAAAGCATCAATCCAAAGACTAAACACCATTTGGCTTGGTCCATAATGATGGAAGATCTTGGTCATAATAGCTTTTCACCTTCACAAAACCAGGCCCAGTTTGCAGAAGTGAAAGCAATTAATGCTTTTTCAAAAGGTTAATGGGTTTCCCACAACCCTGACATGTCAAATACAGTGGCTTCTTAAAAAAAACCAACCTGTACTTTTAACAGTAGCTTGCAGGTTGACATCAGTAGCAGCCTGGTTGCAAGCCATTAGTTTGCAGAAGAGCCTGCAGGATTGTGACCCAGAACACGCAAAGGCTGCAATCCTAAGCACAGTTTCCTGGGAGTAAGTACTACTGAACACAATGGGACTTAACTTCTGAATAGATGTGCTTCGGATTTCAGTGAAAGTCTTGTTTGAGAGCAGGGTGACCATATGACCGGATTTTTCCAGATTTGTCCTCTTTTTTCGCTTTATGTCCAGGTGTCCTCCAAAAGAGCTTCATTGTCTTCTGTTTTGGCTTCATTTTGGCACTTTGCAATGGTGTGCAGTACCCCATCATGTCGTATGTTCTTGGATTCATATTGAAGCGCAATGCAAAAATCGGTTTTGAAATATCTTCTTCCTATCAAAAGTTACAGCCAAAAAACTAAAAATAAAAAATATGCATTGAGCTCTATGGGAAAGTGAAAGTGCCCAATATAGCGGCTTTCCTCGTGAGTAGGCAAACGTGCCATTGTCAGTAAGGCCAGGCTGAGAGGAATTCAAGACCTTGTCCTCCTTTAGAGGTTTGGGTGTATGGTCATCCTGTTCAAGAGTGACAAACCAGGATCAGAGGGGCCAGAGTAGGAATGGTGGAATCAAGCTTTAAGACAGCCTTTCAGATACTGGGGCAACCAGTTAGGAAGTGCCCATGAACCTGAATCCACTTGCCTAGCATGGCTTGAATCCTTGCTGGAGAGGACCTGGTTCTTAGAGATCCACAGTCTGCATGCCTAGGCAAGTTTATAGTGCAGATTGTACCTATTGACCTCAATGCAGGAAGCCCAGTTTACCAGTTGGGGAGGGTAGAACCAGTCCACCAATGAGGGCAACTAAAACTGTCACCTCAACCACAGACTGGCAGAGGGTGCCCACTTCCATCCAACATTAACCTGCACAGAGCCCACCACCACCACTCCCTGGATTGTAGAAGGTAATAAGGTGGAGGAGAAAAAGACTAGCGTAGACATGCATAGGATTGTGTTGTAAGTTTCTGCAGGGGGCATCCCATGATCTTATGAGGACCATAGAAGTAAATGAGGCTCAGAATGGGGTCATGAGCAAAAAACGTTGTAAATCTGCGGGCTTAGTGCACAAACCTCACCATGTCTACTCAAAAATGAGCCCCCTTATTTTCAGTGGGTCTTACTTCCAGGAAAGTGTCTTTAGGATTGCAGCCTTCGTATCAGAGGAGTAGAGGCTGGCCCTTCATTGGGTAAGGGGGGCAGATCTTGTGCCATCCTAGAGGTGAGCAGTAGGACCAAGGCTGAAATCCTAACCACACTAGGATTAAGTAGGAGTAAAATGGAACTCACTTCTGGGTAGACCTGCTTAGGATTGCACTGCAAAGCACTAGTAGTGTAGAAAAGTGAGTGTCAGAGCCTGACTCATGGTAGCCTTAAACATGCCCTGACACACAAATATATTATGGATGATTTTCCCATAGGGAAAATAAGGCAACGTTATACAATCTGATTGATGTTGTTAATACAAATTTGTTTCCCATCTCTATAAAGAGAGATGAGTCCAGATCCTGTGATGTTTCCTGGAGTCAGTCACAAGAATAGAACAAGCACTGATTCTGGATTGCTGTCCCAGATCCTCCTTCAGGAGAAAGAGAAGGGTGCCTTTGCAGGAACATATTGATGAGGGAGAAACATGCACTCCCCCAATGCTCTCTCATTAACTATGAGCTCCTCGATTCTTGCTGGCTTTCCCTGTGCACAGGCAGGAAGTGCCCATAGGATGTGGCATCCATCTGGCAACAGGAGGCATGAATAATCGGGGCGTTTGAGGTGCCGGAGGCAGACGGAGAAGGGCTGCTGATAGGATTTCCACACCCCAGAACATATGGGAGCAAATGAGATGGATCTCTAGAGTGTATCACAGAACTGGTCCAAGAGTCCAGGGTAAGGGAACAGCATCCCAAAGTGTTTGTCACTCGAGATCATTACTAAACATACACGCCAAATGGGGGATGTCTGGTAGATATAAATGAAAATCAGACAAATGTAATGGTTTTAACAAGCCAGAAGGGATGCTAAGAAGATAAAAGACATCAATCAAGCCTGCAATTTTTCATCACAGAGAAGGAATCATGGAGTGCCATGTTAGAAGTTTGTACTGGCACAGAGAGAAATGCAGTGCAATCCTAACCATGTCTACTCAAAAGTAAGCCCCACTGTGTTCACTCCCAGGAAAGTGTCTTTAGGATTGCAGCCTTTGAGGGAAATAATGAAGGCTCCAGTTAACCCCTCTTTGACAGATGAAAGAGAGTTACAGCACAGTCCTAACTGTCTCTACTCAAAAGTAAGCCCCATTGTGTTCAATGGGTCTTTCAGTGATGGGATTCAAAGAAATTAACAACCGGTTCTATGCCCATCTGGCAGCCACTTTTGAATGGCTATTTTTAAACTTTATATGACCTATCTCTCATTAACAACCAGTTCTATAGAGTAGGTGCAAACCTGCTGGAGTCCACTATGGCCACCTTTTTGGGGATTGCAGCCACTGCAATCCCAAAGACACTTTCCTGGGAGTAAGACTCTTACTCTTTCTATCTCTCGTTAACAACCGGTTCTATAGAGTAGGTGCGAACCACTGCAATCCCAAAAAAGGTGGCCATGGGAAGTCTCCAATCCCGGGTGCCAGGCTGTCCCAAAATATCAGGGATGACCCTGCTTGGATTCATGATTTGGTGAGCACTGGCCGCAAAATGCGCACAAGAAAAACATACATCTTGGTAAACATTGGTAAACTTAGTGCAATCCTAAGCCTGTCTACTCAGAAGTAAGTCCTATTGTATTTAATGGGACTTACTCCCAGGAAAGTGTGTTTTGGATTGCAGCCAAGTTAGTACACACACATTCAATAAAATAAATGATTGCTGTCTGTTCTTCTCTGGCCATGATTCATTTTATGTCTTGACTTTTATTGCAAATAATTTTGTCATGGGGATGGGGACTGCCAAAAATTTATGGTGCCAAATGACCTTGGTATGCCATTAAAGTCTGCTGCAGTGTTTCCAGATCAGTCTGGGAAAGACTCTTTCCTGTCCGACACCATGTCAGGCAACACTGAGGACCAAGGTCTAAGAGCCCAATCCTATGCACTTCTTCTCAGGAGTAAATAGAGTCACTCCCAGAAATGTGTGAATAGGGTTGCAGCCTCAGTATGTCAGCTGTCTATTGCAGAAAAATTGCTGGAAATCACACAGCAGGGGATAAGCTATGGCCTTCATGTTCTACTTGTGCACTTCCCACTGGCGCATCTGTCTGGCCCTTGCCAGTAAGTCTCTGAACATGCCTTGTCGCTCTTGATCTGACCCTACAGAGGAATTCAAATGTTTTTATCAGAAATGGACAATGTTTTAAAAGCACTATCAACAGCTGTTGGCCATATTAAGATAAGTAACCTTACAATCCAGAGTAACTACGGGGAGACGTAAGAGACACTTACTCTGGATTGCTCTATGCATTTCCCATAGGTTTTCCATAGGTGGCACCGTAACTACATCGGGGTAAAAGGTCCCATAGTTACTCTGGATTGTAGTGAAGAGCTCCATGTTCAGAAGCAGTCTATCTCAGCCTGGTAGTGCCAGTGATTGGGGGATTTGTCACCGTCATACAGTGCTTATGAGCTTCCCATGTGGTTGGCCTCTGTGGGAAAGTCGATGAAGGATTCCCAGACGGCCCCTGCCGTCTCTTCCAATGTTTGTGAAGAGTGCAGTTTATGTTCTATTGTACTGTCTGCTGGGGAAAAATACCCAGAACATAATTCCCATCCTGTTTTTTAAAGGTGACCCTACAGCATGTCCAGCTTTGCTTTTAGGTGCTGTGCACCCCCTGGCGGCCTGTTCTAGCTGAAGCACCCACTGCAAAGCTCACATCTATGGAAACTGCGCAAGCAACACTGCGCACATGTGCTCAGATCAGTGATGGGATTCAGGGGGTTCTCACAGGTACTCTAAACCCTTTGCTAATGAGTGCCTGGTTCTGAGAATGATTACTAATGGGACATAACATGTTGTTCTATGGACATAGAACCTGTTGTTAATTTAGGTTATTAGGACACAGAACATGTTGTTAATTTACAGTATTTGAATCCCACCACTGCTCCCCACCACATGGTGGTCTGGGCAAGCCGCCAGGTAGTGGAATGCAGGCACAGCGCATGGGCTCACACTTGGCACACTGGCACTGAACCTGTGGTAAGGTTTGCAAATTGTTTTATGGCATGTTCGCTACAATGAGTGCTGGTGGTGAGATGTTGCATAAAGCACAGGATCGGGCCCTTCATTAGTAAGAATAAAAACAAGGAATCTGTGCCACCTTAAGAAGGTTAACAAAAGAGTTCATTTCAAGCACAATCCAAACCATGTGTATTCAAAAGTAAACCCCATTGTGTTCAATGAGTCTTACCCCAAATCCAGAGTAACTACAGGAGCACGTAAGAGACTTTACATGCACCCATAGTTACTGCACCACCTAGTGAAAACCTATGGGAAATTCATATTGGAATCCAGAGTAAGTTGTTCTTACACTGGAGCAAGGACTCCCTGTAGTTACTCTGGATTTTGCCCTATGGCTTCAATCCAAAATACACTTTCCTGGGAGTAAAACTCCCATTGAACACAATGAGGTTTACTTTTGAGTAGATATGGTTAGGGTTGTGGCTCTAGTCTTACTCCTTGGAAAGTGCCTTGAGGATTGCAGCCTTCATGAACTATTTTGTACAAGGAGTTCATTTCATGAAATGCATGTAGTGAGATCCGCCTTGGCCTCGAGTGTCCTTTTCAGATAGAAAGGTGGGGTATAAATAAAATAAAATAAAATAAAATAAAATAAATCCTAAAGAGACTAGGCAGGTGTGTCCTGTCTTACTGGTATAGACTTTTTTTAGCAGCTGCAAGAGGAAATGGAATATGGCCGTTCTGAACACAAGCTTTAAAATGTTCAAGATAAGCAGGGTGACAGTTCAGAATCATGGCATAATATAAGTTAATTTGCTCTGGGATGTAGTTTTTTTAAAAAATGTCATTCAGGCATCCCTCTGGGATTGTGTTAGGTCACATTATACAGTCTCTGGGTACAATCCAGAGTAACTACATGGCAGTTACACTGACTTACAGCACAATCCAGAGCAACTAATCTGTCCACATAAGAGCCCTTGGGTTGCCCTATCTATCACTAGGGTGGAGCAACTGCAAGATGCTCCAGCCCAGTTACTTTGGAAGAGGCTTAGGGCAGAGCAAGGCAAGATAGGGTGCCCTAAGAGAGGTGGACCTGCTCTGCCCTAACTGGGGCAGCCTAAGCAGCTCAGGAGAGGCAAGTTGAGGGGAAGTTTAGCATTGCCTAGGGCAGAGCAGTTACTCTGAATCCAGAGCCTGTTTCCAAGGCAGAAATGCCCTCTTCCAGTTCCTCAGAGATATACCACCTCCAGGAGCAGGTATAGTAATGAGTAGACCCATAGGGGTCCATGATAAGGCCTGAGTAAGAATGGTAGTGTTGACCAAAAATCTGAGTTCTTGGCCAGCCTAGCTGCAACCCCTGCCTCTCAACCTCAGGATATGGCACAACTATGGCAGCCCACTAACCTCAGGATACTAACCTCCAAACATCCATCTTGCACTAGAAGAACTGCAGCTGTAACTGGTTATCAGGAACTGCTGGGCTTCCTTATAATGTAGGCACCACAGCTGTTCCTTCTTCAATGTGATCTGAGGGGGGTCTACTCAGGAGCAAGCCCTCCCCAGCTGTCACTGACTTAGCATGCTCTGGAGCAATTAGGGCAGCCCAGGCTTCCTGACTCTCTGGATGCAGCATAACTTTCTGCTCTGGATACAGAATAGTTAGGAGAGAGCAGTTAGGGCAGAGCAGGGTGAACATGCTCTGGATTGTGCCCATAGTTACAGTGCCACCTATGGGAAATGCTTAGAGCAATCCAGAATAAGTGCCTCTTACGTCTTCCCATTGTTCAGTGTTTCTCAAAGTGGGGATCGGGACCCCTTTGGGGGTCGACCAGAGCTTTCCTGGGGGTCGCCTACAGACCCTTGGTGCAGGGGGCCAGGTCAGGCTTGCCAGACCTCCGACTGTAGCTGCGCGTGCACTGGGGCTGACTGACTGGCCTCTGTGGGAAAAGCGATGAAGGATTCAGGGCCCAATCCTATGCATGCCTACTCTGAAATAAATCCCATTATAGTCAGGAGGCCTTAAGTCCCATGTAAATGTGGATAGGATTGCATCCTCAGGGCCCAATCCTATGCATGCCTACTCTGAAATAAATCCCATTGTGTTCAATGTGTGCATAGAACACACATTTCATTTGTAACAATGAAAATACATCCTGCATATCGGATATTTACATTACGATTCATAACAGTAGCAAAATTACAGTTATAAAGTAGCAACGAAAATAATATTGTGGTTGGGGTCCCCACAACATGAGGAACTTATAAAGGGGTCACGGCGTTAAGAAGGTTGAGAACCACTGCCGTAGTTACTCTGGAATGTAGGGCTATTCAGGTTTCTTTTTCTCCACTTGATCTTCTGATTTTCTTCTCTTGAATAATTGTCACTTTAAGGTCTGCAGCAAAATGCCCTGGATGATTGAAAAGAGTCGTCGTCGTCCCTTGGTCCTTCTGGATGTTGCCATTTCTGATACATCACGCCAAAGCGTATCATGATTAAAGTCTAGCCGTGTTAGATACAGGAGAATTGAATGTAGACAAATTGGTCTCAACATTGCTGTGCAGTGTTCCAGGAAATCAGTATGGAGTGGAATTTCAATGAGCATTTGCAAAAGAAAATGTCCTCCAGTCTATACATGTCAGGAATGGATACCATCTCATAAGGAAAACTGAGAGGTTATCTCAGTCTTGACTTGTTTTTCCAGCTGCACTGATATCTTGGCCATTGTGAGGACAACCCTTTTCTTTGTAATCCTGATCCTATATTTTTCAGGAAATAGATCTTCTTGTGCTTAAACAAGCAATCGTGTTTTCAGGATCACCAAACACAAATTATTTGAACTTTACTGTAAAGAGGATCTAATGCTGCCCTCTTGCTTTGTACCTTAAAAAATATCAGTGGCTAACAAGAGTCGTAGGATGAAATCCAGAATAACTACGGGGAGTCCTTGCTCTGGAGTAAGAAGAAGTTACTCTGGATTGCAATATGAATTTCCCATAGGTTTTCGCTAGGTGGTGCAGTAACTACAGTTGCACGTAATGTCTCTCACGTGCTCCCGTAGTTACTCTGGATTGTACCCATAGTTAAAAAAATAATTACTGAAGAATGCCAAGTCAGCAGATGATGGGGAATGAGGGATTCCCAGATTCAATTTCCAATGAAACCACTTAAAAGGTGATAGTTTTTTCAAGGTCTGCAGTCTGTGGGTGGCGCAAGTGGCTAAGACGCTGTGCCTGTTAATCAGCAGGCCAGGGTTTGAGACCCGGGTCAGCCCCACAAGACAGGGTGAGCTCCTGTCCTTAGCCCAGCTCTACGATGCCAGCTGGAACCAATCATATTGGCTCTGCCTTTCCATTGGACTAATTCAGTGGCGTGGAGAGGGAGCATTTGCTGCTTGGGTAACAGCCTGTCCTCCACAACAATCTAACCCAGGCTTTTGTGCTTCGCATGTAGTGTATACAGCACCGAGCACGATACCATAGTCTTTCAAGACTGACAGAGGCCTGCAGTCCTAAAGACACTTTCCATTGAACATGAGTAGACATGGTTAAGATAGTGCCATTGGTCCCTGAGCATTACTGCTAGTTAGAGGAAAAAATTATGCGCAGACTGGATTCAGTTTTAGTATGTGTCTGAAATACAGTGGTAAGTAAGCGTTTGAGTACCATGTATGGTACTGTTGAACATAATCAAGTGAGGGATTCCTAAGAAGTCCTACATGGACAATGGTCTGTAATGAATATGTAGGGTTTTTAAAAAAAAACATGTGAAACCTCATGTGCGTACCACCAAATAAAGATAAATCTATGTAACGCACTGGCAGAATGGAAAATCCATAACAATCTTCTGCTGTAAATTATATTACGTTAAATTAAATTAGACTGAATGATCTGGGGCTGTAGAGCACAGGCTTTACGGCAGGAGTTCCCAAATTCAGCTTGTAGCAGCAAGACCAGGTAAAGTTGGAAAACACATTTGAGACCTACTGCTGCTCTCTGTCAATATTTAGGGCCAAATTGCATGATGAGTACAATTATTCCTGCCCTTCATCTGTGGGGAATATGTTCCCACTGCTTTGGTAGATCCCACAAATTATGGATAGCAGCAAACTCTATACTTACTATTGCTCTGTACAAGTCCTCCAAACTGCTCAGTCTTTGTGCTTGAGGTAGGGTTTCCATATGTCTCAAAAAACAGCGACTACCCTGATTTTGGGGGGTTGTGTTCACATACTGGGAAATGGGACACAGGATCCTATCCTGATTTTGCGGAAGAGAATTATGGCAACCCTAGCTTGAGGGCAAGCGTTATCATGTCCTAACAAGGAGGCTCAAAGAACTAAGACCTCCTTCCCATGATGGGCAATTGCCCATAACATCATCTTTCCTGCCCCTCCTTGCATACGTATCCAATATTTCTTTAGAATGGAAGGACAACCACCATATTGGAGAACATCCTGAAGTTTGACGTTGAGCAAGATGTACCAAGGATCTTCCTTATTATCATGCAGATTTTATATGGTAGGGGAGACTTTTTGTTTCAAAATTCACCTGGACTTGAGACTACCAAATGAGGTTTTTTTTTTAAATGCCCATCATTTTGATCTTCATCCAGTTGAATTCAGAGTCTGCTTATATTTGTGGGGTACTTGAGAGGCCAATAGCTTTGCATTCTTCTTAGTGAGAACTTCTGGCGGGGAGACATTGCTGCGGCCCACACTGATGCCAGAGAACAGGAATGAAAAGCACATCACCCTTTATCAGATCAAAAGGAATGAAAAAAGACTATATATTCGGAAATTTCTGGATTTGTCCTTTTTTTAGCCATCTGTCCAGGTGTCCTCCAAAAAGTCTTCATTGTCCTCCATTTTGGCTTCTTTTTGGAACTTTGCAATGGTGTGTAGTAGCCCATCATGTCATATGTCATTGGATTCGTACTGAAGGGCAGAATTCAATGCAAAAATATCTCCTTCCTATCAAATGTTATGGCCTAAAAATAAAAAAAATATGCATTGAGCTCTATGGGAAAGTGAAAGTGCCCAATATCGAGGCTTTACTCATGAGAAGGCAAAAGTGCCATTGTCCACCAGAAATGCCGGGATGAGAGGAATCCAAGACCTTGTCCTCCTTTTGAGGTTTGGGCATCTGGTCACCCAGCCTTTATTAGATCAAAAAATCTTGGGGCCGCAGGAACTTTGCAAGCGTTCCAAGTTACACCGACTCGGTTGAAGAGGCCTGCGTAGTTCTACATTTGTATGCTCTGAGATTGGCAAGCCCACCTGTTTAGTGCATGGTGCATCACAGCAAAACTGGATGTCATTGCTAGTGGGGAAGCCGTCACGACATAAACACCCTGCTATGTGGGTGGTAGAAGGTAGATTTCTTCCGCCTCGGAGAAAAGCTTTGGTGCGTACATGGTGACACACCTTTCCTGGGTCTGCGTCCTCCTTTCATCCTTTCACCCCCTCCCCATCATCTTCCCTGTCCCCAAAGCATCCAGCTTCGAAACGCCAAGGGAGCAGATGGTTTCCACAGCAACCTTCTGAATGACGCATTTTGAGATTTACCAACCAAAAGGCCTAAGGGGGGCTCACCATTTCTGATCCAGGGTGGAGAACGGGACCAAAAAGGGGGAGCAGAAAGCAGTGGGGGAGAAACAGATACACACGGACATCATAGAACGACATCCGACAACCCACGTACTTCATACAACTACAGATGGACATAATGCACACATATGCCATCGCACACTGACACACACACCTTCATGCACACGTGAATCACAGGCAAGCATTGATAAATGTGTTCGTTCCTATTTTGTCTTTCAGTACTAATCAGGCCCTCGAGGCAAGCTTACGAGGACAAGAATAGCATATTAGAACGACGCTAAAACAAATCGTAACAATATAAAAAGTGTAGCACATAAGGACAAAAACAGGCAGCACAAAGTGACACAGCTCTCTGTGCTAACACATTATCTCTCTCTCTCTCTCTCTCTCTCTCACACACACACACACACACACACACACACACATTCTGCACCACATCACATACTGGAATCGGAGATGTCGGTGCTCCCCATCTGCCACATCTCTTGGAAGGAAAGCCACAACGTCCTGATTTGATGCACTCATCTCTGTGGCCCAAGTTCAGTTCTCATAGAGAGACTCCTTTATAGAGGCTCCATGGCCGAGCACCCATTTGCACACACAGGGACTTGTGTTCTGTCACCAACAATGGGATATTCATAAGAATCTGAGCAACAAAATTAGGATAGAGACACTTTCTGAGTCCTGGGCAAGGCGGACCTGTGATCTGACCCAATGGACAGGAATTGTAACGTATTCACATGTGAAATCTATCGCTTGGGAACCCTACCTTTGGGTAGTGGGAACTCAAGGATGTCAAAAATGACACATTTATGTAATACTGAAGGCAGAAGGCACCATTCATGGTGCCTGCTGAAGGCTGGAAGTGACATCATTCAACAGATGATGGACAGAAATACGCAACTCATGAACTGCAAGTGACAGAAGAGAAAATGTGCAAATCCAATCCTGTTTATATTTTCCAGATATGAGAGGGCACAACTATCAAGTTGGGAGAACCCAATTATAACAGAAGCTTCATAAACTGCTTCCAGGAGCCACATTCCCACAGGCTTTGTGTTTGCCTAAATGAGGGGACTCTAAACGTTTCAGCCAAAGGGCCACATCAAATATCTGGCACAGAGTTGAGGGCTGGAAAAAAAATTTCATATAAAATTTTAATAATTTGGTTGCATTAAAAAAATCTGTTATTTGACAGTTGGGTTATATCTTCATGATGCTCCGCTCATCTGTTGCAGAACTACAAATCATACAGTGTTGCAGAACTTCACCTGAAGCAGTGGAGTTGGAAGAGGGGGGCAAAATGGTAGGTTCTGCTGGTGCCACAAAGCACCATCTATGTGGATCCTCCCATGCCAGGGTGACCATATGTCACAACCAAAAAAGAAGACAAGGACTCCCCAACCCCAATGCAGGACACCTAAGAAAAATGAGGATGACAAAATAAAAGCTAAAAACACTTGTATATAGTTCTTTCATGTGGTTAAACGCTATGTTGCTTATTATTAAATTAAAAATTATTATATGTAATTGATTACATAGTAGTGAAAATGTACCTGCACTGCGGGAGTAAAATTCCCCCCATACGCCATCCCCCACTACGCATCAACCCCATATGCACATCGACCTCCATGCACATTGTCCCCCATGTGCTTCGTCTCCCCATGCGCTTCATCCCCCCTTGCGCATTGTCCCCGCATGTGCACCATCCCCCATGCTCACCATCCCCAAGCACTGTCCTCCCATGCAAAACACCCCCATGCGCAATACCCCTGTACAACATTCCCCATGCGCACCCTACTCCCATGTGCATCATCCCCCCATGGGCACTGTCCCCCTGTCCACTATCCATCCATGCGTACCATATGCAATCTCAGACTGTCCACCCATGCGCACCATATGCAGCACTCCCCATGTGCGTCATTCCCCCATGTGTACCATCCCCCCATGTGCAACACCCCCCCACGTGCACCATCTCCCCATGTACATCATCCCCCATGCACAACATCTCCCCATATGCACCATCCCCCATGCACACCAGCACCCTCCCTCCGGGTACTGCAGCTGCATGTTGGTCAGTCTTCCATGTTAAATATAGGACAAAAACACATTGCACCCCATTTCAGCCCCTTAAGGGTTAAATTTCTCCATATTGGTTCTTGGTGGGTGTTGATGTAACAGAAGGAAGACCCTTTCCAAACTTCATGCTTCTGTCTCCTGGGTTGGGGCAGGACTTGGATCCGTCAGGCATTCTCCAACGTTTAGTGAGAAAAACACATTGTGCCCCTTTTCATCCCCTTCCGGTTGGAATTTCTTAAAACCAGTTCTTAGCGGGTACCTCCATCACCGAAGGAACATCCTCCCCAAATTTCATGCTTCTAGGCCTGGCTGTTTTGGCTGGCCATCGGTGAGTCAATTATATCTAATATATCTTTTCAATTATATTGATCGATATATCTAATTTATGAATTACAAGAAGGCTACATGGTGCCTGCTCACAAGGAAAATGAAGATTTTTTTCCCCAGGACACAAGGTTTTTAAAAAGGACATGTCTGGGGGAAAATGGGACATCTCATCCCCCTGACCCATGTGCCTTCCGGGGCAGTGACTGCAACATCCAGGAGACACAGTTTGGTTCAGTGAGTCTTCTGAGTTGCCATCATGGCCCAGAATGGCTCTGCCAGTGAGGGAAGGGCTGCTTACAGGGTGCATTGCAGGGCCTGCAGGACTTACTGTTTTGCTCTCCCTCCAGTTATGCTATAGCTTGAGATCTCTGTGCCCTGCAGATAGAAAGCTGCCGCCAGTCAAAGCAGACATGGGTCTAGACCTGGCATCCTTCCAAAGTCCTTGGAAGCTTGTGTGTATGAATGGAGCTGACTGTTCTATGGATGAGCCACGAGAAGGCACCTCTAGTTGCCCCCGTTCCTCATGTCCAGTCTCTGATTGCCTTCTCCAGTTTGGTACCCAGATATCCAAGCAGGAGCACCTGGATTCAGCAAGGAACTGAGGTAGTCCTCCCTGTGCTCAGCAGTCCACACTTTGAAAACTGATAAAACCCATAACAGGTTGCTTACTGGGCAGGATGACTTTATGTCCTCTTTTTTAGTCTTGTGTCTTGGAAAAAAAATCTTTGTCCTCCATTTCCTTGTGAGCAGGCAGCACGTAGCCTTCTTGTAATTCATAAATTATATGTAATGGTTTCAAATTTAATAAGCAATATAATGTTTAAATTAACCACATAAAAGTAATATACATGAGTGCTTTTGCCAGTTATTTTATTTTGGGTATTTGACATTTCATGGAAGTGAGTGACTCCTTTCTGGTTATATTTGGAGCACAGTCCTAACCATGTCTACTCAAAAGTAAGCCCCATTGTGTTCAGTGGATCTTACTCCCAGGAAAGTGTCTTTAGGGTTACAGCCTTGATCACCCTATTTCTGGCAGACTACCTGTCCTGCATGTTAAAGTCCAATCATCTTCAATTTAAATGATCTCAGGGACCCTCCGACCTTGCAGGACTGTTGCCAGTCAGAGTCGGTATTAATATTAATTCGGTGTAAGGTGGTTTTAGATGACTATGAAATGAATGAAGGACATCGCAGGAGCCAGACAGGATGGCCGAAGTTTCTAGACATTTTCAAACACTGCAAAGCATCTCAAAGAGAGAGAACAGTCGAAGAAGGAGCTGTGGTTCCAAACCACAGGGGAGGTAGGTCAGCTCTGGAACCGGATTCTTCGGAGCATCCCCATCATTGGGAGAGGCTAGTCGAGATCGCAGGGGCCTGGACTAAACATTCACATGGACTTCTTCCCGCTCTGCTGAACTGAAGAATCACACCAACCAGGGGAAGGGGATGGGATAAATTCAGTTTTATTCATCCATTCATTCATTCAAGGAAGACTAGTTCTAGAATAAAGGCTACATTGTACCATTGGTTTGTTTCCATTTTATTATTACATTATTAGTATTATCATATTATTACTATTATTATTTTTCTCTTTAAAAAGCCAGTTATGCACAGTAGCTAATGTTGTCATGCTGGCATTGAGAGGAGATCGAATACAGACGGTTTTTATTTACAATGCAAAGGTTGCCTTCGAAAGGAGTTTTAGAAGCACCATTCATTAATTCAAGACGTGATCTTAGCTGGGAAGATGATGAAGTTTCCCGGCGTCCTCACTCCAGTTGGATAGTATAGATTGTGTCAATCACAGCAAATAAATACATTTCCACCCTGTGTTACTGAACTGCACCACCCCTTTTACACCGCAACATGAGAGCCACTGGTTGTAAAAAGGGTGGTGTCAGTTCTGGTATTGCCGAGCATGATCGGGGTCTGGGCCCAATGCCCTTTCTTCCTCCCTCTGCCCCAATAGCTAATAATATGGCTGGAGGAGAACAAAGAAACACCTGCATTCCACTTCAAAAGAATGAATCGGATTTAAACAAGTGGCTCACAAGTGTCAAGGTAAGGAAAACGCAACTGCTGTCCCCACCTGCTTGTGCTGATCCTGCCCGATCAGGTTTGGATCGAGCAAAGTGTGTCACAGAGCTGGTGCAGCCAAAACATGGAAGGATCTGTGCCTTCTGTGCCAAGGTTGTCCACATCCTGTGCTGAGTAGCGTGGAATCCGGCCACCGAGCCAACTCCAGTGCTTTATAAATATAACAGGTACAAATTGTGCCACTTGATCATATTTTATACATGCTGATGTTGCTTCTGTCCGCAACAAAGTGGGACAAAGAGCCACTTCCTGCCTTTTCCTGCCAGAAAACTCTGCCACCCACTTCCCCTTGGCCACAGCCAGCATGGCTCATGCACTTCCAAGCCTGCATCTGCAACCCAAAGGATAAGTACTTTAAAAAAATCAATCAAAACTAAGATGATCAGGATGCTGCATCACCCAGGAAACTGCTTTACTTATCCATTCTCTCGTTCCTCTACTGGTAGATGCTCATTGCAGGCTACAACTCCTAGGCCTGCTGCTCATCTGAGTTGGGATACAGGTGGAGGACACTCAGCAGCTCATAAGCACCCCTCTTTCTGTGATCATTTCAGTCCATTCTGCCTCCATTCCAGTCCGTCCAAATAGTCTCTTCTGTGGGCTGGGATGCTAGCAAAGGGGCAATATTTCAGTGCAATTTAACTGAGGAAAAGGCAGAAGAAGTCTCACAACCATAGTTGCAGTTAAATTGTTGACTTTCTTAGGGTGGGAGCCCTTACCTCTACCAAGCAATTCAGGGTCTCCAGAGATCTGAATGGAGGAATGAGGGAGAAATGTGCGCCTTATTAACAGGGCAGCCTAGGAACTGCAGACCAAAATACGGAGTAAAAGAGCATGATCAGCATGACCGTACCATGTGTCTGGGTATGTTTTCCCAATCCTTGCATTGTCACTTGTGGGTGGCAATTATAAACACACTGACTGGGGCCAAAGCCCCACTAGAATCAGTGGTACTGACGTCCAACTAAACATGCACAGAAATGTACTTCTTGACCAATCAGATAAAACAATGCAACACAATTAAATTACAGGATGATTCAAAATGATGGCCTAGTTGAAAGGGTAAGCAGATTTGTTAAAAAGTTCATTATCTTTAAGATGACTACAGATGGCAAGTGAGAGGCCTTTCCCACTTGTGTGTAAAGTTAGACAGCAAGGAGAATGCAGCTTCTGAAACATCAGCTGCCATGCATGTATACATGTGTGTATACACAAAGGCAGTATAGTGAGTGCTCTCTAGAAGAGGCATTCCCGCTTGGGTCAGAGAGGAGCAATGAATTTCTGAGCTGGTGTCTACTATCATCACCAGCTCTGACCAGTTAGTTTCTCCTAATATTCAATTTAAATCGACCTCCTGGTAATCAGTCGTGCAGCGACAGGGAGGTGGCATGTTAAGTATTGCAGGCGCCACAATACACCTTGTAAGCAGGAGCTTCCCACAAACTGGAGTCATTCAGTGTTGCCATCACAGCTCAGGATGGCTCCGATGATGAGAGGAGACCAAAAATACGGAATAAAAGAGCATGATCAGCATGATGAGTGGGTTGTGCTGCTTGAATGGGTTGTGGCTGTCCCCCTCCCAACTGTCCTGTTGTGCTCAGATCAAGCACCTCCATCAGGAGCCGGAGGCATTGTGCTTTGGACAGCAAGAGAGGGCAACATCCTCATATTGGGGTGAGTGGTACTGGGGTGAGTGGTATCTGGGTATCTGGTACCCAGACTTTCCAAATCCTGGGGCTGGTGGGCATCCAAAATGGTACACACGGGTATGAAAAAACAAAGGAAAAAATTCTTCTTTGTATTTCTTCGTTTGCATAACTTTTCTCCAAAAAGGGAAGAAGTGGCAAGCAAAACCTATCAGGAGTGAGCTGTTGTGTCTCCGCAAAGACAGCTCAATCTCCAGGATTATTCCATCACCACACAATTATGTAGAAGGGCAAGATAGCCAAACCAATTTTTCTCCCATATTATGCACAAAGGAAACAAAATTTGACTAAACTGTGAGGTGACTCCATCTGAACCCTTCTTCTGGGCCCATTTTTTGAAGGATCCATTCTTGCAAATGGATCGAGGCCAGTGGTTCCCAACCTGGGGTACATGAACCCACAAGGATATTTTCCAGAGCCTTTAGGGGTTTTTGAAAAAGAATTGACTAATGATGGAAAAGGGAAGTTCTGTATTAAAATAGCTTGTGGGGTTGGCAAAAAATGCCACTGCTAGTTTCTGGTCATCAATTCGTCTATCATCAGATATGGATCAGTAGTTGAAAACATGTAATTTTAAAATAATAACAACTGTATCAATTACAAACATTTTGGTAATAAGAGGGGTACCATTTATGGAATTTTTTCCTATTTATGGAAATAGGTATAAAGAGATACACAAGTGGGGGAAAAATTCCCCACTGGGAACCACTGGTCTAGGAAAAACAAAACAACCTACAGCCTCCTGAAATCTATGACTGACAGATAGGATGATAGCACGGTACAGATGAAGGAGGGAAAGCGAACATGTAGGTGACAGATGAAAGGCACAGATGCCCCAACCCCAATGCCAGAGTCTTTGGCAAACTCTTGCCTACATGTACGATGAGGACTGGGCACTTGTGCTGGGTTCTTTTTCTTTAAAAAATTGTGCACCAAGTAGTATTTTGACTGAAAGGAACTGCCAGAGATTAAATATAACCCCTCTCTCTCCCCAGGGTGTTAGGCTTTCCAGACTCATGTGTGCTCAGACCAACTGATGGGCTAGTTCAAAGCTCCCACCAGGAACTTCTCAGCTAGCAAGAACCAAGATTTTCACATTTCTGCCTCTTCCTGGACAAAAAAATCTCCCCATCCAGTCCTCTTCATCGGAGTGTCTCCTCCCATTCCATCACCCTCTTTCACCAGAATCCTCACTACCTTAGTCCATTTCAAACCACCTTTGCTTAGTTTCCTACTGTAGCCAGGGGCATATTTGGTGGGTAGGGAAGGAGCCCCCCATTACTTTGCCCTGAGAACTTCGGCCCTGAGGAAGGTTCAGATCCTACAATGGGTTTGGAGTGCATCTGAAAGGGAGGAAGCCTTTCATGACTCTCCTTCTCCCCAACTGGAGTGTTGACCTAACAAGAGTTTTCTTCAGCCCAGTCCACCTCGCAGGGTTGTTGTGAGGGATAACATGGGAGAATATGCCAGCCGAAGATTCCTGAAGGAGGCGGAGAGATATACATGTGATTTATTACCTTCTTGATGGACCACCTGTCATCATGACTCTCATGTTTGGAAGCCTGACTTTGGTGCTCAGGTCAGCTCATTCTGGAATAGTGCTTAGGCTAGAGAGGCACTCTGTTGATCTAGAATGGAATCCATTTCTCTAATCTTTTAAACTTTAATAAAAACTCTTTTAAACTACTCTTCTGGATTTATATCTCACCTTGAATTCTACAGATGGAGCAGGATATACATTCAAAGAATCACATCAAAAGCACTAGCCTTTCTAACCAAGGACTGACTCTTGAGTTGCTCTATTTTCGTTCTACCTTTCTGTCACTCCAAAAAAATACACATATAAATAAAAAATAAATAAGCACTACTACTTCTCTTGACAACCTCAAGCTTAATACTTACTTTGTCCCCTGCTGGCAGAACAGAAGTGTGTGTGGGATTTCCCCCCATTTTTAAGTTGCTTTAAAATGAAAACCACTAAATTAAAAAAAGAAAAACTGAACTCAATAAAAAATTTGAAATGTCTTCATGAGTTTCAATGTTCAGAGTCTGGCATCTCACCAACAAGAACAATGGCAGGCAGAAGAGGCAACTTTTGATGGTCTTCCTTGCTTGTGTGCTCCTGCTTGGGAAGCTTTGGGGTGCAGAAGGGTAAGATTATGTGTTTTCAGATATGGGCACCAAAGTTCTTCCCAATCACATTTGGTGAAATTAAGCAAGAAGAAGGCCTCTGTTCTCTGCCTGTCCTTGGCGAGGCAAGAGGTTGGAACCCCCCTCCAGAATTTCTCTCCACATTTGACTCTTCGGCGTCCAGCTCTGTGATGACTTCACTAGCTGGTGACCACAAGGAGTTTCTTCGAGCTTGTTGTGCTACAGGCAACCCCCATGAGGTCCTCATGTCCTCAAAAGGGCTGCAGTCACCGAAGGGATTTCCGATGCTTTGTTGGTCTTTGAACATCCTTTTAAGCAAAATATGTTCACTGGAGTTGGGAGGAAATTCACCGTGGGAAGCCTGCCCATATGGGATTTGTGCATTTCTCTCTTTGTGCAGCCCGTAGGCAGGAGGTCAGGGGGCTGAAATCACCACCCTCTGAAAGGAACAGAGTTTGCCCCATGTGTGGCTTGGTCTGTGAATCTCTGTGTTGAAAACATCTCTCTGTTCCCAACTTCTGGACCCCAACATAGAGATTCAGTCCTCTAAGTGTGTGTGTGTACGAGGAGGGGACACGAAAGGGCAGGCTCCTCAGTTCAGCCTGCATGCCAGGTGGCAACAGCAGCATCGCCCCCTCCGACTGGTGCCACTGTCTCCCTGCCTGCTACAACATGCCAAGACTTCCATGTTCTGTTGTGTCCTCCACTGGGAGGATGAAGATAGTAAGCAGGGGAGGTGGGATAGAGTTTTGTCTCCAATGGCAAAGAGGACCCAGCAGGCTGGCCCCACCTTCATGATACTGTATTGCCCACTTGCCTGATGGAGGGAGCCAAGATGAAGAATCAGTGTGCAGGAGTCAGAGCCCTGACAGCATCCCTATTGGTCTTGCAGCAGCACTAAGATGCCAAGAGGGAGAGAGAGAGGTGAGAAGGAATTGGTGAAAATGTTACTGAGGATGTCAACAATGAAGGCGAGGAAGAAGACGGAGAAGGAGTTGTCTCACATCAGGCTGCACTTGCCCTTGATTTTGTCTGTCCTCTTCTGCTTGTTGGATCGCTTGCCATCAATGTTGAGGCTCATGTTCCTTTTCTTCTCCAGATTGAGGAGTTCCTGGAAGAGCTCCTTGACGTTGTAGTTCATCTTGGCCGAGGTCTCCATGAAGGCACACTTCCACTCCTTGGCCACAGCCTCGCCCTCTTTGGTCTCCACCTCCCGCTGGGTCTCGTCACACTTGTTTCCCACCAGCATGATGGGGATGCTCTCCACGCTGCCTTTGATCTGCACAATCTGCTGGTAGATGGGCTTCAGCTCCTCCAGGGATTGCTTGCTGGTGATAGAGAAGACCAAGATGAAGGCGTGGCCTTTGGAGATGGAAAGGCGCTGCATGGCGGGAAACTGGTGGCTGCCGGTGGTGTCAGTTATCTGCAGGGTGCAAACGCTTTTATCACAGCTGATGACCTGCCGGTAGGTGTCCTCAATGGTGGGGATGTATGTGTCACGGAATGTGCCTTTCACAAAACGCAATACCAACGAGCTCTTGCCCACCCCTCCGGCACCAAAGACCACCACGCGGTAATCATTGCTTTGTTCTGGCATCTTGATAAAGATCAGAGGAAGGCAGCTACTGCACCTGCAGAGGAGAAAAAGACAGAGGGTAGTCCAGGTTCAGGCAAAGGACCAATAGTGAAAGATCTCCCCATCATGAGATTGGAATTTTGAGAGTCACCAAGTGAAATTGATGGGCACGAGATATGGAAGAGGCAACACTTCGTAAGACAATGTGCATTAGCTTGTGGAATGTGCTGCCTCAGGGTTTAGACAGGTTCAAAGGAGGTTTAGACAAATATCTAGTTCTCAACATGGGGGGTCAGGAGCCCCTTGGAGGAGTCATGATTATGTTTCAGGATAGCTAGGTGCCACCATCTTGGAATCTAGCACTGGCCACCACCATCTTGGAAAGGGGCACTTAGGCTGCTTTCCTGAGAGGCTCAATGAACACAATTGGACTTTCTGAATAGACATGAAAGATGTCACCATTGATGTCACTTTCAGCCATGACATCAACTTACGGGAGGGATCCCATACAGATTGTCATTCCTGGGCCAAAATGCTCAAGAACCACTGGTATACAGAAGATATGATGGACCTATTTTTTCTTCTGTTTTAACATTTCTAACTTGCCAAAAGCTCTGGGTGCAGGGTTAGCAGAGCTGTTGGAAAATCTTTTGTTTTCTGTAGACTTCTTTGTTTGAAACGCCATTATCCCCCAGCCACGTCCATGCGTGAAATGGGGTCCTCCTTCCCATCTGGAATAGCTCCTGCTCCTCCAGAATTAGCACAGGCTTTTGCCTTTGGGCAGCCATACCAATCTGTCTAAATAAGGGTTGGAATGGAATGACCTGGTGCATTTCATGTCTCCAGATAACCTGATAGCATCATCAAACCAAGGATTTTTGAAGCTCAAGGACAGGGAACTGCGGCTGCAGTCCTATCCTCCAGTTAGGCCAGCATTAAGTCCTGAGGTTGTCATAAGACTGTCACAAAAGTGCCACGAGACATTTTTGTCCCAGTACTGGTGGGGTTAGGCCAGCGCACAATGCACACTGATCTTACCACTTCAACATTGGAAGATGTGCTGGTGAATTGCTTCTGGTGTGGGGAGACACCAGACTCAAGTACCATCCTCAGGTCCAGACCCTACTAGAGGCAGGTTTTTAGGTGCTTCTTCCAATACAGAAGTTAGTTTTGCAACCTTACACCTGGAGGATCCAGGTAAAAAACCCCACTCAGTCACAAAGCTTTCTGCATGATCTTGGGCCAGTCACTACCCTTCAGCCTTGCCTACCTTGCAGGGTTGTTGTGAGGATGAGGGGGAAGGAAGTACATAAGTATACCGCTCTCCTTGGAAATATGAAAAATCAATAAAATGAATGACATTGATTAGTTTTCAGGATGCTGAATGAATCCTGCACCAAAATCCAAAATGGGGGGGGGGGATTTTAGCCAAGCCTATCCAGTTTGGAATACAAAGGACATGTGTCAACACAATTTGAGAGAGAGTGAGAGTATGGGTAAAATTCAGAGTAACTACAGGGAGTCCTTGCTCCGGTGTAAGGACAATGTGCTCTGGATTGCAATATGAATTTCCCATAGGTTTTCCCTAGGTGGTACAGTAACTACGGGTGCACGTAAAGTCTCTTACATGCTTTCGTAGTTACTCTGGATTTGGGAGTATGTGTGTGTGTTACTTGTGTGTACAGAGGGAGAAGCCAGAACTGCAGGTCCATCTGCTGACACCAGCACACCACTGCTGCAATAGCAAAGGGAGCATCTGGATGGGAAAAGAGAATTTAGATTTCCTTGCTAAAGAAGCAGCACTGACTAAACAAGAGAGGTGGGAACCAAAGACAAACTGGCACATCAGCTGTTTTCTCTTTGAGGCTGACTACGATGAAAACAAAGGCAAGGAGTTTGAAAGAGATCCCAGATGCATTTTTCATTCATTAACACTTTTTTTTGGTTCCCTCCTGGGGGTAGGAGAAGAGAAAGAGAATTTGCTGGAGGTGGTAAGTAATTTAAGTGAAGGAAAGCCTTGGCAACGGGGAGAAAACCCGCATTGCAGAACCGAGAGCAATTTTTAGTCATTCATGACAGAACAACGTCGACTCTCCAGCTTCCGTCTGGGTGCCCACAAGAGCTCAGCCATGACAAACGGTGGCTGGAACTCATTGCCACAGGAGGCAGATCCGTCAACTGTCATTCACTGCAGTTCAAATAGCGACACCAAGGCCAAGTTGCCATTCAATCACTTCTGAAATCTTTAGGTTCTGGCTGAATTCCGGAAACATGCTGCAGGTGTGATTTGCGGGGTTGTGGTTGTTGTTTGCTTGGTTGGGCGTACTGATGACTGCATTATAAAGTGAAACATCTGGAGAATGGAGGGTTCTATCCCTACAATCCAGAGTAACTATGGGAGCGTGTAAGAGACATTTACATCGACGTTGTTACGGCACCACCTAGTGAAAACCTATGGGAAATTCATATTGCAATCCAGAGTAAATTGCTCTTACGTCGGAGCAAGGACTCCCCGTAGTTACTCTGCATTGCGCCCTATGAGTTCTTCTTATAACAATGCAAAAGCCCCATTTCAATGGGGAAAAAATGGGGTTTATGATCAGCCTGCCTATCTAAATTGCCTTGAGTTTACAAGAAAGGTGGTCCATAAATATTGTAACAGTACCAATGATATTGGATGGAGAATAAGTACAATAATCTGAAATAATTCCACCTATTCCAAATGCTGGCCTATGTTTTCTTGTAATGAAATTTAGATGCAACCTCCACCTGAACTTAGTGGATCACAGTCTGAAAGTATTTAAAACCACCTCCCTGCACACTGTATTGCCTTCCTACTCTTTTCTTCATCCTCTCTGGGAAAACTAAGAAGCCTTATCAAAGCCATACATTGCAGGAAGCCTTATCACTTATATGTTATCAGATATATTTATACCCCACCTTTTCCATGCCTATACAAATTCCTAAGGTGGCTTACAAACCTTTAGTTCTTCCCCTACTGCTGTCCTCACAATAACCCTGTGAGGTGGTTATGGTTGAGGTGACCCAAGCACCTCTATTTCCAAGAAAGGAGTTGAACCTGAATCCTCCGGATCTTGCTGTCACACAGGTGAAGTTGTGTGAGTTTCATTGAAGCCTTCTTGGTGGTGGTGATTTAATTCAACTGCCAATATACTTATCAACCAATTTTGGGCACAATCCAGAGTAACTACAGGGAGTCCTTGTTCCGTTGTAAGAACAATTTGTTCAGGATTGCAATATGAATTTCCCATAGGTTTTCACTAGGTGGTGCAGTAACTATGGGTATATGTAATATCTCTTACGTGCTCCCGTAGTTACTCTGGATTGTAGGGTTCATCAAAGAGCATGTAAGCAGTGGATCTGCTGCAGTGGGACACAGTTATAGGACTGGGCATTAGAGCCACCACTGCTAATGGGCACCCAAGAGACATCGCCCTCAATAGGGAGGAGATGCTGAAAGGTGGGGGGGGGGAGTCATTCTGAAAGATGTCAATGGGAAAAATGATGGGTGGAACAAACTGGTTCACACTGAATGCAAGAGGGCTGGGATGCAATTGCACAACCAGCATCCTGCAGGGCCATCAATCCACAGCAACGCAAATCTGCAGTTCTTGGACGCACTGATAGCAGAAGGGAAGCTAAACCACCTCAGGGTGAAATCAGGGTGGCCATATGTCAGAACCAGAACAGAGGGCAAGGCTGTCCCCAAAATGCAAGATACCCCCCCCCCAAAAAAAAATATAGGACATGACAAAATAAATACCATATACTGTATTGCTTTCATGTGGCTAATTTAAACACTATGGCTGCAATCCTAAACACACTTTCCTGGGAGCAGGCCTCATTGAATACAATAGGACTTACTGGTACTTGAGTAGACATGCTTAGGACTGCACTGTTTATTACTTATTAAATTTAAAAATGTTACATACAATGTTTTATGTTTATTTTAAAATTTACAAGAAGGCTACATGATCCCTGCTCACAAGAAAAAGAAGGACAAGGAAGATTTTTTTCCCAGGACACATGGCTAAAAAAGAGGACATGTCCTGGAAAAGGGAGACAGGTGGTCACCCCAGGTGAAATGAGCTTAAATGCTGCTAACGTGATTCCATTTGGAATGAGAAAGAGAAGAGGCCAAAGCTTTGCATCTTGCCAAGTGGTTTTTGAACTCAGCACCACACATCCCCCTGCACCTTGGGGTCTCTGCTGGTTCTTTCCAGGTAGAGCCTGTTGGCACAGCGTCCCGATTGTATTTTCTACTCCTTCGGTCTCTTCTCCAGCAACCCCATCTGTCTTCTAATGCCCTGACACTCTCAGATCATGTCCGACTTCTTCAGGCTGAGTCAGCTCAGCCCGCTGAGGTCTCCACGCCTGGAGCGTTTTCCAGGCAGAGGCAGGCCATTAACGAAGATGCCGTCTACCACCCCGATCCCAATGCAGGAAGTAGCCAGTTGGCACCACAGGCAATGGGAAAAGGGAGCAGCTCCTGACGACACACACTGTGAAGACATGTCCAGATCGCCAAGGAAGAAGGAACCTGCTTAATATATGAAGTGCTTAACAGATGAAGTTGTCTGTTCTCATCCATTGGTCCATCTATGATCCTGCCTTTCCCATGCCAAAGCAAATACCCAATGTGGCTTTCATAACTTTTACCATTTTGTCCTCACAACAACCCTGTGAGGTAGGTGAAGGGGAGTACGAACCTGGATTTCATCTCCCTAACCTCTACACCATCCTGCCTCTCCTGGTTGTGCATGTTCTTGCACCTCAGAAAGGCCTCCTTGATGATATTGGAAGGCACTTATGGTTGCATCTGGGAGGACTCTGAGGCATCTAGCTGTGCGTTCAGCATCTGTATATTCAAATCTGCAGATACCAAGCCTGTGGATAAAGAGGATCCACTGTCAGCGCAGGAAGCGGCCTTGTGTTGAGTTTAAACTTGTGCCTATCTAGCAAAGTACTGACCAGCAACGGGTCAGTAGCTCACCAAGCTCTGGGAGGGGGAGAGAGGGGGAGGAAAAGGGAGACTTCCTCAGCTCTATTACCTGAAATTCTTTATTAAAGCTGAAGATAAATATGGAAACATTATGCTAATGGCCTTCTGCTTCCTAGAACTCAGCAGGAATTTAACTGGACATTTTCAATGTACAGAATCCAAATTTGTTGGTACTCATCATGGACTTTTGTGTTACAATTCTGGGCAGTAGAAGTCAGGAAAAGATTTCTTCCTTCCCATTAATCCTGTTATTTTTCCTGTGGTGGTGCCAGATACAACCAGAGTTGTACACTGACAGCTGACAAGTCGTCTTTGACAGGTAGCTATGAGATCTGCCCTAAACCTCCTAACATTTTGCAGGCTAAACAATTGCCAATTTAGTGATGGTTGTTTTCCAGGGAGGTTCCTGAGCGACGTCATTGCCAATTAGAGCAGGACAAGCCGTACATGCCGAACCTCATTCATATCTGCTAAATGAAAACACTTGCCAACCTGTCAGGAGCTCCACTGTGGCTTCATTCGTATTGACCGGTCTTGGATTGAGCAATGATACCAAGCAATGATTGTCAGCATCCAAGTGGACTAAATGGCTGAAGTTCACTCGGACAGTTCCCAGTCTGAGCTCCCTTGCCAAGAAACTGAGGCTGCAAACCTAACTCCCAGTTAAGTCAACAAATCCCAGCACAAGTTCTGGCCTGGCCTGGGGGGGTATCACAAAAGTGCCATATGGCCTTTCTGTGCCACATCTGGGGGGATAGGCCAGTGCACAGACATGCACCGGCCTCCCCACAGCACCATGGGAATGGTGAGTTGAGTGAGCTGTGTTGGCCTAAATTGGTTAGGATTGTGCCCTGAGAGTGCACAGGCTACTGAAAACTGCCCAGAAATGCTTGACTCCTTCCTGCCCCATATCCTCAATTTCCAGGACGGATTTTCCCCACTTCTCCCATTGCAGAATCTCTGGATCTTGCCACAGGTACCCGACTCAGTTGGAATTAAACCAAAGCTCCATCTCACACAGTAAACAGCTACATCATGGAAACAACCTATGAATACCTAAAAGACATCCCCTACAATCCAGAGTAACTACAGGAGCACGTAAAAGACATTTACGTTGACATAGTTACAGCACCACCTAGTGAAAACGTATGGGAAATTCATATTGCAATCCAGAATAAATTGTTCTTGCATTGGAGCAAGGACTCCCCGTAGTTACTCTGGATTGCACCCATCATCTCCTTCATACAGTCACAAGGATTTGCATCACCTGGTGTGAAATCTCATTATGTCAGCCATGACGGACCTCCTCCCCATCATAGAATCATAGAGTTGGAAGGGACCTAGTAGGTCATCTAGTCCAACCCCCTGCCTGCAGCAGGAATTCCCCCAGAGCATCCCCAACAGGTGCTCATCGAGCCTCTGCTTGAAGATCCCCACTGAGGGAGAGTCCACCACCTCCCTTGGCAATCTGTTCCACTGCCGAACCGCCCTCACCGTCAGGAATTTTTTCCAGATTTCCAGCCGGAATCTCCTTTCTTGCAGTTTGTACCCATTGGTTCTAGTTCTGCTTTCAGAAGCAGCTATGAACAAATTGGCCCCTTCCTCCCTATGACAGCCCTTCAGGTATCTGAAGAAGGCAATCATGTCTCCCCTCAGCCTCCTCTTCTCCAGGCTGAACATCCCAAGTTCCCCCAACCTTTCTTCATAGGGCTTCCCTTCCATCCCACTGATCATTCTTGTTGCTCTCCTCTAGACTTGCTCCAGTTTGGCTGCATCTCTCTTAAAGTGAGGTGCCCAGAACTGAACACAGTACTCAAGGTGAGGTCTCACCAGTGCAGAATAAAGAGGAACTATAACTTCTCGTGACTTGGAAGCTACAGTCCTCTTAATGCAACCTAAAATGGAATTTGCCTTCTTTGCAGACACATCACACTGCTGACTCATGTTCAGCTTGTGATCCACGGCGACTCCAAGATCCCGCTCACATGTTGGGCTGCCAAGCCAAGTATCCCCCATTTTATACCTGTATTTTTGGTTTTTACTGCCTAAGTGCAGAACCTTGCATTTCTCCCTGTTAAAATTCATTCTGTTTGTTACAGCACAGGATTCCAGTTTATCCAGATCCTCCTGGAGGTTTCTCCTATCTTCTGATGTGTTTGCTACTCCTCCCAGCTTGGTGTCATCTGCAAATTTGATCAGGCTCCCCCGTATCCCTTCCTCCAAGTCACTGATGAAAATGTTAAAGAGAACCGGTCCCAAGACAGAGCCTTGGGGGACCCCACTAGAAACTGACCTCCAGGTTGACACAGAACCATTTACTAAAACCCTTTGAGTGCGGCCATCGAGCCAGTTGCAGATCCACCTAACGATTGCCCCGTCTAGCCCATATTTTTCCAACTTCCCAATTAAAATATCATGTGGGACCTTGTCAAATGCTTTGCTGACCATCAGACCATAAAAAATAAGTTACAATATCATACACAAGGCCTAAATGCAGTGGCACCACTAGGGTTATTGTTAACTCCTATTCATTTTATTTACTTATATATATAAGTAAATATTAGTCACCCAACAACACACTATCCAAAATAACCCAGTGGCCAACTTGACGGCATTCATACAACTGAACTAGTGTTAGCTCTGATGCAGAAAATGAGAGTTGACTTATACCTAATGGATTCCCTACTCAAAACAATACCTCCCTGGGTTTTGGAACAATCAATCTCATTGGACAGTTTTGAGTTATAAAAATGCACTTTTTGTTACATAGGAACTGTCACATAAACAGTTTTGTGTATTCCTTTCTGGTTATTTGGCTATAACTATTGAAAGAATACATATAAAAATAGATAACATGACGGTATTATTGGAAAATTCCAAGATTTTCTCCATTTTGGCCACTAGGAGTTTCACCCTTGTAGGGATGTCATCCAGTGAGGTCCATAACCACCCATACCCCGTAGTCACGCAATTGCCTATCCGCTCAGACAATCAGGAGAAACAATCAGGAGAAACCCTGATCCAAATCCCAGAGTATGAATCTTCTTCCATATTGACAGTCTGGTATCAGTTGCTCAGCTCCACTGGTGCAGAATATATCCCAATCCTCCTTTACCTCTGAGCTACCAACGTCCATACATCCACAACTTTCAAAGGAACTTTGGCTGCAATCCTAAAGACACTTTCCTGGGAGTAAGACTCATTGAACACAATAGGGCTTATTTTTGAGGAGACATGGTTAGGATTGTGCCCATACTCTTCTTTAGCAGTTGCCTTTTATGCATCCTTATCAGCAGGGCTTGCTTTAGCGTGATTTGGCCAATTGATTTTATTGGGCCCGTTAGATGGGACCCATGCTGGGGCAGTAAGCAGAGGAGCCACAGGTATCACCTTGCTCTGACACTGATGCTCTGGCATGCAATTGAGACTTCTATTTTAAAATTGAATGTTTCTATTTAACTGCGAGTCGGGCTAATGGCCCGAGAAAGGTGGGATATAAATTTTTAAAATAAAAAATATAAATAAATTAGAAGGAGAAATTGGCAAGTGGAATCTTGCTGCAGGGTAGCCTTCCTTTCTGCCCTAGGTCTGACTGACTTATTGCCTACTACAATAAGATAACATATGATATAATTATTGCCCCCCCCCCCAAATGGGCTTATCGACGGTACTATATCACCTCCACTTACTTCTGCATGCTTCACTATGCACAGGACACCATCAGCCCCAGATTCACCATTGGATACTAAAGCTAGCACTGTGGGTCAGGAGATCTTTCTCCTCCCTAATGAGTCTCAGCCTAAAAAGGTGTGCCTCCTGCCGTTCCACCTTCTTTTCCAGCAGGGAGACCAATTTGGGCTTGCAAAAGGTGCCGTCTGTATTTTCCTCAAGCAGGAAAGCAAACGTGGCCCATATATCCAGCAGGTCATCACCATACTTCCATGGCCTGATACTTGATCAATCAACTACTGATAGTTGATCAAGCGGTTTAGTTGATCAACCTTGCTATGTGTGTGAAGCACATCTCAGGATGTGCTCAGTGCTGCTGGGACAAAGAATGGATAATGCCCTGGAAAATCTCAAAAGCAGCCATTATTTGGATCTGTCTGTAAAACTAATAAGAACACAGGAACCTTTTGTGAAACCAAGAGCAGAAGCCAAAAGAAATATTAGCAAAAAGTTGGCGCTTCATGTGAAATGGTGCAAACTCAATTTTCAGAAACAAAGGCGTCTACAGAAGCCCAGCTAGTTGTATATTTGTTCAAGGTTGCTTTTCCAGAACTTCTGAGCAAGTTGAAATGAGCCCTTTGTCTGATTCGTACAACAACCCTGTGAGGTCAGCAAGACAAGAAGAAGTCGGAAGAAGCCATTTGAACTGGTGCCCAAACTTAGCAGTTCCTCTTCCACTGAGCTTGGTCTATATGTTGCTGGCTTTACTTGACAGACTTGCAGAAACCAGGTGACGATGCTGGGAGGGCTCCAAGGTCAGAACAGCTGCAAAGGGATCCTATATATGGCTGTTTTGCATTTCTCAGGATCTGTGGGGTTAAGAGACTGAGAAGCAAAACGGGGGTCTGGCGGAAGGCAGAGTGACCAATCGCCACGTCTGTGAAGCAGACTCTGCAGAAGCTGTTGTGCTGGTGGGGCTGGGATGGCCATATGGCCGCCTGGCAGTTGCATCCAGAAATAGAACATGCTGATCCTATTATGGGAAGTCTACCTGGGGCGGTTGAGGAGATGCAGTGACCATCTCCAATCAAGGCCAGGCTATGGGGGAAGAGATCTGGTGGAGAGGATGGAACCAGTCAAAGATGGAGTATAGCTGCAACTCGGGACAATCCTAGACATGTCTACTTTTAAGCAAGTCCACTGTCACTGCCGTCTCTACTTCAAAGTATCAAAGGAGCAGGATTTCTATCCCAGACTGGAGATAGCCACTTCCAGACAGAGCAGACATTGCTGGACTGGATGGTTCAGTGGTACAATCCTCTGTTTGTACAAGTTCATACTTGCACTTCTGTTGAATTCCCACCACCTGGAATGGCTCCAAAAAGGAGGGGGAATGGACCACTCTCTGGGTACATTCAGGCACCTGCAAAACTCAGTGCTTTGCACCTCCTCTAGCTATGCCACTGCACCTTCTTCTTCCAAGTGTTGTTCCTGCGCTTTGGAAGGGTCCGCCATCCGGGATTGGAGTCATCCAAACCATGTTTTGATGTTACATTGAGGAAACTGGCTGGCCTATTGCTGCCTCACAACAACCCTGTGAGGTAGACAATTGTTTTTACAACATGCCTGCAAGGTAGGCAATTGTTCTATGGGAAGGTTGTAGAACTCTTCCAGTTAGGATCCTTCCCAGCATGGTGATCATGACATCTGGCATCAGGGAATGCTTTGCAAACTCCTAGCAGGAGTTTTCAGATGCCAAGCTGTAAGCAGCAACACCTCTGTCTCTACTGAATCACGACAGATTGATCAGTCCTCAGGTCTCCCATCTAAGTGTTTTCCAGGTCTTTTCCTGCTTCTTCACTCCACCACCACCACTGCACCCACCCAAAGACACCTTCTCTCAGTGTGGCTTACCCCACGGCATGAGATGTATGCTTTATGATGCACTCTCAGTACAGGGTCACTACAAGCCAACTCCTGTAGGGGCTCAGACCGGGAGACTCAAGATGCACATTTTTGTAATGCATCTGCAACAAAGATCTGATATATGGGAAAGTGAAGAGAGGATTGTTTGATATATGGGATCTGATATATGGGAAAGTGAAGAGAGGGTTGTTTGTTGATCCGACGGCCTGCTCTACATGGTTGTTATGAAGAGAGATAGAGAGGCACTGAAAAAAAACTAAATGAAGCTTCTGTAACCCTTGCAACATCTACGGTAACTTCACAAAAGTAGAATCTGAGCCTTGTTTCCACGTAGATTCTGTGGTTGGAGAGGTGGTGGGGGAAACTATTTTCTTGAGCATTCCTTCCTGCAGGGATGTTGAGGCCTCTCAGTTCTTTCTCCATAACCAGCTGCAGGGTCACTTATGGAACTAGGTGTTCCAGATGCTGAAACACAGCTGTTACCCCTCTCCAGGATTTCATCTTTGAATGGCTGAGAACCAACCTCTCTCAACTACATTGTGCTGCTTTTCTGACATGTCCACAATGCTTTCATTAACATGTGTAATTAATCTGTGGAACTCCTTGACACAGGATTTGGGGGGATGGCAGATTTCTGGAAGAAAATTTCATCACAGGTTACATGTGATGGATATACAGCCGTGTGCAGACAGCCATGGTTGGCTACCTCAGAATGGCTAACAGAAGTTGGCTACCTCAAAATGCCAGATGCAACAGGTTGCAGGTATCTTGTGGTTTTGTGTGCTCCTGAGGCATCTGATGGGCCACTGTGAATCTGATGGACTAGATGGGCCTTTGGCCTGATAAAGTGGGACTCTTCTTATGTTCTCCTTCCATTCAATTTGCCTGGTATGAACCAACCCCTTTGCCAATAGTTCTAGCCATAACCAAACTGTTCTAACCTGGAATTGCTACTCAGTATGTTGGAACTATACACATTGATGCACACAGACTGGCTCCCTTTACACAAGATCCTTTCTAATCATCTCTAGTTAAGTTAGCCAACTTAACTAGAGATGATTAGAAAGGATCTTGTGTAAAGGAAGCCAGTCTGTGTGCATCAGTGTGCCCAACAGTGGCATAGCTACAGGGGGTGCAGCAGTCAGAGGGAGCCTCACCCCTTTGGCGCCATTCTAGATGGGGGGAGAGCAAAATAGAGCCAAATGGAATGGAAAAACTAATGTTATCCAGATCTTTTTCGTGTGGGTTTTTTTTTAAAAAATGCTTGTAACTAACAGCTCCCCCGAGAGACAAACTGTGATCAACAACCTCCCAGGTGACACAGAAGACACAACATGAGACTAAACAGCAGTGTGCGACGCAACAGGCGCTACAACTCAATGAACCAAATTACGCCTCCGGCAAATCGCATTACTACGCACGCAAGCGTTTACGCTCTTCTGAGCCCTGGACATGATCTTGGAGACCATTCAGAAATGCACCCATTAATTATTGAAAAAGAGTTTAATCTCGGTTGCGAAAGTTCAGGAGGAGAGACTTGACACACATCCCAAAGGTTGGCTTTTGAGGAGTGAGAATCTCTAGGTTGCTTGTTAAAGTACTTTTTCCCCCCAGAGGGACTTGTTGACATAACTCGGTATTAGCACCTGGGACAAGAGGAAGGAAGGAAGAGGTAAAAAAGAGAAGCAAATATTTTCTTCTTAAGATAGAAGAGAGGGAGGTGTTGCTCATGAACAAATTTTCCACGCTTGTACAACACAATCAATTAACACCCACAACATGTTTTTTAAAAGGATTTGTTGAAAAGGTCTGAGACGGGGAAGGGTGTAAACATAAGGCCCGTGGGTTGGGTGCAGCCCGCGGAAACTCGTTATCCGGCCTGCGTAATATTCGGGTGCTCCCGGCAGCGCCATCAGCTACTCTCATCTGTTGGATTGCACTAAGATGTCACTGCTGAAAGGGCACCCCGTGTGATCATCAAGCTCCTCGTATCTTGAAAAATATCATCAAGGTCTGCATGTTTTCACTTCTGTCACTTGCAACTCACAACTTCCTATGTGAGGAAAAAAGTGCTTATTTCTGGTCATCGCTTGCTTAAAGACATCTTTAACGATGCCACTTTCTGCTTAATGACATCATCACCAGTCCTCTGCGGGCATCATGAATGCAATTCAGCCCATGTGTGAAACAAGTTTATAAACCACACCTGGTTTATAACCTCCCAGATCCTGGGATGGCTTGCCAAATGCCCTCTTCATGTGCTCAGTGCATGGTAGCGTGCCCACCATTCTCTTCTCCTGCACACTCCCTCTCCTTTTTCAAATCCACAGACCCAGAGAAGTGGGTGGGTAGCAGATGAGTAGGTGGCCCTTACCACCTTAGGCAACTGTCTGGTTGGTTGGCCCTGTGCAGATATATTTTGTAGACTGAATAATATTAACTTGACTCCTTCCATTTAAAGGTAAAGGTGTCCTCCGCAGGTTATACTGCTAGTTGTGACCAACTGTAGGGTGCAGTGCTCATCCCATTTCTAAGCCTACAACCAGCATTGTCCAAAGACACTTCTGGGTCTTACATTATCTTAAAGAAAAGGTCACCTTCAAAAGCACCATCATTGGTAAAACATTTTTTTAACCAGGCAGAACAGCCATTGTGGTCTACCTGTCTATGGTAGTTGATGTTCTCAAACACAAGCATGCTACATGCCACCTTCAGTATGTTGGCAAAACAAGCACAGACCTTCCAAAATCAGAAGTTAGACAGAATGGAGAATAAAAAGCTCAAGCAGCCTGTTGCTCAACATGTTAATCTCCCTTATTTAGAGATGTTTGCAATTGAAAAAGCACCAAATCCTGGACTAACAAGAGAAAACATCTTGCTATACACACAAAAGACCCCAATGTACCCTACGCTCTCAGTCCTGAGCTTGACACTTAGAGCAATCCTATGCACAGAAGTAGGTCCCATTAAGTTCAGTGGAAATTATGGCCAATTGTGCAAACAGGATCACAACTGTAGTAGATACAGGATCTCAGCTCTGTAACTTGCTAGCATGAGTATTCTGCCAGGTACTCCACTGTGCTAACATTCTCCAAACTCTCACCACCTCTACTTAAATCACAGCTCTTTTCTTACTAACTACTCACTTAAATGCCTCTACTTATATGATAGCAGTATGACAAATTAAGGTAGAAGCCCCAAAACCTAGCATTACAATTGTTAATGTTCTCTGTTTGATCAAACCCCTTATTTAGATAATATTACTGTTCAGTGTTTAACTATATCCTTCAAGGATCCAAAGCCTATCAAGACCTACCTGACCAACATCCTTCAATATCTGGTTACTCTTATGAAAATAAGAATACAGGCATCCCTCACTTATTAAACAGATTAGGGACTAGAGCACCGTCCAAAAGTGAAAACCGTTGAAAAGTGGAACCCAATCTTTTTCTGTTTATAAATGTTGCTTCCAAAGGATTTTTGCAACACTGGAAACTTCACTAGTGGCAAAAAATCTTTCCATCCCTTTAATCTGGACTTGGTAAATGTAGGAGGGAAAAGACTGATGAATGGGGTGCTCATACAGTGATCCTTATTAATGTATATCAAAATGTATACCATTTGTTCTCCCAAAGAACTGATCCCTCAACCAGGTTCTTCCTACAATCAGGCACTGGAAGCCTGTCCCTGGCACATGATCCAATATGCTTTGCATTGAGTCAGGCCAAAAAGTAAATCAAAGCCACTGCTTTTCACAGTGATTGGCATTTGGTCCTGATCCTGACTCTCTAAGAACACCATTCATTCTGCCTATTCCCACCCTTAGTTTCTGTTTATTCTGCCAGTGACTATTCCGTAAGTAGGGTTGCCATAAGTCTCTTCCACAAAACGAGGGCAGAATATTTGCCAGTATATGCCAAATTGGTCAGATTTGCCAGTATATGAACACAGTTTCCAAAAAACCAGGACAGTCCCAGTTTTCCAGGACATAAAGCAACCCTACCCATAAGGGATTTTTCCAAAGCCCAGCTACGGAGACTCCCTGATTGTCTCCATCTGTGGATTTGTTGATGATACCCCCTCCTTCTCTAGGTATATCTGGATGTGCCCAAAACATACATCAGCACATTATGCACATTGATAATAAATGCACACTGTTTCTTTGATGCACACACATATTCTTTGCTTGTCTCATACAATATATATATAATGGGTGTGAAATTTTTTGCCACAAGACTTAGTAGTGGCTTTTTAAAAAAACATGTTTAATCAGGAATGGTTTATCCACAGATGTTCAGAATTGAACTTGCATGTTCAGAAGCATTATACCTCAGAGTACCAGTTGACCAGAGCAGAGGACAGACGTTATGGAAGTTCCATATATGGTAGCTGCCATATACAGAAGGGTTGTTGCCTTCATGCTCGACTTGTGGGCTTCCCAATGAGGGATCTGGTTGTGCACTGTTGGCAACAGAATGTGGACCACTGTGGTTCTGACCTAGGTCTCTTCTGACAAATGTATAGCAGTGATTTCCAACCAGTGTGCCATGGTACACTGATGTGCCATGAATGGTCTTGCAGGTGTGACATGGAAATTGAGGGGGAAGTATCAATTAATAGGGCCAATAGGGTGTAAGTAGAGTGATGTGCCTTGACGCAATGTTGTGCCTTGACCATTTTAGCACACTGATAGTGTGCCATGCACTGAAAAAGACTGAAAATCACTGATGCATATAGAGGAGGTGAACACCACTGAGAGCTGTTAGCCAAGGCAGTTACTGTACATGGAGCTTCCATAATCAGTGGCAGTCAACCTATGTGCAAAAAACGTGCCAGATGACAAGCCAAAGGAAGGCTGTGGCCATCATGCCTGGCTTGTAGGTTTCCTTGGTGATCTGGGTTGGCCACTGGGGTAAGCAAAGCACTGGCTAGACCGACCTCTTGAGGTCTGATGTTCTCCGCTTTGATCCACACACACATGAACAGATGTGCAGCAGTGCTCCTCTATGGGGGCATCACGGCCTTCTCCCTCCTCCTCCTCCTCCTGGAACAAAGACACCTTGATTGTCAGGCTACCTATTGAAGCTAATTCTGCTAATAGCAGCTTAGTTGTTCATTAGCTTGCCAACCCTCTGATTAGGAAATTTCGGAGTAAAGAGGGGAAGGAGAGCCAGTAGCAGAGGTTGGGGGGGGGGGCAGGAGACAGTTTATGGAGGTGCTTTTTTGGAACCAGCAGCAAAGCCTCCTTTGCCATCATCAATGGCACACAGCAGCAGCAGCAACAGCAGCAGCCCCCCCTTCCCTGCATCACACACGTCATCCTCCCCCCCCCCCCCCAGAAACAGGAGAGAGACAGGGAGAGGGAGAGGATGCTCCCATCTATCTCTGGATCACAGAAATGTCTCCAATGCACATGAATGTTCCCCTCCCCCTGGAAAGGTGCATCATGCGCATGTGGATCAGGTTGGGGGTGTCTCTGGATCAGTTGGGGTGGGTGTCACTGGAGCCCTTGGCTACCAAAACAGCCCTTCTTCCACTCTCTCCTCTGGCTCAGAGCCTGGGTTGAGGGAGAGATATGGAAGGAGGGATGGATAGAAGGAGGGAGAGATGGTGGGATGGATAGAAGGATGGAGGGATGGAAGAAGGGTTGGTGGGATGGAGGGATAGAGGGATAGAAAGATGGAGGGATGGAAGAAGGGTTGGTGGGATGGAGGGATAGAAGGATGGAGGGATGGAAGAAAGGATAGTGGGATGGAAGGTTGGATGGAAGGAGGGATGGATAGAAGAAGGAGAGATGGAAGGAAGGAGGGACTGAAGGATGGATGGAAGAAGGATGGACGGAGGGATGGTGGGATGGCTAGAAGGATGAAGGGATGAAGAAGGAGGGATGGAAAGGGGTTGATGGGATGCAGGGATGTATGGAAAGAGGGTGAAGAGATGTATGGAAGGAGGGATGATGGAGGGATGGGAGGGAGACCCTGCCTGCCTGCCCAGCAGAGCCCTCTCCTGGCACAGGCTCTGCACCCGGGGCTGGGGTGCCCTGCAGCGCCAGCCTCCCTGCGCACAGCCCGGCCTCTCCCTTCCTTGCGCGCAAGACAGACACGTGTCCGGCGGTTGCACGTGGGAGCGGAGGGGAGCGCCCTGCCTGCCTGCCTGCCTGCGGCCCGCCCGCCGCCCTCCTGCTGCTCACCTGGCTGCCTGCTGGTTCTCCGGGCGTCTACTCTGTGGGAGGCTCCCGCGGGGTCTGGGCTCAGCCTGGCACCGAGCGGCGCCCAGCAGCCATCCGGGGCAGGAGGGGCAGCCTCTCACCGCTGCGGCTCCAAGCCCGACGCCGCTCCTGCTCCTCTCCTGCTCCGCTCCTGCCCCGCCGCTGCGTCGGGAGGGAGGAGGAGGAGCCTCACGTGTGAACGTCCCTGACACGAGGCTGGACGCGGGCGGGGGCTGGACGCGGGGGCCTGAGCCCCCCTTCTCTCCCCCTTCACCTCCTTCACTCATCCCTTCTTCTTCTCCTCCATCCCTCTTTCCTTCTCCACTCATCCTCTCTCCTTTTCTTCTTCCTTCCCTCCCTTCATTCATTCCTCTTTCCCTCCATCTCTTTTTCCTTCTTCTCCCTCTTCCTCCCCTCCCTTCATTCCTCCTTCCCTCCTTCCTTCCTTCTTCATTCATTCCTCCTTCCCTCTCTTCATTTCTTCTTCATCCTTCTTCCTTTCATTCCTTCTTAATTAATTCATCCTTCCCTCCATCCTTCTTCTCTTCTTCCTTCCTTCTTTTCATTTCTCCTTCCCTCCATCCCTTTCCTCCTTCTCCTCTTCCTTCCCTACCTTCATTCATTCCTCCTTTCCTCCATCCCTCTTTCCTTCTTTTCCTCTTCCTTCCCTTCCTTCATTCCTTCTTCATTCCTTCCTCCTTCCCTCCATCCTTCTTCTATTCTCCCTTCCATTCCTTTATTTATTCTTCATTTCTTCCTCTTCATTCATTTTTTCTTTCCCCTACTCTTTGATCTTGCTTTATAACAACCCCGTCCTATGCAGAGCACCCATATGTCCACTTTTTCCAAGACATATCATCATTTTTTGCCTTGTGTCCTGGGGAAAAAAATCTTCATTATTCTCCTTTTCCTTATAAGCAGGTAGCTTGTAGCTTTCTTGGAATTAATAAATCAGATGAATTAGTTTTAAATTTAATAATAAGGAATATATTTTATAAATTAACCACATAAAAGCAATATATATGAGTTTTTTTCCTTTATTTTGTCATGTTGTGCATTTCTTCTTGGATGTCCTACTTTTGGGGGAACCTTGTCCTCTTCTAACATATAGGTGCAATCCTGAGAAATTTAGGCCAGCCTAACTCACCTGCCTATCTTTCCTATCTTTATGGTGTGGGGAGGTTGATGTATTCTTATGCATGGGACTAATCCTCCTAGGAATGGCGCAGAAGTGCCTTACAGCACTTTTGTGACACCCCCAGGTCAGCTATGCCAGTGCTTAGACCAGCCTAAGAGGAGGTTAGGATTGCAGCTAATTGGGAGGAAGGGCCTGGGTCACAGAGTTAGACTGAAACCTGGGAGACCCAGGAGATCACTCCTTGGCCAGGAAGCTTCCTGGGTGATCTTGGAGTAGTCGTTCACTCGCAGCTGCACCTACCTTACAGGGTTGTTGTGAGGACAGCAGAAAAAGCAGGCCCCCGTCAGTCTTGAAAGACTATGGTATCGTGCTCGGCGCTGCATACGCTGCATGCAAAGCACGAAAGCCTGGGTTGGATTGTTATGGAGGATAGGCTGTTACCCAAGCAGCAAATCCCCCCTCTCCACATCACTGAATTAGTCCAATGGAAAGGCAGAGCCAATACAATTGGATCCAGCTGGCGTCGCAGAGCTGGGCTAAGGACAGGAGCTCACCCTGTCTTGTGGGGCCGACCGGGGTCTCGAACCCCAGCCTGCTGGTTAACAGGCACAGCGTCTTAACCACTTGTGCCACCCACAGCCACAAGACAGCAGAAGGGGTGGAACAAAAGCTTTGTACACCCCGTTCTACCCACAAGTGTCTGCCTTGCTAAGAAATGCCTGCTTCAACTGACCTGATGATCTGACCAAGCTGGCAATTCCATCTGTGGGATTACCCATTTAGCAGATTAAAGGAATGAGTTTAAGGCTCTGTTGTCCTACATCTGCTACAGAAGTTGCCAGACATAGATGTTGTGCTACTGTGTTGCAGCCAGAAACCTGATGCGGTTCTTTGCAGTACTTGGAAGACTATCAGCTACAAGTTGATAGTAGCTACAAGTATCAGCTACTATGTGGCACAGGTTTCATGGCTCAGAGCCCACATCATTGAGTGCATTTCAAGTGGCAGATCTAGCACATAAAGAAGGAGAAAAGAGAGAGAGAGAATATAATTAATATTAATTAATTAATTAATTAATTAATTAATTAAAGCAAGAGAAAAAAGTGCTGGTCACTGCATTCTCAGTTTATGCACAGCAGTGAATGCTGAGGGGTAGAGTAATGGGTAGAGTTTGAATGAATCCAAATACGTATTAGAATCTATTTTACACTGCATTTCTCATTGTTGTTTTTTAAGGAAATCTGTCTTCTGCAGTTCCAGTGGTGTAGCTAACAATCCTGGAGCCCAGGAATGAGCCCCAAATTATGTTCTGGAAGTGATATCACACCTAGAAGTGACATCACACCCATTTTTTAAATTTAAAAAAAATGCCACAAATTAAAAAATCTTGTCTTCCCCCAGCTGCTTGCTGCACTTGTCTGGCATGAAGAAAAAAAAAGATAAAAAGAAGCAAAAACAAAATCCTGAATCTTTCCTAAATCTTTTAAGATCCTAATTTGGTGGACTATATTGCCTGTATTAGGGCTGCAGTGGCTCAGTGGTTAAAGGCCTGTCAATCTGAAGATTGGCAGGTCAGCGGTTTGAGACCCAAGTACTGCAAGATGGAGTGAGCTCCAGTGCCTTGCTCAATTCCTGTTAACCTAGCAGTTTGAAAGCATGGAAATGCAAGTAGATAAACAGGTAGTACTTCAGTGGGAAGGTAGCAGTGTTCTGTGTGCATGCGGGCCACATGATCACAGAAGCATCTTCGGACAACTCTGGCTTTATGGCTTAAGAAACGGATGAGCACCACTCCCTAGAGTTGGTCACGACTAGCAACCTGCAGCATTTACCTTTCCCTTTATTACCTGTATTGCCTCTGCCCATGCTCTGGTTAATGACAAAAGTGGGTTGCAAGAGTTGAAATCACCCCATATATAAGGAGCATTGCACAAAATAGCACTCAGATTTGAGGGTCTCTGTGGGTAAGAATTCAAGAAGATTAGCTAGGTAGTTTCGAGGTTTTAATTGTTCCATTCTGTACCTTATGTACTCTTAAGATCGGCCTTATTCACAGCAAAACAGCTCTCCTTCTTGGTCGGACCCATAGACAATAAGGGAACTGCTGTTTTGCATGCAACAGTATTCCATTCTGGGCAATAGCTCCAGTTTTTAAAATGATCACAGGTAACCAGGGCATAAGAAAACATGTACTTTACCCAAGACCTTGGAGCAGAGTGACCATGTATCCTTTTTTCCAGGACACATCCTCTTTTTAAACCTTGTGTCCTGAAAAACATCTCAATTTTCCTCCTTTTCCTTGTGAGCAGGGAGCATGTTGTATTCTTGTAATTCATAAATTATATGCCATAAATTGTATGTAATAGTTTTAAATTTAGTAAGTCATATAGTGTTTAAATAAACCAGATTAAAGCAATATATATGAGTGTTTTTGGCTTTTATTTTGTCATGTCCTATATTTTTCTTGGGTGTCCTACATTTTGGTAGGCCTCTGTCCTCTTTTGCATTTATGATATATGGTCAACCAGCTGTGGAGCACTGCTTTTAGTCCAAATGGATTGTCTCAGGTTAGTGACCTCAGCCTGCATATGTGGCAGGTTAATATGTTCATGAATTTCGTTTCGCCGGGAAGACAGTCGCTCTGTGGTAGAGTACATGCCTTGCGCTCTGAAAGGTCTTGGCCTGAATCCCTGGCATCTTCGATAACAAGGTTGGCAAAAGCCTCTGTCTGCCAGAACATTTGGAAAGCTGCCTTGAATCAGAGCAGACAAAAATGGGCTGGAGGGGCTAAAACCCAAACACCAGCACATGGACAGTCCTACAATAATCCTAACTGGTAAAACTTCCTGACCCCACTTCTGTACACATTCTGAGCACAGGTGTCTCCAAACTTTTTGGCTAAAGTGTTGGATCATATCTCTGGCACTGCTGAGACCTGGGAAAAAGTTTTAAGTATAAAATTTAAATGAATACATAAGAGATGCAATTTAGATTAATGAATAAATGCTCAGCTTTTCAAGATCCTAGCAAGCAACAACACTTAGCACAGAAATGAAGCACACTTAAATGGACCTCCATTCTCTTTCCCCACCATCACAGCTCCAGTTGTGTCCAGATGTGTCAACTCAGTCAGGGGACCGAGGTTGGCTGTGGATCACTTAGAGGCTTGCTGCAAGCTAGATCTGGCCCCTGGGCTGGTGTTTGGCAACACCTGCAAGAGCAAGCCTTAAGTCCTCTCTCGCAGAGAATCTGAAAAAATTGTTTGAACCTCCCCCAAATGAAGCTATGTGACTAGTGGTGGGCTCCAGCAGGTTCTCACCTACTCTATAGAACCGGTTGTTAAGAGATAGGACATATAAAGTTTTAAAATAGCCATTTAAAAGTAGCTGCCAGATGGGCAGAGAACCGGTTGTTAATTTCTTTGAATCCCATCACTGTATGTGACCCATAGAGGTTGCAACCCGCAGGTTGAAGACCACTGCTCTCAATGATGTTCTCCTCTCAGCAATGGCAGGCCTTGGTGCTGATGTGGCTCTGCAGCTTCTCCAGGCTGGGGTTGTCATACCTCTTTTGAGAATTCCCCCTTGTGTGGCTGGAGAGAGGATGACTCACATGGCAAATTAATATCTTGGCTTGTTATTAATAGAGTTGCCTCTGCCAAGTAGCATGGACAGCAACTAGGGGGGAGGCGGCACCCATGCAGGCCATCAGCACCAATTCCCACTGAGAAACTGCTCTGGACATGGAGCCCTGCTGATCCACTCATGGCTGGCGGGCATCACTGATCAGTCAGGCTGATCAAAGGTGGCAGGAGGGGCTGGGGAAGGTGGCTGTGAGAAGCTGGCAGAACAGCTTGTTTGCAGGGCTGCCCCCCTCCCTGGATAGTATAATTAGTTGTGTTGAGTGCCAAGGCTTCCTCCTAGCACTAGATCAAAGAGATTTCAATCCAGGGACTCCTCCATCCCTTCTGTGTGCCATCTAGCCAGTGTTAGGGATTCAAATTTTATAAAATTGAAATATCCATTCACTGAAAGCACACCTCCATGAGATTGCATATAAAATGTTTTAAACACATAAACAGTGCCATCCTAAGCATGTCTACTCAGAAGTAAATCCCACTGTGTTCAACCATATTTAATACTACAGTAATTACTGCAAGAGAATCTTGCAGTACTTTAAAGTCTTCTTTAAAGAGCTTTACAGTACTATAAGGATGAAAGGGACTTTCGGAAGCCAGATGCACACGCACTACATACACAATGTGCTAGATATGTTATAATCCTCAGCAATATGGCTTGGGAATAGATAGCTTGGGGTATGTGAGAGACAGTTTACTTCTATAGAATTTGGTTCATGCTATTGGGCCATTAAAGGTAAAGGTGTCCCCCGCAGGTTATACTGCTAGTTGTGATCAGCTGTAGGGTGTGGTGTTCATCCCCATTCAAAGAACTATAGAGCTAGAATCGCCATATGTCCCAGAAAACCAGAGACTGCTGGATTTTGGGAATAGTGTTCACATCTTGGCAAGTTTGATATAGGGTCCTGTTCTGGTTTTGTGGAAGAGAATTATGGCAACCCTACATATAGCCATTGTTGTCTATGTGGCTCACATGTGCATGAAATGCTGTTACCTTCCCACCAAAGTGGTACCTATTTATCTACTTGCATTTACATGCTTTCAAACTGCTAGGTTAACAGGAGCTGGGCTAAGGAGGGGAGCTCACCCAGTCTTGTAGGATGCAGGTCTCGAACCCTGTTTAACAGGCACAGTATATTAACCACTTTTACCATCACAGCCCACAAATGGGTCATTAGAGCAGTGATTTTGAACCAATGTGCCATAGCTCACTGGCAGGGGCAACAGGACCACGTGCGTCACCCAGTGTGAGAGCACAGTGTGTCACCCCGGGATGTGCATGCCACCCTTGTGACACTGTGCATGCGCCAACTTTGGCACAAGCGCAGTCGCCTCTGAAGCCCATTGGCTTCAGAGGAGACTCCTCCTCTCCAAAGAGGAGCAGCCTCCTCCTCCTTAGAAAGGAGGAAGTCCATGCCTCTGCACAGCCTTTCAGCCTCGCTAGAGAGGTAGAGCAGCATCCAGAAGCTGCCGCTCAGCCTTCCTAATGAGGCTGAATGGCTGCGCAGAGGGACACACTGCACATGTCCAACAGAAGCTACTGCTTTCTGCCTCGGAGCTGGCTGAAATGACCAACTGAGGCTCAGCGACACAATGCACAAGTCCAACATGCCTCAGAGTCGGCCGAAGTGGGTGCGCTGACGCCAGGGTCGGCCAGAGGAGTGTCAAACTCCTTTGGCACATCACCCCTAGAGAGCATGTCACCTGGTGCAGCCCACACCAGCCGCGCCACCCTGGTGACGTGGCTGCTCACTGGTATGCTGCAAGTGGTTCACAAGTATGCTGTGGGAGTTTGGCAATTTTAATTATTCATTTAATAAACATAATTTATTAACAGGGCCATTAATAAACCCCACAGGGTTAATAAACAGGGATGAAAACCTTATCATGTGTCTTTTCAATTTTCAAAAAACTGACAATTTTTTTGTCAGTGCCTTGATTTATGAACTGCTTCCTACTTAGTAGGAAAACTGGGACTATCCCAGTTTTCTGTTCATATACAGGAAATTTGACAGGAGGTCCTGTCTTGGTTTTGTGGAAGAGAATTATTGCAACTAGTCCTTAGAGACTTTCTATTGGTCCATTTTATAGTGTTTGTGGTTGCCCTTTCTTTTTTGTATTTGTATTCTTATTGAAATTTATTTTTATGTTATTTTAATGTTGTTTATTGCCGTATTTACTCAAATCAAATGCACCATCGAATCAAATGTGATTATATGATTTATAATCAAAATACTGTACTTTCACTCAAATATAATTAACCATTGAGTCTAATGCGTACCCTGATTTTGGAGACTGAATTTGACAAAAAAGGGATTTTGACATTTTTCCAGGGAGCAGTATGTTCAAGTAAATACAGTATATTATAATTTTTGATTTTTAAAATTATCTTTGTGATTTTGTTTGAATTGTCTTAAGTCACCTTGGACCCTCTTGTGTAGAGAAGTAGGAAAAGTTGATTGGCCTATCTATATATATACAGAATTGAAAAGTCACTCACTTTCTGACTTACTCACTCATCAATGCCCAGCCAAGACTTAAATTTAGATATTTCATTCCTAAGGGGGAAATGGTTACAAATTACAATGTGTTTTTGTCCCTATACTTAACATTGAAGATTGAGTGACCAACACCCATCCCAAACCCCTGCATCAAGAAGCATGAAATTTAGGGACTGTATTCCTTCTGTGATTCATTCTGTGAAAACCCACTAAGAACTGATTTGGTGCCCAGTGCCCAGTTGTGCCCACTCCTTCCGGGTGCTCGATGGTGTTTGTGCCTGGTGCTCAGCAGGGATGCCAGGTGGTGCCCACTGCTACCTAATGGTGTCCAATGCCCACTGTTGCCTGCTGCCCACTGATACCTGCCATGTATACCCAGTGCCCAGCATACTTACTTACTTACTTACTTACTTACTTACTTACTTACTTACTTTCTTTCTTTCTTTCTTTCTTTCTTTCTTTCTTTCTTTCTTTATTTATTTATTTATTTATTTATTTATTTATTTGTATCCCACCTTTCTCCACAACAGACCCAGGAGGGATGCCTGGTGGTGCTCAATGCCCACTGCACAATGGTGCCTGATGGTGCTCAATGCCCACTGGTGCCTGGTAAGGAAGACTGATGTCCACTGATGCCTGGTGGTGTTATTTGCTGCCCAGTGCTGCTTGCTGCTGATTGCATGTCAGCTCGGCATGGTGATGCCCAGTAGGGATGCCTGGTGCCCAATGGTGTCTGCTGCCTGGTGGTGCCAAGTAGTGATTTCTGCCCACTGCACATTTGAGCCCACTGGTGCCCATTGCTCAATGGTGCCTTGTAGGGCTGCCTTGTCCCTGTCAGTGCCCACTACCTGGAGCCCACAAATATTCTGGAAATTTTTCTCATCCAGCAGCAGGTTCATTCTGCTACTAATTCATAAATTATATGTAATAGTCTTACATTTAATACTGTGTAATATGTTTAACCACTTTAAGGCAATATAATGAAAAGGGCATGTCCAGAAAAAAAGGATGTGTCCTGCGGAAAAAAACACATGAACTAAGAAAAGAGGGTGTGTTCCAAGAAAAAGAGGACATATCCTCAGAAAAGATATGGGGAAAAAGATCTTGCTGTCCCTAGATCAGGGAACTGCAGGGTGGGTGGATGAGTGGGAGTCATGGGGGGGGGGGCTAAGATCTTGCTGTCCTTGGGTCAGGGGGCTCAAGGATTGATGGATGGATGGGGGTCACCAGTGGGGGGCTCAAATCAGTCTTGAGTTGGTCTATGACCCGAAAAAGGCGGGATACAAATTTTTAAAATAATAATAATAATAATAAATCCCGCTGTCCCTGGGTCAGGAAGGTACAGGGTGGGTGGATGGGTGGGAGTCATCAGAGGGGGGGCTCAGATCCTGTTGTCCCTGGGTTAGGGGGCTCAAGGATTGATGGATGGGTAGGGATTACAGGGAGCTCAGATCCTGCTGTCCCTGGGTCAGAGGGGTGCTAAGTAGTTGGGGGTCAGCTCTGGGGGGCTCAGATGCTGTGTCCTGGGTCAGGGATTTCAGGGTGCATGAGTGGGGGTCAGCTCCCCCCAGCAGCTCCCCCTGCCACTGCTCCTTCCCTTCCCTGCAGGCTGAGCCTCCCTCCTTCCTTTCCTTCAGGAGGCGGACAAGCCAAAGCCCTTGACCCAGGATGGCATGATTTGAGCCCCCCACTGGTGACCCCCAACCATCCACCCACCAGAACCCCCTGACCCGGGATAGCAAGATCTGTACCCCATAGGCCACAATTTCATGAGCATTAACTTGGGAGTAATGCTCATTGACTTATAATGGGATTTACTACCAAGTAGATGTGCATAGGATTGGGGCTCAGGCCACAATTTCATGCGCGTTAACTTGGAACGCTGTGCCTGTTAACCAGCAGGCCAGGGTTCGAGACCCGGATCGGACCCACAAGACAGGGTGAGCTCCTGTTCTTAGCCCAGCTCTGCAACGCCAGCTGGATCCAATCGTATCGGCTCTGCCTTTCCATTGGACTAATTCAGTGGTGTGGAAGGGGGGATTTGCTGCTTGGGTAACAGCCTATCCTCCATAACAATCTAACCCAGGCTTCCGTGCTTCACATGCAACGTATGCAGCGCCGAGCACAATACCATAGTCTTTCAAGACGGACGGAGGCCTGCTTTTTTAATGCTCATTGACTTATAATGGGACTTACTACCAAGTAGACATGCATAGAATTGAGGCTCAGGACACAATTTCATGCACATTAACTTGGGAGTAATGCTCATTGACTATAATGGGACTTACTACCAAGAAGACATGCATAGGGTTGGGGCTCAGGCCACAATTTTATGTGCATTTTCTTGGGAGTAAAGCCCATCAACTATAATGGGACCCACTACTAAATATACATGCATAGGACTGAGCTGAGTCCACAATTTCATGTGCATTTACTTTGGAGTAAAGCCCATCAAATATAATGTGACTTACCACTGACTAGACATGCATAGCTTGAGCTCTCAGGCCATAATTTCATTTCCATTTACTTGGGCATAAAGCACATTGACTATAGGGGGTCTTTCTACAAAGTAAACATGCATAGGATTGTCTTTCAGGTCACAATTTCATACACATTTACTTGGAAGTAATCATCATTGACTATAACAGTATTTACTATTGAGTGGATATGCATAGGATGGGGCTCTCAGGCCACCATTTCAGGTGCATTTACTTGGGAGAAAAGCCCATCGACTATAATGGGAATTACTCCCAAGTAGACATGCATCGATTGAGCTCTTGGGCCACAATTTTATGCGCATTTGCTTCAGAGTAAGCCCCATTCCCCACTTAAACCAAAGATGTGGGAGATTTTTCACCAACTGTTGTCCATTCCCAGAGGGAGAAATGGCGCCCGTGCCCTGGGACAGCTGGAACCAAGAGAGCCCCAGGCTTTGGGCCTGCGCTTGTTGACTCACTTGAGAGTTCCCAGAGAGGTTTTCCCTCACACAGTGGAGCTTCACACTGTGTTTATGGACATGTGGGTGGGACGAGGATGGAGCATTTCCATCTAACATGCCATGAAAGGGCCCGTCAGGAGAGGCCTCTGTGTGGTACAGAAAAGGTTCACCTGCCCAACCAGTCATCTGCTGACTGACCGATATTCCCAACAAAGAGGGACATTTGTTGTTGCTTTACTCTACTGTTACTACGGAGTGCAATGTTGTGTTCAGGAATTGCTTTTTGTACTATATAAGTGTGTACATTCAGACAACATTCCTCCTCAAATCAGCTCCACGCAATATCAGAACATTGTTGTGAAGCCCACACTGCCATGCAAGATGGCACCTCTTAGAGCACAATCCTAACCTAGGCTGGTACAACTCATTGGGTTTCCCATTCATGTGGTGATGTAGGAAGGCAAGAGCATGTGTGCGCACTGGCCTAACCCTCCCCCAGGAGTGGCGCACAAGTGTCTTACAGCACTTTTGTGACACCCCCAAGTCAGCACAGGACTTATGCCAGGGCTTAGGCCAGCCTAGCCAGAGGATAGGATTGCAACCCTAGTGTTTTATTTTGATCGGGCACTAAGAGAATCCTCCTTTTAGGAATATAATCCATTCCCAATTATGGATCTAAGCCCAATCCTGTGCATGCTTACTCAGAGGTAAGACCCATTATGGTCAATGGGACTTACTTCAGATGAATCCTGTCAGCAGTATCTCCATCTTGTCTGGAATGAGCTTCAGTTCATCACTCTTTCTACAGAAATAGGTGGTCACATTTGGTGGTGATACAGGGACTGCCCAGATGCTTTGAGAAGTCCTGCAGGGGTGAATGGTGGGTGAGCATTGCCACCCAGTGGTGCCCACTGTCCTCTGCATGGTAGTGTCTGGTGGTGCCTAATGTCCAGTGCCCGTCAGGGATGCCCAGTGCCCAGTTGCCCGCTGCCTAGTGGTGCCTGCTGCCTGTTGCCACTGCAGTGTTACCCACTGCCCAATGATACCCAGTAGGGATGCCCTGTTTCCACAGCTGCCCACCACTGTTCCCTGGTACCCTTTGATGCCCAGTTCCTGCTGGTGCCAGTGCCAGGAGCCACCAGTGCCCACTGTTGTCCAGCTGTGCCCACAAATATCCTGGAAATTTTACTCCTGCGATGGCAGATTCTTTCTGCCATTCTCGTAAGCAACCCTACCATGATGTGTTGGCCCACACTCCACATGGTACATTCCCCAACAGCCACTGGGAGTATCTTGTGGTTCTATGACAGAGGGGTATCCGAAGGATGCTCCCATTTACCGAAAAGGGGTCCCTGGTGCAACACCATCACAAGTTTCTTAACCAACTTTTTCCCTTCACTGCTGCCTACGTTGGAAGTCCAGGGGTTGGGTCCAACACCTTGATAGGTGTTGGGTTAGGTCCAACACACTTTTTTCTAGAGCTCAACCTAACCATTCTCTGCAGCTACCCTTGATCATGCATTGCACAGAGCATACTTCTACTGGCACAGGCATACATGGGTGTACTGTATGTGTGTGTGTGTATATATATATATGTGTGTGTGTGTGTGTGCGTGTGTGTATAAAAAAGCAGGCCTCCGTCAGTCTTGAAAGACTATGGTATCGTGCTCAGCGCTGCATACGCTGCATGTGAAGCACGAAAGCCTGGGTTGGATTGTTATGGAGGACAGGCTGTTACCCAAGCAGCAAATCCCCCCTCTCCACACCACTGAATTAGTCCAATGGAAAGGCAGAGCTGATACAATTGGATCCAGCTGGCGTTGCAGAGCTGGGCTAAGGACAGGAGCTCACCCTGTCTTGTGGGGCCAACCCGGGTCTTAAACCCTGGCCTGCTGGTTAACAGGCACAGCATCTTAACCACTTGCGCCACCTATATATATATGTATATATATGTGTAGAGAGAGAGAGAGAGAGAGAGAGAGAGAGAGAGAGAGAGAGAGAGAGAGAGAGAGAGAGAGACTGACCGTCAACAACAGTTCCATAAGGCTATGAAATATAAGCAGTCTTGGAGCACCATGTCTAAAAGTAAACCCTATTGTGTTCAGTAGGTCTTACTTCCAGAAAAGTGTCTTTAGGATTGCAGCATAACCCTGGGATAATTCCAGGCAAAGCTCAAAAGAATACAGAAGGGCAATGGCCGTTGGCAATAAGGCAACATTCCTAATTTAGCTATACTTATGGAATACCTGGAAAATCAGTGGTCTCTGTTGAGTCTGAAACGAATAAACTTTTGACATCAGGATAGTGGAGAAAGTTTGAAGAACTGCCCTTAGCTATGGTTGGAAAATAGTTCCTTTAGCACTGAAAAATTCCATAAATCTTGCTTGACTGTTCTTGTGCTTATCTTACATGGGTCTGAGTTTTGCATAAAAATGTCACTGGCTGGCTGAACATCTTGCATATCAGGGCTGTGTCTAGCATTCCCACTGATGGAAGGTGACTCAAAGGAAGGAAGGATTCATCTCATCCGAATTTGCAACGTTTGTTTCTTGTGATCAGCCAAAAAAATCAAACAGACTCCACAAAAATCCCTTTCAAATGTGTTTTATTTAACTACTGCTGGCTCTTTCCAGCAACACAGAGATTACTTTAAACACTTGCGACTAAGAATGTCAGTCTACCCTGCCCTTCCCAAAGAGAAATGAAATAAATAAACACAGACATTTATGATTTCCCAGGTTATGTTGGAAAGGAGATGGTTTTAATTTAAAAAAACCAAAGTCAACAGGTCCAAAAGGAGCTATGTGAACCCACATGCAGATAATTTTCCCAGGAACTAAGTTGCAATGAAGCAGCCAGCAAATGAGTCTTGCATTTGAATCCTGACAACAACACTATGGTTTGTGCCTACAGCGAAATGTTCCTGGCCAGCTTTGTTCATTGATAATATTCTTTTTCGATACCTGAATTAGATCTTTTCTCCTTGTAGGCCCCATATTAAAGAAGAGGATCATTGGATCTTCAGGGATGGCAAAAGATGGTGGCAGAGAAAAACTCTCAAGCCACTATGAGGCAGCCAGCAATGTTTATCATAGTTCCCCAAAGGTGCAGTTCAATTCCCAGGCCAACATGTTGCCAAACATCTTTGATGGATCACTTCTTCCCCCACACAGGACCCTTAAGTCTAATGGAACAGGATGTACCCTATAGTTCATACAGATGGGAGCGAGAATTGAATTCATAAGTAGCCCAAAAATAACCAGAGTGCCTCAAGCAGGTGTCAGGAGATTACCTGTATTAAGAAAATGCAATTGCTTGAACAAAAGCTGTCTTGACTCCACCACTTGTGGAGGTGGTCCTCTGGCTGCTGCCCTTTCTTCTCTCCTTTCCCCCCTCCCCATTTCTGAAGTATGTAGATTCTTTCAGTTCCACTGCATAGCTGGAAAGCAGGCACAAGGATCTCACCAAAAGAGATGTGCAGCACATATGGCAGAGAAGAAATATTTTGGGTTAGTCCGTCACTTCCAGAGATTGTCATGGATGGCTCATCAGAAGCCAGGATGTCACCATGAAAACACTATCACAGGTGAATGAGTCCAAAGAAGAGACCTGGCCTCAGGCTGCAGTCCCTACCTTTATTTCAACATACAGCTAATGGCAAGAGGAATGGATTTCAACCTTTGAGAATGCAATATAGGACAGCTTTTTAGGATAGGGTTGAAAACCTGGAATCAAGCAGGCCCATGACGGGCAGAAAGAAGGAAATCAAGCAGAACCGTAGTTGAGATTTTGGAGCTATAAGGTTAGTAGGCTGAGAATAATCAGGGTGAATAGGAGTGATAAAAATAGATAGCAAGGAAGAGGAGAGAGCAAGAGGGACTGGGGGTAACTGTGACAACTACTGTATGTTGCCATCGCTGCCCAGAATGGCTCTTTCGGTGGGGGGGCCCTACTGTGTGCAGCAATGTCTGCAATATTTATTGTGCTCCCCCTATGGCTATGCTACTGCTGGGATCACCCCTTATCTACCAGTCAAATGCCAGGTGGAGTGTCTGGGAGGTTCTTATTTTTTCAAATCTTGAATGTTAGGGTCTGCCATGGCAGTTGCCCACCTCAGCTGTTTCACGGGAGAAAATGAAGCTCTCGGGACACATATTTGTTCTCCACTAACACTGTTCTCCCTCAGGCAACTACCTGAGCTAAACTGGGTTTTGCATGGTTGCTCCTACACCCCACGCACTGATGCTTTCACTCATTGTCTCCAAGTACTGGTAATAAAAAGTAAGCACAAATGAAGCCGGGGGCAGTAAAGCACTGAGGCTCAATGGGCCTGTTTAACAGAGAAGCAAACTCTTCTCAAGGCAGGGTGAAAAAAGATCATCACTCCAGACTGTGAGAACCTTTTACTTCTCCCGATCATAGCTACTCCCATCCCTGCATTTTATATAGAACTTGTATCCAATACTGCAGCCTCATGCCCTGTAATGGATTCTCTATGGATAACAAGGGCCCACTGTAATATGGCTCTGGGATACATCACACGAGGCAATCTGAGGAGCCTGTTGATCATCATGCTGATTTCAAAGATCGAACTGCCAGTGGTTGAATTGATCCCACAGAAATTCACTTAAGTGGCTTAAAACACTAGAAGCTTATAGGATACACCAAATTAGGCATCAAACAAAACGAAGGCTCCAGCATTGTTTTTCTTGGCCTTTCTCAAATTCTTTCTAGCCTAACAAGAATCGTCAGTTTTGGTTAAAACCACAGGCAGGAGACACACATTTCTGAAGGACGCATGTTCCAGCTGGTGGTCATGTAGGGGGCAGACCTATGCAGGGAAGAACTGGAGAGTGGGAACGCTTCAAGGACCTCAGCTGAAAGCTTACTCCACTCAATTACTCATTGGAGTAACAGCAGATGAGATCATCGCTCTGATTCTGATTCTACATCTTATGTTGATGCGGCCATTTAACCGGTTAAACCAGCAAACAAAACAATGGTCAAAACATTCCAGCAAACAACCTTCCCTTACATTTATAACTTATTTTGATCTGCTCTACCTTTGTTATAAAGTTCTTTTCCTCTCCACAATATGAATTATCTCAGGCTTTCCATAGCAATTAAAAGCATTGGGAACAATAAGCTGTCAGAACCAGATGGTACAAATGACAGCGGCTGACGGGGGAGTCACTCGCCAGCCTCCTTTTCCATACGGTTCCAAACTGAGATCTGCATCAACAAAGAGCTCAGGAAAGGATGCTGTTAGTAATCAGTTACAGTTGCTCCATTTGCTTGGAAAGGGCTGTCACCCCGCATGCCATGCCAAACCAAAGCAGGGAGATGCTTATGTCAATCTAAAGACCTGAAGGACTCAAACATCCCTTTCTGCCATATATTCCGACAGAAAGCAAAGAAGGTCAGCATTTTGAACAAGTCTGAGGAATAAAGTCCTGCGGCAGTTATTTGTGGATGGTGCAAACTCCAGCAACGGCAGCTTCTTCAAAAGTCAAATCATCTTAGAAGAGACGTTTTGAATTCCGGCTCTAAAGCTAACCACCCCATATTCTCAAAGTGAGACACAGGAAACAGTCCAAAGGGCAACTTCATTGATCCCAAATCTTTCCTGGGAATTGAGCACCTCTAAGACCACCCTTCAGATAGAATAAAATCTTTCTGCAGCCATCAAGGAATCAGTCATCAACCTAAATTTTTAAAAAACAAACACAAACATAGCATTGTGTCACACAAGCTACCACAGGCCACTGAAACTTTGCAAATTTGCAATGCCTACAATGAATAGAGGAATCAGAGCTCTGAAGGGAATCTGCGCACAACGTAGGGGGGCAAAGTTCCTACAGACCTCATTGAGAAGGATCATTCGCATGGATGGGGGCAAGGGGAAGATCTGAGCACTCTCATTTCTTTAATTTCATGGCAGCAACAACGAAGAGATGCTATTAATTGTTGCCTGGAAATAAGACCTCTGGTGGGGGGAAAAAGGCAACAGCCCCTTGGCAAGGGGATCACATACAGAAGAAGCATTAAAAGGGGATCACATACAGAAGAAGCATTAAACAGAGTGCCAGCAATCTTTGGCTGCTCGGGGCACTACAGAGAACCACCCAGCTGGCAGGCAGCCTTCAGATTTACTGGCCCACCTGCTGAGCTTATTTGGCTTTTTCCCCAGGTGTTGTCCACAGTCTGGAATATCAGAATGAAAGGAATTGATGCAGTCAGCTGGGCTGTGAGTAATTCCCTGAGGGCTTTAAAAGCTGGGCACATCTTCACCACTTCCCATGGTCAGTGTCTAAACAGCAGCAGGAGTATAAAGATAGTGCTATGCAAAGAAACCGCACACCTAGTTGTCTCCAAGGGCTCCTCCTTGTCTCTCCACTGAGATACCTGCTTTGGCATCTTCAGGAATGGAGTCTCATATTCCACCTTGGTCATGAAGAAGCTGAGGCCACAACGGTTGCTCTCACCACTTGAAAAAGACAAGCCCTGCCAGGACTGTATATCCCATGATTAGGAAAAGGACTTTGAGGAGGCGGTCACTTTTGTCTTCCAGTTCCTTGGACAGGATTTCAAAGAATGTGACAAACAAGAATGTCCCCGCTGCAATGCCCTGCAAGAGCACCGAGGCAATATTGCTGGCCATGTTCTGGGCACTCTCAATGCCCACACCAATCCCAATACCTAGCGGGATCATCAAGCTGACAACAATAGCGAGCTTGGCAGCATCCTTCATGGTCAAGGCACTCTTGGCCATATTGATGCCAAGGGCCACCGCCACAAGAGTCTCGTGGATGGCCACACCAAGGAAGAGGCTCATCACCTTGTCTCCTTCCTCCTGCAGGCCCAGGGCCAGGCCCTCAAAGATGGAGTGTGCGGACAAGGCAAAGACCAAGCTGAAGAGCCGCAAGGGGCTAGAGCTTGACAGGTCGTGGATGTTCAAGCTGTGGGTGTGGCTGTGGTGGCTATGCTCAGAGTGGTGGTTGCGCCCCCAGGAAGACTCGATGAAGGGGCTCTCGTACTCTGAGTCGCTGCCAACATCTGAGCCGGCGTTGAAAGTCTCCAGGTCAATGAAGGGAGGCTTCTCCTTGCGGAAAGTAAGGATAAGCTGCTCTACAAACACTGTCAGGAAAAAGCCCATCAACATGATGGTTTCAGCCAAAGGATAGTCTGTAGATACTCCCCCTAGTTTCAGAACTTCCTGGAGCTGAAAAGAGAAAAAAGGAGAGAGAGAGAGAAAAAAAAGAGAAAGATGCCAAAATTGTGATACTGTTACTGATTCAGTCTTTGAGATGCTTGACTTTCAATTGTTTTGAAAAGGATGTTTCTGGACTTCAATTAAAGTATTTTCTGTTTTTTAAATAACGTTTGCATTTCAAAAAAGAACAAATAATGATTTCTACATGTGCCGTATTTCCCAATTTATAAGACGCACTTTTTTTTCTTCCCAAAGGGGGGGAAAATGTCTGTGCGTCGGATAGAGTGATAGGGCCAATCCTGGAGCACCTTACCCCATCATGTCATATGTCGTTGGATTCATATTGAAGAGCAGAATCCAAATGCAACAATCAGTTTTTAGATATCTCCTTCCTATCAAAAGTTATGGCCAAAAAAGGAAAAATCAAAAATATAAAAACAAAAAAAATACATTTTTGGCAATTTTTAAGCAGGTAGGAATTTTGCCCGGGGGGGGGGGGGTAGGAATTTTGGCCTTGGGATTCAGGAATTTTGGGTTTGGCATATGGTCACCCTGGCACAGTTGCAATCCTAACCAGCCTTCCCTGGCTTGGAGACTTGCTCCAAAGTAGACATGCACAAGACCTGGTCCCTCCTGCTCCATGCTTCACTCTTCCCTATGTATCTAGATCCCCTCACCTTTCCCTACCTACCACCCAAAAGAACCCCCCAACTTACCTGCCTTCCTGGACTATTTGCAATGAGATTTGTGCAAAATGTTGTTGTCTGATCATTTGCAATGAGATTTGTGCAAAAGTTGCAAATCACTGACACTAGAGATGATGAGTTTTTGGGGTTACCAGAAAATTAAAAGAGTGCTTGAAGCTTAAAGTCTTTCCTCATTTGTTAATGACAGTGATAATGGTTCTTAATACCACTGTTGACTTTACATGGTTGAAATATTATTCTGCTATATTTTATTAAATATATTAGTACACCATTTGGTTCAGAATATTTTTTTCTTGTTTTGCTCCTCTAAACTTTGGTGAGTCTCATGGTCCGGTGCGTGTAATAAGCCGGGAAATACGGTAAGTTGTCTGTGTCTTCTGAAAGCCTGCAATGGGTATATGAAGCTTACTTTGTAAGACCAGTCCACCTGGCTCTATCCTAACTAACAGTTTGCCATCCAGGGTTTCAGGGAGAAAAGGGTCTAGCACAGCCCTTAACTTGAGATGCTGCCAGGGACTACAATACGTAAAAACACATCTATTGCTTAGCTTCAGCCCCTGAATAGGGATTCGGCATTCTGGACATCACATGCTCTCTCCTCCACTGTTAGTTCCTAGTTCCAGTTGCATTACTCATCCTGTCCTCATACCACACCTGCTGGCACCTCTGACAGCCCTTGACCTTGAAATAATACCCTGATATTTGGACTGGTACAGACAATACGATAGGGAGATATTTACAAATTAGAATTACAAATGTATAAACAGCTTGCTTTAAACTGAATAATTTTTTTCAAGTACTATACACACATCCAGATCTTACAAGCGCCTCCTGCTATCTATCATACAACCACTTCAGAAGCCTGTGATGCAACCAGGAGCAGAGAGTACTACCGTTGCAATCCTATAAGACTTTCCTGGGAGTAAGTCCCATTAAACACAATAGAACTTCCTTCTGTGTAGACGCATACGATTGGGCTGTCAGGAGATTGAGCAGGTGAAGGGCTGTAAACAGGCCATCATAACCATCAACATGTGGGGCCCAAACCTATGCAACTTTCCAGCACCAACGCAACCATGCCAATGGGGTTTGTGTTGAATCCTATTGGTGGAGGGTCAGTCATGGAGGCCTAAGCCTGACACAGAGCTTCTCAAGCGTGCACCAGCAACTTAGAAGCCCATTAAGCAGGATGGGGCATTACTCGGGATAAAGGAATAGGTCCAGGAGAAGACTTCCAGCTTGCTCAGTTCCAGAACAAGTTCCGACAGTAGCCATTTGGTACTGACAGCCCTAGGCTGGAGCATCCTGGCCCAAAGATACTCAAGGTGGCACACAAACAATAAAGCATGATTAAAAAACAGAGATATTAAACATTAAAATACAGAGCATATTAAAAGAGGAACGACTTACATGCAGAGGTATACTGTCTTTAAACCTGGAGATTCCACTCTTGGTCAGACTAGACACAGATGTATAGGGAATCAAACCCAACACGACCTGTGATTGTGTGAACTCATCCTTAGACACAATCCAGAGCAACTATAGGGAGTCCTTACTCCAGCGTAAGAAGAATTTACTCTGGATTGCAATATGAATTTCCCATAGGTTTTCACTAGATGGCGCCGTTACTATGGGTGCACATAATGTCTCTTAGGTGTTCCTGTAGTTACTCTGGATTAGAAGGTTAGTCTACTTTTCAAATACATTCTGTTGCACCTGCTCAGGGAAAATCGGTACCATCATAACCTCTCACATACCTTTTCTCTTACTGCAGGTAGAAGGGCATTGAAGCAGGTGGCCAAGAAGACGCCCCCTCCAAAGGAATTGCAGAGAGAAATGACCCTCCTGGACTGGTGGGCTTTCTCATAGTCAGCTTCGATGACCTTGACAGGCAAAAGGGACCCTCCAAGCATCAACACAAACACCCCAAAGAGGCACAGCACTTTGGCAACCAGCACCTTCATTTTGGCTTTGTGGGAGACAACCGGGACTCTCAATTACTCTTTTGGTCAGCGATGTTCCATTAGGATACGAGGACTCCAACCATCAGATGCACTGGGTTTTCTTGCCATGCTGTTCTGGGGAGAATTTATTCATCAGTAATGGGAGAAAGCACATTTGTTTCAGCATCCTTTCCTAAAAACAACAACTAAAAAACAACAACTGTCGCACTTCAGTGAGTAGGTAGATACACCATCACGAGCAGAAAAAGGATGGAGGGAAGGAGGGAGGAAGGAAGGGAAATTTTTCTCAAGAGGCCAAACAATGCAAAAGGGTATAGTTTGATCAATGAATAATGGAGAACACTCCAAGAGAGTAACCAGTTTCACCTGTGGGTGTGTGACCCACGCTTAGATCACAGTGAATTTGAAAAAGGAAGAGAAATGATCCCCATAAACCCCAAAAAGGGGACATCAGTGCCTCTCAAGTGGCTCAGCCCTTCCCTATTTAACAGTCCTTCCCAGCTGCATTAAAGCTTTTTGAGAGCCCAGTTAATATTAATTGTAAGCAGTTCTATTTTACTGGAAATAAAATAGAAATAGGTTCCAGTACTCACAGCTAAATAAAATAGGTGCCAGTACTCACAGCTACTCACCCACAGAGGTGCCAGTACTCTGCATGGGTGTGTTCCCCTAAAAATAAAACCGATTATAAGCAGAAAACACAATACATGTATCCCATGTGTCATCAGCAGGCACAGCTGTTGTTTTCTTAATAATGTGATCCTTGCTTGGCCTATTTGTTCATTAGCAAAGCCCACATGTGGATAGGACTGTAGTTCCTACAATTTCTTTCTGGCAGGGATTCTTCTTCTTCTAGCACCTTTTTGTCTTCCAAGTAGATGCTGAGTTAGGATGTTGCAGAAAAGTTTCAAGACTTAGAACCCAATCCTCCTTTATCATAACAGCAAATTCTTCTTCCCTAGAACCGGTAAAGGAAAATGCCAACAATACCTTCTGTATCTTCCCAGTCCACAGCCCACTGCTGGTCAGCAGTGCCTTCTGGGCCGGGCTGTGGCAAGACCAGAGATCGGAACCCTCCAACGATCCCTCCAGGCAGGAACGAGCCGAGAGACACCAGCTTGCTCCTGCCTGGAGTGATTAGAGCATGCGCAGCCTGGGTGCAAAGCTGCACGTGCCCATATTCTGCATTCCTTAGAGTGATTTGGGAATGTGCAGCCCATGACCAGGTTGTGCATGCTCAGTTTGCTCCAGACAGGAGTGAGCTGAGCATCCTCAGCTTGCTGCTGCCTGGAGTGAACTGAAGTGTAGTCTGAACGTCCAGGGTGCCCGTGCTCAGATTGCTCCTCCTTGGAGCAATCTGAGCATGCACATCCTGGGCACAGAGGTGCGCACGCCCAGTTTGCTCCAACGAGGAGCAACCTGGGCATGCGCAGCCCATAACTAGGCTATGCATGCTCAGATCACTCCAAGAGCAGGAGCCCCAGTGGATAATGAGGGATGGAGGATCAGGAACGGAGCCCCAATGGATAACAAGATCTCTATCCTGGAACCTCCAGTGGATAAAAAAATCAGTGGATAAAAAGATCAGTGGAAAAACAGGTTTAAAGACACACTTCCAAGATTCTTACGCCTCCTTTAATTGTTAATTAATGAACTGTTAATTGCTAATAACTAATAAATTGCCGTTAAATAATTAATAGATCAAGAAACAATTAATTGTTCTTAAATAAATGACAAATTATTATAATAAATTATAAATAATTTATTATAGATTATATTACTATACTATACTGTGTGTATGTATATATATAGATATTTATTTATAATATATATATAATATATATATTTATAATATATATTTATTTATATATTTTTAATTATTATATATAATAAATTATATATACACTATATATACATACATATATATACATACATATATATGTGTATATATATATATATAATTTATTATATATATAATAATTAAAATATATATATAAATCCCCTCCCCCCCTCCTGCAGTGCTGTTTAAGGGGCATTCAGTATAAGTAGCTCCGCCCACAACCCCAAGCCACGCCCACTCAGCCCAGAGGCCACCCTGTGCCCCCCTCCCGCTGTCCCCCTCCCCACCAGACGACCTCACCTCACTCACCTCTCCAGCTCTTCCTCACTCTCCAGGGTCCTCCTCCAACCCCGCCCTTCCACAGCAACCTTTCCGCCCCGCCTCCCTCGGCGCTCATTGGACACGGATGACGCTACGGCGCCGCTCATTGGCCGTCTCTTCTAGCCACGCCTCCAAACTCACCGGCTCGCGCTTCCCCTAGCAGAGCTTCCCCTCCCAAAGCGGTGCCTCTAATAAGGGCGTCCGCCGGCTTCGGAGAAAAACGTGTTCGTTGATTAAAGATAACCGGCTTGGAACAAAAGCTAAGGAAAGAAAGGTTCCGAGTCATGGCGTGCAGGAGGCAGGGTGGGTGCAAAGGAGGGAGGGCTTTGCTGGCTACCCTTAAAGCCCTGGAAAGGGCATTTCTACTCAGAAGTAAGCCCCACTTTGTTCAGTGGGCTTACTCTCAGGAAAATAGGCTTGCAACCTATGTTGCTTGGAAACAATTATGTACTTCATTTATTTCCTATTATTTATTTTTTATTTATTTCCTATTAATTATTTATTTATTTTTATTTATTTTATAATTATTATTTTATTTATTTCCTATTTATTTTATTTGTTTTCCTTCCTTCAAGGAGCTCAGGGCAGTGTCTCTAGTTCTCCCTTCCTTCTGTCCTCACAACAACCCTGTGAGGTAGGCACAGCTGAGCGACACTGACCTCTTATACTCTCAGGCCTAACTTGGGCTATCAAGGGGTGTGCAACCCTGACCAACACAGGCAGTCTCAGTCGCCTAGAGAGCTTCACAGAGATTAAGCTGAACACCATGGAGTTATGTCTGAGTAGACATGCATAGAAGCGCACTCTTATTCTCCCCTCACATTCCAGAAAGGCTGGCACAAAAGGGGGCACAGACCAGTTTCTCAACCAATGTTACGGGTACCACCAGTGGTACTTGAGGTGATGCATTGTAGTACTCATGGGACCCCCTGGAACATCTCAAGTATCACTTTTCAGTACCACTTCAGGTACCATTTACGTGTAACAAGTATCACTTGAGGTGGTAGTACTCATGGGACCCTCAGACCATCAGTACTTGAGGTAAGGCCTAGTGGTACTCATTGGACCCTCACACAACCTGTGATACTTGAGGTGATGCCTGGTGGTACTCATGGGACCCTCAGACCACCAGAGGTACTTGCAGTGATGCCTGGTGGTACTCATCAGATCCTCATACCACCTGTGATATTTGAAGTGATGTCTGGTGGTACTCATGAGACCCACGGACCACTAGTGTTACTTGTAGTGATCTCTGTTGGTACTCATCAAACCCTTGGACTTGAGCCCCTTGGACCACTTGAGATTCTTGAACTCTCGGACTGTGGTACTTGAGCTGATGTCTGGTGGTACTCATGGGACCCTCACACTACCAGTGGTACTTGCGGTGCAACTCATGGGAACATCAGACCACCTGTGGTACTTGCAGTGATGCTTGGTGCTACTCTTGGGACCCTTGGGCCCCTGTCACCCACAAGACCAGGAATGCAACACAACAAACAGCAGGTGACTTGGCTCCAAAGCATGCTTTTCCATGCACAAAAAAGCCATTTTGTCCACCCTGAATATCTTATAGGTGTTTTTCACATCACATCCGGCCTCTCAACCCAGAAGTAATTGGCTATGGTGTCTTCACCAGTTACTTCTGGTGGTACTTTTAATAAGAGGAGCAGTGGAGGACACACACTGAGAAACATTGCTCTAGATCTAATGGACATCGGTTGTAGGAAGAAAACCAATTTTTTGTTACTCTCAGGGAAAATTACTTAAGGGCATGTAATAACCAGGGCTTTCTTCAGGGTAAAAAGGTGCTGGTACTCACCTCAGTGGCATAGTCATCCACATATTATTAACTAGCTGCTGGGGGGAAGGTGGAAACCAGTGCCAGTACTAAGTACCAGTTAGTACACACAGAAAAGAGCCCCTGTGATAACCATTGGAAGATGTGGGTTCTTTCTTACTGAAGGTCATCAAGCTGAGGCTCAACAGGAAGCTTTGAAGATGGTCAATGGAAGATTTTCTTGCTGGTAAGCAAAGCTCAGGACACTGAGAGAAGAAAGCTCTTTTGTATTCAAATTGACTTACAATCACCAGGGTGCTTGGTATTAAGATGTAAATAAAGATTAAAACGATGTATTAATTAATAAAATGATGTTGATTAAAACATATTAATCTATTATTCATATAATCAAGTCACTCTCTCACTCACTGACTCATCAACGCCCAGCCAAAACCGCCGGGCATAGAAGCATGAAATTTGGGGTGGGTGTTCATTCCATAACGGTTTTCTGAACCGGTTTTTGGAAATTCCAACTGAAAGGGGGTTAAATGGTTGCAACGCATTTTCCTCCCTATACTTTACATTAAGAATTCCTGACCAAGGGACGCTCTGCCCCAACACTCAGACCTAGAAGCATTATGTTTGGGGAGGGAATTCCTTCTGTGACATCAACACCCACCAAGAGCTGATGTTGAGAAATTTAACCCTTAAGGGGCTAAGAAGGGGAGCAACAAGTTTTTGTCCTATACTTTTGACTGATCAACATCCAGGCAATTTGGTGCCTGATGCACTGGGAGGGAGGGTGCACTGGATGGTGCACATGAGGGGATGTTGTGCGGGGGAGTGATGTGCTTGGTGCACATGGGAGGGTGATGCGCACGGGAGGGTGATGCTCACTGAAGGGTGGTGCATGTGGGGGCTTGATGTGCAATGGGGGAATGTTTGTGCATAGAGGGATGTTGTATATTTGGGGTTGATGCACGGGGGATGTTGCACTGTCAGGGTTGATGCACATGGAGGATGATGCGCATGGGGGGGTGGGATACAGGGTGGATGGTGCACAGGTGGGTATTTTACTCTCACAATGCAGGCACATTTCACTAGTAATGCACATAAGGAATAAAAACTACTGAGGCTGATATAAAAGGTCAAAAACTTTTAAGAACTTTCACCTACATACTTACAATAGCATCTGGTTTAGGGCTATTAGCACTGAACACATAAACCTGGTTTGTTTTCTCTGTTCACTTGTGATGTCTAGATAATTGCTATACAACTGTACGAATAAGCTCAATAGGCACAGCTCAGGAAGCAAAAGACCATCCCTTCTATAAATCCTCATCCTACAATCCTTTTACAAATGGAGAATCCATTGAGATTTTATATTTTATATAAATGAGATTTTATATAAATATTAGAGACGGAGATATACAAATTATGCAGGGGGTGATAGAGAAATAGAGGGTACGTTCTCTTCCCTCTAACAGACCAGAGCCAGGGGATATCCACTAAAATTGAGCATTGGCAATTGGCAGAGGCAGGATAAAATATTTCTGCTCCTCACATTTGTGCCTCATCTAAGACCAATCTTACATCTAAATGTTATTCCAATAGTGATGAGGCCCATGTAAGACTGCAAAAAGAGCTCCAGGGTCCAGCCTGCACCTGATCAAGAGGGTGACATCAGAACAAGAAGAGTGTCAAAGAATTTTATTATCCACATTAAAAAATGAAAAGAAAAAGTGTCCAATGCTTTAAACAGATCAAATTAAAAAATAGAAGGCGACTTTTCACTGGGCCCCCTATCCTTTCCTCTGGTTATGAGCCCTACCTTTTTGGCGCATCAAGGCAGCACCCTGTCCCTCTTGGGATCATTCAACTATTCCTGACTAGGTAGGGTTTGCCGTATCAAGAACTGTCTCCCTCATCCCATCCCATTCCCCGCTTTTCAACATTTTGTTGGAAGTTCCCATGCTTTGGGGGATGCTTTGTCACAGTGTCAATCTCAGCTTGCCTTGCCTAGCAAGATGAGATGAAAGTCACAGATACCAAGGACTGCACCCTACACCAATGTTCCGGCTTTGATCATGGAACAGGTTGCGGTGAGGAGAGCAAGAAGCATGCTTGGACTTTCTAGGCAAACAGATCTGCTGTAAAGGGGAGGTTTCATCCAGTAGCCAGAGATGGTGAGTGTTTACAGCACTTAACATGACTCTGCTTAGCCCCAGCCCAGGAAGCACGGAAGCTCATATGCGGGAGGAAAGAGCTTGGTTAGTTGTGGAAATGGGACCAATAGCATAGGCCCCAAGATGGGAAAAACACATTACTTGAGGCGACACTAAAGCCAGTTCAGTAATGAAGGCAAGGCAGACCTATCCAGGTGCCTATGCGTTTCTGAGAGCCCCTCCTCCTCAGTTTTTCACAACCATGAAGAAATTCAAAAATAAAAAAAACTTCTTTGCAATACCCCCAAAAATGGAGCAGTCGAACTTCTCTATTGTCTCACTCCAACCTATTTGGAGAAGGACAGGTTCCCATCATTATTAATCATGATTTTAAAACTCAAATGAACTAAATTTTTTAAAAAATGCTCCAATTTTCAAAGTCACAGAAAATCGGTCTTTACTAATTGACCACTATACAGTTGGCGGCCCCTCCCCCAACACACATGATCACAAAACCCTCCTCTTGGCCCCCCCAGTTGCTGTTCCACATCATGCCATACCAGCTATTGGTGCTTATGCGTTTGAAGAGAGATTGGATGAATGGCACAGAGCTCTACACACACTTGGAAACACGCTCTGACTTACGGGTGCCAGAAAGAGTCTGCAAAGGTTACCACATGGAGGTTAAAAACAAATTCCATTTGACTTTGGTGGGAAAACTTAAGAATGAAAAAGGCCTTTGACCACACACACACACGCACAGACCCCAAGTGGAAAAGGGGCAAACGTCCAAGCGGAGTGTTCTTCTGCGCAACGGTGACTCTCTGGGGAAAATGGATTTTAAAAATCGCCAAACACGTGTGGCTGTTTCTCAGGCATCTTGGAAAAGTGCTGGTCTGTGGTCAACAGCTTGCTGGCTCTTCTTGGAGAAAACCCATGTGGGAACAGAGTGTGGAGGATGGGAGGAAGGAAGGCTACAAGAAAAACTGTCTCTAACATGCAGGTTGTATCAAGATTGGGTTCCCCACCCCCACCCTTGTCCCTCTTGGGTTCTTCCAGCTGGAGAAAAAAATGGCAATGCAAACATGGCTTTCCAGTTCTTTGTTTTCTCCTCTGTTGTGAAGGAAGCATTCCCAACGAAGAGTAGTCCTGAAATTAAAACACATACACATAAGTTTGTCGGTGTCACACACATACAACCAGATCAAATCCACCCACCCACCCACCCAGAGAATACAAATCTCGATAATCCCTTAAGGATTATTGGGATCTGTACTTTATTAGGGAAAGCTTTTTTGCAGGAGGTCCCAGATTCAAGACCAGTTCAAAGGATTCAGGAAGTAGCAGAAGCAGGAAAAGCCTCTCCTAACCCAAGGCACTGGAGAACTGCAGCCAGAGGGAGGACATAATGCCAGACTAGAAGCACAATCCTAATCATGTCTACTCACAAGTAAGTTCCATTGTGTTCAATGGGTCTTACTCCCAGGAAAGTGTCTTTAGTACTGCAGCCTAGGTTGACCAAGGTCCTAACCCAAGATCAGGCAAGTTTATTCATGAACCCAAAGCTCATTGTTCTTAATCCACCCTTAGAGGTGGAGGCTGGTCGGGACTTGGCCTGTCTAGCCTTTCTTACCACCGTGCTCAGGTTTTGGTCCCTCTGTGAGGTTAATATGGCCCCTTCCTTAACTGCAATCTAAAGATGAATAAAATCAAAGCACCAGACATTATTATAAAACTGAGACCTGCAAATAGAATGCTTTGAAAAGTAATAATAGAGAAGTATCTTAATGTTGAAGGAGCCATTCAGCTTACTGGTTAGGCATTTTTATTAAGAAACGCGATGAAACTATAAAGATTATGGAATAAGAGGAAATAACAGATAATCATACAATCATAGAGTTGGAAGGGACCCAGTGGATCATCTAGTCCAACCCCCTGCCTGTAGCAGGAAATCCTCATCTTGTGGTGACCCGGATCTCGAACCCTGGCCTGCTGGTTAACAGGCACAGTGTCTTAACCACTTAGAAAACAGATAAAACCGAAGAGCTGTGTATTCAATATAAAGATTTAAATCCCAAGATCTTGCATGAGATCAACAGTTACAGAAACTCATATGAGTTGTTAATCTGGAGTTGTACAACTCAGATTGTATCTGGAGGTCAAGCTGTAGACTTGCCTGAAATACCCAAGCAGGATCAAATTGGGTTTCATCTTGGATGGGAGACCAGAAGCCTTTGGCTACAGACAAAAGAGTGTAAACTTGGCAAAAACTGGGTAACATCCTGAGAACCTCCTTGAGGTGTACTTGCAGCAGCCTATGGACTCTTGGAAAGCATAAGAGATATACAGCCAGGATGACAAGAGGAAACATCCGGAGGGATGGAGGACTCTTGAGTTTCTCTCAGAGAAATTTTAGAATAAAAACTTCAAAAAAGCCTATTTGAAAAATGAGGTTTATGGTCACCCTGCCTATGTAGACTACCTTGAATCCGCATGTCTTAGAGAAAGGAATTATAAATATGCCATAATAAAGATATTTATCACATTGGACTTTTTTTTAGTTGAAATCCTCTTTTAAAAAGCTGGGAGCAGTAGGATGGGTGTTGATGGTCTTGCAAACTCACCTGCCAGGTCACTTTCATTCCTGCTGCTCCTCATTGCTAGCACTGGGGGCTCGACTACGGATTTGGCTCCGTAACTGTTCTATTAGCTCTGGGTTCTGCTGCTGCATCTGCTGGGCGAATTGCTGGCCTCTGTTGACAAGGAAGGGAAGAAAAAGAAACCACAACACAATTACTTCTTATTTACATTACACTTTTGGCAGCTTCCTGCCCCAAAAGAGCTGACAACACAAGGTGACAAATTGGAGAAACATCAGTGCATCTTTGAAGAATCTGGCAGAAGATTCAATGTGCTCAGCAACCGGTTTCCAAGAGCTGTCAGCCAAGTACTTCTTGGACACCCACATACCCTCCTCAGATACAGTTGCCTCTCCACAACAAGCACACCGCCAGTGATCTAGAGCAGGGCTCTCCAGACCCATGGAGATTTGGCACCCTGCCTTTGCCCTCCCTTGCAGGAATGGCACTTACTGTTCTGCCGAGGAGCTTTCTTCCCTACTGTGATGCCTCCCAAACTGTGCTCTGGCCTGCCGCTTCCAGGTTCAGAAGCCCCAGCATCCACATTGCTTGGATTTCCAAGCAGACATTTCCAGTGGGCTGGAGTCCAGTTTGTGAGGAATGATGGCTCTTTGGCGGAATGCTAAGTGCTGGTCAAGGCAGGGATGCCTCTCCTATCATACAGCGGTCTCCACTTTGAAGACCACTAAACTAGAGGGAGGGGATGAGGGCAAATGCTGTTAGATGTGCAAAACTTGGTTATGGTAGGTATAAGAATGGATAGGATAAGCAAAGCAATGTGGAAAGTTAGTTTTGAGGAAGGATTTGAAGGGTGGCATCACATATAAGAGAGGTGGCATCACATATAGGTCACATGCAAGGGACAGAAAGAGAGAACTTCTGTTTGCAATGCAAAGATTACAGGAGGGGATGTAACAAGAAACTAAGGACAGAGACAAGCTAGTGAAGGAAAGGCATGGAATGTTTTAGGGGCAAGTGGTCCATTGGAGGTAGATGGGGACAGGAGGTCAGTGAAGAGCTCAGAGGAAAGGATTTACACATGGGCTGATGGAGGGTAAATTAAAGAAACATGTCCTTAAAAAACAAGGACAAATGTAATTATAGAATCATAGAGTTGGAATGGACCCAGTAGATCATATAGTCCAACCCCCTGCCTCTGGCAGGAAATCTTCCTAGAGCATCTCTGACATCTTATGGCTGTTCCTTCCTATGCAACAATAGCAACAAGTCAGAAGAAGGCAGTTAAAGAGCTGAAGGGATGGGAAAGAGCAAATCCCTCCCCATTACTTACGCTTGGATAAGGCTGGCAAGATCATTGGGGGAAGGACTGGTTCCAGGAGGAGCCATGGGATTGTGGCCACCTGAGATCATCCCCGACATTCTAAAAAATAGGAGAAGCATTTGTTACACAGGATAAAAGGAAACTAAAATTAAAACTTATTGGTCTCAAAATAGCAGGTTCCCTTCTCAGGCAACAAGCCTCACATGTTCAGGCACATGTGGCTGCATCAGAGTTTTCACAAGAGTAAATTACATTGAACACAGAGCTTGCATCTCAGCAAAAATATTATGCTGTTTAAGAATGAAGAGCAATGCATGGAACATTCTGAGAAGCACACGATGGAGCTCTGCTTCCTACCCAGCTCAACCCACTTTGCAGCACCTCTCCTAAAACTTCTGCAATGATCAAATTGGGGGAGCCACAGTGTCACTGACAGCTGGTGATCCACTGCTGCTGCTGAAGAGAAGGAAAAGCATTCCAGCACCTGTAACTCATAGGCAGAACTCATAGGCTGCATCCTACCAAAGTCCATCGAGTGCTCCATCTAATAAGATCTTTGCTATACTTAGGATTCAGGGTCCTTTTCTTTCCAAATTAGAAAACAGCCCCAAGCTATCTCTTGTCGAGTATAACACTCATTCAAAAAAAGCCACCTGCTTTTCAGAATATCAGCTGCCCTTTTGCCACCTCTTTCCTCAATAGCCCCCCTAGCCTGACCAATTTTCTGACCCAGAAACAGTGCTCTTCAGCTTTCTCTGCAGCAGAGACACAGAATAGAACTTACAACCTGCTTGAGTGACATGGAACATACAGACACCTTGCACACAGGTCAAGGCTTTTATCTTGATAAAATTCATGTTTATGCAATGGACCTTTGGCGTTCATGGAGTTTTTGTTCTTCCATGGATGCCAAAATCTGCAGATACTCAAATCTACTATAAAAATGTTTTCTACCATAGCACCACAAATCATGCCTCTGTAGGGCAGCCTCTGGTAGTCCCTGAAGCTACATCTTGGACATGCCAAGACCTGCAAACCCCTCTTTCGGTCCTAGTGCACCCCAGAATGTATATAGGAGTGTTTCCACATGCTTCCATTGGACATACCAGGGCCAAGAGTGGGAGCTGCTGACCTTGCCATAATATAAAAATTACTTCTAGAAGTGCCAAAGATTGTCCTGTGGTTTCAGAATATGTGGATGATGGAATCCATGGATACAAAAACCTTAGCTAAAAAGGAATCACTGTACTGCTGTTTCATGTTCATGTGTCCTCTTTCATTCTCCCAAACTACTTTTTTCACTTTAGGGGCAGGACTCCTGACATGTAGAAAAATACTGTAAACTATTTCAAAGTCATGTAATACAACATGAGTAAGATCTCTCACTGCACAATCCTATGTGTGGCTACTCAAAGATGAGTCCCATTGTGTTCTTTAAGTCTTATTCTCAGGAATGTACATTATCATTGGAAGTTCTCCACCACTTTGGGCCACCTTCTCCTTCCTCCCTTTTACTAAAAGGGGTGAGGAGGAGAGAACAGCCCAGAATTGTTCCGACAGACACATCCACTATCAGCATGATTCAAGAATTCACTGCAATGACATCACCACATCTCAGCATGTTAATGAACATATTAGTTGCTCTTCTCTCCGTTTTCCAAACTGCATTTTTCTTAGAAGCTGCTCCATTCTCTTCTGCTTCTCCTCCTATCCAAATTGGTTGAAAAATGAGCCCGTTCCCTAGCAAGGAATTCCCCCAGAAATGAGTTGGTGTCGTTGTCTCCAAAGGGACTGTGCACCCATGTTACATGTCTATGATTAGAAAATTAATCTACCAGACCTCTTGAAAGATTTTTTAAAAGAAAAAAGAGAAACCCTCAAAAGAATCTTTTTTAAAAGGCAAGATTTTTCCATACTTACAATTGTTGTACCTGTGGATTGTTCATCAAGTTAGATGCCTATTTTAATGTAAAAAAAATTGTGCCACGGTGAGAGAGAAAGAGAGGACATCCACACTGAATAAAGTGCACATATTGGTTAGGCTCAGCCCGGGCCTTCCCACTTCATCAAGCAGTTGGTCTTAGAAGCATTTTGACCATACTGACCTATGCATAAGTCAAACCATGTTTTCAAGATCAACTTTAAGGAATAATTTGACTTATACATGAGTAAATAGTTTTTTCAAGGACTGCATCAAGGTAGCACATCCAAAGCAATCTGGACACTCAAAGCCATATACAAATGCTAAGTTTCATCACCATCAGAAAAATGTTCCCAGCCTGTACAGCACCGGTTTCCAAACTGGGGACTGCTATACCTCAGAAACGGCATCCCCAGCACAAATGGGGAAAACTTTTCATCTGGGGAAAACTCTAATTGCAGTGCCAATTTCTCCCAAACCGTGCCCCAACTTGCCACATTTGCCCTGAAAACTGGGCACAGTGGTTGGTGAAATATCAGAACCTTAAAGTGGCAGGCGAGTGCGCAGTTTGGGCAAGATCAGAGCTGTGAACAGGAGGCAGAATGGCAAGCTCTATTCACATGAGGCAGGGTGTAGGATCTAGAATACAATCTGGAGAGCCCTGCTATACAGTGATGGAGTCAATGATAAGAATAATTACAAGCATTCAGTGCTCAATGTTTCAATAGGCTGACAATTCTAAGAGTTTCTACCAGGTTCAGCAAGGCTGGCTGAATATCTTCTGACAAAATCAACTGCTCTTTGAACTGGCAAAATCCCCAATTTCCACAAGCCCAAGTCTGATGCAACAGTGAATTAAATTGCGTTTTTCAGATGGTTGTTTCCAGGAAACATTTATATAATTATGCACAAATCTTTGGCGGTGCTAAAATTAGTACACTCAGTTTTTTGTCTCCTTCCTTCTTGAATTCCTGTCCCCACAATGTAACACCAAAGCAAGAGGGGCCTTTGCACTCATGCTTCCTTCATGTCTGAGAAATAAAATACAAGCCTATCTACATTATCTTGAAAAGCTGTATATAAATAATGTAGAATAATGTAGATAGAGAGAAACAAGCCAGTCTATGTGGGCACTTTGCTCACCATGCTCATGAAGCCAGGGTTGTTGAGCAAGCCTGCTAAATCAAACCCTCCAGTGCCTCCTGTCTGTGAGGGAAAAACAAACAGAGGCAGATTCAGGCAGAGGAACATATTTTATTGGAATACAATTAGTGCAAATCTTGGTGTTTCTTTTCCGCTGTATCTTAACAACCTACCGGACTTGGAGTCTCTTTCATTTTCTGCTCTGTTACTTTCAAGTTTGACTTGTAAGTTTCGTTGTCAGGATCAAGCTCCAGGGCTTTTCTGTAGTACACGACAGCATCTGAAAGTTTGTTTAGGCTGGACAGCGCTAAGCTGTAGAAAAATGGAGAGAAAAATGAGGGAAACTGGACTGCGCCATTCTGAAACAGACATGGGGAATCACCAGTTTTTTAAACCAGGAGAATGAAAATAATAAAACATTTGAGATGCTCCTATTGCTCCTAACAGCATTTGAAATGCTCCTAATGCTTCTACTGGGGGAATGATCTAGAGCAGTGATTTTCAACAGAGCAGTGATTTTCAACAAATTAACCTTTTAACATACTTAATAGGGCCCCTACAGATAGGAAATGTTGGATTATGTGTACAAAGATTGTGTACACTGGTGTGCCGCAGATAGTACTCAGGTATGCCGTGGGAATTTGGGGACGTTAATAGGAAAACCTGGGAATTTGAACAGCATGGTGTGCCTTGTTAATGGTAAAAACAACTGATGGTGTACCATGAGATGAAAAAGGTTGAAAATCACCAATCTAGAGAATAAGGGCTCCGTGATGTAAGATCTGAAAATAAGGGCTCCTTGTATATCAAACAAACAATACAAACGGGACAGAAACCCAGAGATAAAATTCCAACCAGCTTCTCAATCAGCCTGTAAGATTTCAGAACTCAACAATATCTGCTTTGTTGCTATATAGTGTGAAGAGGAAGAGAAGAATAGAGCTGGATTCTCACCATCTGAACCAGTTGGAGAATCTTTAAGGGCTATGTGCATGGGAGGAAGGCTGTGTGTATAGAACTTGAACATACTTCCCCATCTTCTAGATATGAGAGTTTTAAGCAAAACTTTTAATAAGCTTTGATCACAGTTCCAGGTTTTCTTTGCAAAACTACCAACACTCTGCTGTTCCTTTGTATTGTAGAATAAATGTACAGTAAAACCTTGGATTGAAAGTAACTTGGATTGAGTGTGTTTTGCAAGACAAGCAAACATTTAACTTGATATACAAGTGATGTCTTGATAAACAAGCAAAAAAAAGCCCAAGCCAGGATATGGCCAGTTTCAGCACTCCACCAGCACCTCTTCGGCCTCTACTAAGAGGCCAGCCTATGCATCCTACTCTGAAGTCTTTACAGTCAATGGGGATCACTCCTATGAAAGGGGGCAATGGAAAGGAGCCTGAGAGACCTAGCCTTGCATGTCTACACTAAAATAAGCCCTATAATAATCAGGACGAAAAGTGGCCCTCAACAAATTAACCTTTTAACATACTTGATAGGACCCCTAAAGGTAGGAAATGTTGGATTATGTGTACAAAGAAGGCAAGAACAAAATATGAAATACCACTTACCCCATCCTTCCATAGGCTTTGCTATACTTGGGATCAATGTTGATGGCCCTTTCACAATCCCTGACAGCTCCAGCATAGTTCCCAAGTTTGCTGTAAGCAGCAGCCCTAGAAGGAAGCAAGAGAGGGAGAGTGGTAAAATTAGTCCTCTGGAAGATAGTTCAGCAGGAGAGGACAAACTCATCATTCTTGTCAAACTTTTTCAGAATTATCAAGTAATAATGTTGGACTTTCTTTTATTTTCTCTGAGACCAGGAAACAGCTCCCTAAATTCTCAATTTGTGACAAACAAGAAGGGAAGCCCAAAAGGGAAGACATCATACAGAGAAAGAAAGAAAGATTTATCACCTGTTGCAGTAATACACAGCGTTGGAGGGGTTCAGTTCAATGGCTTTTCCATAGTATGAGATGGCACTTTCAAAATTCTCTGCTTTCATCTGCTCATTTCCTAATGAAAAACAACAAGCACGTTTCCATCAAATCTTGCTTAGGCTGAAAACCAGCTGGGTTGCCTTTCAGGCATTCTGCCTCCAATGCCCAGCAACAAGTTGCTGGGTATCTTGGAGCACCATCCTACTCCTGCTTATCCCGATGGCACACTGAGCATGACCACTGCCACAGGCAGTGAGGGATTGGTCCAAGTCCAGCCAGGTAGTCCAGCCTTTTAATTAGTACTGTGATTTTCAATCTTTTTCACTTCATGGCAAGCTGGCAAGGCACTGAAATTATTAAGGCACATCAGCAGGTTTTTTTTTTACCATTGACAAGATACTCCATGCTGTTGGATGGGGCTCAAATCCCCAATTACCCTACTAATATATGGCCTTCCCCAAATTCCTGTGCACATATGAGGACCATCTATGCCTCTGGTTGAAAAATCACTGCCTTACAGGAAGGAAAAAACCACAACTTCCTGAGCATAAGAAACCTAACTTTGCACAGAAGAAAAAAAAAGAATAAAAAAGAATTTTCTATCCAATGGACTGGCAGGACCAGCCAATTCTTTTGGTGGTGCAGCTAACACCTCTGGGTCTCCTCAGAAATGCAAACTAGAAAAGCAATGAAGCACCATCTGTGGGACAATTCACTACCCTGGATTCTGCTGTTGGTACCCTTTACCTCCTACTCTCAGGTTTCAGTTGCCACAGAGGGGGATGATTTAGTCAGAGGGAAAGAGGCAGTCACAAAAGCTTGTCCAAAGGCCAGTTTCTTCAGCTTACCTTCAGCTTTCAGTCTTTCAGCTTCAGACATATCTTCTTCAGAGGGGGTGACAGGCTCAGAATTTGTCATGTTCTGCATTGGCTCCTGACATTAGCCAGTGTGGGTTATGACACAGAGAAAACACAAAAGTTTAATCAGAGGCCTAAGGATTTTTTTATCAAAACACAGGAAAAAGCTCCTCTTAATTCTCCAGCAGCTAGATCACTGTTCTGGGACTTCGCTGAGGCAGGTTGAAAAGAATCAGGAACCCAAAGCTTGCTTGCTCCTAGTGGAAAAGGTCATCCAGGCCCCTTTGCTTTCCTCTGTGCAGGGCAGAACTTTGCCACAACCATATCCCTTCTGGACAAAATTTTCAACTATCTGCACAGCGCTACATAAACTGGGTCAATAATATAATGAACAGATACAGTAGCAGTTAGCATGGGCAGTTGAAAAGTTTTTTTCCCTAGGACACAATTCTCAGAAAGCACATTGATTACATAGTACAGATGCAAGCAAAATTTTGATCCTATGGTTGAATGGCTCATGAAAGTCATACCAACTAATTTACCCCTTTGGAGTCCCAAGAAAAAGGGGGGGAGAATCCTGTTTTCCAACTTCAACATCCTATATATTGCCAAACTGACATCTGTGGTTTGTTCGGTTCATTTAACTGACAGATTCCCAGTGGAGTTGCCGTCTATGAAACCAGGATCCCTCCCACTTAGCCAGAACAAAATGGGAGGGGGAGATTGTTGAATTGTGACCTGGAGGTCACAAACTAAGTTTGATTGCTTGAACAAGCCCTTAATTTGATCTAAAAACATTTTTCTCTATTAAAACTATCCTAAATTAACTGGTCAGCAGACTGTTGGAGCTATTGGGGCAATGATGGAAACATGCAGGTTCACATTTTGTTGAATGCAGGTTGCCACAGCAAGTCAATAGGGGACACTTACAAGGTGCATTATGACACCTAGAATACTTCACCACCAGAACCTTCTGACTACACTATAATTCAGCTAGTCTCACGATAAGAGAAATGTAAATTCTTTCCCTCTCCTTTGCAGCAACTGACACCCCATCTTGGGAATTTTACATGGTGGTATAGCGGTGGGATTCAAAAGTGTGTATCCCCAAAATCCGTTTTGAACCTATGTGTATTGAGTTTCCAAACTAGTGTCGCTAGTGAGGGATACGAGACAGGCAAAGTTAGTGCTATGGAAAAGATCAGAAAAAACCTGGAAGAGGTACAAGAGATAATGTTGAATCAAACTGGCAGGCCACCATCTTTTTGCCTGAGAAGCGCAGCAGAAGCTGAGGGAGCCTGGGAAGTGGCCAGTGGAGACCGCAGAAATCTCTTATTGCAATTTAAAGATCTGCAAACAGAAATTGAGGCAGTGCTCGAAGCTGCATGTGGAGGGTCTACTTGTGTGTCATTATCTCCCATCCTGGAAATGGATGAAACAAAGGAGCACGACCCAGTAGTACTCCACTCAGAGAGACATTCAAAGAAAGGAAAAAACTTTAGCCGTTTCGGAGAAGCGGAGCGGAGGCAAACCGTAGCTGTGAGCGCAGCAGAAAACTGCCTGTGGGAGCAAGGAAACAACCAGTATGTAAAAGGAACAAATGAAGTTTTGGATGCATTCTGGCGGTTTGTGCAAACCCAATGCCGGCTAGTAAAGCTGCGGGAACTGCAACATCAGCAGCTTGGGGTATCAACAGTAGGGTATCAAGAACAAGCATTTCCATCGTGTGCTAGTGAAAGAAATATTTGTGGATATCTGGAGGTGTTTTCGGAGGTGTATACCCAATGGTGTGTACCCAGAGAAACCAATGGCAGGATCTTGTGTGAAGGGGCAGCAAGAAACCTTCCTAAAGAGCTAGGGTTGGGGCACCAAAACGTTGGAACTATTATTCATGCACCATATACAACTATGCAGGACAAAATCAGTAGACTGGTTCAGCCTCAGCACAGTTCTATTGCAGCAGGAGAGCTGATAAAAGAACAGTCTTGGCAGAATTTAAAATCAAACAAAGACTTTAAACGCCTTCCAGTGTTCATGCAAATTGCAGGTCCAACCCTACAGATGAAAAGTAGGGAGCAAAAAGGTGGAAGTCCGGATGAAGGTCCACCCCAGTATGCAAGAATTAACAGCTTAATTTTAAGTATGGACTCTGGTCAGTTAGTAAAACAGCCAAGCAGAAGAGGTCTCAAGCGTATAAGACCGCTGGAATTAAGGAAACCTGTAGCAGCTTCACCCATGCTAGGCCAGCATAATGGGGTGAGTAAAATGGATGAAGTTAGAATAAAAGAACAGCCTATTTCTGCAAAGTTGCCAAGAAATGCCAAGTGGATGAACATTAAAGGTCTGAGCACTGATAAGGGGGGCCATGCCATGACCCCAAGAGAACTTGCATCTAGCAGTCATAAGAAAAAAGTCCATTCTGATTCCATGCAAAGACGCCTGTTAAAGCTAACAAGGAGGCCTGGAATAAAAAAGGCAAAGAACAAGTCTACTCAAAAGTATAAAAAGCTTAAAGGTTGTGCCTGGCCTGCTTATAAGCAAATGCTGCTGTTGTCTGTGAGAGAGTTGAAGTTGCAACGGGAGCGAAAAGACATTTTCAGGCGGTCTAGATCTCTGCCTTAAAAGCTGGTGATTCAGTGAAGCAGTTCCACCTTAAAAGGGACTTCGGTCAACCATCAGCTGGCGGTGCAGTATTGTCAAGAAAGAATCAACGGATGGCAAAGAAGATCAGAGAAGGAAAAATTTGTTGATAAAATTAATAAAGTAAAAATCTGGAGGTGAAAATGAGTGGGTTAAGTAGAATTGTCTGATGCATTTCCAGTCTTGTTTGGTTTTGAGGGAGACTAGGGAAAGTAAAGTTTAAAGTCTTGTTTCTGCTCTATACAACATCTATTGCCTGAAATTGTTTGTGCTTGTTAATTCTGTTTGTTCTCACCACTAATTACTCACTAAATAATTACTTTTCTATCAATGTGTGTATGAAGTTGAAAGTGTAAGGTGCCAAGTGTACTTTATTGCAGCTTGTTTTCTATTGCCTGTCTTAAGTATCTTCATATATGCTATGTATGTGCAAAGTGCTAATCATTATGTTGCCCCCTAGCAGCTATTAACTGTATGTTATTGCTGTGGGTGGCACAAGTGGTAAGAAGCTGTGCCTGTTAACCAGCAGGCCAGAGTTCGAGACCCGGGTCAGCCCCACAAGACAGGGTGAGCTCCTGTCCTTAGCCCAGCTCTGCAATGCCAGCTGGATCCAATCGTATTGGCTCTGCCTTTCCATTGGACTAATTCAGTGGCGTAGAGAGGAGGGATTTGCTGCTTGGGTAACAGCCTATCCTCCATAACAATCCAACCCAGGCTTTTGTGCTTTGCATGCAGCATATGCAGCGCCAAGCACAATACCATAGTCTTTCAAGACTGACAGAGGCCTGCTTTAGTTGTAGTGTGTAGTAAAGAAAGGTTTCCATTCTTGAAGCAGGCTTAAAGTATAAGCATGCCATAAGTGGGAAGAAGGTGTGATTTGGATGTCCAACTGAAATATTGGGCACCAAATCTTTAAGGGGGAGAGTGTAAGAAAAATGTAAACCATATCTGTAAAAGCCAATGTTCAGCTATGTTAGTTTGGAATGGTGAACCAGAGAGGAGCCATCTTTCACCCTAAAATAAACTGGCAAGGAGAATGTGGGGTGAAAGGGGCACACTGTTTCCCAAGTTTGGCGAGAGGAAGATACCAGGCACCTCTATCAATTTATAAGGGGGCAGTTAAGTCAACAGTTTATGGCAGGGAGGAAAAACATCATTCCTTATCTCTAAATTCTCAGAGTGATTCTTCAAGTTTGAAAGATCCCAGACTGTCCCACCTGTGTGTGATAGGGAGGGGGCATGATTTGTCAGGATGCTTTTGAAGATCTGAGGTTTCTTTAAAATGACTGGGCTTAGTTAATTAAATACGCAAGGTTGGGCTATAAAAAGGGAGAGCAAGTAAGGCAGGATGCTTGGTTTTTTGGAAGGGAGAGACTCTGTTGGAGGGATCAGCGGAGCACCCTGAAGCAATGGAGGAGGAGGAGGTATTAGACCTTTCAGTAAAAAACAAAAGACTTTTCTGAAAGTGAATATGCTACCAACTCAATAAGTTCTTGTTTTTGAGCACTGAAAATTCAATATGCATGATATGTTAAAGTCCTTAAATAAACTTTTGCTGGATATAACCTTTGGTGCTTATTGCCCATTAACAACCACAGGGTGGTTTTTAATGCAGCTCAAAGGTACTGAGTTGTTTTGAAGCTCCATGGTGCAGAGTAGCTTTGCTGGCAAAGAAGGTTTTGGAGTGGAATTCCCCCCCCCTTTGCAGCAACTTAACACGATGGAATTAACACCCCATCTTAGGAATTTTACACTCACAACATAGCTTGCATTTGTGTAAGTTTGGCTCTGTCACCACCTCCCCACCCCACTCACCCTTGCAGATATACCTACTTGTGCTGCAGCGGCTTCAAATATTTCTGGAAGTGTTCGGGTCAAGGCCAGTTGTCTGTCATCCATGGACACACCAAAAGCCGTCTCTAGGCACTGGATGGCAACTGAGAAAGGAGTTCAGTTAATATTATTTGTGTATCCACGGAGGCACACACCCACAGGATGATTTTTTCCCATCAAACTGTTTCTGCTGCTCCTCAGGCAAAACTGGATTGCACCTCCACTGCATGCATGCCCAGTCTCAGCACATACTAGAGACCTTCCCCTCAAATATTGAATATATTCTGCTTTTCATACAATTTCCTGCTCATATTCGCAGAATCTAGGTTTTCTGGCTACTCCTCAAACATTTCTAAAATGACTTTAAAAAAATTTCACATCATCTGCTGAACAAAAAAATGGAAAAAACTTGAAAAAGTTTTTCTATGTAGGCAATGTTAATTTTACTTAATATTAATATTAAGATTTACTTAATATCAATCTTACAAAAAGCTTTCTCAATAGCCTGTTAGGAAGATTGCTCAACAAAATGCATTTGATGTCATTGTTTTAAGATGTATAAACAAATAGAAAGCTTAAAGCAATTTAAATGTTTCCAACTCTAAACCATAAATTAAAGTACAATGTAGGTTCTGGTTCTGAAACTTTGTTTGCAGCTGTGGAATGCAACTTCAAGGGTTACAAAAAATTTGTATCCCCTCAAATGATAGCCAAACTCAATTATCACTGCAAAAGAAAGGATAGTTGAAAGGCACAAAACTCCAAAACTGAAAATAATGAGCAAACCCAAATCTGTGACCTCAACAATTCCTGACATTTCTAGCTCGGTACAGAAAGCCAGGGAATTTCTTGTGCTATTTATTATCTAGCGATCTTAGTATGCCTATTGATCGCCAGCAGCTGCTTGTCAGAAGTGGGTCACACCTATGCTGCAGCCAACTGTATCTTGTACTTATTTGTATCGGTCTTCTATTTGTGCTCTGCATAGCGGTTTGGTCATGCCAGTTCTTTCCTCTTGAAACTGCTGAGATTTTAGTCCTTGCTTTGTGAATAACTCAACTTTTGTCCCTTCTCAGTGTACCCTGAGCCATTCCCTCCATGCATCAGGCAACGTGGGCTTTAATCTACAAAAGTGCCAGTCCCAATAAGGCTGCAAGCCACTCTTGGGAGTATTTAATTAAAAGATGATGTTCATAATGTCCTTAAGATTAAATAGTAACAATGGAGCTTCTAGAAATTTGCAGTTCATTGCAATTAGAATACAAACCAAAAATCATGTAATAAAACATATAAAAAGACGTAACAGGCAAAAACCAAACAGCAAGCGACCAATCACTAAAACCTGTTGAAATAAAATGTTATGACCTTTAAAAGGCCAAAATGACAGAACAAAGCTCACTAATGAGTTCCAAAGGCTGTTTGCAGGGAAGGTTCTCTCTTGGGGTCTTGCTCAATTGATGTCAGATACTGGTGGGACACACAGAAGGGTCTTCTCTCCAATATTATGAGGGAAGGCTCAGATAGGAGATGGTGGGTCTTGAAGGATCCAGTCTAGGTTTATTTTCAGTAGTCCAGTATTTCCCAAATTGTGGATCAGACTATTTCCAATGAGTCATGAAAAGTTTTTGAAACATTAAAAAAACTAACTTTGCAAGAACCCTTTCCCAATTTTCAGAAGACAATAAGCTGGAATGCTAACATGCGGTATGAAATAATCTTCATTCCCACACAATTAAAATGCCAGCTTCCTATTTCCTTTAGTAATCAGCATGACATAGATCACATGTGAATTCAGGTTCAGACTTCTGTCTGACCCTGAAGTCCCTAACTGCACATTTTGCTTTCCAGTTCAGTCTCTGGGTACCCTGGAATAAACACAAATATATGGAAGGCCAGTCCTTGAACTCCATTTCTAAGGAAAGTCTAGCAAATACACATTGCATACTTTATGTAATTTCTCTTATCCAGGCCCCAATTATTATTAATTAATAAAAATACTTATAGGCCCCAAATCCAGAGTAACTACGGGAGCATGTAAGTGACATTACGTGCTCCCATAGTTACTGTGCCTCCTAGCTAAAACCTATGGGAAATTCATATTGGAATCCACAGTAAATTGTTCTTACACCGGAGCAAGGACTCCCCCCGTAGTTACATGGATTTTGCCCTAGATCTCTTTTTTTGATCTAGGGGGTCACAATATCATTTGAAATGTGGGTCCCAGTGTTAAAAAGTTTGGGAAGCACTCCATTAATCACATCCTGAATATTGGCAGAAACATTCCAGATAATGTTGAATGCAGCAAATACACATGTATACATATAAACACACTTCGATTGCAGCTGCCTACCTTCCAAGCTCTCTTGCGCATCTGGGGAGAGACCTCCATTCTGTAACTGGTCTTGGAGAAACTGTATAATAGAGAAAGCAAGACGCTTCTTGTCCGCCATTCTGGATTATTCCTTTGTGCAACCTTCCTTGATTAAAATTTCAGAAAAAGGCAAGAAGGGAACAAAATATAATATTAATCCTATTAATTATGTTGAGAATGGTAAACAAAAGACATTGTAACATGATTTTTTCTATAACAGCCCACAGGCTCTGAAAAATCCCTCCCATGGGGGATTCAAAAGATGTACCTACCCATTGTTTAAGACTGTTTTTAAAACTCACTTGTTCTGTCAGTTGTTTTGCTGTTGTTTCTTTTAAATACTCTTATATTTTGGAATTGTTCTTGAAGCAAATTCTACTGATTTTTTAAATTATGTTTACACAAGATCCCTGATGTATCAAGCCATCTTCCTATATCTCAATTATGGCCTACCAGATGCCTTAGGGAGCACACAGAAAACATGATACCTGTATCCTGCTACCACTCCCTTGATCTAACATTCAGACATCGCCTGAAACCTACAAGCTAGACATAAAACCTACAGATTGCATATAGACATCACAACTTGAAACACGTTTCCTTAGCTTGGGATCTGTAAGTCAAAGTCAGAGTTTACATTTAATTAATCAGTTGATTACTAAGGTTTTTCTGCCTAAGGTTGTTATCAAATTTGCAACACTCATTTCCTGTTACTCATTCCCAAAATTCCAGGTCCCCACTATCCTCATCAAAATTTCAGCTTTGTTATCCCCCTGTCCTCCCCCCCCCCCCCCGCGTCCCCATTTGTAGACCAGATGTGAGAGACAAGTATTTGTTTTTAAATAGCAGGGATGAGACTGACATGTGCCTAGAGTTCCTAGACAGTTTTGATTTTCTGTACTAGAAACCCCCACAGACTTATGCTAAGGCTTCCATAGTGTCTCAAAAAGGTTTCCCACTGAAGCACTGATCACTCCCAGTTTAGCATCAGCTAAGGTGCTATCTCAACAAAGCCTCCAGACTATCCCTTGCGTGGGAGATATGCTCTCTGAACTGGGAGTCTTCCTGTTTAATTCCAGAGGTGTGTAGAGCCAAGAGGAATGGAGAAAACACAAAAGAGGATTTTTACTTCTCTTTGAACAATTATTACACAGGTAGAAAAAACCTGTAAGATAATTGAGCCCAACCCCTGCCAAACTGTGAGACTGTCCACAACAACAGCAAATTCAGAGTGTCCCCAGCAAAAGCATCCCAAATGGACTGCTACTCTCTTTTCTACAAAAAAGTCTACCTTCTAAAGCAGATTATCCAGTAAGTTTTTTTAAGGTTTAATCACAATCTTCCTTGTTGTAATTTAAAATCTATTTCTTCTAGTTCTATCCAAAAAGCCATCAAGAATAAATCTCCTCCCTTTTTCACATGACAGACCCTCAGATATGTATAGGTATTATCATATTACCCCTTAATCACTTCTTCTCCAAAAACACAGCCTGTCAGTCCCTCAAGCTGTTCTCATAGAACTTGTTATCAATTTGTTATCACTGGACTATTCTTCAAGCAAAATACAGTATAATCTGTCCTTCAAGTTGTTATCATAGGATATGGTCTCCAGCCTTCTCCCCATGTTAGTTATCCTCTTCTGGATCTTCTCCAGTTTGCCAGTGTCCCTCTTATACCAAGGTGCTCAGAAACAGTTTCAGGTGGGGTCTGGACTAAGGCAATTGCCATCTGCAATCTGGATACTATATCTCTGTTGACAAAGCCCAGAATTACAGTTGACTTCTTTGCAACTGCTTAGGAGATTCTTCTTTATCCATATAAAATTGAAAAGTCACTGACTGATTCACTCACTGACTCACTCATTCACTGACTCATCAACACTTTCCCAAAACCACTAGACCCAGAAGCGTGAAATTTGGGGAGAGTGTTCCTTCTGTGATGGAGGCACCCACTAAGAACTGGTTTTCAGAAATTCCAACCAGAAGGGGTGAAAAGGGGTACAACACATTTTCCTTCCTATGCTTTGCACTGAAGAGTCCCTGACTGAGGGATGCTCTGCCCCAACCCCCGGACCTTGAAGCATGAATTTCGGGAAGGGTGTTCCTTCTGTGACATCAACTCCCACCAAGAACCAATGTTGAGAAATTTAACCCTTAATGGACTGAAAAGGGGAGCAATGTGTTTTTGTCCTATACTTAACACTGAAGACTGACTGATCAACATCCAGCCAATTTTGATGCCTGGGGTCGGATGCACTGGGAGGGAGGGTGCACTGGGGGAGGTCGTGTGCATGGAGGTTGTTGCGCATGGGGGATGATGCGCATGGTGGGGTGAGCGCGCATTCAGGAGTTGTTACGCAAATAGAGGGATAAGACACGGACTGGATGGGGTATAGGAGGGTATATTACTCCCGCAATGCGGGTACATTTTTGCTAGTTATTATTATAAAAAGTGGATCCCAGAGCAAAAAGGTTTTGAGAACAACAGCTCTAGGGTAATTGCTACCCAACCCAGTTTGGTGTGGTTTGCAAATCTGAACAGTATCCCCTCTATTCCCACATCTGAATCATTTGTAAAAAGTAGATCAATGAGTCATCCAAGGAAATGCTGTGGTTTGAAACAGATAAAAGAAATACTTCTTCACAGCACAATTGCTTTAAGGAACTCGCTACTGCTAGAAGTGGTGCTGGCTGCGAAAGTAGGAGAGAATTACATGACTACCATATGGAGCAGGATTAAGATCATTTTGCTAAAGGCCTTTCCTGACCATCTGTATCTAAGAGGCAAAATGTTTTGGTTAATGCCTGACTTGCAAGATTGTGCATTAACTGTCAGATGCACACACAAATCCAGGATGACTCTTGTAATATACACAGAAAGACACTTCAGAGACATGTCTTGAGAAGCAAACTGGCCATAGGATATGTCATACATGGTGGGGCTTCCTGTCAGCATACCAAGAGGGAGAATTTGGAACTGCAGCATATCTTTCCTCCTCATTACCCTGTCACTACTGTGCTCCTTGGTTTCTCCTTCACTTTCTGACAAATCCTCTGAATTACCATTGGGCGCCCTATCCATGAAGAATTTTTATCTCTGCTTACAAGCATCATTATATGTCCATTTCATCAAAGACTGAACCACAAAAAGCTTTTTGAAGAGCCTCTATACCAAAACACTATCACATTCATGAACATAGGTGAACAATGATGAACTGCTTTCTATAGTAACATCTTCACTGCTATGAAATTGCTTGCTTGGATTCTTTGCCAGAATCTCAGGCTGGTCATCCAATTAGCCTCCCTCCCTAGCTCACAACACTGTCCCTCATTTATTGGCATTTTAACCCACATAATCTAGGCCAAAACCAGACACAGAAGTTCAATGGGATCTCCAGTCTCAATTATCAAGGTGACCTCCCAAAGGAATATTTGTTCAGTGCTGCAGCTACAGCTGTTGGTATTAAAATACAGAATGATATATAGCATTGCCATTTCCTATTTGCTGGCAAAGGGCTAACCATGTACACACAAGAAAAATCCTGCACCTAGAGAACAAACACATCAGGGTGAAATGTTTTAGGCTGATTTACTTCCAGACATTTCTATATTCATTTTTTTCCTACAGAAAGGATCATTTAGGCAACAACCATAACCATTACTTTCCTGGGTGGAAGTCCTATTGACTGCAATAGGATTAAATTTATTCCCATTGTCTGCATGGAGATGAACCTATGCACATGTGAACAGGATTGTACTTAGTCAAGCAAGCCTCCACCCACTGTCCAAAGTGGTGCAACCCTCTACACAGCAGCAACCTCACGGAGAAGACTTGAAGAGATTCTCCTTTGATGATGCATTAAAATGCCAATCTTAAACTCAATATGACTGTCACTAACGGAAAATATACTTTAAAGTAAAGAAGTGTGCACAGGGCTTGTAGAGTTGAAACAAAAAGAACAGCCTGGATTTTTGCAATATAGTATGACTATGATGAAAGTAAATAGATAATCAGAAAATGACAGCATCGAAAGTAAGATTCCTGTAACACCAGGAGTAAACAATGACTCAATCCCCAGGCTTCATCCTCAACAGAAAATGAAGTTTGCAGTCCTAAAGACACTTTCTGGGGGATATAAGCCCCATTGGACAAAGAGTCTCACTTCTAAATAAAAACTGTGGGATTGCACTAGTACTCAGCAAAACTGTTAACTGTTCATTTCTGTTCTAAGGATGAACAACTTTCAGCAATGATGCCTTTGAAGAATCTAGTACCAAGAGCATATCAGAAATCAAGAAGTCTATCATGCACCCACTGTCAGAAACCATGACTGAATGACACTTCTGATTTGAACGAGGGGTCATCTACACCAACCACAAACCAGATTCCCAAGGATAGCCATGAACTCCATAGGATTCCATAGGGCTTTAAAGGTTGTTTGCTGCTTATGGATCTTCAGTCCTCTCTCCATCAGTTCTCTGCTTTGTAATTCTCTGGGGCACAAACCTGCTAGTTGGTACAGTATATATTTTTTAAAAAGTAGCCTTCAAAAAATGCATACACGTACCCATTTAGTGCTTCAGGAATAGACAGAGAGCAATCCTATTCAGGCATCATACATCACAGATGTCAAGCAGAACTTAACTACAGAGTTGAACCAAAGTGCAAGAATGTTCACATAAAGAACTTTCAGAGCACAACCTTCTTGGACAAGGGATTCCAGGAAGGAATTTTATGAGATCCAAGATGATACCGTTCAACTTTTAAAAAGCTCCAGCACCTAGACTAACCTGTAAGCAGGTTTCACTTCATCATCTTTCAATACCATTGGGTGTACCTATGCCTAGCCACTTTATACAGTAATATTGTAACAATAAGAATTAGGGGAAATTTTACTTTTAGTGACACTTTATAGCCTATTTAATTTTGGGGTATTCAAGATTTTATTGAGCAAAAGCTTAATATATTTTATGAAAGAGTACATAAAGGCAAACAGCAATTCTAAATTTTTTGATGGTTTCCACAGGGGAAAAAAGTGTAAATTCAAGAGGCTCTGTGTAGATCAATGTTTGTCCTCTATGGTACCACATCACATGATCCACCTGTTGGAAATACTGAACCACCAAAAGTAACTAGTGATTATGTCATCGCCAGTTGGCAGCCCAGACTCAGCTGGACTGGATTGGGAGTCCAGACTCAATGCAACAAAAACTGATAAGAGGCTTGGGGTGGACAAGAGGGATTTTTTGAGCGCACAAAAAAGCTTGTGCTGGAGCTCTCCTCAACAATCTGAGCTGCCTGTTACATTGCATTGCTGCCAGACAGCAGGGCTCTGGGGATCTTATGAGTACCATCAGACGCCAGTATTGCTGGCTAAGAAACACTAGGGTAGTTCAGTGTTTCTCAGAGTTTGTCTCCTGCTGTAGCAATTCTCATGTATGTATGGGGTCTCTAAATTTTTGGGCAGAACTTTGTGAGTAAAAAGTGCACACTGGAGCTGTGCCCTCCTACTGCTGCTTGTCACATTATGTTATCGACTTCTCTGCCAGGCAGTGAGAGTGCTGTGGCTACCACCACACACCTACCTCAAGTACCACCTTGGTGGGGCTAGCGCCACCGGTGGAGCTCCACTGGCAGAGACTCACCCTGACCCAATGCTCGTGCGAAGTGACCCACCACCACCACAGTCCAGTCCTTCACAACAGCAGGCAACAATTCAACAGGGTAGGGGTCCTTTGTGGGGGGAGAGGGTGCAATGGAAGGCTTTGTGGAGGAGGAAAGCAAACCCAACAGGTACAGTCCCTGCTCCTCAGGGAAAGGCAGCAGAGAGGGGCTGCACCTGTTGAATTTTGGCCTGTCAACCCAAAAATTGCTCCCCCACTACTTCCTCACCACAAAAGGCCTCACCCCAGACAGACAAGGGGGTTGAGGAGGGGCAGCACTTTCCTCCTCCTCCTTTCCCCCTTGGCCACCTGGGTCAGGTGGAAGCTCAACAGGTGCTGCCCCCCCCAACAAGGGGGTGAGCCAAAGAGGTGAGGAAGGGCAGCACCGTCCTCCTCCTCCTCTTCTTCTTCCTCCTCCCCCCTTGGCCACCTGGGTCAGGTGGAAGCCCAACAGGTGCTGTTCCCCCCCAGCAAGGGGGTGAGCCAAAGGGGGAGGGAAGGCTGCCTGTGCCTGCCCCACACCAACCCCACCCCCAACCTCTCAGGGGGGTCTCCCCACACTACTCACCCCTGGGATGGGAGGGGGCCTCCTCAGCCCCTCCCCTGTTCATGACAGCCACCCCCTGCCCCACTCACCAGCCCTCAGTCGCCCTCAGCCAGCAGCCTCCCCTCCACGCATGCGCAGTCAGGTCCCCCTTGTCTGGCTCCTCGCAGCCTCCTCTCACTGCGCATAGGCGCCTCGAAGAAACCACTCCCGCGCATGCGCACCGAAGGACAACAAGGTGGGGGCAGCTGACTCCGCCAGTCATAGGCGCGCGAGGTTCAGTCCTCGCCACGCCCCTCTGACGTCATCGCCGCGCGTCCAAAAAGGGGTTGTCACCTACATAATGCGTCACTCGCTGACGTCAGAGAACTTGGAACTCTCCCTCCCACGATCTGCCCCTTCCCCAGCCCTGCCCATGCAGGTCTACTCAGAAGTAAGCCCCATTGAAGTCAATGGGGCTTACTCCCAAGAAAGTGTCCCTCAAAACCCACTTATGCAAGTCTACTCAGAAGTAAGCCCCATTGACGTCAATGGGACTTACTCCCAGGAAAGTGTCCCTCAAAGCCCAATCTTATGCAGGTCCACTCAGAAGTAAGCCCCATTATAGTCAATGGGGCTTACTCCCAGGAAAGTGTCCTTATTGGTCACTCATAGACCAATGCTATGCAGGTCTACTCACCCCATTATAGTCAGTGGGGCTTACTCCCTGGAAAGTGTGCAAAGTGTTGGTGTCTGACAGCCCAAAGCTAAGCCTTATCAGAAGCAAGCCCGTTATGTCCATTAGGACTTACTCCCAGGAAAGTGTGCATAGGCTTGTAGCCTCAAAGCCGAATCCTTTGCGTTTCTACTAGACGGTTCATTATGTTCTAAAGAATTACTCCCAGGAAAGTGTGCATAGGCTTGGCACCTCAAAGCCAAATTCTATGAATTCAAATTCTTACTTCTTACTCAGAAGTAAGGCCCATTATATTCAGTGCCTACTCACAAGTTAATACACATTTTTCTTCCTTTCAGTTTCCATAGGGCTCCATACGCTTTCCTTGTATTTCCACCAACAACTGTGTCCCAATTCACAGTTTGGGAACCATGGATCTAAATGGTTGTTGAATGAAACTTGCCCATCAATTTTAGGGAATCCTCCATGTAAGGTCACTCCCCTGCAGGTTAACTGCCAGTCGTTTCCGACTATAAGGTGCAGTGCTCATCCCCGTTTACAAGTCTTAGAGCAGTGTTTCTCAAACTGGGGGTCAGGAACCCTTTGGGGGTCGCCTGACCCTTTCATGGGGGTTGCCTAAAGACCCCTGGTGTAGGGGGCCTTGCAAGGTATTTTGCATCTTTTTTGTTTGTAATTAGAAATAAATATTTCACAATATATAGTTAAATATTATTTTGTGATTAATCACTATGCTTTAATTACGTTCAATTTGTAACAATGATAATGCATCCTGCATGTCAGAAATTTACATTACGATTCATAACAGCAGCAAAATTACAGTTCTGAAGTAGCAACAAAAATAATTTTATGGCTGGGGGTCCCCCCAACATGAGGAACTGTATTAAAGGGTCACGGCATTAGGAAGGTTGAGAACCACTGCTTTAGAGCCAGCGTTGTCCAAAGACACTTCCGTGGTCCTGGGGCAAGACGCCGAGGCACACGGCTGAGGCACATGGCCGAGGCACACTAGACGTCAAGACACACAGAATGCTGTTATCTTTCCCACCAAGGTGGTACCTATTTATCTACTTGCATTTACATGCTTGCATTTACATGCTTTCGAACTGCTAGGCTGGCAGAAGCTGGGCTAAGGACAGGAGCTCTTGTAGGGACCCAGGTCTCGAACCCTGGCCTGCTGGTTAACAGGCACAGTGTCTTAACCATTTGTGCCACTGCAGCCCAACCTCCATGTACTGGCAAGACAACAGAATGTGTCAGCCTAGGTTTGCCATCTGTCCCCCAAAACTGGGAGTGTCGGTTTTCGGGGATTGTGTTCACATATTGGCAAGTTTGACAAGATCCTGTCCCAGTTTTGTGGACAACAATTATGGCAACCCTATGACAGCCTCCACAACACCAGTCCTTGGAGAAACATTTAGGCGTCGCCATTTGCCTGAAGATTTGCCTGAAGATCTGAAGGTCACCAGTTCAAGATCATGAGAAGTTTCCATTAACAGGATATTAATTAGCTATTGATAATCACAATCATTATATATGAATGATTATACAGTGGTGCTTATAAAGAGCTTAATTCGTTCCGTAGGCATGCTTTTTAAGTGACACGCTCTTTAAGTGAAGCAGATTTTCCCATAAGAAACAATGGAAACTCAGACAATTGATTCCACAACCCGCAAAATATTCATACAAAAATATGAACTGTATGTAAAAATGATGACAAAACATGCATTCAATGTGATCCTATGAAGTCTACTTAGGCTGCAATCCTAAAGACACTTTCCTGGGAGTAAGCTCCATTTAACACAGTAGGGCTTACTTCTGGGTAGACATGGTTAAGAGGCTGCAATCAAAGACACTTTCCTGGGAGGCTTACCTGGGCTGCTGCTGGAGGTTCAAGGTGGCCGGTGGCGGTGCTTGGGGCAGTTAGGGGCAACTGCCTCTGGCACCCCCAGGCAACTGCCCCAAGTTGGGGGCAGTTAGAGGCAGCAGCCCTGGCCGGCAGCCCTTTTAAAGAGCCTCCATGCAGAGCATCAGGGCTGCATAGCATACGTGACCATAGCCTGCTTGCTTGTTAAGTGAAGTGGAACTTTTTATGTGAAGCAAGATTTCTTGAAATTTTTGCTTGTTATGTGAAATGCTTGTTAAGTGAGGTGCTTGTTAAGCAAGGTACCACTGTATATGACAATGCTTTTATATTGTCATGTCCTACATTTTTCTTGAGTGTCCTACATTTTGGGGCATCTTGTCCTTTTTTTGTTATGGCATATGTTCACCATGAGAAAAAAGGTTGTATTTACCATTTACTGTCCATGGTAAATTTAAAACTATAACATACAATTTATTACATCTAAATGTATTAATTACAACAATTCTACATGCTCACAAGGGAAATGGAGGACAATGGAGATTTTTTTCCAGGACACAAGGCTGAAAAAGAGGACATGTCCTGGAAAAAGAGCACATATGGTCACCCTGCTTCCTGCAAGACTTGGTGGTGCAACTGGTGAACAGTCTAGATCGGGGGTCCTCAAACTACGGCCCGCAGGCCGGATATGGTCCACCAGCGCCCTCAATCCGGCACGCAGGCACTTTCAGAACCTCCTGCCTCCCGGCCAGGGGTTAAGGGGGAAACCCCAGGGGCATTGACGCCAGGCACATGAGTGCAGGAGGAACTGAGCGGGAAGCGTTGCCGCTTCTCCGCAGCTCCAGGAGTTCCCTGACCAGCACAGTTGTTGTTTCTTGTTTAGTCGCTGTGTGCACGCCGACCAGCAAACCCCTGGCGTACACACTTCCCGCTCATTCCCTCCTGCACTCTTCCCGCTCAGTTGCCGGCTTGTAAGTCACACTTTCCTAGGACGGATGGAGTTCTGATCCCACACTTTCCTAGGAGTAAGCCCATTACATCTGTGTAGGAATGGATGGATGGATGGATGAGGCTCCGATGCTGATGGGGCCCTGATGCTGCAAGCCTGCCACACTTTCCTAGGAGTAAGCCCATTGACTGTCATAGGATTTACTTCAGTGTAGGAATGTGTCACAGGCACAGGACGTGGCTCGCCGGAAGGAAGCTATAGTCTGGCCCCTGACAGTGTCTGAGGGACAGTAAACTGGCCCTCTGTTTAAAAAGTTTGGGGACCCCTGGTCTAGATCCACTTGTTAGGGTCTCTCCTTCAACTGCGCAGGTGCACTTCCAAGACTTTCCCAGGGTCCAGCCTCCTTTCCAACTGTGGGTGGAACAGTGGAGGAGGACTGGAGACATCTAAGCCCCAGCATTGGCATGTGCAGGCAGATATGCAACAGGTACAGTTCTCCTCCCAGCCTGCACGTGCAGTGATGCAGCTTCCAAGAAGTGCATGTGCAGTGATGCTCTGCACAAAATATGCAGAGCATCTGTGCATTGCCACTGAGCCATGAAGCTCCTCCTTCCTCTGCAAAGCAGGGATGGTTAGTCCTGCCCACCCATGAATGGCAGGACTGCTGTGGTTTAGTCCTTCCCTTCTCCCACAATGCTTTTCTTTCTCTCTCTTCTTGCTCTGCAGACTCCATGTGAGTGATCATTGCTTGGGCTCAGCAGGAGTGGAGTACACAGCATGGCACCTCCCACAGGTAATCTGCAAGGGGGGGATGCAGGAAGGCAATGGGGAAACATACATTCCAGAGTTGGGGTATGGACAACAAAAAAGAGGACATATGATCAGGGTGATCATATGTCCTCTTTTCCCTAGACTTGTCCTCTTTTTTAGCCTTCTGTCCTGGAAAAAAAATCTTCATTGAGCACAATCCTAACCATGTCTACTCGAAAGTAAGCCCCATTGTGTTCAATGGATCTTACACCCAGGAAAGTGTCTTTAGGATTTTAGTCTTTGTCCTCCTTTTTCTTGAGCATGTAGAATTCTTGGAATTACATTTAGATGTAATAAATTATATGTCATAGTTTTAAATTTAATAATAAGTAATTTAGTGCTTAAATCAACAACATGAAAGCAATATATATGAATGTTGGCTTTTATTTTATGTCCTACATTTTGCCATAAAGTCCTACATTTTTAGGGTGTGTGTCCTCTTATGCGATGATCACATATGTTCTTGTTGGGCAGGTTTCCACCTTTTAACTTTTCCTTACTGATGCTGCTTCTGTGATCTGTGGCCAACAGGCAGCAGTACAGCCGGTGAAGCTTTCTCCAGATCTTTTCAGTGTACATGTTAGGAAGGAAATAAAATAGGCTTCATCATTTTTTTTCTGCCCATTAGAAGGCACTCTGGATGTGGGAGTGATGGTGGTGCATTTGAGGGGTGGGCTTGGCAGTCCTATTGCACAAGTTCTTACATTTTGTATCTGAGTAGGGTGATCAAATATAACCCCAAAAGAGGATGAGGCATCCCAAAATGTGGTGCATCCAAGAAAAATGTAAGATATGGCAAACAAAAGCTAAAAAACTCACATCTTGTCCTCATGTGTTTAAAACTGAATTGCTTATTAAATCTAATTTATTATTACAAGTGAGCATTGCCTAATTTATTATTACTGCCTGCTCAAAGAGTAGAGGAGGACATTTAACTTCTTTTCCAGGACACAAGGCTAAAAAAGAGGACACTGGTTGTTAAATCTGGTCATACTAATATTAAATCTGGTCATACTGGTATTAAAAGCCAGTAGATCTATTATTCCTTGAGTAGCAACTCGGTCTGCATCTGTGAGTTGGAGCTTGAGTTTAGTGTGGTGTGATGAGAAAGTTTCACTAGCAGGTTTCAACAGCGCGCACTTCTATTAAAGATTAACCACCTTCCCTAAGTGGAGCAGAGACTTTTGCTGGAGTCTCTCTGTACAGCTGTAGAGAGGTTACTCCTTATGTAAATGTCTATAATCTTGCATTGAACAATTCCATACTTGGAGCACAATCATGTCTACTCAGAAGTAAGCCCCATAGTGTTCAATGGGTCTTACTCCCAGGAAAGTTTACATGTTTGCCTCCCGTATGAAACTCAAGGATTACCAATAATAATGTGAATATTTGGCATGCCCTTCTCACGTTTCCACAAGGTAGTTGCATCTGCTTCTCTTACCTTTAGTTCATTTTCCCTGTAAACTGCTTTGGGAACTTTTTCTTGGAAAGCAGTATATCAATACTCTTGGTTGGTTGATTGATAGAGTAACTGTTGATAGCTGTGGTCCATTCACACTTACCTGGAATTTATCTCCATTGAATACACTGAGGCGTCAATCCTAAACACACTTTCCTGGGAGTAAGACTCATTGAAAACAATGGGGCTTACTTTTGAGTAGACATGGTTAGGATTGTGCTCTGAGACTAACTTCTGGGTAAACATGGCTAGAAATTTCACTCTAAATAACCCTGTGGGTGGCGCAAGTGCTTAAGACACTGTGCCTGTTAACCAGCAGGCCAGGGTTCGAGACCCGGGTCCCCACAAGACAGGATGAGCTCCTGTCTTTAGCCCAGCTCTGCGATGCAGAGGAACCAATCATATTGGCTCTGCCGTTCCATTGGACTATTTCAGTGACGTGGAGTAATAGCCTATCCTCTATATTAATCTACCCAGGCCTTTGTGCTTTGCATACAGCGTCGAGCAGGGTACCATGGTCTTTTGAGACTGATGGATGCCAATGCAAACCATACTAGTTTCCTGGAAGTAAGTGGGAATCAAGATTGACTTGTTCAGATCCTAGATCTGGTGTGCATAGAATGTCATCCCAGTCAAGAAAATGGACAGCCAACATACTTTCTATAACGCTTGTGCTGTCCAAAGATTAACCAAATCAAAATGATTACATTTAATGCATTCAGTAATATGGAGAATATGTGCATGCTCCAGCCCTGGCTTAGTGAAGACACCTTGGCAACTTTTTCTTGTCCCTCTTTCCCCTGTCCCTTCTGGAGTTAATGGTGCCTGATGGGTTTTTCATGTTTCCCTGCTTCTGATCTAACTTGTGCAGGCAGCATGATGGATGCTCAGACATGCAAGCCTTCAGCCAACCGCCTCCAATGGGATCTGACAGCTCAGCAGATTGAGAACATGACGACTGAGCTCATTGAGAGGACCAAGCATGTGTATGATGCGGTGGGTGCCCTGGAGCAGCACGAGGTCTCTTACGAAAACACCCTCAAAGCCTTGGCTAATGTGGAGGTGGAGTATACAGGTTAGTAGAGAAAAACAGGCCTGGTGAGGCTCTGCGTATTCTTGCATTGGTGAGGAAGCCATGTCTGGTGTCAGGCGCACTGGCTTAACTGATGTGAGATGTCGACAACCTCTTACTGAAGACTTTTGGGCTCTTTGCTAGTATCGTGTAACTTTCCCAGCGCAATGAAAAATAGTTGAGGTGTTTCTCATCGTAAATGGCTCCCCTGAAGTATATCTTAGAAATGGCATTTACATCTAATTGTGGCCTTCCCCCAAATTGGGAATCCAGCCTATTCCCCCCCACCCCCGGTTGTCTTTCTCTCCTTTCCTCACTGCCTTTGAAATGAGCATTTGGAGAATCATTAAAATACCTCTAAATTTGAGCTACTTGTACACTAAGTTTTGTCCATCATTTGAAGGCTGAGGTCATATAAATCCTGAATGTAAGATTCAGTCACTTTTGAGGGGCTTTCTTTTAAGTAAACATGTGTTGGTCAGTCCTCCTTATACAGTGGCGCCTCACGTAACAGAATTAATTCGTTCCAGAGGCAGTTTCTTTACGTGAAACTTTCTTTACGTGAAGCGGATTTTCCCATAGGAAATAATGGAAACTCAGATGATTGGTTCCACAACCCCAAAAATATTCATATAAAAATATTAACTGGATGTAAAAATGATGACAAAACACTGGAATTGAATTCAAAACATGCATTCAATGTGCATGATCTTATGAAGTCTACTTAGGCTGCAGTCCTAAAGACACTTTCCTGGGAGAAAGACCCATTTAACACATTGGGGCTTACTTCTGGGTAGACATGGTTAGGAGGCTGCAATCCAAGACACCTTCAAAGTGTCTCCCCACTTTCTCCTCTCCATCCTGAGCCTCTCTCTCCCCTGCTCCCTTCTGGCTAGCCCTAAATTGCTTCCCTCTTCTCCACTGCTCTTCTCTCCCTCTGCCCAGCGGACACCCGGCCACAGGAGGAACAGCATGGAAGTGTTGCTTTCACTATGTGCAGGTGCGCTAGGCAGCCCTGATGCTTTTTAAACAGGCTGCCGGCCAGCGCGTCTGCCCCAATTGCCAACAAATGTTTTCTTTACGTGAAGCACTTTCTTTACGTGAAGCAGAATCCTGCAGAAATTTTTGTTTGTTACATGAAACATACTTTACGTGAGGCATTCTTTACGTGAGGCGCCGCTGTACATGGGTTTGTGACCCAAGGATTTTACCCAACGTAGATCAGGAGGGCCTCTCTGTAGCTCCTGGAAAAATCCTTAAATCATGCAACAGCCCTAAAATAAACATACTATTTAGTTGATGTGATCTGTGTGATCACACTGATCTGTGTGAATTGGGATAACTTTTCCCCATTGCACCTGTTAAAACACCTATATGCCTGGGGTTGTCTCACATAGTGGGGTTGCTCTACATTATGGGAGTTGTGAGATGCTGTTGCAACCCTCATAGGTCCCTCTACAGACCTACAGACATATAATAACTCAGATACTTCAGATAATGGTTGATACCTTGATAATGATTGATCCCCCATGGATACGTCTCCCAATAGAATGTGGCTCTGACAATATTTCCTGTCAGGCTTACAACCCTAACACTGAATGCTAAAGGATAGTGATGAGCCTCCAGTATTTCACATCAGGCTTGCCACGGTTTAGCCCTTACATCGAATGCTGATGTTGAGCTATACATCACATCAGCTGTACTTCACATTGAGCAATACTTCACATCAGGCATGCCAAGGCTTTGCCCTGACATCAAAGGGGATTGTATAGTGTGGAGCCTCCAATATTTCATGTCAGGCTTGCCATGGCGTCACCCTTATATCGAAAGGTGATGTAAAGTGTTGAGCCTCCAGTATTTCATATCAGTTTTGCCATGGTTTAGCCCTTACATCAAATGATGTATAGAGTTGAGCCTCCAGTGTTTCATGTCAGACTTGCCATGGTTTAGCCCTTACATCAAATGCTGATATATAGTGTTGAGCCTCCAGTATTTCATAGCAAGCTTATCAAGGCTTCACCCTTACATTAAAGGCTGCTGTATAGGGTTGAGCCTCCAGTATTTCATATCAGGCTTGTCAAGGCTTCGCCCTTACATTTAAGTATTTGAGCCTTCAGTATTTCATGTCTGGCTTCCCATAGTTTATCCCCTACATCAAAGGCTGATGTATAGTGTTGAGCTTCCAGTAAACTCCACCCATGCCTTGAAGCCAATACTGTCTCCAACACTGTCTCCTATAGTCAGCCTGTGGTTGAGCAACCTTGTTTTCAGTCCAGATCCTTTACTGGAGATTCTGCACAATATTGTGGCCCACATTACTGCTGGCTCCAGAACCTTTAGCAGATTACATGGGTTGCTCTGTAATTGGAGTGTACCGTATTTCTCTGTCCATGTTCCCCCATCATCATCCCGAGTTGGGTTTAAATCGCATCCTTCCACTATTTTGACCCATTTTATCTCAGTTGGGCTCAGTTCTGCCCAATAGAGGCATATCATAATCCTGCAGCCCTCCTGAACTGTTTGGTGGCAAGATCGTGGTCAGCCCTAGTAAATCTTTAACCAAGTTGGGCCACCCCAGATGTACTAGTTGCTGCCTTGAGAGGCCAGCAGCTTTATCAGCTGGCCCTTGAAGTACATCAATCTATTAGTCAGTCAGACAATCTGCAGTATTTATATACCACTTTTCAACTAAAAACTCACAAAAATTTACAGAGAAACTGAAATCATTAATGGCTCAGAGAGATAGACATTATGTGCACCCAGATAGTCTCCACTTGGGCAACAGCTTAAATGGTTTCCATGTTAAGGTTGTAACTTTGGAGCAACCTGTAGCCTACAGGCTTGGCAGGTGAGTGTTGCTGAGTCTGACTCAAATAGAGTGGGGTTTGGCACATTCTTAGGATTATCTGCTTTTGGCTGCAATCCTAAAGTCACTTTCATGGGAGTAAGATCCATGGAACACAGTAGGGCTTACTTTTGGGTAGACATGGTTAGGATTGTGCTTTTTGTCCTTTTCAGTGCAGAGGAACATGCTGGACTTCCCTCAGCACGTCTCACCAATCAAAGATATTCGCACAGCAAGCACAGATGCTGACAAGAAGCTGTCAGAATTTGATGTGGAGATGAGCATGCGACAAGATGTCTACCAAAGGATCATCTGGCTCCAGGTTGATTGGGGTGGGGGAATAGCACTTGATGAATGGTTTCCAGGCTTACCTGAGTTACAGTGTCCTCCCCCCTACCTCTTCCTGGCTCAGCCAGGCATCACCATCTTGGACCCTCAGGATCCAAAATAGCAGTGCCCTATAAATTTTAGTGGCTTTGTGTGCCTTGAAAACATTTCTTTTTGGACTAGACTTCTGAGTTTTCAGCATTTTTAACCTCTGATTTAACAAGCTTGGGTTTTATAAAATTGCTGTTGTTGATGGTTTTTATTGTATCAATATCTGCTGTTTTTTAAATTGTGATGGTTTTAATATATTTTTAATTTTTTAAAATGTTTTTGTATTTTAAATTATATTGTAACTTCCTTTGGGTTCCTTCAGGGAGAAAGGTCAGAAACATAGGGTGCAATGCTAACCTAGGCTGGCACAATTCATCGGTCTTCTCATTCCTGTGATGATGTAGGGAGACAAGTGCATGACTGAGGACTGGCCTAACCCTCCCCCAGGAGTGGTGCAGAAATGTCTTGTGGCACTTTTGTGACATCTCCAGGTCAGCACAGGACTTATGCTGGGGCTTAAGCCAGCCCAACTGGATGTTAGGATTGTGGCCATAGTAAATAAATCACACAAGATTTTGTGAGATCCAAGATGGTGGTACCCGGTAGGTAGGAGGGACCACCAGCTGTGCAGTGTACTGTACTGCCTTAAGGTGTTGTGATCAATGTTCCCTCTAATTTTTGTGTGGGCAAAAAATATTAGCTGTGCAACTTTTGAAGGAGGGTTAAATTTTTGTGTGCTAATAATGACAGTTTGATTTATATACATTTGACTACATGTCAGAAAACTATGTACATTTATATGTACAATACAATGTATGGAAGAAGATAGGTGTTTACATAGTCGTTATCAGTTGTCACTGTCAAAATTTATCATTGCCAAAGAGCACAGTCCTAACCATGTCTACTCAAAAGTAAGCCCCATTGTGTTTGATGAGTCCTACTCCCAGAAGAGTGTGTTCGGGATTGCAGCCAAAGTCAGGCTTTGTGTGCTTTGTAGAAACGTGTGCGCTAGTTCGGTGAGTTGTGTGTGTGCGCACATGTTCACAGCTTGGAGGAAACTATGGTTGTGATGTAATGTTTTTCAGGAAATTCTGCACTAGACCATGGGCTTCATGATGTTCTTTTCTTTTACAGCAAAAGCTAGACGGTGTTTCTGTGAAGCCAGAAGCAAAAAGATATCTGGAAAAGCTGATCAAGCTGGGGAGAAGAAGTGGCCTCCATCTCCCTGAGGATACCCAGGAGGTGAGAGCCTTTTAAAGAAATCTCGCTGGGAAGCTGGGGCTGGGTTACTCCATAATGTATGGCTACTCTTAATAAATACTATTAAGAGTATGGCGCAAGTGGCTAAGACACTGTGCCTCTTAACCAGCAGGCCAAGGTTCGAAACCTGGGTCGTCCCCACAAGATAGGGTGAGCTCCTGTCCTTAGCCCAGCTCTGCGATGCCAGCTGGATCCAATCGTATTGGTTCTGCCTTTCCATTGGACTAATTCAGTGACATGGAGAGGGGGGATTTGCTGCTTGGGTAACAGCCTATCCTCCAGAACAATCTAACCCAGGCTTTTGTGCTTCGCATGCAGCGTATGCAGCGCCGAGCACGATACCATAGTCTTCCAAGACTGACGGAGACCTGCTTTTTTTATTCTTAATAAATAAGTATGAATCACAGAAATGAGTGGAAAGTAATACATCCGATAATGCTGTTTCTTTTAGCACTGCTTTGCTAGAACATTGTCCTTAATTGTAGCCAATGTGCACAGTGTCAGTCAGCAGCTCTGGCCAAATCAGTAATTTCCATCAGTGATGTCTCATAGTGTTTCTGTTTCTAATAGTGTTTGGCTTTTCAGGAGTGGATTATCAAAGATATTATTTATTGGGTTTATTTTATGCTGGGCCACACCTAGAGCAGAGGGATGGGGATTCAGTATGCAATGGTAAGAAGCTGACTCTGCTGGAAACACAGATGTTTCTTTTTAACCCATTTTTTCACTGTTTCTCTTTTAAAATAAGAAAATCAAGGACATTAAGAAAAAGCTGAGCATTCTCTGCATAGACTTTAACAAAAACCTCAATGAAGATACAACCTTCCTGTCGTTTTCCAAGGAAGAACTGGGTAAGATTCTGAAAGAGGGAGGGAAGGTGACACACTACGCTTCTATACCAGGGTACTCTTGTGCTGCTGAGACATTGCTTTCCTGTAATTACTTGGAAGTGAAAGAAAAGTGGAGGTTTCACATAGTGCTTGATGGGGTCCCTCTCTCGACTTTATTCACTTGTTCTCCAGGAGGGCTCCCTGAAGACTTCTTAAGCTCTCTGGATAAGACTGATGATGGCAAACTCAAGGTCACCTTGAAGTACCCTCACTATTTCCCCTTGATGAAGAAATGCCATGTGCCAGAGACTCGGAGAAAGATGGAAGAGATGTTCAATTCCCGGTGCAAGGAGGTACGTGGGGCTTGGCTCTGTTTCTCTAGACTTCATGCCTTTTCACCAGACTCATTCCGTGCTCTTTATGCTGCAGGAAAATTGCCTGATCCTCAAGGAGCTGGTCGATCTCAGGGCCCGGAAGTCTGCTCTCCTCGGGTTCAACACACATGCAGACTTTGTGCTGGAGATGAACATGGCTAAGAACTGTCAGACGGTTTCTACTTTTCTAGGTAACTTCTCTTGAAGGTCAGTGAGAGAGCTCTGCCACCTCTTCATTTATTAAAAATAAAGAGTCCTGCTGCATGAGGCCTGTTGGTAAAGACGAGCAGTAGAGAGATGATGCCTTCATTCTTCACCTAGAGGGCTTCCCATTGGGGCATCAGGACAGCCACTGTTGGAAAGGGATGCAGGACATGATAGGCCCACCTTGAAGAACATTGTGCCTTAAAGAGCATGTACAATGCTCTAGCCTATATACCATGCTTACAGATGCACTCTCATCTATGGATCCCGTATCTGCTGTTTCACTTATCCACTGTTCACAAGTTTTCCTCCCCGTGCAACTAATTTATCAGTCCAGTTGCAGTCCTCCTGTTGCTTGATCTTGTGCCTGGCTGTTTCTGTACTATCTGCAAATCCTAACTGGAAGCACTAACAGGGAGATAGTTGGAGGACTGAAAACAATGCTTTCCTTATGATACAATTCATAGAGATTAGTGTTGTGTTTAGCCTTCCACCCACTTCTTGGATCCTGTCAGCATTCACAGACAACACAGAAACAGCCAGACACAATGGAGACTAACAGGAGGGTTGCAGTCAGAGATTCAATAAGTGTGCAATGGGGGTGTGCGTGAACCACTTGTAAGGTTCACTGCTGTAATTTTGCTATCAGCATTGGGAGCTAGAATGTATCCCCCCTGGTTAGGGGAGGATGTCTTTATTTATTTAAGTCCCATTTCTGTAGTTCGGGACAGTAAGTCCTCGACTTACAAACAAGTTCCATTCTGGAACTTTGTTCGTAAGTTAAAATGTTTGTAAGTCCAACACCATTGATGGCAATGCAGGGGATGTTTGTATGTATGAAAGTTAGCAAGATGAGTACTTACTGTACTGCTGAAACAGCTGTCCGGTCTTCTTGTGCCAGTCAGTCCAGGCCTGTGGGGAGATTTGCTCTACTCCATTTATAGACTGGGATATCTATGTAGTTAGCCCTGAGAAGGAAGCAAGAGGAAGGATAGGCAAGTTTTCCATGGCTGTTGGAGTAATGCTGCTAATTTGTTGTTCATCTCTGTTTTTTGCAGAAGAGCTTGCCGTGAAGCTGAAGCCCCTGGGGGAAAAGGAGAGAGCAGTCATCCTTGAGTTGAAGGAGGCAGAGTGTAAGAAGCGGGGACTTCCCTTTGATTGCCGCATCAACGCCTGGGACATGCGCTACTACATGAACCAGGTGGAGGAGACGCAATATAGTGTGGACCAGAACTTGCTGAAGGAGTACTTCCCCATGCAAGTGGTGACAGCTGGGCTGCTGCAGATCTACCAGGAGCTGCTGGGTCTCACCTTCCAGCTGGAGGAGGATCCCCAGGTGTGGCATGAGGATGTGCAGCTCTATTCAGTTAAGGATGTTGCTTCAGGAGAGACCATAGGCAATTTCTACCTGGATCTTTACCCACGGTGAGTCTTATGGTCAACCCATGGAGATGCCAGGAAAATATGGGGATGGTGGGGAGGAAGAGGCAGGCTGTAAAAGTTCTGCAGATGAATCAAGTAACTGGCAAGGGAAAGTGACTGGTAATTTTGAGGTGTTCATTTAATTATTGAGCTGCCTTCTAGTTTTGTGCCACCCCAAAGTTTAGTATGCATATGTGTCGTCGTCCCCCCCCATATCCATGGGTGTTAGGTTATTGCTGCTACTGTGTATATCAGAAACTGTGAACTTTGTACACTGGAAACTGCAAAATTTGGGAACCTACAGGAAATGGTTCCTAAATTTACCCCCTCCTCATTGTGCAAAATATTTATCTTTGTCCTCCTGTTGCCCTCTCCTCTGTCTCTGCTGCCTGCAAATACTTTCAGGAAGGATTGAAGAACTGAAAACAATACAGTATTTTTGTTAGCTCTTCCAATTTCCTATAACTTCCAACTTCCTATATATAGAGATAGAGAAAATTGCAAAAAGAGGGCTGCAGTCAGACCCAGTGCTTTGAATGCTGGGGGGCAATTATGAACCGTGGTTACCAGGGGATGCCAGTATTTTCAAAAACATTTTTTAATTTTATAACCTCTGGTATATGTTATAGAGATGATACCTTTTTTTAAAAAAACTATTAGTACAAAAAAGTTACTTGATCAGCAAGTTTGATTCTAACCAGAACACTAATTGTTATTCTGAAATGATGAATTAAGCTTTTAATATTTTTTAAGGAATTGCTGAAGGTTGCGAATGTTGCTGAAAATTATAAGGTTAAGGGTGCCCTGAGCTGCTTTTTTACTGGGCTACTAAGGCAGCTAGTGGTTATAAAACTTTAAAAAATGAAATTAAACCTAAGTAAAAGCAACATTGAAAATGTCGTTTTTGTTTTAAGTAGTGCTTTCATTAGGATCAATCAGACTGATACAAAATCCCACAGAGCAAATTTTCAGTTTATGAGGAACTCTTCAGCCTATTTGATGTTAGGCTTAAAAAAACGTAGCTCCCATAACTTGGCTTACAGCCAAACTGGATTCCTTGGCTGTTTTTTGAAAAAGAAAAAAAAAGTTGGAATTTTTCTTCTATCATGGAATTCTTATTGCTCATTTTGTGTGATCCTAAATATGTTTTAACATATTGACTTTAGTGGCGTAAAGTCATGGCTAAGGGGTTTTGACAGTGTCTCCCCCTTCCTTTACCAGGGAGGGAAAATATGGCCATGCTGCTTGCTTTGGATTGCAACCCGGATGCCTGCTGCCAAATGGGTGCCGCCAGATTTCCGTGGCTGCCATGGTGGCCAACTTTACCAAACCGACTCCAGACTCCCCTTCCTTGCTCCAGCACGAAGAGGTGGAGACCTACTTCCATGAGTTTGGACATGTGATGCACCAGCTATGCTCCCAAGTAAGGGTACTGCAAGGAAAGACAATCATAGAATTGGAAGGGACCCAGTGGGTCATCAACCCCCTGCCTGTAGCAGGAAATCCTCAAGTGGAAAGACCCAAGTGGATGGGCAAGGAATATGGCAAGCTGCAAGAGAATCAGGCATTGCAGAACTCTTAATTTCAGAAGCTGGTGGAGTACAGTATATGATTAAGGGTGCAATTCTAACCCTACCTACTCAAAAGTCCCATTATATTCAATAGGGCATACTCTCAGGAAAGTGTGTTTAGGATTTCAGCCTAAGGCCTATATCCTAAAGTGAAATTAAGCCCCTTGCTCCGGAGAAGTTAAGATGACTTTCCATAAGATAACACCTGAAGGGTTACATAACTGTGTGGACCCGTAACTGCTCTGGATTTAGCCCTAAATTTATTTTAGTTTGGTTTGCATGTCATAAACTCTTTGTGGGAGGCTAAACAAATTTCACTAGGTATGATAGACCCATAAATCTCTCAAGCAAACTAAAGTAGGGACTGAAGAAGCAAATGATGATTGGGGCTTTGCAGGGGTTAAGGATAATCTCAATGCTGATCTCAGCTGAACTAAAACCCAATGACTGATCTTGTCACCAGCTTTTCCTCTAAAGCAGCGGTTCTCAAAACTTTATTACCAGGACCCACTTTTTAGAATGAGAATCTGGCAGGACTCACTATAAGTGATGCCATGCCTGGAAATGCTCTGGGCCAGCCACTCTTGGAAAAGCCACTTTGGTTGAGACAAATTGCTCCCTAGCTTGGGAGCAGCTGGTATATTTTCCGTCAGCTTTCCTTCAGAGGTGTTTACCAATCCCTCTTTCCACTGATGCTTCTGGTCCCATTTATTCCTCAGCATTCTAGTCCACATATAGCTTCTTCTTTCATGCCTTCTTTCTTCCCTAGGCCGAATTTGCCATGTTCAGTGGGACCCACGTCGAGCGGGACTTTGTGGAAGCCCCATCTCAGATGCTGGAAAACTGGGTGTGGGAGAAGGAGCCACTGCTACGCATGTCCAAGCACTTCAAGACGGGAAGCCCCATCCCAGACAACCTTCTGGAGAAGCTCATCGAGTCTCGTCAGGCCAACACAGGTTTGAAGTGATGCTCTGCACTGCAGTGCTTGTGCGCCCAGGCCTTTAGTGGGTGGCTCCTTGAAGCACTGACCTTCCAGATCAGTGGTGGAGCACATGCTTTGCATGCTGAAGATCCCAGGATCAAGCTTCAGGCTAGATAAAAAACAAGCCAATGGAGTTTGGAATGATCTTTCCATGCCTGAGACATGGCAGAGCCTCTGGCAATTGGAGCAGACAATTCTGGTCTGGAAAGATATAGGGCAAAATCCAGAGTAACTACAGGCAGTCCTTGCTCCGGTGTAAGAACAACTTACTCTGGATTCCAATATGAATTTCCCATAGGTTTTCACTAGGTGGTGCAGTAACTACGGGTGCACATAAAGTCTCTTACGTGCTCCCGTAGTTACTCTGGATTTGGGGGATAGTATAGGATCCAACTCTGTGTGAAGCAACTCCGTAGTGTAGCTGTTTTAAAAATTTTTTTTAAGATTATGAGCTTTTTTGCCAGGGCGTGAAGATAAGTCTCCTTCCCCTATTTTGTTCTCCCAGCAATTGGTATGTAAACCACGTTCTTCTGCTTCAGTTAGAGGGGCCAGAGCTCATGAACAATACAGTGCATGACGTGCATGCAGAAGATCTCAGGTTTAATCCTTAGTAGCTTGTGTAGCAGATGATGGGAAAGACCCTTCTCAGACTGATGTCTTCAGATTCAGAGATGATGATACTGGGTTAGATCGGCCTGTGGTATAACTCAGTAGGAAGGAATTGCATGTGTGCCGATGCACATGAGATTGTGATGGAACATGCAGAGATTGCCCATGTGAAGGTTGACTAATGTCTCCTTACTGAATAGGGAAGCAGACCCCTTTTTTAACCTTGGAAAGTCATTAGCCTACACTGCTATTGTCCCATTTGGACAGTAGTCACTTGAATGCACACCTACACACCTGATCCCTCTTCTTGCTGTACCCCATGGACCTTCTTTCCTTCCACACAGGTCTCTTCAATTTGCGGCAGATTGTCTTGGCCAAGGTTGACCAGGCATTGCACACACAGCCAAAAGCTGACCCTGCAGAGGAGTATGCCAAGCTGTGTGACAAGATCTTGGGTGTTCCTGCAACACCAGGTGAAGGCATTAGAAGGATGGAGGGAAGGAGGGAGAAGAGGATGGTTCTTCTTCCAGATCTTTGATCTCATCTTTCTTTTTTTTGCTCACTGAAAGGTACAAACATGCCAGCCACATTTGGCCACCTGGCGGGAGGCTACGACGCCCAGTACTATGGTTACCTTTGGAGTGAGGTCTACTCTATGGATATGTTTAGCACACGCTTCAAGCAGGAAGGAATCATGAATAGTAAGGTATGGAAAGGGAACTCCTGCCCATCACAAGGGTCAATGTGGGAAGCAAAAGGATTAAAATAATTTTTCATTCGTTACTCTTTCAAACTTTAACTGCCCTGTAGTCCCTTCAAGTAACTCAGCTTCACAGTGACCTCAGCAGAATCCACCCTTAGTATTTCATCAGGAGGTCTTCAGCTGTTGTCAGGATCTTGGTCAGCTGACTATAATCTGGAACCAGAGAGCTCTGTGACTGAAATGCCAATTTCTTTAAACATTGGCAAATAACAGCAAGAATAGTTCCAAGAATAGTTACAGAACAGTCATCTACTTTTTCTTGCAATTTATACATTGAGTACAAGTACTAAAATATTTTAAATTTTGTTTAAAATTAATTTTTGAGTTTTAAAGAGGCTTTTATATACAACAAAACACAACAGGATTAACAAGAAACAGGAAAACTAGACAATCACATAATTGGAAGCTAAGTGTCAAATTCCAAATGACTGACCTTGGACTAGACACTACTTGTGATTAGTTTAACTTTAAGGCAGCCAAGAGATTTCAGGTTAGATTCTTTGAAAAAGCATCTCTTAACTAGTTTTGGATTCAGGTTTCAGTGTGACTCCCAGATTTCATAGGGTGTGTGAATAATGGTAGTTGTTCCTCCTCCCAAAGACCTTTGCATCTCAAGATTACAGCAGGCTTAGGAAGTTGGTTATAAAGAAGAGAAAGCCAAGCCATGGCAATCAAGATTATCCCCAAATTAGTTTGCATTTTGGAAATGCAGGCTGCAATCCTAATCCCGTTACAGAGGCATAAATCCGGCACAAGTCCAGTGCTGACTTGGGGGTGTTGCAAAATTGCCGCAAGGCGCTGGGGGTGGTGGTGGAGCAATGCACAGACATGCACCAGCCTCCCCACACCACCATGTTACCCTCAAGCCATAAAGGTATGATCCAGTCCAGGAGTCCAGTCTATGAACAAGCCCCATTTGTTGGGTGAAGGACACCTTTTGCCATGCTGTGGACTGGGGTCTGCTGGCTGCCCCTCATGGTATATAAACAGTTCCTATGATATTTCATGTTTTATTGTTCTTATCTAGTTTTAATTGTATATTATTGTCTGTTAACGTGTTTCAATTACTGTAAGTTCACCTTGAGTGTCCTTTCAGGGAAGAAAGGCAGGGTATAAATCAAATCAAAAACAAATTAATTTTTCTCTGGACAGACAAAATATTGAATGTCTCAATGGGGCTCTTGTCTTGTCCTTTGCAGGTGGGGATGGACTACCGGAACTGTATTCTCCGCCCAGGGGGCTCGGTGGATGCCTCCGACATGCTGCATAAATTCCTCGGCAGAGACCCCAAGCAGGATGCCTTCCTGGCCAGCAAAGGGCTACCTGTGGAACCCAGCACACACTCCTTGACTTGCTGAGCAGTTACTGCTCCTTCCCTGGCCTGAGAAAACCGCCATTCTCTAGTTCTGTGTGTGCTCAGAGGTGTCTGCTCATGTGTCCCTGTTTTTTCCTCAGGTTAGAGGCCCTGGCTGCTGGTTGACAGAGCCTGTTTAGAAGTACTTAGCACCAAGTGTGGAAACGGGTGGGTGGATGGGAAGGGTCTATCTTGTGCAAGCATTGGGTGCGGGGATGAAGAGGTCTGGAAAGGGAGGGTTGCATGCCCCTTCACAACCCCCATAAGCCCAGGCTAAGTGAGGCCAGAAATACTTTCTCTATTCGAGTGACGGGAAGAAAGAATATTTCCAAAACTGCAATAATTAGGATAGACTGATGGTTGTTCTCATTAAAAGTTGCCTGCTTCTTTATAAACAAAAAACTTTTTAGACTTGAATAATTTCTATACAGAAAAAAGAGAGAACTGGGCAATCAGATCTTTATTTGCAACCTGAACCTTTGATCTTTGCTGCATCCACAGCAGAGCCACTCTCAAATCCCTGGGATTTGCAAAGGGATACTAGCCTGGATCTCTCCCATCTGAGGGTATTTGCAGTCCTGGTTGCACAGCTAAGATTTCAAAGAAAGCCAACCGCGAGTTGTGCTGATAGGCTTCAAGGTAGTGGCGGTCTTAGTGAGGGGACGGCCTTTGCACTCCACAGGTCCACTTTCCCCATCCCGTAGCCACCTCACCTTTGTTTAAATCACCCTGATGTCCAGCACAAAACAGTTGGGTTCTTCTCAGCCTGGCCAGGGGCACCAACAATCCTTAAATAAGGATCTCTTGGTTTGTAACAAACAATTTTTATTCTGTGGGTTTGATAGTGTTTGCCTATGTGGTGGGGTTTTTGAGGTAAGTTTCAATTATTTTCCCTTTCATATAATACAATGTGAGATGATTGGATCCCCTATCCTAATTCTGTTAATGATATTAAAAAGCAGGTTGTGCTTAATCTGCTCAGAATCTGCAGTGGTGGCAGCACTCTGTGGGATTTCTTAGTTTGATGAGATTACTCTGGAGCAACAATCCTGGAACTCAGTCTAGAGTAAATAGACAGCAAGCACAATGGAAGCAGAAAAGTAGCACAACAGAGCAGGTTAGACTAAGAACGGTTTTCCCCAATGTGCTTGATTTTTACATGGAGGGAGATTTTATTTTTTAACATGGGGCATTTAAAATGGCCCTCCACTTGCAGTCTGAAGAGATGCAATTCAGTTCACCACCTCTATCTAATATGGCTTGTGGGTCAATTTGCCACATCAAAGGTTACTGAAGTTGCTGCCTCTGGTAGTTGGACTGTTCTCTAGAGCAGGAAGAGGACAGCCAAAGCTTTGTGCTTAGAGGACCAGGTTTTCTAGGTCAAGCCATATTTCTAGGTTGAGAAATATGACTCACCCCAGCTCTGACATCCTTGCAGATGACAGAGTTTGCAGACCACACATTTTGCATGGAAATGAGGGAGATGTCCTGCCAGGTCAGAACCAGCCACATGCCACACATATGCCCACCATCACTGATGGTGTGATGATGATGGTGTCAAAGGAATTGGAATCCATAGGATGGCCCAGGCCTCAGAATTCTAGGCAGGGTCTCGAATACTTCATTGATGTGCTATACAAAGTGATGTGTGTTTTCTGTTCAAGGGGTTTACTTCCAACAAGCTCTGTACCAGATTGCACCCCTAGTTGGGTTTTATCTCAGAATAACAATCCTGACTTCTGGTTAGGGCCAGTACCAGTGCCATGCTGTGCTTGGGGAATTGCAAAAGTGCCATAAGGCTCTTCTGTACGACTCCTGTGAGACTTAGACCAGTGCACAGACATATGTTGGCCTCCCCATACCATTGTAAGCCAATCCTGGCCTACATGGATCAGGATTGCACCCTGACTCTGCCACCTCTAAAGTCCTGATGGGGTAAACCAGCCTGGGTTGTTAAGCTAACAGAACACCCACACTCCTCATGGGACTTCTATCACAAGCCGCCTCTGTGCTCTTATAGCCATAGCCATCTATAGCCTGGAGCTACAGAACTGGTTATCTCTTCATGTACTCTTTGGGGGGTATCACTGTAACTTGTCTGGGTATAATGTTCCATCTTGATTTTAGTCTTTGGGATCTCTCCTCTTCTGGGGTCTATATGTTGTACAGAAGAAACTGGAATTTGTTTTGGATGGGCAAATTTGCACTTTGGATTTGGATGGGCCAGGGAAGGGATAGAATTTCACCCCTTGATGATAGTTCCCAACATTCATATCAAAGGCATTGTAGGCCTGCAACTAAGTTTTAATATGTTCCTTAACTGTATTTTGTGGGGTATCTGGCTATTTTACCAGGAGTTCTAGAATGGCTATGTTCACACCTACACCCATAACAGGACAGTTGGGCTCAAAAATGAAAAATTGTGTTTTCTAGGGATTTTATATACTGACTGCCACAAACTGCACCCACCTTTGCCACTTCTGCCCCATATATTAATGGATAGTGGTTTCAGAATGTACCTTCTGTTTTGTAAAAGGCTGTATACACAACCTGCTGTTTCAATGACTGGATTGTAGAGTGGATGATGAACACCTTCCAATAAATCCAATAAATAAAAATTGAGTTTGGGAAATGGATGCTCTTCCTGTGTGTACTCATCTCAGTTGGGGGGGTGAGTTGGTGAGCACAACATCACCTTATGATTTATGCTCCAAAAGGCAATGGAAATTAAAATTTTAAACAGTCACCTTAAATTCTGCACCAGTAACAATTTTGTGTGATCTCATATATGGTTCAGGCTTTACAAATTAGGTTGTGTATACACATGGTATTCACATATACACATTGTCTGATCTTTCAGCATCAGCATTCAAAGACCAGGGCTGGGGTTATCAAAAACGTTTGTATACTGACGCAAAGAACAGTGGATAGTCTTATGGGCTATCTATTCAGACAACCAGGATCCACAACTGGAACAGTTGGAACAGTGATAATATTGGAGGTTTAGATTACATAAACTGGAAACATTGGACAACCATCTTAAGATAACGTGTTTTTTTCCAAACAGTGCAATCAAAATTGTCTTCCAACTGATGCATCATAGATTTCTCTAAAACAGTTATTCCCAAACTGGATCAGGACCTGATTTTTTTGTGGGTCATGAAACTGACAAGCTAGTAACTGACAAGGAAAATGTATTGAGCCCTATGAAAACTCAAACTGAGAAGCATGTGCACATTTACTCATGGGTAGGCAACCTTGCCTTGGTTGACTGCAAAGAGGAATGCAAGACCACCAGAATGGCCTAGATCCAAAGAACGTGGAGCTCAGTACCATAATTCTACAGGCGTAATTCCCCTCCCACAATAAGTAGAAAGAATAGAAACAGACCTGAGCTCTTTTTAAAAGTGAGCCTTTTTTGAGTCTCATAAAGCTAGATAGAGAGTATCACTTTAGAGTAACATTTTTGAAATGTGGGTCCTGGTGCTTAAAGAGTTGGGGACCCACTAGTCTAAGACAACCCACACATGGGTCACGAGCTGATTTTTGATGTGTGAGAATGTGCAGGGTGACCATATGTCATAATAAAAAATATCTGCAAAAAAAAAACAAGGCCCCCAAAATATAGGACATCCAAGAAAAATCTAGGACATGACAAAATAAAAGCAAAAAACACAGATATTGCTTCCTTGTGCTTAATTTAAACACTGTATTACGTACATGTACAATTTATTACATACAATAATTACATATAATTTATTTCATATAATAGATGCGCATGGGGGGACTTGCGCATGGGGGACTGTTGCACATGGAGGTGGATGCGCATGGGGGGTTGATGGGTGGGGAGGATTGATGCACAGTGGGGGGATGGCGTATGGGGGAATTTTACTCCCGCAACACGAATGCGCTTTTTGCTATTTAATTTATTTAATTAATTTATATCCCGCCTTTCCTCCCCTGCAAGGGGGAGCTCAAGGCGGCTGACATCAGGGAATAAAACATCATTAAAATAGATCATAAATAAAGATAAAAACACCATTAAAATATAATTAAAATAAAATTAAATTGCTAGTTACAGATAAAATTTATTACATATAATTTATTAATTACAAGAAGGCTACATGCTGCGTGCTTTCAAGGAAATGGACGACGTTGAAGTTTTTTTTCCAGGGCACAAGGCTAAAATCCAGGACATGTGGAAAAGCAGGACATAGGATCACCCTGGAAAATGTGTGCCTTCTCCTGCCCTTCATCTGCAAAACCAGTGTACTGTGGCCTGCAGTGCTTGCCTCTCTCATTCAGGGGGCGCTGTGGGGTTGTTTGTAGCTGCATCAAGTGTTGTTGCACTGGGTGGCTCAGACATCTAGGTTTGCCTGTGACCCTTTTGTTTGAAAAAAGAGAAACCAGATCTCTGATGCTCAGGGTGTGCCCAAAAGGCAGGGTTTATTTTAGGGTGCATTCTATTTCCAAACCAGTTTATTAAAGCTCTAGGTGTGTGTGTGTGCATGTGTGTACACAAACCAAAGAGGATTATGTTTAACTATTGCTGCAGAGCAGTGACGGGCTAGAAAAAAATTAACAACCGGTTCTCTGCCCATCTGGCAGCCACTTTTAAATGGCTATTTTTAAACTTTATATGACCTATCTCTCGTTAACAACCGGTTCTAGAGAGTAGGTGCGAACCTGCTGGAGCCCACCACTGCTGCAGAGGCTGTAAACCTTTCTTCAGCACATCATTGCGCCTTACAGTGCACACCGAAGCTAAACACCTCGGGGACCCAGATTCCAAGACTGCCAATATCATCCCTTGTTTGCTCTGACCATGCCTTCTATTTGCACTAACTCTTTTTTGTGTTCAAACAAGTAGATCTTATCTTTCCCCCTCTTTCTGCCCCATCCCCTTTGGTCAAGGTATTTGGGGAATGTGGAGCTTGGGTTGTGGCCTTCTTTGATGGCCTTTGCAAAATCAGTCCAGTTCATATCGTGTGTCTGCCCCCCGGAGAGCCCAGATCAGTTTAGCTATGAGTGTATTATGTTGGCAACTAGGATAGGCAGTGGGGTGGAGAATATAGGAATTTGAGCTGTTAAAAACAAGTTACCATATTAGGATTGGGTAGTTGGATACAAGAATGGCCTGGCTCCCTGGGAGAAGCATACCTAGAAGCCCGAGCATGAGACATCGTATGATATCATTATCAGGGTGACCATATGACTGGATTTTTCTGGATTTGTCCTCTTTTTTAGCCTCCTGGCTGGGTGTCCTCCAAAAGGGCTTCATTGTCCTTCATTTTGGAACTTTGCAATGGTGTGAAGTACCCCATTGTGTCATGTGTTCTTGGATTCGTACTGAAGAACAGAATCCAATGCAAAATTCGGTTTTGAAATATCTCCTTCCTATCAAAAGATATGGCCAAAAAGCAAAAATTAAAAAAAATGCATTGAGATCTATGGGAAAGCGAAAGTGCCCAATATCGTGGCTTTACTCATGAATAGGCAAATGTGCCATAGTCCGCCAGAAAGGCCATGCTGAGAGGAATCCAAGACCTTGTCCTTCTTTTTAGGTTCAGCCATCTGGTCACCCTGATCATGATATAACTTCTGAGTTTTTTCTTAAGAAGAAAACACAGGTGGCTTAGTGTTCCCCATTCCTTTTCCGGAGGCGGCTCCCCTTTGAAAGAGAGCCACTTGAAGGGGTAGACTGAGCAGGAGGAATAGGGGTAGAAAGTTGCTGTAGCTAGGAACCCCTCCTCCAAGACAACTGTAAGCATCCCAAGCTAGTTCTGTACCCATCATTGGCGTACTCAGTACCCATCATTGGCATACTCAGTGGTGGGTTTCAGGGGGTTCTCACATGTTCTATAGAACCCTGTGCTAATGAGCACCTGGTTCTGAGAAACAGTTATTAATGGGACATACCCTACAATCCAGAGTAACTATGGGAGCACGTAAGAGACATTACATGTACATTACCCGTAGTTACTGCACCACCTAGTGAAAACCTATGGGAAATTCATATTGCAATCCAGAGCAAATTGTTCTTACACCGGAGCAAGGACTCCCCGTAGTTATTCTGGATTCCACCCAAAGAACCTCTTGTTAATTTAGGTTATTAGGCCATAGAACCAGTTGTTAATTTATTTGAATTCCACCATTGGGCATACTGCCCAGATCCACCCTCGTATGTGTCTACTGGCTGGCTCAGTAGCAACTCTTCCCATCAAACTCTATTGGACTGCCATGTGGTGGCTGAGGCGCAATCGGGACCAATTGATGCATACACTTGAATTCTACTGAAATAAACCCTTTGGTCAATTTGATGCCAAAATCATGGATGCTTCAGTCCCCTATCTGAAGTATTGTTTCCTACCTGTTGGTCACTGCAGCACTGTCGAGTGGTATTGAATGCACCCAGAAGCTGCTCGGTTGGCCCTGGCATGCACCCAAATGCATTGCAGAAGCATTTTGCACACTTTTGGAAATGCTTCCACAATGCAGTCAGGTGTGCACCCGGGACAAGAGGGTGGGTTGCAAACCACAATTGGATCTGGAAGCAGTTTCCAGAAACACCCAAAACAGCCCCATTATGCCAAAGCCAATCCAGGTGTGCTCAAATCTCTGGATAAAGAGAGCCCACATCTCGGATTGTGTTGAATAAAAAAAATGCAAAAAATTTGTATTGAATTAAAAAATTGTATTGAACACAAAAAAACTGAATCATATGGAATAAAAAATTATTGTATTGAATTGAAAAAAACAAACACCTGTTGTGCTGGATAAACTTTTTGTATGAGTGCTGCAGCCTGAATGAATACCAAGAACAGTACAGAGAGTGGGTTGTTTTGGGAGTAGTGCTGGGAATGGGAGGCTTTGCTATCAGGCTAGCTTGCCTGTCTCTTCTCTCTGCCCCCAAGTCAATCTTGAGCCCAATTTATCGTGTCTGGTCTTTTTTTTCCTTTATGTATGTCTCTGATGTAAATAGCAGCACCCAAATTAGCTGTGCTCAGTGGGAATTCATGATGGGTTATGGCCACCTGCTTGCTCTCTCCCTCCCTGCTCTGACTTTCAGGAGGCAGCTGTTTTGCAAACGCTGTGTGTATCAAATCCTGCCAATCCAATAATAATAATAATAATAATAATAATAATAATAATAATAATAATAATAATACTCAGTGTTAGAGAATTGGATCATCATGAAGTGCTACTACAACTCAGAACCTGAAAAGCGTGGCTACCAGAAGAGGATGTACCAACTCTGGAACCAAGAATTCCCACATTCAAATACAACCCATCTTCGACTGGCTGACCAGAGACAATTCATAGTCCAGAAAAAGATCTTCAGCGATGTTGAACTGGAAGAAATAAGGAAAAGCTGCAAAACTGAAGAACAGCAGACTTCTGTAGTGGCTGTGGGAGAAGCTCCCATATTGGGAGGCAGTAAACCAGAAGAAAGCATGGAAATTTTGCGTGAAGCTGAGCAAGAACCTGAAGGCCTTGGTGAGCTGCCAGGAATACTGACTACAAGGCAACAAGAACTGAAAGATAAAATCCTGAGCCATGCTGCCTCAAATGCAGAAAGAACAAGGCTTCAAGCTCTGAAATATATACCCAAAAAGCACCTAGCACCACTAATAAAAGACGCCAATGCTGCACTTGCAACAATTTACATAACATCTATTAAACAAACAGATCAGCTCGCCTACAGCACAGCAGTGATAGTAACAGAAGAACTGGGGATTGAACCACCAAAGACCTCTGGAAAATCAACTGGAAAACCAAAATGGAAAATCAGACTGGAATTGAAGATCAAGAGTTTGCGATCAGATGCAAGTAACTTAAAGAACATGAAGGAGAAAACACTGAGGAATGGCAAAATCAAGAAATACCTGGTCAAAAAGTACTGGCTGAACACAAGGAAGATTGAAGAAGCCATGGAAATTGTGAGGCAGCAGATAACAGCAACAGCCAGAAAAATTGAAAGATATGAAGCCAGAATCATCCAGTATAGACAAAATCAAATGTTCCAGTCAGATCAAAGGCGGTTCTACCAGGCGTCGAATCAGAAAGCAGATATAAAAGTAATAAAACCTGAGAAAAATGCGACTACTCAACTCTGGAAAAACTTATGGGAAACCGAGAAAGATTACAACAGAGGTGCTGGGTGGATAAAAGAGTTTGAAGAACATTTCTCCAAGAACAAAATGGAACAGATGGAAATAACAGCTGAAATGATCAGAGAGTGAAAAGAGTTAAAAACTGGACTTCACCTGGTAATGATCAGCTCCATGGGTTCTGGCTCAAGTACCTGACTAGCCTGCATGGAAAAATGGCTGAACAATTTAATGAAATGCTACGAACAGGTAACATCAGTCGGTGGTTAACAACTGGAAGGACTCTACTAATACAGAAGGATTCAGCAAAAGGGATAGCACCAGGAAACTTCAGGCCAATAATGTGTCTACCCACCATGTTCAAGCTGCTGACAGGATTCAGGATTTCTTGGAAGTAAATAACATCTTACCAGTGGAGCAGAAAGGCAATAAACAGAGAAGCAGAGGCACAAAAGATCAGCTCCTGATTGATAAAATGATACTGGAGAATTGTAAAAGCCGGAAAACCAATCTGCACATGGCTTGGATTGACTATAGGAAAGCATTTGATTCATTCAGCACAATCCTAACCATGTCTACTCAAAAGTAAGCCCCATTGTGTTTAATGGGTCTGACTCCCAGGAAAGTGTCTTTAGGATTGCAGCCATTGTCTTGGAACACCATACTCCAGATATCACTATCATAGAAAGCAGTCAGGTGTGGGTTGTTGACATCGCCATACCAGGTGACAGCAGAATTGAGGAGAAACAACTGGAAAAGATCTCCCGCTACCAAGACCTAAGACTCGAATTACAGCGTATCAAGAAACATCGCATAAATTGGCAAAGTACACAAAAAACCAACAAAGAAAAAATATGTTATTGCTGCGGGAATCGGGGCCCTGATTCCTGCAACATTATTACAAGTCTAACCCAGCCAAGAGAGGTTATAAGAAAAGAGTGTATGAAATCTGGAAAAGGAACACAAATATCAAAGCAAGGGTTAGCAGATTTAACTGTAATTGAGAAGAAAGGAAAACAAGTTGAAATCATTGATACAAAAACCCAGGTAATAAGATAAAGAACTGGAAAAAACAACATAATTCAAAAACACCTTGAGAGCACCTGAACAGCGTTGGGGCCACAGAAGTTACCATTCACTAACCAGAAAAAGCAGTTCAAATGGGGACAGCTTATATCTTGCAATGTTATTTATAATATCAAAATACCATCAAAAACTAGGCATCTCAGGTTCTTGGGAAGGACTTGATATCCGGGTAAAATAAACTGGTCCATATCATCAGACTGTGTGAAAATCAGTAATAATTGACAGCACAGTCCTAACAGTGATGGGCTTCAAATAAATTAACAACCGGTTCTCTGCCCATCTGGCAGCCACTTTTAAATGGCTATTTTTAAACTTTGTATGTCCTATCTCTCATTAACAACCGGTTCTGTAGAGTAGGTGCGAACCTGCTGGAGCCCACCACTGAGTCCTAACCATGTCTACTCAAAAGTAAGCCCCGTTGTGTTCAATGGGTCTTACTCCCAGGAAAATGTCTTTAGGATTGCAACATTTGTCTTTAACCCTAAACTGCGATCAGCCAAAGGTTTCACAGCACACTTATTTTGCTTAGCTCAGCAGTCAGTTTTCCCAGATCAGAAGTTAAACCAGAACATACAGTAAGACTTATAGTATGCTTTTCCAACCACACAGTCCTCCCCCTTTCCAGCATCCCGCAGCTTTACAAGGGTGGCTGAGTGCTACTCCAACTGACGGTCCCAATCCACAGTCTAAGAAATGGTGGCCAACCATATATAAGAAAAGCTTGGGATAATTAATCACAGTAGCAATCGGTGATGACATCCTCCTCCCAGCAGGGCTAAGTTAATTAGCTCAATGATGTAAATGCTTTGCACGACTAACTGCACGATCCAGAGTAACTATGGGAGTGCTTAAGAGACATTTACGTCAACATAGTGGAAACCTATGGGAAATTCATAGAGCAAATTTTTTTTCTGTCGACAGAAGAGCTCCCATAATTACTCTGGATTGTGCAGTTAGTGGAGCCTGTATAAGGACATCTTCCTTTGACTGACCTGATGCTGATGACAGTCAACCCCAATTTATTGGACAACTTGAAAAGTGAAAACCCAACCTTTTTTAGTTTATGAATGTTGTTTCCGGTGCTTTTTTAGCTAGCAAATTGCAAATGCCCCTTTTATCTCATAAATTCCTGCTGCCCCACAAAGTTTTCTGCAAATGGATTCTCATTAACACGGGGGAGGGCAATGTTGGCCTTTAGAACAGCAGAGAGTTGAAAGAGTAGAACATGCATTGAATGAATGAGTTCTGGGTATAACTGAAAAGTGTTGAAAGAGTGGATCATCAGAAAACGAACCATCAGAAGTGGGAAATACCTGTATACAACAAATAAAATGGAAAGGCTGTGGACAACATGCCTAGTTTGTGGTCTTCCTGGATTGTGATGCTGCAGCAGACTGACAGCCAAACCCTATGCATGTCTACTCAGGAGTAAGTTTCACAATAGTCAGTGGTAAGTCCCAAAGTTTCATGATTATCCCAGGAAAATGTGGTTTGGATTGCAACCTGAATGCTGAATCAAATGCACCCACTTTGGTCTGGTCCAGCAAGGCTCTTCTTATACAAGGATAAAAGTATTTTAAATGAGCAAAATGAAACAAAACAGCTTTAATAAGGGCACTCCTATATACCTGGGCACTCTTTTTCTTCCATCGGCCTCCTTCCACATTGCACACGGCCGAAGACAACAAGTGCCTGTTGCCTGATTTGCTCTGCAACAGCCTGTCCTCACTGGCTACTGAGGCACAAATGGCTGAAAGTGAACACACACAGTGAGACTCACACACAGGCTCCCTTTTTAAATTTGCTTAATCTCACCATGGATCTGCTGGCGCTTGTTTTAGAATAGCTTGCAGTGCCGCTACATTTAGCAACATTGGCTATCTTGGTTGAGAAGAGGGGGGTGCAAGGGAAGCTGGGCCTGTCTTCAGTATGGGATTTGCAATCCGTCTGCCTTCAAAACATGTATGTTGATATGTGTCTCTCTCCAAACTCCCCCTCACCAGTTATTTTCCAGGTAAAATGCTAGTTTCCTTCCCCTGCCTGTTTCCTGTGAAAGATTCACAGACTTTCAGAGAATTGGAGCAACATATCCCCCAGTTAACATCCAGTTTGCTCAACACTTTGCAACTCTGAACGGTTGCTACAAAATTGTATTTCTGTAGAAACCGTTTTTGTATGTGTCATTGGTTAGTTTTAATAAAGGTATTTAATAATGCCTATGATTCTTACCAGAATCAGCTTGAAGTCAATTGGACCCATTGCTTCCACTGCATCCTTGGCAGATGCCTCCAGCCAACCGTTAATTAGCCATCCCATTGACTTGCCTTAAAAAGCCATACCATTATGGCTTTTGAAATGTTCACATTCATGAAAAAGCCATAACCTCAGGTATGTATGTGCCAACGCCAAGAGCCACCCCAGGAAGAACAATAGGCTAGAAGGAAAACAACAGCACTACTGCTGGATTGTGCTTACCTGTGTCCACTGGTCAAGTTCAGCCATCTGATCCTTGGAGATCAGAGACTAACCCTACAAACCAGAGTAACGTCGGAGCAAGGACTCCCTGTAGTTACTTTGGATTGCGCTCTTAGGCTGCAATCCTAAAGACACTTTACTGGGCATAAGACCCATTGAACACAATGGGGCTTTCTTTTGAGTAGACATGGTTAGGATTGTGCTCAAATTCTTGGGCGCTGGGCCGAGGATCATTCCATCAGCAGTCACCAGGAAAAAGTGAATCTTGAGATTCCTGAACTCCCTACCTGGGGAAGGCTGGACTGAGAAAGGGCATGTTCCCTCCCCCACCCAGTTTCTCTGTGGGTATCCATACATTGTGCCAGACACTGGCAGTGAACATAGAAAATTGTTGCTTTACATAGCCATCATTATGTTTTGTTGATGATCCTTTCTGCAGTTTTCTCCTTTTCATGGTTGTTTACATACTAGAATCCTTGATGGCTTTGGAGACATTGCTCTTTCACAGTCACCCAGAAGCGATCTCAACATGTGGGTGAAAGCACCTATAGCAGTGATTTTCAACATTTTTCATCTCAAGGGATACTAACAAGGCACTGAAATTGTCAAGGCACACCATCAGTTGCTTTTACCATTGACAAGGGTTCAGATCCCCCGATTTTCCTATTAATGACTCTCCCCAAATTCCCGTGGCACACCCAAGGCCTATCCATGGCACACCACAGCACACTGGTTGAAAATCACTGACCTGTTTGTTGGGTCTAACCACTGGGCCTTTGTGGCACACAGAAGAAAGAAAATTGCATAGGTAGGCAAGACAGAGAGAGAAATGATGAGGACTGGGTTGACCCTGCTAGCTCCTTCCTCCCCATCTTTGAGCCAGCTGATCACCTGATGTGTTTTGCTGTAGTGACATGGAATGTGTGACATTCTTGAGCCATGTTTTTCTAAAAGGTGGTGACATGCTTCTCCCTAAGACCTTGTTGCTCTCAGAGACCTAGGGTGCAATCCTAACTTAGGCCAGCCCAACACATCAGATTTCCCATTCCATGATGATGTAGGGAGGCAACCACATGTCCTAAATCCCCCCCCAGGAGTGGTGCAGATGTGCCTTATGACATTTTTGTGACATCCCCAGGTCAGCACAGGACTTATGCCAGGACTTAGGCCAGCCTAAATGGACGTTAGGATTGCACCCCTAATCTTCAAATGAAGTGGAAGAATGAGCCTAGTGATCTTGGCACCAATAGATTGCTGGTACATAGCATTGCCCTATAGGGGAAAAAGTTTGCAAGAGACCCACAGAGGAAATTTACATGTACGTGTGGCATCTGCTCTGTCCTCACCTACCTGATATGGCAAGGAGGCAGTTGCATAGCCCAGGAATATGGCAAGGATCTAGGAGAACTTGCTCACTATATATATATATATTTTTTTTTTGGGGGGGGGGGGAGGCTAGTATGTCATGGGCACAAGCTCTTTGTAGTAGTTTTTTGAGAGATCCTATGGTAGTACACATGACTGTCTCCAAACATTTGAACTCCGAACATCAGAATTCACTTCAGTGCTACTCAGATTTTCTCCCACTCTCAGGTTCATCTGTAATTTGGAGACTGGATGTGCAGTGTGATGTGTCAGGGTGATGCGTTTCCGATGGCTTCCTCCCACCTATGCAGAAATGTCATGCCCTGGAATGTTCTCAGGTAACTCATTGGAGTTGGAGCGCAGACCTGTAATGGAAATGAGCAAGACCCCTCAAGGAGGTAGGTCTGGTGTCACCAGTGGTTCCTTGATCAGGCAGGCATGCATGGGGTTAACTCCAGGACCTTAGATTGCATTGACAGGGAAGATGCCCTTCGGAGCCCTCTGTGGAGCGTCCACAGCCTCATATTTTGTGAAAGTGGTATACAAAAGGTACACAACATTTTCCAGGGGTGTTGCAACACCCATAATTTTCTTGTATTTTATTTTAAGAATTTACACCTTGACGTTTTCCCTCCAGGGGATGCATGTGGCTTTACAAACAGCAATGAAAATCACAATAACATCTTCTGGATTTTCCAGCAATCCCCACCATAACCTACAGGACTCACCATGAAATATCTTCAGCCACGTTTCCTTTTCCTTTTTTCACAGTACCACAACACACTTTTCCTGCTAAACACCCATGTTTGCATGGACACTTTCAATGTCTTTCAATGATGTCTATGAACATCCATTCTTCCCACCACTGGCACTGATGTAGCTAGAGGTGTTTGCCCCATTTCATTCCCTATGTTGGAATGGCTCCAAAGGGAACGGCCGTTTGCTTGCCCGGTGGAGGTTCTCTGCAAAACATAGTCCTTTGCACCCTCTTGTAGCTACACCACTGCCTGCTTTCTACTCACATTCCTGATTTCTCAAAAATAACCTTACTTTGCATCTCCAAACCTACAGCTTTCTACTACATTCTGTTACAGCCTCCTAATTTTACTGGGGCTCAATAAGGTTTAATGCCCTTCCCTAGGAGGAGGAGTCTTCCTCAATAATAATTTTCTTTCAATTTTGTTTCAAAGTTTGGGATTTGACGGATATTCCTGCATTGCAGTGGAAGACCTATAGCTAGAGGTGTTTGTTTCTGGTTTCTACTAAACACAATAGGTTTACTTAGTGTTTTTAACTGGGGGAAAAAGGTACCAGTACTCACCACAGGTCACCCCAAACGACTTATTATTCATTAACTACGGGGGGGGGGGGGATAGAAAGTGGAAGAAGGTGCTGAGTACCTGTGCATACCCCAAGAAAAAAGTCATGAGCTTATTTCTGAGTAAAATGAATATCATTTTCAAACACCTTTACCCAAAGCCAGTGGTGGGCTTCAGGGGAGTCTCACAGGTTCTATAGAACCCTTTGCTAATGAGTGCCTGGTTCTGAGAACCAGTTACTAATGGGACATAGAACCTGTTGTTAATTTAGGTTATTAGGACATAGAACCTATTGTTAATTTATTTGAATCCACTGCCCATGGCTCAAAAGTAGAATAAATTTGCATGCAGAAGGTCCCTGGCAACCTCTTCAGATAATAGCGGACCTTAGATAACAAGTTATAGGAAAGGCCATTCTTTGCATGAGACCTTAGATAAGGGCTGCTACTCAGAGCAGACAAGTTTGACCAGTGATCTGAGAGCTTCATGAGCAAAAATCTACAGCTGTGCTGTTCTGCTTTTAGCAAGAGGTCCTATAGATGAATGGGATAACTTGTGTTGCATGCAAAAGATCCCCTATTCCATTCCCAGCATTTCCCTTCAAAAGGATCTCAGGTAGCAAGACTGCGAATGCTCTGCAAGCTTGAAGTGCCCTACCAGTTTGAGTAGACAAACTGAAGTAGATGGAACGGGATTGGACCAGATGAAACAGATGGACTCCACGTAAGGCAGCATCATATGTTTGAGTAAGGTTTTTTTGCAGAAGGCCATGGGAACTTCTCTGCTTGTAGGCTGAATCTCCCCACACAACATTTGCCCTGGAGGAAACTGAAGAGACATCTCTCTATTGCTGCAATTCTAAAGACACTTTCCTGGGAGTAAGAGCCATTGAAAACAATGGGGCTTACTTTTGAGTAGACATGATTAGGATTGTGCTCTTTATCACTTCTTCTACCTTTCTTTATGTTCCTTTGGCATCTCCTTCTACACCCCAGTCCAGGGTTTCCCAATCTCTGCATCTGCAATCTCTGTCCCTCTCTGCAATCTCTAACTTCCTCACTCCAGCCTCTTTCCTTCACTATTCTGGACAAGGATCTTGCCCTCATCTGGAAACTAATCCTGACTCCCCATTACCCATACATTGCTTTATGATAACATCCTCCGCAACTCTTCATTCTACTGAGCAGCTGTATGTCTCTGATCCAAATCCTCCATTGGTTCAACCCCATCTCTTTCCTCCGCTAGGAAAATGAAATATGCAGTGAAATGGAATGGGACAGGGCTCTAAAGCTTGCAAGAAGAAGAAAAATCCTGCAAGCTATTCTGGAAAAAAAGGAGAATTCATTCACATAGCCCCCATCTGTCTCCTGCAACCAGAGGGGCAGCGGGGCTTGTTACAGAGAATGCAACATGCGCAGGCCATACTCCACCCGCTCTCGGAGTGGCAATGTCCACCCCTGCAGTAGCAGGGTATCCAGTGGGAAGGTTGAGATCATTCGCTGGCGGTCCACGAAGGTCAGAAGGTACTTCCCAGCTGGGCGGGTTAGCACAATCTTTGTGCGATCATGGTAGAAATTGACCTGGAGGAGGAAACCACAAAGGGGTGAGAGCATCTGGATGGATGACAGGGAGTATCCAGGCAGAGGAAAACATTGGAGAAGGGCAGAAAGAAGCACAGCCAAGCTGTTCAAGCAATACTGTTCAACTGTTGGAAGGGACCTTGGAGGCCATCTAGTCCAATGCCCTACTTGGTGCAACCAACCAACTGCTTGAAAGCTTCCAATGAGGGATCACCTACAGCTTTACTGAGATTGCTGGGATCCACTGGACCCGGTACATGATGGTTTAATGCAGAGATTTTCAACCTTTTTCATCTCATGGCACATTGACAAAGTGCTACAATTTTCAAGGCCCACCATCAGTTGTGTATCCTTTACACATTGGACTAAATGGTGCTTCCTTCTTTAAATTTTTCAGTTTGATGCGGCTGCTGATTTCAGCTCCTTGCAGATTTGATCCTCTGTTGTTTAAAGTTGTATAAAATGATTTTATTTTTTTCATAAGCCACAAACACTCCACTCATGCCTCTTTTTAAATACCTTGCAAGGAAACCTGTAGCTTACAGGACAGCTGGAAAAGGGCTCCACTGGACACTGCATGCATGTGAGTGAAGAGAGAGACAGGAAAACCAGGGGATTTTTCTCACATTGAGATGCAAAGGCAAGAAATTAATTACCTGCAAAGTTCCATCATTGAAAAGCATCAAGAGGGCTTCATCAGATTTAGCAAAATGCAAGAGGTACAAATTGTCTGTAGAGCTCCCAGGATTGGCCTCCTGTTTTCCACCCTATGATGGACAAAGGGATAAGATTTCAACACATAGAAAAGCCAGGACAGCAGGATCATCATCATCATCATCAGAGGGACCCCTGGGCAGCCCATCAGCCCCCTGGGGCTGGACAGTGCTGTTTCCAGCCAGATGTCTCTGTGATGTCCATAAGCAGGATATGCAAGCAACAAATCTCCCCTATTGACTTCCACTTGAAATGACTTCCACTTTAGCTTTCATGGCTAAAATGTGTCTACCCACCTTATAGCCATCTAAACCACCAACAAATCTTGCAGCAAAGAGTTTCACAAGTTAGATTTCTCACATTTTTATCCCACCCTTCTTTGGAGTAGGTCTGGGTGGTATTCCTCCTTTTGTCCTATAATCTTATGAGCTGGATGAGGCTGAAGAATAGTGGCTAGTCCAAGGTTACCCAGGAAGCGTGCAAGGATTTGAACCCAGATTGTACTGGTTTAAATCCATCTAGACTCTCAAGTTTATTATAGAGTGTGCAGGACTTTCTTTAGCTGGGCTGAATTTATGCATCCTGAGCTGAAAAAAAATTTAATGCTTTGAGGTTGGGAGAGAATAATGTCTCTCCACCTCGCTCTAATACCTTGATCAGGACCATCACATAGCCATACGGAAGGGAAAAGAAACTTTGAACAAGTTGAAGAAACTTTGAAAAAGTTCTTCTTTTTCTTGTCCCCCTCCTAGCTCTACTTGAGCCCACCACTCACCTCCTGCAGCCACTGCTGCATGTACTCTGTGAAGAAGTGAAGGATGTCCATTTTAATGTTCAAGAAAGCCGGGACTTCTGATATTGAGAAGAATACAGGCTTGTGGGCCTCCCTGCGGTAGCAGACTTGCCTGGAATGGGGGGATAAGGGAGGACACCATCAGATCTCACCTGCCATAGCAATCATCTCCATAATGTTTCTCATCCAGACAAGTACAGCCCAGCAATGTTCTTCAGGCAACTGAGATTGAAATCTGTATTGTGCATTTTGTAATAATCTGCACTGAACATGTATCCTGAAAGAAAGGTGAGGGTGGGGGGGGGGGAAATACCCACTGGCGCTGAGGGCAGAGTGTAATGTGTGTCCCATCGGCAAGGAGGACCCCAGTTGATCCGTCAGAGACCAGGTAGCCAAATCCATACTTGTTTGAATAGTCCACCCATTTTGTGACCATCCGGACAGAACTGGTTGGGTGCTGGTGCCCGTGGTTCTGCTCCACTGCAGAGACAACAGAAGGGTAGCTACAGTTAAAGAACTCAGCATCTCAAAACTTTCACTTCTCACATTTTATTTAATTAGTACAATATTTTCATTTTTTAATAAAATATGGCTCAACTCTGCTTTCACACTAGAGCCCTTTTCTGCACTTGGTTGGAATTAAAATGGAAGTAAAAGCAATTTCCATACTTTGTGAAAGTATTCATTACTCAATAACATTTTGCCTGTGGTCATGATGCTTAGACAAGGTTTACACACAAGTAAGCTGCCTTCAACAAATTGTGTCTGCAGGTCCTACTGATTACCTGTTTGCACGTCCTATTGATAGTACTGCTTCCTAGTGATCATAGTGAGAAGATTAGTGAGGAGTTGTCTCCAGGTACTGTACAACCTCTTTGCTGCCTGGACCCAAGTCTATACACCTCTCTGGTCCCCCAAACACATGGTGCACAACAGCATATTCCCCCCATCTGTTCTCTGCCTCCTCCATCTTATCCCCCCACAACACCACCCCATGGTTCTCTTCAAATTGACTTTCTTGGGGTGACCATATGTCCTGTCTTCCCAAGACATGTCCTAGATTTTAGCCTTGTGTCCTGGAAAAAAACACTTCAGGGTCCTTTTCCTTGTAAACAGGCAGCATGTAGCCTTCTTATATTTAATAAATTGTATGTAATAATCTATATTATATATAGTTTTTTTACATAAATTGAATGTAATAAACTATGGTTGCAATCACAATCTCCACTTTGGCTGTCCTAAGACCCAGCATAAGTCCTGTGCTGACCTCACAAAAGTGCCATAAGATACTTGTGCCCCATTGCCGGGGGGTGGGAAAGCCAATGCACAGGTATATGCCAACCTCCCCACACCACCATGGGAAGATAGGCCAGCCTAAATTGATTAGGATTGCCCACTGAATGTAATAGTTTTAAATTTAATAAGTAATATAGTGTTTAAATTAAGTACATGAAGCTATGAGTATTTTTAGCTTTTATTTTGTTACGTCCTACATTTTTCTTGGATGTCCTACATTTGGGAGAGGACTTTGTCTGGTTATGACATATGGTCACCCTGAAGAGGGTAGCACCTTCGTGGTCAGTGGGATAGCTGCAAGTGTTGGCAACCCTGAATCCTGGCTACAACTAGGTCTTATTAGCAAGCAGGCTTTTGTTGTCTCTTGATTAATCAGGTTCTGTTCCCAGCCATGGCGGAGTGTTAATTACTAGCTTGCTTTCTATACTTTTTTCTTTTATAACAAAACAGTACTATTTTGCACTAAAAAAAAGAAACTAATGTGAAAACTAGTAATTAAACTCCCCCTTCCCTGTGGGGAGCTGAAGGTGTCTAATTGATTTAATTATAATTAATTCATCAGCTGGGATAAGAAGCCTGAACCAGGTCAGGGGCTGCAAATAGGAAGCATCTGATTAGAGGCACAGGAGCTTCAAAAGGCTGAACATGATCAGTTGTCTCCTGCATCAGCCTGGACAGTGCAACGATGAGTTAACTGGAGCAAAAATGGCCACAGATCAGCTCTGACAAAAATACACGAGGAAGAGAAGACACGACACAATATACGCAAGACAAAAATTGGACTGCACTGATTTGGCAACACTGTCTTGGGAGTCACCATAGAAAGGAGGTCAGTAAATGTTGGCCAATTTAGCACCAATGCAGCCTATCAGTGGACATGGGAGTGCTTGGAATCCTGAACTGGGAAAATAATGATCAAGTTGAACTTCCTGGTGTTGATCGTGATTAAATGATCAAACTGAACCCCCTGATCTAGTAAAGGCAGGTCTTATTTGTAAGTAGTGAGAGGGGGAGACCAGCAAAACCCTAGAAAGAAGTCTGCTTATTTCACAGACCAAGCAGGGGATATATTGTGGCACCCTCAGCCTCACCCAGGGGGATCGTCTTCAGACAAGTCCGCAGCACTTGGTCAGCTTTTTCAATCACACCTCCAGGGGTCCACTTGGCATCTGCTTGGAGAAGAAGAGAGAGTTTTATATGAGCCATGTTGGGGTTGGGAGTAGAAGGAGGAAGTGTCAGGTTCTCAAGATTCCAGCAAAAGCTTGATGAATCCATATCCAAGAAGTCCCAGCTTTCCATCACTCTGCAGGTGTGTTACTAAGGGTGTGGGGGGGTGCAGGCTGCAACAGGTGAAACACCCAAAGACACTGACACACACTGGGGTCTGTGACACCCCAAAATGCAACTTTGCAATGGTGTGGGAAACCCCATCATGTCATATACCATTGGATGCGTATTTAAGAGCAAAAGCCAATACAAAAATATGTTTTGACATAACACTTTCCTACCAAATGTTATGACCAAAAGACTAAAAAATGCATTGAATTCTATGGAAAGTGAAAGTCACCCATATTGCGGTTTACTCGTGAGTAGGCAAATGTGCCATAGTCCATCAGAAAGGGTAGGCTGAGAGGAATCCAAGGAATCCAAGAATTGTCCTGATTCCATGAATGTAGCCCCTACAAATCCTTAGGAGGAGGTCCCTGATGATTGCATTGAAAATGAAAGTGATCCGCACAGCAGTGTTTACTAGCGAGTAAGCAAGCATGGCTCGGCTGGTGTGGAAGGTCAGTCCAGTGGAATACAAGGCTTCCAAAATGGTCCCTGGGTCCACTCACCCTCTGCTTCAGACCAGCTGTTGTTCAAAGAGCCCTTCATGAGCAGTCGAATAGGGAAATTGCTGGGGTCCTCACTGATGTCCACACTCTCCTTGTCTTCTTCCTTAGGAGTGATGGTGAGAGAGAAAGGGAAGCAACAGGGGAACAATCCGTGAACCCAAGGGACAGAGAAAATTAAATCTCTACATCCCATAATATCCGATTAAAGGGTGTCCAGAAAGAGAGTGTCCCATTTGCCTCCTCTACCACTTCTCAGTCTTTGAACAATCCTACCCCCTCACTTGGGTAAGCATATGTCATAACCCAAAAAAGAGGACAAGGCTTCCCAAAATGTAGGACATCCAAGAAAAATGTAGGACATAATGAAATAAAACCCAAAACACTCATGTATTTTGCTTTCATAGGGTTAATTGAAACACTCTACCGCTTCTTGTTATATTTAAAACCATTACAGATAATTTATTATTAACAAGAAGGTGATATGCTGCCTCTTCACAAGGAAATGGAAGACTATGAAGATTTTTTTCCAGGGCACAAAGCTGAAATTCAGGACATGTCCTGGAAAAGGGGGGCATATGGTCACCCTGCCCCTAAATTGGAAACATAGTACTATGCAAATAATAATGAGCACTCTGAATTTACTCCTTTGGTTTCCTTCTGCCCCATAATCAAGGCTGTCCTTACCAAGCTGGGATGCTCTACCACTGAGCATTGTGGCGATCCTTGTGGCAGAGTTTCTTTCTTGGGCAAGAGGTTCACTGTGTGAGGAAAGGCAGAAATGTACAGTGGTTAGGTAGTGGGCATAAGCATTTCAGATTAAGGAATTTATACCCTGCCTTTCCCATGCCAATGCAAATGCCCAAGGTGGCCCACAAAGCTTTATAATCATGCTTTTTGCATTTTAGGTTGTGAGCCCTTTGGGGACAGGGACCCATTAGCTATTAATTAGTATTATTTCTCATTTTTTTGTAAACCACTTTGTGAACTTTTTAGTTGAAAAGCGGTATATTAATATTGTGGGTAGGTAGGTAGATAAAGTAATACAAGTAAAAACATCAAAGCATTAAAAAATTAATTTTAACAACCGGTAAAAAACATCAGAGGTTGAGTAACAACTCAGGCCACTGCACTAATGATAGATTTATCTAATCATAGATCCTAATAGCTGTGTAGCTGCTTTGGGAGCCAAACTAAAAGACATGGGTATATGGAAATTATAGCTGCAATACTGTATATACTTTGCAACACAGCTGGAACCAATTGTATCGGCTCTGCCTTTCCATTGGACTATTTCAGTGGCGTGGAGAGGGGGGATTTGCTGCTTGCGCAACAGCCTATCCTCCATATTAATCTACCCAGGCCTTCGTGCTTTCCATTCAGCGTATGCAGCGCTGAGCATGATACCATAGTCTTTCAAGACTGACGGATGCCTGCTTTTTCCTGAAAGAAAGCCTTATTGAAAAAGTGGGATTTCCTTCTGAGTAGACATGCATAGGATTGTGCTGATCCTACACCCTCCCAATCGCCTCCATCTCAGAATACTTCTACTAATAATACTCACCAGTCCTGGATTCCTGGCAGGGGGAGCCCCAGAAAAGAACCTTAGCAGCTTTCTGGAAGAATTTCCGAAGAGGGTTGGCAAGAGAGAAGATGGGGGCAGAATGACATGTTCGGGAGGACAGCCGAGTAGGAGTGAAGCCCTGTTGGAGATATGGAAAAAGCATAATTATGCCACTTATGATTATGGAGATATGGAAAAAAGCATGGATTTCAAAAATAAGTTCCAGGTACTAAGGAACATTTCAGGTACTCAAGGTGAATAATCCATGTTAATAGTGTTGCTTCTGTAGCAAAAGGAGGACAGTTTCACAGGAGCGTTTGGGGGCATGAGGAGTATATAGAAGAGGATCTGCTCTTCAGGAGGTCTAAAAAAGAAAGTGGCTGAAGAAATGTGGGGTGCTGTGGGGCCATTGGGGATGAAGGGTCACATCATGACAAGATGAGACCAAAAAATGGATAGGCAGGAGGGATATGGACCAAGGAACTGCTTACTGGCTGGTCCAATGAAAATTCCACATAGCCACCCTGGCTGAGGTTGCAATCCTAAAGACACTTTCCTGGGAGTAAGACCCATTGAACACCATGGGGCTTACTTATGAGAAGACATGGTTAGGATTGTGCTCTAAGAGTTCTTGATAGACCTCTGTTCCTTCGCTCCCTCCTCTAATATGCTCTCTCAATTCAATTTTCATGCCCTTCATGAAGCATAGGAAGGCTTCCAATCAGCATAGTTTCAACCATAGTACCTGGATGAAGAAGGGATGATTGAGGGTCTCCTCCAGGGTGGGTCGAGCAGCTGGGTTGGGTGCCAACAACTTTCCAATTAGCTCCCGGGCACTGGGCGAAATGTTACTAGGCATGGGATAGCGACCCTCTCGGATACATCGGTACATCTCTTGTTTGTGTGAGATCTCAAAAGGGGAGCAACCTGTTAGGGTAGTGTACCTAGGAAAGAAAGATACAGACAGTCAGAGATGAAACAGGAGAAGGCATCATAAAGAAGCATCGTTAGTGCTTATGGGCACTAACAAAATCCTTTGTGAATCTGCGGGAGGTTTTTTCCCAGTCTTGGCACATGACACTAACATTAACCATATATGGGAACATAATTTTTCATGCTACTAAATCCCTTTCCTAAAATGGACTGTGTTTAAAATGGGGAATCTCTGTTTATGATCAATGCCTCCCACTGTTTTCTTCTGCCCGCGGTTGGCATGTCCGCCTTACCTCTAGGCAGTTTGACCAGATGACTGGATTTTCCCGGACAGAACCAGATATGAGACCCTGGAATTAGAAGTCAGGAATAGTGGGGGGCCCTATCCAGCCATTTATTGGCATTTTAGGCCTGGTAGCTGGAGCTACTTGGAGAAACCGACATGATGCATGCACTGGGAAATGTAGTTCTTCCACTGATGGAATGGAAAGGTGCTTTAGCATGGGGAGGAGGGTGGGAGGGAATTATAGTTTTTCCCCTCCTCCCCATGCTAAGTAGCTCCCGCTACCAAATGGCAAGGAAAATGACTGTGCTTAGCAGTGGCTCCCAGTCCCTGCAGAGAAAAAGATCTGGGGAGAGGAAATTCTGCTTGCTGTGCAACGGAAGGAAGGAGGGAGCTCAGCTGAGGCTGCTGGAGAGCAGAGCAGAGGAAGGAGGGAGCCTTGGAAGTAGAGCTGCTGCTGCTCTGAAACTTTGCAGTGAGTTTGGTTTGGAGGGAAAGAAAGGGCAAGAATTAATTTTTTTAAAAGCAGGGTTGCCAACTGACCAGAGAAACCCCAGCCTCACCTGCTCCTATGCCTCTGTAGATGGATCCACTAATATATACTTTACACACAAAAGCATGTAATTCACAACAAGGGCTTGAGTGGCTCAGGTTTGGGGCCTTTCATCCAGCTATTCTCAAAGCAGAGGAGCAGGGGCTGGGTGTAAACTTGGCAACCTTCTAGTGGGGATAACTCCTGGATTCTTAAGTTTAAGCCTCCAAGCCCAATTGTGTCCACTCAAAAGTACTATAGTCAATGGAACTTATATTGTGTAAGGGGGCAAAGGAAAGGCGGCTGAAAGACCAAGCCTCTGCATGAATGGTTGGGCCTGTTTTCAGGGGACTAAGGGCACAATCCTGACCAATTTAGCCTGGCCTAACTCAAATGACATATCTTTCCGAGATGGTATGGGGAGGTCAACATATGCCTTTGCACTGGCTTAACCCCCCAAGAGTGTGGCAGGAGTGTCTTATGGCACTTCTGTGACACCCCCAAGTTAGCATAGGATTTATGCCAGGGGTTATGCTGGCCTAACTGGAGGAACCTATGTCATATGTAGATCAGCCAGCTAATTTCCTCTACCCCTAGAGTTACTTACATTATGCAGCCCAGTGCCCAAATGTCCGATTTGAAGGAGTGCCCCTTCTTAGCGATAACTTCAGGAGCCAAATAATTTGGAGTCCCACAGACCACTCTGTGGAGCATGAAAAGGGGAAAGTGGGTATGGAGAAAGAGGGAAAAATATATTATAAATCCAAGAAAGCTGTAATTCAAAGCAAACCAGGTTTAATTGTTTTCATGTGGTATGGAGTTCCATAGGCAAGAGTCAACTTCATCAGATGCCAGCAGCTTCAGCTGAGAATGTTCGGGGTATTAATTGACACATAGCTGGAAAGCCTAATATTGAGCATTGCTTGAACCATGATTAGTGGAACACCAAACCCAGGATTTCAGTAACCAGCCCTGTGAAAACACACCCTACAATCCAGAGTAACTACGGGAGAATGTAATAGACATTACATGCACCCGTAGTTATGGCACCACCTAGTAAAAACCTATGGGCAATTCATATTGCAATCCAGAGTAAATTGTTCTTACACCAGAGCAAGGACTCCTTATAGTTACTCTGGATTGCACTCACATTTACTGTTGGCAACCTTGTTTTCCAACCTTGGAAAAAACCAACCTTGGAAAAAAACCTTTCCAACCTTGGAAAAAAAAAACACTATCAGGTTTGCTAAGGATTTTCTGTTCTTAAGCACCTCTTTACTGCTGTAATGGAAAAAATGGAGTCATGCCATATGATGGGAATCCATGAGCTTGTCTTGCCAAAGCTATAACTCTGGCTGCTCAAGTACGTAAGTAAAACGTTGGGTGTATGTTTTGGAAATTTATTATGTTTCTATTTAACAGCTACAATCCTAGTGTCAGAAATAAAGGGAGCCTTATACATTCCCTGACGCAATACAGCAACCTCTTAGGATGTGAGAGAAAAATGGTGAATGGGAATAATACCTGGGTTCAAAAGAATATGGGTGCAACCAGTTCACTACATCCTTGTATCCTGTAAAGATACCGGAGGAGGGGATATAAAAGGATATAAAGAGAGAAACAATAACTAGGATTTATTCAACAGGGAAGGAAACTGAAAACCCCAAAAAGAGAAAAGGAAGGAGATCAGTATCAACAGCTTAAAATTTTAGGGTGACTCCTTACATGAACATGGGAGACCCACAGGTTTTATAACATACAGCGGGGTGAAAAAGCAGGTTTTTCAGACTTGTCTGCAGTTGCTAGACCTCAAGGACTCAGTCCTACTCAGGTATATGATCCCATCAATCCTATGAAGGTAGGATCCAATTGATCCTATCCAGGTATGGAACAAATTTTCCATACCTTGAGGATGCCTCCATATCTACCCTCTCACTAGATGCAATACACAACCCATTAGTATTTTTCTACCAGTGCTGCAAAGTTGGATAGGATTTAAGCTCTAAAATCAGCAGGGATAGGGTTAGTAGTGTACACAATTCAAGGGACCCTTCATGTCATCTTGTAAGCAGACTGAGAACATCTGAAAAGGGACAGTATGTGATTAGGGAATTGGACTGAGACTTAGAAGATCCAGGTTCAAATCTGCCCTCAGCTGTGAAGCTTCCTGGATGACCTTGGGCCAGACCCTCACTCTCAGCCTCACCTGCCTCACAGGGGTGTTGTAAGGACAAAAGGATAAAAACTTTGTAAACCACTTTGGCTAAAACTGGCTTGTTCCCCTTACTCACCCACGCCTCCGGTTGGCTTGTTCTTCTCGGGTCGCCAATCCTAGGTCTCCAATCTTCACTCGCATGTTCTTTGTGATGAAGAAGTTACCTGGAAAAGTGAGGAGCTATTAAACACGTTCAATTATGTGCATATTGGCTGAGGAAAGAAACAGGACTTACTCCCAAGTAAACACTGGGCTTACTCCCAACGACACTGGGCTGCGGTATGAAGACATTTCCTACATGGACTCCACAGAGTCCAACACATTCATGCAGCAAAAGCTCGATCAGCGACTTTCAACCAGTGTCCCATGGCACACTTGTGTGCCCCAAGAGCTTTATAGGTATGCCATGGGAGTTTGCAGAATTATTTATTAAATGATTATCAGTTATTAATAGGGCTATTGAGGTGTGTGAACTCCCACCAGCAGCATGGTGTGCCTTATCAATTCTCAAGACTGATGGTGTGCCATGAGATGGAAAAGGTATCAAAATAATTGTGCTAGGTCATTGTTTCCAGAATTTAAGTTGAAGTTTATATTTTTCTGTTGTTATGCATTTTTTAAATATGGCTTGTGGGATGGTTTATTATAGCTGTGCCTTAAAGGAAGTGATTTGTGCTGCAATCACAAAGACACTTTCCTGGGAGTAAGGCCTATTGAATACAGTGGGGCTTACTTTTGAGTAGACATGGTTAGGATTGTGCTCTTGATTAGTGAGACATAGGAGCCGCATAATCCAGGGTGACAAGATGCCCAAACCTCAAAAGGTGGACAAGGATTCTTCTCAGCCTGGCCTTTCTGTCAGACAGTGGTACATTTGCCTACTCACAAGTAAAACCGTGATATTGGGCACCTTCATTTTCCCATAGAGCTCAATGCATATTTTTTTTAGTTTTTTGGCCATAACATTTGATAGGAAGGAGATATTTCAAAACTGATTTTTGCATTGGATTCTGCTCTTCTATAAGAATCCAACGACTTATGACATGATGAGGTACTGCACACCATTGCAAAGTTCCAAAATGAAACCAAAAGGAGGACAAAGAAGGCATTTTGGAGGACAGACAGACAGAAGGCTAAAAAAGAAGACAAATCTGGAAAATTCTGGTCATATGATCACCTTGGCATAATCTGGTCTGCAATCCTATCCATTTTTATCTGGCGAGCTTCATTGACTATAATGGAATTTGCTTCTGAATAGACATGCATAAGATTAGGATCTCTGATAATAAGTTTATCACCAAAAACTGACAAAAATAAACAACATTTTTAATGGTGGGATTCAATTGTATGGAGACTTAAAGGATCTGCAGTCTTTATTACAAACCTTGGTTCCTTACTAGGTAAAAGCGTTCTTTCCTTATTTTATTGGACAAATAATCATTGCTCTGCCAGAGCAATGAAGGGTTATAAAAAGGACACGTACTGATTTATCGTCGCGACTAAAAAACATTGAGGCTTAGTTTGTGTGAGAAAGAGATTGCATGCCACATGCAGGCCAAATAAGAACTGCATTCCCTTTGCTGGGTCTGCACCATGTCCTGCCTGCAATAGTGCAATGAGGTCACCCTGCAGGCATTTACTCCGACGCTGGAGTGGCCAAGGATCCTCTACCCTGAGATAGCCGGTTCTGCTGCTGTTGCTGCTGTGTATTTTTAATCCCACTCTTTAAATCTCCAGCAGCCCTACGGGGTCCTAGGACAAAGGGCAAATCTGGGGCAGTGGGTGATTCATTCCTCTTGTACCACAACACCCACAAGTATGAGATTATCCCCCAAATCCAGAGTAACTATGGGAGCACGTAAGAGACTTTACATGCATCCGTAGTTACTGCACCACCTAGTGAAAACCTATGGGAAATTCATATTGGAATCCAGAGTAAGTTGTTCTTACACTGGAGCAAGGACTCCCCGGAGTTACTCTGGATTTTGCCCTAAAGCTGCAATCCTAAAGACACTTTCCTGGGAGTAAAAAACCCATTGAACACAATAGGGCTTACTTTTCAGTAGACATGGTTAGGATTGGACTGTTAATCTCTACCCACGTGTAAGTAAATAGGGTGATAATTTCAGTAGTGATTCCAGTAGTGCCAGGACCTCCAAGTCCTTTATATTGTGGGTTTTCATAATATTACATTAATTTATCTACAGTATTTATATACCGCATTTCAATTTAAAGTTTACAAAGCGGTTTACAAAGAAAATGAAAAAAATTAATGGCTAATGGATCCCTGTCCCAAAAGGGCTCACAATCTAAAATATAACTATTAGATACATTAATGCTGTTTAAGCCATAGGATGAAAATGGATTCCATGCTGGAACCTGGGGTAGCCCCGTGCCTGAAAAACAGCATGCATGCAATGGTAGATAGACAGACCTGACTGGTTCTACCCTAGTTATGGCTCTGGTCATAGTTAAGAAATCAGTCATACTTACAGAGGAGGAAATAAACAATGGCTGCAATCCTAAAGACGTCTTCCTGGGAGTAAGACCCACTGAATACAATGGGGCTTACCTTTTCAGGAGACGTGGTTAAGATTGCACTCAATGGCTATTAGATCCACAGCAGCTACATGGACCCACCTTCAGAGGTAGTTTACCTCTGAATGCTACAGTGGAGTGACAGCAAGAGAGGGCTATTTCCTTCATGCCCAGCATGCGCTTTCCCATTACAGCATCTGGTTGGCCACTATGTGAAGCAAGATGCTGGACCAGGTGGTCATCCAGGTTCTGAACCAGCAAAGCTTTTATGGTCTAATAACCATCTGACTTTCTCCTGGGAAAGGGCCATGGATCACATGTTTTTCATGCACATAGCGCATGTTTTGCATATATCAAAGTCCCAAGTTCAACCCCCAGCAGCATCTCTAGGTAGAAAGAGAAAAATTTCTGAGTTGGCAATATTGAGCTGGATGGATGGACGCAATTTCCATATCCGGTGATTCAGCAATCACAGATATATACTGATTTGGTATAGGACTCAATGAGCGCTAAACTGATCACTTTTTACCATCTCCATCACAGTGTCGCAGAAATTCACAGCAAATCTCATCATGCGATTCAGGCAGATGAGCTTGTTATGTGCTATAGGGGAAGGTGACACTTTCCAGGCCCTTCCAGTCCTGGTTTGAAGTAAAACTGCACCCTTGGTCTTTGATTGACTAGATCAGCAGTTTTCAGCCAGTGTGCCACAGCATACTGGTGTGCCGTGAATGGTCCTCAGGTTTGCTGCAGGCTTTGGGGGAGAGAATTATTTATTGGGGGATGTGAGCCCCTCAGCATTGTCATGTGTAGAGGTATAGTTGGAGGTGGTGCAAAGCTCTCAGTTTTGCAGGTGCCTGAATGTGCCATGCCAGCAGCCCCCTCTTGCTCCACTTTGGAGTTATTTCCAGTACAAAGAGCAAAATGGATAGAGAATATGCATTTAGGCACCGAAAAACTTAGTGCTTTGCACCCCCTTAGCTACACCACTACTACTGTTATCTTGTTGATTGTTAAAAAAAAGATTAGTGCACCTTGACCAGGTTAGCACCTTATCAGCATGCCATGACGTGAACTAGATACAACTTTCCCAAGGACCCAGGTGTCTTGGTTCTTAGTTCTTGGTTCTGCAGTCCTGTGCATATTTACCTAGGAGTAAGCCCATTGGAAAATGGCTGGATATGTTTCAGAGTAAATAAGCTGTGGGTCATAATGGATTCTATTGATAGACATGCTTCTGGAGCCCAACCTAAAGCTTTGCTACCTACTTAATTTTAGGTCCCGGTGGATGATCCCTTGTTGATGTATATACTGCAGACCACTGATGATTTGCTTCAGATAAAACCGAACCTCCGGTTCCGTCAGTGTCTTCCTGGCTTTCAGGATGTGCGCCAAGGACTGCAGATATGTGAGACAGAGCATGGGGAAAAAGAAGGAACATAACTTCAGAATCCCAGGACTTGAATGAATTTGAATGGAGCAGTCACCACCCCTTTCCACTTTGGTAGGTCTTGCTTTCCAATATAGCCATTAAATTTTTGCTCAACTATTAGCCACAACAGCATGGTAGAACTTCCAGCTGCAGATGTAGTCCTCTAGAAATAAAGGTCCTACAGCCATCGTTTTGGACCTACAGGAGGGTGTGATGCTAGCTCACCTTCTCGTGGTGCATGGCAGCCCCGATCCCATGGAAGTGTGAACCAAACAACTAAGAACAATTGGCAGCCAGACTACATTGAAGAATTGGCAGTTGACAACAGTTGGCAACAGTTGGCAACAGTTGGCAGTTGGCAGCCAGACATCAATGTGGAATTCCTGGCTCTCAAAATACATGGCAGTGGAACATAAATCAGACGTGAATGGCAATTTGGGCTAAACCAGCAGTGCTCTTTTGATGTTCTTGTTCATATATATATAGCATTACTACATATAGTATAGTTCATATAAATATATTATTTTGGCCTGCCCTTCAAACTTCAGCCCCCACTGCTTCCGCTGTAGCTGTTTTTTGACTCTCACCTTTCGGCTACAATATTCTAGCACCATATAGATATTGTCCTGGTCAGCAAAATGCTTGTGGAAGCCCACGACGTTTCTGTGTTTGAGCTGGCTGTGCAGTTCAATTTCACGTTCAACCTGCAAGTGAAACAAAAAAATGATATTTGTGCAGAAATGTGGGAGCTGAGAGAGAGACAGAGAGAGAGAGAGAGTCACTGGGCTCAGGTGTGGTGTCAGCTCAAACTGCTGTGGCTGGAGAAAAAGGCCTCCAAGGACATCCAGGGAGAGATGAAACCAAAGGTACAATTCATGGTTCTTCCTGTGGTTAAAGAATGTGCTGTTTCGGTGAACTGAGCATCAGTGGCATAGCAGCGGGGGTGGAGCAGTCAGTCTTGGAGGGAGTCTCACCTCTTCAGACCATTCCAGATTGGGGGAGCAGAACGGAGCCATATGGCTGAGTACATTCATAGTACATACGGGCAGTGGCGTAGCTAATGATCACGTAGCCCGGTGCAAAGCTCAAAATGTTGCCCCGGAAATAATATCCCAACCAAAAGTGACGTCATCCCCAATTATTTTTTAAAAGAAAATTGGGCCAAAACCTGCCTCCTCCTCCTCAGCAGTTCACCACCATTTGCTCTGCTAGTGCAATAGCTAAAGTACTGATTTGCTAACTGGCGTCGAAGAAGATTTTGTTGCCCCTCTCCTACAACAACAAAATCAAATTTAATTATGTTTAAAAAAATGAAAATTGTGTCCTTTATTGCTTAGCAAAACTGTGCTGGGGCAAAGAGGAATGGCTGTTCTTTCCCTGCTAAATATAAGGGAAGCACCACTTAGAAGTGCCTGTATACGCAGTGTGGGTAAAAATATTATGATATATATGTATATGGAAATGAGAGACAATTCATATTAACAGCATACTAGTTTCATGCAGTATCAGAATTACATCTCGTTGGCTTTCCGAGCAATCAGTATCATGGGAAAGCTGAGTTAAGAAAATCCAATTTTTGTTCCATCGGCTTTTGTGTTTTCATTTTCTGATTAATTGGCCATAACTTTTGATATATGGAATATATAGGATAAATGGAATATATAGATATTCCATTTCATTTGGTTTCATTGCATTCTGCATTAAATTACCTTTCCATTCATATATAACATGATGATATTCTCATTCATACAGCCCATTTTTCACAATTTTAGGCACTAGTGTCAAGCTTAGCTTGTCGCCCCCCTAAAGCTTGTAGCCTGGTGCAACTCCACCCCGTGCACCTCCTTGCTACGCCACTGCATATGGCAGTGGTTCTCAATCTTCCTAACGCCGTGACCCCTTTATAAGTTCCTCATGTTGTGGGGACCCCCAACCATAAAATTATTTTCGTTGCTACTTTATAACTGTAATTTTGCTATTGTTATGAATCGTAATGTAAATATCTGATATGCAGGATGTATTTTCATTGTTACAAATGAAATGTGTGTTCTATGCACACATTGAACACAATGGGATTTATTTCAGAGTAGGCATGCATAGAATTGGGCCCTGAGGCTGTCAATCAGCCCCAGTGCGTGTGCAGCTACAGCCGGAGGTCTGGCAAGCCTGACCTGGCCCCCTGCATTAGGGGTCTTTAGGCGACCCCCAGGAAAGCTCTAGGCGACCCCCAAAGGGGTCCCGACCCCCACTTTGAGAAACACTGTCATATGGGACATTTGCAATTTCGTCCCTCTCCACCGAAATTTGAGCTCACCTTCCCTCTGTTGTCCAGCTTAGATGCCCGGGATTGTGAGATAACCTTCACAGCGTAGACTTTGTTGGTGGATGTGTCTGTGAACTTGTAACATCTTCCAAATGCTCCCTGGGAAAAGAGGGTAGAGTGGTGGTCATGAATTCGGGCATGTGTGGATTATTACATCCTATTAGGCGATACAAGTGGGCTCTACTTCCCTTGCTTCAAAATGTATAAAAAATAGAAGTACCTCAAACCCAATCCTACAGTGGATCTTAGAATTTAGGAATCCACTCAATTTAGGAATCCCATCCTACAGACCCCAATCCTACAGTACAGTGGGTATTCTCAGCAGATCTGTTCCTGGACCCCATCAATACAAAATTCTGAGAATGAAATCCACAGCTTAAGGGTCTCAGAATGCTTCAGACATAACCAGAAGTTGTCATGATGAATGAAAGAAATGTTGCTTTAATTTAGTTAAAATGTTTAAAAAATTAATAATTTAGTTAAAATAAACAAATATTTATCTGTTTAAACTTGGTTTTATTTAAAATGGTTCCAAAGGCGAGGAAGTCTTTGGGTCTTCTGTGACTGCTTGCATGCTGCAGTGAGGCTCCCCGCATAACTTAGTGCTTTGCATCCCCTCTAGGCTGATATCTGGCCCCATTTCTAATTTTTTTGGTAGAGTTTTGGAGCATAATCCTAACCATGTCTACTCAAAAGTAAACCCCATTTGTTCAATGGGTTTTACTCCCAGGAAAGTATCTTTAGGATTGCAACCTTGGAGTCTTACAGAGCTCCTTTGTCAGGCAGTAGAGCATTTGGATCTTCTGTGACACTCAAAAAACTTGCATCTAACACAGGATAGTTCAATACAATCATACTGTTGTTCCTTTCACTTTATTTTTCCTCTGATTATTTGCTATTGATTACTGGGAAGTAATAACGGGAAGTTTCCAAACCTTGCGGAAATTATACGGTCAATACTCCATGCACCAAATACACCAATACTCCATGCACCAAACCCTTCTTCCCAATGACTGATTCCAGATAATACTCCATGGCATAAAAGATTTCATTTCCAATTAAACATTCTGTGTATCATCAGCAACTTAGGGTAAAATCCATAGCAGTTACGGGTCCATGCAGTTACGTCACTCTCTAGTGTTGTCTTATGGAAAGTCATCTTAACTGCTCCAGAGCAAGGGGCTTAATTTCACTTTAGGATATAGGCTTTAGGCTGCAATCCTAACCTCCACTAGTGTAAGCTCCAGCATAAGTCTGGTGCTGATCTGGGGTGTAACCAAAGTGATGTAATGCACTCCTGAGAGAGTTAGGCCAATGCACAGGCATATGCCGACCTCCTCACATCTCAATGGGAAGATGGGCCAGGTGAGTTAGGCTGGCCTAAATTGGTTAGGATAGACTCCTTAGTTATAATAGCTCAACAGCACCTTTCCATACAATATATTTTGGGATGAGACAGATGAGAGCTTTTCAGGCCCTTCATGTGTGTTTCTTGGAAACATCAGGGTAGCTTCCTGAGCAACTAACCCTACAATCCAGAGTAACTATGGGAGCACATAAGAGACATAACGTGTACATTACCCGTAGTTACTGCACCACCTAGTGAAAACCTATGGGAAATTCATATTGCAATCCAGAGCAAATTGTTCTTACACCGGAGCAAGGACTCCCCGTAGTTACTCTGGATTGCGCTGTAAGGCCTATATCCTAAAGTGAAAGTAAGCCCTTTGCTCCGGAGCAGTTCCATAAGATAACACTAGAGGGTGATGTAACTGCATGGACCCGTAACTGCTATGGATTTTGCCCAAAGATACTGGACACATTAAGCTAACACCAAACTGATCCCAGAGGGTTTTTCTTATGTTTGTTTGAAAGGATTAGACGTAGCCATAGGCCAGGGGAAATGGGACTGAAAAAATGAATCCTTTTTTAGGTCTCCTGTGACTAGGCAGATGACTGCACGAGGCTCTTCTTTGGTTCTGTGCCCGTAAGCACCTTTTTTTTGCAGAACAATCCCTTCTCTTGGCGCCTCGCTAGTATAGGCTGATCCTGTTTTTATGGAAAGAAGTTTAGAGGACTGACCTTTAGGATCCTATAAGGATCCTATACTCACTTACCTGGGAGTAAGCCCCACTTAACATAAAGGGACTTACTTCTGAGAAGGCATACTTAGGATTGCATTTGTGCCAACCCAAAGTACGGTACAGACTAAAAGCTATTGTGGTTCTCTGGAGCCCTGTGCAGAGATTACTGTCTCTTTGAATAGTGTTTCCATTTGCTGTCATGGGTAACTACAGCAGAGAGACCTTTCCTTCTCCATATACAGGTATCCCCTGCTTTCTGAGTTTGTTTTCTGATGATCCACTCTTTTAGCACCTCTTTGAGTTCTTTTAGAACTCATTCATTCAATGCATGTTCCACTCTTTCAACCACTCTCTGCTGGTTGCCCAAAATTGCCCTTCCCATTTTGTAGCTCCTGGTCTAATCCCATTTCCAACAAAATTAATGAGAATCCGTTTGCAGAAATCTTTGTGTGGCAGTAGGAATTTGCAAGATAAAAGTGGCATTTGCAATTTGCTAGCTAAAAAAAGCAAAGGAAGCATCATTATAATCTAAAAAAGATTGGCTTCCACTTTTCAATGATTTTCACTTTGGGACGGTACTCCGGTCCCTAACCCATCCAATAAGTGGGGGATGCCAGATTTGTTCTGATCCTCTATTAAAAGAACAAAACCAGAGTAATGCAGGATCACACCAAAGCTTCATCTAGTCCATCTTTCTGGGATGGAGGGGAATGTCTTCCCTTTGGTTTGTCTTCAACCACCAGTATTCAGAGGTTGACCATGAAGGTTCAGAACCATGGAGGTTCTATTTCACTATTATATCCTATCCTTAAAGATTGTCTCTAATAGCCTTGAAAATTTTTTTAATGATTTTCACCAGATCATGTGGTAGAGAGTTCCATATGTTCATCAATAACCAACTTCCAACCATGCAGCTCTGCATGGGGGATTCTGTCCTTCCTCCTGCTGTGAGCAGATGAGTACAGAACCAGAGAAACATCTCCTTCCCTGTGGCTGCTGTTCCTCTGACTGGGGCAGGCTGTGAACTTTCTAATTAACCAAGATGCTGATTCGACAAGAGTGGAATTGAAATTGGTGGTAACAGCAGGGAGGTTGACTCTTTTGGACTCAGTCCCTGAACATCATTTGGGTTTTGACTATCAAAGAGTATAGAGACTTTATAGAGATTTTTGGGGTCTCTGAAAAAGAAATGGCAAAAGTTGGAATGGATCGGCTCACATTTGCAGGGAGCTGCATATTAGGGGGAGATGGCTGGAGCTTGACCAAGGGGCATTGACATTCGGGGGAGGGGGGGTACAACATTCATTTTTGCAGGCTCCCAAATAGTGGAGTAAAGCAGTCTATCCCCCAGAATTTCCATCCCCATATCAAAGTTCCCCAGGAAGGAACCCCTTACGACCTCACTGCTGTTAAAAAACAGAGCGATCTAAAATTGCTCAGCAGGGCAATGCTATGTTTCTTGACATGCTATGTTTCTTGGCAGAGCTCCCGAACCATTAATAGCTTGACAAGAGAAAGAAGTGCCAAGAGGGGCAGCTCTCCTGCAGGGAGGAGACTTTACCTGTTGAGTTACTGCTCTTAAAAGCAAAAGAACCTTGCTTGGATAAAGGCAAAGTCTGGATAAAGAATCTAAACTGGGATGACCAACTTTTAACTTTAGGAGAGACCTTTAAAAATGGTGAAGAAGAGGGAATTTCAGCAGGTGCAGTTTGTCCTCTGCACTTGTTGAAATTCCTTCCCGATCAGTTGGCCATCTTTGTTCTAAGCCCAGATGATCCAATTCTTAGATCCATTCCTGCTGGATCAAACCCAGGTGGACCCAGCAAATTTTTCCTACAACGGCTGAATGGAAGCCTCTAGGAAACACCAAAATCACCCACCCCATTTTTAGCCATCCAATATATAATATTCAGCATTGGTTGGCACTTTCAGCTGGGAGGTTCCATCTAGTTCAGCATCCTCTTTCCCATTGAATATGATGATGATCTTCTCCGCTTTCTTTCAACATGTGTAATCAGAAGTAGACTGCCTCTTATATGGAGATTCTATCCTGGATTCCCATATCTGATCTGATAAATCTGTATGCATGCATACAAGGAACCCTGCTGGATCAGTCCAATTGAGGGCACAATCCTAACCATGTCTACTCAGAATCCTACTCATGTCTACTTGTGTTCAGTGGGTCTTACTCCCAAAAAAGTGTGTTTAGGATTGCTGCCTTACCCTACAATCCAGAGTAACTATGGGAAGACATAAGAGGCACTTACTCTGGATTACTCTATGCATTTCCCATAGGTTTCCCTTAGGTGGAACCGTAACTACGTTGGTGTAAAAGGTCCTGTAGTTATTCTGGATTGTAGCCTTAGAGCACAATCCTAACCAAGTCAATACAATCCTAACATTGTATTCAATGGGTCCTACTCCCAGGAAAGTGTCTTTAGGATTGCAGTCTAAGGGCACAATCCAGAATAACTATGGGAACACATAAGAGACATTATGTGCACTCATAGTTACTGCACCACCTAGTGAAAACCTATGGGAAATTCATCTTGCAATCCAGAGTAACTTGTTCTTACTCCGGAGCAAGGACTACCTGTAGTTACTCTGGATTTCACCCTTAGTCTAGTAGCCTGTTTGCAAGGGCAGCCAAGTGAGATGTTCCAATATTAAGCCTAAAATCAAGGGAGGAAAGTCAGGGTCCTTTCCTATCACCGCCCATTCCGAGGTAGATTGCAGTTGCACATGGAAGTTCTATTTAGTTCTTCATGGCTAGACCCTGCCCTCCGAATCACAAATCTCAGGCCACTTTCTGCTCATTGGTTGGTGTCCCAAGTGGGCCAACTGTAGGAACTTGTCTGTAACTAGTCTGGACATGTTCCTTCATCCAAATCCTGGAGCCAAGCAAAAAAAAAAAATCAAGAAAGAGGCAGGTCAGATGGATCTGCCCTAATCAGAGTATGACTATTGTGTTTGCTGGAGGAAAAAAAAAACCATAATAGGGTTCAGGATTCCTGGGTGTGGGGCAGCAGCTTTCAACTGCTCAGACTATTTCTGGGGCAAAAACCTACATATCTGATCCAGATGCACAAAGCATCTCTTTGAACCCTTCAAGAAAGAATCCAGTATACTGATTCTTGCTGTTCATATAACTGCATTTAGCCACCACTTTCTTTTCCACATCTCCCATGTGAAATTGGGAGCTCCTACGGGGCAGAGAACTGTCACATTTGCCTACTAAATTCCACCAGGCACCCAGGACACTCATAATGCTGGCTGTATTTTGTTTTTAATAAGGGGAATGTATTCCAATCCGCTGAAAGATTCAGATAAAAAAGTCATTCCTTAAATGCCAGAAGGAAGGAAGAAATCCCAATACAAGTGAAAAATCCCATAGCATTTTTCTTGCTGTTTTTCACAGACAGCAATTAGGATTTTCAGCTCTAACATACAAGTTTGGAATAATAGTATGGAGAGGATGGATGTTGTGTGCAAGGGGGTCTCCTAACCACCCTTGTGTTTTTTCTGGGGGTGCAAGACAGGGGTGGCGGACTAAGGACTCAAACACCTGGGTGCTCTTTTCAGAGCTGGAAGAAAAGGAAAGGTCTAGTGGACTAGCGGAGTGCTCTTCACCACTTTGCAGTATGACCTTGGGTAGCTTCTTCACCTTGTGACTCAGTTTCCCCTAGTTTCTTGTGTTACTCCGAAGTCCTTCTTTTGCTTACACTTGAGCAACAACCTTGCAAAGTTCAAGGTTGTTGAACTTTTGGTGCCCACAAAGAATCGACCCTCTGCTCTTAACAACAGCCAGCGTCTTCCCACTGAGTTCATGTGCAAAGCATTGAAAGGGGCAAAACTCAGTCTGCTGTAGGAAACTAGCTTAAGAAGATAAGCAGATGTGATGGAAACAGGAGGATCTATCCATGCAAAGCGTATTTGCAATCCATAGTGCAGTAGGCAAATCAACAACATAAGGATTGTGTTTTTTAAAAAGCAAATATACATATACAGTACTATAGGTTTACCTTTCCCAGAAGCGGTCCTCTCTTGTAAAGGGTCCCAGTGCTTGGATCCTCTATGAAATACTTTAACGTCTCTCCCTCTGATCTTCTCCAGGCAGCATAGTCCATCCTGCCCATGCTTTCAGATCAAATCATATGCACAAGTGTGCCCCCATCCCGGTTCCTTCCAGCTGCTCACAGGAGTGTCTGGCCAAACACGAGCACATGCCAGGGCTACTTTTAAGACAGGAGGGTGGGGACCCAGAACGGCCTCCCCTGCCCTGTCCAGCCTTGCCGAATGGTCAGCCAGACTGCAGGGAAAGCAGGATCTGTAGAAAGAGAGAGAGGTGTAGCCATGAGGAAGATTGTGCTTTGCTCAGCAAAGTGCTGTAAGAATATAATATTGTGATTGGGGAAGCACAAAGGATTTTTTCCCTGTCCTTGCTATGAATATATTAGCACAAGATCCAGAACCCCGTAGTGGCAAACTAGACGCTTCCAGGAAACCTCCAAGAAGGGCTTGAAAGTGTTGGCCTTTCATTAGTTCTAGCATGTAGTACACAGATAGACTGCCCTTGAGCAGGGAGGTTCCATTTATTTAGATATAGAGCATGGATTAGAACAGGGAAGGTTGATTTTCAGACAGTGTTCAGGCTGCAATCTGATACATACTGGTACTTTCCTGGGAGTAAGCCCCATTGAACAGAAATGGGGTTTACTTCTGAGTTGATCTGCACAGCCTTGTCCTGATAATTAACTTATGGAGCTCCTTGCTGCAAGATGTGTTGATGCACGGTGTGTTGAGCACAATACCATAGTCTTTCGAGACTGAAGGATGCCAATAATGATGATGATGGAACTCCTTGCTGCAAGATGTGTTGATGCTATCTTCTATGAGTCTATGGGTGCAATCCAGAGCAACTATGGGAAGTCCTTGCTCTGGTGTAAGAACAATTTGCTCTGGATTGCAAAATGAATTTCCCATAGGTTTTCATTAGGTGGTGCAGTAACTACGGGTACACGTAATGTCTCTTATGTGCACCCGTAGTTACTCTGGATTGTAGGGTATGAGTCTTCAGCTTTAAGAGTGAAGTGCCAAACAACGGTGTAGCTAAGGAGATGTACAGGGTAGCAATTGCACCATGCAACATGCTTTAATAGGGGGGCAACAACCTAATCTTGATACCAGTGGCCAAAATTGAGAAATATTTATATATTTATATGTCTATATCTAGATAGGTCTATATCTATAATATCTATATATTTTGTGATATATTTAAATAACAGCACCATGCCATATACCATTCGATGTGGAATTTAATGCTGAATGCGGTGAAACAAATGATGCCAAATATCTCTGTTCTATCAAAAGCTATAAATAACTAGAAAATAAAAACACAAATGTACCAAAAATGGGATTTTCTGAACCAATGAGACTGAGTGCACAACCCTAAACATGTCTACTCAAAAGTAAGCCCCACTGTGTTCAATGGGTCTTTTCCCAGGAAAGTGTCTTTAGGGTTGCAGCCTGATAGTTCCAAAAGCCAGTTAGGTGTTGTAATGATACAGCAGGGAACCAAAAAATGTTGATATGAGAAGGCAGCAGAGCAAGTGCCGGGGCAGTGATCTGCTGGAGGGAGGAGGTGGATTTTCCCCATTTTCATTTTTTTAAAAGGCCAGGCACAATGTTGCTTTCAGAGCATCATTTTGAGCTCAGCACCAGGCTACACGATTAGCTATGCCACTGGTTCCAACAAATTCAAGGGGGATTACTCTATTAATCACTGCTAAACATTTGGGTGAAATAGAACCTCCATGTACTGAGGCAGTTTATCTCTGAAGATAAGCTGACAGAAAGAAATAGCAGGAGAAGGCTTTTGTCTTCATTCCTTCCGTGTAGGTTTTGGAAGTATCTGACATGGGGGAAATCCTAAGAAATTTAGGCTGGCCTAACGCACCTGGCCTATTTTTCCATGATGGTGCAGGAAGGTTGCTGTATGACTGTGCATTGGCCTAACCCCCCCCACCCAAGAGTGGGGCAGAAGTATCTTACTGCGTTTTTGTGACATCCGCAGGTGAGCACATGACTTATGCTGGGGCTTAGGCCAGCCTAAGTAGAGTAGGATGGCAGCCATAGTTGGGCTAGAGGGGTCCTCCTGTTCTGAAATTTAATGCAACAACTCGGAGTAGGATGGACAATTACTGCATCTTCACATCCAATTGTTGGAAGGATTCCCATTTTTGTACAGCCAGATGAAATGAAGCTTCTTGGATCTCTAAGGAAATGCCCCATCACCTTAATGTGTAGAGCATGAGTATTTTTAAAGTCAGCACACCATGACATGTGTGCATGCATGCATACATGCGCGCAAGTGTGTGTGTGGCAGGTGGAGGAGAAAAGAATTTTTTCTGCCGTTCATGAATCCGTGCTGTGGTATTTGAGAGAAGCTCATGCCTCTGTTATGTTTCTTTTAACACCACCTTAGTGTAAAAACAGGATGAGTCCCATGTTCAAAAATGTGCACATTCTTCCTTCCCCCTCCCCATTAATTACAGTATGTCACTGGTACCCCATGGTCCTTCTGGTGAATGAGCACCCCCTGCAGGACTAATCAAGAATGGCCATGCAGGAAAGTGTTTTACGCAGCTTCGCTATCATAGATGGACAGAGGGCGCAATCCAGAGCAACTACAGGGAGTCCTTGCTCCAGTGTAAGAACAATTTACTCTGGATTGCAACATGAATTTCCCATAGGTTTTCACTAGGTGGTGCCATAACTACAGGTGCACATAATGTCTCTTACGTGCTCCCGTAGTTACTCTGGATTGTAGGGAGAGATGGATGTCATAGATGTGCTGCCCAGGTGGCCTTATGACCTTGTCTCCGGATGACAGGGGCATAGATTCTACATTTCCCCAGGTGGGGCCATGAGCCGGAACAGAGTAAATATTAGACTGGGTTTTAGAACAAGTTCAATAGAGGAAATTGTGTTTTTTTCCTCCTTTCAGCCAAGCTACCGCAGATCAGTCCACGTTGTGACGGTCAGCATAAAGGATCAGTAGCAAACTTAAAGATAATCAGCATAAAAAGGAGCAAATGTGTGAAGCAAGGAAGAGAGTCAAAGTGCATGCTTTAGATTTATGTAGCGTGGCATTTAGTCATGCTGGCCACATGACCCCAGAGGCGTCTTAGTGCTGGCTCTTAGGCCTTGTAACGGGCATGAGTGCTGCACCCTAGTCGGTCACGACAAGCAGGGCAACCTGCGGAGTACTGCCTTTACCATTAGCATTTCTTTGGACTGGGAGAGAGCAGACCATACGATCCAGACAATACGATCCATGGCAATTCACTTTTCCTCTCTCTACGGTGGATATTTTCAGAGAGGAAGGATCTCAGATCCAAACCTTCCCTTTACCTGTTGGATTTGCAGCAGATCTAGCTTATTGTCAAGTGAGGAACCTAAACAAAGAGGGGAATATTTCAGAGAAATGGGCCTGGGGGCTTTGGCTTCTCCTTCTTTCAGAAATGCAGCATGCCTCCACTGGGTGGTGCCAGACAGACGGAAACCCTTGATAAAGGGAATGATAGTGGTTTAAAAGAAAACCCAAAAGAAGTACTCTGGTCTGCAACAACTACATTCCAGTTCCAGTTCTCCTCCTTAATTCCCTCCAAACCTTACCCTGGTTGCTTCCTATGCATTATCCCTTTTCCTCTTTTCTTCCTCCAGCCTTGGATTGGAATTAATATTGGCATCCATCAGTCTTGAAAGACTATGGTATCGTGCTTGATGCTGCATGCAAAGCACAAAGGCCTGGGTAGATTGATATGGAGGATAGGCTGTAACCCAAGCAGCAAATCCCCCATCGAATAGCTCAATGGAACGGCAGAGCCGATACAATTGGTTCCAGCTGCGTCGCAGAGGCTAAAGACTGGAGCTCATCCTGTCTTGTGAGGACCCAGGTCTTGAACCCTGGCCTTCTGGTTAACAGGCACAGTGTCCTAACCACTTGTGGCACCCACAGGCCTATCGGAATGGGATCGGATTGGGGGATGGAATGGATAGAATCAGAATGGATCAGAATGGGGTGATAGGAAAGTTCTATCTAGGCTTTGCAGCTAACCCTAACCCATGCAGTTTTTCCCTTGGCACTCCAGAGCTTGGCACTAATGATGATGATGATGGCTGAATTCTCCAGAGCCATCACTACACAGCCATGTAGGCTCTATGCTCTGGATTGTGGGAAGAGATAAGAGGGAACACTAGTTAAGGACTACTTGATCCTTACATGTACTTGTTTAGAGGCCTCCAATATCCTAGAACCACAGAATGTTTGAGTGAGAAGGGAACTTGGTGGCCATCTGATCTGACTCCATTCCAGGACCGGCCTTAGGAACTGTGGGACCAAATCGGAAAACAGTTTCCCCTGGATACCAGGCCAGAAGGGACTGCCATGTCAGGCCCCTCAGATGATGGCAGGAGAACCATCAGATGATGGCAGCAGGAGAATCATGGCACAGATATGTAGAGGCATCCTCATGTTTTGGCTGCCATCAATCGTAGATTCATAGTGTTGGAAAGATCCTAATCTAGTCTATCTAGTCCAACCCCATGCCTGAGGGAGAGTCATCTGACCTGTGAGAAGGTCATCTAATAGGTCATCTATAGGTTATCTACTAGGTCATCATCCTATGAGAGCGTCCTCTAGGACATCTAATAGGTCATCAGGTTTGGGCCACAGTGAAATAGCCAGGCTCTGTAGCAGACTGTCAGAGTCAGATCTGTCCATCATTGCTGCTTACATAGCAGAGCTGCACCATCTCTCTCAATACCGCAGGTTTGGGACCTCCTGGATTACAAGTTGTGGGATTGCCTTGTGTTTGGGGATTGTGATGAAGCATTCTGATGATGCCTTCTGTCTGAGCCAATTTGGACAACTGCAGTGACTCAAGAAGTTGTCTTGTTGCACATCCCAGAAATTAATGGGGCAGCATCTAATGTCAAAGTCAGAAGTCCCAGAACTCCAGACCGCATGTGCCCCCTTTTAATGGAGGATTGTGTTAGTTAAGAGAAAATGTTAAGGGCCTCTGTGGTTTACAGATATTGCTTTTTTGGATGTCTTTGGCTCATATAGGCTGCAATCCTAAACACACTTTCCTGGGAGTATGACCTAATGAACACAAAGGGGCTTACTTCTGAGTAGACATGGTTAAGATTGGGTTCATAGTCCTGTTCAGTGGCTGTTGCTCAGGGGTGCGATTCAGTTCAAGCTTGGTTGTAAACATAAAAGTGCAACTCTGTGTTGGAAAAGCATAAAATCTAAGACTTATTTTTTCCATGTTACCAATGGTACACTTTTATATACTCGGGAACTACTGGTCAGATGGTAGACCAGAGATTTTCAACCTTTTTCATCTCACAGCATTAAAATTCTCAAGGTGCACCATCAGTTGTTTGACCATTAACAAGGCACATCATGTTGTTGATATAGGGGGCTCAAATCCCCAAATTGCCATATTAATAAATGATGCCCCCCAGAGTTCCATTGCACAGCTGTAGACCCTGCAAACCAAAGTCCCATGGCACCATCCGCAGCACATCTGTATGTCATGGCACCGTGGTTGAAAATCGCTGTGTTAGACATTTGGATTTGCAGGGGTCTGACCCTGTCCTTCTCATTCCCAGGTTCAGATATGGCAGACCATATCTGAAGGTCCAAGGGACTGCAGAACTCCCCCACAGGAAGAATGGAGCATGGCTCTGACCAGGTGTCCAAGAGCAGACTCCTATAATGTGATGGACATTTTGTTCTGTCCCTAAGATGCACAGGGGCCAACCCTCCCCATATTTGTACACCAAATGTGCAAAAGTTTTTCCAGAAAAATAAAAGTGGAACAGAACCAATTTCAACATATATAGCGTTGCCATAATTCTCTTCCATAAAATTGGGACAGGACCCTCTGTCCCATTTGCCAGTATATGAACACAATCCACCAAAAATTGGGATAGTCCCTGTTTTGGGGGACATGTGGCAACCCTACCATGTAGAATTTGGGCCTCTTGGGCTGCAAATGAGTACAGTGGCCTGTGCATCACACCCTCCAATCTCACTTCTGGCTTCCTTCTGCACATGATTTCTCTCTACAGCCAGTGGTGGGATTCAAATAAATTAATAACAGGTTCTATGTCCTAAAAACCTGAGGTTCTGTCTCAGGTTCTGTCTCATTCTGTCTCATTCTCAGAACCAGATGCTCATTAGCAAAGGGTTCTATAGAACCTGTGAGAACCCCCTGAAGCCCACCACTGTATACAGCCCGTCCTAAGCATGCAAGCAAATCTGAGGCAAGGCAGCAATTGATTGTAGTGCTGCCCCAGTGGCGTAGCTTGAGTGGGTGAAAAGCACTATATCTTGCCGGGAGTCTCACCAGTGTGCAAGCTGACACTTCCTCTCTCCTTCAGAGAGATTCTGGATAGGGGAGCAAATTGGAGGCATTCACCTCTTACATGTGCAGTAAGGCTCCCTGCAAAACTCAGGGTTTCTGCCACATACCCAATCACATACTCTCAATGCTACATGGCAGTCAGGGCTTCGGCAGCAGCTAAGATACCATTTTTAGACTGTTCAATCCCCAATGCCCAGTGCCTACTTTCCTCAGAGTAAGACCCATTGAACACAATGGAGCTTACTTTTGATTAGACATGGTTAGGATTTTGCTCTTAGACCATTACTCAACCAACTTTTCTCAGGCTTCCCACCATCAGTGTCTTTCTGATTTCTAGCAGTTGAAATAATTTTAGGATGGATTCTCAGCATTTATCATCTCAGTCCATTATGGTAGTTATTTTACAGTATGGACAGTTGCCATTATAAAACTATAGGTACAATCCTGACCAGTTTAGGCCAGTACAACTCACCTGTCTCCCCGTTCCTGTGGTGGTGTGGGGAGGCTGGTGTATGTCTGTGTCCTTGTCTAACCTCCCTAAGAGTGGCACAGAAGTGTCTTATGGCTCTTTTACAACATCCACTGGCCAGCACAAGACTTGTGCCAGCATAACAGGGGTTTAGGATTGCAGCCCCAAATAAGCAACCACCTTTTAAAAGGGTTTTCTATGTAAATGCAAAACACTTTTTTGCAGTAGGTAGTCCTTGCAACAAAAAAGCAGGCCTCCGTCAGTCTTGAAAGACTATGGTATCATGCTCAGTGCTGCTGAGCATGCATGCAAAGCACGAAAGCCTGGGTTGGATTGTTATGGAGGATAGGCTGTTATCCAAGCAGCAAATCCCCCCTCTCCACACCACTGAATTAGTCCAATGGAAAGGCAGAGCCAATACAATTGGATCCAGCTGGCGTCGCAGAGCTGGGCTAAGGACAGGAGCTCACCCTGTCTTGTGGGGCCAACCTGGGTCTCAAACCCTGGCCTGCTGGTTAACAGGTACAGCGTCTTAACCGCTTGCACCACCTACAGCCCAAGTCCTTGCAACAACCTTGTAAGATAAGAACAAGAGAGGGCATCAGGCTAGCCTTTTAGCCTCTGCTGCAACAGGGGGTGTATGGGCTTAGGATATGGCAGATGTTGAATGGATATTGAACTGTTTGTGACATTGATGCAACATCAGCATAGGATTGCACTGTTAGCCAGGTAGAAAGGAAGGAGATACAAAAGCAGCTATAACTCCTTTAAGGAAAAATTGGTATCACCTAACCTCTTTTACATTTGTGAAATTATTGAGACAGATTCATGGAAGAGAGGTCTGCAGGTGGCTGATAGCTGCATGGAGCCACCATGTAAAGGAGCAATCTACAGATTCTGGTCAATGGAAGAGGGTTGTTCTGTCACTGTTGACTGTCTTTCAGCAGTCAAAAAGGGCACATCAATAGCATATGAAGGCACATGCTGTTGGAGCACCAGCAGGAAGACACAAGCACACTGCACACCATGGACGCTCCATCAGGACCCATCAACAAAGGTAAGTCAATTGGGGAGATGAGATGTGTGGGGACAGGGGAGGACAGGCTGTGACAAGTGAAAAGGGGTAAAGAGATATTGGCAGGCTGAATCCAGTGCTGGATCCAATCGCTTCTTTTTCAGATCTCCACATCCTTTGCTTCTCCTTGGATTTGCACCAGTTAAAGAACTGCAATAGCAGTTGGAGAGGACAGCATTGAGTCTTAGAATCATAGAGTCAGAAGGGACCCAGTGGATTATCTAGTAGCAGGAAATCCTTGTCTTGTGAGAATCCAGGTCTCGAACCCTGGCCTACTGGTTAACAGGCACAGTGCACTCAGCATGCCATGGCTTATTGGGGATGGAAGAATAGCACTCCATGCTTCTTGTGAGGTCCTTAGGCTGTAATCTTTCCTGGGAGTAAGTAACACTTTCCTGGGAGTAAGGCTTCAATCCTAAAGACACTTTCCTGTAAGATCCATTGAACACAATGGAACTTACTTTTGACTAGACATGGTTAGGATTGTGCTGCAAGACCCACTGAACACCATGGGGCCAGGCATGGGCTGACACCGGTTCGGACCGGATCGGCCGAACCGGATGTTAACATCAGCCCACAGGTCGCGATCCGGTTATTGTGGGGGCTGGCCATAACAGCCGAACCATTTCGGGGGTCATTTGCCCAGAGCCCGCCTTCCCCCGCTGTCCGGGAGGGCTCACTGGTGCCACACGCTCCTCAACGCGCCCAGAGCCCGCTTTCCCCCACTGGGACTTACTTCCAGGCCAGTGTGGAGAGGACTTCAGCCTCAGAGCACCATCCTATGCATGCTTAAAATTTTTTAAATTTTTTTAATTAAAAAAATTCTCCCTGGCCCTGCCCCCTGGCCTCAGCCCCACCCCTGACCTTGCCTGGCTCCGCCCACTGCCGGAGAACCTGTTGTTCAGGCCAGGCCTGCCCACCACTGCATGGGGCTTACTTTTGAGTAGACATGGTTAAGAGTGTGCTCTTAGTGTACTTGGTTCTGGTGGAAAACCCACCAGGGAAGGCAATTGCTTTCTTGCCTCACTAGTGGGTTTCCCACCGGGGCAGCTGGTTGACCATTGATACACTGGATGACATGGGTTTCCAGTCTGATGCTGTAGGACTTTTCTTTACCACCAACATTATGTCAAAACACTCCCGATTCAAGATTCAGATTGTGGCTTGGAGGGGTTGGGGAAGCAACCCGCCTACACAACCAATTAGCCGTCCATTTTCTTTTAATTTCTGGGGATATATATTTGTTTTAGAATATTGGGTGACCCAACCGTGATAGTAGCGAGGCCATAAAAAAGACCTGTGAGCCTGTCCATCAAATGGATTCTGTTTCCGAAATTTCCTTGGGGAAGATGGGGGTTGTCCAAACACATCTATCTCTCCACGGAAAATGGCATTGCCTCATTTGCTCGTCGTTGATAGAGTTACTGAAAAATTCATAACAAATTGAGTCAGAAGACTGATCCCCAGGGGGGAGGAAGGAATAAATGATGCTGGGGTTGATGGTCTAGATAGATGAAAGGCTTCCCTTTTTCCCAAGCCAGCTACCCTCACCCCAATCGGTGCAACTGAAACTGTCACACACACGCACACAACATTTCAACCAATCAGGATATTTTGGTTGAAATGTCAAGCATGTTTGACAGGTTGATATAATGCAGGCCTCCCAGTCTCTGGGTTTCTCAGATGAAACCAGAGTGACCCAGATCAGCACCATGGCCAGCTCCAGGCTGTACCTCCTGTGCTTTGGGTGCTCCATCCTCTTATTTCAGGTGGCTTGCGAGGAATCAGTGAACAGCTGGGGTGAGGGAAACCCCACTGATAACATCCAAGAGCAAAAAGAGATGGTAAGGAGGGCAACTAAATTTGAGACGGGCATTCCTTGAGCATTACCACCCAAGGAGTTGCTGCGCTAGCCTGTTGCAACAAGCACCACAACGCATCATTTGATACTAAAGATCGGATGTGGCTTGGGGATGGTATAGATTTGGGTCCATTAATCAGTGCTTAAGGACATAGGTTGTTTGTTTTCTTACATGCTGTTGTTTTTGGTTGACAGGATGAAACTCTGCACAGGGTCTTTGAGCAAGTGAGGAACAACCAACACTTGTCTGCTGAGAAGAAGTCAGGCTGGGTGCCCTCGGTAAGAAGCGGAGAGGAGAATGCAATTTTCATTTTCTGAAAGACAGTCTGTGGTTTGTTTAAAGATTAAAGATCTTTAGATGTTAGATCTTTAGATGTTTAGATGTTAGAGCCACCTTGGGTATCCTTCCTTTAGGAAGAAAGACCAATTATAAATCGACTCAATAATAATAGTTCAGGCTCAGGGGCATTACAACCTAATCCTGTCCATGCCTTCTCAGAAGTTCCTATACTAAGCTTTAGTAGAACTTAAGACCCATTCGTATCCACCTTTTCAGCACTTCCAGACACCTTCTCAAGGTATTTTACATCTGTGCTGGAAAGTTGGTGAGTATTGGGACCTTACTCTCAAGAAAGAGTGCACTGGATTTCAGCCTTTGAGACATAGGCTGCAATCCTAAAGACACTTTCCTGGAAGTAAGACCCATTAAACAAAATGGGGCTTACTTTTGAGTAGACATGGTTAGGATTGTGCTCATAGTGTAAGCTACACCCCATTTACTCTGGAGAAGGCATACTAAAATAAATAGAATTGCTATTGTTTATGTAGATTCCACTATTCAGTTGTGAAATTCATGAAGGTGTCCATGATACCAAATTGAAAGGCTGGATGCTGTGCAGTAGCTTGTAATGAATGTGCTAGTCAAATACCAGCAGGCAGTCAGTATCTAACTTTAAACTAATTTGGGACTATTTGATAACTTCTTCCTGCTAGGGTGATTATATTTGCAACTGCTACACTGATTTAACAAGTTTTTATTTAGTTTTAATTACAGGATATTAGATTAAAAGTTGCAGAAACTACTTCCAAGTAGTTGTAGCATTCCTACCTAAGCATGGGCCTAAGAACTGTGATTTGAAGTTATAAAGAGAGATTCATCATTGCTAATTTTGAGTTTTCCCACTTATAGGGCAGGTCTGAAGCTTGAGGACAGAACTTTGACAGCCATAGGAAAGGCAGAAACAGTTAAGGTGTAAATCCTTATATGTGTCTTTTGCCCTTTGCAGTGTGATGCTGGTGAACAGTGTGCGGTGCGGAAAGGAGCCCGCATTGGCAAACTCTGTAACTGCCCTCGTGGGACATTTTGCAACTTGTACATCCTTAAGTGTTTGTGACAAAGCAGGAAAAAGGACAGAAGATTATCTTGGATGGAAGCCATTGCTTGGCAATGGGTGAGAGGGAACTTCTTGGCTTAACCTTTGGTCTCTGTAACTCAAACCTAACATTAAAAAGCATTAAAGCCTTGCAAAGTACTATATATATATATATATGATAGCACTATATTGGGGAATATTCCAATTTGTTTCATACAGAAGGCTAAAGTTAACATTCATGGTTCTTGCTGAGGGGTGGACATTAAGCCAATGACAGTACTCAGAACTTGAACCACCAATCTGACAACCTTCTGTTGACAAGTGCAGTGTCTAATCACTGAGCCATCACAGCCCTTAATTATCCAATTAATATTGGGGACATAAATTACTTATAGGAAGGGCTGCATTTGACCATTTGACAGCCTGATCACTATACTAGGTCCTTGCCCTAAAAAGCTTATAATCTGGTTTTCAACTAAAAAAAAATGGGAATATACATATACTGTTGTTGTTTCCATTACTTACCATAAAAGTCTCCATTTCCTAGAATGAGGCTTAGATTCTACGTTAGCAGTTTTCAGCCACTGGTGTTCTGTGGGCATTTAGGGGATGGCCATTTGGGGCAGAGGGAAATTGGGGGATTTAAGCCTCCTACCAGCAACATGGTGTGTCTCACCAAATGGTTAAAAAAACACATATGGTGTGCCTTGACAATTTTAGCCCCCTGTCAGTGTGCCATGGGATGAAAAAGACTGAAAATCACTGTTCTAAGCATGCCACCAGTGCTTCTACTCCAGGAAAATGAACTTCAAGAAGTCGACCACCTGCAGATGTTCTGCAATGCAGTTTGGAGGCAATACAACAGCAACGCTGAAGCCAGCCTTAAAATTCAAAAAATGCATCTAAGGTTCTAATTCTGCGTTGATTTTTGTAGTGTTTCTGCTTAACTAAAAGCTCTGTAAAATAGATGTGGCATTCGTAATATGCTCATGGAGACCTGGGTGGGGGAAAGATACTGTAAAAGAGTATAACGTCCCTTCCAAGCAGCAGTCTGACAGTGGGCTGCATAGCTTTATCATCTGCCCTTGAGGAACAGTGGTTCTCAAGTGCCACAAGCAGGCAAGGTTCCCAGAGATGTTACAAATTGAATGTGGCAGGCAAAACATGTTTTCTAAAGGCAAAGCATGTGCTCTGGTCATTGCACTGCAGACCGAGTGACCACATGACATATGTCATCAGCTTTTCAAATCTGTGCCAATGAATTTCTAAGAACCAAGTGCTAATTTCAGGCCATTACCTGTCTCATGATGTCACTGCTGACCCACTATATGAAATAAATTCAACAGCCCGCCTGGTTTAGACAGGTCTGGGTATGCAGACATGAATGAGGTATACAACAGCATAATCAGATTACTCACCTGAATTATTTGACAAGAGGGTAAGAATAACTTTGTTTTCCAGCAACTTCCTTTCTTAACTTGCACAAGTCCAATGAGATACCCATGAAGTTTAATTGGAGGAACAACAATTTTGGAACAACAATTTTGCAAGGAAGGCTTATTACAAATAGTCCTTAAGTCAATAGGGCTATCCTATCTGCTCCTGTATGGCACTGCTAATTAAGTCTGCAATCTTAAACCACACTTTCATGGGAGTAAGTACTATTGAACACAATGGGGCTTACTTCTGAGTAGAAATGTTTAGGACTGTACTGAAAGACATCTTGTCCAGATCTCATCAATACAGGCTCACAAGAGCTTTGCAGAATTTAGATAGGGTGGGATTTAGATTAGCTGAACACATGATTAAGATAATTCTGAAGTCCACAAGTAGGACATGAAGATTAAAATGCTCCTAAACATGGTGTTCCATTAACCATTGCAAGCATTTGCCATTTATCATTTTTGCTACAAATTTGACTCTTAGAAGCCATCCAAGACCAAAGACAGATGTGGCCCACAAAAGGTCCAGGAGGGTATCCGGCCTTACAGTTTTATTACTTTTGCTGTCTAAATCGGGCAGTTCTATTGTGCTTTCATGTATTCTTCCCACCCAGTGTTTGACCTTACACACTAAACACTTTAGCTTTCATGGTGTAGTAATTGCTCACTGTTGCCCTTTCCTGCACCAGTAGTCAAGCTAACTTGATCCATGTTTGACTCAACCAGAAAATAGCAAAGTTCTTCTATACAGAGGACATGAAAGGCAACAAAAAAACCATGGGATATGGGCAAAAGGTGCTCCAACCTTAGCTAAGCAGACCAAGGCTGCAAACCTAAGCATTTAAGAAGCAGCTACTTTGATCTTTCAGTTGTGCCTGGTCCCTGTTGGTTCAGTGCACTAAAACTCTGGAAATTTGACGCATGGACAAACAACCACAGGAAACCAAATTACATCTGAGTCTTTTAATTCTCAAGCACAAGCGAGGGTTTGTCCTTCATGGCATCCCCAGCACCTTGTTAGGACTACAGTAGCTAGTATACCAACTGCCAACAAAGCAGCTGTTGCAGCCAAGATGATCACTATGCTGTCCACCTGAGCAGGGTCCTGGGGCAAGAATCTTCTTCCTGTAGTGTCCCAAAGAAAACATAGACTGTTAGAGCCTCATCACCCTGTTAAGTTCACCAGAAAGATTCTTTTTTCATATGGCCATATATATGTGTCATTTATGCCTGCACCATTCTCAATAGCTACCCAAGAAGACAAATCATAAGATACACACAACAGCAGTTTTAAGGTGAAGCATATTTAAGCTAGCAGAATGCTATTTAAGGTCTACACCACCCCATCAACTGAGGCAAATGCAGGCTTGTAGCCAGAAGATGGGGAATCCTTATAGGATAGAGATTACATAGGCTGGATAGACTCCTGGCAGCTCAAAACATTTAAGCACTATATAAAACTAAAAACATATTAAAAGCCAACTAGCAGCAACAATCTGTTGCAAGGATGTTAAATGCAACAAGCCCAAATCAGACACCAGCAAACACACCCTAAGTTGTACTGGGTTTCAACAGCTTTGAATATCTTCAGGCCTCACTAGAAGGCTTCCAAGAAAGGAGCCAGTCTTAAAGGGAAGGAAATTTCATGATCAGGTGCTACTTCCTATTACTGTGTTGGCCATGATGGTCTCTTCCATTACCTTCATGTTCCGACTCTGTCACTTGGCCAGAAAATTCTACTGGGCCATCAGACGTCACCAAGGTCAAAGGATCATCTTCTGCTGCTCTTTGTCCTGAGGTGAATTAGATTAAATGTAAGTTTTATTGCCATAGTGAACCCAGAGCAGAACAGCCCCTTCTATACTGAACAGCCATAGTGAACCCAGACAAAACAGCCCACGCCAACATTTCATAAGGCCCATGCAAACCACTTTCTCACTGGTGTTGCCAAAACCAGCTCCATAATTGGTACAACTCAAAGTAGCTGAACAGCAATGAAAGCTAAATGAGTAAACTCTGAAAGAAGGAGCAAAAGATGGAGTTTACACTTGTACTAAAATGTAATATAGACCAAGATAAAATATTGAAGGAGGTGGACAGTGGTTAAAATAAAAACTTGACAGACCCCCCAAAATGTAGGATACTCAAGAAAAAAGGGTGGCACGTCAAAATAAAAGCTAAAAACACTCAGTGCTTTCATGTGGTTAATTTAAATATATTAACATATATAAGTTAAATGTGTATAACTATAATATATATAAGTTAATATGTATAACTGTTACATATATTAATTGCAAGAAGACTACATGCTGCCTGCTCAAAGAAAGATTTGTGAGCAGATTTTTTTCCAGAACACAAGTCTAACAAAGAGGATATGTCCTAGAAAGAGAGGACACATGGACATCGAGCACCCTTCATCCAGTTTGAGTGGATTATTCAAGAGGGCAGCATGTTGATGGTAATGCCTCCAAATTATGCAGGTCATCCTGCCATATTAAAAACTCACTTCTCCCACGAGGATTTGCTTCACAGCGAACCTGGCAGCTGTCCTGTGCAGAAGGGACGCAGGCAGAGGCACTACAGTGAAAGTACACCTGAAATTAGAAGATCAAAGGACCAAGTTAGCACCACTCTGGTTGTTTCTTTCACATATTAGTCACCCCATTTTCTCCAAGAGGAAGCATCAGGGGGTCCTAGATGGCCACCCAAGGATCACGAGAACAGGGCTGCAAGAATTTAGTCTGGACAAAGTTAGAAAATCTATTTTGGTATGTTGCAAAAAAATGTGGTAGAAGGCATTTGTGGTGCTACCTGGCCAATGAAGTGGACACAGTATTGAAGATTGGGAAACACTGACTTATTGGATATCCCTTTGGTTATGTTCACCCCATGTAGGAAATGGGCTTCTAAGTGATACTTTGGCCCATCCCATTTTCCAGTTACAACTGGTACTTATATCTATGTATAAGTTTCATAGATTTCATCAAGGGTGTTACAATTCTGTCAGCTTTCCCAATAAACTCTAGCCTATAATTTTCCATTCCCATTCAGACAGCTGAATGGAGCTCAAGCCCTTCCTGAAAGGGCACCCAGCCACACACTCCTGTGGGGATGCCCCAAATAGCTATGCCACCAGAGCCTAGGAATTATGGGAAAACAGATCTTTGGTTCTTCAGTCTTTCCTTGAGGAAAACCTCAGAAACGCAGGCTGGAGGATCAAGGGTCTCCTCTCATGTAAAGACAAAGTGGATGAGACAAGATAACTTAAGGGACAATGCATCCTTAAACTTAATCTAAGGTACACTGTAGGTTACCCTAGCAAGGTCAAAGTCCATAGAACATCCTCTCTTGACTATTGTTCTCTGCAAGTACTATGTGTAATAGTGCTGATTGTATCACTTACTCGTGTACCTCATTATTTGTACTTCCTTACACCAATTGTTCTCTTAGCCTTGCCAATTGTTCTATTTACCTAAAGTGTAGCTGTCAATAATTAAAATCATATTGTAACTCTCAATAAAAGCCGAGCAGCTGGGCCCTATAAGCAGGCTGGTCCTCACTCGAACCCGTGACTCCCTGTCATTTTGCTACAACTCCGACACCACATCCTACCGGCCCAGTGAGTTTCCTCTGAGAAGCATCATCCACAAATGTAAAGGTGCTGATAATGAAGCGCCGATGGTGAGAGGGAAACTCAAGACCTGAATCCATTCCAACAGGAACTAGTTGGGTTTGGTAGTTGTCTCCTTGGTAAGGACACCTAAGAGCAAGGACATTTTAGAACCAATGTAGCCAACAGATAAAGGCCTTGACTGATAAATGGACTGAAGGTTATCAAGTACAAGGTGTGATCAATGAGTATCAGGACTGGTGCCATAGTAAAGGAGCCGAAATACGCAGAGTGAAGCCCCTTGGCACAGATTGACCTTGACCCCAACCGTGCATGCACACTAAGTTTTAACATCCTAGCTCACTGCCTCTTTACAGTAGTGCTTGGAAGGAATGTGTGTAGGGTTTGGTCATTGCACTGACCATGACAGAGAAAGCTTGAGCAGAGAAACATCAAATTTTGCCAAAAGCTTGACAACACCTGTACAGAGACCTATGCAAAGTTGCAGGAAAGTGTATGGAGAGCCATGCATGAGTGTATGAGTTGTTCAGACATTTCCAAGATGACTGACAAATGTCAGTGACAAACGTTCTAGGAGACCCACAACCAGCAGAACTGAGAAAAACATTGCAGATGTGTGTGCAGTTATGAGGGGAAATTGTCAAAGCACCATCTGTGAGTTATCAGAGGAAGTGCAGATTAATTATGGTTCAGTTCAGTCCATTCTCACTGAAGATTTGGGTATGAGACGTGCATCTGCCAAGTTTGTGCCAAAACTGCTTTCAGCTGACCAAAAAGAAACTCTGATATCAGTTGCGCAAAATCTCCTTGATTATGTCGAGAACAATTAACTTTTTGAAAACGGTCACAACAGGTGAAGAATTATGGGTCTATGGCTATGACCCCAAAACCAAGGCTCAGTCTTTGCAGTGGAAGACCCCAACCTCTGAGACCAAAGAAAGCATGAATGAGTTGAAGCAATGTGAAGACATTATTGACAGTTTTCTTTCGACTACAAGGGGATTGTTCATCTTGAGTATGCTCCACGTGGTCTGACAGTAAACAAGGAGTACTACTGTGACGTGTTGCAACATTTGTGGGAAGCTATTCATTGGAAAAGGCCAGAATTGCATGCATCTGGTGAGTAGCAATAGCACCATGACAATGCACCTGCCCACTGAGTGCAGCTTGTGCAGCAGTTTTGGCCAAGCACAACTTCAGGTCCGACAGCCACCGTATTCCCCAGATCTCGCCCCTTGTGACTTTTTCTCTTTCCAAAAGTCAAATCCCACTTGAAAGGATGTAGAGGAAATCCAAGTGAATGTGACGAGGCAGATACTGATTATTCCAGAAAACAAGTTTCAGGAATGCTTCCATCAATGGAAACAGCACAGGATTAAGTGTGGCTTCTGAAGGGGACAACTTTGAAGGAGATTAAATGACAAATTGTTGTTTTTTTATAGCAGTAGTCCTGATACTTATTGATCGCACCTCCTATGTAGCTGTTATGGATGCAGAAGCTGGGACTTTGCGTCAGCTCTACTATTCCCTTTAAGGGAGCCATCCAGGTAACATTAACCTAAAAGGACTCATTAAGCTAAGGTAAAAATCTGTTGGCTACCAATCAGAAGATCGGGTTGCATACTAAAAGAACCTGTCCATCCTACAGGCTAGGGCAGATGCTCAATTACCATTTCCTTCTACAACCAATTGCTAACATAGGCAAGGTACTCCTAGCTAGTCAAATCAAGATTGTTAGCGTTTGCCTTGCAGTTACATGAGCTGTAACTGAACTGCAAGTGCTTTAAAAAAAGTTATATATGTATAAAAATTGAAGAGTCACTGACTGATCAATGCCCAGCCCAAACCCCCAGATCTAAAAGCATGAAATTTGGGGGGTATATTCCTTCCATGATATATGGACCCAGTAAGAAGCTATTTAGAAATTCAACTGCCAAGTGGTCCAGTGTGTTCAGCCCTATAGGAATTACTGTCTTGTCAATGCCCAGCCCATACCCCTGGAACTAAAAGCATGACATTTGGAGAGTCAACTCCAGGCCAAGCCAAGCCAAAGCCCCTGGCCATGGGGGTCTTAATGCTGTGCTTATACCATGCTTAAGTTAACCAGTCAGTTTACCTCTGAAAAGGCTGCAATAGCATTTAGGTTTATCCTAGGCAAGCCAGTCTCCTGCCCTCTGAGGACAAGTTTCCCTGCCTGGTGGCAGCAATTGAGACCAAGGAGTTATCCCACCTAGTGGGCTAGCACAACAATAGACAATACCAGTGTTTTACTTGCTCCAGCTGCAGAGAACTATTATCTACCACAGGTATGTTTAAACTATGTCATTTTGAATTTCAATTACCGGGTAGGTGCAGGCATCAAGCCAGCACCAACAGAAGATGAGACAGCTCTAAGCCAGACTTTGTAGTCTTAGATGTTCAAATATGGCTTGGTTGCCAATTATTCACTCTACCCAAAACATGATTGTTCGATGTCTTAAGCACAGCCATTTCCTGCAGGCATGCAACGAAGTCTTCCCTTGCTAAGGTTCAGTCCCATTTCCTAGCTATCCGGATCATACTCACCCATTCTCCAGAAGGGGCCATTCTGGCTTCCGCATGGGGTTGGTACTTGGTGTGGCCCAGCAATTGTGCAGGACCAGAACCAGCACAGGGTCCCTTCTCCCAAGAATGCGGACCTCAACAGGAACAGGATCACGAAGAACCTTCACCACTGGGTAGTCTGAATCAGCGTAATAAGAGGAGTACTTCTCATCTGAGGGATAAAAGAGCCATTTAGAGGAACCTCTTATGGTACTCAAGACAGAGGACTCTAGTTCTGTTTGGTAAGCTCACTTGATCATCCCTTGATCCAGCCACTCAAAACTATTTACTGCCACAAACTACTTTAGCCCATACTGTGCCCTGAATGTTTTGCTTTTCTGGGTAAGTCCTGGAATGCAAGGTAAATGTGGAAGGGTGAGAAAGAGCTACAAGCAAAATTCAGTAGGTCTTATCAATCTGCTACTAGAGCTTTCAAAATCCCTTGCAGTATGGCTGACCCATACATTGGATGGAGTCACTCTCAGGGTGACCAGACGCCAAACCCAAAATTCCTGAACCCCAAGGCCAAAATTCCTACCCTCTTTCAGTTTTTTGACCATAACTTTTTATAGGAAGGAGATATCTCAGAACCGATTCATGCATTGGATTCTGCTCTTCAGTACAAATTCAACGACATATGGCATGATGGGGTACTGTGCACTATCGCAAAGATTCAAAATAAAGCCAAAATGTAGGACACCCGGACAGGAGGCTAAAAATCTGGACGAATCCGGTTTTTTCCAGTCATCTGGTCACTCATGAATAGTTGTGTTAACTAATTTTACTGCATACAACTGCAGTCATACTTAGTTACTCATCTGTAACATACGTGCAAGATCATTCTTTATACCCCAAAAAATCACACCCCAGATCTAGTACAATAGATTCCAAATTCAGATATTTGGTTCCTTAGTCTGTTGCTTAAAATTTGGCTCAACGGCCACATCTGGCTCAAGGGCCACATCAAATATTTGGCACAGTACTGAAAGCCAGACGAAAAATTTAATATACAATTTAAACACACTAGAGTTAAGATTTATGAATAAATGGACTCAGTAGTTAGATTTATCTCAGAGTTAAGATTTATCTCAGATTTAATCTCAGAGTTAAGATTTATGAATAAATTGACTCAGTGGTCTCCCACAATTTCTACAAGCGGCAATCAACAGCAGAGAAATAATGTATACACTTAAATGAACCCCCATTTCCCTACTCCCCTATCACAGCTCCAGTTGCGTTTGGTCAACTGGGTTGACCAGATCCAGGCCATGGGCCAGTTTGAGGATAACCATAGGTCGCATCTGGCCTCCACATCAGGAAATTTGGAAGCCACTAGCTTAGAATGAGATTTTTTTCTCCCTAATGAAAATACAATATTTCGTCCAAGTACTGAATATTTACTATTGCTTTTCAACCAAAAAGCAGTTCACCTAGCAACACACTTAAGTTCGCCCCCTGCAGTGATGGGATTCAAAGAAATTAACAACTAGTTCTCTGCCCATCTGGTAGCCACTTTTAAATGGCTATTTTTAAACTTTGTATGTCTTATCTTTCATTAACAACCGGTTCTATAGAGTAGGTGCGAACCTGCTGGAGCCCACCACTAGCTCCCTGTCCTGAAGGGTTCCCAGTTAGCTTTTAAAAAAGTAGACACTGCAGTGAAATGTTAAAACTACTTTAATAGCTTATATTGCCTACCTACAGGACAAAGCTTAAGAGCAAATTAATGCAAACTGCATTAAACACATACAACAGAGTTTCCCAGAATAGTCTTTAAAGATAACGCCAGCGTTAGTGTGGCCCCAGCCAGTTCATGTAAAAATAAGTCTATGAAAACTGGTCCCTGGAAGGTTGGAGACCCCTAGATTAGGGTATCAGATGAGGAACTTGGTAGCAACAGCCTTCTACTCCATTCCCCCTGCCCGAGATCCCAAGAGTCATGCACATTTTACATCCCTGCAGGGCCAGAAACTTTTCATAGCTCCACCAACAATTCACATGCCTTAAGAGGTCTGAGCTCACCTACCTCTGGCAATCCTCATCTCCAAGGTGAGAGGACCTTGTTGGATAACAGCACCTGGAGGGGGAGGAGTGGCAACCTGGATGTCAACAGGCAGGGAATGCCCAGCAGAGAAGCTGCAACGGATGGTCAGCCTGCAATAGGAAAGAGTTGCCAAAGCTGGCATTAGCATTAATTCACGATGGCCACCAAAAAGACATCACTTGCAAAAGTCCAAATACATATTTATTGGCACATAGCCAAAATACATAAATTACAGTAACATGAACTAAGGCGTGTGTGGGCAATGAATACCTTATTTGAATGAGGTTATTTACTGAAGTCATAAGGAAGTGTTAAGAACAGTTTGATCACCATGTCACATGCAAATGAACATTAGCAAAGGCAATTTTAGCATTTAAACCAGCAGAGAGGTTGAAAGAGTGAAGTATGTGTTAAATGAATGAGTCCTGAGTATAACTGAGAGGTGCTGAAAGAGCAGAACTGTCAGAAAATGAATTGTCAGAAAGTGGGGGGACATCTGCACATATAATTTATTAATTACAAGGCGGCTACATGCTACCTGCTCACAAGGAACAGGAGGAAAATGAAGTTTTCTTTCCTGGGAAACAGGGCTAAAAAAGAACTTGTTCTGGAAAAAAAGTTCAAGGTAACGGCAAGCAGAGCCACTCAGTTCATTATGATACCCTGGGCTCCAATAGAGGCAACTACTCCATGCACGCAAATTTAGAGTATATTTTGCATGCAAGTTTAGAGGACAAGTATATTAGTTCCTTGAGACTGCAAGACTGTCATATACAGGACATGTCAGGACTGTTGGCAACAGTAGGCGATGGATTTATTGTGGCAGAAACAGCAAACCCCCCAAAGATCTTTTGTGCCCCAAGAATTCCCATCCCATTTACCTGAAGTCACTGTCCCGGGTGATAGAGCCTGAAGTCGATGTGAGGACCTGCCTGTCAGCCACTACCTCGTTTTCATATTGCCACTGGCTTTGGGATTCCTGAAAGGAATACAAGAGTTGAGAAACATGTGCTACACATCAATATTTGGGTACCATCCTCTTGCTAAACATGTCCAACACTGTCCACCAGTTTGAGTAGGTAGAGTTGGAGGAAAAGGCCATCTTCAAAGCATCACCTGTGCAGCCAGCAAGCAAAAGGGAACCAAAATGGTGGGAGGCGGCAGGTCTCAAGTCCCAACATCTAAGACCGATTTAATAGGGCCCCTCTAAACCAAGCGGGAAGTATACCGGGCTGCATTTATAAAACATTTCAGAAATATTTTAGGGATGCCTATAAGGAAAGCTGGAGTAATTATTAACTATAAGAAGGCAATAATGTTAATCAAACTAGAAAGCAAACCACAGATCATGATAATTAAATGATTATCCATAAGTAATTAAATGGTTATCTATAAGTACTCTTAATCAAGTCCCCTTTCCCTTGTCAAGACTCCAGTTTCCTGGTACAGGAATTTGATACAAGGTTTTTCTTGTACAGTGAAAGACTATAGGCATGATCCACTGAACTAGAGTAACCCAACTACAGTCCCAATAAGCATTTTGAATCAAGACTGCACTAGCATCCTACTTCTTAGGAAATCCACAACGCTGTACAGAACTTTTTACTAGTATCCCATGCAAGCCTTTGAAAGTTTCTATTCCACCTTAAAGTTAAGTGTCAAAAAGAGGTAGAGCACATTTGAACAGGTAAAGTCCATTTTAAGCGGACAGCAGCACTCCAGGGGATCATCTACATGTGAAAGGTATGATTAACTGGACACACATGAAGGAAAGAAGAGAAGTCAACCTTCAGAGGAACTCCAGCACTAAGATACTTTTCAGAAGCAGGACACAACCCGTTTGGGGCATCTTGTGTGCAGTGTAGAAGATAGGATGCTGGCAAAAGAGACCTGTGTATCTAAAGAGACCTGTGTATCTAAACTTGGCAAAACTATTTGCTTCTACATAACTAATAAGCTTCTTAATAACTAATAAACTTCTGAATAGCTAATCTGTGATTTTCTAGGAGGGAAATTCATGAACAGATTAGAGAGACAATGACAAAATTCAAGTGTTGTCTGCCGATACCATGTATCTGGAGCGACGGCTGTACTAGCTCTATCACAGAAGTCTCCCCAGGCTCAACCATTTACAATCCACCAATGCAAAAAGACAACATGAAATAGAAACAGTTTTACATCATACATACACTCTATTTGCTGGGGCTCGTTGGTTTGACTCTGCCGGGCCACTGCTTCAGTGACTACACTGGCTGCCCATTCGTTTCTGGGCAAGTGCTGGTCCTGACCTTTAAAGCCCTTAAAGGCTCGGATCCAGGGTATCTGAGGGACCGTCTTCTTTTGTACAAGCTGACCCATCAAAGGTCATCTGAGGGGGCCCTACGGACTGTGCCGCCACTAAGAGATGTGGGAGGTGTGGCAGCCAGAGATAGGGCCTTCTCGGTGGTGGCCCCCTGGCTTTGGAACTCCCTCCCCTTATTTATTTATTTAATTCATTTATATCCCTCCTTTCCTCCCTGTAAGAGGGAGCTCAAGGATGCTAACATCAAAGGATAAAACATCATTAAAATAGAACATAGAGATTAAAACACCCTTAAAATATAAATACAATTAAATTGAAGTAAAAAACATGCAGATTAAAATATTTGTTAAAAACAGTAAAAACAATAAAAACAACTGTCCCCCCACCTCTGCCCCATTAAAATGCTTTCTTAAAATAGAAGGTTTTGAGGCTCCGCCTGAAGCTCTGTAATGAGGGAGCTTTTCTCAGTTCAAAGACTTAGGGCTCTTGTTTTATTGTTTTTAATCTATGTTGTTTTTAGCTGTATGTTTTAATTGTTTTTATCAAATTGTTCTATTTATGTTTTTAATTATGTTTTATGGCAGCTGCCTTGAGTCAGGCTAATTTGCCCGAGAAAGGTGGGATACAAATTTTTAAAATAAAATAAATCAAACAAAGGAAATGCACCGTTGCATTTCAAAGCCCATGGTGTGTCTCCAGAAATGCTCTAAATAATCTGCATCGTCAGCATAAACAGGCTGCAATTCCCACTATAGTGCATAATACTGTTTTTCAAGAAGGACTTTAACACTACTTTACCTTAAAGGTGGTCCCACATGCTGAGAGTGGAAACTGGAATAAGATGAACATGTTGGTCTGGGCTACAGCAGCACACCTGCCCACCTGGTTGCTCAGCAAGTGCACAGACTCCAAGCTGAGGGGTGGGAGAGTTGCGTTCCTGGAGACTGCGATGAAGAACTGGCCATCTGAGCTACAGCGGGCTGTGACTGTGGGAGAGAAGGCACAAAGAAGCTGGAATAAGCTTACCACCCACCTCTTGAGAGTGACCCAAGTTTTTTAGCTGATGGTAGAACATACATCTCTAGGTAGAACATACTACAAGCCAGGGAGCAATTCAACAAATGCTCACTATGATCCTTGGCAAACTCTAGGTTATAGAATTATAGTGCTGGAAGGGACCAATAGGTCATCTAGTCCAAGCCCCTGCCAGTAGCTGGAAATCCTCCTAGACCTAGAGCCATCTCCAAGAAGCGCTCATTGAGCCTCTGCTTAAAGATCCCCAGTGATGGAAAGTCTACCACCTCCCTTGGAAATCTATTCCACTAAGATAAACAACAGTCCTTTGGCCTTCTGAGAGATCAATTTCACCCAAGGACCCAACTGAATCAGTCACCACAGGCAGCACATTTGTGGGGCACTGTGGGTGGCACAAGTGGTTGACACTGGGGCTGTTAACCAGCAGGCCAGGGTTCGAGACCTGGGTCAGTCCCCACAAGACAGGGTAAGCTCCTGTCCTTAGCCCAGCTCTGCAATGCAGCTGGAACCAATTGTGCTGGCTCTGCCTTTCCATTGGACTATTTCAGTGGCATGGAGAGGGGGGATTTGCTGTTTGGGTAACAGCCTATCCTCCATATCAATCTAACCCAGGCCTTCATGCTTCGCATGCAGCGCATGCAGCGTCGAGCACAATACCATAGTCTCTCAAGACTCATGGATACCTGCATCTCTATCTACCAACCATCACTGGAAAAGAGGGACAGAGGAATAGAGGGACAGAGGAATAAACCGAGGGGATGAGTGCTGAGCTAGAACATTAGTGAGTGGAGCAAAGTTTACAAAATCATTGATTCAAAGCAAGTAGATTTATAGATACCACCTCAATGGGAAGGTAAAACAGCATTCTGTGCACCTTTGGCAGCGATGCCCCATGACCACAGTAGTGTATTGGACAACACTGGCTCTAAAGACTTAGAAACAGATGAGCACTGCACCCTATAGTTGGTCATGACTAGCATTAAAACCTGCAGGGGACACCTTTACCTTTTAAGGGAGTAGCATTTGGTCAACAGGAATTCTATACAGTAGTTCATCTTGACAAAGTTCTCTTGCCATGTTGGGCTATCCAAAAACCAAGGTAGTAAGGAAATGGGTTATCTGCCAAGGACGTGAAGGCAGAAGTACAGTTGTAGCAAAACAAGGTTACTAGTACTATAACATACTTTTCTGAATGCAGCAACCCTATGCTACAATCCTAATGATACTGAGCTGGAAATAAAACCCTATGGGACTTTTAAATACACATGGTTAGGACTGTGCTCTCTGTGCATTAAGAACCACCAACATTTGATCAATGAATTTTAATCAAGTCAACTGATAAACGCAAAACCAGGAACCCTTGCCACAGCAATAGAATGGGAGGCTTTAAGCCAGACTTGGGGACACAACCATTGAACACCAGTGTGGGTAATAGGTAATAGCAATCAATGGCAAAGATGACATGGGAATAAAGTTTCTATATGGGTATGGGCTACACCATTTGCCCGAGTATTCAGGAATCAGTGATTTTGGAATGTAAATCATTTTCAATGAGGAAGGCATCATTTCAGGCAGTTTGATTAACAGGAGTTTCTTAAAGACAAGAGGGAACTTATGCAGTTAAAGCACAAATATATTTGTGAAAACTAGCTGTATGCAAGATTTAAGTGGAGACTTTCCTGTATACAGCTGAAGAGGTGATGCAGTCCCCCCAGGGGAGAATGATGCATTTGTGTGCTCAATATTTTGAGATGCATATAAAGTTCACACATGTTCTCAGTGCTGAAAAAATAGCTGCTATTGGCACAGGTATTTGTGGGGCTGGCCTGAGTACGGTTATTTTATATATTATGAGTACACTTATTTTATATATTATGAGTACACTTATTTTATATATTACAAGTGTGTTAAGTGCCCCCGGTTTCAAGCACCAAAGAAACATAGAGTCAGCTGTGAAAGAACAGATGGACAAACAGAAGATAGTCACAAGCTTCATCCCTGCAGAAAAACCTCCTGCAGCAACAGTAAAAATAATTTCAGATATTGCCTAGTCTGTGCAAACAGAAGCAAGATGGAGAGTCATGAGTTGCCCCCTTGCAGAGATTGTTTAAAGAAACCTGCTGAAGGAGCCATTTGCCAGGCTCTGATAATGAAGCTATTTGGAAAACGGACCCAGCCTCCTGCTGTTGCGTTTGGGGGAAATGAGGACTAAAGAGAATATGGGCAGCAGTCCAGTTGAACAGCTGGTACTTCTGGCTGTGCTGGATTTGCTCAACTTCCAACAATCCCAGAAACTGTAAGCTGCCTAAATGTCAACTTGATCTGTCCGATTCAAAAAAAGTAAGGCAGATCCATTCAAAATGAGGTTAAACACCACCATGCCACCCAAACTTAATATCTTGCTTTAGTACAACTACCATGGTTGCCCTTCTACGTTTCAAACAGAGCCAGAGCTACTCATAACTGCTAGCTTTAAATCTGAATCTAATCTACAGTTATTGTATTAACCATAGGTCATCACAATGTAACACAGACAGATAATATCAGTGGTGGGCTTCAGGGGTTCTCACAGGTTCTATAGAACCGTTTGCTAATGAGTGCCCGGTTCTAAGAACCGGTTACTAATGGGATATAGAACCTGTTGTTAAATTATTAGGACATAGAACCTGTTAATTTATTTGAATCCCACTGGATTTGATTTATATATTTTTATATATATATGCGCACGCGTGCACTAAAGTACATATACACTGCTAAACATTTTACAAAGGAGAGACAGTTAAAACCTTAATGCAAAGATTTGGCATGAATTTTCATAGCCAGTAAAGCAAATTTTGTCACTTTATAAGTGACCTCGATATCTATGTCTGCTAGAAGTCAGCAAACCTGGGCTGTGGTGGATCTATCTTGTAATGCACAAATAATACCAAATATTTTGTTCTAGGGAGATCATAAAGGGGACATTTTAGTAAATAGTGTGATATGTCTTCTGCTTTGCCTGATCCACATATACAGGTTCTTAAGGGGGATATTCTTATATCTCCCTTCAAGGACATCATACACTGGAATTGCAAGGCATACACTGGAATTGTAAAGCAGTAAACACCTTGCGTAATAACGGGACAGTTAGATTGACTCTTTTAACAGTAAAGAGCTATCATACCCATATTTACTTGAATCTAATGTGCCATCAAATCTAATGCACACCCTGAATATGGACACTAAGGCCCATATTCTAAAGTCAAATTAAGCCCTTTGCTCTGGAGCAGTTAAGGTGACTTTCCATAAGGCAACACTAGAGGATGACATGATTGTGTGGACCTGCAACTTCTCTGGATTTTGCCCTATGTTTGGCTGGGAAAGGTGCATGTTAAGATTCGAGTAAATATGGTAATTGCTGCACCTTAACATCACCTCCCATGCACAGCATCACCACCACTGGCTCATCTACAGGACATGTCTTCTTGATCTCTGCCACTCATACGAGGCCTATTCTCTTCTATGCACGAGGAGGCAAGCTAGATCTCCTAACACATCCATTCGGGTTGCTTTTAACACAAATAAGTCCTTGCCAGTAAAAAACTCTTAGCCACCAACTTGTTTCTATTGCCTATCCTAAACTCTGAATTGGGAAGGGGAAATCAAGAAGAAATTGAGGGCGAGCATGCCAAGTTAGGACATGAGTAGAACAATATTTTAGAAAAAGGGGCAGCATTTGGTATGTCACTGCAGGCATCATAAGGTCTTGCCAGCCCTGCTATCATCCAACTGTAGACGGTTGCATCTCAATAAGTTTTGTAAGAATTACAACAGTCTCTTCCGAAATATGTGCCTGCACACATTGGACATGTTTTATGGATCACATACACAGAAAGACCATGCCTGGAAACAGCCATCAGCCATTCACTGGTGCTTAGGTATGCATCACATCTTAAGAGGCATTCCTTCTAACAGACAGGAGAGAATGCCTCTTCTAAAATGAGGTCTACATCTGCAGCTATAGCAGAGTACAATGTCCTTAGGCTAGAACATCTGTAACTGAGTTGGAATACAATGTCAGCCCTCCCCCGAGTTGTCTTAAGGTATCCAATATATTCACTTACCTTTACTGCCATAGTAGCAGGGCGCTATCCTGTCTCTATAGTCATAGCAGCACCCCAGAGCTTCACAATCTCCTTGGCTGACTTGTTGGGGTGCACACGGCATTCTGTCTGAGGCCGAGATGGCTGAACACAAACTTGGGGTAGGAGAATCCAGAACTGGAGGGGAAAGACAGTCAAGAGTTTAGATTAAGGATTTCCAACTTTGCTGTAGGAAACTTCTTTGAAAGCTGGTGAGAAGCTGACCCACCTGTTTTATTAACTAGCCTTGGTGGTCAACCAGGGCAAAACCAGGGCAGATTTGCCACATCATCCGACATAGGAATGTCCTTCCTATCTTGGTAGATGCTCAGAATTTTGGCTTTCTATGCAAGATGCCCAAGTTTAGTTACATATATGCATCTTAGACTATCTTATACCTAGTCAAGCTAGCAAGTAAATTGCTTCTGGTGTGAAACTCACGTTAGCTTCCTGTCTCTGCAACTGCCAGTTCCAGCATCAATCTCAAACCACATTTTGAGGTTTTCTACAAGTCAATTGAGATCAGCCTTCTGGATCAACACAGTTCTGCTCTGCATCTATCTAGATATCAGACCCCACTTTCCGTGCAAGTTCTGGTGAGTATGTGCCTCAAGAGCTAACTTTAAAGTTATATTTCTTTTAGGTCATCTACAGCAAGAGACTTGACAATCTTATTATCAAGGGCAGGAGGTCTGGTCTAGAGGGTAGAGCCTCCATTTGCCTGAAGATAAGAACTGAAGGTCGCTGGATTGAGATAACCAGAAGTCAGATCCGAAGCAAGACCTTGAAAAGCGGCTGCTGTAGCTGAGATTTTACATCTGCTTTTCAGTGGGAGTGAAGGAGCTTTCTCAGCTACACTTCGTGTGAGAGCTGAAGGAGAACTTTGTCAGCCAGCATTTCAGACATCGGGGCCAGTGTTGTTAACTGGACTGTGAATGTAACATCTTGAATGTAGTGGTTCTTGAAAGACAGAACAAATCTGTGTTTGCAAAAATCCCTTCGGGGGTTTAGATTCGCCTGCCCATGTAAACTGCTTTGAATAAAGACTGAGGAGCAATCCAAAATGTCCAGAAAAGCGGTATATAAACGCCTAGTTAGTTAGTTAAGTAGAATCCCTAGTAGTCACACCCTAAATATAGGTTTCAAAGCAGTTTTAAACTGCAAGTATGCCATGTATTTGGATACAAGGTAGAAAACAGCATTTGTAGAATCCTTCCATACACTGTCTTTTATGAACCCTGATCTACGAGAAGCAAAAACGAAGCCAATCAATGCCAACAAGACATTTGTCCATAGGTCTACATTGGCAAGGTGGAGGAATGGCTAAGCTCTGGCCTCCATATTTAGGTATGACAGCTCACATATACATAGCAGCCTTTATGATTTCGATCTTAAAAGCTGTCAACGTGTGAAAGCAGGGAAGGACCAGCCTGATTAGTCAATTACATAAAGCAGACACTACCACCAAGGATGCCCTGAACATCCTCTCATCATGCCTCCATCAATAGCAGAATATACAGTAGATCAGAGCTTCCAGTAAAGCAGCAAGCAGAAATCAGAAGAGCACTTTACCTAGAGAAGGTTCTGGGCATCTTAATGCCTCTTTATAGTAGGTTACTTGCCCATCAACTCCAACACCCTCAGTCCGAATTGTTAGTTGGAAATTTCCATCCTAAGTGGCAAAGAGACCTCAAAATTAGTGTCAAGAAGTTCTTACCTCATGCCAGAGTATCATATTCTTCAGACTGGCTCTGTAATAAGTTATAGGGAGGCTTGTTGGTCCACTAAAGATCTGTAGTCTGATAGGATGATGGAGGAGAGGATGGTGGAGGGGACCCAGGACAATAAAAACTTGCTCACTGTATTTCAAGAATGCTATAAGTGTTCAGGCCAGTCCCAGATGGCCAGCATAATGGGAAAAAAGGATAGGAACAGAGACTCCACTCCTATTTCACAACAGGCAATATCCTCAGATAAGTTATGCATATGAAGCTATGCATATGAAGCTTGTTGAAGCACAATGTGCTTGACAGTTTTCAAGAGGAACCTAGGCTTGGACAGTCACCACCACATGGACCCCTTGCAAAGAATATAGAACTGCCTTTATTTTAAAGTCATTGGTGACTTTCACCTAAAGTGAGCCACATCCAGGAGACCTGCCTCCAATGCTTCTAACGACAATATGAAGTTGCCTTTTACCATGTTACTCTGTCTTGATCCATACAAAGCAAGGTTGGCTTTGGAAATTGGTACAAACAAGCATCACTGAACTATAGCATGTTGCATGATGCATTCAAGTGGTGGTAAGCTCTAACCAAGATGCATAGTAAACTGGCTGGAGATACATAGTAAACTGGCTGGAGATACATACCCAAAAACTATACCTTCCATGCTACACCCAGGGGTACTTCGCAACTTGCGGACCATTATGCAACTATTCCTGTGCATAGTTGTATTGAAGGAGGCTGCTTACTCCAAGAATACCATTTCAAAGTACAATCTTATTTAACTCTTGAACTAGCATTCTTCTACCATCACCAATTTATTCTTATCTAGTACTTACTAATAAAGTAGCCTGGTGTCTTATGTCTTACCAAGAGCCCAAACAGCCAGGACACCATGTTAGCCTAGCACAAATTTAAACACCACAAGGTTTGAAAAATGAATATAAAATTTATTCTGTCAAGCAAGATTCTAATCTTCTCCAGGAAAGAAAGGCTAGAATCCCGTAGCTTGACAATGTTCTCCAAAGAAGACTTCTACTCTCATATCTTCTCAAGAAGCTTTACTCCAACTGATTTAGACAAACCAAAGATCCCCATTCCAAGACCTTACCTGTGCTTCAATGAGACATCCAGCCAATGCTGCCTTTACTACCACTGATTTGTCCCGATTTAGAGTCACTGAAGTCCCACAGACAGTGTTATTCTGTAGAGGGTAGGGCTTGCCTTCAGGATCTGGAGGCAAGAAGCTCAATCAGAAACAGCAGTGCCCAGAAAAGTCTTGCTCCATCTTAATATGCCTCCAGTTGTATCACCCTCCCAGTATGCCACCCAGTCTTCTCCAACCAAGTTCAGCCAGTTCATTCCTCAACCCAGAGAAGGGACTACATTTTATTAGCCTGGCTATTTAAATTTCAACTTTTAGAGTATTTGATGTATGCTGCAGTTAATATCATTAGGACAAAAAGATCAGGTCAAAAAAATGTGTGGAAAAATCATTATTTTCATGCGTTTCCCACAATGTTTGACCAAGATGTTCCGAGAAAACAGCCCTCCCTGGATGTTGCTTCTGAACAGCTTATATTCAGAGGCAAACTGCTGTTGAACATGGATGCTCATTAGCAGACGTCCCATAAAGCAATTATGACCCAGTAGTTTTGTGCACATTCACTTTTGTGCACATTCACTATTGGAAGTCTTTTTATGGAACCCTGTAACCCTATAAGTTGTAGCAGTTAATGCCACAGTATAACTTTCTCCTCTGTCTAAATTGCCTGCCACCATTAATAGAAAGAAAAATTATGCTGCAATCCTTAAGACACTTTTCTGGGAGTAAAACCCATTAAAGACAAAGGGGCTTACTTGTGTTTAATGATTAGTAGACATGATTAGGAGTGTGCTCATAGGGCGCAATCCAGAGTAACTACGGACGCAAGAACAATTTACTCTGGACTGCAATATGAATTTCCCATAGGTTTTCACGAGGTGGTAGCTAGGGCAATGTAAGTGTCTCTTATGTGCTCCTGGATTGTAGGGATAGTCTATCTACTGCCACAACAGTTTTGCCATACACTGCTTAATTTGAGATCTGTCTGCACCAAATTTAAACCTCACCAAAATGTTTCTTCTTGGAAACAACACTCCAATCACCCAATCATTTCAGTTGCATTTTACAATTATCTCTAGTAACAAATTTTGCCATGTTGTATAGCAAACTACAAAAAAGAAGCCTCCCTTCCCCTTCCAAAAAAAATTATTCTACTCCAAGGCTACACAACACCTTGCCAGATATAGCTGACCGATCAGTTTCACTACCCAAGGCAATGAGTAAACAACAGCTAAGAACATCTGGTCCTATGCACTGGCACTGTTAACTAGAGTCCCATTTTGTGGGTCCTTCTGGGGAATTCCTACCTTTGCAAATTTCATTTGCTTGCAAAAAAAGAGCATGCCTTAGCACAGCCAGCCACCCCCCAGGGCCTCTACAAACTAGGGTTTAAGTACGTATAAATAGCATGATACCCTAATATTTAGCACCGGATCCCATGTAGTCTACAACCCCACATTTTACAGTGCAAAACTGTTTACAGTCTTCTTATATAACCATATTTACTCAAATCAAATGTGCACCCCAATTTTAAAAAAGTTTGACAATTGTTATGTGCAGCTGCAAAGCAGGTGTAAAATTTAAATTTACAGCATACACTAATGAGTTATGACAATAGGTTTATGTTATTATTTTCACCTAATTGCACTACAGCAATGGATTTGTGTTACATTATACATTGCAATATAGTAAACTGTTTAAATGTTGACCTACACTTTTGATCAAAATAATCAAATTTAATGCACCATTGAATCAAATGCACACCCTATTTTGGAGACTAGATTTGGCTGAAGAGGATATGCATTAGATACTGTACTTAAAGGTAACCAGGCATCACTTCCCATTCATGTTGTTACTTCCCATTCATGTTAGAAAATCTCAATGGCCTTCTTATAGATTCTATTAGCGGACCTCTGAAGATCTCAATAGCCTCCTTATAGATCCTATAGTGGACTTCTGTATATCAGCAATGCCTGCTTACTAGTTTTCAAAGATGCCAGGATTTATAGATTCTGAGAGAAGGAATCAGGGGAAAAAAGTTATACAGAAATTGAAAAATCCTATAGAAGTAGTAGTTGCACTGAAGGGTTAAACAGAGCATTTGATGTATCATTGAAGTAGGCAAAACATTAGGTTTGTTTTACTTTTAATGAAGTTTTATCTTTAATGCTGGCCATAGGAAGTTCTCTCATATACCTTAAACTGTTCAGACTTTCAAAACCCAGTAGAGCCAGAAGAAGAACACTCTGTTAGCTCACAGATGAGGACTGCATCCCAGAAGAAACTGTGGTTAGAGTATTTTTTCCACATTTGTATTCACACAAACTAGTTATCCATTTAGCTACTGTCAGTGGTTAGGAGGAATAAGTCATAAGAGTTTACTTACCTAGGAGCCTGACATTAGATAATGAAGCCCTTGGTGAGGGTTTCAAAAGGAACTGAAGGCTTGAAGAGTCACAGCTTGGCAAAGAAGTCCTCCAGGATGCTCCAGCATCACACCGGCTCACCTGCACTCCCCAGTTAAGGAAACATAGACAGACAAGGTCAGCCAAAAGCTGTTTACTTCTTCCAAGCCCCACCATCTCAACAGAAGCACAGAACCGGGCATATAACTACTGGTGGGGCTGGCAGAGGATATTTATACCCTGGAGAAAAATATGATTGGGTGGCAGCTGTGGGCACTTGATCAGGCCCCCCATCCAGGGACACCATTCAATTGAGGCTGAAAGTTAAGTCTGCAGTCCTGGGTGTGTTTAATTGGGAGAAAGATTCAGCTGAGAATAAGCTAGGACCTACTGATGAGTAAACAGGCACAACATCACTGCGGGACTGTCATCCTTTGAACACTTACTTAGCATCACTGAACATAATGGGAACTGATGGATGAAATTTAAAGTGGGACTAGCTAGCCCAGTCTACTTACAGCACAATCCCATATACCTGCATTTACTAAAATCTTATGCGGCATAAAAATCTAATGTGCACCCCTATTTTTAAAGGTTTGAGATTAAAATAATGTTTACTGGCACTTATAATGTGCAGCTGAAAGCAGGTACAAAATTTAATTTTACTGCATATAATAATGAGTTATATGATAATAATAAAATAGCAATGGTTTTAAGTTATAATTTTTACCTATTTGCTCTACAACACCTGCCACTACTACTACTACTACTACCACCACCACCACCACTGTAACAACAGGTTTATGTTACATTTTAATTACAATATAGTAAACTGTTAAACTAAATGCTGACATATACTTTTAACCAAAATACCTGTATTTATTTGAATTGAATTCACAATCAAATCTAATGCGCACCTTGATTTTGGAGACATAGGGTGAAATCCAGAGTAACTACGGGGAGTCCTTGCTCCGGAGTAAGAACAAATTACTTTGGATTGCAGTAAGAATTTCCCATAGGTTTTCACTAGATGGTGCAGTAACTACAGGTGCACATAATGTCTCATTTGTGCTCCCGTAGAGTAACTATGGGAGCACGTAAGACATATTATGTGCACCCGTAGTTACTGCACCTAATAGTGAAAACCTATGGGAAATTCATATTGCAATCCAAAGTAAATTGTTCTTACTTGGGAGCAAGGACTCCCTGTAGTTACTCTGGATTGCACCCTAGGAGCACAATCCTAACCATGTCTACTCAAAAGTAAGCCCCATTGTGTTCAGTGGATCTTGCTTCCAGGAAAGTGTCTTTAGGATTGCAGCCTAAATTCGGCTGAAAAAGGTGAGTGTTAGATTTGAGTAAATCTGGTATATTTCCTGGGGCTAACAGTGGGATCAGGGGCATAGCAGTGCAAACAGTTTTTGCAGAGGCTATACCTTGTGGTTAATTAATGCATTCAGACCATGCAACATAATTGTCCCTATAAGTTACAGATGTGTTAGAAAATTACTTCCTGTATAAAAAGAGGGAATGGGGGGTACTGTGATGTTTTGCAGTGGTTCCGCTCCTTCCTGGCTGACCGGTCCCAGAAGGTGGTGCTGGGGGATCCCTGTTTGGCACCCTGGCCTCTTCGGTGTGGGGTGCCACAAGGTTCCATTCTATCCCCCATGCTATTTAACATCTACATGAAGCTGCTGGGAGAGGTCATCCGGAGGTTTGGAGTGAGGTGTCACCAGTATGCTGATGACACCCAGCTCTATCTCTCCTTTCCTCCTGAGTCCAAGGAGGCAGTTGAAGTCCTGAATCGTTGTCTGGAGGCAGTGGGGGACTGGATGAGGGTGAACAAGCTGAGATTAAATCCTGATAAGACAGAGGTTCTCCTGGTCCGGAAGTCCTCGACTTGGGTATTGGAATATCATCCCGTTCTGGATGGGGTTGCACTCCCTCTGAAGGAGCAGGTTCGCAGCTTGGGGGTTTTCCTGGATTCGCAGCTGTTCCTGGAGTTCCAGGTGGCAGCTGTGGCCAGGAGAGCCTTTGCTCAGCTTCGGCTGATCCGCCAGCTGCAACCATACCTGAGTCGCTTGGATCTGACCACGGTGACCCATGCCCTAGCGACATCGAGAATAGATTATTGCAACGCGCTCTACGTGGGGCTGCCTCTGAAGACTGTTCGGAAACTTCAACTAGTCCAGAACGTGGCGGCCCATGTGGTTGCTGGGGCTCGTCGGTTCGACTCTGTCAGGCCACTGCTTCAGCGACTACACTGGCTGCCCATTCGTTTCCGGGCTGAATTCAAAGTGCTGGTCCTGACCTTTAAAGCCCTAAACGGCTTGGGTCCAGGGTATCTGAGGGACCGCCTTCTTCCGTACAATCCAATCCGTCACCTAAGGTCATCTGAGGGGGCCCTTCTGACTGTGCCGCCACTAAGAGACGTGAGAGGTGTGGCGGCCAGAGATAGGGCCTTCTCAGTGGTGGCACCCCGGCTTTGGAACTCCCTCCCCTTAGAACTGAGGAAGGCTCCCTCAATACAGAGCTTCAGGCGGAGCCTTAAGACCTTTTATTTTAAAAAAGATTTTTAAATGGGGGCAGAGGTTGGGGGGCTTTTATCTTTTTTATCTTTTCTGTTTTATCGTTTTTAGTCTACATTTTTAGCTTTAATCTAATTGTATTTTAATTACATTTTAATGTGTTTTTATCTCTATTTATTACCATATGTAATTTTAGTGGTGTTTTTATTGTTTTTTAATTGTTTGGCCGCCTTGAGTTCCCCCCTGTGGGGGAAGAAAGGCGGGATAAAAATTACTTAAATAAATACTTAAATAAATTTCAGGAAGAGTGGGGTTGGTATAGATAGTCTAAATTTAAATTGGGTTAAGGCTGCAATTCTAAAGACACTTTCCTGGGGAGTAAAACCCATTAAAAATGGGGCTTACATTTGAGTAGACATGGTTAGGACTATGCTGTAAGTATCATTTTGGGGTTTATCAGTAGACTATAGGCAAAATCCAGAGTATTATGGGGAGTCCTTGCTCTGGTGTAAGAACAACTTACTCTGGATTCCAAAATGAATTCCCCATAGGTTTTCACTAGGTGGTGCAGTAACTACAGGTGCACATAAAGTCTCTTACGTGCTCCCGTAGTTACTCTGGATTTGGGGGCAAATCTACACAGGATAGCAGCTAGATAAAACAAGTCTTGTATATTGACTGACATTTCATTCGCCCTGACAAATGGCTTGTAGTGTACTTGTAGTTGCGGGATTTTTAGTTGTGGGGCTTTACCCCCAAGAGCGATTTGTATGAGCGCTATGAAGTCGTTACTAGTTGCCAGAATATTTCTGAATGAAATTCAAGGTGTTAGAAGTAAGCGATTAAGGTACTAAATGCATTGTGAGTCACAGGATTGAAGGTTGAAATAAATCTGTGGGAAGACATGGAAAGAACACAAAGATCATGTACCTATAGTTTTGAGAAAGTTAAAAGAATGTAGGGTCTGAGTTAACCTGGTGCAAAATGTGGTGTGGGTGTCCCCTCCACTTTCTTATGGTCTGCTTTCTTCTCTATTTGCTTTCTCTTCCACTCTTTCCACACCTTTTAGTTATACCCAGAACCAGTGCTTTTTCTGGGGGTACTCGGCTCGCCATGAAGATGTTTGAAATATGGGGATATTCACCATGAAGATTTTATTTGCAGTTATAGGCATGTCTACTTGGGGCCACAGAGGTTCTGGTGCTTGTCGAGCCTCTGCTTGAAGATCCCCAGCAAGGGAGAGTCCACCACCTCCCTTGGCAATCTGTTCCACTGCCGAACTGCCCTCACCGTCAGGAATTTTTTTCCGGATATCCAGCCGGAATCTCCTTTCTTGCAGTTTCTTCCCACAGGTTCTAGTTCTGTTTTCAGAGGCAGCTAAGGACAAATGAGCCCAAATGAGGTGAGTCAAGTTTCTCCTGTTGCAGCTGAAAGTTTTGTTGGTCATCTAGTAAATTCATAGTAGAAGATTCAAACCCTAGGAATTCTGGTTTGTGGTTTATGGTTTACTCTTGACTCACTATCCTACAAAGCACTGATGTTTCATCTAGGATTGTCGCTCTTGGGAGTGTGTGTATGTGTGTGGGGGAAAAGTATTGCACAATGATCATAATTAAGATAAGAGTAAATGGGTGTGTGTGTATGTAATATATATCATATATGTATGTACATATCATAGGCTCAGAAGGGTGTGGTTTAACTTATATATATCTTGGCTAATGCAAAGTGATGCTTTCTACAGAGCCTGCAGATTACTCTTTAGAATGTATAGTATTCGACTATGTGGTTAATGCACAACATTTTTTTACATATACTTATCTTGGTTTCCTGGCCTGTGTGAATTTATAGCAAAATATAGATGCAAAATATGGTCTGTCCAGTATTCCACTGCAGGAGTGCTAGAGTACACATTTTTTCTATAGGAAAGGTAACTTTTCTACTAATAATAATAATATGAGCCACTGGTGAGTCTAGAAGAGAGAAATTGGACATGTCTCACTTGTGGCTCAACAATGATTGATCAGCCATAAGACTTGCACTTAAACTCAGATGTTGGGTTCTAGCCTAGGACTAAGGAAGGATGTGCTCTCTGCTTCCTCCACCTCTTAACTCAAGGACTCTCTGCATCTGCACTTTACAATATTTTTTTAGGATCCAGTTGGCTGCTTATTCCATTTAAAGCCGTTAGTGACTTAGGACCTGGATATGTGGAAAACCGTTTTCTATTTTGCGTGCAGCTAGCCAGTCACTGCATTTATAGCAGTGTTCTTCAACCTTGGGGTGAGACCCCGATGGGTCGTGAAGCCTTTTTGGAAGGGGGAATGACAAAACATCAAGGATCACTGACTGGACTGATAAGGCGCCACCAGATCAAAGGGGTGGCCTTCTGCTGTACCCCTTGGGAGATTATTTCAGTCATGATCAGATCTGACTAGTATAACTTTCACTAGTGAGGCATCATGGTAAGGTTTTCTGCTCCCTCCGCTAAGAGGATTTGGCTAATGTGGACAGTGCTGAGAAGATGTAATGAGGGTGGGGAGTGGGGACTGTGGGGTGGGTGAGCAGGTAGGGTCCCCGGATGGTTGGAGTTGAGGGTGGGTCCCCAGTCTTATGCTCTGCTTATTTATGGTTGTGGAAGACCTTGTTTCATGTCATTGGAAGCACTGCTTGGCTTCTCATTGCTTACTGTGAGTTGCTAAGAATGGGATGGAATAGGATTTCTTAGCAGCCACATCTGGGAGGAAATTTCACCACTGGGGCCACACAGCTGTGTTACTTTTAGTAAAAGTGTTTTACTTTTAAAAAGTAAAAGTCCTACTTTTACTAGGAGGTTGCAGATACTCATAGTTTGTAATCTGTAGTGGGGCTTTTCCTAGGAATACTTCCCATCCCATCTTAAAGGCATCCAGGCCGGATGCCAACACGATCCTGTGGCGAGGAGTTCCACAGGCCACTCACATGTACGATAGGGATTGTTTTTTGTCTGCTCTAACCTTCCTGACTCAGCTTCAGTGGATGCGTGCTGGTGCTGTGTGGGACAGCATTTAGGCCAGACAGTATCAGTGCACCTGTGGCAAGGAGTTCCACTGATCAGTGGTGGGCTCCAGCAGGTTTGCACCTACTCTATAGAACTGGTTGTTAATGATAGGACATATAAAGTTTAAAAATAGCCATTTAAAAGTGGCTGCCAGATGGGCATAGAACCAGTTGTTAATTTCTTTGAATCCCCTCACTGCCACAGATGAATTACATTAAAAATATTTTTATCCATCCTTTGTCTCCCACTATCATTGGGTGCAGGCTGGTGTTGTGGTGGGGAGTTCCACAGATCATCTGCATGTTTGGGTAAGTGATATACTTTGGTCTGTCCAAACCCTCTGGACACTTCAGTGGATGACTGCTGGTGTGGGTGTGTGAGGGCATTCAGACCAGCTGTCATGCTTACATCTTGTGACAGGGAGTTCCACAGGCCAACCACATATGGGGCAGAGGTACTTGATTTCAGGGGACTCAATTGTGAGTGTGATGAATTAAAGGCTTCTAGGCCAGTTGTCATGCCCACATCATGTGGCATGGAGTTCCACAGACCAACTGAATGTGGAGTTGAAAACTCTGCTTCAGTGGTGTGGTACGAGAGGGCTTCTAGGACGGCTGTCTTGCCACATCCTATGTTGGGGAGTTCCACAGACTCTTACATGTGGGGCAAAGAGGACTCTACTTGAGTGTTGTGGTGTGTGAGGGCTTCAAGGGCGAGTGTCGTGCCCATATCTTGTGGCAGGGAGTTCCAAAGACTCTTACTTGTGAGGCAAAGAGGACTCTACTTGAGTGTTGTGGTGTGTGAGGGCTTCAAGGGCGAGTGTCGTGCCCATATCCTGTGGCAGGGAGTTCCACAGACTCTTACACGTGGGGCAAAGCGATGATTCTACTTGAGTGGTGTGGTGTGTGAGGACATCTAGGGCGGCTGTTGTGCTACGTAACGTGGCAGGGAGTTCCACAGTCCAACCGCATGTGGGGTAAAGAGAACTTTGCTTTGGTGTGAGGGCTTCGAGGGTGGCTGTCATGCCACATCCTGTGGCGGGGAGTTCCACAGGCCCAGTACATGCTGGTCGAGGAGGGCCTGAGGCCTGCCTGTGGTGTGAGTGTACTTGGTGCTTGTGCAACCTGGAGCTGAGGCAGAGCCCTTCAGCCTCCCCTGAGCGAAGGGCCTGAGGGAGCCTCTGCACAGCCTGCTCCCTGGCCCCGCCCCTCGCCCTGATTGGCAGGCGATGACGCGAAGGGGGCGGGGCCAACGGACGCGGCAGAGGGAGGGGGCGGGGAGGCCTCACTCCTCCTCAGGCACAGACCAAGATGGCCGTGGCGGGCGCGGGAGGCGGAGGAGGGACCCGCTTCTCGCTGCTGGTGGTCTTCGGGGCCGGTGGCGGCCGACCCGGCCTGCGCAAGGCCGTACTGGGGGCCGTCAAAGCCGGTGAGATGGGAGGAGGGGCCGGAAGTGGGGAGGGAGACCGGAAGTGGGGGGAGGGGAGTGTGGGCAGCAGTGGGGGGAAGAAGGGGGGATGGGGCAAGAGGGGGCATCTCAGGGTCCAGTACTAGGCAGGCCTACTCAGGAGTAAGCCCCACGATAGTGAATGGGGCTTCCTTCCAAGAAAGTGTGCATAGGGTTGCTGCCCTACAGCCCAATCCTGTGCCTGTCTACTCAGAAGTAAGCCCCATTAGAGGCAATGGGGCTTACTCCCAGGAAAGTGCATTGGATGGCAGTCTGAGGCCAGTCCTATGCATGTTTACTCAGAAGTAAGCTCATTAGAGTCAATGGAGCTTACTCCCAGGAAAGTGGATAGGATTGCAGCATTATAGCCTAATCCTATGCATGTTTACTCAGAAGTAAGCTCATTAGAGTCAATGGGACTTACTCTCAGGAAAGTGAATAGGATTTCAAGCCAACTTTTCCCTACTTAGAAGTAAGCTCCATTAGAGTCAATAGGGCTTACTCCCAGGAAAGTCCATAAGATTCAATCGTAAGAGCCCAATGCTATGTCTGTCTACTTAGATGTACATCCTATGATAGTCAATGGGTGTTACTTCCATAAAGGAGTGGATAGAATTGCACTCTTAAGAGTGGGAGACCTAAATCTTTCACTGAATAGGAATCTCTCTGTGTGTATCTATATTTGTACATGTGCGTGGATGTGTATATATATACATACATACATATGTGAGAGCCAGTATGGTGTAGTGATTAGGAGTTGGACTGAGACCTGGAAGATCCCAGGTTCAAATCCTTAGCTATGAAACATCTTGTTGACCTTTGGGTAGTCACTTAGCCTCGTCTACCTCACAGGGTGGTTGTGAGGACAAAAGGATGAAAGCTACTTTGGACATTTGTTTTGACATTGGAAATCCCTTAAATAATGTGTTCCATCCATCCTGACCCAGGCTTCCAAGGGATAAGGCTTGTATCCATTAAAGCAAACACTCAATTTTCATACAATGCAAGAGTCTTGTGGCTTCTTTGCAGACTATTGATGAGTTCATTTCCTTAAATTTCTCCTATAGTAAATGTGTTTGCTTCGTAAATGTTGCAAGGCTTTGCTGTGGCTTTTGCTGCAGGCTCTGGAAGTTGTTTCTGATTTAATATGCAGTATAAGCGTGCAGAATGTCAGCCTGGGATGATGACATTTTCAAAACAAGTAAAAATTATTTAGATACGTGTGGAAGAGCAAGCCTAAAATTAATCTGAGGACTTCTTCAACATATGTAAAAGAACATTGTGGTCCACCATGTGCTTGGGAGTGAGTCCCACCAAACTTGGTAGAACTTCCTTCAAAGTAACAAGGATACAACCGCATATATAAGTGGGTAAAGACCTCTTGCACTGATTGACAGTGTTTCCTATGAAATCAGTCTTGCTCAGTCTTATATAAGTCTTATAATTCTTATAATTATAAAAATCAGTCTTATAATTTTATTTTCCACTATATTGTGCATATACACAATCACCTGATTGTGCATGTTCTTTAATTGCAATGTTACGTTGGTTGCTTATCTTGAAATTCATCAGGCGGGTTCAGTTAAAGTTGTTAAAAGACAACGAAACAAAATACTCTTCAAAGAAGTTGATGTGATGCACGTGTCTCCCACTCCCTCTGGGATCCAGCAATCCTAGGAGATAGGACTGGAGGGTGTGGTTGGCTCACAGCCACATCATGATCTTGCATTGCTAAGGTGGGATTGGAACCAGGGCAGCTCATCTGGGAGGCAACATGATGCAGCTTGCATAAGTGGTAGATTGTGGTGGGGGCAAGAGGGTGGTGGATTTGGGGTGCCCTTAGCTCCAAATCTGCTGCCACCAAGTCTCTCTAGCTTGCAAGGGATACAAGCCATATTGATCCATTTGCTAAAAAAGGCTGGAAAAAGGATCATCTGTATCATTACCGCGCTTCTTGTGCAGTTTCTTAAAATGCAGAAGTGCAGGATTTCCGGTTTTATTTTCAGGAACCTTCATTCCAGGCTCCCTCATTTCTGTGGCCACTTAACTGGGCATTCCTTGCTTCCACATTGCTTCCAAGGAGCTTAAGAGGCTTGAAAAGTAATTTAGAAGTGGCAGCAGTAGACCCTGGGTGGCATCAGGCAGCAACCTGGATTGCATTGTCCCGACTGAAATTCAGGTCTACTAAGTCCAGACATTTCATTATGGTTCCTATTGGAGGGGAATCATCCCTTGGGGTCAAGTTGAGTTGACTGACTTCTCATGGGTCTCAGCACTTCAAACTATGGTGGCCTCTGGAATGACTTATCAGGCAAAACTGAATATTGGTGGGAAGGGCTCTTATCTGTGCTTCAATTTCAGGTGCTGCTTCTGTGTTGTTGACCTCTGCTTTTTGCCCATTTTGAATAATGGGTTTTTTAAAGGAGGAGAATGGCTTGAGGACATTCTTCATTTTGTCACTCCTTCCTGCTCTGAACTGTTAGTAGGCCATCCTGGTTTCTTCGTCTTGATTTACTGCTTGCATATCCATCTCAGTATAGGTTACATACATACGTACATACATACATGTATGTAAGTTTAACTGACTCCTGGGTGTCCGTTAAATTTGAATACATTTATAACAATAAATGTGGGTGGTGCAAGCGGTTAAGACACAATGCCTGTTAACCAGAAGGCCAGGGTTTGAGACCCAGGTTGGTCCCCACAAGAAGGGTGAGCTCCTGTCCTTAGCCCAGCTCTGCAACGCAGCTGGAACCAACCGTATCAGCTCTGCCGTTCCATTGGACTATTTCAGTGGCGTGGAGAGGGGGGATTTGCTGCTTGGGTAACAGCCTATCCTCCATAACAATCCAACCCAGGACTTCGTGCTTCACATAAAGCATCAAGTGTGATACCATAGTCTTTCAAGACTGATGGATGCCAATGCTTTTATAACAATTCATATGTACATACAGTATATAACTGGCAATGGAAAAATAACAATGTCTGTTATTCCAACATCTGTAAAATTAAATTGAAGCCTGTTAAATTAGTCTGTTTAAAGTCTGTTTATTACTGAATGTTTCCTATCAAATCCATATCTTAAGGTAGGATTCTGGGCCATTTGGGTCCAGTGCTCTATGAGCTTTGCCAGATTGAATACCATTCTTCTTGATGTTAAGTGGGAACCTGACGTAGAATGCAAGTATCAACCAGGGCATTTTGGGTGGATTTCCATATTTTCACCAGCTTGCCCTTGTGTTCTGCTACTGCTCTTGTCCTGTTCTGCTTTTGTATGTGTTTCTCAGGAGCCAGCCTTCTCACAACATACTATTGCAGGATTTTTCTCACCAAAATTGGATTTTGGTTAGTTATAATGGGACCGGAGCAGATGTGTTCATATCCCTGATGGCTGCATCAAGGCTGATGGAGACAAGTGGATGTGACTTTTTCATTAGCGAATCTTTATTCAGTTGTTTACCTACAAAATGATTCCTTTTGTTCCATATAAGGTTGATTCCCTTTGCAGCTTAAACTCAACCACTGTGGTTGAGGATATTCTTGTGGCCCCACAATATTTTGTGTGTATGGAATTTATTTTGTTGGAGAGAAGCAGAAATCTTTTTCTGCTTTTTGTTCGGGTTTAAGGAGGATGTTGTGCAGAATGAAAGGGAGGTGTCTGTGGACATGTGCAAGGATCTAGGAGGGTTTCCTGGCTAGTGAAAGACTGGGGGAGGGAAGGGAATGGAGGGGTAGGCTGCTTCCCTGAAAGGAAATAGGCGAATGTCGTAGGAAGTGATCTTTGCTCTGCTAGGAAGGGGAGTGGGGCTCTGTGTGTGCCTGTTCAGAGCAAGGCTGTTTGCCTTTCCCGATTCTTTGTATGATCTCATCTGAAATCTGGTATGGGATTTGAATTTCTCAGAGCTCCAACAGCAGAGCTGTCTAGAAAGAGACTGTTTTGGAAAAAGCACGGCCTGTGTGCCTGGAACAGTTCTTGTTTGGCCACCTCTCAGGCTGTCAAAATATCAGCAAGAAGTTTCACCCTCCTCTGGAAGGTGGTGAAGACAGTATTTTGGGGTTGCTGTTTTCTGACATAAGTGATACCTAAGTGATACCTAGAAGATGTAGGAAAGGTACTTCAGAACCAGCAACTTTTGGATGGGACTTTCTTGTTATAGTGTAGAAAGATGTATTTGATTTTAATTGCTCAGTGCCATTCCCCACACAGAAACGGTGTTTGCAAGTCGATTCAATTTGATACCTTTATTGGCATATAAATATGTTTGCAAGTCCTTTCATCATCCTACAATGGAGGATTCCTTCAAATGCCATGAAATTTATCTCCTCTCATGATACCAGAGTTCAGAAGTACTGTATCTTATCCAATGCAATTGATGTACACCAGATTTGGGACAGATGAAAGAGTTCTCCAAACAATGCAGAATTCTTGGAGGACTCTCAATAGCTATTACTCATGGTGGCAAAATGGATCCCCCACTTCCAAAGATGCCTAGTAGAAGAAGAAGAGGGTTGCTGTTTTTTTGCTGTTTTCTGGGCTTTTCCAGAATAATATGATTGATCACTATGGAAAAGATTAAACGGGAAGTCTCCAAACCTCTTCCTGGGCAAGCCCCCTCATCCAGCTATTGGGTAAGCCCTCTAATGCTCCAGAGGCAAAGGGAGCTGTGCTCTCCACACCCTGGGAGAGTATTTTGAGGGCTGGGGAGGCTGCACATACCTCCTCTCTATGTGTATGAAAGTGCCAATGAACTGATTTGAAGATCACCCTCTCCCTGTGTGTGGGAAAGTGTTTATGAACTGATTTGAATTCATTCACAAATTCCCTCACTAATATATATATTCATATTTGAAATTTATCTCTATTCTTTTGTCTCTTCTGGACCCCGACACGGTATCAGAAAGACGATATGGCCCTCCTGACAAAATGTTTAGAGACCCCCTGGATTGGACAGACTAGAAGGAGCAGATGTTCTGATTTGTCAGCCAGAACCCATCTGATGCTCTTAACCCATGTTATCCTTTGGAATAAACTCAAAGGGAAGCAAATGAATTTGATCCTGGAGTCCATTTGAGTTTCTCCCTGAAAAAGAAGCTATTGCTCCTGGGAGGGAGTGGGAATAGATGGGAAATGGTGTGCTCCAAGATTGGCCTGTAGTTTCTAAGGCTAAGGAAAAATGGACTTGGATCCAATGGTGCAATTATACCAATGAAAAGTACCAGTATATTTTTGTGCAAGCGACAGAAAAATTTTGTGTTGTGCAAACAACAAACTTTTTTGTTGATTCTTCTCTTCCTGTTATTGCTTCAGTGCATCCCTTGTGGGACCAGAGGGTCCTTCAACCCTCTTTCTGGGGAGGGGGTGTCAGCAGTTCTGTTGTGGGCTTAAACAATGCATGACTACAGCAAAGCTGTGTCTGTTTGAAGCTGTCCTAGGTTATGTCTCTGGAGGCCAAGGCTGTGTTTTCTCACTGAATCAAAGTAAAAGCCTTTGTGGCTGGTGTTCTGCTTGCAATGCTGGAGACAAAAGAAGGCATTTTTCTTGGGAGCTCCTGCTGAATGGGGATGGGGTTGAGGGTTCAGTCCCACAGTCACAACTAGAACAGATGGGCAGGGCAGCATTCAGGGCAGGCAAGAGAGTCTGGCAAAGTTTTCTCTTCTCCTTTTAATTGTCTTTGAATAGCAAATTGCTTTTAATTGCTCCTTCTCATCAAGACCCAGGAGAGTAGCTGTAGGGCATGCTTTTTCCTTCTGTGCAGCTGAGTCACCTGTTCAAGGTGCTTGCCAGCTGAGGTGCACCTGTTGGGAGCGTCTGTTCTGGCAGCCTCAGTGCAAGACACTGCTTGCAGGATGGGACCTCTTGCCAGCAGAGCATTTGGAATACCACAAGCAGGGATGGTTCCGGTTTTTTTAGTTCTGCTACAGGCTTCAAATTCTGTGCAAGATTTGGGAATCATAGTTAAAATAAACAAAAATGAGAAGTCAGTTTAAAGCCCTTCTGGGATTGTATAAGTTGTACTTTGCCGTTGTCCAAAAGAGGGACTGTCTTCTGCGCCAACTCCCTCCATTTGTATTTTTTGCCTCGTATGACTCGGTCTGTCCTACGATTGACATCCTAACTTTCTCCCATTATGGTTCTTAAGATGCCTTATGTGGGGCTTACACATAATCTTCTTTCAAGGCCCTGTGCAGACTACCATACTTCCTGCAACTGGATTAAATATCTTACAACCACATCATTTTCCCTTTTATTCTTTTCTGGATTGTATCATGTATCTGTTTTTTCTTGCCTCCTTAAACACCTGCTACTTCAAGCAAAATAACTAATAGAAATTATACATTTGCTGGCATCTGAGTCAAATCTTGCTTCTATTACAAACTTTCCAGCTGACCTCAGATGACCTAATTCTTCTCCCATTCTTAGGGCACAATCCTAAGCATATCTACTCAGAGATCCCATTGACTTCTATGAGTGTTCAAGAGATGCACGAATTTTATCTAATTTGTCAGCGAGATTTTATATTATATCTTTTCTTTTAATATGATCCTAACTTATTTTGACTTTGTACTTACAGCAGTTAATACTTTATTGTATTCATTTTACTGTATTTGTTATTGTATGGTAATATTTTATGCCTAATAAAGGTCAATGAAATGAAATGAAAGATTGACTTCTATGGTACTTACTCTCAGGAAAGTGTATTTAGGATTGCAGCCTTAGAGCACAATCCTAACTATGTCTAATCACAAGTAATCCCCATTGTGTTCAGTGGGTCTTACACCCAGGAAAGTGTCTTTAGGATAGCAGCCTTAGTGTTTCTATTTGCAATATGGATATATCATGCATATCAATTTTATAGTTGCTTTTATTTTTGTAAGTTTTATAATCAGAATGGTGGTCCAAATGCTAGTAGTAAGTACTTTTTTGTAACTGTACTGGGAATTCATCATCAGTATTATATACTGCTTTTCAACGAATAGTTCACAAAGTGGTTTACAGAGGAAATTAAATAAGTAATGGCTCCCTGTCCCAAAAGGGCGCACAATCTAGAATTCTCAAGAATGAGTGCTTTTGAGGAAGACAAGAAATAGGAAAGGAAGAGTGTATAGCAGTGTCTTATCTATCCATAGGAATGTGGTCTAGAACCTTGCTTTTTAAGAAAATAGATGACTGTGACGTCCTTTGGGACGTCATGCATAACCGCAAAAGGAGCATCCTTACTAGTGGTGTAACTCCATCTTTGTAACTCTTCCTGCTACCTCACTGGTCTTGGCTGGAAACTTAACACATTTTGAGTAAATTCAAATGGCTTAGATTAGAAGCATTGCAAAGTGAATCCATCCTTACGTAAGCAACAGACGGTCTAAGTAACGTTTCCAGCCTTGTGATTATGGAGGCCTTCCTCTGGTGGCATTTATGGACAGTTGCCAACTTTTTCTTAGGCTCAGAAGTTAGGAGATGATGCATCAACTGTGTGGCTGGGTTGCCTAAGGATTGGCTTAAGTCAGCTTCCTGGAAGGGGAAAATTGTCACTGCTGATCAGTGAGATGGCCCCCAAAGCTGGCTAGGATTAATGCTCTGTTCAGTGTGTTAGGATGTGTCACAGAGCATCTGGAAGTGAGTGGAGGTTGGGCAGACTGCCAAATGGTCCAGGTGATCTTCAGTGTTCTTTTCCTGGCATTTTGGGAGGGAAGGAGGCCAACAGTGGTGGGGGGGGGGGAGATTGTGCTCAGAGTTGTGTGACTTGCTGTTAATTCACTGTGTCAAAGACAGTCTTGTGTGGCAAAACATCTCATTTTTAAGTGCTTATGAATTGGTTGAGCTTATAGGTGCTTGGACAGCTGATCTTTCAGTGCCTCCTCTTACCTTAGGGATGGTTATCCCTGTTAATTTCACAATACTCTCTAAAGGTATGAGGTGCTCTATTTTGAATGAAGGAGATATGAATCCTTTGATAGCAGACTTTAGTGAAGTAGAACTTGGCTTCTAGTGCTGTGTTACTTCATCATTTACTTGCAAAAGTAGTTGGGAGAGAAAGGAGAATCCTGGATTGTGAGATCAAATTAGGCTATGAAGCATGCAGAACCTGAAAAATCCAGCGACTTTCATGATTTTTAAAAATCTGTGCAAATCTCACCTTTACAATTGACTAGAGGCTTAACAACTGGATGCTTTTTCTAGCTTTGATCAGCTAAACATTTTTGAGTTTGTTGGGGAGGTCTGAAGTGGAGAGGTTTGTTAAGACCTTGCCACATAAGGACATAGCTCACCTAGCAAATGTATATTTCAGGTTTATTTTATTTAAGTTTCTAGTCCTTATGTCCACAAAGGAGACACTCCACATGCACTGATCGTACTAACGCAAGATCTGCTTCAGAAGTGAATTAACTGAGATGTAGGATCTGAAACTTTTTGAGATGGCTTTGTTTGAAGAATCTGGGGAAGCAGCAGCTTCCCCTGTCAGATTGATGTGCTGCCCAGTTCGGTGACACTTCCTTGACACCAGACAGGAATCAACTGCAGCAAACCTCTAATATTCAGGACTCAGTTTTTAAAGGGAAAGGGTGGGAGGCTAATAGCAGGTTCCATCATGCAAGTGTGAGATTCCTACGTTTGGAGAAGCTGGAGTTCAGCCTTCTCTCTCACCATCTCACAGCAGCTCCTGTGCCTGATCTGAGAACTTAAGGCATGGATCATCTGCATATTAACTGTGGTGGGAATTGTGGGAATTTGGATCTACATTTCCTGTATGTTCCTTTGCTGTACAACTTGTTTACATCAAAAAGACCTTGTTTATGAACATAAGAGTCATGCTGCATTAGGCCTAACACTTAAATAGTCCACTTTTGTGTATCTCGCAGTAGACCACAAGTGCCTTGTGGGGAGCACATAAAACATTGAGCACTACATTCTGTTGCTGCTTCCTTGCACCCTGGTATTCTGAGGTGGCTTACTCCAAAGATCAAGAGGTTGCACATGTGCATCACAGGATGTTACATATGTCCAAATGAAAATCTGTCCCGTCTCCTTTAAAGACGTCTAGGCCAAACACCATCACCACAACCTATAACATGGAGTTCTGTAATTAATACACACTGAGTAAAGGAATATTTTATTTTGTTATAATATTCACAACATTTTATTTCAATAGATGTCCCCTGATTGTGTGAGTGACAAGAATATATGTCCATCTACTTTACCTTGCTTAATTTTATGCTGCTCATCATGTTACCCCTCAGGCACTTTTTGTATGCTTGAGACTTTCTAGCTGTTCTTACAAAACACATGAAGTTGCTATATATACCCACTAATATAAATACACTGAGCCAAAGGCTGCCCAGTTTGACAACAGCTAAGGCCACTAGAAGAAATATGTTGCCTAATGCAATGGTTCTCAAACTTTTAGCAGAGGACACACTTTACAATGAAACTGTCAGGACCCACCAAAATTGACTTCATCCAGAAGGAAAAATTATAATAATCCTAGACTGCAAACCTACCTACACTTATGCAGGAATAAGTCCCATTTATTATGATTGTTAAAAGAATATACATAGTAGCCTGTGGAAAGCAAAAGCATTTGGGCAAAGCACAGATTTCCCCAAATGCAGTCACTTACCATAGTGGCATCAAGTTTAATGTTTTTAAAACAAAAAAAAGGAGATGAATCGGGACCCAATTGAAATTGGTTCATGATCCATCTAGTGGGTGCTACAATTTAAGACGTGCTGACATGCTACTTTAACTGCATATGCTTCTAGGGATTGGATCTGAAATCTTCTTTATGCCAAGCATGTGCTCCTACATGAAGGCCCCCATCTTGCAAAAGCTACCACTCTATCTTTGGTGAAATAGCTGGTTGAGAAATGGGGCACTTCCTTGGAAACCGCTGAACTTAGACGTTACAACCTATGGGAGTTCATTAAGATGATTAGGAAATGTGCTTGCCTTCACCTCTGAGAAGCGGTTTAGTGTTTTAACAGTGGTTTGGTCAGCGGAGGATGAGTCTGTTTCTTGCTTAATAGTATGCTAATTGGTGATATGTATTTGCCAACCATGTTCTCCAAGCTGAATTTTTTCCTGCTATTTCATATACTATCAGTAATTTTCAATATCAGCTATCAGAAATATCAGCTATTTCATATATTATCAGTAAACCTGAACACTAGCTCTCATACATGTATTGGAATTGAAGGGGTTTCAGAAACCCGGGAATGTTTCTGAAACATCTGTGATGTTTCTCTGCAGTATAGCACTTAAAGTAAGCAAACAAAATTCGTTGGCACCACCTGAAGTATTCTTGTACAGTTGCATTCCTATATGCCATCTATTGGCAATACCAACTCTGTAGCTTGCCTACTGGAGTAAGAACCTGTCCTTACATGCTCTCTGAATAGGGAGATCTCTCTGGGAATTGTGTGTAAGCAGCTCTGAGCTCTTTAGTATATCTGCAGTAAACATGCATGCCCAGATGCCTTTCTGTGACTGCAGCTTTGCAGCTTGACTGACGCAAATTGCGTTGATGTTGTGTAAGCTAGCAGGTCATGCAGCGATTGGGGGCAGGGGGTGGTTGGGCTGTGGGGCCTTAATGCAAGCCAAGCAGCTTTTCTTCTTGTTCTGGGACAGCGCAGGCGCGTGCTTCCTCTTGTGTTGCCAGCAGTTCTTGTATTCTATCTTCGTATCACGCCTTGCTACCATAGGCACTTTTGAAAGAGGATCTTTTATACTGTGTTTGCAAAAGCAAATCCTTGCGCATGATTGGCTGTGCCGATGTGATGGCACAGAATAACCATGTTCAGTTCAGCTGCTCATTAAACAGAGCTGTTCAGATGCTTTTTATTCAGTTTCTATAGGAAAGGAAAGATTAGCGAGCAAGAGATCATCATGGTCCTGGAGGATTGCTGAAGCTTTCTGGGACAAGCTGAGGGCTGGAAAGAGATCTCTAAAGGGCCTGGAGACAAAGACAGAGCCAGAAGTAGGGATACTTTCTGATGACATTCTGTCTGTCCGCTATGGGGAAACTTTATTATCCTGCAAGGCCACACTTATGTAACATCAGGCAGTGAGGTAACACCAAGCTTGTTAAACTGTTCTCAGCTTTTTCAGGTATGTGTGCATATTTTGGGTACATAGGGCTGTGGTTCACAAGTGATTAAGACACTGTCCCTGTTAACCAGTAGAACAGGGTTTGAGACCTGTCCTACAAGATGGGGTGAATTCCTGTCCTTATCCCAGGTCCTGCCAACCTAGCAGTTTGAAAGCATGTAAATGCGAGTTGATAAATAGGTACCACCTCAGTGGGAGGGTAAAACAGTGTTCTATGCACCTTCGGTGGTCATGACCACAGAGTGTTTTGGACAATGCTGCCTCTTAAGGCTTAGAAACGGGGAGGAGCACTGCAGCCTGCGTTCGGTCACGACTAACAGTATAACATGCAGAAGACACCTTTATCTTTACCTTTTTACTGGAGCACATAATCCTTTGGCTAATGATATTACGGTCTACTTAATTGGGCCAAATATGGAACTATCTGCTTCATCATTTGTGATTCTTTGCCAATTCCTGGCTTCCTTAAAGGGACAAGGAAAAGTAGCTGCAATGTTGACTGGCAGAAGATCATTGAGAACACACATAAGTACATATATATACATACCCTGCCTTTCCCATGCGAATGCAAATTTCAAGATGGCTTGTGAAGCTTTAGTTCTTCCCTACCTACTGCCTTACAACAACCCTGTGAGGTAGATGAGGCTAAGTGTGAATTACTGGCCTATTGTCCAGGAAGCTTCATGGCCAAGGAGGAATTTGAACTTGAATAAGGTCTCAGCCTAGGTCCTTAACCACTACACTGGCTGTGGAGCACCATTATTGCTGCCATTCAGGCTTTCAGTGGCCAGAAGATCCAGCTGAAATGACATTTTGAAACTGAGATTTCTCATAGTTTCCCTCCTCTCTTTTTCTCCCAGGTATCCGCTCTTGGGATATTGAGCTAAGTGTCTGCAACCTGGACCAGCAGCTGAAGCTCTTTGTTTCCCGACACTCTGCCACCTTTTCAGACATTGTGAAAGGTAAGAAGGTAGCAGCTTCTGCGTGATGCCAACTGATTCCTTTGGTGCCCCTGAGTTTTTGTCCAGTGAAAGCATATGCTGAGTTCATCAGGAAGGTTTAGATGGGCTTCTAGAATTATAGCCTTGAAATAAAGATCTACTGAAGAACTCAGGCTTCATAGACAGAATCCAATATCACAGGTTTATCTGATTTTTTGGTTGAGCTTGTGATTTGACAAACTGAATGTTATTTCTGCCTTTTGGAGCCTGTAAATATCTGGTAGGCCTTGGGCAAAGCTGGATAGAAATTACAGTGGGCCCTCTACATCAGTGGGGATCCATTCCAGGACATCCCACTGATACTGAAATCTGCAAATAACATCCACAGTAGCCTGGCACAGCTCTATAATAACGAACCTGTGGCGGGTGTGCTCTCTCATCCAGAGACTGCATGTAGCCTTCCTCAGAACACTGAACCATAGATAAGCAGGACCCACTGCACTGTACTGGGACAAAACTGGTCAGACATAGGGAGGGACTGAAAATATTGTACTATTTGAGACCTATTTGGTGCATCCTACCCTAACACTTTACCCAGATCTTGTGTATGGTGATTACCCTGGTATTTTTTCAAGAATGAGGAGCAGCTCTTGCATACTATGGTATGCTTGTGCAACATTAGGTAATGCAGATCTTCCAAATATTTTGGTTTTAATAGTTGGTGTTGTAATGAGAACATTCGTGGATCATAGTAGCATGGAGAATGTGCTCTGTATTAAACTCCCCCAAATCTCCAAGGAGAACATAGTCCCCTGATGCATTTTGAAAACTTGTTCACTCTTCTCCATAGCTCCTTTGGCACCATTAATTTTTTTTTACTGGGGTTATTCTTTGAACCGGCTGTGCAATTAAGCACCATCTTAGATCACATTACTGATGGAATAGTTTTGTGCAATTATTTGGCTAATCTCACCAACCCTGTTCAGAGTTAAGACTGGTGGAAAGGGTTTTCAGAGACTTTTTGCTTCTGTTCTTCCCAGTGCTGTCATTTACAATTGGGTAAGTCCACCAGTCTGCAATGGCTCACTAAGGTTGGGGCAGTGGTGGCTTAGTGGTGAAAGATGATGTGCTTTTCAATCTGAAGGTCGACAGATCAAGATATGAATACTGCACAACAGAGTTTGCTCCTGTTCTCAGTTCCTGCCAACCTAGCAGTTCAAAAGCATGTAATACAAGTGGTTTGTAATACAAACCACAGAGAGATTGAACATGAAACATCAATTTATCACCCTTGCTAAAAAGCATCTCTTCTTTTTAGTTCTAGCCATGGACTAAATACAAGAAGATCCCACTGATCTTCCAGGTGGTAGCATATGCTTCTGCATAGGTTTTGCAGTTTTTCCAGAGCTTTCTGGCTGAGGCATGGCAGCTATGCCTGCAGTGTCCTTGGATGACTTCACACCCTTGCAGTTTGCTTCTCCACGCACACGGCTGTCTGGGTTTGTCTGGCATTAGTGGCACGCTGGAAGGAGCTGCTAAATAATGGCTGCTGTTGTGTTTTCTGGCGGGCTCCCTCTCAGCCCTCCAGGGCAGACAGATGTTCCTATTTGGTTTTGCTATGGAAGGCAAATATTTTTTAGCTGAAGAAACAGAACATCTTTTGTTGGACCATTCTCTATCCTGTTCAGCTGATGGGCCTGCTGCTTGGATCAGAGAAGGCAGCTTTTCTCCCCACTCCCCAGAGAATAGGCATGAGAATTCCTGAGCCCATTGCAAGCTAGTTCTCTCCCATGAAAGTGGACCCTTGTTCTTGGATAGTATAAGCCTGAGATACCTTTCTGTCCTTTCCTTGCCTCTTTTTCAAAATGAAGTAAAACAAAAAACTGGATCTGGCTTGTGTAATCCTTGCTAGACCATTCCAGATGTGCATCTTGTGCAATGCATAAATCTTATCCAAGCTAACCAGTATAAGCTGGCACTAAACCACTCCTGTGTTCTCCCCTCCTTCCTGCTGCATCTGAACACTGGGTGTTTGTACAGCCATAATTGCTAATAGCATCATCCTCCTCTTTGAATTTGTTTAATCCCCTTTAAATCCTTCTAATCCTATGGGCTATCACTGCTTTTTGTGATAGCAAATTAAAAAAGTTACAGTAACTGTGTGACCAGATGCTTTTTTTTACCTATCCTGAACCAGCTGCCCATGAATTAATCCCAGGTTCTCTAGAATTAGGAAAGGAGAACATTTTCACCTAAGCATTTTTTAATTACACCTCAGTCATGCACCCACTGAAATGCCTTTTCTTCTTTGAACAGAAAAGCCAAATTTCCAGATTTTTTTGCTTTTAATTCCTCTGTGTCCAAGAGAGGCCATCCTATCTGATCAACTAGTGGTTTTAAGCTATTGGCAGTTCTCAGCAAACTTCTCTCATCCTGTTCTTCATGCTGAGAAGTCTAAAATGTATGTGTGGGATCCTTGGTTTGCACTGCACATTTGTGGTCTATGCTGCCTTCCAGGGGACCATGTGGCTGGCTGTTTCAGAAGCTGGAATGCTCTTGCACTGCCGCTAGAGAAGATGGGAAAGTGCTGCATATTCTGGACTAAGTTATGTGCATTCAGGTTATGGGCAGCTGATAGTTAAGGGTCTACGAGCCTTTCAGCCTTCATGCAGCAGTTGCTAGAGTGGCCAGCTACTATGAGGAGTGTTAATTACTCTGAACAGCTCAGCCATGCTGTATCTTGGCTGTCATGGGTGGTTAGCTATGCAGATTCCCAGCAGGCTGTATTAGGGTGAGTCCCACAGCTGGACAGAAAATCTCTCTGGAGACAACTGCATTTTTCTCTGAACTGAACCCTTCCAACTTGGTATGGAGGCTGCTTGAATTGACACGTGACCCACCGACTAGGTTTGTGGCTGTCCTGGCTAGTCTATTAAACAAAAGTCACCAAAAAGCTTCTTAGTCCAGTCTCCCTGGCTTTTTTCACAACTTCTAGTACCTTTAGGCAGGGACTGCTTCATTTCCTGAGGTTCTAATATATACCCCCAGAACTTAAAACGTAAGATCCCAAGTGTTGGTGTTGGAACCTCTGAGGTCCATGCTGTGTGATGATCCAAGCATAAATGTCTGAGCAGGTACTTGGCCTGTGTACTGTCCAACTGCAGCTGCAGGAAATTGCAGCTTTGTTCATTGATTGGTGTGTTCAGAATGTCATAAAAATCCTAGGGTTTGCTTCAGCAGTAAAAGTGTTCCAGTTTTCCTTGGATTAGCAATTTTGGTCTGCTTTGTGGTCAAGAGGGCAGAAGCTTTTTTTCCCCCTTCTCCAATCTAGATAGCTGCTGAATAGCATTTTTAAAATGCGTGGAGAGGATGGCAGCACTACAAACTCTAGTTATACCTGGGAAGAGAACTATGCAGGCCATGGAAGACAGCGTCCTTGTACAGTTCTACACCACAAGATTGCAGAAGTTGTCAGGAATCAGTTGTGTTCCCCCTTCCCTCCCACATTTCAGGCTTTTCTTTGCAGACTTCATGGCCACAAACATGCTGGGAATGAGAGATGCAGTGTAATTGTGGGTAATTGTACATGATAATTATGTGCAGAAATATGTGCATATGATCAGGATTTGAAAATATGATAAAAGGATTTGAATAACTTCTGTCATTTGTAGCAAATGAGTTCCTAAATGAAGAAAAAGCTTATTTCTGGTCATCAGTTGCTTAATGACATCACTTCCTGCTTAATGACATCATTTATAGTCCTCAGCAGGTATCATGAATGCTCTTTTGGCCTGCTATATGAAACAAGTTTGACACTTCTGAACCAGGGCATTATAGTGACTATTAGGTCAGGTTGTCAGGAAAACAGAATGCTGTTTCGGTCTAGGACCCCTTTTCAAACTTAAAAATCTATCTGGGATCCCCTGCTAAATTTTCCAGGATGTGACATCACTGTCATGCCAGAGCTCCTCCACTTATACTCAGAAGTGCCATTGTGTTCAATGAGACTTACTTCCTGGAAAGTTCAGTGCCATATTTCAAGATGACTAATCCCACCCTCTCGTGACACCCCTGACCCATGGTCGTGATCCCTCCTCCCCAAGGGAGACCCGACCCTCACTTTGAATATCTCTGAGCTAGCCTATTCCTACAATCCAGAGTAACTATGAAAGTACGCAAGAGACATTATGTGCACCTGTAGTTACTGCACCACCTAGTGAAAACCTATGGGAAATTCATATTGCAATCCAGAGCAAATTGTTCTTACACCGGAGCAAGGACTACCCGTAGTTACTCTGGATTGCACCCTATATCTTTTTATTAGAAGCAGCTCTCCAGAACTTCGGGCATAAATCTTTCCCAACCCTCTTTGGAAAAGTTACATATAACTGAACCAGTAGCCTTCTACAAGTGAAGCATGGAACCTAACACTCTACTATGACTCCTTTTTGTAATACTATTGATCAAACAGAGAATGTTGTCCTGTAATGAGGCAGAATCCATTTGCCCAGTATTGCCTGCACTGATGGAAATACCACTAAATACCACTGGACTAGATAACGCCATGTGGGCCAATTGTCTGAACTAGTAGAAAGCAATTCCAGGGGTCATCACTTACATGTACTATAGAAGTATTTGGTTATATGCATTGCTGGAAAAAAATGGTTGGGCTGGATGGCCTTGCTAAATATGACTTTGCATATGTTCTTAGACTTCATTGAGGTCACTGCTGAGTATGTTGGAATCTCTGCCTGTACATTGCAGTTGAGTTGCATTTCCACCTTCCTGGAGGATGAATTGCTGCATCAGAACAATCCAGAGTTGTTTCCTCTTAACTTAGCCCCCTTTTTTGCTTTTTGCAGGTCAACGTGCCCTCCACCACCGTGGTGATATCTTGGAAACCTTAGTTTTGCTGAACCCTTCTGACAAATCAGTCTGTGATGAGGTGAGTAGAAGACTCCCGAGGTGAATGGGAATGCCAGAACTCACCTGATTTGGAAAACTACCTTGAAAACCTTCCCCAATTTTGAGGGCTTCAGGATGTATTTATGAGGGATGCATAGATTCCAATTGACTGTTAGAACATTTCATAGTGGACTTCCAAGCATAGGGGATGGGAAGAACATTTATGTATGGACTTTATCATGGCGATTAAGGAAAGATTTTTTTAAAAATCTGAAAGATAATAAGTATCTGGAAATGCCTTTCTTAATGGATGGAAACATTTTTTAAAAGAATGTTGTGATTCTCTGGAAGTTCTTCCTGGAGAACATGTGATTTTCCTACCTTTGAACATATGTAAGTTCCACAGAGTCACACCACTAATTCACTTAGCCAGTGTTGTTTGTTCTGGCCATTGGATAAATTCTTCCTAGCTATGGCGATATTGGAGATGCTTTTTATCTAGGGTTGGAGTCCATTTGCCCTGTTGGAGTCCATACCCCCTCTACAGGCAAAGAACATGCTCTGCCATTGACCTGTCGGCCATATTTATAGGAATGTGAAACTTCAGTCTTTAAATTCTTATTGGCTGGGTGCTGAGGTTGGTCCCAGTGAGGGGGAAGATGGTCTTAGTGAATAGGAAGTTGAGATTCAACGGTGTTAACTGCTGAACCTATTTCTGATCTTTACTGCGCTCTCTCTCGCCCTCTTTCTCCTCATTCTTCCAGCTCCGCAATATCATCACAGATTCCTCTCGACAAAAGCTGTTGATTTTTGCTGGGCCCTGTGTGGAGGAAACAGGGGAGCTGGTGCTGCAGACTGGTTCTTTTTCCTTGCGGGATTTCATCCAGATCTTTGCTGATAAAGAGGTATGTCTCCATCCCTCCTATTCCTTGCCTCACATATATAGGACCTGAATTTAGGAAATACAGTTGGGCCTTGGTATCCATGAGGGATCTGTGGATACTGAAACCCATGGATAAGCAAATCTGTGGGTTAGTCCAATATTGCCTTCAGAAATGACCAGAAATATTCTCTGGCTGCGTCTAGAGGCATTTCTGAGGTTCACAGAGGCCACAGAGGTCTTAGGAAGGCCACTATAGATGCTGGAAAGGCACTTCTGGTTTTTACAAAATTTGGAAGTGCCTTTCTTATACCTCCAGATGCCTTTCTGAGTTTGTTAGCTGCCTCTGCAGTCCTCAAAGCCTCCTGGACATGACTGGGAGCTTAGAACTGGCCCTTCATTTTAGTTTCAGAACTTTTGTTAAATCCATGGCCTAGGAGAACAGAGCTTGTAGGTGCCTTCAGATTTCTGTTAACTGTGGGGATTTCAACATGTTGGAATTGGCCTAGAGCTGCTGCTTATTTTTGGTCTTCTCCTGGAGTACATAGCTCTTCAAGTAGGATCTAGTGAGGGAGGTTATTACTAGAAAAGCTATAAGCAAGCACCCCCTACCTCCAAACACATGCAGACTTGACTTGGTGACTTGAATATGAGCCTCAAGTCATCGGGTGTTTACGTCAGTGTTTTTCAGACCTTTTCCTTTCATGGAACCCTCAAGATGGTGAGTCAGCCAAAAATGTAAATTTTCATGTCTTGAGTCCCAGTTATTCGAGTCAAGTTCCTAATAAACTCCTGGTGTGCTTCCTGCATGCCACCCTCACTCTGCTTTTTTTAAACATTGTTTTGGATCTTGTGAGTGTGAGGTATCTGTATAAAAATTTGTTGTGCAGATATAATTATGCTCTTGGTAAATTTAGTCTCTTGAGAAGGTTAAATATTGTTTCTTCTCTTCTTCCTCCAGGTTGGGGAGTTGCTCAGTTCTGCAGACCCCTCTGCAAAGACAAGCTTAACTGTAGTCTGCCCAGACCTTGAAGCATGGAAGGATTCCAGGCTGGGCCAGCACAACCTCCTGGATTTCATCGATCTCTGCTTCAATCCTGGCTGTGTTCTACCAGAGATGGAGGGTCTGCAGGAATTTTTGGAATACCTTTCAGAGTCCTTGGATCCCCAGTCACCCTTTGATCTCCTGGAGCCTCCCAATACTGTTGGTTTCCTGAAATTGTCCAAGCCTTGCTGTTATATTTTTCCAGGAGGGAGAGGCGACTCTGCTTTCTTTGCTGTCAATGGCTTCAATGTCTTGGTGAATGGGGGCTCCAATCCCAGGTCATCCTTCTGGAAATTGGTGCGTCACCTGGATCGCATTGACTCTATCTTAGTGACTCATGTTGGGACTGACAGCTTGCCCGGGGTGAACAGTCTGCTTCAGAGAAAGCTTGCTGAAATGGAGGAGGATCCTTCCTCGCATGGCTCCCAGAATGATGATTGGGTGAAGAACCTCATCTCACCAGAGCTGGGTGTTGTTTTCCTCAATGCCTCTGACAAGCTGAAGGCCATAAAAGGGGATTCTGGTGTCTTGAAGAGCTGTGATGAGGCCAGCTTGGCCCTCCAGTACCTGGAGAAACTGGGCATTAAGCCCAGTCCACTCTTCAGGGATATTGGCCCAAAGGCAGAGCCCACTGTCCTCTTCCAAAAGATGGGTGTTGGGCGCCTGGACATGTATGTACTTAATCCAGTGAAAGGCAGCAAGGAACTGGAATTCTTGATGCAGCAGTGGTGTGGGAATAGTTATCCCAAAGGACTGGAACTGCCCCTGCAGTGCCTAACCTCTATCTGTGCCCTTCTAGTTTGGCATCCTGTGAGCCCCACAGAGAAGATAGTTCGGGTGTTGTTCCCAGGCTGCACACCCCAAAGCAAGATTTTGGAAGGACTAGAGAAAGTCAAGCACTTGGAATTCCTCAAGCATCCAGTGGTCACTCAGAAGGATCTGGAGTCACTGTCTTCCAACTCTCAAATCAAGCAAAAGAGAGCAGAGAGTCAAGAGAGCCTCAAATCAGGATCTAGACTGAGTCTCACTGAACCCAACATGTCAGTTCCAAAGGAGAAAAAAGAGCCAAGAATGACAAAATCTAGAGACCAACCCAGACCCCCCAGTGTGGCTTCCAAGGGTAGTGTTGAAGATGAGAAGACCAAAGAGTCCAAATCCAAGCTGGAGTCACTGACAGAGAAACTCAAGCAAGATGCAAGGCCAAAACAGCTGAAGGAGAAGGCAACAGTGAAGAAGGATGTGAAGAAGACAGCAACAAAGGAAGATGTCCAAGAGAAGGATGTGGCAAAGAAGGAACTGAAGGCACTGAAGAAAGAGGGGAAGGTAGATGCTTCTAGAAGAGAACCAAAGAAAGAGGAGGCCAAAAAAGATGTCAAGACGGAGGAGAAAAACGCAAAGCCGCCAATGAGAGACCTGCGTAAGACTTCAGGCATGGAGGCCAAAAGGTCCTCAACTAAGGTGGGCAGCTTCAGGAAATCTATCCCAACTCTCAAAAAGGAAACGGAGAGGCCAAAAACCAGGCAATCAAAAGAAACCCACAAGCCTCCTGGTAGCGCCAAAGGAAGCTTATTGGAGGGGTCCAACTCATCACCAGAAAATGGGATGCCAGAGGTGGAGAGACTGAGGTGTGGCTCCCAACTGGGGGTGGAATCTAGTGATGAAGGCATCACAACTGCGGTGGGTGAGCTGGATCCTTCATTCCTTGAAAGCATGGATTGCCATGGAAATGGGCTGGAGTGTGCAAAGAATGGCCTTGGCATTGGGGGAGATCCAGAGAGCCCCCAGCCTTTCCGGCATCTGGAAGCCAGCTCCCCGCTCAAGGGCATTGGCCCCCCATCCCCATTAGCCAAGACTCCCAAGAGTGACCGGAGTATCAACTTTGAACTAATGCCCGTAGACATCCGGAGTGGACTGAACCACTACCCAGAGGCTGAGGAAGCCTGTGGCAGCTCTGAAGAGAAGACCCTTGAGATGATGTCTCCTGCCAGCTCTGTCCAAGCCAGCACTGGCCACACCCCATTCCATCAATCTCCCGTCGAAGATGTTGTCATGGCTGAGGAACCAGCAACTATTATCAATACCTGGAGACCTGACAGTTCAGTTGCTGAGTCACGAGTATCACGTGACAACTCAAGTTCCTCCCAGGAGAAGCAATCAGGGTGCCTCTCCCCCAGTCTTTTCCGTGATGACATCCCAGATGTGTCCCCTACCATTACTACACCCTCCCTGCCAGCTGAAGTGGGGTCTCCTCACTCCACAGAGGTGGATGAGTCTCTGTCCATGTCTTTTGAGCAGGTCTTGCCACCAGTGAGCGAGTTCCCCCAGGAAGAAGCAGAGAACTTCCAGTCTGGAAGGCTGACCCCAGAGCCAGATGCTGCATTGGTGAAAAGTGGCATGTCCTTGCCTGTCCGGCCCTGTCACCACCATCACCCCAATGCACAACGGTTAGATGGTCATGTCCTGCCCAGGTCTGGCCGTCGCTCAGACTCCCCCCATGACGTGGACCTCTGCCTAGTCTCCCCTTGTGAGTTTGAGCACCCCAAGTCGGAAAGGTCCCCATCGGTCAACTTCAGCCCCCGTGACATGTCAAACAGCAGTGATTTCTCTCAAGAGCTGGCCAAACCCTTGGCCCACAGAAAAGGCCCACGGGGGCGTAAGCCGCACACTCTTTTGGATGAGACCCCACCTACTTCATTTAGCGAGTCGCTGCCCACCCTTTCAGACTCTGACATCCCACCTGCCACAGAGGAGTGCCCTTCCATCACAGCTGATGGTGGACTGGACTCAGATGATGACCCTGAAAGCCTCGCTCGCATCCGTGACCCGCTCCCAGCCCCACTGAAAGACCCATGCCCTCTCCCTGCCCAGCCAGGAATCTGCATGGTGGACCCAGAGAAAGAAGGCACTCCCAAGGTCAAGAGGACACCCACAAGGGTTGGATCTGCACCCCCTAAAGCAGACACCTCCAAAACTGCTCCTCCAAACAGGGCCAAAACCACTTCAGCCAGCTTGGGAGACAAAGCCCGGTTGCCCACCCTGGGGAAAAGTGAACCTTCTGTGTCCCGAGCTGGTGGGGATAACAGAGGTTCCCTCAGTTCCCGGGGCTCAAACATCAGGCCACTATCAGGAGTTGGCAGGGTGTCTCCAGCAGGTAACTTAGATTGATCTCGTCTACTTCCATTGATATTTATTGTGTGGGGGAGGAGGCTTTAGAGGATGTTTGTGGAAACGGTTTTACTTGATATGTGGCTTTTTATATTGCTGCCTTGTGGGCTTTTTATCAAGTGGAAAGAGTATTAATACAATATTTTTAATAAATAACTTCCCTTCCTTGGCAGGGGAACCAGCTGTTGCCGGAAAGGTAGTAGAATAACCAGAATTTTATTTGAAGAATCTCAGACTGAGTAGTGGAAAATATTATGTTTTAGGACTGCAACATTTAGCCATATCATTTTATCAGACATAATGTTTCCTAAAAGTCTGACGCTCCCCCAATTAAAAAAATTCTGGCCTAGTTTAAAGTTATCTTGAATGCGTTTGTGAAAAACTACTTTTGAAAAAGCACAGGTGACTATTAAGGCTTTATGTCTTGCCAAAGATGTCCACAGTGACACAAGTGAATTATTTTTATTTAAGGGTTCTTCAGCACACACCCTTTCCAGACATTTCTAAGCCTGCCGTGGCACAGCTAGGTTGAGGGGCTTACTCTCTATCTTTGACATGTTATTTGACCCCCAATGAGCTGGCTGCTCAGGCTAACCAAAATTTGTGGGTTGCAAGAGAAAGGCTTTTCCTGTCCTGAAAACTTTGGAATGCTGCTTTACTAATGGGGCATCTTGGGCTCGGGTAGCTGAATCAATAAGGTGACTCAGTAGAAACGTGGTCTGGAAATGTTGTAATTTCATGAAGATGCAGATAATTTTATAAACAGCAATACAGAAATTAGTGACGGGTATCCAAAATGGCACAGAAGCAGAGTGTATATCCCATGCCAATGCCCCATCTACTGGCTGCAGGGAGCAATTGCATCCTTATCTGAACAACTTTCAGTTGTTACGTTTAGGTGTTTGTCTGCAGTTCTTTGTCTTCAGCCAGGGTGTTGGCCCTTCCCTTGTTAGTGATGGACGGAAAGCCCATTCCTCCCATTCCTTCATCTGCAGAGCTTTTCTGATGATGATATGGCCAAGCCAGCCTCTTTTCTGGCAGAGATGCAGGTAGCAGTGTGGTAATTAGAAAAAAAATTCAAAATTGTAGGATCAAATAAAAAATCACAGAGCAACTATTTGAATTGTGCCAGAATTCTTCTTTCGGTTGATGCCGAGCAAAAACAGTTCTTCTAACTCTAATTTTAGGTGATATAATCTCCAGTTCAGTCCCATGACAAGCTTTTATTTGCTTCTGCTATCAAAGAACCTGCATGTGGTGATATATTAGAGCTGTTTTTTGCATTTCCAAAGTGAGAGCGTACATTGCTTTTTGGTGCCAGCATACTATGGTGCAATTTGAAATCTTTAGCACTTGGACACAAAGGTCTTAGTCTGCCAAGTACTTTTTGAATCTTCAGATTGTCACGTAAAGCAGACATGAGGTTTCCACCAGGTTGAGTTCCACCATTCCTTTTTTCTTTCCCCTTCCCTCATTTACTGGCAGCCTTAATTGAATTTTATGCTATCATGGAAATATTCTTAACTGAGCTTAATGGGACTTACTTCTTGAGTAGCCATGTATAAGATTCCACTGTGAAGATACACATCTCTTCTGTTTTATCTTAAGGCTTTTACAAACTGTAAGCTATGAGCTTTTTCTTTCTCTTTAAACATCCAAGCCGTTGTGTACTTAATAGTCAGTGTGATCAATAGGTATCGGGATTGGTGCCATAGTAAAGAAGCTAAAATACACAGAGTGAAGCCACTTGGCATAGATTGACCTTGACCCCAACCATGCATGCACACTAAGTCTTAAAGTCTTAGCTCACTTCCTTTCTTTACAGCAGTGCTTGGAAGGAACATGTGTAGCGTGTGGTTGTTGCATTGACAGAGAAAGCTGAACAGAGAATCTGCATCAAATGTTGCCAAAAGCTTGGTGATACCTGCGCAGAGACCTATGCAGAAGTTACAGAAAGTGTATGGAGAGGAGTGTATGAGCTGCACACGAGTGTACGAGTGGTTCAGACATTTCCAAGATGGCCAACAAAATGTCGAAGTGGCGAATGTTCTGGGAGACCCACAACCAGCAGAACTGAGAAAAACATCACAGATGTGCATGCAGCTGGGAGGGGAAATTGTCAAATCACCATCCGTGAATTATCGGAGGATAATTACGGTTCAGTCCATTATCACTGAAGATTTGGGTATGAGATGTGTGTCTGCCAGGTTTGTGCCAAAACTGCTTTCAGCTGAACAAAAAGAAACTTGGGTTTCATTTGCACAAGATCTCCTTGATTGTGTCGAACGATGAAAACTTTTTGAAAACGGTCATTGTGGGTGATGAATCATGAGTGATGAATTGTGGGTCTATGGCTATGACCCCAAGACCAAGTTTCAGTGTTTTCTGTGGAAGATCCCAACCTCTCTGAGACAGAAGAAAGCATGAATGAGTCGAAGCAATGTGAAGACACTGTTGTTTTCTTCGACTACAAGGGGATTGTTCATCATGAGTATGCTCCACATGGTTAGGTAATAAGCAAGGAGTATTACTGTGACATGTTGCGGCGTTTGCAGAGATGCTATTCGTCGGAAAAGGCCAGAATTGCATGCGTCTGGGAGTGGCAATTCCACCATGACAACACACCTGCCCATTCATCGCATCTTGTGCAGCAGATTTTGACCAAGCATCCCAGGTCTGACAGTCACCGTATTCCCCAGACCTTGCCCCTTGCAACTTTTTCCTCTTTCCAAAACTCAAATCCCACTTGAAAGGACAAAGATTTCAGGGCGTTGAGGAAATCCAAATGAATGCCACGAGGCAGCTGCTGATTATCTCAGAAAACGAGTTTCAGGAATGCTTCCATCAGTGGAAACAGCACTGGATTAAGTGTGTGGCTTGTGAAGGGGACTAATTTGAAGAAGATTAAATGCCAAGTTCTTACATGTTGTAGTTTTCATTTTATAGCACTGGTCCAGATACTTATTGATCACACCTCTGTATTAAAGGATGAACCAATGATTTGTCTTCATATAGAGCAGCTTCGTATGTTACTCGAAGTTTCCTCCATCTTGTATCTGCTTTCCCCAACTGAATCTCTCTCTCTCATCTCTTGCACCTTGCTTTCTAGGGACCAAGACCAGCTTTCCTCTCGCACCAGTCTACCTGGAGCTGGCTTACATACCTGGTTCTACAAGTGCCCAGAGAGTGGATGAGGACTTCTTCCGGCGTGTTCGGTCCCAGTGTTATGTCATCAGTGGAGAAGACCACATCAAAGAAGGCGTCATGAGGGGCATTTTGGATGCACTCTTGTCTGGGAAGCAGCATTGGGTGCATGACACTCAGGTGGGACTGTAGAGTAAGAGAGGGGGAGGGAAATGAGAGGCAGCGCCATGTGTGCTTGCCAGAGTGTTTTGTGCTCAAAGAGACAATAGTATCTTGTGAAGGTATCTGGCTTTGAGGAGAACCCTGCTGGTTCAGATCATACATCATAATTCATCTGGTCTAGCATCCTGTTTCGTGTAGTGGCCAACCAGATGTATTTGGGAAGCCCACAAATAAGGCACCAGACTTCTACAGTATTTTTATTCCCCTCATACTGCCTCTGAACTTGGAGTCAGTACAGTGGTGCCTCACATAAAGAGCTTAATTCGTTCCAGAGGCATGTTCTTTAAGTGAACTGCTCTTTAAGTGAAGCAGATTTTCCCATAGGAAATAATGGAAACTCAGACAATTGGTTCCACAACCCCCAAAATATTCATATAAAAATATTAACTGAATGTAAAAATGATGACAAAACACTGGAATTGAATTCAAAACATGCATTCAATGTGCGTGATCCTATGAAGTCTACTTAGGCTGCAATCCTAAAGACACTTTCCAGGGCTAAGCCCCATTTAACACAGTGGGGCTTACTTCTGGGTAGACATGGTTAGGAGGCTGTAATCAAAGACACTTTCCTGGGAGGCTTACCTGGAGACACTTTCCAGGAGACGGTTCAAGGTGGCCAGTAGGGACAGTTGGCAGCAGTTGCGTCTGGCACCCCCCCTCCCCCCGGGCAGCCCTTTTAAACAGCCTCCATGCGGCGTGTCAGGGCTGCATAAGTGCTTGTTAAGTGAAGTGGAACTTGTTATGTGAAGCAAGATTCCTTGGAAATCTAGTCTTGTTATGTGAAACACTTGTTATGTGAGGCGTCTGTTATGAGAGGTACCAATTTATGTAGCCATCATAGGAAGTAGCCATTTGTAAACTGGGCTTTGTTGCAGGGAAGAAAATTCTTGATATGGTTCTGGCTGTTGGTGAAGCATAGCAGTGCTCTGTGGTATCTATTGTGTGGTAGAAATAAACTAATTGCAGTCTCCTTCTCCCTTCCAGGTGACTCTGATCCCGACCTTTGATTCACTGGTGATGCATGAGTGGTACACAGAGACCCTGGACCGGCAACAGGAGCTTGGTGTCACAGTCCTGGGCAGCAATAGCACAGTGGCCATGCAGGATGAGACCTTTCCTGCCTGCAAAGTGGAGTTTTGAATGTTCCTTAATGAATGAGATTATTTGGCCATTGACTAGAGGCTGGTGAAGGCAGTGGTGGCATAAACTCTCCTTTGCGTGCGGTTGAAAAAAAGAGGTTTCCCTTTGGGCAGATGACTGCTGACAATCCTGAAGTTGTGTTTCACTCCTTGGGTGGCAGGAGAGGTTGAGATCTTTTGCCTTCCTGGGCAGATGATGAAAGGGTTGGAGGCTTGCCTATATAGCAAATAGCATCCACTGTCTGGTTTGTGTTTTTTTTTTTTTTGCATGTCCACTACCAGAGCAACAAGCCCTGGTCATGCACAGAGAAAGAGATGGCGGAATTGGGAGTGTGAGGGTGGAAGAGCACTGATTTTAGGAGGCAGAATGTGTGTAGAGGGTAGGAAATGGAGCAATAGTGGTGTAGGGGGAGCAGTTGTGCCGCATTGTTTTATAAGGGGTTCCTTGAAGGCACTGCACCCTCCACTCCCTTCTTGCCACATGAATCTGGTAGGGTGACTCTCCCCACCCTCATCCCTACAATTTTTCATTCTAACCACAAAGGCACACAGCAAAGAAGTTAGGCTCAAGTGTTGGATGCCTTTCTATGCACTCTGACTGTTGACATCTTGTGGATGGTGGGCTTGGGAAACTAACTTGGAAACCTGAGGCTGGAATTGGGGATGCAAGAGTAGGCAGTTTAGCTGTTGCCCCTCACAAGGTGTTTGAGTGGTTCCAAGATACCTTCTCACAGTGCAAGTCTAATGGAGTTCTGAGAAGCTCCAACCTTGAAGCCATTGTTGTGTTTTGTCCAGTTGCTGCTTCTCCAACCCTCTTCTCCACAACTTTCTATTTTCATTTTTTTTGCTGGAGCAGTCTCTTGAAGGTACCGTATAAACCCTAATGCAGAACTGCAATACCATTAAATTCACACAATATTTTCCAAAGACCATGCATGACTCCATGACAGATTTACATTTGAATTCCACTACTGACTCCAAGAAGAGTGTTTTTTCATCCTGAAAGGCCTGTTTAGCCTTTAGAAACTATTTCCTAATGTAAGGTTGCTTCTACCCGACTCCAGAACCTGCACTATTTCCTTCATGAGGAAATTCAGCCAAGGTGTCTTCTCCGACCCCTATTCTTTTGGCAGATGGCTTTCTTGCTATCTTCTTTCCTTACCTGCTGGTGGGATTCACTTCCTGCCTTGAACTCCTTCCAGTGACCCTTTCTTTTCTAAGAAGCTGCCCAGGAGAATGTTCACCAGCTTCCTTTTTACCGGATTTCCTCACCTTGAGGTCCATATCCTAAGTTGTAGGATATAAGTTTTAGGTCCATATCCTAAGTGATACAGGTCCATATCCTGTATGCTGTCTACCCTGATGTTCAGCTCTGTAGAGCATTTGGAATAGACACTATATCCCAGAAAGGGTTGCATTACAGAGTAAAAGAGATGTTACAAGTGAAGGGAAATATACCCTTCTGGAGCATGACGTTATGGGAAATATATCAAGGTTGATTTATCCATGTAGGAATTAATGTGTTCTCTCCCTCCTGCCTGCAAACATACACTCCAGATTTCTTCTACCTCTTATTTTGAAAAGTGGCTGTTCATTTTGGGAACTGTTCTGTTTTTCAGTAGATGTGCTAATCCTCAAAGACTACTCTGAAGTGTGGAGCCAGCCAAAGCCGCCCTTCTCCCATCCTTTCTTTCTCTGCAGCCTGTTCTACAGTGTCTAACCCCCAATTCCCCTTTGTCTCAACATTTGAAGGAAAGTTAGGGGGTGAACTTCCCCCTTTTCAATGTGACACTAAATTTTGTTTTCTAGGGAAGGAAAAGCTGTGTGTGTGTGTTAAATGTCTATTTTGTACTTTTTTTAAAAAAAAGCAAATAAGAAACCAAAACTGTTACATATGGAAGGTTTTTAATTTATCTGATCACAATTACAAGATGCCTGCCGATCCCAGCTAGACCAAGTGATGGATGGATGGATGGATGCAGTTGGGTGTAACAGAATTGCTCTACTGCCCTCCCTTCGATTCCTTTTCACGCTCACCATCCTGCTCACCTGTTTGGGATCAGTGCAGTGTCTATTGTTTGTATGCCATCTGTTTAAAAAAATGGTGTGGGAGACATGAATGTTTTCATTACCTTTTAGTGCATTTTATAATTCTTATTTGGAAACTTGTTTAAGAATATCAGGTCAGGTTTGGAAAAGATGGTTGGCCCCCTTGTGAATCTTTTTGGGGTGCTCTTTCTCCCCACCCCCAACTCTTGGGGAGGGGGGAAGGTTATGATGATGTTGTAGCTGTTGACACACTGAACTGTGAGACACATTAACAATGTTGCGTGCACATAACACACATACACACAAACTGTGTTGAACCTATTGAAAAACATTAAAGGAGAAGTAGCTCAACAAAGGATTTTGTGTAATTCTTTCTGTCTTCTTGTTCTTAATGCTTCCACATTCCCAGCGGTTTTCTCAGAGCACTTCCTGTCAACAGCGGCAGTTCCTCAGTCAAAATAAATTGTTCTCTTCAAAATTCCCACTTCTTTACAAGAGTTTGAGCTTCTTGTCTCTACCTTTGCTGGCTGCAGCTGATACTGGATTCAACCAGGCCCATAGTTTGTGAAGGATAGATGATCCACTGGGTCCCTTCCCCCTCTAGGATCCTATGATTCTAAGGAGTGTACCTGTGCCTTCTATTGTGTACTACTGTTAAATACATTCCATTGTGAAACGGTGGCCAACAGAAAAAGATGTTCTTGTAAGGCTGCAATCCTAACCACACTTTCCTTGGGAGTAAGTGCTATTGAACACAATGGGACTTTTGCGTCAACATGCTTAGGATTGCACACTAACAGCACAATCCAGAGTAACTGGAAGCTCTTACGTCGACATAAGAAATTTACTCTGGATTGCTCTATGGATTTCCCATAGGTTTTCACTAGGTGGCATCGTAACTACATTGATGTAAATGACTCTTACATTAATGTAAGATCTCCCATAGTTACTCTGGATTGTGCTGTAAGTTTCAGTTCAGCCTTGGTTAGAAAAAGTAATAATGGGTCTGCTCAGGAAATAGAAGCCAAACATGTATATGTGCTTGTATGGATTTTTTAAACTGCTACAACTACCTTGATGAAATCCTCAGCATTATCCTTTATGGGACTATCCTATCAGTGCTTGTATAGGAAGCCCAAAGTGCTTTGATGTTGCCTATAGAGAATGATAGAAAAGTTGGAGACGCTTCAGTTTAGGAGAGGGAAAAAAACAACATTGAGGAGAGGACATGACATGTTTGTAAAAAAGTGTCCATGGTGTCTCTTCTGTGCTACTTGAACTGTACTAATTGAATTGATTGGCAGAAACTGATGACAGAGGATATCTTCACATAAGGCAGGATTGATTTACAGAACTCACTGCTGTAAGATGTGCAGGTTTTAAATGCGGATAGAATCCGAGCTGCTTGGGACAGGAAGTTGTCTGGGTTTTGAAATATTTGTATAAATAAAAAGAGGGGATTTTTATTTGTATAAATAAAAAGAGGGGATTTTTTGGGGATTCAAGTTCTCCTTGTGATCAACATCCTGCATTTAGATTTCACAAGTACTTCCTGTAGTCTTCACTCTGTTGCCTGCTGGTTTGCGCTGATGTGCCCCATAATGCCTTATGGCCAAGCACATAAAAATTCCAGTTTCCTCAATAGGTGAATAGGCATGGGGAAAAGTTATGTGTGTTGTTTTTTTTTAAATTATGGCCTCCAAGGTGTCTTAATTTTGGACTTCCTCATAAGGTGTAATCAAACCTGTAATACAAATTCAGTGAGAGGTTCACAGGCAGTCCACACCCTAATATCGGTTGCTGGAGGACTGGTCAGACCTACCTGCCCTAGAAAAATCTGGTTTATTTTGCATAGAAGGGCTATTCTATTTAGAAAACCTCAACGTTTCCATTCTTCTGTATAAGCGATCTTGTACACCATCTTTTAAAAAATTGTGGGGACGAAGAATCATCAAGAAATGGGAGGATACCAGGATGACGCAGGTCTCTTATTATCTTGTATGCTCCCTGAAGTATTTGGTGGATCACTGTGAGATACATGAAGCTGTATTAGATGGACCTTTGTCCTGATCCAGCAGGGGCTCTACTACAAGGGATGCCCTTTGCAAGACTACTCTCAACTGGGAGAGACAGCTTTGTAGTTTCTGACTCCTTTCTATTTTTTAGTTTCCATATGGTGCTGTGGCGGCTAATTAAATGGCCCGACGTTTTTGGTGAGGACCTTACAGACAATTCTGTCCCCTTGTGAGTGCTTCCTACCCCAAGAATCTTCCTGTATGAAGAAAATCTGTGGCTGTTGATGGCACTTCTACTTTCCATATTCTTCTTTGAACTTTTTGTAATATTCAAGACTTGGAATTGGCCAAGTGTCTATCAGTAGTCAAGCCTTGAGGCTATGCAGTTAATTTCAGTCATTCTGGGCATTGCTACTTTGCTTTTGATAGCAGTCACTTGCAGTGGTACAATAGCAAGTATCTCTTTTGAATACATTGGAGAGCTGTCAAGCAAACCTGTGAAAGAATAATCTGGAAGCTTGCCAGGATAAGGCATCCTTTTAGTGTAAACCCAAAGGAGTGGTGGTGAACAGAAGTGCCATTTGAGGAGTGTAGGAAATTGAAGGCTGACTCACCAACCCGTTACCAGAAGAGCTGGCAAAGGGAATTTAATGATCTCTTTAAAAGACACCGAGGGACCAGCTTTTATTGTAGCTTCCAAAGAGAGAAAGATCCAAAATAAAGTATGGGTTTTGTGCTACACTATATCCAAGTAAATCTCAATCATTATTTGCCACTCCGCGAGTTTGTGGCTTTCCATGTGTGGTTTCAAAACCCATGAACTTGGCAGATGAAATGCTGTCCTAGTCTGTCTTGGGAAATCTTTGCTTGCCGCCTTGTTTTTTGCTTTGAAGCTTGCTTCTCCCTTATATGTGGTAAGCAGTAGAGATGGCAATGAAGGTGACTTGCTGCTTCATTGCAAACACATTTTTGCAAAGAAGGAAAGACGGCGGGAGAACCTAAAAGCTTTTGTCTTTCCCAGGAGGACAAGTCAGTGATTCTTGAGCATATTTGCCCAGGATGGTCCCTCTTCTAAGAATGGCAATCTGTCCATGTCATGATCAGAAGTGACATAAAAAGGAAGCGATCATTGTGATGCCAGAGCTCCTCCATGCCTACTTGGAAATAAGTCCCATTAAATGAGATTTAAATGAGACTCAGCAAAGTATGGATTGCAGTTCCGAGTAATCCATTCCAAGATTAAGATCCCAGTGCCTGATTCCAAGATGGTGGTGCCCAGCTTTTCATGATCCCCTAAAATGAAGTTTCAACCCCCATTTTTAAAACCATTGTAGAAGAACTTGGTAGGAGTTGCTGTCTTTTAGATTTTCCATATTATTTTAAAATAAAGTTCCATTTTTCAATGGGGCTTATTTCCAAGAAAGTGAGGCAGGGAAGGAGGATGCAATTGCAATCAGCCTGCACACAGGATGCAAGAGTATTGGTGTAAGTGGTGCAAACATTTGAGCAAATGAGTTCAGTCAGCTTATTGTGTGTGCAAAACTGGACTAGAAAATAGTGCTATTCTAGAAAACAGTGCTGACAATTTTCATATTGGGGATGAGACCTTTTTATTTTAAAGTACAATTATTTTATTTTGTCTGCTACATCATATATTGCTGGTCCTTCATTTTTTTAAATTTATATCCCTCCTTTCTAGAACTCAAGGTAATAAATACACATTCAGTAAAAAAAAATTATAAAACATCATAAAATATATCTATAAACTTGAAGGGTCATGTGCACACTCACCAACACCCAACCAAACCTGCTGGACCCAGAAGTGTGGAATTTGGGGAGGGTATTCCTTCTGTGAATACCCACTAAGAACCAATTTTGGGAAATTCAAACTGGAAGGGGGTAAAAAGGGGTGCAACACATTTTCATTGTTACATTTTATCCTTACACTTAATCTTGAAAACTGATCAACACCCAGCCCAAACCCCATGACGTAGAAGCATGAAATTTGGGGAGCGTATTCCTTCTGTGATGTAAGGACCCACTAAGAACCAATTTGGTGCCTGCTTGCTGCCTAATGTTGCTCCCTGGTGCCTGGTGATTGGTAGAGATGCCCAGTGGTGCATGTTGCCCTGTGGTGCCTGCTTCCTGGTCCCTGCTTCCCACTGCTATTGCTGATGCTGCCTGCTACACAGTGGTACCTGGTGCCCACCTGTGTCTGCTGCCTGTGCTGCTTGCTACTGCCCACCACTATCCTTGGTAGCCGTTGGTGGTCAGTTGTGCCTGCCGCCCGGTGCCAGTATCTGGGGCCCAGCCGTGCCCATGCACCACAAATATTCTTGAAATTTTATTCCCAGTGTAAATTCCACTAGTATGTAAAAAACAATATGAAATCCCAAGAATGCCAAAGCAGTGGTTCTCAAACTTGCAGCACCAAGACCCACCTTTTAGAAAGAAAATCTATCCGAATCCACTGGACTAGAAGTGACATCATCAACTAGGGGAATTTTTAAGTGCACATATCTAGGAATAAGTCTCATTACCATCACTGTTCAAAGCATACACAAAGTGGCCTCTTAAAAATACAGATCTGTAACATTTCCCCAGATGTAGTCAGATACCATTTAAGTCAAATTCTGTATATTAAAAATTGAATGACTGACTCACCTGAAATTGACTCATAACCTAATGGGTTCCGACCAACACTTAGAAGCTAATAAGAATATTTGGGTTATGGCTTGAAAAAGTTGAATTGCCATTGTTCTATGGCTGTGATCCTAAGAGCATTTTCCTGGGAGAAAGCCCCATTGAACTCAAAGGAATTTACTTCTGAATAAACACAAATAGGATTGCACTGTAAGTCATTGATAAAGAGTGTTGAAGAGTACCGGGTACAAGACAGGGTTCTGGGATATTCCCTATAAATCTGTCCTCTTGGTTGGTAATGAGTCATTGATGAGAATGTGCAGTATATTGTTATCCAACCAGTTGTGCATACATCTGGCCCATATTTTATTAGCTTGCTAATCAAGACATTGTGGGGAACCTTGATAAATGCTTTACTGAAGTCTGGGAAAATTATCTGCACAGCATGCCCACCATCCGCTAAACTAATAACTTGATTTTTTTTAAAGGGACATGATTTGTCTGGCAAGATTTATTTTTAACAAAACCATGTTGGATTTTAATAATCACTGCACTGAAATCCAGATGTGTACAGTCTGAGTGTGCTAATATCTTTCCTGGTATTGAAGTCAGACCAATGAGTCTGTAATTTCTTGTGTTCTCCCACCTTTTTTTTTTTTGGTAAGTTCAGGATCTTGTTAGCCTGTCTCTTATTCTGGAAGATAAAAACAGAGGTTCTGATAATAGCAAGTTCTTTTATTATTCTAGGATGCAGTTTTTTTCCTATTTTGAATGAAAAGAAATTTTCTGTTCTATTTATTCTAGAATTACTTTAGGCCAGTTAAATAGTTTTTAACCAGTTTTCGGTCGCTGTTGTGAATAAAAATCATATCGAATCCTACAAAAACAGCATTGAAAGCAAACAATGATACAGCCTTGAGTCATGTATATAAAAGGACACAATTAAGACAGTGATGTATTCAGAACGGCATTGGAAGCAGCAAAGGTTGTGAGGTGTTTTTGGAAATTATTATTTTAAAAAAAAAGATACTCTGGTTTAGGCTGCAATCCTAAAGACATTTTCCTGGGAGTAAGACCCATTGAACAAAATGGGGCTTTTGAGTAGACATGGTTAGGATTGTGCTCTTAATTGTGATTTTCCAGCTCTGATTCTGCCTTCTCTCTCTCCATCCCTCTCTCTCTCTCTCTCTCTCTCTCTCTCTCTCCATCCTTTGGTGGACACTGTTGCTGTTGGTTGTGCAACTGGAGAAGCAAGGGATGAAGTAGAAAGCATTGTCATGGCAACAGGCTGGGAAAAAGATACTGACTTTGGAGCATCTCGGTCCAAAAAGAGGGACCTCACTGCATAGCCTGCCTTTTACCTGATTCAGGAGAGGCTTGGGGTGCTATTACTAGAAAGGAAAGCCTGTTGAATTTACTTTTGAGTAAATATATTTTGAGATCATCAGTACAAACAACAACATTTTAGGTGGAGTAATTTTATCAATTAAAATATTTTTTTTCTGGTAAATTGGTCCCAGTTTTTGATTTGATATTTTGGTGCAGTTTGTTTCATTGCATTTGGCGTTTCATTGCCTTTCTGTTGCTGTATATGTTGGCATCCATCAGCCTCGAAAGACTATGGTATCTTGCTCGACGCTGCATGCGAAACACGAAGGCCTGGGTAGATTGATATGGAGGGTAGGCTGTTACCCAAGCAGCAAATCCCCCCTCTCCATGCCACTGAAATAGTCCAATGGAACGGCAGAACCAACTAAGCTATTATTCGTAAGCTTATTGGGTTTTCCCAGTTTTGGGCACTAGTGTCAAGCTTAGTTGGTTGCCCCCCCCCCCAAAAGCTTGTTACCCAGTGTAATTGCTACCTCATGCACACTGGCACTGCAGTCCTAAACACACTTTCCTGAGCGTAAGGCCTATTGAACAGAATGGGGCTTACTTTTGAGTTGACATGGGTAGGATTGTGCTCTGGGTCCCAGGGTTAAAGGGAGTGGGAAGTACTGGTTTAGCACATTCTATTCCCAGGTGCTTCAACAATTCTACTGGGTTGTTCTACCCTCACTGGTAGTTGCAGGTTGATTGCCTCTGAAGCTGGAAGCTCTGCCTCCTCCTCCTAATAGCCACGTTTCTTCTCCAGTATCAGCCAGGCACTCCCAAGACCTGAGTTTAACCCAGAAAAGCCAGAAGCAACAGGATGACCATATGGCATAACCGCAAAAGAGGACAAGTTCCCCGAAAATAAAAGTAGGCGATGATAAAAGCTGAAAACATACATATATTGCTTTCGGATGGGTAATCTAAACACTTTATTATTATATTTAAAACTAGTCTAATTTGCCTATTGTGGGAGTAAAATGTAAAGAATATTTGTGTGCCTTTCTGAGCACTGGCGGACACCCCTGGTTACTGGGCAGCCACCAACAGGCACTGGGCACCAGAGGGTACCAGGAGCAGTGACGGGCACCAGGCCCCCTACTGGGCATGGGCACCATCAGGCAGTGGGCACCACTGTGCAGAGGACACCAGTGGACAGCACCATGCACCACCGGGCAGTGGACACTAACAGGCACCGCCACGCACTGGGCATCTCTACCCAACACCATCGGGACAGTGGGCACCCCTACCATTTAGCAGGTGCACCACTGGGGGACAGCAGGCACCAGGCACCACCAGGCATCCCTACCAAGCACTGGGCACAAACAGGCAACACTGGGCACCGCATAGGTTCTTAGTGGGTGGCTACATCACAGAGGGAATGCACTCCCCAAATTTCATGCTTCTAGGTCCAGGGGTTAAGGCTAGGTGTTGATCAGTCAGTCAGATTTTATATACCATATTCATTTGAAACTAACACACCCTTTTCAGCTGAATTTAGTCTCCAAAATCAGGGTGTGCATTAGATTCGATGGCTCTTTAGATCTGAGTACCGATAAATATGGTGTTTTGATTGTAAGTATAGATCAGTATTTAGTTTAACAGTTTACTGTGATAAAAATGTAACATAAACCCATTGTTGTAGAAAGTAGTGCAATTAGGTAAAAATCATAACCCCATTGTAATATTATTATTATAATTAGCATCATCATCTTCATCATCATCAAATTACTAATTGTTGTATGCAGTAAAATAAAATTTTGCACTTGCGTTGCAGCTGCGAATTGCAATTGCCAGTAAACCTTTTTTAAAAAAATATCAAGTCTTTTAAAATAGGGATGTGCATTAGATTCAATGGAACATTAGATTTGAGTAAATATGGTTATATAGACTATTGCAGATAATTTATGAATTCCAAGAAGGCTCCATGCTGCCTGCTCACAAGGAAAAGGAGGACACTGAAGATTTGGTCCCTTCCAACTCTATGATTCTATGATTCTATGATTTTTTTTCCCAGGATACAAGGCTGAAAAAGAGGAGGACATGCCCTGGAAAAAGAGGACATGTGGTGTCCCTGATCCCCCAGAAACTGGTATTTGCAGATACACTGCCCCTGACCATGGAGGCTCTACTGTGTGCTGCCCCAGCCAGGGTTCCAATCAGCATGGACGCCCTGGACATGAACGTTCCATCTCTTGACTAAAAAGTGATGCTACCACTTTAAATATGCAAATGAGCCCCCTGGGGTGGCGGGAGGGGGGAGAGAGGTGGGGGAAAGGCAGCCTGGTTCCTTGGCGGGCGAGCCAGCCAATCAGGAGCGAGCCCTCTTTCAGTTCTGTAACCCAGGCCCTGCACAAGCCACGCCCCCTTCTCACCCCCCCTCCCTTCTCCTTGCAGGGGAGGCTCAGGGCTGCTTTTTCTTGTGCATGGAGAGGAGGGGAAGGAAGCAGGTGTGCCATGCAGAGGAGCACCAGGAGGTCAGTGCATTGCCCCCCCAACCACATCACCTTCATTGCACCCCCTAATTCCACTCTCATTGCATCCCCATTGCATTTCACTCATTGCAATGTCTTTGCACCCCCACTGGATCCCCCAATTCCATTCTCATTGCACCCCCATTGGATCCCCCTCGTTCTACTCTCATTGCACTCCCAATTCCACTCTCATTGCACCCTCCTTTGCAACCCCCAATTCCACTCTCATTGCACCCCCTTCGCATTTCACCCATTGCAATCTCTTTGCACCCCCATTCCACTCTCATTGCATCCCTCATAATTGCATCCCCAGTTCCATTCTCTGCACCCCCACTGCATTCCCCTGTTCCACTGTCATTGCACCCCCTATTGCACCCCACAATTCCACTCTCATTGCACCCCAAAATTCCACTCCCCTTGCACTCTATTGCACTCTCATGGGTGCCCCTTTTTCAAGGATCCCCCCTTGCAAAATTGCAATGCAAAAATCCTAAGCTCCTTTCCTCCCCATAGCTATTGGGGGGGGGGGAGAGCATGCACCCACAATTCTCCCATCCTTTCCAGCCTGCCAATTGCAATTCTCAGGGGTGTATGAAAAGCTGATCAGCTAATTACATCAGATGAAAAGGAATTGGGGGGAAGTGTTTTTTTAGGGGGGTTGGTTTTGGCACCCCCAATTTACATCCTTTGGCTCTGTCTAATTTATAGGACAGGGCCTCCCCCTCCTCCAAAAATGGCCTTTAGATGGGAGGAAATGAATGTGCCTGTTTATTTTCCATCATCGCCATGCTCATAAATAACTGAATGCACTTGTTGGCTGGCCTTGCAATGCTTTGGATGGGGCTGTTGATCGATCCACCCTTGCATTTGCCAACCACTGGGTTGGGGTCATAGAGATCATGTTCGGGTTGTGGGTGTTGGTGCGTATGCCGAAGTGACTCCCTTGTGGATGACATTCTGCAAATGACACTGTGGGGCAGAATCGATTTGATTTTGGTAAGCCGGGGATATCATCTGCAAGGCTCAGTTTTCAGCAGGCCTGAAACTGTCACCCGGGGTGGTGAAGGTGGCAGTTGGATCTGAACCATCACCCTGCCTTTTTCTGCTGCATTGTTTTGACACCTGTTTCAGAACCTGGTTTTTCTTCCCATATTGGACGTGTGTGATGAGAAAGAGAAACAGAAAGAGAGAAGGTGACAAATGGATGCAAATGATTTAGCACAAGGAACTACACACCAGTTGCTTTTCTTGAGAAAAAAGGGTCATCAGACAGTTGCAGGTGTTTGATTTACCCCATCCTTATCCTGATTTCCTGCCATCCTTATTTTCCAGGGCAGGTCATTTTTACCCAACCCTTGGGGGACTTGTGGGTCTGTCTTGCTTTCTCTCGGCACCTGAACATAGAGCCACATGTGAGACATTTTCCAGATCTGCCATTTTTGAAGTGTGTGGCAGCCAGGCTTGGGTAAAGGATATTTGTGGTGGGGAAACTGAGGATCAGCGTCAGGGGTTGGCGTAGCTGATGCTTGGACAGCCCTGTGTATAGCTGAGCAAGTTGGTGTCTTCAAAGGGGTGGGAGGCAAGGTTCTATATGTGCCACCTTCTATATAAGGTGGGAGGCAAGGTCCTGCAGAGATGTGGCCGAGGTAAGTCAATAGTAATAACATCTCTTTTTCACTGATCAGCCCTTCTGCCACTTTTAAAAAATGATTCCTTGGCCTGTCATGTCTAATGAAGTCAGGTTTCAGTCTGGGTCTTGGATTATTGTGGACGTGGTCTCGGAAGACGTGGTCTGTTGTGTTGGTGTGTGTATGTTGAACCACTCACAAGACTGTTGTTGATGCCAGCAAATTTAGAGGCTGGAGCTTGAGACGTGAGCCAGTGCAAGGCGTGGTCTGTAGACCTCTTGATGTGTGAATTTATATGGACCTACTATTGTATTCTATCCTCGGTGGTCTGATCTTGCAATATCTCATTTATCTTCATTTCATCATGCATCAGTTAAGTGTTTTATTGCCCGTCGCAACACTGCAAGGTTCACAGTTTTGTGCTCCTGTTGCAAAAAACAGTTCTGCATGATGCTCTCTGTTTTTATGCCACGGGTTGCAGACCGGAGAATTGAGCTGCTACTGAGAAAATCAATTCCACATTGATCTAAAAGGAAAGCATGTAGGGACTTTTGTGGCTTGTAATTCTATGCATTCCCACCTGCAGGGTGATCATATGTCCTCTTTTTTCAGGACATGTCCTCTTTTTAAATCTTGTGTCTTGGACAAAAAAAACACCATCTTCATTATGGTTATGCTTTCCTTTTCCTTGAGAGCAGGCAGCATGTATTCTTCTTGTAATTATAGATTCTATGTAATAGTATTAATTTAATAATGAGAAATGTAGTGTTTAAATTAACCACATAAAGGCAACTAGCAAAAGTTGCTAACTTTTATTTTGTTGTATCCTACAATTTTCTTGGGTGAATGAAAAACGTAGGACATATTTTCTGTCCTTTTCTTGGTTCTTTTCTGTTCTTTTCTACATTTTGTAGGGCCTTGTTCTCAGGTCACCTGGTTTACCTGAGATTAAACCCCATGGAATATATGGCGTTTATAACTAGGTAAATGTGACTAGACCTGTACTGTGTATTAATGGTATAGCCAAGAAACTAGGATTATAGGATTATAAAACCAGGAACAACATAGAAGAAATAGGAAAGGAGAAATATTTTCCCACTCTTGGCGCAGAAAAGAGCAACCAAAAATGATTGATGGGTTGGGGCACTTCCCTTATGAAGAAAGGCTTCAAAGCTGGGACTTTTCAATCTTAAAAAAGAGCCTAATAATAATAATAATAATAATAATAATAATAATAATAATAATAATAATAATAATAATAAACAAACAACTTTATTTCTATCCTGCCTTTCTCCGGGAGGGATTCAAGGCGGCTTACAAACAATACATAACATAGCAACAGTAAAATCCAATACATTAAAAACAGTTAAAACAAACATCTTAAAACACTAAATAAAAACACCTTCATTAAAAAAACTGATTAAACTAACTAACTGATGAAAACATAATAAAAGAGTTGTGCAGTAAGACAATCAATCAATTGAGATATTTAAAATTATGCATGGGGTGGAGAAATACATATTCTTTTCCCTCTCGTACAACATCAAAACCAGAGGATGTCCACTAGCAGTGGGAGAATTAGAACTCTTTAGCCAGGCTGTAATTAGTCTGTGGAACTCCTTGCCACAGCATGTGGCAATCTGATGCTACTGTTGCTCTCCATCAGTGCAATAGTTCCTGGAATGGACATGCGGTCTCTCACAGAGAACCTTTGGCACACACCCAACCCCATTTGGGGGAAACCATGGTCACATCAACTGTTATGGGTTTGTAGTGTAGATGCACAATAATGATTTGAGGCATGTTCCGAATTATTCGCCGCATTGAGGAAACAGGGATTGACTTGTAATGGTGAGCCCCTCACACTTTTGGGATTGGGGGAAGTGGGTTCTGGAGATTTACCCATTAGACAAAGCATCCTGGGCATCTCCTGGAAGTTGGAAGGGACCCAATAGGTCATCTAGTCCAACCCCCTCCTTGTAGCAGGAAATCCTAGATACTAAATTGGGTAGTAGGACTAGGAAAGTCTGCCCAGCAGGCAGTCCAGAAGGAGAAGATTTAAGCATGAGCTGATAGCACGCAGCCAGTGAGTCAGTGGGGCTCAGGGTGACCATCAGTCTTCCTTTTCCAGGACATGTCCCTTTTTAAAAGCCTTATATCCTGGAAAAAATCTCCAGTGTCCTCCTTTATTTTGTGAGCAGGCAGCATGTAGCTGCCTTGGAATTAATGAATTATATGTATATGTAATAGTATAAAACTAATACAAAACTATGTAATAGTGTAAAGATATATGTAATAGTTTTAAATTTAATACGTAAAATAATGTCTAAATTAACCACATTTATATATATATATATATATATATATATATATATATATATATATATATATATATATATATATATATATATATATATATAAAATGTAGGACATGACAATAAAGTTAAAAACATTATAAAATACTTTAACACCAATAAAATTAAAAACATTATATTGTTTTTAGATTTTATTTGGTCATGTCCTACATTTTTCTTGGATGTCCTACATTTTGGGGAGCCTTGTCCTTTTTCTCAGTTATGACATATGGTCATGCTGGATGGGCTATAAATGAATAGCCAAATATTTGCTCTTGATGCACATCTTGGGTCACATGTGGTCAGTTCTGATGCCTCTTAAACCAGTTCCTGATGTCTCTTAAAGGGATCTTCTGGAGTAGGAACTACCAGGTCCCTACTCAACCCAAAGTTTGAGATGCTTCTAAAGATAGATGGACCAAAGCCTGGTTCAGTAGGAGGCAGTGACATCTGTGAACAAAAAATCTACGCCTCCAGTTCTGTTTGCGACCAAAGGAACCCATGTGTCATGCATCTCCATGACCTGGTTTTACTAAGGCAGAAAAGGCAGAGTGACCAGATGCCCAAACCTCAAAAGGAGAAGGTCTTGGATTCCTCCCAGCATGGCCTTTCCAGCGAAAAATGGCACGTTTGCCTACTCACAAGTAAAGCTGCGATATTGGGCACGTTCACTTCCCCATAGATCTTTTTTTATATGTATGTTTTTGATTTTTGATGTATATTTTTGTATTTTTAGTTTTTTTGGCCATAACGTTTGATAGGAAGGAGATATTTCAAAACCAGTTTTTGCATTGGATTCTGCTCTTCAGTACGAATCCAAGGACATATGACAAGATGGCACCATTGCAAAGAACCAGAACGAATCCAAAATGGAAGACAATGAAGCCCTTTTGGAGGACACCTGGACAGGAGGCTAAAAAAAAGGACAAATCCAGAAATTTCTGGTTATATGATCACCCTGAGAAAAGGAGCATGTGTGCTTCAGCTAGTGCCAGGGATGGAACAAGATATGCTAACTATTAGTCGTATTCTAAAAAGTGGGGAAAATAGTTATTGAGTCTAAACCTAAAACCGTGTCTACTCAAAAGTAAGCCCCAATGTGTCTTAAGCCCCAATGTGTCCTGGGTCTTACTCCCAGGAGAGTGTCTTTAGGATTGCCGCCATTGTCTCACCTTCTTTTCCCCCAAACATGGCTTTATGTCATGCTCCTACCCCTTTTTGCACTGCTTTCCATCAGGCTTGATGAAGAACTTAAATCTCACTTGGGTTTGTATTGATTTTTTGGTCCTAATAAAGTTTATTATCCTATTGTAACTTTTAGGTTTCCCACTCCTTTCCTCTTCCGTAGGGCTTGAGCATTTGGTACGCCAACTCGATATGAGCATTGTGAGAGTTAGGACGGGCAAAAGAAAATATTAGTAATCAATCTGTGGAACTCCTTGCCACAGGTTATTGTGATGGCACTTGGCCTGGATGCGTTTGAAAGGGGACTGGACTGATTTATGGAGGAAAAGTCCATCACAGGTTACAATGGGTATGTGTAGCCTCCTGATTCTAGAAGTAGGTTATCTCTAAATGCCAGATGCAAGGGAATAAAGGATACAGGTATTTGGTTGTGTTTAATGCTCCCTGAGGCTTCTGATGTCCCACTGGAAGATAAAAGAAAAATGAGGGCCCAATCCTAATCAGTTTAGGCCTGTGCAATTCACTCATCTCCACATTCTTGTGGTGGTGTGGGGAGGCCGGTGCATATCTGCGCACTGAAATTTATGGCACTTTGGTGACACCTTACCGGGGTGTGTATGTTATGTGTGTGTGCATGTCAATGAAATGGGCTTTCGATTTTCTGGTGCCTCTAGATAAAGCAACTTTATATTCCCCGCAAAGATATTTCATCATTTTCTGGCTTTCTTAATCCTATAAAATTGACCAATTTAATTTCTTGCTCTTGTTTAAAAGAAACGAGCCGAGATCTTGATGAGATTCAATGTTTGACGTACTGATGCTCTGCCAGTGCTGTGCAGAGACGCATTGAAGATGTTGTCACCGTGGAGTGTTCTCAAGGCACACTGTTTAGAGCAGTGTTGTTGCTTTTTCATCCTCTTCATATTCATTTTGATTCCTTTGATTCCAGGTGACGGGGAACATTTAGGTTTGACGCAGTCGACTATCATCTCCTAATGTTTCCGAGTTGGGAGTGGAGCCGATTTGCGCTTATGAATTGAGTGCGTCGTGTTGCTGATCATGTGCAGCTGTGTGGGTGTGCGCCTGGCTTGGTGCCTGTTGCATCCAAGCTGTCCTTTGCCTATTGATATTGCCAGATGTATGTTGTGAAGGGTTATATATGGTACTTAAATCCCTCCCATATATATGGTACTTTTTCTGATATGATGCCCTAAACTTCTGGCATTGTTTTCATTCTTTGGATGTTGATCCACTTTGATCTGTGGATCACGCCTATGAGGCTTTTGACCTCTGCAATGAAGGTAGCAGGAAACATTGGCAACTATGGGGAAGGGATCCGAGGGGTTCTTGCCCCATTAACCCTTTTTGGAAAAATATGGCTGATTAGATTCTCCAGTCCTGGAATTTTATGGGTCATCCACCCCTTGTTTGGACTAACGGACAAATTGAACATGCAGGTAGTACTTTTCGGCGGCTGTGTTAGGATGGGGATGACCTAAAAAATTCATGAATTATGGTAATCATTTTTTTTACAGTATTATAAACAGCATTTCTCATAATTTAAGGTGCTTTTCATAGGCAAGCTGACTACAAAACCCCAGTTTTTAGATTAATTAATTAATTATTAAAGAAAGCTATTAGAGAGAGCTATTAATTATTTGATTTAGTCTGTAAACTTTTTAAAAAACGAAACATGGTATCTAAATATTGGTGGTGATGATTTCAAATGAGATTTTTTTCCAAATACAGGCTTTGGCATTTCCCGTGTTAAATCTGCATGAAGATTCATGCAATATTTTGGAGATTCTCACCATTAAGATTGCACTGAAAGTTCTCCAGAATTCTGAATCAGACTTGAAGGACATTTTTTTGGTTATCCTAATGAAATTATTACTTATCCCAAATTGTGGTTTTAGGTTTTTTCAACTTGTCTATTCAGAAGTTTTATTGTATTCAATGGAACCTGCTCCCAAAAAAGTGTGTATTTGGGTGCAGTCCTTAACATGTATACTCAGAAGTAATTCTCTTTGTGTTCTATGGGATTTAGGACGTAATCCAGAGTAACTACAGGAAGTCCTTGCTCCAGTGTAAGAACAATTTACTCTGGATTGCAATATGAATTTCCCATAGGTTTTCACTAGGTGGTGCAGTAACTATCAGTGCACATAATGTCCCTTACATGCTCCCGTAGTTACTCTGGATTGTAGGGTTACTTTCAGGAAAGTGTATTTAGGATTGCAGCCTTGGTCAAGTTATTAACTAATGTAGGTGTTTTTGGTTTGCTGATGAGTAGAGATGGAAGGAAACATTTTAATTTTTTTGCTGATTTATGTGTTTTCCCAAAGTTAGAAGTGCAGAAAGTGGTTTTATATGTTTTTATTCAAAATACATGTTTTAAATACAAATCAAGTATTGGTATACAAGGTGATAAAGAGTCAGCAAATGCAGCTATAGTTATTACTAATGTATCATCCATAGACAATAAAAACAAAATGATTTTTTTTTGCTTTCGTTACAGAAATGAGACATGCAGAAAGTGGTATTATATGCTTTTATTTCGTTATCACTGTTTTCTCCTTGTGATATTGATAAGGATACTTTTGGACTGTGGTTTCTGGCTATTTTCCCTAACTTGGCTACCTGTTACTTTTTTTAGCACTGAAAGGAAGGCTCTTGATGGAGGGATGGGAGGACAGTATTGGAATCCTAGATCAATGTTTCCGCCATAGGTCTTGGTAGACAGCGATAGCCCGAAGGTGGGCTTCAATTAATTGAAAGCTTTTTTGAACCAAACTAGCAGATCAGTTCAGGCAAGTTAAGAAACTGACTAGCCAGATAAGTCAGATATCTGACTAGTCAGATAAGACTTGCTGTGGGAGCCGAGTTCGAATCATCTCCTTCCATGTGCCCTTTGCTGACGAGTTTTTTTCTGCTTCTTCTTCAGAGGGATTCCCCTATTCCTTCCTCCTGATTGTAGCTGAGAGCATGAGCCGGTGGGAACGGCAGATCTGCCTCTATTGGGTAAGTGGCACAAGTGGAAAGGACAGTAATAGCGAGTAGTTAAAGAAGGATGCATTAAGCCTGGATGCCTGCCTTGTCTTTGCAGCTTTGCATGGCAAAGGAAGAGGATGTGGTCTAGTTTCATAGCCTGGCCAGAGGGACTACGTTCCCATTTTTGTCTGGGGTCGGGGAGGGGAGCTGGCATGGTGCATCTTAAGGTCTCGTATGGGGATCCACTGATACTAATGGTTTTCCTCCCTCCCTTCCCAACATCTGCCAACAGAATGCAAAAGCACAAACAGATATGTTGCTCTAGCGCATGCTTTCATTTCCTGTTTTTTGGTTGAGTGCGCATAGGGTGGGCAGTGTGAAGCACTGAACTGTGGGCAGGATGTCTGATGAGTATTTTTGCTTGTGGTTGTGTTCAGATCCAAGTGAAAAAAGTTTTTTAAAATTGGGGGGGAAAGTGCCCAGATGGGTATGGAGGTATTTAGGTTGGCAGGACTTACAGCCCAGTGTAGTGAACAAATTGGATTCTCTTCTTGTTGGTCAAGTCTAGACTGTATGTTGCTTGGGGCAGAGGCCTGTTGTCCTGTGATTCAGTAAATTACTGAGCCACTTATTGACATGACATAATAATTTGGACAATAATAAATAAAGTGGACAAAACTTTTGATCCAAAAGTCATAATACCATATTTACTCGAATGTAACGCTCACCCTTTTCAGCAGAATTTGGTTTCCAAAATCGAGGTGCGATTGGATTCGATGGCACATTTGATTCAAGTTAATATAGTATTTTGATCACAAGTATAGGTCAGTATTTAGTTTACTATACTGTAATAAAAATGTTTCATGAGCGCTTTGTTGTATAAAGTCGTGCAATTAGGTAAAATCGTAACATACACCCACTATCATATTATTATTGTCATATAACTCTTTATTGTATGCAGTAAATGGAAATTTTGTACCTGTATATTATAATCACCAGTAGACATTTTTTAAAAATCTCAAGCCTTTTAAAATAGCGGTGCGCACTGGATTCAGTGGCACATCAGATTCAAGTAAATAGTATTTTAAAAGTGAAGAAATCTAAATCATTCAATAAAAACAGCAAAGAATCTTATTCCTTCTTAAAAACCAGCCGGTCTGTTTCAGTGCAAGGTTTTCAATGAAATGGATTTTAGTCCATAAAAATTTCTGCCAAAATAAATTAACACCTTAAAGTGCCTTTATTTTTAAAGTGCTACAAGATTGTTCTTTTTTGTTCTGTTGCAGTCTCAACAACTTCACTGCATTAAATACACAAAAATAGAGACTGCTTGCCAGGTTAAAATTAAACCAAACAAGCTCTTTCCAGTCTTAATAACTGGAGAACTAATAAAAATGTTATTAAGGCTACAATCCAGAGTAACTACGGGAGCACGGAAGAGACATTATGTGCACCCATAGTTTCTGCACCACCTAGTGAAAACCTATGGGAAATTCATACTGCAATCCAGAGTAACTTGTTCTTACTCCGGAGCAAGGACTCCCTGTAGTTACTCTGGATTGCGCCCTATATGTCTTAATAACTAGAGTCTTAATAAATATGGAGACTCATTTAGCCCCATTCATGATTTACAAAAATTGAGATGGGATCTCTCATCCCAGTTTAAAAAAACCTAGGGGCTTATAATTGATTGACCCAAAGGACTTGGTAAAGGGGGGAATATATAGGTAAGCAGGAGATGCACATGAGATTGCTTCAGCTGCCCATGTTTATGCTTAGTTATAGAAGGAAAGGGAAACTGAGGTCTCATTTGTGGCCCATTTGGAAAATCCAGATGCTTTTAGTTACCATGCTATTTTGTTGTTGTGTATTCCTCCACCCTGGATTAAGTAGTGTGTGATAAAATCAGGTCCTTCCTCTTCATCTCTTGCAAGCCAGCCACCCACATGTGGGCCTGAATCAATCAATCAATCAATCAATCAATCAATCAATCAATCAATCAATCAAATGTATTTCTATTCTGTATTTATATTATAAAAGTCAGAGTGGACTGAACATTTCAGACTGCAGATGATTCCTGTGTATATGCAGGGTAGCGATGTGGACACTTCTACACAATAAGACATGCCTCGCAGTTGGAAAGCTAGCACTGCAGGAGCAGATTATCCTTTCCTCTTAAAATTTTATTAAAAAGTTCAAGACTAACTCTTGAGTTGATCTGGATTGAGGCATGGAGGTAGAAGTCAAGGGCTAATAGACCTGCTTCCCAGCCCCCAAATGCAGAGAGGAAGAATAGGCTAGAGAGAACTGGGGGGGACAGAGGATCAGCAGGCAAGCAGACAAGTAGTTGTTACAGCTTAGAGGTGGTGATGGTGGGACGATGAAGATTCCCCCTTGCCTTCAGAGAAGAATGAAATGCAACTGGTTGAAGCAGAAAATAGGCGTCTTTCCTCCCCGGGAATCCAGTTTCACCCTTCTCTGCTCATTCGTCCTCTGCCTAGGGTGGCACCTTCTCTGGCCAGTGGCTGATTTATTATTCAGTGACTTCTTTGGTTCCCGATCCCGGTGACATCTCCTGGCTGGATTCCCTTGTCCTCTCGATTGAGTCTCAGCCTAGCAGGAAATATGCCAATTTGCCATTCTTAAAAACCGTTAGCTTGAGGTGTCTCCCCACCCAGATATTTATAAAAATCTTCCTGGTAGTATTTAATTGTAATTCAATGGTAATTGAAGGCTAACTAGGTGGGAAAATACTATCAAAAAAGTAAAAATGGTCAGCTTGGCTTTCATCTGCAGGGAGTTCATCAAATCATAGAGATGGAAGGGAATCACAAGGTCATCTAGTCCAACCCTCTGCCTGTTCTAGGACATTCTCCTACGGCAGGGGTCAGGGAACTTTTTACCTTTTACCTCAAAATATATTTAGATATGCTGACGTTACCCCCACCAAACCCTGCATCCATTCCTTTCCTAGCATCCCTTGCTTCCCCTATATTGTTCCATTACCCCCAGGAATTTCATTTTTACCCCATTTGGGGTAATTTACCCGTTTCCTGACCACTGTCCTAGAGCTTCTCAAACAGATGCCTGTCGAGCCTCTGCTTGAAGATCTCCAGTGAGGGAGATCCCACCGCCTCTCTCAGGAGTCTCTTCATGATGACCAACTGGATCTTTTGCACTGACCCATTTCTCTATTTGTGGCTCTGACAGTCATTATTGTTGGTACAGGTTGGACTAGAAGTGGTGACAGGTTGGGGTCGGTGAGGAATAAAGCTGAAAAGGAGCATCAAAGTTGGCCTCTGATTCCTTCTTAGGGGTCTTTCCCAGCTCTGGTACCTGAGATCCTTCTTAACTGGGGTTGCTGGGGAATGAACCAGGATCCTTCTCTACGTAAAGCACAGGCTGGACACCAGTGGTTCCCAACCTGCTGCTACTGGTGTTGCGTGAGAGAGGAAAAATACTTTGTTCTATGCATCCCAGGCATAATTTTGTATGTTTCAATCATGTTCTCTCTTGGCCACCTTGTTTCTTGACTGAAGAGCCCCAAATGTTGTAGCCTTTCGTCATAAGAGCTCACTGATCATTTTGGTTGCTCCTTTCTGCACCTTTTCCAGTTCCAGGTAAGGATCAGAGGAAATTGGGAATAGGAGGAGAGAGTCAAGATGGACTACCTACTGCTGTATGATGCAGGAGTTGATGGACATGGACAAAGCATAGTTGGTGGTGTCTTGGTCTCCTAGCATAAGAGGGTTGAGGTGTTGGCTGGTGATCAAGGTTCTTCTATCTTATCCCTGTGGCTCTCTCTCTCTTTTCTAAGACCCTTTTCATCTCAAATCTATGCTCCATGTAATTCTTGTGTGCATGTTGAATGCCTTCCTGGCTGAACAGACTTGTCTAATTCCAAATTTTTGTTTGTCTTTAGTGTTCGAAGATCTAAAGTGTGGCCACTTCCAATCCCGCATCGTCAAGATGTCTTATTTTGCTGACCACTTCTGGGTAAGAAACTGCTAATGTGTGAAGACAGTGTTTTCCCTCATCCTTTCCCTTTCTTTCTTCCCTCATTCTTCTCTGCCAGATTTTTGTGTTAATGTGGTGTTTAAGGATGTTAATATCGAGTTAAGGAGGGCCGCCTCATTGTTATCCTTCTGGAGAGGCAACTCTTTTATTTAGACAGGCATATGATGGCTTTTAAAGGCTTAATGTTACTAGATTGTTGCCTGCCTGCTTTTTAACCTGGGTTTTATTGTTTTCACTGTCTTTGTATAGTTGTTGTATTTATTGTTATCTAGTTTTAATTGTATTGTTGTTTTTAAATGTTGTTAGCCGCCTTGGTTTTCCATTTGTTAAGAAATAAAGGCAGGATACCAATCTAATAAATGAAATAACTTTATGTCTAAATAACATTCTTTGCAACCTGGACATTTGAGTGGTGAATAGATGGACTTCCTCTTTGGTTTTTTAAAATCCTCATTCATTCATTCATTCATTCATTCATTCATTCATTCATTCATTCATTCATTCATTCATTCATTCACCTGGCCTTTGATAAGAGCTGAGGCACACAAGTAAACACACAAATGTGCTCAGTTCCACTTTCCAAAGGTCTTGATTTATTTTCCTGCTGAGCACTTCCTTCCTGATTTGTTGGGGCCTGTGTTCATCAAATTGGGACTTTTTGGTACTGTTGTGATCCTCTTGGCCTACATCAATGCATTGATCACATTGATGATCACATTGATGATCACATTGGCTCATGACTCATGCGTTGGTCTCGATCTCATATGGGAACTACTGGCTTAATGTAATTATAGTTCTAAAATTTTTACCAAAGGGAAACTGAGGCATGCTTGTTGTGAGGGATCTGTCAAGGGTAAAGATCTTTCGTTGTTGCATAAAATCATCTTTCTTTGTTTGTTAATATAGTTATGCCCCTTTATCTGTGGTGGTTGCTTTCTAGAACCCTCTGTGGTTAAGTGAAACCACAGGTATGGGCAAACCTCCTCCCTCCACCATCTACTCCTGTGTTTATGGCAGCCAGTTATCTATCAGCAGACCTCTTTTGTTGGCCTGTATCCCACTTATGCTTGCTGAATTGGGGTCATGTGCCCCCTCAGTGACATGAAGACTTAATGTGTCTCCCCATCCTCAGTTTGTGGAGGTTCATGCCTCCATTACAGTGGTCAGTCTCTCCACAAAGGTACCTATCATGTGCTGCGTACCCTCCATAGGACCAACTCCATCTCTGTGGCCTGGAATCTTTGCGCACCAATGCTTCAATCCTAAGGCAGGCTATGGCACGGGATGCATGACTGTTCCCAGGCTCCACCCAGATATTTTTGGGTTCTCCCTGGAGAGTGGGGCACCCTTTTTTACATGTTTTTTCCAGCTATCAAAGAAGCTGGAATGGAGCACCCAGAGTCATCATCGCTCTTCCCTTTGGAGAGAACCCAAAAGTGACGTCACTGTGTCACGAAGTGTTGTGATGTCTCTGCTCCGGGTGCTGGGATGATCATGTCTTTTTCTCCAGCCATAAAGAAATCTTGGGAAGCAGGGCTTGGAAAGAACTTTCTTCCAGAAATCTTCCGAGATCTGTTAAATAACACAAGCCTGGATAAGATGGATTATGGTGATCCAACTCTCTGTTACTCATAACACCATTTGATAGTGGTGTAATTTATTTGACTTACAAGTAAGCCCATTGTCTTCAGTAATCCTCATTTACTGAAAGCAAATAATGTACCCATAAGGCAGCTTCAAATGTTAATATCAATCAGTCAACTCTATTTATATACTGGATGTGATCCTCTGTGAGTATATTGACACAAAAAGCCGTCACGGTTTGACATTTTGCTATAGTGATGGCAGTGAAACAAAGGTGGCTAAACTGGTTATTCCTGTTTGTCTCCTTTCAATGCCTTTTTAAGTCCGTGTGTGGGTGTTGATCCCCTTCCTCTTCAGCGCCCCCACATCATGACTCCTCCCACCCACACGGCCAAGCAATCTCTGACGCCTGTGGTTCCTCTGGGTTGCTCATGTTTCTGTGGAGGAGGGATTTGGGTGATAGCTAAGCAACTTGTCTCTAGTGGCAACAGGAAAGGGTTGGCATTGATGGCCAAGTGACAAAGTTTTTTTTTCCTTTTGATGAGTTTTTGCTTCTCGTTCCACTTCCATCCGTAACTCAACACTCCACCTGGGGGGATTCTATTGAGCAGAGTGATGGAAACGCAAGGGAGGCTGCTTCACCAGCATTGGCATCCATCAGTCTCGAAAGACTATGGTATCATGCGCGACGCTGTATGTGAAGCACGAAGGCCTGGGTAGATTAATATGGAGGATAGGCTGTTACCCAAGCAGCAAATCCCCCCTCTCTACGCCAATGAAATAGTCTAATGGAACGGCACAGCCAATACGGTTGGTTCCAGCTGCGTCGCAGAGCTGGGCTAAGGACAGGAGCTCACCTTGTCACCTTGTCTCGAACCCTGGCCTTCTGGTTAACAGGCATAGTTTCTTAACCACTTGCACCACCCACAGCCCTCACCTCACTTCTCATTAATACACACACTTTACACAAAGTGCATCTCTTTGTGTAAAGCAGTGGTTCTCAAAGTGGGGGGCCTGGACCCCCTTGGAGAGGGTCACAACTTCATTGCTGGGTGCCACCATCTTGAAATCTGACACTGGGTGCTGCCATCTTGGAATGGGGCACTCACTCTGCTTTCCTGAGAGTAAGGCTGCAATCCTAAAGACACTTTCCTGGGAGTAAGACTCATTGAACACAATGTGGTTTCCTTTTGAGTAGATATGGTTTGGATTGTGCTCTGCATCTACTTTTATGAACTACAGGTGTCCCTATTTATCCACTAAGTTTCTGTTCTGGAACCTCCTGTGGATTAAAAAATTGTGTATAACAAAAAACAATGGAAAAATAGGTTTAAAGACCCGATTCCATATTTCTTTTGCCTCCATTGCACTTAATGGAATAAGGTAGTGCCTCAGTATCTGCAGGGGTTTGATTCTGGTACTGAAAAAGGGAATGATTGCTTGCATGACTGTTTCTCTACAACAGTAGAAAAGCAGTTTTTTATAACTAATTTGCAGCGGCCATTCAGGTTGGGTCAAATCTGTGGATATAATTAACAAGGCTGGACCTATACTTCCCATGTCTACTTCCAAGTAGATGTGGAGGAGCTCTGGCATCACAGTGATGTCACTTTCTATTTGATACTACTTCTGGCCCTGACATCACTTCCTGGGGTCCTGGACAGATTGTTATTCTCAGAAAGGGGTCCCGGGTTGAAATGCTTGAGGACCACTGGTGTAAAGTAATGCGCTATCCGGGTCTGGACTTGCTGGGGGTTGGTTGGTGAGGGGGAAGCTGTAGAGGATGTATCAGTCCAAAGACCCTCAGGGGGTTCCAGCTGCCACAAAGCCGGGGTGAGACCGGTGACACCGGCACACTTATTTGGATGCTAAGCTAGGCAGACCTCTCTGCCTGCACACCTCTCCCAAAGTAGACAAGGGGATATCATCACCATTACCAGTGGTCACAAGTGTGGTCCCAATGATTCTAAGGTTAGGAAGAGGGAAAGTACCAGGAGAAGTTGGCAGATACTTGAGCAGGGGTCCTTAAGCCCCAGCAGGGGTGGATTAGAGAGCGAGGAGATGGGATAGGAAGCTGATAGAGCTCCAGCCACCTTGAAAAGCAGCTCAAGAGGCCAAGAATGAAGGCGGTACAGTGGAGGATAAAGAGAGTGACCAGGCCCTGAAGAGAAGATGGCCACTCATGACCTGAGGAGAAGAGTGTTGGCCTAACATCCAACAGGAGGTCATTCTGAGGCCCCATGTGCAAGGAGGAGATATATGGGACTCAGTTTCTTCAACAACTGCAGCCCCACTGTCCCTTCATGAGGCTTTGCGCTGCCCAGTCTGGTGCCCCTTTGCCCCACCACCACAGTGGGATCAGTCAAGGAAGCCCTTAAATAGTACCTCTATACATTGCATATTGTACCCCCCTCTGGTCATCTTACTGAGAGGCAGTGGATTGCAAACTCTTGCCATTCCCTCTTCCTTTCAAAGGGGAAATAAAGAATACAGTAGTTAGTGGCAGTAATATAAAAATCAGGCAAGATTTCTGTGGAACCAAGAAGAGTAGAGCAGTAGTACTATCCAAACTGAAGGTAGAGCCCACTACTAGTGGTAGTAACCTGATTTTTGGTGGGTTGCACAGCTAACAAGCTGGTAGCTGAAAGAAAATTACTGGGCTATATGGAAAGTAAAATTGAGCCACAAAAGTGTGTTTACTTATGAGTAGATAAACATGCCATGGCTCTTGTAGAAGACCAGGTGAAGAGAGAATGTAAAGCTTCCAGAATATCCCAGATCCAGTGTACTTGAAACTCAAGAAATGCTCCAGAAAATGTTCCCCCGCAACCTAAGAAAGCATAAAAATAGAGATTTGAGTGGCTGGTAAGCTTAAACTTTTAGAAAGTCAGTAAGTTATGTGGGTCTTGATGCAAAAACGTTTAGGAATGACTGTCATAGATAGCCATTGATTTTTTTCTCCTTCAATTTCTATAATCATGCTTTAAAGTTGTCTAATCTGGTGGTCACACCACATCTTATGGCATCAAATCCCACAAATTAATTATGCGCTGTGTACAGATAGACTTCCTTTTATCTGCCCTAACGATCAATTTTATTAAATGACACCTTCCCCCCCTAGAGGGAAAGGGAGAAAAAGCTGTGTCTACCCTCTTTCTAGGTATCATACATAATTGTAAATATCTCTAGCTTAACCTCTTTTAAGCTCAAACTTAAAAAAAAACCTATTGTGCAGCATTATGTTTGCATATTCTTAGGCAAATAACATCCATAGGTGACCTGGATTGGGGCCATGGTGGAGGGTAGTAGAAATGGGACCTAAACCTTTTGCCCCTGCTGCAGTTCCAGTCTTAATTGGGAACGCCACCCATCTATTTGAACAAGTGGGGGCGGTGGGGGGGGGGTCTGTGTTGACCAGTGGTTGTCAGCCTGAAGGACAGTAGTTTGAGACCCACGTACCATATGATGGAGTGATCTTCAACTCCTGCCAGCCTAGCAGTTCGAAATCATGGAAATGCAAAGAGATTAATCTGCATCACTTTGGTGGGAAGTTCGGTGCGCCTTTGATGTTTAGTCATGTTGGCTACATGACCACAGCAGAATCTTTGGACAACGATGGCTTTTCAGCCTTGTAATGGGGATGAGCACTTCCCTTAGAATTGGTCAGAACTGCAGGGCAACTTGCAAGGGACTACCTTTACCTTTATTAGACCAAGAAGAAAAGCTCCCTAGGGTGGATGGGCAGTGTCACCTTTTGTTAAAACCATAGATTGTGTTAAAAATGGTTCATTTCCGTGGTTTATATCCTCCACTGTGGAATCCCCTTACCCCTCTTGTTCTCCCTATCACGACCTGAGGATCTAGTATCATCTTTAGATGGCCTGTCACACACCACACCACTCAAGTAGAGTCATCGCTTTGCCCCATGTGGAAGAGTCTGTGGAACTCCCCGCCACAGGATGTGGGCACAACAGCTGTCCTTGAAGCCCTCACACTAGGAACATAGCAACCTGGCTAGCACCTGTGCTTTCCAAACAAGAAGCAAGAGCAATACCTTTCATTCCACCTGACCGCAGCTCAAGGGAAGTTGTTGGGTTGGGATAGTTTTCCAACTTGAGGGTTAGCCAAGGAGGAAGGCTGAAACCAACCTACCTGGCCCAGCTTCAGGAAGGAACAAAGGCTTGGCAGTGTTGCATGTGTTTGTTTTGAGTTGCAAACCTCAAAATGATATTCCTGTCCATGCTTCTACGTGGTTAAGTGGATTACTTAGGGCAGGGAATATGTACGTAGAAACTGCTTTTGATTTCCTTTGTATTGCCCCTGATCATAAGTTCCTTCTTTCCCCCCATTGAGCTCTGTTTTTATTTTAATAAACTTTTTTATTCTATTTGCTGAAAGAAAATTGCCTCTCTTGGTAAGGCAGAAGCTAAAGAGGTACATTCCTACCTGGATTCCTACATGCAGCCAAAGTTAGTGCTATGGGTACTCTGGGCTTGGGGGACAGTCCAGTACAGTTCTGCCTATGTGTAGCCAGTGTTAATGGTGTCACAAACCCATTCAGTTTCTGACATTGCAATCCTAAGCATGTCTACTCAGAAGTACGCCCCATTATGTTCAATAGTACTTACTCCCAGGAAAATGTGGTTAGGATTGCAGCCTAAGTTTGTGTCCAGTCAAACTTCTGGGAAAAAGCATGGACAGGGAACCTTCAGGCAACCCTTATGGCAGTGGTTTTCAAAGTTGGGGTCAGAATCCCTTTAGTGGGGGTTACAACTTCATTTCAGGGGAGTCCCAAAAAGGTGGGTGTCGCCATCTTGAAATTTGGCATTGGGTACTGCTGCCTTCTTGGAATGGGGCACGCTGGCTGCAATCCATCCTTTCCTGGGAGTAAGTCTCATTGAACACAACAAGACTTACTTCCAAGTAGACCTGGAGGAGCTACATAATGGGCGTAAGTCCCGTTATGGTCAATGAATATACATCCAGGAAAGTGTGGATAGGATAGGATAGGATTGCAAGGAAGATCCAGGTTCAAATCCCTACTCAACCATGAAACTTCCAGGGGGATCTTGGGTCAGTTACCTATTCTCAGCCTCATTGACTCTACAAGGTTGTTGTGAAGACAAAAGGAGAGGAAAGAGTATGCATATTACCCAGAGCTCATTGGAAAAATCAATACAGTAAATAAATTGTGCTTGAATCTGCCACAAGTTACTTTGTTCCTTTTTCCATTTAATTAAGTTCAAACACATGAGTTTCAATTTGTTTTTTTTTTATTGTCAGATCTATAATATGAAGATATTTTTGAATTGGTCTCCCATCCACACAGAAACATCTATGTGTGTAATTTAAAAAAATCAATTTCTGGGGGAAACTGGTAAAACTTAGAAATAAGGGACCCCACCGTCAATCCTTCCTCTTCCCAGGACCATATCCTGCACACACCCACTGCTGTTGGTCCCCACTCTTCTCCCTTACAAGGGAAAGAAGAGAAGTCAACAGCAACTAACTAGTTTCTCTTACATTCCCAAACTCTGGTTGTTAAGCAACTTGGGGAAACAGGCTAGTTTTCAACCACCCACCATTTCCACCAGGTGACCATTGGGGGTGTTTCGATGGAAATATGAACCAGTTGGAGGATTTAAAGTAGTTCTCCCAACTGGTTTATTTTGAGAGATGGTAGTAATTTTGGAAAATTTAATCTGTCTCCACAGTGTCACCAATTTCTCAGGCTCAGGTTGCACAAGGAACTGCAAGTCAAGAGCTGAAAAAATAAATCTTGAAATTTAGAAGTTTGTAACGTCAACTCCAGATCAAAACCAGGCTTATTTGTAAGACTTAGCTCAGCCAGACGGTGAAGTTTCAATTTCATTTCCGTATCACTTTTTTGGGTCTTTTGACATGTTTGGGAGACAAACCCCCAAATCCAGAGTAACTACGGGAGCACGTAAGAGACTTTATGTGAACCCATAGTTACCTAGTGAAAACCTATGGGAAATTTATATTGCAATCCAGAGTAACTTGTTCTTACACCGGAGCAAGGACTCCCCATAGTTACTCTGGATTTTGCCCATAGAAATGGATCAGGGTGGGTGGGAAAGGCTGCAGAAATAGAGTGGCAGAATAAATACGAAGCACTGTGGCTATCCCATGGAATATTCCTGATGGCAAATTCTCAGGAGCTTCCTGAACCTCCTAATGTTTTCTAACGCTTTGGAAGGGTCCAGTGATTTAAAAAAATATTGTTGTTGCCACAATCATGCAAACTTTTTCCACAATCATGGCCACAATCATGAGACATTTTGATTGAGTGATTAATTGGGTCATGGCACAATAAAAGTTGAAGACCCTTGCTGTATGCAGTGCTCAGGGTGACCAGGTGCCAAACCCAAAATTCCTGAACCCCAAGGCCAAAATTCCTAATCCCAGGCCAAAATTCCTACCCACTGGAAAAAATTGCCAAAAATATATTTTTTTGTTTTTTGTTTTTTTGACCATAACTTTTGATAGGAAGGAGATTTCTCCAAACTGATTTTTGCATTGGATTCTGCTCTTCAATACGAATTCAACAACACATGGCATGATGGGGTACTGTGCACTATCACAAAATTTCAAAAGGAAGCTAAAATGTAGGACACCCGGACAGGAGCCCAAAAATCTGGACAAATCTGGGTTTTTCTGGTCATCTGGTCACCCTGGCAGTGCTGGCAGTGCCTAGCCATGGGCATTGCTCAATTGACGAAAATGGCGAGCCATCTTTCAACATCATCTCTTAATTTAGAACACTTTTTCTTAAAATAGATTTTTAAAAAATAAGTTAAATTTTTTTTAAGTTAAAAAAATAGTTCACAAATCTACAAAAATGAAGACAAAGGGGTAATAGCTGCTGTAGCAAAACCAAAAGTTACAGTGCAGTCCTTTGCATATCTACTCAGAACTAATTCCCATCTATGTTCAGGGATAGGAAAGTGAATAGGATTGCAGTCTGGCAGTGCAATTGTAACCCATAGATAGGTCAGCACAAGTCTCGTGCAGGCTGGGGGGTGTTGCAACTTATGCGCCACTCTTGGGGGGGGGGGGTTAGGCCAGTGCACAGAAATGTGCCGTCCATCCTGTGCCACCACTGGAATGGGAAGATGGATTAATTGCACTCACCTAAATTGGTTAGGATTGCACCCTGAATCTTGTAGTGTTCTTGTGACACACACAGATTTGTCATAGTTAAATGTTATGATTTTATGTTGCCAGATTTCCCCCTTTAAGTGTATTTTTTTCCAGCGGTGATCTTGAGTTTTAAAAATGATCTTATTCATAGGAGAAGTGTATGTATCTTCTCCCCCTTCCTGACTCATCTCTTGTTGGCCCCATCCCAAGCCCTGTTTGGGGAGCATCCCAACTGTTGCTGAGGATGGCACGGGGTGAACAGATGCCAGTCTTTCTCTCTCCCAGAGTGGTACAGAACTGACTCTCCTCCTTATTTATGCAGCAGCTGGCACCGGGTGGCATGGGAGCAAATAGTTTTGTTTATGACAGAGGGAAATTGGCGGAGGAACATTCAGAGGGCAGACACAGCAGAGAGTCATCAATCAGCAGCAGAAATTGGCACCGTTTTATTTGAGCCTGGACTTCACATGGACTCTCAGCCTGCAGCTAAGGAAAGCTTCTCTGAGCATGCACAGAATATAAATTCAGGTGCTGCTCAGCATCAAGGACAGTATTTCCCTTCTGTTCATTTTCAGTTAAGGCAAAAATCCTTGGTGAATGTCATCTAGACATAATTCTGATTCATTATTATAGTAGTGATAGGCAGGGCATAAAGGTAACAGCACTCTTCTGATGGGCAGTTTATGCACTGCCCTAAACTCTCGACAACAATGTTTTTCAAAATGGGGGTCGGGACCCCCTTGGGAATGTCACAACTTCATTTCAGGAGGGTCATGAAAAGCTGGTTGCTTCTATCTTGGAATCTGGTGCTGGCCGCCTCCATCTTAAAATGGGACACTCGGGCTGTAATTCATTCTTTCCTGGGAGTAAGTCTCATGGAACGTAATGGGACTTAATTTCTAGTAGCCATGGAGGAGCTCTAGCATCATAGAAATGTCACTTGGTGACATCATAGAAATGTCATTTGATGTTACTTCCAGCTATCACGTCACTTTTTACAACTTTTACATTCATGGAAGTTGCCGTGATCTACAACAGAGGCTTTGCAACCCCATTGATGTACTAACTCTAAGGTTGAAGAACTCTGCACTACAGGGATGGGTAACAGGGAGCTAGGATAGGATAGTGGTGGACACCCTGGTCCACAGTTCAATCTTTCCCTGAATTTAATCTTGCTGTTAGGTGGCCTTAGAAAGCTGCTGTATCTGAACCTTGGTCTTTCAAACTGAAATATGGCACTAAAAGCACGAGCATGCAAAACTTTGGATTCAGTTCTTGGCATCCTCTCCAGTTAAAAAGCTCAGAAGCTTTGCTAAAGTCTTGGGAGAATATTACCAGTAGAGATCAGTATTGTGTGTCCATATGGATATATGACTCTATATCATATTGTGTGTCTCCACAGGGAGAAAAGAACCATGGCTTTGATGTCCTGTATCAAAACATGAAGCATGGGCAGATCTCCGTCAAGGAGTTGGGAGACTTCGTCCGTGAGAGGTAAAGATCAGTGGGTTCAGGGGTTGATATCCTCCCCTCTTATATCCTTGAAATTTGTGTTTCCTGGCCATTTCTGTCTGTCTGTCTGTCTGTCTGTCTATACACACCTCTTTTCGACTAAAAAAGTTCACAAAGCAGTTTATACTAATTATAAAGAAAAATAATACTAATTAATAGCTAATGGGTCCCTGTCCCAAAAGGGCTCACAACCTAAAATGCAGAAAGAACACAACTTGAATAGACATTTCTGGAGTGAGGAGGGCCCAGCAATACAAAAGTTTGGTTAATGGATCTGCCCAAGACAATGCTACTGAGTCAAGCTTTTCAAGATCTCACTTGGTAGTCCAAAAGAGAAGAACCTTAGATTAGTGGTACTCAAAGTGGAGGTCATATCCTCAGATCAGGGGGGTCCCATGTGGGTGGGATCCAAAATCTTGGAATCTGGCACTGGGCTTTCCTTGGAGTCTCATTGAAACAATGGATCTTACTTTAGAGTACACATGGAGAACAGTGATTCAACATCCTAGTAAGCTTGACAGGGGTCCCCGGCTAAGTTTGAAAGGGAGTCTCAGGCTGAAATATCTGAGTAAAACTGCCTTAGATGAAGATCTCATTTTGATACAGATTTATATGGGAGAAGATCTTACTCGAAAGACCCAGATGCTAGACTGTTTAGAGCTTTAAAATTACAATCTAGCACTATGATTTTTAAAACAACTACAATAAACAAAATATAAAAAATAAAAAACCCAATAAAACAAAAATGAAGGCAAATGAAATATTTTATTTCATAAAATAATTTTTTTTTTGCAATTTTTAAAAACAAAGATTAGAAATATATATTTTTTTATTTCATTATTGCTGTTTTCTCCCACCTCTAATGGTGGAGATAGTACGACATAGATGGGAGGGTTCTGAGGGCCTGAGGTTTCATTCTTCACAAGGGCACTGCCAGCAAAACCAGACATGATGAGGGAGTTCCTTGCCACAAATCTTGTCGTCGCCACATCTGCTGTGATATCTCCCCTGAGCCTCAGGAGGGTTGAAGGCAATGATTTTCTCTGATGATCACTAGAGGGTGCAGTGGTATTCCCTGAATCCCTGGAATGTCTTCCATATCAGTTTCCAAGGGGAAGGGTCTATGTGTGTTACAATTTTGCAGCTGCATAGCAAAATTTTATTTAAAGTGCTATTTGGTATATGCACAGGCCATGCTTTTAAAGCATCAAACTGCTGACCTTTAGTGTTCCACACTGAACCATGTTTGGAAATGCCAGTTGAATTCTGAATCCAAAGCAATCCAGTCACTGTGGTCTCCCCTTGATTTGTGGAAGACACTACGTTCACCCCTCTGGCCTCCAAGATGTTGAGATTCCAACTGTGGCAATGGATGATCCTCTCACCATGTAGGCCCAGGACTCTGCAAAGCACTGGATCCAATTTGGGCATGTTGGTAGAAACATGCCCAAATTGGTGGCAGTCTTGTAGAAATGAAGGAGTATTCTCATCCATAGTGGTCTCTTTCTCATTGAAGATTTTCAAGCAGAGGCTGAACACCCATGTACCATGCATGATACTTGAGCAGTTGCCTGCAGTAAGCAGGGCATGGGACTAGATGATCTCCATGATCCTTTCCTATTTTTCTGTGATTCTAGAACGTGGCAATTCAGAAGCCCTTTCTTATGCAGAGGTCATGGTCTGCCTACCCTGTTTAACACTTGTTCCTTTTGTTTTTCGGAGGGCGGCTGTTGAAGAGAACTATGCCAAATCCATGATCAAGATGTCCAAGATGGCTGGCAACAGCACCCAGCTGGGGTGAGAAGACAATGTGATTCTCCAGTTCAGAAGAGCATACTCCTGCTTATCATTCCATCAGCTAAGAACATCCTCTTCCCTCATTTGTTTTTCCTCTCCTTCTATCTTAAGAATATAAGATGAGCCCTGATGGATTAAACCAAAGTAGATCCGGCATCTTGTTTCCTTCACTGGCCATCCAGCTGCATTTGAGGAGTCCCTGAGCAGACAATGAAGGCCCAATGAATGCCCTGCCATTTGCTGTTTGACCCTCACTGCCCCTTAACACAGAGGTTCCACACAGGGCACAGTCCAGAGTAACTACAGGGACATGTAAGAGACATTACATGCACCCGTAGTTACTGCACCACCTAATGAAAACCTATGGGAAATTCATATTGCAATCTAAAGTAACTTGTTTTTACTCTGGAGGAAGGACTCCCCATAGTTACTCTGGATTTCACCCATAGTTGTTTTGTTAGTAGCCAGTGATAGATATTTCCTTCATGAAGTCATATCCAAGGCACAATTTTCTTTCCTTTTTACCATAGCTTTCTTGCGACACATGTTCCCTCAGGTTGGGCACATTCAGATTGTGGGAGTGTTTGCACACTTTCCCATAGCCTCTTGGTTACCAAACTTTAACCTGACTCGCAACACCCATGTGGCATCATGGTCTTCTTCTTCTGTGGCAGCATCTTCTCAGTTCAACTGGGTGCTGCCACACTGCTTCTTGTGAAATCTTGCAATATCCAAGATGGCAGCACCCAAAACTTGCAGTATTTTGTGTTACCCAAGATGGCAATGCCCACATCTCATGAGATTTTATGGCATCTAAGATGGTGGTGCCCAAATCTTATGAGATTTGGATTCTGCCAACTTGGATTTCAAAAGCTTGTGACAGCCCAGATGGCAGTGCCTGTGATAACAGGTAGAAGGGTCCAACAAAGGAACGAAGCAATATTTGTGAGGTTTCTTCAGCTAGTGGTAAACTTTCCATTTTTAAAAACAAAACTTTGTGCATGTGTTTTGTTTTACACACACACACACACACACACACACACACACACACACACACACACAGAGAGAGAGAGAGAGAATCCCTTCTCTGTGCCCACACATTACAAAAGGTCAGATCCTCATCTCGAGAAGCCAACATTTACCATATTTCCCGGCTTATTACACGCACCGGACCATGAGATGCACCAAAGTTTAGAGGAGCGAAACAAGAGGGTGTACTAATATATTTAATAAAATATAGCAGAATAGTATTTCAACCATGTAAAGTCAACAGTGGTATTAAGAACCATTGTCACTGTCATTAACAAATGAGGAAAGACTTTAAGCTTCAAGCACAAATCTCATTGCAAATGATCAGACACCAACATTTTGCACAAATCTCATTGCAAATGGTCCAGGAAGGCAGGTAAGTTGGGGGGTTCTCTTGGGGGTGGGGGATCCAGGTAGGTAGGGAAAGGTGAGGGGATCTAGATAGATAGGGAAGAGTGAGGGAGGCACAGGCATGGAGCAGCACGGACCAGGTCTTGTGCACGTCTACTTTGGAGCACGTTTCCAAGCCAGGGAAGGCTGCTTAGGATTGCAACTGTGCCAGGGTGACCAGATGCCATACCCAAAATTCCTGAACCCAAAGGCCAAAATTCCTACCCGCTTAAAAAAAATTGCCAAAAAATGTATTTTCTTTTTGTTTTTATATTTTTGATTTTTACTTTTTTGGCCATAACTTTTGATAGGAAGGAGATATCTCAAAACTGATTTTTGCATTGGATTCTGCTCTTCAGTACGAATCCAACGACATATGACATGATGGGGTATGGTGCTCCAGGATTGGCCCTATCACTCTATATGCCGCACAGACATTCCCCCCCTTTTGGGGAGAAAAATGTGCATCTTATAAGCCAGGAAATACGGTATACCATATTTACTTGAACCTTTTTCAGCCGAATTATTCTGCACATCAAAGTGCACTTCAGTGGCACATTAGATTCAAGTAATTGAGTGGCACATTAGATTCAATGGCACATTAGATTCAAGTAAATAATGTATTTTGATTACAAGTATTTTTAGTTTAACAGTTTACTTTATTGTAATAAAAATGTAACATAAACCCATGGTTGTTTAAAGTAGTGCTACTAGGTAAAAATCATAACATAAACCTATTTTTGCTGTCGTATAACTTGTATACAGTAAAATTAAATTTTATATTTTTACAGCTGCTTTTCAGCTGTTTGTTACAATTGCCAGTAAACTTTTTTTTAATCTCAAGTCTTTTAAAATCATCCCAATGCACATTAGGCCTATATCCTAAAGTGAAATTAAGCCCCTTGCTCTGGAGCAGTTAAGATGACTTTCCATAAGTTTACACGAGAGGGTGACGTAACTGTGTGGACCTGTAGCTGCTATGGATTTTGCCCTTAGATTCAATTAAATGTGGGTAATTTTTGGCATAGGAAAGACAGGAGGGAATAGTAACTGTTGATGAACTTTCAAAGAATATACTATTAAATCAGTTGTATGTGCATTGATTGTATGTGTATGGTTAGTTACAGTTGGAGGTTAGGAGCAACGGGGAGAAACCAGAGTCTTCACAGGAAATTGTTTTAAAAACAGATGCCAAGTTGAAAGTGAAAGGCATCGTAAACAGTGGTGGGCTCCAGCAGGTTCGCACCTACTCTACAGAACCGGTTGTTAATGAGAGATAGGACATATAAAGTTTAAAAATAGCCATTTAAAAGTGGTTGCCAGATGGGCATAGAACCGGTTGTTAATTTCTTTGGAGCCCATCACTGATCGTAAACCATTTCTATACCTTGCTTTCCTTCCTGCACCAGGAGTTTTGCACCGTTGTGGGAAGTCTTCCGCATCTCATCTGACAAGTTGGCACTGTGTCATGCAGAGCTGGTGAAGAAACTGCATGACTTGATCAAGGAGATCAGCCGCTATGGAGATGAGCAACTGCGGGCACACAAAAAGGTGAGCGGAATCCGGACACTGTGGATTGGAGCTGATCTGGCACCCGAGCCTGAAATACCAATTTTTGAGCGGCGGGGCAAAGAGGGCTTCTGGCTGAAGAGTGGGTGCAATAAAGGGGGGTGGGGATGTGTGGTTGGAGAAAGATCCATCTGAGTTGGAAGGTTTGAATTATGAGCAATGCAAAATAACAGCCGAGCGTGTTGTGTAATGGGACCTTTGGCTGATGGCAGCTTTGGCTTGAAGCCTAAATTACTGATGTCATGTCTAGCCATGGTTAATGATATCACTTCCAGTGTATCCCAGTGCTAAATCGTTTAAGAACCACCGGTGTATAGGATTTTAGTCCTTATAGCCGATGGATCCTTATAGCTGATGGATCCTTTGATCACTAGATCAAAGGAGCTGCCAATTGAAAATGTTTGGGAACCACTGGGATATAGCTTAGGGAGCTGGAACATCAATTCTGATTGCAGCTCTGGCATCTCCCCAGCTACCCCCAAACTTGGATCCACATACCTGCCTTTCTTTTTTGTTCTTAACCTCCATTAGTCGAAGGATGAAGTTGCAGGAACACTGGAAGCAGTCCAGGTTCTCCAGGGAGCTGCACAGCACCTTCCCAAGGTCAAGGAGAACTACCATAATCGCTGTCAAGAACTGGAGCGCCTTCGGAAGGAGGGAGCAAGCCAGAAGGAGATTGATAAGGTAAGCGGGAGTCACACCTGCCTTTGGAGGAGAAAGATAGGAATGTCACAGACTCTCAATGTGGCTTACAAAGCATATGACAGATTCATAGGTTTCTCTGATTACTAATTTTAATTGTTATTAAAACTTTAGAATTGTCAAAGGTGTTTTTACGAACAAAATATGCACAACCAATAAAAATCAGAAAAATAAACATTGCAGGTCATTAAACTACAATGACCTTCCAAATGCAGAGTGTCCAATGCTGCAATCCTCGCCACAGTTACTTGGGATTAATTCCCATTGACTATAATGGGACTTCTCAGTAAGGCTGGAGCCCTTACTTCTCTGTAAGGCTTGAACCTGCATAGGCTTGAGCTGTGCCAAAATGGTTCCTGCTTTTTATGGTGTGGGATTTGTTTCCAGTTCAGGGTGAAGTTAAATGAGGGAGTAGAAAAAAAATCCCCTTTGTTGAACCAGCTTCTACTACTCAGTTATTGGCATCCTTCAGTCTTGAAAGACTATGGTATCGTGCTCTGATTGGAGGTCCTGAAACAACATCTAGTGTGACTAAAGAGGCCAATTTGAGAGTGTCCATCCCTTCCACACTGAGGACAAATAAATTCCATCCCCTGCCCAGGTCCCAGGTTTCGCTGCTTTCGGGTCTGTCTCTTTGCTTCAGCCTGCTGAGCAAGTGTCTCTTCCAGTTGGAGAAGGCCATGCTGGGTCTTTTGCCTCCACGCTGAATGGTCAGAGGTCAAGGTTTCCCAGCTGTTGATGTCCATTCCCAAGGCCTTTAGATCCCTCTTGCAGATGTCCTTGTATCGCAGCTGTGGTCTCCTTCTTGGGCGCTTTCCCTGCACTAATTCTCCATATAAGAGATCTTTTGGAATCCGACCATCAGTCATTCTCACGACATGCCCAAGCCAGCGTAGACGCCGCTGTTTCAGAAGTGTGAACATGCTAGAGATTCCAGCACGTTCCAAGACTGTGTCATTTGAGACTTTGTCATGCCAGGTGATTCCAAGAATACGTCAGAGACAGCGCATATGGAAGGAGTTCAGCTTTCTCTCCTGCCATGCATAAAGGGTCCAAGACTCACTGCAGTACAAGAGTGAGCTCAGGACGCAAGCTCTATAGACCTGGATCTTTGTATGTTCCGTCAGCTTCTTATTAAGCCATACTCTCTTTGTAAGCCTGGAGAATGTAGTAGCCGCTTTACCAATGCGTTTATTCAGCTCAGAGTCTAAGGAGAGAGTGTCAGAGATAGTTGAGCCAAGGTACACAAAGTCATGGACAACCTCCAGTTCATGTTCAGAGATTGTGATACAGGGAGGTGGATCCACACCCTGACCCATGACTTGTGTTTTCTTCAGGCTGATTGTTAGTCCAAAGTCTTGGCAGGCTTTGCTAAAATGGTCCATAAGTCGTTGAAGGTCTTCGGCAGAGTGAGCAGTAACAGCAGCGTCATCGGCGAAGAGGAACTCCCGCAAGCATTTCAGCTGGACTTTGGACTTTGCTCTTAGTCTGGAAGGATTGTAGAGTTTTCTGTCTGATCTGGTCCGGAGATAGATTCCCTCTGTTGCGTTTCCAAAAGCATGCTTCAGCATGACTGCAAAAAAGATCCCAAATAAAGTTGGTGCGAGGACACAGCCCTGCTTCACTCCACTTCGGATGTGAAAGGAGTCTGATGTTAAGCCATCAAAAACTACAGTGCCCTTCATGTCCTCGTGAAAGGACCTGATGATGTTGAGGAGCTTAGGTGGGCATCCAATCTTGGGGAGGGTTTTAAAAAGGCTGTCCCTACTAACCAAATCAAAAGCCTTTGTAAGGTCTATGAAGGCTACAAAGAGTGGCTGTCTTTGTTCCCTACATTTCTCTTGCAACTGTCGAAGGGAAAATACCATATCAGTGGTGGACCTGTTGGCTCAAAATCCACACTGTGATTCAGGATAGATTCTCTCTGCAAGCACCTGAAGCCTCTTCAGTATGACACGGGCAAGCAGCTTCCCTACAACACTATGAAGAGAGATGCCACGGTAGTTGTTGCAGTCACCCCTGTCGCCTTTGTTCTTGTACAGTGTGACAATATTAGCATCCTTCTTGTCCTGTGGTACTCCACCTTCCCTCCAACAAAGGCAGAATATCTTGTACAGTTCAGTGGAGATGGTCCCTCTACAGCACCTCAGAACTTCAGCAGGGATGTTATCTTTCCCGGGTGCCTTGCCAAAAGAAGGGAATCCAGGGCTTCGTTTAGTTCTTCTAAAGTTGGTTCACTGTCGAGCTCCTCCAAGACAGGCAGGCACTCAATGTTGTTTAATGCTTCTTCAGTTACTACATTTTCTCTGGAGTATAGCTCAGAGTAGCGCTGCACCCAGCGTGCCATCTGTTGTGCTCGGTCCTGGATGACCTCACCTGTAGCGGACTTAAGCGGGGCAGATTTCCTCACAGTTGGACGTAAGGCCTGCTTGATGCCATCATACATCCCCTTGATGTTGCCTGTGTCAGCTGCTACCTGGATCTGAGAGCAAAGCTGCAGCCAATAATTGTTAGCACATCTCCTGGCAATCTGTTGGACTTTGCTACGGGCGGCTCGCAGGGCTTGAAGGTTGCGCTCACTAGAACAGGCTTTATATGCAGTTAGAGCTCTCCTCTTTTCCTCAAGGGCTGGTGTCAGCTCCTCCGAGTGGGCTTCAAACCAATCTGCTGTCTTTCTAACCTGCTTACCAAAAACTGACAAGGCGGTAGTATAAACAACATTCTTGAAATGTTCCCACCGTTCAGAAGCGTTTGCTTCAGCCGGGCCTGGGAGAATTTCCTTGAGTGCATGGTCAAATTCCAACACTTTTTCCAGACTGCGGGTCTTGCTGATGTTAATTCGTGGTCTTCCTTCCTTCTTGGAGTGATGCAGCCTCTTTGCTTGCAGTTTTACTCTGCTGCACACCAAGGAGTGGTCAGTATCGCAATCAGCACTCTGATAGCTACGTGTGATCTTAATGTTGGGAAGGCTGGAGCGCCTGGTGAGGATCAAATCAAGCTGATGCCAATGCTTCGATCTAGGGTGTTGCCAAGACACTCTGTGTTGAGGCTTTGTGTTAAAGAATGTGTTGCTAATGCAAAAATCATGATATCAGCAAAACTCTAGCAGGCGTTGGCCGTTTTCATTCATCTTCCCGATGCCAAAACGACCTAGACAAGCGGGCCAAGAACTATGGTCAGATCCAACTCTTGCATTAAAATCACCAAGGATAAACAATGGTTCTTTCTCAGGGATTTTCTTGATAGTGGCAGCCAGATCATCATAGAATTTGTCTTTGGATTCTGCTGAAGATGATAGTGTTGGTGCATATGCACTAATAAGAGTGACCAGCCCTACTGATATCTGTAGCTGCAGAGACAGAATTCGTTCACTTCCTTCAGTAGGTGGGATAATGGATCCAAGTAGGGTGTTTCTAACTGCAAAGCCAACTCCATATTTCCTAGTCTCACTTGATGGCTTTCCCTGCCAGAAGAATGAGAAATTTCTCTCCTTAATAGATCCTGAGTCTGGCAGCCTTGTCTCTTGAAGGGCAACTATGTCCATCTGCAGTCTGCTCAGCTCCATATCAATGACAGCTGTCTTACGTACATCATCCAATTCTCGCAAGTCGTCAGAAAAGCCGGGGGTCATTGTCCGAACGTTCCAGGTGCCCAACTTAAGGGCTGAAGTTTTCTTATGTTTGTTGCATGGTGCTGAGTTGTCGATCTGCTTGTCGGTTTTCACCCTAAACCCCACGCACCCAGTGAGGTTAACAGACTGTGGCGAGGCAGCATCCTATTGGCTGGGGGCTGCCCAGCTTAAGGCGGGCGATAGCTGCCCAATGAGGCACGATGACCTCTCCCACCGTCGGAAGTAGCCCCTGGCGTCAAGCTCTTTGCCAATCGAGCAGCGACTTATAACCGGTAACTGCCACTTCCCGTGTTGTTTCCACGCTGTATGCGAGGCTGGAGTTGCTCTCCAGAGCATGAAGGCCTGGGTAAGTTTTTATGGGGGATAGGCTGTTACCCAAGCAGAGAATCCCCCCTCTCCATGCCACTGAAATAGTCCAATGGAAAGGCAGAGCCAATACGATTGGTTCCAGCTGCGTCGCAGGAGTTACCAGAACATGACTGTAACACAGTCACGAACTGCTTTCGGGACTCCGGCTCCGGATTTTTCCTCAAGGTTTTCTCCTGAAGCCTTTCCCATGAATGGGTATAGCCACAAGGCAGCGGAGGTTTTGTGGGAGTTTTCCTTCTCCTAGGTAGGTTTGATAAGGACTCACTCTCATGATTTACACAGTCGCATGATTGATCCTCACATCACACTCAGTCTCATGCTCCACTACCAGAGGCAATGCAGATCTCCCCTCCCGTACAAGCAACCAGCAGGGTAAGACCCAGTGCACTGCTCCAATTCCAAACAAAGGCTGCAAACATTGAGGCATACCAGAGACCTCCCCCCACTCAAAAGAGAAGGAAAAAGAAAGGAAAACCAGCACCGTGAGTCCCAGAGAGCCCCTCCTCTCTCACAGGAAGGATACTCTGTACACAACGGGGACCTCCCCCCACTCAAAAGAGAGAAGGAAAACCAGCACCATGAGTCCCAGAGAGCCCCTCCTCTCTCACAGGAAGGAAACTCTAGAAACAACAGGGACCTCCCCCCACTCAAAAGAGAGAAGGAAAATCAGAACCATGAGTCCCAGAGCACCCTTCCTCTCTCACAGGAAGGAAACTCTAGAACAACAGGGACCTCCCCCCAGTCAAAAGAGAAAAGGAAGAAAGAGAGAAACCAGCACCATGAGTCCCAGAGCGCCCCTCCTCTCTCACAGGAAGGAAACTCTAGAAACAACAGGGACCTCCCCCCACTCAAAAGAGAGAAGGAAAACCACCACCATGAGTCCCAGAACGCCCTTCCTCTCTCACAGGAAGGAAACGCTAGAACAACAGGGACCTTCCCCCAGTCAAAAGAGAAAAGGAGGAAAGAGAAAAACCATGAGTCCCAGAGAGCCCCTCCTCTCTCACAGGAAGGAAACGCTAGAACAACAGGGACCTCCCCCCAGTCAAAAGAGAGAAGGAAAACCAGAACCATGAGTCCCAGAGCGCCCTTCCTCTCTCACAGGAAGGAAACTCTAGAACAACAGGGACCTCCTCCCAGTCAAAACTACTACTCAGTAGTTATTTCCTAAATTTGTGACTCTTAAGGTGCAATCCTACCCTAGACAAGGACAATTCACTGGTCTTCCCATTCCTATGGTGATGTAGGAAAGCAAGCGCATATTTGTGTACTGGCCTAACATTCCCCCAGGAGTGGTGCACAAGTGTCTTATGTTACTTTTGTGACACTTCCAAATCCGCACAAGACTTAAGCTGCCTAAATGGAGTTTAGGATTGGGCTTAGGCTGCCTAACTGGAGTTTAGGATTGCAGCCTCAGTTGATACAATTAAAAAGGATAGAGTCAAATATTGATTTATTATTTTAATTCAAGATATTTTTTGGGATTTTTATCCACATGGCAACATGGAGAAACCCAAAACAACGAAGATCCTAAAAATAAACAATGAAACACCAAGGACAGGGAGTTACAAAGGTTGTGTGATGCCACTAAGAAGGCCCTTTTTTTTGGGGGGGGGGTTAAGCCTTATTTTGGATTCAGGTTCAGATTTAGTGTGTTACTTGGCTGTGCCCTTTGAAAACAGGGCTCTCATATATTTAATCTAATTTTAATATTTTAGTATCTAAGGCTCAATCCTAACCACACTTTCCTGGGAGTGAGTACTGTTGAACACAGTGGGACTTACTTCTGAGTAGACATGCTTAGGATTGCACTATAATGTGTCTTAAATCACTGGGTTTCTTTTTCTGCTAATTACTATTGAAGTGGAATTTTCTAGTTCTGTATCGATGCTGCATTGTGCCAGGATAAAAATGATATCCTGTGGAATTAGATTTATTTGTAATTATGTGTAAAGATATGAAGAACCTAAAGTAAAGTCAAATAAGTCAGCAAAATTGAAGTGAAACTAGGGGAAAGGTAAAGCTTGTGAAAGGGATTATCTCAGAAGAGAATAAGTTGACGTACATATGACATCAATGGTAGTAATCCTATTAGCAAATTAAAGGTGTATGAACTAATATGTATAGATAACATTGTGTATATAAAGAAGCATGTCTCAGTACTAGTTTGTGGGTTTATGAGAGAGGAGAAAGAAAAGCTGACGGACTGTAATTTGGTAAATATATCTGGACTGAACTGACTATTCTTTATTGTGTGCTAGACTTAATGTTGATGACCTGGACTGCATATGACTCTGATTAACTGCCTGATCCTAAAAATACAGTTTTGCTAGATCCTAATCTATTTGGTTGTCTGTGGTATTTTACTGATACTATTGTTGGGGACTTGATCAGTGATATATATATAGACCCTAGAATATGTTGTGCCTGGGGAAAACCTAGAAAATACTGGCAATAAAACGGTTACGGGCCCAGAGCACTAATCTAGGACGCTACCCGGGTTACAGCTCTTGGTCAAATTAAACACTGATATCAAGCCTTAACGGATAATACAGTATTGCCCAGCAATCATAGTTAGGTGTGCACTGTTACATAGAGGACAGGTTTGAGTCAAGTCAAGGCATAATGGCGTCTAGCTTGAATATGTCAGGTTTTGTGATTCCACGATTGGAGCAGATAATTACCAAGTTTGGGCACAACGCGTATCCATGTTACTTTGTCGCGAAGGCTTATGGTCATGTGTCGAGAACCCACTGGAAGATATGACAGAGGAACAAAATGAAAAAGCTCTTGCAACAATCGTGCTCACACTGGAGAATCGGGAGCTTATTCATGTTAGAGGAATTACAAATGCTAAAAGATGTTGGGAAGCTTTGCAAGCTATTCATGTGCGGGACAGTGTTGGCAGCCAAATACGTCTGACGAGAAAATTGTTCAGAGCCAGGCTGGAACCAGGTGGAGATTTGCTGGAACATCTGGAGAAAGTAAAAACTATGTTGCTAGACTTGAGTGCTAAAGATGTTATTTTTGAGGAAGAGCAGGAAGTTTTCATACTGCAATCTTCTTCGGACGCTTCCTATGATGTGTTTGTTTCTAATTTGGAAGTGCTGCCAAGGGCAGTGTTGACAATGCAAACTGTAACAAGTAGATTGCTTGAGGAATATCATAAAAGACATTCAGACTCTGAGAGGTTCCAGTTCCATGATTTTGCAACAGCCAGAAGTGGAGGAGAAAGCTTACACAGCAAGACGTTGCTGGTCATGTGGTTCACCTTCACACCTGATGCGAGATTGCAGAAAGAAAAGAGGAAAGAAGCCTGCTGGACATCAAAAGGGACATTAGTCTCATTTAATTATGTCTGAGAATCAAGCCGATAACATAAGCACAGAATGGATCTTAGACTCAGGATCCACAATTAACATTTGCAACGAGAGAAAGCTATTTTCAGATATGAAATTTATGAAAAATAACCATGTGAATTTAGCAAATGGTGTTTGCTATTTAGAATTTAATGCTAAAATTAAAGGGCAAGGATTGGTTTATGTACCACAATTTAACAGAAAAATGAAAATGTTTTTTGTACCTGATTTAAAGCATAATCTACTATCTGTGAGCAAATTAACCTTCAAAGATAAGAAATGCTTAATTAAAAGTGAAAATGGAGAGGTTCTGAGCGTTGAACTAAGACAGAATTTATATGTGTTGGCTGGAGGAGGAAAAGAGATAACTGCAAATGTATTTAGCAGTAAAAAGCCTCATGATGAATGTATTCATATTTGGCATAAAAGATTAGCCCTACAATCCAGAGTAACTACGGGAGCACGTAAGAGACTTTACGTGCACCCGTAGTTACTGCACCACCCAGTGAAAACCTATGGGAAATTCATATTGCAATCCAGAGCAAATTGTTCTTACACTGGAGCAAGGACTCCCCGTAGTTACTCAGGATTGCGCCCTAAGCCACGCAAACTTCAAAGCAGTTCAGAAAACAATACAAAATGCTGTACCAGTAACAGTTAAGAAATGTTCCAAATATGTTGAATGCAAACCTTGCATAGTTGGGAAAAGCAAGCAATGTAATATTAACAAAACAGCCAAAGTTGAAACTAGCAAGATACTGGAGCTAGTAGCAATTGTTCTAGTCACCATGCCACAAAGAAGTTTTGGGGGAGCCAAGTATATTATGACTATTCAAGACCAATTCTCGAGATATACGTTCTGCTATCTATTGAAAGATAAGACGCAGACAGCTGCAGAGTTTGAATCATGGTTGAAATTTGTAGAAAGAAAAACAGGAGAAAAAGTCAAGACTGTGCAGTCTGACAATGGGATGGAATTTAAAGGAGAACCTTTTCAGAGAATAATAAGAAAATATGGATTAAAACACAGATTCTCTGCTCCTTATTGTCCGACTCAAAATGCATACATTGAGAGAAGGCAACAAACATTGCAAAATATGATTCAAACACTGTTAGCAGACAGTAATTTGTGACCCCATTATTGGGGGGAGTGTGCTTTATATTCATGTTTTACTATGAATTCCCTGTATCATACAAATCTTGGTTGTTCTCCCTATGAGAAATGGTGTGGCAGAAAACCAGTAATTAAAAACTTTCATAGTTTTGGTGCTCCAAGTTATGTTGTTTCACCAATACAAACTAGAAGAAAGGGTGAAGCTAAAGCAAAGAAAATGTACTTTCTTGGTTGCCAGAACAATAGAAAGGCTTTGAGGTTTGGTGATGAATATGGGAGAGTTATTGTGAGTGCGAGTGCTAAGATTGATGATGGATATGGATTAGCAGATGTTGACAAGCTAACTATTTTGTCTGATGCTAGTCAAGCTGAAAAACCAGAGGAACATAAGCAAACTCCTAGCAAAGGGAAGAAAGATGTAGTAACTCCTGAGAGACAACAGAATTCAATGAAAGAGGAGGAGGAGGCTTCCACAAGTGAAAGTAGCAGCAGCAAAATGACTCCTATAATACCTAGGAGAACTGGAAGGATAATTAAACCACCTGAGAGATATTCTCCAAGTGTGAATTATGTGAATGAGTGTGGTGAGCCAGAAAGCTATGAAGATTTAGAGCAATTGAGTGCAACAGAAAAGAAACAGTGGTTGATAGCCATAGATAAAGAATTGAAGTCTTTGCAGGAAATGAGTGTATATGAAACTGTGGATTGTCCAGTAAACAAGAAGGTTATAGGTTGCAGATGGATTTTCAAAAGGAAAAATGATGCAAATGGAGGAGTGAGATTTAGGGCTAGACTGGTAGCAAAAGGCTATTTGCAGACAGCAAAGGATTTTGACCAGGTCTATTCGCCGACGCTAAGAGCAGAATCACTTAGAGCAGTGTTAGCGTATGCAGCTAAGAATAAGTGTGAATTGAGACATATTGACTTTGAATGTGCATATTTAAATTCAGACCTAGAACATGAGATTTATATGGAAATACCTCCTGGAGTGAAAGACGGGGAAGGAAAGTGCTGGAGATTGAAGAAAAGTCTATATGGATTGAGACAAAGTGCATTCCAGTGGAACAGTCATTTATCTGATACACTTATAAGTCTTGGATTTGAACAAGGGACAGCTGAACAATGTTTGTTTAGAAAAGGTAAACAAATTATTTTGTGCTTTGTAGACGATATTCTAATTGTTAGTCCTTCTAAGAATGATGGTGATGAACTGGTGAGAAAGTTACAAAGTCAGTACAAAATAAGAGATCTTGGTGAGGCCAGGAACTATCTAGGAATTGAGATAGAAAAAGTGGATGATGGATTCAAAATATCTCAAAAACAAAAGATAGGAAACTTGGTGAAGCAATATAGAATGGAACAATGTAAAGGGGTATGTACACCGATGATTGTCGATTTCGAGAAAGATTGTAATGAAAGTAAACCTTGTGACATTGATTTGTACAGATCTCTAATTGGTAGTCTATTGTATCTAAGCCAATGGACCAGGCCAGATATTACCATGGCTGTAAATTTACTATCTAAGTTTAATCAACAACCAACCCAGAAACATTGGTATGCCGCGAAATGGATTGTAAGATATTTAAAAGAGACACAAGAAAAATGTATATAATTCCAGATAAAGAACTGAAACTCAGTGCTTTTGCAGATGCAAACTTTGGTTCTGATATAGAGACAAGGAAATCAAACACAGGCATAGCAATCTATATGGGAAAATCATTAATTCATTGGAAATCAATTAAACAAAATGTAATAGCTCTGTCAACCTCGGAAGCTGAAATGTGTGCCTTATCTACATTAATTAATGAATTAATATGGTTCAAACAATTAATGGAAGACTTGAATTTGGATACAAAATATGTGGTTGATGTGTATGAAGACAATCAGGTGACAATAGCAATGGCTAAATCTCTAAATCAGAAGGCAAGATCAAGACACACTGACATTCGTTATAAACATGTAAAACAATGTGTGGCTAATAAAGTCATAAACTTAAATTACTGTGAATCAGACAAAAATGCAGCAGACTGTTTTACAAGAATTTTAGGGCCCATGAAACAAACCAAGCATGTGAAATGTTAGGATTGAAATAGGTGTAAATGTGTAATATGTGTACTATGATGTATAAGAAGAAATAATCCTGTAATATATGTTGTATTATGTATATAGAATCAAACAAATCTAATTGGAGGAGATTGCCAGGATAAAAATGATATCCTGTGGAATTAGGTTTATTTGTAATTATGTGTAAAGATATGAAGAACCTAAAGTAAAGTCAAATAAGTCAGCAAAATTGAAGTGAAACTAGGGGAAAGGTAAAGCTTGTGAAAGGGATTATCTCAGAAGAGAATAAGTTGACGTACATATGACATCAATGGTAGTAATCCTATTAGCAAATTAAAGGTGTATGAACTAATATGTATAGATAACATTGTGTATATAAAGAAGCATGTCTCAGTACTAGTTTGTGGGTTTATGAGGGAGGAGAAAGAAAAGCTGACGGACTGTAATTTGGTAAATATATCTGGACTGAACTGACTATTCTTTATTGTGTGCTAGACTTAATGTTGATGACCTGGACTGCATATGACTCTGATTAACTGCCTGATCCTATAAATACAGTTTTGCTAGATCCTAATCTATTTGGTTGTCTGTGGTATTTTACTGATACTATTGTTGGGGACTTGATCAGTGATATATATATAGACCTTAGAATATCTTGTGCCTGGGGAAAACCTAGAAAATACTGGCACATTGCTTTATTGTGTTGGCTGGAAAGGACATAAGATGTATACATACAAAATAAATTAGAGGTGGGAGAATTTTGTGGGGATAGGTTCTGGATTGGGGCTACATTCTCATTCCTTATCCCATGTTTTTTATGTTGCATATTAAGGCTGAGCTGAAGTCTCGGAAGGCAATTGAAGCTCTAAGGTGTGCTGTGGAGAAATATAACCTGGCTCGTGACGACTTTGAGCAGAAAATGCTGGACTCGGCTGTGGTATGAGTGATGGGGGGTGAGAGGCTGTGGGATGGGATGCAGTCACAGAAAAGGCAGCAGTTCTCCAGCAGCCCTCCAGATAGTCTGCCACGCCACAGTGGCATGCTGATGTGCCCATAAAGGATACACAGCCATTCTGTTAGTGTCCCCAAAGGCAGATGTCCTCTTTGATGGTTTGGATGGCTTTGGATGGTTAGTGTCCCCCAACCAGATGTCCTCTTTTTCCAGGACATGTCCTCTTTCTTAGCCTCAAGTCCTGGAAAAGAACATAAATGTTCTCCTTTTCCTTGTGAGCAAGCAGCACATAACATTCTTTTATTTATAAATTGTATGTAATGAATTATATGCAATAGTTTTTTTTAGTTAATAGTATTTAAACTAACTACATGAGATCAACATACATGACTATTTTTAGATTTTATTTGTTCATGTCCTGTATTTTTCTTAGATGTACTTATTTTTATTCTTTTTTGGGGTAGGAGCATATTCTCTTTTGTGGTTATGCCATCCGATCATCTGACTTGCAGCTAAACCATAAACCCTGCCATGTTGTAGGGAGGAGGCTGCTGAGATGGTGATGGTTCTGATTCCACTTCCTTGAAGTTCATGGAGGAGGTTTTTCTCTTTGACTTGCAGGCTTGAGGCAAGGCCTCTCTTGCACAGGCTTTGAAAGATTGCCATAATTTCCAATTAGGATCCTAACCCAAAGGACACTGATTTTCAGTAATTCTCTGGTTGTCCAAGGTGAAACAAGGAGAAGTCAATTATCTTCCATTCACATTTCTCAAAACCTTACTTTTGATGGTTAAAAGTTATAATAATTTAGGACCTTTATAAATAATGTATTTCATCCATTAACAAAATACTATAAGGAGTGAGTGGGGAATGTCTCCTAGTTGTAAATGATGCAAGGAAGTACTGCACTGTTGGGAAACCCCAACAGAATCAGTGTAATCTGGAAAGTGATTTTTTGTTCCCCTTCCTTTTGGTCTTCCCCTTACTCTTGGTTCCCTGTTTTTCTAACTCCTACCTGCAGCGTTTCCAGGCGGTGGAGGAATATCACTTGGAGCACATGAAAACACTGATTGGCTCTTATGTGCACTCAGTGGAGGACACCCATGTTCAGATTGGGCAGGTAAGAGAAGGATGGTGGCTAATGAGGGAGAAGGAGGGGTGAAGGAGCAAGCAGAGATAAGGCAAGAACTGGGAGACACTAGCAGGGGCATGTCATAAACACACCAAAGAGGTAGGTAGGTAGGTATGTCGTACGTATATACATACATACATACATGCATAATGTATGTATGAATGAAATGAATGAATTGTAACAATGTAACAAGGGTTACACCCTATGAGGCCTACAAAAAGCCACCCCCTCTTTACCAATCGTCCACCAATTGCTACTTCTAGTCCTCTTTTCCCCCGCTTAAAGAAGAAAAAGGGAAATGGAGAAGATGCAGGTGTGGAGGAGAACAGCTGGGTACAGCAGCATTTCCCAAACTTACCTCCATTTCAGAACACTCTGCTGAAGATAAAGCACTTGAAACCTGGATGTAACTGGTGATGACATCATCATCATCATTGGATCATCACTCGTTACTTCCATATTGGAGACTGCAGAGCAACAACGTTAAAGTGCCCAGAGCAAATGATTGGTTCTGCAGCAGCAAAAACCTTATTCATGGAGCTTCCAAGCATTGACTCTGTGCTCCTTGGTGTTGCGCAGCAGTGAGTGGCCTGCTATGCCCTAGGGTGTCCTGATGCACACTTTGGGAATTCCTGAGCATCCAATATGCTCTCAGACTCCTGGACAGGCTAGCTCTTCAAGCTGTCCTGAAGCTTTATGGAAACTGCATCAGCTGAGAATAGCCTCATTCCTGACTGTTTCCATTTCCCTTCTATAGGTGCATGAGGAGTTTAAGCAGAACATGGAGAACATCGGGGTGGAGACCTTGTTACGCAATTTCACTGACAGCAAAGGAACTGGCAGACACCCACCAGGTCAGTGGGCACTGGTCCTAGTAGGGTGGGAGACCCTCTTGGCACAAGGAAACAGCAAAGTTTCTCACAAGATGTCTATGGCAAAAAGGGGAAAAAAAACTGTGTATAGGACAAGTTTATATCATTAGTAGATTGGGCCAAAGCTTTCTAATGATTAATTAATTCTTATGCAAAAGTGGTCAATCAATTCTAATAAAATTACAATATACGTTCCAGGAAACAGAATCCATTTTTCTTTTAAGCTCAGTTCAGGAACTGAATATATTCACTTACAGTATTTTGTTATTTAATTTGTCTATTTTGGAAATCTTCAGAACTTAAGGGAGACATTTCTTAAAATTTAGGGTGGATGGATGGATTTGTGCTTTTTCTGAAATTGACCCAATATTATTTTTAGCATCTGTCAGTAATAAGAAATCTAGAAATAGATGGATAATTTTTATCCAAATCATTCAGTAATACAATCAAAAGGTGGGAATTGATCTAGCCCCAATTTGAAAATGCAGCCAGCATTTGTAACAGTGACATAAGATAAGAGACTACGGCTGCAATCCTAAAGACACTTTTCTGGGAGTTAGACCCATTGAACATAATGGGGCTTACGTTTGAGTAGACATGGTTAGGATTGTGCCCTACATGTACTTTTTACTTCTTACTTAGATGCTGGAAAAATTTAAACAATAATTTCCCATGCTTTTGGAGCAAAAGGAGAGAAAGGAAAGCCACATTAATATTTCAAAACCTTTAGTTAAATAGTTAAAAAAATTATTTGAATATGAGCCCAATCCTGTGACTATAAGTCCCATTACAGTCAATGGGGATTACTCCCAGGAAAGTCTGAATAGGATTGCAGCCTTAATGTTTTGTATGAATTTGGTCTTATGATATGTTTGGTATTTAATGACAGTTGGGGTTGGACTAGATGACCTTTTGGGGACCTTCCAACTCTATGATTCTATGAGAGCAGCTTCAGTTTAGAAGGGCAACCACTGAAAATCATCAGAGTCACATTGCAGGGGGATAGACAAGTAAAAAAATTAACAAGTCCCTAAATCACAAATGTTATCAATGATAAATAATAAAAGTTAGTGTTTATTAGCTTATAGAGATAAAAGTGGGAAAGCATTTTTTTTAATATTGATAATCCCCTTACTCTTGACATGGCCTCTTGTCACCTCTACCATACCCCCTTTACCTGACTCATGGTGCTCTCCCAAACTCGCCCATTCCTCCCTGCCCTCAGGGCAAGAACAGAGATAGCTGACATCTGTTGACTTTTTCCATTTTTCCCCATTTTTTTCCATGTTGACTTTTTTTCCAGGGCCTCTGGATTTTGAGGAGCTGAGCATGACTCCAGTGCAGGAAGGCAAGTACGTCTAAACACAGGACAAGCAACACCCCACATCCAGAAGTGGGGAAGGGCAAGGAGGGAGGATGTGAAGATCTAATGGAGACTAACCCTACAATCCAGGGTAACTATGGGAGCACGTAAGAGACATTACGTGTACCCGTAGTTACTGCACCACCTAGTGAAAATCTATGGGAAATTCTTTTTGCAATCCAGAGCAAATTCTTCTTACACCGGAGCAAGGACTCCCTGTAGTTACTCTGGATTGCGCCCTACGTGTCGATCAGTTTTATATCATTGTGGGTTCTGCATGTACTAATGCTCTCTAGGTGTTGGGGCTAGAGCGTTTGATTGGATGGTCAAATGTCACTCAAGATGATGGATTGGGTAAGTATTAATTGACAAAGCTGGGTGTGAGTTTGTCATCCTTTCAAGGTTCTGAGAGCATCATATATGATGCCTTCTCCCCATTTTACCCTTACAATGATCTTCCAAGGTAAGTTAGTGTGTTAGTGACTGGATCAGGATAGAGAGAACATAGATCAGTTTCATGCAGAAGGTCCAAGGTTTGATCCCATTCGATGGCATCTCCATTTAAAAGAACCTCAGATAGCAAGGCTTGGAAAGACCTCTCACTCCGTATGAAGTAGCTTTGTACATATGTTAATGAGCAAAAGGCTTCCTGTGTCCCTTTGTTCAGTTTTATGGCTGAGCAAGGATGTGGTCCCAGGTTCTCCTGATTTTCATCCAGCACTCTAACCAGTACACAACACTGCCCCTTTGCTTAAAGGATCTCTTTAATTTTAGGAGCCTCATATGGAGGGAGTAAGAGAAATAGCCAAGTCACTGGAGCAAGGAAGCATGTTTTTTTAGATTATAAACATGTGTCTGTGTGCGTTGTGGTGGACCCATCACAAAAGAGATGTTCTTTCTGGGCTGCATTGGTGGTGAGTGCAGACAGTTTATCTTGCTCAGGTGTGGAAGAGGCAGGAGCCTATGGCTACAATCCAGAGTAACTACGGGACCTTTTACACTGACATAGTTACGGTGCCACCTATGGGAAACCTATGGGAAATGCATAGAGCAATCCTGAGTAAGTGCCTCTTATGTCTTCCTGTAGTTACTCTGGATTGTAGGGTGTTAGGCTGGGGCTTGGATATGGCTTGGAGAGCCAGTCACAGTGATTGCCAATCCTTACCTTGCCATATTTCAACCCACTGTAGACTACTGTGATGCATAACTATTTGGAGTGCCATGTGATTGGATTCTGGACTTCAGGAGTTAAGCATGAAAGCTTTAGAGTGCTTTATCAATCAGCAGTGCTCTCTGTCTTTCCACAGGTCCTAAGCGCACTCGTAGCAAAGCCTTTCGTATCCCTGGCCTGGGTCGCAAAGAACGGGAACGAGATTCTGTGTGAGTAGCAATCACTTTCCTTTTATCTTGGCACCTGAGGCCTATATGACCCACCAAGGCCAACTGCTTCTTCCTTTCCCTCCTTTTTCCTAGGGAGTCTCCAGATGCTGATTCTGGGGTGAGTAAATTTGTTTTATCTCTGTTAATTGTAATGTAATAATAGCTATGAAAAGGCAGATCTCTGCTCCGAGAACTCTGCAGTCAAACATTTAATGGAGTTGACAGTACAGATAGGTGAAGGGAGAGGTTATTATTGCAGTTAATGTTGGTTTGGCATACCACCCATAACTTAGCTTACAAGCAGTGAGAACGCAAGAAGCTCGATTGAATCCAGGAACCTATTCCCCACAGCAGCCAGCCATTTGATTCCAGGAAATGCACAAGCATAAAGGCAACAATCCCTGTTTGTGTGTCTGTGTCCCTATGTCCCTAGTTTTTTAATATTCAGATGTTTGACCCTGAATGTCAGACAATTTTGACCTTTAGACCAGCAGAGAGAAGTTGAAAGAGTGGACCATGTGTTGAATGAATGAGTTCTGGGTATAATTGAAAGTGGTGAAAGAGTGGATCATCAGAAAATGAACTGTCAGAAAATGGAGGATGCCTGTAATAACATAAGGGGAACCCTTATCAGATCAAAGTGACTAGTCCAGCACCCTATTTGCAGCAATATCTCCAGGAAATCTGCAAGCAAGCTGTGAAGCCTTCAGCCCTCTCCTCGTGTTGGTTGCCTATTGCATCTGATATTCAGTGGCCCATCCTCATCCTCATCCTCGCTAATTGCTCATATAGTATATAGTACAGGGGTGTCCAAACTTTGAACTGCTCATCTCACCAATCACAAGCTGCACCTGCTATAATTCCCTCCTTTACACAATTGTTAAAGGTCCAAGAGCCCTAAAATTGAAAGTTTGGACACCACTGGTATAGTATACTATAAAAAAAATGCTTGTATCACTCTAATTTGAACTGATTGATCATCTTTTGGGCTGCAATCCTAACCACGCTTTCCTGGGAGTAAGTACTATTGAACACAAAGGGACTTCTGAGTATTTATGCTTTGGATTGCACTGTTGGAATTGCTTTTGAGTTGGCACAGGAAGACTCATTAACTGAAATCAGCTTCTTCCCTTTCTGATAGTGTCAGCAAGAGGTAGAAAATTATGGCCCATCAAAATATTCCTGGAGGTATTTTAAAGTATGGCTGCAATCCTAAAGACACTTTCCTGGGAGTAAGACCCATTGAACACAATGGGGCTTACTCCTGAGTAGACATGGTTAGGATTGTGCCCTATGTTAGGGTAGGGGACGGCAATTGCAAGCTATGGGCGCAGTCCAGAGTAACTATGGGGAGTCCTCGCTCCGACGTAAGAACAATTTACTCTGGATTGCAGTATGAATTTCCCATAGGTTTTCAATAGGTGGTACTATGTCGATGTAAATGTCTCTTACGTGCTCCCGTAGTTACTCTGGATTGTAGGGTATTTCTCTATTTCTCACTGCGTCTCCTTTTAGCCCCCAGAAGTAGACGAGGAGGGGTTTACTGTCCGACCTGATATGAACCAGAACGATATCCTTTGATTGTGATTGTAAGATATTTTACTTGGTGAGGAGGGGATTTAGAGTTGGGTGTGGTGGGACTGAGTATTGTTGCTTGGGTGAAGTTTATGATCTAGTAAGTGAATCTAGTTTTCATCGTCCCATTCCCCCCTCCACATTATTCTGGGTTGCCGGTTTAGGAGTGGAAGATATTTGGATTGGAAGCTGCCGGGTATCTCATACAAGATTTTTAGTTCTGGTCCCTTATTTTTGAAGGACATCTGGGTAATTAGAGGCAGAGAACTGAAGGTCAGGATTTCTTAATCTGCAGTTCCCAGAATTCAGAAGAACATGATGTCATTCAGTGATGTCATTCAAAGAAATTAACAACTGGTTCTCTGCCCATCTGGCAGCCACTTTTAAATGGCTGTTTTTAAATTTGTCTTATCTCTCATTAACAACCGGTTCTATAGAGTAGGTGCGAACCTGCTGGAGCCCATCACTGACATGTTCCATTATGGGATGGAGACAGCCTCATGGGGTTAACATCAAAGATGAAAAAAGTCAGGCGGAGACATGTTAATCTGTTGCCACAACTACAATAAGTCTGTTTCCATCCCATAATAATTATCCCCCATTGTATTTGAATAGAGCAGAGATTGTACTTGAACAATTTTGACAGTACCTTCTACAGATATTCTTTTATCAAATGGACCATCTCAATTGAAGGCACATCTTCTGTCATGCAAGCCTATTGGGGTCTGCTGAGGTTGTCCCCCCACCCACACAAATCTGAAGTCACACCTTCATGCTTTGGGTGCCCCCCAACTCTGTCCAAAGCTGGCTTTTATTCCTTGACTCCACCTGCCACGCGAGCACAGCAACCGCTTCTGCTCTTCCAGTGATTCCGATTACGATGATGAAGAGCCCCACAAGTTCTACATTCGAATTAAGCCTGTGCAGCCACGGGAGAGGACAAGCAGTGCTGCAGCGTCCGCTGCAGTGGAGCAGCTCAAGGCCTCTGTTGGCAACCTTATCTTACCACCTGCTGTGGGGGTGAGAGATCGGAGTTTCCAAATGGCCATGTTCCTTTTAGAATGGCTGTGTGGACATACAAACAGCGCAGTCCTAGCTCCTTGGTTAGGCTGGCACAAGTCCCTTGCTGGTCTGGGGGGTCACATTCTGTGCCACTTCTAGGAGGGAATAAGACCAGTGCACAGACATGTGCTGTCCTCCCCTCACCACCACTGAAACGGGAGATTGGTAAGATTCTCTGGCCTAAATTAGTTAGGTTTGCACCCTGGATTTCTAAATGGCCCATGAAATGTCTTGGGAAGAGTTGGAGAAGCTGAACAACAATCAGCCTGAAGCATCAGGAGTCCCCCACTTCTTCTCCAATATCCTTATTCCCAGATCTTGATTCCCAGGCTGCTACCACATGGTGTCCAGCCCAGTTGGGGTGGCTTATATTGAAGCAGAGGGAAGGGTCCGTCTTGGTTTTTAAGGGCATGAAAGGGGCACAGTTTCCATCTTGACACCCCTTTTGCTTTCTTTTCAACAGTGCACAGTGAAAAGGCATTCATCCAGTGAGTACTCAGTTTCAACCCAGGTCCTCATACTGTGGGTCCAGGGGGAGGACTGAAAACTTTTGAGGGTGGATCTGGGAAAGAGAGAGGGAGAAAGATCTGGTCCATGGAGTTGCCAACACTGAATATGAAGGGAGACAAACAAAACTGCTTACTATTTAGTGTCCCTTTTCCTCCCCTTTTGGGGCCTTCACTGCTATTGTCCAGTGGAAGTATTATCCAAAAGGGTGGCAACCTCTTTTTTGTATTCTTGTATTGCATTCAACCAACCCTCAAAATTTCATCTACTTGCAGCAAGTTTAGATTCCAAAGCAAGTACCTATGTTGGTGAAATCACTGGTTAGGATCACTAGTCATGAGTGGGAGAAGATGAAGAACATTTTGGGACTGCCAGTGCATCTCTCTATTGCCATCCATGTTCTAAATAGAACCCTACGTTCTGCAGAAGTTGGTTTCCTTAATGATGGCAGACTAGGGCCATTGCTATCCAACTTTGCAGCACTGGTGCAACCCCTAGACGTGGGAATAAATGTTCCCTTACCATGTGGAGATCTCCATTACTACCTACCCACCACAGCATGCAGTGTACATTTGATTGGCACAACACCAGGGCTAAAAAGTTGGATAGGTTTTGGCCCTGAGTCCATTCAACCCTGGGGCATCTTCTGATGGCACAGCCTTGCTCTTGTCAACTGCCTCCAATATTCTTCCTTTCCAGGGCACTTAAAAACACTTGGCTCTTCTGCACTGGAAAAGGATTCTGATACAGCCCTGGCTCCAGGTGAGGAAGAGGTCAGGGAAAGTGGTGCTGTAGGCCAGAAGGAAGGTGGGGAAAAGGACTGGAGAGCAAACCCATGTCCACTTTTGGGGCTGGACTCTAGATCTCTGCCCCCTCTGTCTTTAGCAGCTCATCATCTCCAGATCATCATGAGCTCCAGTTCTCATCAAAGACACTCTGGCTGTTGAGACTTGCACTTGCGGAAGCTTTGACCCGCACCATGAGTCTCTGTTTTCCTTAAGCAGATAGAGAGGAGCAAATGGAAGAGCTAATTTGAATCCATTTCCTTGCAGGTGACAAACTGGGGAAAATGCAGGCTCCTCACCTTGCCATCCAGACAAACAGGTAGGACCAGCTAACAATTATTTTGTGTTGCTTTTTGTCGGGGGGGGGGGGGGAGTAGTGGTGCATTGATGGCAATTTGTTCCAGTGTGCCAAGAGAAGTTTGATTTTATGTCCTATAAATTCTAATTTTGAGTGACTTGGAACCATTTGTTTGGTTTAATGTCTCCTGCATCCATTGTATATTTTGCCACTGAAGATGTTGGAAGGATTGATGGGGAGGTTGTAGCAACTCCGTGGAAAAGTAGAGGGCAAGACAAACATGCTTCAATGCAACCACTGATATCCCAGCTCCTTTGACGGCCCTGCCTTGTCTCAATACATTTGCTTTTGGATGACTCCAGCAGAGACATGTCACATATATTGCAATTTTCATTTATAACCAGTGCTGGGCTTCAAGGGGTTCTCACAGGTTGTATAGAACCCTTTGCTAATGAGTGCCTGGTTCTGAGAACCGGTTATTAATGGGACATAGAACCTGTTGTTAATTTAGATTATTAGGACATAGAACCTATTGTTAATTTATTTGAATTCCACCACTGTTTATAACCATAAACCTGGAAGCCTGTCCATGCCCCAAAGACATTTCTTTCTGAAGACAGTTGTTAGATTTAGCATGTTAGATCTTAAACCTATATAATGTGTGTTCTCTAGAGATCATCAAACCTTTAGAGGCTTTTCTTATATTTTTTTTCCAGCTGTGACAGCAAGTGTGAACCAGATGTGTTGCCGGCCAGTGCATTATTTGGACCCCCACTAGAATCTGCCTTTGAAAATGAAGATTTTTCAGGTAAAAAGGCTAGTCGTGGCTTATATGTACAAGATCCTGGAACCATCAAAGGGTAGGATATAGGGCCCCAGAGTGTTGGAAATATAACCCTAGAAAGACCCAGTTCCAGCATCCTTTGACTCAAAAGCCTATCATGGCAAGACATCCAGACTGCTAGTGTAGTGTTAAATAGTGGGAGTGGGGGAAGTCCTGGTTTCATACATGCCCAAGTTAAATGGATTGATCAAACATTTAGAGGGCCATTGATGAAAGAAAAGTGATGTGGTTCTTAAGACTCTGTAGGAGATCCTGAAATAGGAAGAGAGAAGTGTAAGAGTATTTACAGTTCCTTTATCTGTTTCCCCACAGCTCCCCGATCATACCTCTTGGCTTCCAGCCCATCCCCCTTTTCCTCCTCGTCCCCTGAAAATGTGGAAGATTCTGGGTTGGACTCACCCTCACATCCCGCTACAGGACCCTCTCCAGATTCCCGCTTCTGGAGCCCACGACCCTGCACCCCCCAGAGCCCCCTCAACAAACGGGCCTCCAAGAGCTCTCTGAGCCTCCGTGGCAATCGCTGTGGCCTGCCTGCTGAGGATGGGCCAAGCCCCTGGCTGCCTCAGCCTACATCCCGGGACCGTGCCTGTTTCACATCTGAGCCTGACTGGGCAGATTCTATGTCCGCCTGGCCTGCAGTGGGTCACAACAACCAAGAAACATCTCATTCCATCTCCTCGGTGGAGCCAACCATGAGCAACCGACAGGCATGGACAACCCGACCTCGCAGCCCTGCCTCAGATGGCCCCCCACGGACCTGTGAACGAGACAGCTGCCTCTCTTCCAACTCGGCCTCCTCCTCTTCCTCCTCCCCAGCACCTCCGAGTAGCGGTGATTCCACTAGTCCCTCCCCTTGGGCCCCAAGGGGCAGAGACTCCGAGAATGGTACTCCAGCTGTCCCTGATACTTCCTCTGAGCCTGGTGAGCACAAATCACTATATCATAGAATTCTAGAGTTGGAAGGGACCCAGTAGGTTATCTAGTCCAACCCACTGCCTGTAGCAGGAAATCCTCCTAGAGCATCCCTGACAGATGCTTGTCGAGCCTCTGCTTGAAGATCCCCAATGAGGGAGAGTCCACCACCTCCCTTGGCAATCTGTTCCACTGCCGTATTGCCCACACTGTCAGGAATTTTGTTCCTGAAAAAAATATTTGGGGGGTGGAGAGAATACAAGATTGGTTGTCAGAACTAAAAATATCTAGAGACAGGAAGATTAAAGCATGGGGGAATGACTCCAGGAACATTGAACATATGAACAGTGTTCTTTTGAGTCTCAAACCTTTGGTCCATCCAGCTTAATATCTAGCAATGTCCAGAGTTAAAAAAAACGAAGGGTTCTTTGCAGCCTACCCACTTGGGGACGCTACCAGGGATTGACCGTCGGACCTTCTGCATACTGCTACAGCCACTTCCCAATGAGGAACCATTTCCCCTTAACTCCCCCTTACTTATATGCTGTTTGTTTGTGCCGGAGTACACATTTGTTTTGGAAAACCAGGATCCTACTCTAGATGGATCTACCTTTGGTCTGATCCAGCAAGGCTTCTGTTCCTTCTGCTCAGTTTTAAACTGCAGTTTAAATTAAAGCAAAGTTATCTTATGTTTCTGTCAATGTCAATGTTTCAGTCAATGGTGTTTGATCCCCCAGTCTTTCTGGGACCAACGGTTCTAATGAATGCTTTTTTTGGGACTCACAGTTGCCCTTCCTCAATCTGCCCCACCCAGCCTGACACCCCTGGTGGCCCCACCTCAGCGAAGCCGCACCAAAAGGCCTTCTGCTGTTTCAGCTACCTGCATTGGTAATGACACGGTGAGTCTTGACTTCCTGACGGTGAGTCAGTCAATCAACAGTATTTATATACCGCTTTTCAAGAAAAGTTCACAAAGTGGTTTACAGAGAAAAAATAATAATGGCTAATTGCTTGGAGCATTTTCCTGTGTGGGGGTGGATCATATTATGAGAGCATTGATGAATTTAGTATGTTTATTGGGAAAGGAACAGGAGGATGCTGTTAGAAGGATAAAACGAAAGGTTTCTCAGTAGAGGTAATGATGTTATCCAATTTAAAAAATCCTAACATGGTGTTGGGCTGGCACAAATTGTCGTGACAGTGCATAAAACACTTTTGTGCTGTTGCAACTAGATGGAGGTCCATTTAGCCAGCCTCCCACAGTATGTTTGTACTGGCTAGAGAGGGAGGGGATAAGGCAGGAGGAGGGCATTTTAAGGCTGGGGAGTGGGTAAGGAGTATGTTAGTCTGGCACATGTGCCAGATCCTAACCACATTCCTAAGCAGCCTGGGGCAGTCTCTGCCTACTTGGATGTTCGTCACCAAATGAGTTTCTGTTTACTCCCTATCAAATCCTTCCGTTAAGTCATAACTAACTATGACAAAGAGTGAAGCGGTTGTTTTGGACCTTCTCCCCAGGTAATGCCTTCCTTGTGTTCTGTCCTTAGCCTCGCTCCCTGAGCCCTTCACCCCTCTGGACTTTGTCAAATTCCCAGAACTCAGTTGGTGTGACTGAACGGGCCTTCTTCATGGCCACCCAGCCAGGTCTTGGTATGTACCCTGCAAAGGAGACCACATGTGTGTTTCATTCATTCGTTCGCTTATTTGTTCATTCACATTTTTATATTTCCTCCACGGAAGTCAAGGTTCATGGTTCTTATTTTTCTTTTCTTCTCACAACAGCCCAGTGAGGTAGGTGAGGCTGATCTAAGATCACTCTGGAAGCTTTGTGGCTTAATGGGGATTTCAACATAGATCTTCCAGGTTGAAATTCAGCTCTGGAACCACTACACCAACCTACTTGTGGCTTTTATAATAGAAGCTCAGTTTTGGGGTGACCATGTTTTGGGACAAGTAGTCCGCAGTATGGGACAAGTAGGAGATGACACAAGGAATGAGCATCTTAATGATATTCTGCTTAATTCAGAAGTAATTCAAATAAGTGTACCTCTAGCTGGCTGTTCCTATAAATAAAAAGCCAAAAGATCAGTCTGCCATTCCTAATGGTGGTGAAACTGAAGAATGTATTTGTGCCTTTCAGTTCTTTTCAGTTATCCAAAGGGGGAGATGTTACTAGGAACAGTGTTCTCAGTAGCAGTTACCATCTTCTGCCTTAGCTTGTCCCGTTTTTCTTGGATGTGATTTTCAGTATTTAGGGCAAATGAAGAGTTCCCTTCAAGACCCCTATCATAGAATCATAGAGTTGGAAGGGACCTAGTAGGTCATCTAGTCCAACCCCCTGCCTGCAGCAGGAAATCCCCCTAGAGCATCCCCGACAGGTGCTTGTCGAGCCTCCCTCCCAGTGAGGGAGAGTCCACCACCTCCCTTGGCAGTCTGTTCCACTGCAGAACCGCCCGAACCGTCAGGAATTTTTTCCGGATGTCCAACTGGAATCTCTTTTCTTGCAGTTTGTACCCATTGGTTCTAGTCCTGCTTTCAGAAGCAGCAATGAACAAATGAGCCCCTTCCTCCATATGACAGCCCTTCAGGTATCTGAAGAGGGCAATCATGCCTCCTCTCAGCCTTCTCTTCTCCAGGCTGAACATCCCAAGTTCCCCCAACCTTTCCTCATAGGGTTTCCTTTCCATCCCACTGATCATTCGTGTCGCTCTCCCCTGGACTTGCTCCAGTTTGGCTGCATCTCTCTTAAAGTCACAGCACAATCCCAAGAGGATCACCTAACTATATAAATGTTTATTGCTATGCATGCCACCAGCAGTTTTAGTGGTGCCTTTCCAACATTTTCTCATTTTAGCATAAAATACCATCTACAAGAATCTACCATCTATCACAAAATACCACATTATGTATTTATTATTCTTATATGCGTTGTCTTCTTAAGTACAGTGTATTGGTGTTGTGTATGTATTTTTTCTCTCAAATTTCTCAGCAGCATTCAATTTATTCCATCCCTCCAGGTGTCTCTCGTGGACCCTCCCCCGTGGTCCTGGGCTCTCAGGGTGCCCTGCCTGTGGCAACTGCCTTCACAGAATATGTCCATGCGTATTTCAAGGGTCAAAACGCTGAGAGGTAATAAAGGAGGGGAGGATTCTGAATTGTTTTGGAGAATCCAACACTTGTAACCCTTTTATTAACCAACATTTATGTAACCAGATTTATTGACCGGCAATTATAATTTATGCAAATTAGGCTATTTTAAGATGGTCATCTAAGGGTTAAATTTCCTTTGATAACTCTTGAGTAACCCAATAACTCTTGGGTGGTGAGGACACCTTGCTCAGCAATTATTTTAAGTATCGATGGTGCTAGGTTCAATCCCCAAATAAAAAAAATAAATTGGGGGTACCAGAACTAGTAAAAACTGAAGAGCTGTGCTCAACAGACCAGTATTCTTGCTTGATATCAAGCAGCTTCATCTATTATATATAATGTATGCGTGATATATTTCCAGGACCTTGCCCTCCCATGGATATAAAAATCCACACATAATGAAATGTGTGAGGAGGAAAGAGCTGCAGAATGTATCTGCAGCTTCCACTTGGCCCACTGGAGGTCATGCATGGCCTTGCAGTCTCCTCAGAAGCCTCCAAGATTCAACAAGAAGTTTTGTTCATAACAGTGACTTCCAGTTGTGTCTGGAAGGTGTGAGGAATGAGAAGGCTGAGCATGAAAGTGCCTTTCTGGAGGTCCTCTGAAACATCCATCTCAAATCTGTGGATGTCAAACCTATGGGAAAGGAGGGCCCACTGTATATATTTAGCAACAAGTCTGTTGTTCAGTGGCTGGATTGCCTACGTTCGTTGGGATGGTGATATGTAAGGAAGAACGGTCCAGGGGCAGAGTTGACCCTTCAATTGTTGGAGATGTTGACCAGAGAGTAGAGCTGTTGTTGTCTTCCTCGGTCACCTTCCTAGCTGCCTCGTCAAGGTCACTGGTGAACTTACAATGTCCTTCCCGGCCGGGATCATCCGTGTCTTCAGCAGTGCGCCTGCACCTCCGGTCCTGAGTTTCCGCCTCCTCCGCACAGGATCCATTGAACAGTTCCTCCCCAGCACAGACCTTCTCTTTAGGTAACCTGCATATGGAGGGTGTAAACATGGTGATGATTTGGGTAAGGCCATTGACGTGGTGCCTGCCACTTTGAAAGTTAGGATTAGGATCCAAAGTTATGGAGGGATTTAAGGAAGTATGTGATGTGGTCAGAGCAATGAGATGGTGATTGATTTGGCTGCTGACTGTTAAATAGAAGGAAGGGGACTTTGATCAAAATTTATGGCTATAAATATGGCTTCTGCTTTAATCCTGAGCTGAGACAAAGGAGAGCCAAAAAAGAAAAAGGTTGCACTAGTTGAGTTAGGATGATGGTGTTGTTATAAGTTTGTGTCATGCTTTTTCATTGAATCTGGATGTGTTTAAAAAAATATTATTTCAGTTTCAATTATAAAATTGTTGTATTATACAGCAGCAAAAAAGTCCTGCAATTAAGACAAAACGATAAATAACAAAAGTGCAAATAGCAGTGATATGCAAGCAGGCTTCTCTCTTTGGCTGGGCTGACCTCTTTGGGTAATATGGGTAATTCTCTGCTTTTTTAAAAAAAATCCTTTTCTCCCCCTCTTTGGGTAATATGGGTAAATCTCTGCTTTTTAAAAAAAAATCCTTTCCCCCCCTCCCCACCCCTGAAGTGATCCATCCCAGAGTGACCCCAGCAGCAAAGATTTCTGGCTCAACATGTCTGCCCTCACCACCCATCTCCAGAAGCAAGCAGAACAGGCTGCGGCTGCTCCTTACTACAACGTGCCCCTGCTCAGATACCAGGTAGGAGACTTGGGGAACAGGCAAGGCTTAGAGGCGAGAGCGTTGAAAGAATATCTTATATAGAGGGGGTCCTCGAATTACATCACAGATCAGTTCCTACCTAGTGACGTAGGGTCGTAAGTTTGTCCATCCCCTCCAGAGAAGCCTCTGGCCGGCAAAGAGGAGTGCACATGCCAGCCAGGGGCTTCCCTGGAGGGGGCGGGCCAGGTGCATGCACTCCTGGAGGGTTCTCATTCCTCCTTTCCGGCCAGGGGCTTCCCTAGAGGGGGCAGGCCAGTCGCACACCAGCCAGGGAAGACCCTGGCTAGCAAAGTGAGAGGGCAGGGTGACGTCACCAGTGACGTAATGGTGAATTGCCATAGGTCAGGTGTATTGTGATCTGAGGACCCCATGTATATGAATGGTTATTTACTGAAGAAAGTCATAAAACAGTTTGATCACTATTTCACATGCAAATCAGCATTAAGGAAGACAATCTTAGCCTTTAGATCCGCAGAGAGAGGTTGAAAGAGTGAAGCATGTGTTGAATGAATGAGTTCTGGGTATAATTGAAAGGTACTGAAAGAGTGGAAGTGTCGGAATAGGATCAAAAGTGCGGGATGCCTCTCATTACATGTTTATCATTTAAATAAAACGATATTAAATGCATCAGTTGTCCAGACTGAATTAAAAGATTAAACAGGTCAAATAAGCAAGAAAAGTGTGTTAACCACAATGTGCTTGGTTTTACCAGTAAGTACCAAATAAATAATAGTTTTAAAGAGATGTTAATTTTGTTGCCTGCCTTCTTGGAACTGTTATAGAGCAGTCAGGCAGAATTACATAGTCAAAATCCTGCAGATTTCACTCCTAAAACGTGTAATTTTAATTTGTATTTACTGTTAATTTCAGTGGTGTTTTATTGTTGTTTTTAATTGCTGTTAACCGCCTTGAGTTCCCTTTTCCAGGGAAGAAAGGCAGGATATAAACAAACAAACAAATAAATGCCTGCAATTCCATGATGACAGTGTTTTTAACAAAATGGTTAAAAATATACTTGGTTTCTTCAGCCAGTCTCTGTCTTTTCCTCCTTCTTTCCCAACTCCAGTACTCCAAGCAAGGCCCAGGTTGGGCTCCATTGCAACTGGCTGTGAACTGGGAGTGCGCATCAGACTCCACCCGAGTGTGCATGGATTACAGTTACAATGCAACTGCCCTTGCATCAGGCGCCGTGCTTACCAATGTCCAGGTCCTGCTTCCTATGGAGGAGCCTGTGGCCAATGTCCAACTTCAGCCCATGGCTTCTTGGTAAGACTCGAACCCAGAGGAATAAGAAGTGAACTCGCAAGGTTACTAGGTGTGCACGACTCCCTCCTTTTCCAAAGGCTGAGCTATGTTGTCACCATAGTTTCTTTGCTCAGTTCCTCTAAAAGAGTGATGCCTATCTTAGTGATGCTCTATCTTCCTTCCTGTAAAATAGTTATGCTCAGTGTTAGGAGGCCCACAGCACACTGAGACAGAACATGGAATAATCATGGACTATGTGCAAACCTCCCATCATCTGCACACACAAAATACCATATTTACTTGAAACTAACACACACCTTTTTCAGTTGAATTTAGGCTACAATCCTAAACACACTTTCCTGGGAGTAAGCACCATTTATTACAATAAGACTTGCTTCTGAGTAGAAATACTTAGGATTGCACTGTTAGTCTCCAAAATCAGGATGCCCATTAGATTTGATGGCACATAAGATTCAAATAAATATGGTATTTTGAGGTTTGGGTCAGTATTTAACACTTTACTATGTTGTAGTAAAAAATGTCATATCTATCTATCTACAGTGTATTTATATACTGCTTTTATACTAAAAAGTTCACAAAGCAGTTTACAAAGAAACTGAAAAAATAAATGGTCAATTGTTGTATAAAGTAGTGTGGTTAGGTAAAAGTTAGGTAAAAGTCCTAACATAAACCCACTATCATTTTATTATTTGTCATATAACTCATTGTTCTATGCAGTAAAATCAAATCTTTGCACCTGCTTTTAGCTGCACGTTACAGTCACCAGTAAACGTTTTAAAAATCTCAAGCCTTTTAAAATAGGGGTGTGCATTAGATTTGATGATGCATTAGACTTGAGTAAATATGGGTAATTCTCTGCTTTTTTAAAAAAATTATCTGTTTCCTTCTCTAGGAATCTGGAGGAGAAACGCTTGCTTTGGCGGCTGCTGGATGTTCCTGGCACCAAGAGTCATGGAGGTGAGGCAGTAACTGGACTTGAGTGGTTTTGAGCTGTATTTCTGGGGCATGTGGTCTGCATCCTCCCAATTTATCTCCATGATCAACCAGTAGAAGGGAAGCTGCTGGCTTGCCAGCTTTAGGAAAAGATGGTGGGCATAAATCCCTCTGTTTTGTAGAACACTCTGTTTTCAATCTTCCACCACTAGGTTGTGGCCGCCTTGTGGCCAGCTGGAAACCTTTAAATGGTCCGAGCACACCAAGCCCAGTGGCTGCCCAGTTCACTGGTGAAGGCAGCACCGTTTCTGGAGTGGATGTGGAGCTGGTTGGCAATGGATACCGAATGTCACTTGTCAAGAAAAGATTTGCTACAGGTAACAGGATAGATCCGTGGTTCCCAAACTTATCTGAGTCACAGCGTTCAGACAGCCTCTTCTTCCCAGCTCAACAAGGTGCCGACAACTGAGAGCTTATGAATCTCTTGAGATCTTAGATGACGGCACCCAAATCTCAAAAGTTTGGTGAGTTCCATGAAGGTGACATCTGGGAGAACAGATAGCAGGGATGACCTCTTGGGCCAGTCTCTCTCAGCCTCACCTACCTCACAGGGTTGTTGTAAGGACAAAAAGAGGGGAGGAACCATGTACATCACCCTGGGCTTCTTAGAGTAAGGGCAGTGTAAAAAAACATGAAAAATGAATATTATTCCTTCTCACAGTATGGTCATACTTGGCAGTATTGACCAATTGCCAGACTTGGCTTCTTTGTAGAGGTGGTTCTGGTTCTCTACCTGGAGTAGGGGCTCTTATTCGAGTGGGTTTGCATCCCTGTTCCTTTGTAGGCTCCCCTTCAAGTTGGAGTCTGAAGGGCAGCCATGCACCCTAATGGTTATAGCTCTGCTGCTTCATAGGTTCAAAGTTTTGTTTAGTGAAGGTTTGTGCACACGCATCCAGAATTTTCTTAAGACTGGAACCATGTGTTCCTTGTTTTCCTTGGATTAAAAAAGAGAAACCAAGTGCACAAACCTGGTGTACCCCACGCAGTATTATATCCATGTAATCCTCTTCCTTCTCTTTTTCCTCTCCACCAGGAATTTACCTTGCTGGTTCCTGAGCAGAACTTCTACCTGTTGCTGTTTTTATTAAGCGTGCTGGAAGTCAGAATATATTTGTTTTTAAATTATTTTTGGTCTGAATTTTAAGCACTGGAGAACGAATGCACAGTTGGGGGGGAGGTGGAGGTCACTGGTAACATCCTGAACGATGAGGCGGGTACTTCGCAAATGCTGTGAAATCCACATGTGAAAAGAGGACGGTGGGCTCCAAATTGCACTGAAGAAGAACCTTCCTTCCCTCACTCTTCCCTTTTTAAATTTTACTTTTATCCCCAACCTCTCACACTTAAGTTGCTTTGCACTTATTTCCCTTTTGTAAGTAACCTCAGTGCTGCCTTCTGGAGCCAGAGGAAGGATGATCTCATTTTTCCAAGCTGCTAGATGAAGCTCCAATGAGGAACCATTGCTCTTTTAATAAAAAAACATTTGTTTTTTTTCTAATAAAAAATCCCGCGTTGTTGTTGTTGTCTTTTTTATTTTACTAATTTATTCCACAATCAGGCTTTTGGAAATAATGAATTAAACCTAAAAATCTGTTTCCTTTAAGGCTTTCATTTAATTCCAATGTTTATCCCTAGTGCTGAATGGTGGAGTTTTTACTGCCTAAGCTGATGGATTCTCTTTTTTCTTCTCAAAATGCTTTTCTTTAATTTTTCAAAAACAAAATGTGTAAACCAAAAAGAAAACAAGGAGAAGTATGACTTTATTTAGACCTTCTTACAGTAGAACACAGTCCATAAACAGTGTCCAAAGTTGTCTACCAGATTCTGTTATGCCAAGAATTTAATGATAAGGAGATATTTTTTTCCAGTGTAACATTATTGGAAGGCAAGAGAACCTAAAGCAATGGCAAATTATGTTCTGTAGCAGAGGGAGAATAGAAATCTTTTAAGTGATGGTGGGGCATCGCAATAGCAGTGTGGGGTGATGGCCCCAAAGCCAGGGTGACCAGATGCCTAAACCTCAAAAGGAGGGATGAGGTCTTGGATTCCTCTCAGCCTGGCTTCTCTGGCAGACAATGGCACACTTGCCTACTCATGAGTAAAGCTGCAATATGGGACACTTTCCCATAGAGCTCAATGCATATTTTTTATTTTTAGTTTATTGGCCATAAGGTTTGATAGGAAGGAGATACTTCAAAACTGATTTTTGCATTGGATCCTGGTCTTTAATATGAATCCAACGACATATGACATGATGGGGTACTACACACCATTGCAAAGTTTCAAAATGAAACCAAAATAGAGGACAATGAAGCCCTTTTGGAGAACACCTGGACAGGAGACTGTAAAGGACAAATCTGAAATTTCCAGTCATAGGATCACCCCAAAGCACAATTGTGACACCACAGGGACATTCTAACATAGCGGAGGGGGACACCCTGTGAAACCCCTTTGTGGCTCCTGGATGTTCATAACTCCCTCTACCAACAGCCGCATGGCTACCTGAACTCCACACATTAATTTCTTCCATTCCTTTTCCTTTGTTGGGTATTTGACAACATCACCCTTGTGTACCACACCACTTTGGTAACCCTGTTTGATGTTGGCACCTGAAAGCACCAGGAAGAGCCTTGCCTCAGGGATCCATAGATTATTTTGGCTGCTGCTAATCACAGGTAATCCCTCTGCAATTAAAAAAATATTAGCAGTGGTGGTTGTATTACCTGTTTCTCATTAGCAGACCTTTTTTACTCACAATGCATCTTCTTGTTCCACAGAAGGACAAGGAAACACCCAGCTCTGTCTTTTGCCACGTGGAGATTTCTTATGGTTTCCTAAGTGTCCGAGGCTGCCAGCTACTGAAGGGTGATGCTGGGTCAATGCAGGTGGTGGTTACTGGGAGAATCCAGGTGGCACAAGTGGAGCTTGTTCCTTCTTACACCTTTCCTGGCTCACCTAAAGCTGGCGTAGCTGGAAGTCCATTGCTCCTCAGCTAGGTTCAAAACGTCAATCCAACTTCAAACCTTAATGTGTCTGGGAATTAAGACTGTTGAGGAATGTGAGATTCCCATGAAAAAGTGTTGATGGTGATGGCTCTGGTCAGGATATTTTTTCAGCCTGACTAGATGGCTTCTCCCCACCAGAGGTGTGTCTCATTTGGCTTTTGACTCCCTCTATTGTCAGCTCCCACCATATCTAAAAAAATATTTTTGCCAGGCCAGGAGTCCATACACACACACAGGTTAACAAGTGCCTCGCTTAACAAGCGGTTCACATAACAAGCGGAAATTTCCAAGAAATCTTGCTTCGCATAACAAGTTCCGCTTCACTTAACAAGCAAGCGCACTATGGACATGTGTGCTATGCAGACCTGATGCTCCGCATGGGGCAGTTGCCCTGCCCTGACACTCCCAACTTGGGGGCAATAGCCTGGAGGTGCCAGAGGCAGCTGCCCCCAAGTGCCCCCACCGACCACCTTGAACCTCCAGCAGCAGCCCAGGTAAGCCGGCAGCATCCCAGGTGTCTTTGACTGCAGTCTCCTAACTATGTCTACTCAGAAGCAAACCCCACTGTGTTAAATGGGGCTTACTCCCAGGAAAGTGTCTTTGATTGCAGCCTCTTAACCATGTCTACCCAGATGTAGGCTCCATTGTGTTAAATTGAATGCATGTTTTGAATTCAATTACAGTGCTTTGTCATCATTTTTACATCCAGTTAATATTTTCATATGAATATTTTGGTGGTTGTGGAACCAATCATCTGAGTTTCCACTATTTCCTATGGGAAAATCCACTTCACTTAAAGAGTGTTTCACTTTTTTTATACTATAATAATTTTTTATAATTTTTTTTAGTTTTTATACTATAATGAATAAAAATAATAACAGAATGTCTGCAATGGATGCACTCCTAGTAGTCATTCCTAGAGGAAAAAAAGTGTTTCACTTAAAGAATTAATTAAGCTCTTTATGTGAGGCACCACTGTATATACACACATGCACATATATATACACTGTACACACTGTATATACACACACGCACATATATATACACACATATATACACACACATATATATACATATATACATGAACACTGAAAGCGTGAAATTTGGGGAGGGTGTTCCTTCTGTGTTGGAGGTACCCACTAAGAACCAGTTTTTGGAAATTCCAACTGGAAGGGAGTGAATAAAGATATTACAAAGTGGTTTGTTTCACTGCATTTTGCTGTCAGTTACACATTCAAAGGTGTCTAACATGATGGGATTACTTCTACAAACCATGATTTTAGCCACATAGGTCACAACGGCTGCCACCTCGTTCAAGGGTGCCCCCTTTCTAATGCCCTAGTAACATCCCTGATTGGGACCATTTTGTAAGTCTTGTCCTCTCCTGGATTAACCTTCCACTCTAGCCAAGGCATGCTTGCTTACTCGCCAGTAAGCACAGCACCACTCTAGTGACGCCGCTGGGTGTTCTTATGTGACATTAATGCCCACCAACAACCGATGTTGAGAAATTTAACCCGTAAGAGGGTGAAAAGAAGTGCAATGCATTTGTGTCCTATACTGATATCCAACCAATTTGGTGCCCGGTAGATGATGTGCATGGGGGGATTATTAATGTGCATTGGGGGGGGGGGGGTGTTGCACAATGGGGAGATAGCCTAAGGGGGTATTTTACTCCTGCAATGTGGCTTTATTTCACTAGTTTAATATTAAATTTAATAAGTAACATGGTGCAATCCTAACCACGTCAACTCAAAAGTAAGGAGTTGGAGTAAGGAGTTGTCTTTAGGAAACTCTTTAGGATTGCAGGTAGCCACATCAAATCCAAATGCAAGTGTTTTTAGTTTTACTTTGTCATGTCTTACTTTTTTCTTGCATGTCCAACATTTTGGGGTACCTTCTCCTCTATTGCAGTTATGGTCACCTTGAAAGTAAAGCCTCAATGAAATTCAAAGAGAGCAATGCACTGAAACCCAAAATTGAAGCAGAGCTTGTCCTTCTCCTTCCTCCACTAGGCTTCTGAGTGGCCGCTGCTGTCCTCTACTGGTACAAAAGGTGCATTCATCAGAGGAGTAACATAGAAAATACAATATTTGGTGCAAAGAACCTGATCAGCACAAAAAGAGCTAGGTGAGGAGAGGTGATCTGGAGCAAGGCCAGGTTCTCTTGCTCGTTCTTGCAACAGGGAATGGGATTCCTTACTCAACATACAGATTCCTTGCACAACACACTTTTGTCAGATCTCTGGAGATGTGAGACTGATTGTTCTTTAGGTTACAAAACAGGCAGGCTTGTTGAACCAAAACAAAGGACAACGGATTAAACAGAAGTGATAAATGTTCAACAAATTTGACGCCAAAATAAAGGAAAAGCAGATTATCTGTACACTTCCCTGTGCTCCAAATGCACTTATCAAAGTTCAGCCTCCTGGGATTGGAAAGATCTTTGGTGTTAACCCTCTCCTAGTGGGACTGATGTCCTCGGCTTGCCTGGCATCTCTGCAAAGTGTATCAATGCACCAGCCAGAGATCTCTCACCTATCTGCTTGCTGGGTTTCCAGGTGGTTTCCCCACTGGGCATGATCAACACTAGACTACATCAAAGCTAGCCAAGCAACGGACAGGTGATAACTATAGCTGCAACATGATGGCCTGTTTGTTTGATGGCCTGATGTCATTAAGCAGAAAGTTACCGTATTTACTGGTATCTAATGCACCTTCAAATCTAATGCACACCCTATACTTCTCAAATACGACATTTATCAAAATACCACATCAAATCAAAATACCTCATTTACTCAAATTGAATTAATCATTGAATCTAATATTGGAGACTAAATTCAGCTGAAAAAGGTCAGCGTTAGATTTGAGTAAATACAGTATATTATTGAGAGCACAATCCTAACCATGCCTACTCAAAAGTCAGCCCTATTGTGTTCAAAGGGTCTTACTCCCAGGAAAGTTTCTTTAGGATTGCAGCCTTGTAGCAATGGAACAGTATTGAGATTGAGCTGCTGAGACAAGAGACCTGGTTTGGAGCACCTGGTTCTTATCTCTTGGCTCAGTGCAACTATGCTCATCCTGTTGTCCAGTGGTGAAGTTGTAGGAGAAACGAAACCTAAGAGAAACAAAACGTAGGAGAAATGAAACCTATATGTAATCTTATAGAATCGTAGAATCATAGAGTTGGAAGGGACCTAGTAGGTCATCTAGTCCAACCCCCTGCCTGTAGCAGGAAATCCCCCTAGAGCATCCCCAACAGGTGCTTGTCGAGCCTCTGCTTGAAGATCCCCAGTGAGGGAGAGTCCACCACCTCCCTTGGCAATCTGTTCCACTGCCGAACCGCCCTCACCGTCAGGAATTTTTTCTGGATATCCAACCGGAATTTCCTTTCTTGCAGTTTGTACCCATTGGTTCTAGTTCTGCTTTCAGAAGCCGCTATGAACAAATTGGCCCCTTCCTCCCTATGACAGCCCTTCAGGTATCTGAAGAGGGCAATCATGTCTCCCCTCAGCCTCCTCTTCTCCAGGCTGAACATCCCAAGTTCCCCCAACCTTTCCTCGTAGGGCTTCCCTTCCATCCCACTGATCATTCTTGTCGCTCTCCTCTGGACTTGCTCCAGTTTGGCTGCATCTTTCTTCAAGTGAGGTGCCCAGAACTGAACACAGTACTCAAGGTGAGGTCTGACCAATGCTGAATAAAGAGGAACTAGAACTTCTCGTGACTTGGAAGCTACAGTCCTCTTAATGCAGCCTAAAATGGCATTTGCCTTCTTTGCAGACACATCACACTGCTGACTCATGTTCAGCTTGTGATCCACGGCGACTCCAAGATCCTGCTCACATGTTGTGCTGCCAAGCCAAGTATCCCCCATTTTATACCTGTATTTTTGGTTTTTATTTCCTAAGTGCAGAACCTTGTACTTCTCCCTGTTGAAATTCATTCTGTTTGTTACAGCACAGGATTCCAGTTTATCCAGATCCTCCTAGAGGTTTCTCCTGTCTTCTGTTGTGTTTGCTACTCCTCCCAGCTTGGTGTCATCCGCAAATTTGATCAGGCTCCCCTGTAACCCTTCCTCTAAGTCATTAATGAAAATGTTAAAGAGAACCGGGCCCAAGACAGAGCCTTGGGGTACCCCACTTGAAACCGACCTCCAGGTTGACACAGAACCATTTACTAAAACCCTTTGAGTGCGGCCGTCAAGCCAGTTGCGGATCCACCTAAAGATTGCCCTGTCTAGCCCATATTTTTCCAACTTCCCAATTAAAATGTCATGTGGGACTTTGTCAAATGCTTTGCTGAAGTAAGTCAAGATAAATGACATCCACAGCATTGCCACTGTCCAGTAAGCTCGTAACCCGGTCAAAAAAGGAGATCAGATTTGTCTGGCAAGATTTATTCTTGGTAAATCCATGCTGGGTTGTTTTGATCACCGAGTACTTGTCTAGATGTGCACAAATTGTGTGTTTTATGATTTGCTCTAATATCTTGCCCGGGATTGAAGTCAAACTGACTGGTCTATAATTTCCCGGGTCTTCTTTTTTCCCCTTCTTAAAGATTGGGACTACATTTGTCCTCTTCCAGTCCAGTGGCACTTCTCCACTCCTCAAGGATTTATCAAAGATGATCGACAGAGGCTCTGCAAGGACATCTGCCAGTTCCTTCAGAACTCTAGGATGCAGCTCATCCGGTCCAAATGACTTGAATTCATTTAGGCCAGTTAAGTGGTTTCGAACCAGTTCTCTGTCAATCTTAATCTGCTGTTCTGCACCATCCATGTTTTCATTAGCTCTTAGGGGATGCAAGCACATCCCCACATCAGCCAATGACCCCGTACCCCCATTTGCACAGCCCTTATGTATCACATGCTTTGAAACACCAATCGATGTTTTGTTGCTTGTGTGGCGTTGGATGCTTAGTAAAAGGAGACTGAGGGGGAGAAAAACCCTGAGAGGATTTTGAGACCAACTCCTAGACTCTTGCCCTACAATCCAGAGTAACTACGGGAGCACATAAGAGACATTGTGTGCGCCTGTAGTTACTGCATCACCTAGTGTAAATCTATGGGAAATTCATATTGCAATCCAGAGCAAATTGTTCTTACACCAGAGCAAGGACTCCCCGTAGTTACCCTGAATTGTGCCCTTGGTCTCCTTTACAAAGCCTAAGCAGATAATGGCCATTAACAAGCACTTTGTTCTCACATAGAAACTCATTAGCTGTAAACGAGAGAAGTGAAAATGTGCAAATTTAGTGTCAATCTGGATGTGGCAAATACAGTGTAGAGGACACAGTGATGACACCAAGGCTTGTTCAACAAGGTGAGTGGTGGCATTTTTTGTGGAAAGAGTATGGGGGACAAATGCCTGAGGAAAAGACAAAATGTTCTGTTTTGAGCATACTGAACTTAAGGATGTCCCCTGAAGGATACCCAGCTATTCATGACCAACTTTATGGAGCAGGAGATTCCGGACGGATATCAGGGAAAACATTCCTGATGGTGAGGGCGGTTCGGCAGTGGAACAGATTGCCAAGGGAGGTGAGGGAGGTGGTGGACTCTCCCTCACTGGGGATCTTCAAGCAGAGTCTCAACAAGCACTTGTCAGAGATGCTCTAGGAGTATTGCCTGCTACAGTCAGGGGGTTGGACTAGATGACCTACTGGGTCCCTTCCAACTCTAGGATTCTACACAGGGGTGATCCCAGTGCACACGTTTCCTGGTGCAGGGTTAGGGTTCCAGGACTGCACAGGCACCAAAGTGAGCACCTACGCAGTCACCAAAGTTGGCACCTGTGCAGTTGCTTCTGAAGCCAACTGGCTTCAGAAGAGTACTGTGCAGGCGCCAACTTGACTTCGCAGTCTCCTCTGAAGCCAGCTGGCTTCAAAGGAGACATCATCCACTCTAGCTGGCTCCTCAGAGCGGAGGAAGTCTGCGTCTCTGCAGAGGCCGAATGGCTGGCCAAAGTGGCAACTTCTGGCTGCCGCTCTCCCTTGGAGCCAGCCTGAATGGGTGCGCTGACGCCCAGGGCCGGCTGGAGGAGTGTCAAACTCTGGCACGTCACCCCTGGTGGCGCGTCACCCCGCAGTGGCGCATCACCCGATGCAGCCCATACCAGCCACACCAGTCTGGTGACACTACTGATTCTATGTGTTCATCCCTGTTACAAGAGCCAGCATTGTCTGAAGATGGTCATGTGGCCAGCATGACTAAACAGCAAAGCTCACAGAGCAGTGTTCTCTTCCCACCAAAGTGGTACCTGCACATGACATGCTTTCATATTAAAAAAAATCAAAATGGTATTTGAATATAAAATGTCAAGTGGAAAAAAGAAGTAAACTGGTTTTTCAGGATCGAGCAGCCAAATTGCTGACAAATTGCTCATCAAGATCTTATTTTTTCTTCCACTTGAGTAAGAACAAGAGGTTGTATCAACATCGGGAAAAAATTATTCCTCCACACACAAACCCATTTGTCTTCTAGATATTTCATTTTCCACAGCTTTACCCCTTTACAATTGAACCACACAGCCCAGTTCTGCCCAAGAGCAGTCTTGTCTTTCAAGAGTTGACTGCCTCTGACACTGCAATGGCACACCTTTGGGATGCTGGAGTCAATCTGTGTGTACCTGTTGTTCCACAGGGGGAATTAGTTGCAATGGGAGTAAAGCCCATCAAGTGGGATATTAATCCAAATCAGCTCCACTTACTGACACTACACCTGTATCTTCCACAACTCTGACAGCCTATGAGGCCAGCTGGAATAAAAACCATACCTGTGGGTATAAAGGTTTTTTTTTATGGCACATAAAAACTCTGGCTCATTTGGCTCAAAATTACATATATTGACTAGCTGTGGGTTCTCCCAGTTTCAGATGCTTTTGCAGTGCGTCCAGGAGCTGCTTAGAAGAACTAAACCTTCTGCACACTGCATAGTAAGCGGGTTCTCCCCAAGTTTCTGCTACAGGAAGGGGGTTGGACTAGATGACCTCTTAGGTCCCTTCTAACTCTATGATTCTAAAAGCACAATCCTAACCATGTCTACTCAAAAGTAAGCCCCATTATGTATAATAGGTCTTACTCCCAAGAAAGTGTCTTTAGGATTGCAGCCAACGTTAAGAGTCCTTCCCTAAGGACTCTCCCTCTCAAGAACATGTGGGCAACTGCTCCCAGTTAATGGGACTGGTTCAAAAGCTGGCAACCACAAATGCAATGGAGAGCAATTCTTCTACTATTCATTTATCATTATATATCTTTATAAATAATCATCTATAGAGTTTCAGCGGCTCTGTGGTTTAAAGACACTGTGCCTGTAGGTTTGAAGATTGGCAGCTCCCTCAGTAATCATATGTCATAACCGCAAAAGAGTAGGACACCCCCCCAAAAAATGTAGGGCATCTAAGAAAATAATAGGACACCCAAGAAAATAATGTCGGACACCCAAGAAAAATAATAAAATAAAAGTCAAAAACAGTCATGTATATTGCTTTTATGTGGTTACAGTAAACACTACAGCTGGAATCCTAAACACACTTTCCTGGGATAAGACCCATTGAACACAATGGGGCTTACTTCTGAATAGACATGGTTAGGGTTGTGCTCCAAATTGCTTACTATTAAATTTAAAACTATATATAATTAAAACCTGTAATTTATTATATTATAATTTACTAAATACAAAAAGGCTACAAGCTGCTTGCTTGTAATAAAAAGGAGGACAAAGAAAAGTTTTTCACAAGGATAAATGGAGGAAATGTCTTGGAAAAAGGGACATTGTTCAGCAGGCCTCTGATCATCCTCATCCTCTTATGAAACTGCTCCAGTGTGACTGTTTTTTAAGCATTGTGCCCAGAACTGGACTCAGGATGAAATCCAGAGTAACTACGGGGAGTCTTTGCTCCGGAGTAAGAACAACTTACTCTGGATTGCAATATGAATTTCCCATAGGTTTTCATTAGGTGGTGCAGTAACTACATAATGTCTCTTATATGCTCTCATAGTTACTCTGGATTGTGCCCTCAGTACTCCAGGTGAGATCTGACCTATGTGGAGTAAACCAAAACCACTATTTCTTGTGACTTGGAAGCTACAGATGGATACAATGGATACAATAATAAAATTGTGTTCACCTTTGCAGCTGCATCAAGCTTCTGACTCATGTTCATCTGGTGATCGCCTGCAATGCCAAGCTTATTCTTATGTGCTGCACTGCCCTGCCAGGTACCTTTTATTCTTTACCTGTTATCTTTGGTTGTTTTTGCATAAGTGCCAAACCTCGCACTTGTTGTCCCTATCGAATATTTTACACATTACAGCTAATGAATTTACTTCCATTCAGTTGAAAGTCTGCCCTTTGCAATACTGATACAGAAATTAGTACATTATCAGAGAAAACAAGAATTAAATGTCAAAGACAAGAAGCTGATCCGGCAAGCATTGGTAACAAATGCTGCTTTTTTATTTACTCTTTAAACATAAAAGTTCTCATAGGTGTGGAAGAAGCTGGCTGCTGCTTCTTATTTCCCTACCCGCTAATATAACCTAGAAAGCCAAAAGTTACTAAACTAGTTTTATTAGAATCATCCTCTCCCCATATGTATTTGGAGGAGGTACTTGAAGGTTACCTGCATCCTGAACATTGCCCTAACTAAACATGCTTGGGGGTAGGTTGATCTTCCTAAACCCCGCCTTTCCTCACTATGCTTGGCCTGCCCTTACCTTTTCAGGTGAGAGTAAGCTCAGGTGCTCAAGGGGACAGGTGCTTCTGGGGGACAAGAAACAGAGGAGATTCCCTTCCAAGGTAAGTAAAAGGCATGAGTATAAATAAATGCAATGCATGTTGTCAATTAAAAAGAGATCATGAAATGTGTGTGCATTTGAAGTAAGGTCCGGAAATGTGTATATGCAGGTATAGGAATGTTGATGCAGAGATCATTTAAGCTAAAATATGATCAAGTTAGATAAAACAGAAGGATTGGTTGTTGTATTATGCTGCAATCCTATAGAAACTTTCCTGGGAGTAAAACCTATTGAACACAATGGGGCTTACTTTTGAGGAGACATGGTTACGATTGTGGTCTTAGGCTGCAATCCTAAAGACACTTTCCTGAGAGTAAGATCCATTGGACACAATGGGGTTTACTTTTGAGTAGACATGATTAGGATTGTACCCTTTGTTTGCTCCAGTAGAACTGAAAAACAGCCTTGTGATACTTGAAAAGCTGAGTATTTGTGCCAGGCAGTTTCAGGAACTACACCAAGGGTCTCCAAACCCCTGGGGCCAAATGTGGCCCTCTGCAAGCCTCAGCCTGGCCCTCAGCAAGACACCAGATAGACAAACATTTATTGGCCTCAAAATCAATGAATCTAAAATACAACCATAGAATTAAAAAGGGGGAAACAAGAGAAAATACAGGTGGGGGTGGTCCAGCACTAGTCAGACAAGTAACACCTATCTACACCATATACAGAGAAGGAATCTTGGGCTGCAATCCTAAATACACTTTCCTGGAAGTAAGACCCATTGAACACAATGGAGCTTACTTTTGAGTAGGCATGGTTGGGATAGTGCTTTTAGTCTCTAGAGTGCTGACCTCTCTGGACCTTTTCGTCTGCATTAGTGACAAGTCTCTAACATTTTAAAGTATATTTTTAAAAAAACTACCCATAGTCTCAATGATGGCTGGATCCTCAGAGGTTAGACTTTCTCCAGAAGGATGTCATCAGAGCAGGTGGGCTATTTCCTTAACAAAGGAGTTAGGTGTGTATTGCAAGAACTTGAATACAGATTGCAATTCAAGACCATATGGGATAAGGATTCAACAAAACCAGCGTTGCAAATGCACAGTCTTGTCATTGAAAGGAGCCTGATTATATCTCCCAAGAGTTACCACTGATGGAAACGCATTGCGCCTAGCTAAGGTGAGTGCTCTACGCTCAACTGGACACTTTAGTACAGTGGTTCTCAATCTTCCGAATGCCGTGACCTCTTTATAAGTTCCTCATGTTGTGGGAACCCCCAACCATAAAATTATTTTTGTTGCTACTTTATAACTGTAATTTTGCTACTGTTATGAATCGTAATGTAAATATCCGATATGCAGGCTGTATTTTCATTGTTACAAATGAAATGTGTGTTCTATGCACACATTGAACACAGTGGGATTTATTTCAGAGTAGGCATCCATAGGATTGGGCCCTGAGGCTGTCAGCCCCAGTACACGCACAGTTACAGCTGGAGGTCTGGCAAGCCTGACCTGGCCCCCTGCACCAGGGATCTTTAGGCGACCCCCAGGAAAGCTCTAGGTGACCCCCAAAGGGGTCCAGACCCCCACTTTGAGAAACGCTGCTTTAGTAGGTTTAGATATGCAGTCAGTTTCCACTGTGTAGGGAACTGGAGCAGAACTTGCTTCTGGCACTGAATGTATTCTGTATCTGAATATCTAAATATCTCTCTTGCGGTGTCTGAAAGATGAATCAGTTTATTGACTCGAATCAAATGCATGAGACATAGGGCAAAATCCATAGCAGTTATGGGTTCACACAGTTACTTGTTATCTTATGGAAAGTCATCTTAACTGCTCCAGAGCAAGGGGCTTAATTTCACATTCGGATATAGGCCATAATCTTCAATTGTACATGAAGAGAAGGTGGTGGGCAGTATGGGTTCACCCACTTTCTTGCTTTTTCCATTTTTACTGGGTTTGGGTAAAGGAAAAATAACTTCTATAGTTCTTACTCAAATATAAATATTGTCTCCAATTCTGGGCACCATGATTTCGGAAAGATATGGCCAATCTGGTGTGGTTCAGTAAACAGGATGACCAGAGGGTTGGTGAACAAACCCTGTAAGGGATGGTTGAAGGAGCTTGGTCTGTTTCACTTGGAGAAAAGAAGTCTGAGAGGAGATCTGGTTACTTTCATCGAATATTTGAAGCGTTGCTATATGGGAATTGTAAACTGCCTTTCTGAGTAAAGCTAGAACTAATGGGGAAGAGAGGAGATTTCAGTTGGACATTGGAAAGAAATTCTTGACACTAAGAATGATTTGGCAGTGGAACAGATTTCCAAGGAAGGTGGTGGGTTTTTCTCCATTGTAGGTCTTCAAGCAGTCTCAACAGGCACCTGCTGGAGATGTTCTAAGAGAATTTCCTGCAGGAGGTTGGACTAGATGACCTTGTAGGTTCCATCCAACTCTATGATGTTATAAAATCTCCAAAAGTAGGAGGCCACCTTGGGAAATTCCCTCCCAATGTAATAGAGAACTCCAGCATTTGCAGGCTCCCCTAAAAATCAACCTGAAATACGGATTGGCTGGTGCATATGGCAACCTGCTTTTCCTGAGTGATCTGAGATCCAGGTGGGTAGATAATAAAATAAGGGTGCAATCCTAACCTAAGGCACAACTCATTGGTCTTCCCATTATGGTGGTGACACTCCCAGGAGTGATGCAGTACCCTGCAGCATTTTTGTGACGCCCCCAGGCCAGCACAGAACTTGTGCTGGGGCTTAGGCTGGCCTAACTGGGGATTAGGATTATAGTCTAGATGTGCAATCCTAACCACTTTTGGCTGGCCTAACTCACCTGCCATATCTTCCTGTGGTGATGTGGGCAGGTTAGCGTATGCCTATTCAGTGGCTTAACCCCCCACAAGTGGGGCATAGGTCCTTTATGGCACTTTTGTGACACCCCAGGTCACCCCAGGACTTAGGCTGGCCTAACTGGGTGTAAGTATTGCAGCCAAAGTTTATCAAAAGTTTGAAAAATCCTATAAAAGAGGGAAGCATGCAAGGCAGTAACCACTACCAAAAGAGTATAGTAAAATGCAAACAAAAACCCATGTGTAATCCTTGTGCAACTTACTCAACCTTCCCAAGATTCTGGAACTTGTAGTAAGTAAGGAGAGCGGATTAGCCATCATGATGCAGTAATTGTTTTAGATTTGGGTACGTGCAGAATGGGGTTGTTGTGTGACCTCACTTTTTGTAATCTGAAGGCATTAACCCGTGTGATTGAATATTGGAGAGGGTGGATCAACCTGCATTCTTGAATATCCTGTTCTTAGGTATGCTTCACAGCCCAATGATCTGACTTAAACTACCTTCTTTGCTCATGAGCTGGAAAAGAAAGGTGTGAAAATGACAACTGTCCTTGAATGACTGCAGATGCTTGGGTACCGCTGCTGTCTTCGAAATGCACGAAAAGTCCAAAATGAATGGAAAAGCCCTTCCATAAAGCACCAAAAGAGATGGAAGACAATATTTCCAACTGTGAAGTATGCAAAGTACAATCTATGATACAAAACATCAGTCACACAAAGCAAAATCAAAATGTCCCAGAGTAAAAGGCAACGCAAATGTTTATCTTTGCTAATTTGGTTGTGTGTGCCCAAAAATAAAAAAATGTATGAACACATGGGTGGGGTAGGTGTGAGTCCAACAACTAGGGCAGTGATTTTCAACTACTGCGACAAGGCACATTGGTGTGCCTCAGATGGTCCACAGGTATGCTGTGAGATTTTTGGGGAGGACAATTGGGGGATTTGAGCCTCCTTTCTGCAGCATGGTGTGTCTAGTTGATGGTAAAAAACATTGTGCCGTGACAGTTTTAGTGCCTTATAAGTGTGCCACGAGATGAAAAAGATTGAAAATCATGGATCGAGGGTGATTTGATGCCAAGGGAGCTGACAGCTTCCCTCCTTTAACAGTTGTCTAGAAGAGAAAATTGTGGGGAAAGCGTTGCCTGTTTTTACCCCCAGGGGTTGAAAGGTCTGTTCTCCTTTACATCTTATAGATATGCATCTTTATTTTGTCATAACAAAATTTTAAAAGCTTACGCATATTTCAGAGGCTTCAGTCCTAATCATGCTTACTTTGGAATATTGCTCATTTAACTTGGTGAGATTGTGGACATCTGCGGGTTTTAATACACAGCTGTAGGATTTCCGATAGAGATGGATGTTTTAATATATAGATCCACTATGTCTCTTATTAAATTTTTGAGTTATGGAGGGAGTTCACGGTCAGTGACTTAGAAGTTAGACAGCCTAAAAGGGGATAATTCGTGAAAAGTGCTATCAATGGCTAGCTAACTGGAGTGATTTTAAGGCACAATCAGTGCAATCCTATGTCTACTCAGATGTAAAGCCTATTGTATTCAATGGTGTCTACTCCCAGGAAAGTGTATTTAGGATTCCTGTGATAGCCTGTGCAACAGTGTGTCCAACCATTGGGAAAGGTGATGCAAGATGCATCACCCACCGGTAAGATGGGATGTTGTTCACCCACATTTGTGGCACTTGGCACTCTGCAAATGCAAGTCATGTTGAGCTTTGATCGGGATACTGTCCACTAAAAGCAAGTGGAAAATGGATTATCTATCTCCTTACTGTGCTCCCTGAGCAATTTATTCAAATGCAGACGTTAGGGGCTTGACCATACAACTGAAGGAGCACATTCCTTTGTGTGGTTCTTTTTAAAATCAAAGCAGAAGTCCCTCATTTCTGCATTTGAATAAACTGCATTATAAGCAGGCCTCCGTCAGTCTTGAAAGGCTGTGGTATCGTCAGTGATGGGCTTCAAAAAATTTAAGAACCGGTTCTCTGCCCATCTGGCAGCCACTTTTAAATGGCTATTTTTAAACTTTATATGTCCTATCCCTTGTTAAGAACCAGTTCTATAGAGTAGGTGCGAACCTGCTAGAGCCCACCACTGGGTATCGTGCTTGGCACTGCATACGCTGCATGTGAAGCACGAAAGCCTGGGTTGGATTGTTATGGAGGATAGGCTGTTACCCAAGCAGTAAATCCCCCCTCTCCACGCCACTGAATTAGTCCAATGGAAAGGCAGAGCCAATACGATTGGATCCAGCTGGCGTCACAGAGCTGGGCTAAGGACAGGAGCTCACCCTGTCTTGTGGGGCCGACCCGGGAATCGAACCCTGGCCATCTGGTTAACAGGCACAGCGTCTTTACCGCTTGCACCACCCACAACCCGTTATAAGCCCACTGCATTATAAGGGGCCCTTTATAATGTAATGCAGAAGAGGCAGTTTTTTCAGTGGATCCTCCCTGGTGTGTCAGAACCAAATGCCCTTGTGGACCTGAAATGGAACAACTGATGTGAAATAAGTGTTGGAACTGGAGAAGGTGCATCGAATTTGCACAAGTATCCTCCACATTGAAGGAGTACTATATGGTATATATCTAGTGAGATGGGACATGGGAGTTTTCCCTTTTATTTTCCCATTTACATTCACATTGGAATGCAGATTGCTAAGCTACCTTTCCTTCCCTTTCCTCTGCTGATTCATGTGCATGTTGTGATCCTGTATAACTCCAAGATCCCTTCTGGATTTGATACCAAGCCAGGTATCTCCCATTTGGTATCTTCTCAGATTCCTTTCGTCGATCATCACAGGCACGAAGGATCTCTCTTGCTCTGCATCCAAGTATGGCATTCTCATGTGCCTTGAAGAGAACTTTCTAACAGAAGGCTTCCAATACTCACAGTGCAGTCCTAAGCATGTCTATGCAGAAGTAAATCCCATTGTGTTCAATAGTACTTACTCCCAGGAAAGTGTGGTTAGGAATGCAGCCTCAGTGGCGTAAACAAGCTAATAATGAAAGAGCAGGGGGACCAGATGCCCAAACCTCAAAAGGAGGATTGGATTCCTCTCAGCAGACAATGGCACGTTTGCCTACTCACAAGGAAATGGGAAGTACAAGAAATGGGAGGTTCCTGGCTTGGTATCACATCCAAAAGGAATCTTGGAGTTGTACAGGATCACAGCATGAGCATGAATCAGCAGAGTAATGTGGCTGCAAAGAAGGCAAACACAATTTTAGCATCAATTAAACAGGTTTCTCCAATCCCCTGCACTGGGGCCAGATGCAGCCCTCACCGGATGCAGCTGGTGGTGGGATTAAATAAATTAACAATAGGATCGATGTCCTAATAACCTAAATTAACAACAGGTTCTATGTCCCATTAGTAACTGTTCTCAGAACCAGGTGTTCATTAGCAAAGGGTTCTATCGAACCTGTGTGGACCCCCTGAAGCCCACCATTGAATGCAGCCCTAATTGGACTCCATCCGGCCATTGGCAAGCCCCCTCTGTCCACCTTCAGGCAAGGCCTGTAATACTCCATAGGCAAGAGGTACTCTGCTCTCCACACCTCGGGAGGATATTTTGAGGGCTGGGGAGGCTGTTCACACTTCCTTTCTCTGTGTATGAAGTGCTTATGAATTAGTTTTTGTGGTACAGGCAGGCTCTTCAATTACCTTTCCTGGTGGCTCCCTTCCAAGTCAATTCAATTCACTTTATAGGCATAAAATAAACCTTAAATAAATATAACATACTAGCAATAGGCGTACCTGCGTTGCGGGAGTAACTTCCCCATACAACATCCTCCACGGCGCATCATCCCCCCGTGCGCATCATCCCCCCGTGCGCATCATCCCCCCGTGCGCATCGTCCCCCCGTGCGCAACGTCCCCCCGTGCGCAACGTCCCCCCCTGCGCAACGTCCCCCCCTGCGCAACGTCCCCCCCTGCGCAACGTCCCCCCATGCCCAACGTCCCCCCATGCCCAACTTTCCCCCATGTGCAACTTTCCTACATGTGCATCATCCCCCATGCGCAACTTTCCTACATGCGCACCATCCCCCGTGCGCAACTTCCCCCCCATGCGCAACTTCCCCCCCATGCGCAACTTCCCCCATGTGCATCATCCCCCATGCGCAACTTCCCCCATGCGCAACTTTCCTACATGCGCAACTTTCCTACATGCACAACTTCCCCATGTGCAACTTCCCTCCATGCGCAACTTCCCCATGTGGAACTTTCCTACATGCGCATCATCCCCCAGTGCACCAGGCACTGAGCACCAAATGGCTGGATGTTGTTCAGTCTCCCATGTTAAGTATAGGACAGAAACACGTTGCCCCCTTTTCAGTCCCTGAAGGGTTAATTTCTCCAGATGGTTCTTGGTGGGAGTTCAGGTGACAGAAGGAACTCCCAGAATTCCATGCTTCAGGCCCAGCAGTTGGGGCGGAATGTTGCTGAGTCAGCAATTCTCAATGCAAAGTATAGGGAGGAAAATGCGTTGCACCCCTTTTCACCCCCTTCCGGTTGGAATTTCCGAAAACCGGTTCTTAGTGCACCCCTCCATCACGGAAGGAACACCCACCCCAAATTTCACGCTTCTAGGGCGGGCAGTTTTGGCAGGGCGGTGATGAGTGAGTCAGTCAGTCAGTGAGTCAGTCAGTCAGTGAGTCAGTGAGTGACTTTTCTCTTTTATATATATAGATAAATAGTCACTCTGAATAAACAATAACTTTGGAACATATCCTTCTCTTTACAACTAGTTTCAGGAAGGTAGCCGCTTTAACAGTTAATTCAATAATTACACCACTGGCCATTCCAATGGCCATTTGTCTCTAGTCAAATCAGTCTATAAAAAGGTTGGACCTGTATAGAGGTGAATAGAACTTATCGGCCATACTCCTCAAGTCTTGTTCAATGAATTGGAATCTTTCTTTGTATTGGCATCCATCAGTCTTGAAAGACTATGGTATCATGCTCAACGCTGTAAGCAAAGCACAAAGGTCTGGGTAGATTAATATGGAGGATAGGCTGTTACCCAAGCAGCAAACCCCCCTCTCCACACCACTGAAATAGTCCAATGGAACGGCAGAGACGATATGATGGGTTCCAGCTGTGTTGCAAAGTTCATTTTTAAAAATTCATTCTTCTGATTGCAGAAGGAGAGACAAGAATTGTAAGCCTTTAAGAGCACAATCCTAACTATGTCTACTCAAAAGTAAGTCCCATTGTGTTCAATGGGTCTTACTCCCGAGAAAGTGTCTTTAGGATTGCAGCCTTATTGTCCTGCACATTGACAATATAGGGCAGCCTGAAGACCAAATGAACCAGCTTTTTCTATAAACTTGTTTGCAATATTTATATATGATACGTGTATGTTTTCAGTGTTCTTACTGTTTAATGATTAACTGAAATGAGTATCAAATAGCAATATATTATGTTCATAAACTCATAGTTAAAGGTCCAGTTACCTGTTGATGAAAGGCTTACTTGATTGTACACTCCACATTAGAATCTCACTTATGTTATAACTGCTTCTAGGGCTATATCTCAGTTATATCTCAGTCTTCCTAATGCCGTGACCCCTTTATAATTTCCTCATGTTGTGGGGACCCCCAACCATAAAATTATTTTTGTTGCTACTTTATAACTATAATTTTGCTAATGTTATGAATCGTAATGTAAATATCTGATATGCAGGATGTATTTTCATGGTTACAAATGAAATGTGTGTTCTATGCACACATTGAACACAATGGGATTTATTTCAGAGTATGCATGAATAGGATTGGGCCCTGAGGCTGCAATCCTATCCATATTTACATGGGAGTAAAGACCACCCTGACTATAATGGGATTTATTTCAGAGTAGGCATGCATAGGATTGGGCCCTGAGGCTGCAATCCTATCCACATTTACATGGGAGTAAAGGCTTCCTATAATGGGACTATAAAGGCCTGACTAAAATGGGATTTTTTCAGAATAGGCATGCATAGGATTGGGCCCTGAGGCTGTCAGTCAGTCCCAGTGTGTGCGCAGCTACAGCCGGAGGTCTGGCAAGGTGCAGACGGAGGTCTGGAGGTGCAGCCGGAGGTCTGCACCAGGGGTCTTTCGGTGACCCCCAGGAAAGCACTAGGCGACCCCCAAAGGGGTTCCGACCCCCACTTTGAGAAATGCTGTTCTAGGGACACTACCCATTAACTGTGTACTTTCTTGTGTACTAACCATTTCAGTGTTCTGTCATTAGCATTGTTCCCCATTTATCTTTTCCAGTAACTTTTATTCTTCCCCCTTCTTAATTCTATGAACAATTCCTTATTGGATTCCAGGCCTGTCACTAATTCCCTTCTTGGAACCAGCTCCAGCTTTCCATTATCAATATTGTTCTAATAACTTCCTGACCAAACGGAACTCCAAGATTAGTGCAGAGTAGACTGGAGTTGTGACTTCTCGTAGCTGCATCATGCTGCTGGCTCATGTGCATCTTTAACTCCCAGCCCTCCACAGATATATGAATGCTATTCAACCTGCTGTACGAGTATGATTCCTCTGATCTAGCTTACATTGGGTGACCATATGACCGGAAAAACCCGGACTTACCTGGATTTTTAGCCTCCTGTCCAGGTGCCCTACATTTTGGCCTCATTGAACTATATTTTGGATTCATTTTTGAACTTCGTGATGGTGTGCAGTACCCCATCATGTCATATGTCGTTGGATTTGTATTGAAGAGCAGAATCCAATGCAAAACTTGGTTTTGAGATATCTCCTTCCTATCAAAAGTTATGGCCAAAAAACCAAAACAAACAAAAAATATAAAAACCAAAAAATACATTCTTTTGCAAATTTTTTTAAGCGGGTAGGAATTTTGGCTTGGGGGGTTAGGAATTTTGGCCTGGAGGTAGGAATTTGGGGTTTGGCATCTGGTCACACTATTTTACCCACAAGTTGGGGCTTTAGTTGTTCAGGTTTGGGGCCTTTCATCCAGCTATTCTCAAAGCAGAGGAGCAGGGGCCGAGTGTAAAGTTGGCAACCTTCTCAAGAAGGTTGAGATAGGGACAACAACTGACTATTTTAGTTTTAAGCCTCCAAGTCCAACTGTGTCCACTCAAAAGTATTATAGTCTGTGGAGCTTATATTGTGTAAAGGGGCAAAGGAGAGGAGGCTGAAAGACCAAGCCTGGCTGCTTGGATCACCAAAACTTGTGCCTTTTGGTTTGGGAAACAAGTCTTGCAAAGAGGATGCTAATAACAAGTAATGCAGTGTTGAAATTAAGTACAGGAAATCAATACAATGTTTTAGCTTTATTTTAACATGTCCTACATTTGTCCTATCTTTTTAACATGTCAGAAATTTTGCTTGGATGTCAGAAATTTTGCTTGGATGTCAGGAATTTTGGGGGACCTTGACCTCTTTTTGGGTTTTGGGCATCTGGTCACCCTGCCTGCCCTGCATCTGGCTTTCTGAGGTTGGCCACCTCTTCCTATACACACCCCTCGTGGCTTGTAACCTGTGATGGTCCTCTCCTCGAGGAATTTGTCCAAACCCTTCTTAAAGGCATTGAGGCTAGATGCCAATTTTTGGCAACGGTCCTAAGGAAGAAAGTTTCAGTTGAGGCCAGGTTTGTTGGCAAGCCTATTAAAGGGTTGATTTCAGCCAACCTTGTTGCTGGGCTATTCTGTTGAATTGTTATCCTGTATTGGCATACAATACTCACCCTACTGGGTCTTGAAGGGCCAGAAGGGTGAGTAATGGAGATTCATGCCCTGAAGTGCAAACTGAAAGGCACACAACGCAGCCACAAATGTCAAAAGATTAGCACCTTCTGGCAGAAAAACTCAGTGATGATTCATGCGCAAACTGAAGGACTTGTGTACATTATTCTGTTGCAGTGAAATCTCTTCTGAAACCCACTATCCAGTTATCCAACATTCTTCTTTCTTTTCATTCTTTCAAATTTCAACAAAATATTTACCGTACATCAGCCTCAGAAAGCTACACACCTTTAATAACACCTGGTCTGGTTTGGGCGCCTTTCCTCAGAAACAACTGCAGTTTCAGCAGCACACCTTTTGTCCTGTACAATGCAAATCTGGCCTAATGGAAAGCAAATAATGTTGCTTTTCACACGCAGAATCATAGAGGAAGGGACCCATTAGGTCATCTAGTCCAACCCCTGCCTGTAGCAGGAAATCCTCCTAGAGCATCTCCAACAGGTGCTCGTCGAGCCTTGTTGTAATTTACAGCAAAATGGACATTTCTCCATTCTTTCATAAGTTATGGCCAAACACAAAAATACAACTATCTTATGTAATAAATTTCCTTAACCGTTTATTTGATGAGCCAATGAGATGTTATTATGACATACCATATAACCAATAAGGTTGTTAGTAAGTTGACCCCCTGAGGAGGTGACCCCATGTTTTTATTTGGAGAAGAGGAGCCATGAGCACTACCAACTCCAGAGCCCAGGTAGTCAACCAGATGGGTCGGTTTGGCCTCCCCCCAGAGGTTAAAGCAGATCTATCTTTAAAGCAGATCCCACCAGAAGTTAACAACAAAATAATTGGAAGACCAGAACTTCTTATCAGAAAACCAGATCTTATCAGAAAATTCAACCAGTAAACAGATCTGACATGAATACATTTATGATGCTTGAAAAAGGCTATATCATAGTGGTGGGATTTTCTGACCCGTTCTGTTCTGAACTGGCCAGACAGGAAATACTTGTTGGCTGAATGTTTCTTGGGCTATACTGGCTACTAAACCCAAGAGTGTCAGCTTCCAAGGTAATTACTACTTTTGTCCAGTGACCCTGAATATAATATAGTTAGCATTATTCCAGGAAACTAGATAGGCTAGAAACAAGATAGACAGTGAGTTCACCCATTGCTTAAAATACAGTGGTGCATAAAATGCAGTGTCCAAATCTGAAACTAGCAAAACGAAATATGGTGGAGAGAGATGCTTCTCTTCATTTAGGAGATGGCTACAATCCAGAGTAACTACGGGATGCAGACGTAGTTATGGTACCACCTATGGGAAATGCATTGAGCAATCCAGAGTAAGTGCCTCTTACGTCTTCCCGTAGTTACTCTGGATTGTAGGGAATGCCTTCCAAAGTAGTAATATTGGATGGATGATACCTGGCTTGGTGGGAGTTGATGTGAAAAGGATCTTGAGTTAACTGCCTAACCACAAGCAGAGCCGGCAATACAATGTAACTGCCAAAAGGGTGAAAACAGTTTCAGTGACCTAGTGGTTAACAATGCTGTGCTTGTTAACCTGAATGTGAGCGGTTTGGTAGTTCAGTCCCAAGTACTAAAAGACAGGGCGAGTTCCCATCTCTTGCCGAGCTCCTGCCAATCTGGCAGTTTACTAGATAACCCCTTTACCAGATGACACTTTTATCTTTATCTTTTGAAAAGGAACCACAGGGAAATCATTCAAAATGCATGAAACCGGAAGTGTTTTGGGTGTCTGATTTTTTTATTTTTATTTTTAAATATCTTCATATATATAAGATCTTGATGATGGGACCTAAATGAAACACAAAATTCATTCCTTGGAGGAATTGTTTACCTGCAACTCATCACATGAGGCCATACATGGAATTTTCCATTCGTGATGTCACACTGAGCGCTGAAAATTTTGGATTTATATATCAGGGATGCTCAACTTGTAATATGGCTAAAAGAAACTTGTTTATTAGTTCAAGGCTGTGGTTCAAGTGGAGAATTTGGGAACAGGAGGGAAGGCAAAGAGATGCAGTCTGGAAAGGGAGTAGCAGGGAAATAGAAAGGGAGACAAAGAGTTGGGAACAAAGAGTTGTGTGCACCCAGAGTGACTATATGACTGGAAATTTCTGGATTTGTCCTCTTTTTTTAACCTCCTGTCCAGGTATCCTTCAAAAGGGCTTCATTGTCATCCATTTTGGCTTCATTTTCGAACTATCATGTCATATGTTATATTATGTCATATGTCGTTGGATTTGTACTGAAGATGCAAAATTGTATTGAAAATGCAAAAATTGGTTTTGAAATATCTCCTTCCTATCAAAAGTTATGGCCCAAAACCTAAAAATAAAAAATATGCATTGAGCTCTATGGGAAAGTGAAAGTGCCCAATATTGTGACTTTACTTGTGAGTTGGCAAATGTGCCATTGTTTGCCCGAAAGGCCAGGCTGAGATGAATCTAAGACCTTGTCCTCCTTTTGAGGTTTGGGCATCTGGTAACCCTGTGTGCACCGAAATATATAGCAGTAGTTCTTGAGCATTTCAGCCTAGGACCTCCTTCTGTGAATGACAATAGTCATGGCTGGAAGGTGACATTACAGTAATGCCAGAAAAAAGTGACATTAGTAATGCCAGAGCTCATCCGTGTCCACTCAGAAGTAAGTCCCATTGTGCTCAATGAGACTTATTCCCAGGAAAGCAGCCTGAATGCCCCATTCGAAGACGATGTCACCACCGCCAGTTTCAAAGTTGACGGCACCAGTGGTGGGCACCAGCAGGTTTGCACCTACTCTATAGAACCAGTTGTTTACAAGAGATAGGACATATAAAGTTTAAAAATAGCCATTTAAAAGTGGCTGCCAGATGGGCAGAGAACCGGTTGTTAATTTCTTTGAATCCCATCACTGGGCAGTTGTTAATTTCCTTGAATCCCATCTTTCCCCCTCTCCACTGATATATAGTTTTCTCAAAATAAGTGGGACAGGAGAACTTTACAAAGACAGAAGGAGAGAGTGAGGATTGTTTCTTAGTGAGGGGAATGCTGAGTTCTAAAAGATAAATATGTATGGAGATTTATAACAAGTTGAGCAATATTCAGATGCTGAACAAATTGCAGACAGATTATTACACCCTAACAGGCTGGCTTCTTGAATTATAGTTGTGAGAAAGAAGAAACGTACACATAACCAGGGTTTAACAGGAAGAAAATAACCAAAAGAGTGTTGACAACAAAGAAAAAGTGAGACGAAGGGTGAAATCCAGAGTAACTATGGGGAGTCCTTGCTCTGGAGTAAGAACAAGTTGTTCTGGATAGCAATATGAATTTCCCATAGGTTTTCACTAGGTGGTGCAGTAACTACAGTTGCAGGTAATCCCCACAATCCAGAGTAACTACGGGAGCACGTAAGAGACATTTAGGTTGACGTAGTTATGGTATCACCCAGTGAAAACCTATGGGAAATCCATATTGCAATCCAGAGCAAATTGTTCTTACACCGGAGCGAGGACTGCCCATAGTTACTCTGGATTGCACCCAATATCTCTTACATGCTTCCGTGGTTACTCTGGATTGTGCCCAAAGTGCAATCCTTAACATGTCTACTGAGTAGTCAGTCCCACAGTGTTCAGTAGTATATACTCCCCGGAAAGTGTGGATAGGATTGCAGCCTAAGGCTATTGACATCTCCTAGAGTGTGCTTCATCAACAGTTTACCTGATGCAGGTTTAACAGGATATTCTAGCTGTGCTCATTACTCTCACTTTTTGAACATTTTATTCTGTAGGAATGAATTATAAGTTTCCAATATGTCCACAAAACTGGAAATGGACATTCAGATTCATGATATCTTTTTCCTATTCAACGTTCCTGCTAGATTCTCTATCTTTTACTTAAATTAACTGAAGAGGGATGGAGAATTGGGATCTAGACCAGGAATGTCCAAACCCCAGCCCTGGGGCCAAATTCAGCCCTTGGCAAGCCTCAATGTGGCCCTTGGCAAGTCCACTCCATCCAGCCCACAGCCAAACCTTGTAATGTCTCTAATACAATCTTATGTCTAAATTTATTCAAATTTGAAATGTAAATAATTTTTCTGACCCATGATAGAGTCAGGGAGATGATGTGGCCCTCCTGCCGAAAAGTTTGAACAACTTGATCTAGACCAGCGGTCTCCAAACTTTTTGGCAGGAGGGCCACATCATCTCTCCGACATTGTGTCAGGGGCCCAAAAAACTATTTTACATGTCAAATTTGAATAACAAATTTGAATCACGTTCTTTCAGTTATAGACGCTTTTTGAAAGTTACTGCCACTGCCTGCTGTTTTTACCATTTTGATTTTGGTTCTACTAAGAAACAACAAATTATCCAGGCAACCAAAACTTTACCGTCTGGGATCACCGGCAAAACTGAGGACCCTCCTTGCCCTTGCCACCTTCTGAGAGTGCCCACACATTATTGAGCATCTGTGAGAAACCAGAGACAGTGTCAGAAGAAGACAGTCTGATGGTGGGAAGTGGTGTCTAGTAGGTAGCGCTTACATACCTTTTCACGTTTATTGCTGTCCCCCTTTACTTGGATCAGCGCCCACCCCCTCAAACAGCAAGCAGTGCCTGTATAAAGCAAAAATAGAATTTCTTTCACACTGTTGTCTGGGGTTGTAGGCTGGATGATCTGCCATTGTGGGCAGAAGGAACTGCATTGCAAGTGTGATGGTGCTTCTCTCCATGTGGTTGGGGTGATCTCATGATGACTATAAGATATAACCAAAAAAAAAGAGAACTAGGCTCTCACGAAATGTAGGACATGAAAAAAATAAAAACTGAATACACTCATATATGTTGCTTTCATGTGCTTAATTTAAACTCTATATTACCTATTATTAATGTAAAACTATTACATATATAATTTATTACCTATAATTAGGGTGTGATGTTAGTTTGCCCCCTCATGGTGCACCCTGGATAGCAGAAAAGTGTGAACTAAACTACTAGCAACAACTGGCAGCCAGACTACATTGAAGAATTGGCAGTTGGTGACAGTTGGCAGCCATACGTCTATGTGGAATTCTGGCTCTCAAAATACCACATTCACTCAAATCTAATGCTCCATCAACCCCATACTCATGATCAAAATACCATATTTACTCAAGTCTAATTAACCATCGAATCTAATGTGCACTCTGATTTTGGAGACTAACCCCCAAATCAAGAGTAACTACGGGAGCATGTAAGAGACTTTATGTGCACCCGTAGTTACTGCACCACCTAGTGAAAACCTATGGGAAATTCATATTGGTATCCAGAGTAAATTGTTCTTACTATGGAGCCCCATAGTTACTCTGGATTTTGCCGTAAATTCGGCTGAAAAAGTGAGTGTTAGATTTGAGTAAGTACAGTACATGGCAATAGAACATTAACATCTGATTTACCATTAATCCATGTGTTTGCCATATGCTAAATAAATACATATCTATAATTTATCAGTCACAAAAAGGCTACATACTGCTTGCTCAAAAGGAAAAGGAGGACAATGAAGATTCTTTTTTTCCAGGACACAAGGATAAAAAAGAGGACATGTCCTGGAAAAAGAGGATATATGGGCATCCTGGGTAATCTGTTCTGAATATAAACTCTTGTAGGATCAGGTTTGATTCACAATCAAAGTTTTAGCAAGAGATGAATAGGGATGGCAGACTTACTAAGGGCGCAATCCAGAGTAACTACAGGGAATCCTTGCTCCGGTGTAAGAACAATTTGCTCTGGATTGCAATATGAATTTCTCATAGATTTTCACTACATGGTGCAGTAACTACGGGTACATGTAATGTCTCTTACGTGCTCCCATAGTTACTCTGGATTGTAGGGTATATCTGACCCTATTGATCCAGTATGGCCTCCCCTACTCAAAGGTTCTAGAAACCAGCTTCACTACATTCCGAGTTAGATAATGTTCTGGGTTAGGTTACGGCTGCTTTTTTTCCACTAGTGGAGAATATCTATGTGATGGAAAGAAAATTGCAGTTTTATGGTTCTTTAACAGAATGCAGATCTTTGATTGGAGAATTTTGTTGTTTAGAGGAAGAATGTTAATCCACCAACATTTCAGAGACTTTCCTCCACCATGCTTTAAAGTACACCCTAAGAGGGTGTACTTTAAAGGGTTTCAAGGGTTTCTTCATTGCAAACATTTTTATGTGGTCTACCAAAATTTGCCCCGCACTTCTGAGTTTTCTAAAAAAGCTAGAAAGTATGTCTTTTTAAAGAGTAATCCTAGGGTTCCCCTGTTCTGCGGCATTTTTGCCAAAGATCCTTTAATGATGCTCAGACTGGCAAGTCCTGGTGAATATACCATATTTACTCAAATATAATGCACCACCAAATATAACGCACACTCTATACTTAGAATCAAAATACTGTATTTACTCAATTATAATTCACACAGAATATAATGCGCACCCTGATTTCGGAAACTGACCCTGCAGTCCAGAGTAACTACGGGTGCATGTAAGAGCTTGCACTCGTAGTTACACCTGTATTGAGTGCACCACCTAGTGAAAACCTATGGGAAATTCATATTGCAATCCAGAGCAAATTGCTCTTACACCGGAGGAAGTTACTCTGGATTGCGTCCTAAATTTGGCTGGAAAAGGTGAGCATTATATTTGAGTAAATACAATATATCAGCTCAGAGGCAAGCCTAGCCACAATGCTTTGCAGTCATTCAACCTTTGGTTTGTGGCATAGCTGCTTCTCACACCTGTTCTCTGCTTTCAATCTGTGGATGGTTGATCTGTTGTCGGCCCACATTTTACCATTTGCAGTCTTGTTTCCCTTCTGAGTCACAGTGCAGGGATTGTGGCCGCTCTGTTGCTATTTGAGTGTTCCTTTATATGCCACATCCTGTGCATGAAAAGGATTTGCAAGTTGCTGTCTGGACACCCTGAATAGTTGATGGTTACACTTGATGCTTTGGGCTTCAATGGACTAAGAACACCTATCTTCCTTGAGGTTCATCCCATGAACCTCAAGCGATTACTTCATCAGGAGCAGTTTCACTCCATCAGAAGGGAGGAAATTGCCAAGGTTTCTTCTCTGGGGACTGTTTTAATCGGAGGCTGCTATGACTTCAGGAAAACAGAAAAGGAATATGCGCACTTCCTCATCACTGATGCTCAGTTGCAACGCTGTGGTTTGTGAACTGTTGCCACAACAGAAAAGCTTGACGGCAAAAGTTCCAACCTACAACAGGTCAGATCAATAGGTTTTAGCCTTATCCTTATCTGTCTTGCCATGGCACCTGTTTCTGGTGTGTATGCGCTCTGTAAATATGCTTAGCACAATTATTATTGATATTATCAGAATGTGGTTTGAACAAATAAGGATGTGCTTATGGACTTTCCTTTTGATTTAAGGACATGGCTGATCCCTCTGCATTTTTTGCTTTTACTGCCTTATTATTGTAATCCCACTGGCCAGTCTTTTTTAAAATGCAAACATTTATTTTATTTTATTTTATTTTATTTTATTTTATTTATTTATTTATTTATTTATTTATTTATTTATTTATTTATTTATTTATTTATATCAATAAAAACAGCAAAGTTATGATCTAGCCTGAAAAATGAGGACCAACCCTTAATCTTCACAGTCTCCTCTAATATAGTTTTTAGGAGACCCAGCAAGGCTGAATTTCATGGGATATTATTGCACAAACTTACTTTTGCAGGGGATAGGATTAACTTAACACCACTTTTAGGAGCTTCTTTTAATACAGAACTTCCATTATTGTACAGGGAAAAAAAACAATTCTGCAAAGGAAAAAATCAATTCTGCAGAAGTTCTATATCACATTGGTTTGCAAAATGAGATTTTTTTGCATGTTGTTTTCTTTATTCATACATCTTCCCTATTTTTCTATAGTTATGATAATTTTTGTGCTCCATAGACAGTTGAAAAGAGCTATATTTTTCAAATACAGTGGTACCTTGCTTTACAAGCACCTCGCTTAACAAGCGTTTCACATAAAGAGCAAAAATTTCCAAGAAATCTTGCTTCACATAACAAGTTCCACTTACTTAACAAGCAAGCACGCTATGAGCACGTATGCTATGCAGCCCTGACGCTCCTTATGGAGGCTCTTTAAAAGGGCTGCCGGCCAGCGCTGCTGCCTCTAACTGCCCGCAACTTGGGGGCAGTTGCCTGGAGGTGCCAGAGGCAGCTGCCCCTAACTGCCCCCAAGTGCCCCTACCAACTACCTTGAACCTCCAGCAGCAGCCCAGGTAAGCCTCCCAGGAAAGTGTCTTTGATTGCAGTCTCCTAACTATGTCTTCTCAGAAGTGAGTTCCATTGTGTTAAATGGGGCTTACTCCCAGGAAAGTGTCTTTAGGATTGCAGCCTTTTAACCATGTCTACCCAGAAGTAAGCCCAGTGGTGGGCACTTACCGGTACGGGCCTACATGCCCGTACTGGTTCTTCCCGTTTCCCTGCCGCTAGTGTACCGCCAGCGACAGGGAAATGCAAAACATGGCGGACCGCTACGGTCCGCCATGTTTTGCGCCCACCGCCGCCTGCCTAGAAGCGGGCAGGCTGCTTCTAGGCAGGCTCTGCACAAGCGCCGACATCGGCGCTCGTGCAGACCCTGCCTAGAAACGGCCTGCCAGGCCAGCTTCCAGGCAGGCTCTGTGTGAGCGCCGGTGTCGGCGCTTGCGCAGAGCCTGCCTGGAAGCCCGCCTGCCAGGCCAGCTTCCAGGCAGGCTCTGCGTGAGCGCCGGTGTCGGCGCTTGCGCAGAGCCTGCTTAGAAGCCGGCCTGCCAGGCCAGACTGGCAGGCCGGCTTCTAAGCAGGCACTGCGCAGGCACCAATGTCGCCCCGCCCTTCGCCCCTCCCCAGTCCCGCCCCTCGCTCCACCCACACCCCCTGATCCCGGCTGGCCCCTCCCACTTCCGGCGTACTGGATCTTGGGATGGGGCCAGCCCATCTCTGAGTAAGCCCCATTGTGTTAAATTGAATGCATGTTTTGAATTCAATTCCAGTGTTTTGTCATCATTTTTACATCCAGTTCATATTTCTATATGAATATTTTGGGGGTTGTGGAACCAATCATCTGAGTTTCCATTATTTCCTATGGAAAAATCTGCTTCACTTAAAGAACATGCCTCCAGAATGAATTAAGCTCTTTATGTGAGGCACCACTGTATGTTAAAATATAGTTCAATGTCACTGATTGGTTTTATTCTCAAACAAAATGAACTGGGAGTTTGTAATTCAGTCCTCTCAGGGTGCTGAAAGAGAGCATATACCAGTCCCGGGTTGTCTGGAATCTCCCACGAATGTGGATTTCCTTAGTATCTTTGCTCTCCATCTGATGCACATATAACAGGGTTGCCATATGTCCTGAAAAATAGGGGAAATCCTGATTTTGGGGTATTGTGTTCACATACTGGTAACTGGGATAGAGGGTCCTGTCTGAATTTTGCGGAGTAGAATTATGGCAACCCTAATATATAGTAAGCTGTGAAGGATCAGGGATTATGGAATGCAGTCAGACGAAGCAATGATCTGGAGTGGGGAACTTGAGAGAGAAATTGGACTTGGTGTGTGTGTACGTGTACGTTCGCGCCCACGCATGGATTTCTGAATTCCAGTCAAAAAGTCTCACATCAAAGGGGAAAAGTATAGGAGGGGACACTTCTCTAATGAGGCTTCTGGAGTGACAGATAATAAATGGGAAATCCTGACTTCAAAGAAATGAGAAATCCTGATTTGGACACACCAACATCTGGAATCCACACTTCCAGGCACAGCCCAGGCCAAAGTACTCAAGAGTACTGGCTTCAGTATTGATAAAAGTCACTGACTCACTCACTCACTCACTCACTCACTCACTCATCAATGCCCAGCCAAAACCGCTGGGCCTAGAAGCGTGAAATTTGGGGTGGGTGTTCCTTCTGTGACTGAGGGGTGCGTTAAGAACTGGTTTTCGGAAATTCCATTTGGAAGGGGGGCGAAAAGGGACACAATGCGTTTTCCTCCCTATTCTTTGCATTGAGGAATCAGTGACTGAGGGATACTCTGCCCCAACCCCCAACTAGAAGCATGAAATTTGGGGAGGGAGTTCCTTCTTTCACATGAACCCCCTCCAAGAACCCATGTGGAGAAATTTAACCCTTAAGGGGCTGAAAACATGTTTTTGTCCTATGGAAGACTGACCAACCTCCAGCCATTTTGGTGCTTGGTGCCCGGTGTTGTTCGGAGGGAAGGGTTGGACTGGGGAGGATGCTGTGCATAGAGGGTTGCACATAGGGGGGCTCATGGGGGAGATGATGCTCATGGGGGAGATGATGCGCATGGGAGGTTGATGCGCATGGGGGGGGTTGATGCGGATGGGGGATGTTGCGCATGGGGGTTTGATTGCACATGATGAGACTGATGTGCATGGGAGACTGATGTGCATAGGGGACGCGCTTAGGGGGTTGATGTGCATGGGGTTGATGCGCATGGGGGGTTGATGCGCATGGGGGATGTTGCACATGGGGGTTTGATGTGCATGGGAGGTTGATGTACAGTGGGGGGATAGCGTACGGGGGAATTTTACTCCCGCAACACGGGTACGTTTTTTGCTAGTTAACAAATAAAGTGAAATGCAAAATTGCATCTGTTGGAAAAGTTTTTAAAAACATCAAATAATATAAATCTCACATATCCCCTCCCCCGCTTACTAGCTTACAAGAGAAGGAATGTCATGGATGTCATTTATCTCATGTTCAGCAAAGCATGTGATAAGATTCCTCATAGCATCTTAATTAGCAAGTTGGTAAAATATAGGCTAGATCAGTGCTTCCTAATTTTTTTAGCAACATGATCTAATTTTTGAAGAACAATACATCGTGACCCACATAGCGTACATCATTCTTAGATGACTCACTCCTGGGACTCAATGCTGGCTGCCTCCCTCACTCCAGATCTTCAGGGCAAACGCTTGACATGAACCTGCTGGAGATGTTCTAGGACAGTGATTCACGTATTGAGGGTTGGGACCCACCAATGGGTCCCAACCAAATTGGATGGGGGGCAATTTCTCTGAAATTGAGAAGCTGGTAGCTGACAAAGAAAATGTATTGAGCCTTACAGAAAGTGAAACTGAGACACACGTGTGTTTACTTGTGAAGAGGCAAAATTTCACCAGGTTTAGATGATGCCATGTTGGAACTTGTGAGCTTTTGTGGGATCCAAGAAGGTGGTGCCTGGCTGAACTAGGATGATGCTGTGGTAGTGTCGTGACCCAGGTAAGTTCAGGAACCACTAGGCCAGGACTATACCACTTCTATTTTTGCATGAGAAACATGGTACATTCCTTGGCAAGCTTTTATGTTTCATGGCTGCAATACGGCCTAATACATGTGTTCTTAGGGTGCAATCCTAACCTAGAGTGGCGCAACTCACTGGTCTTCCCATTCCTGTGTTGATGTAGGGAGGCAAGCGCATGTCTGTGCACTAGTCTAACTCTCCTTTAGGAGTGGCGCAGAAGTGTTTTACGGCACTTTTATGATAACCTCATGTCTGTGCAGGGATTATGCTGGGCTTAGGCTGGCCTAACTGGAGGTTAGAGTTGCAGCCTTAGAGAATTTCCTTTAAGATAAATTGGTGCTTATGGATTTGGAAGAGGCTCCCAGAATATGCTGAGTCTAAATAGCAATAGATCAATAATTAAATAAATTATCAATTACTGATCAATAATGGAGTGTGCAATGCTTAATTCCTTGTTAAAAAAAACAAGTCCTATATAACATATATATGGTCACTCTCAAACTTGTTGACAGCACGAATATGGAGAAAAAACAATATTCTTCTTGTTATTTTTTTAAACAAATGGTTGGTTATTATCGTGTTGGTTTTGTGAATAACTTGCCTTAGGGAGTTTTAACTTTGCCCTTCTCTGTCACCACTGCAGCCAAATCTTCCACTCGACTTAAGTATTGCCGTTTCTGTTTTCTGCAAACATTTATGTATTCTTTTGCTCTCTCTCTTTAAAAGCAGGGTGAGGCTCGCAAAGCCGACTCAAACAGAGAAGTGGTTGAAACTGTGATGCAAAGCCCAGAATAGTTTCCAGGTGAGAATCATACCAGTACACATGATTTCTACTGCATGTCTCCCCATCCTTGAAAGTCCCTGTATTTGCTGGAATTCCCTTACATTCATAGATTCATAGCTTATCTATATATATAAAAAAGTCACTCACTCACTGACTCATGTTGCGCATGGGGGGTTGATGCGCATGGCGGGTTGTTGCACATGGAGACATGTGCATGGGAGGATGTTGCGCATGGGGAACTGATGCAAGGGGGGATGTTGTGCATGGGGGGATGTTGAACACAGGGGTTGATGTTTGTGGGGGATTGATGCACTGTGGGGGGATGGCATATGGGGGAACCTTTACTCTCGCAACTCGGGTATGCTTTTCGCTAGTTGATTCATAAGATTCATAGCTTATTGAGGTCTTCCTTTAGACAAATCATCTAATGTCTCTAGTGTTTCATCCTCCCATGGTCACTTCAAAGGGTCAGCAACTGCACTCCGAGTTCTAAAATTTGCAGCAGTTCTTAGCTGACCCTCTATCCTTGGGGCAGCCATTCCTGTAAGAAAGTTCGCATTTTGCTCATCTTCTTCCAAATCTATTAAATATTTACTCCAGCTGCCATCCTTCTGTATTTCCACTTAACAGTGGCCACATGCTACTTTCTACAAAGAGAACAACAAACTCACAAAAATATCCTAAATTATCATCTGCCTTAAATAAGCACAGTAATAAACTGGTGCATTCCATCCCACCACTGCCAACCATGACAAGTTCAGAGTATTGGGAATACACCTCCACATCTACATAATAAAGTTTCCTATATGGGCCACTAGACACTATTTTTCAGATAAAAGGAAAGGTGTTGGTAACTCACAAAAAACCTATGAAAACTCTTCAAATTAAACCCATAATAGACCCATGTATGGGTTTATAACAGGCAGCAGCATGTAGTACATTCATATCTTTGTTGTTAATTTCTATTTTTTTTCTTCTGATTCTTTTCAGTTCCTGAAAATGTTTGCAGAACATAGTTCCTTCCCTCTCAATTATCCACCATAAAGCAATAAAGAGGAACCCCCAAATCCAGAGTAACTACGGGAGCACGTAAGAGACTTTACGTGCACCCATAGTTACTGCACCACCTAGTGAAAACCTATGGGAAATTCATATTGGAATCCAGAGTAAGTTGTTTTTACACCGGAGCAAGGACTCCCTGTAGTTACTCTGGTTTTTGCCCGTAATCTCCTTGGCCCAACTGCCAAGGCAATACCAATCTCTGAACAACAGCAGAAGCATTTCCACATCTTGTATACTTCCGGCAGATTTTTTCCTCTTCAGCTGAAAGCAACGCTAACATTCTTCACAGGCACATTTAAAGGCTACCCAGTAGATGGTGATATAAGCATTCATGAAAAGGACTCCATTTGGTTAATTACTCTGCTAGACTAACCAGAGATGTTTCTGCCATATAACATGTCATTAGCCAACTTTTAAATTACAACAAGGAGTGTCTTCTATTTTATTGGATCAGATTATCAGGATTGCCTTGGTAAAGATCTACTTATCTTCTCCCTCGTATAGAAATGTCACGAGCAGGACATCAAGTATTTCAAGGTGTTTATGGACTTGTCGTCAATTACCCCCCAATATACCTTGTCTGTATTTCTTTTGCTACCATGGTTAACTCTTCACACACCTGATGAAGTGGGCCTCAGTCTACAAAGCTTCAGCCATAATCAATCCCAAACTCTGGGTCTTGACCCACTCAGGTGTTGTGACTCGATATGTGATGGATCACAACGTAATGATCCCTATAGCATGATAATGCTTTATTGGGAACCGCCAGAGGCTGCTCCATGTTATACCAGCCCCAAACTGCTCCATTGGCCTCTGCAGGCCCTAGAGTACCCTGAAGAAACTATCAGGAGTGACTTTTGGTTTGCTTCTGCAAGACATTCTGGGGCCCAAGGTGGCCCGTGGAGTAGGTTATGGGCCCAGCATGGCCCATATGTGGCCTCCGGAAGCTCCCAGTAAGATTGTGGCACTAAAAATATTGGGAACCCCTAATCTAATGGCCTTTAGGTTTGAAACAGACTTCCATAACCCCTAGTCTGTAATCTGCCATTATGGTGTTGGCCATCTATTTTCGTGAAGCAAGTTTTATTTCTCATAACTGTTAAAATTCTAGTTTTCATACAAGACATGAGTCAGTGTTGATGGACCAGGAACAAGTTAAAATATTAAAATAAAATAATGTTTTAATTATTATTTTAATTAAAATAAAATAAATATAAATATTTTAATTAAAATAAATTATTTCAGTTCTATATCCCCATTGTACATAATACTTACAGATAAATGGGAAGATAACTGCTAGATTATGATTTAAAATTTGACTGGCAGGGGGAAAGAGCGGCAGTAAGGGCGGGCTGGGAGAAATTCTGGGTTCGTTCCAGGTATGTGGACTTTGGTTTCACTGAGTTTCTTTCCATGCAATTGTGAAAGAATCCAAAGGATTCTTTCCATGCACTTGTTTTTTTTTTTTTAACTGGCCTTTCTACACATATTTAAAGGAAGAAGAAAATGCCTAAAGTAATTGAAAGAACTGGAACAACTGAACTATCAATAATTTGGTTATTGTGTCAGAGTAAGAGGAGCAGAGCAAAGGTAACTGCTTATATCCGGAAATAGGTTTAATCTTGAAGACACTTTAGGAATCAATTTTGCCCTATAAAAGAAGGAAGATTTGGAAGATCTAACTCAGTGGTTCTCAATCTTCCTAACGCCGTGACCCCTTTATAAGTTCCTCATGTTGTGGAGATCCCCAACCATAAAATTATTTCGTTGCTACTTTATAACTAATTTTGCTACTGTTATGAATCGTAATGTAAATATCCAATATGCAGGATGTATTTTCATTGTTACAAATGAAATGTGTGTTCTATGCACACATTGAACACAATGGGATTTATTTCAGAGGATTGGGCATAGGATTGGGCCCTGAGGCTGCAATCCTATCCACATTTACATGGGAGTCAAGGCCCCTGACTATAACGGGATTTATTTCAGAGTAGGCATGCATAGGATTGGGTCCTCAGGCTGTCAGTCAGCCCCAGGGTGCGTGCAGCTACAGCCAGAGGTCTGGCAAGCCTGACCTGGCCCCCTGCACCAGGGGTCTTTAGGCGACCCCCAGGAAACCTCTAGGCGACCCCGAAAGGGGTCCCGACCCCAACTTTGAGAAACGCTGTTCTAACTGCAGTTTCTTCTTCTGGCCAGTGCAGTGGGCTGAATCCCTGTCCGACATCCTGCAAAGTCACTTTCGTAGATTGTAGAGATAAACAGTATTGAGACAGAGTTGCGGAGATAAAGACTCAGCAAGCATCCTCCCTCCCAAAGAGCATACTCTGGAGGAATTGGTTTATCTCTTGGCTCAGTGCAACTGTCATCCAGATGTTCAGTTGTGAAATTGTAAGGGAAAGCAAAACCTATAAGAATTGAAACATAATCTTATGTATCCCATGCTCTGAAGCACCAATTGATGCTTTGCTATCTGTGCAGCGTTTGGAGCCTTAATAAAGGGACACTGAGGGGGAGAAAAACCCCAAGAGGATCTTGAGACCAACTCCTGGACTGTTTGTCTTCGCTATAGTGGACTCCTTATATGTGGGTATAATTGGCTTTTATTGATTATGGACTCTTTCTCTTTCCCATCCAGGCAGAGCAATTGATTGGATTCTCCATAACTTTGGAGGTTAAAAAAACAGCAACCCTCATGAAGGATCTTCTTTGTTTCAGTTTTTGGAATGGAGGCATTTGACCTTAAATAGTGGTAGTCAGAGTGTTACATTTATGTTAAGAGACCTGGACTCAACTTATTTCATGGCCAGCACACTAGAAGGACAATCACGGACTTCCTGTTTAATCCATATCAGCAGCAACAACAATAAATTATTTAAGCAGATAGTGTATAGCAGTGATTTTCAACCACAGTGCACATGGTGCTGTGCTGCAAATAGTCTGCAAGTGGGCCATGGGACTTTGGGGGAGATGCTGTGAGATGAGAAAAGTTGAAAATAATTGGTGTATGGTATGATTCTTTAAGTGGTGGTGGGGGCAGTCCCATCAATGGTGGTGGGGGAGCAGTCCCAGCTCAGTCTGGGTCTGAATATCTTGGCCACAAGTGGATTCTCTGCATGGATCTTATGCTGTAGATGGTTGTCTTGAGAATCTGCAACTTTGTAGGCTAGCACCTGTGGGATATTAAGTCACTCAGATCTTTCCCTCTCTTCATTTTCAGGTTAAAATGCCACGTTGCTGGTGGTACAAGGTGGAAGTTGTGGTACTGGTTTCACTGGGATTTGCATGCCTCCTCTTCCTTCTCCAAACAAATGACAATAGCACCTCCTTGAAAAAAGGGAGAGAAGTTTCCAGTCCGTTGCTAACAGTCATCACAGAAGCTCCCAAAGTTATTGCTGAGTGTCATGAGAATGTGTCGGTCGCCAACATATCTGGCTTTGCCCAGCTTCCTAACCACATTAAGGATTTCTTACGGTATAAACATTGTAGAGAATTCCCTCTGCTCCTGGATGTGCCAGAGAAGTGTGGCAGCCGAGAAACTTCCTATGAGGTCTTCTTGCTTTTGGCCATCAAATCATCCCCTGGGAATTATGAACGGCGTGAAATCATCCGCAAGACTTGGGGGCAGGAACGGACGTATGAGGGTGTCCATATCCGGAGGGTCTTCCTCTCTGGAGTGGTGGCCAGTTCACGGGATGCTAAGAAGCTTAATAGGCTCTTGAAAATAGAGGCTGAGGAGCACAGGGACATCCTCCAATGGGACTTCCTTGACAGCTTCTTCAACCTGACGCTCAAGCAGGTTCTCTTCCATGCTTGGATGGAGGCCCGGTGCCCTGGTGTCCGTTTCATCTTTAATGGAGATGATGATGTTTTTGCAAACACAGACAATATGGTCCAATACTTATTGAGTGTTCCAGGAGCAGGTGATGAACACCTTTTTGTGGGGCAGCTGATTGCCAATGTGGGCCCCATACGAGAAAAATGGAGCAAGTACTATGTGCCAGAGCAAGTGACCACCTCCCAATCCTACCCACCTTATTGTGGTGGGGGTGGCCTTCTAATGTCTGGCTACACTTCCCACACTATTTACAATAAATCCCTGGGTATTGAACTCTTCCCCATTGATGATGTGTACCTGGGGATGTGCCTCCAGAAAGCGGGACTTAAGCCTTCCTCCCACATGGGTATCCGTACGGTAGGTGTGAGGGTGCCCTCCACCAAATTGGACTCATTTGACCCATGTTACTACAAGGAGCTTCTACTTGTCCATCGGTTTGCACCTTATGAGATGCTGGTGATGTGGAATGCCATTCACCAGCCGGATGTGGTCTGTGGGAAGAGGATAGCAGTCTACCAAAATTTCTGAAGCATCTTTGGGTGGGCAGGAAGGAGGAGAAGTGAAGTGTAAAATGCATAGGAAGAGTAAACTATATAGTACTTGTTGTTCCTGGCCTCTTACTTGCAGCTAGTAATGGTTAGTCTGCCAGTATGAATTTTCTTCTCCAAAGAAAGAAGTTCTTGGAATATTGGATTTCTAAGAAAGTGATATGGCACTTTGGAAGGGGCTTTTCTCAGGATATTATTTATTTCATTATCAGCCTGGCCAAGGGGGAAAAAGGTTTCTCATCTCCAGGTCTGTTTTTTATCTCAGGAAATCTGATCCAACAGTACTGTGTTCTCCAGGAATTCCTGATCAACTTGCAGGATCAGAGACATTCACAAGTCTCGCCCCCCAACTGAGACCCCTGCAGTGCTGTCTTCTGAGTAAAGATAACCATTTTGGTTTCAGGGGAACTGCAATTCTTAGTTTAGGTCTGGGCTGGAGGGGGGCATTCTTGGTTCTTCATTCTGTCTGCTGTCATTCAGGATAAACTAACTTTTTCTGCACTGACCTGGATCTCAGTGATGACCCAGAAAGCTGTGAAGGAGTATGGGCGTTATGGGTTTTAGACCTCAGTTAAGCTGTGGCTGCTCCCAAGACCCTATATGGTGCTGTCAGTGGAATCAGGGTGACCAGATGACCGGAAAAACCCGGATTTGTCTGGATTTTTAGCCTCCTGTCCGGGTGTCCTACATTTTGGCATCATTGTTCTACATTTTGGCTTCATTTTGAAACTTTGTGATAGTGCACAGTACCCCATCATGCCATATGTCGTTGGATTCGTATTGAAGAGCTGAATCCAATGCAAAATTAGTTTTGAGATATCTCCTTCCTATCAAAAGTTATGATCAAAAAACCGAAAAGCAAAAACAAAAAAATACATTTTTGGGGGCAATTTTTTTCAGCAGGTAGGAATTTTGGCCTGGGAGTAGGAATTTTGGCCTTGGGGTTCAGGAATTTTGGGTTTGGCATCTGGTCACCCTGAGTGGAATCTGGCAAGGACTGGAATTGAGGCTTGTACCGGCCCAGGCCCTGCTCTAGATTTTCTATTCTGTTGCATTTTGGCAGGGGAGGCAATAGGTCCAGCAGGAGGAGGACTTATTTCTTTGGATTTTCTATTTCAAATGGTGGGCTGTGAGTGGTACAAGCGGGTAAGACGCTGTGTCTGTTAACCAGCAGGCCAGGGTTCGAGACCCGGGTCGGCCCCACAAGACAGGGTGAGCTCCTGTCTTTAGCCCAGCTCTGCGACGCCAGCTGGATCCAATCGTATTGGCTCTGCCTTTCCATTTGACTAATTCAGTGGCGTGGAGAGGGGGGATCTTCTGCTTGGGTAACAGCCTATCCTCCATAACGATCCAACCCAGGCTTTCGTGCTTTGCAGCGCTGAGCACGATACCATAGTCTTTCAAGACTGACAGAGGCCTGCTGCCATTTCAAATCCAAAGAACCAATGCATGAGATCTTTTGAACAAAAATATTTGTTTAAAGATCAGGACTATTATTACTCCTAATAAAAAAGAAATTGTTCTTTTTAAGCCATTGCTGTATTGCAGAATACTGTAATTGTTTTCACATGGTGTGCTGTTGTGTAGTGGTCTTGGCTGTTGTCCCCGATGTCCCAATAGTGTGTGCTTGCCATCCTGCAGGGAGTTTCACACCACGGAGATCCCCTTCAAGTAAGGAAATAGGATACTGCTTGTGTTGCTGCCATCAATGTATCATCAATGCCCCCTGGCATGTTTGCCTGCCTGGAAAGAATTTGGCCATAATCAAGATTTTATTGCTTCTACTATCAATGTCATTGGATGCAAGGAGAGGAATCCTCAGGGATCAAATATATTTATTTGAAATGTGTATATTTAGCGCCTCCTCTTGGCAAGGTCCAGCATCTCCAGGTATAACAGGGAGATTTGTTATCCCCCAAATCCCTTTACATGCACCCACAGTTACTAGAGAAAACCTATGGGAAATTCATATTGGAAAGCAGAGTAAGTTGTTCTTACACTGGAGCAAGGACTCCCCGTAGGGAGCAAGGACTCTGGATTTTGCCCTATGTCTGGAACCCTGCCTTTCCTCTTGGGAGGCATCAGGTGTACATTTTATATTTATCTTTTTTCTGTGTATGAAAGCACTTTAAATACTTATCATGCCCACATACCTCTCCCACAGAATAATGATTGAGGGCAGATTATTTACTTTCAAACTTCGAGTCATTCATTGGTTTACAAAGCCATTTATAGGTTTTCCTCTCCCTGCTATTCGCTGCAGTAATAACTGTGTAACTACAGAAGAAAAATGAAAGTAACTTACAATAAGAGCAACTGATTCACGGCACATACAAAACAGAATGGATTCCATTGCAATGAAACTTTTAAGTTAACACAAATCAGCCCACAAACCTAGAAGGCTCAGTGATAACTCGGGAGACGTGGAACATTTGGGAAATGCTTGAAGACACCAACTGTTCATGCATCCCAGCCAGGGGCGTCACTTGGGTTTGTGTCACCCAGTGCAGGAGGGCAGCACGTCACCCCATACATTGGGCGGGCCAACAATATGAATGGTGGGCATGGTTATGTGCCATTGCCCCACCTCCACTGGTTTTTTTAGCCATACATTTTAATAGAATAAAGATATTTCAAAATGATCTGTTTCACTGCATTCTGTTGTAAATTACACATTCAAAGGAATATAAGGTGATGGGATTATTTCTACAAACCATGATTTTAGCTGTTTAGGTCACAAGGGCTGCCACCCCCTTCAAGGGTGCTGTCTTTCTAATGCCCTAGTACTGTTCAATGCATATTTTAGGTTTTTGGCCATAACTTTTGACAGGAAGGTGATTCTGGATTCTGGATTCTGGATATTTGGATTCTGCTCTTCAATACAAATCCAATGGTATATGACATGATGGGGTTTGACACACCATCACAAAGTTGCTATTTTAAGGTCCCCCAGTGAGCATCACCCCGCTTAGATGCATCACCCTGTGCGGACGGCACCACCCGCTTCACCCTAGTGATGCCACTGATCCCACTGTTTCCTTTTCCCTTTCAGCAAGAAGTAATAAATGAATCTTACCCCTAAGCAATCATGCCTGCCTAGTGGAAAAGATCACTTGGTCAGAGCAGTTTGTGGTTTGATCATAGATACAGGAAAAGGTGTTCTGGTTTTCTTATTATTCAGTTTATCCAGCAACTTCATACTAGGGAGCCTTCTCTCTCCAATAGAATATGATTTACTTATTCTTCCTAGATGCTTCCTAGATGTGCTGCATAATATAACCAAGCTTAATATAGCACAATCCTCAAATTAAGTGGATCAGCACCAGTAATAAAGACTTATTTTTCTTTTAATTTCTTCTTTGACCCACTAACTGGAAATCCTCCTTATAAGACTCAGAGAATCACACATTTACCTTTATCTGCTTTTATTCAATTATATGTTTATTGTCCTGTTGTCTATTTGTTTTTATGCCAATAAAGGTATGATTTGAATCACACACACTACAGTTGTAGAAAGCTCACTGGCATCGCCAGAGGGTGCAGGGGGCGCGGCCAAACTGGGTGATGTGACCAGGAGGGGTGACGGGCAATGGGAGCTGTGGGACCCCCAAAAAGGAACTTTGTGATGGTGTGCACTATCTCATCATGCCATATGTCATTGGATTTGTATTGAAGAGCAGAGTCCTATGCAATTTTGAGATAGCTCCTTCCTATCCAAAACCTGAAAACACCCCAAAATTTGCATATCGCAGCTTTACTCATGAGTAGGTGAACTTGCCTTAGTCTGCTGGAAAGAGGAGGCCAAAAGGAATCCCAGAACACCAAAAGGGTCCTGATCCAGTGAGCACAGCCCCTTGCATTGAAGTCCATGGAACGTTAAACTGCAGAGTTACGTTAACTCACATGTAACCAGACGTGTTGTGGCTGGTGTGGAAGGTGCAAGGGGTGCAGTCCCATCCAGGGGGTTCAAGTCTCCACAATGGTCCTGATCCCAGGCACCTGCAGCTTGAAAGTGCTCCATAAGGCAGACCCCAGCACTGAAACTGGCTCAGCAGGTAAAGGGAATTTTTTAAAAAATTATATTTTTACAAGCTTTGTGAGAGTCCACACTTCTCCCTCCACTCAAGCCTCATCTCCTGCCCTCTTCCCTCTGGAGTTTTGTACAACGGTACCTTGTAAGACGAATGCCCTTTGTCGTTATTTTTACATACGGTTTATATTTTTATATGAATGTTTTTGGGTTATGGAACCAATCACGAATTAAGTTTGTCTTACAAGGCACCACTGTATATTCAATACATATTAATCTCCCTAAACCCCTCCTTGAGCGTTGCCGCCCTTGTCTTATCGCCTTATCTACACAGGTGAGAGTGCGCTCAGATGTTCAGTGAGACAGGTGATGCTGGGGGAAGAGGAAAAAAAAGACAATTTCCTTCCAAGGTAAGTTTATAGGAAAAATATACTAAGGAAAGCAGAGGTGAATGTCATGCATGTAGTCTCCAAGAGAGAAGCAAGTTACAGAGATAATAGCTGCAATCCTAAAGAAACTTGTGAGAGTAAGAAGACCCATTGAACACAATGTGGCTTACTTTTGAGGAGACCAGGTTAGGATTGTGCTCAATGAAAGGTGGGTTTATTTGAAGAGGGGTCGTGAACAGTGTGTTTGCATGTATAGGAGAGAGTTTATCTACTGTACGTATATAAAACTGAAAAGTCACTCGCTCTCTAACAGCCAGCCAGCCAAAACTGCTGGGCCTAGAAGCATGAAATTTGGGGAGGGTGTTCCTTCCATGGTGGAGACACCAACTAAGAACGTATTTTCTGAAATTCCAACTGGAATGGAGTGAAAAGGGGTGCAACACGTTTTCCTCCCAATACTTTCCACTGAAGAATCCCTGACTGAGGGACGCTCTGCTCTAACCCCTGGACCAAGAAGCATGAAATTTGGGGAGGGTGTTCCTTCTGTGACATCAACTCCCACCAAGAACCAATGTTGAGAAATTTTACCCTTAAGGGGGTGCAATGGGTTTTTGCCCTATACTTAACATTGAAGACTGACTGATCAACATCCAGCCAATTTGGTGCCCATTGCCTAATGCACTGGGGTGGATGGTACGCATTTGGGGTGATGTACAGGGGCGGTTTTGCATGTGGGTTCACACAGGGGGAATGGTGCATGGGGGTGGTGTTGCATGAAGGGTTATGGGACTACCACTGTATGGGTGTGTGTGTTGCATAGGGGTGAGTGTTGCAGAGGTGCAGGTTACAAATATTAAATTCTGCTCGTTCAACACGGTTACATTTTGCTAGTGCAGAGATAAAAATGCTAAGCAAAAGTATGATCAATTATGACAAGCCATAGTGGGGTTGTTGTATTAAGCTGCAATCCTAAAGACACTTTCATGCAAATAATACTGATTCAAACAATGGGGCTTACTTTTGAGTAGACATGGTTAGGATCTTGTTCTTATTCTGTTGCAGTCAAACTAACAAAGAGCCAAATAGTTCCTCTGTGACCCTGTGCTTTAAAGTGAGCATCTTAAAAGTTGTCTAGTACTCAGTGGCATAAATCAGATAACAATGAAGGAGGTACAACCATAGATTTATTGTGTATAAATCAGTATAGTAACTTGAGAGTCAAAATAATAGTGCTGTGTGGCTCACACTAGCCATCAGTTGCCTCTGATCACACTCCTCAAATACCTGAAGGGCTGTCATATGGAAGAAGGGAAAAACTGCATCTCAATGGCTTCTGAAAGCAGGACTAGAACCAACAGGCACTGGCATCGCCAGGGGCTGCAGGGGGTGCAGCCTGCACCAGGTGACATGCTCAGGATGGGTGATGCAAACTGGGGGCTGTGGGACTCCCAAAAGCAACTTTGCGATGGGGTGCACTACCCCATCGTGACATGTAGTCAGATTTGTCTTGGAGAGTAGAGTCCGATGCAACAATAGCACCTTCCTAGCCGAAGTTATGTCCAAAAAATGAAAAACAAAATTTGCATATTGCAGCTTTACTTGCGAGTAGGCAAACCTGCTTTATCTGCCGGAAAGGGCAGGCTGAGAGAAAGCCAAGGACACTGGAAGGGTCATGATCCAAGAACTACAGATCCCACAAATCACTTGTGAGTAAGCAAACACTTTGGCTGGTGTGGAAAGTTAGTCCAGGAGGCTTCCAGAATGGCCCTGATCCCAGGCACCGGGAGCTTGAAAGTGCTCCAGAAGGCGGCCCCCAACTGTGAAAGTGGCTCAGCAGGAAATGGGAACTTAAAAACTTGGTGAGAGTCCAAACTTCTCTTCTCCCTCCACTCAAGCCTCATCTCCTGCCATCTTTCCTCTGGGGTTTTAATGTGCTTTTTTGGGGAGGAGGGTTAAGGCAGTTTTGATACTTTAAATATTTTTTACCAGATGTCCTCTTTTTCCAGGACATGCCCTCTTTTTTAGCCTTGTGTCCTGGAAAAGTCTTCCTTGTCCTCCATTTCCTTGTAAGCAGGCAGCATGTAGTATGCTAGTAATTCATCAATTATATGTAATAAATTATATTTAATATTTTTAATTTTAATAATAATAAATAGTGCAATCCTAACCATGTCTCTTCAAACGTAAGCCCCCTTGTGTTAAGTGGCTCTTACTCCCAGGTAAGTGTCTTTAGGATTGCCTAACCACTTGAATTAACCATTTGAATTTCACACACACACACACACACACACACACACACACACACACACACACACACAATTCAAGTGGTTAATTCAAAGAAATAGACAGACAGACAGACAGACAGACACACACACACACAGTGGCGTCTCATGTAACAAATTTAATTTGTTCCGGAGGCATGTTTGTTACATGAAATGTTCTTTACATGAAGTGGTTTTTCCGATAGGAAATAATGGAAACTCAGACAATTGGTTCCAGAACCCAAAAAAGTTCATATAAAAATATTAACTGCATGTAAAATTGATGACAAAACACTGGAATTGAATTCAAAACATGCATTCAATGTGCATGATTGCATGAAGTCTACTTAGGCTGCAGTCCTAAAGACACCTTCCTCGGAGTAAGACCCATTTAACACAATGGGGCTGACTTCTGGGTAGACATGGTTAGGAGGCTGCAATCAAAGACACTTTCTCTTTCTCTCCATCCTGAGCCTCTCTCTCCCCTGCTCCCTTCTGGCTAGCCCTGGCTGCTTCCCTCTTCTCCACTGCTCTTCTCTCCCTCTGCCCAGCAGATGCCCGGCCACAGAAGTGGAAATGTTGCGTTTGCTGTGGGCAGGCGCGCTAGGCAGCCCTGATGCTTTTTAAAAGGGTTACTGGTCAGCGCGTCTGCCCCAACTGCCAGTGCCAACCAGTGTGTTTGTTACTTGAAGCAGTTTGTTACGTGAAGAAGAATCCTAGAGAAATTTTTGTTTGTTATGTGGAACATACTTAACATGAGGCGTCTGTTATGTGAAGGCGCCACTGTATATATCATTTCCTACATTTTTCATAGGTCTTCTACATTTTGGAGGTGTCATGTTTGTAATGGGCAGTGAGATTCCATCTGTGTGAGCAAATTTGTAACCAATGTGATGAGCCACTGTGATTCCATATTTGCCCTGGGAGTGAACAGGAAGAGGGTTTTATGGGATTGTTTACTGGCATTTGGTGGAAATTGAAAGGGAGGTGAGAAAACTGGGTACCCAAGGATTTATGAGGGGGAGATCTGGAGTCAAGCTTTATGGCTGGAAGGAAAATAGTCAGTGATGGGCCCAGCCTCCCTTAAGATCCGGTACGCCGGAAGTCAGGGGGTGGGGCCGGAGTCAGGGGGCGGGGCGGGCCCTAACCAGGCCGAACTGCGCATGCGCAGTGCGTCCGCTGAAGCGTCCTTGGTGCCAGGACGCCAGGACGCTTAGTGCGCCTGCGTCCAGCTGGACGCAGGCACGCTGAGCGTCCTGGCACCTAGCCTCAGGACGCTCAGTGCGCGTGCGTCAAGCTGGACGCACGCGCACTGAGCATCCTAGGGCTCAGCGCTAGGATGCTTAGCGTGCCTGCGTCAAGCTGGACGCAGGCGCGCTGAGCGTCCTGGGGCTCGGTGCTAGGACGCTTTGTGCGCGTGCGTCCAGCTGGACGCACGCTCACTAAGGTTCCTGGTGGCGAGCCCCAGAAGACCCGGCGCCGGCGGACGCTGGCATACCGGTCCCCGCGGCTCTTGCAGCAGCGGGTCTGGCCGGTTCGCTGTCGTCCGCCCTGGTGGAAGACCTGGTACGGGCGCGTAGGCCCGTACCAGTATCTGCCCACCTCTGAAAATAGTGCTCTTATCTCGTTGTTCCCAGAGTACGTAAAACTCATAAATTGTTCACACCTGTTTGCTCAGTTTTGGGGTGGAGGAGATGATGCGTGGAGAGAGAAAGAGAGAAGGACAAAGTACAACTGAAGATGTTGATTGTCAGTTTGCTAGTGGCTTAGGGCAAAGTTATTAGATCAGGCCAGCCAGCTTTGGAGCGTCAACACACACATATGTTAAAGGATTCTTGATAAACTTTTACTCTTTTGCTTAAAATGATGATTTATTTGAGGATTTATTTGTTTGAAGATTCTTATTTTACTGTATCTCATTATCAAACTGGGAAGGGGGATTTGTGTATTTGTTTAAGGGGATTTCTGGATTTCTGTAACTTTTCAATGGTGTACAGTACCCCCCCCCCCAAATCAGGTCATATCTCATTGCATTTGTATTGAAGAGAAGAATCCAATGCAAAAATCGGTTTTGAAATATCTCCTTCCTATCAGAGTTACCAGATGCCAAACTGGAAATTCCTGCACGGCAACCCCAAAATTCCTGTTTTAAGACCAAATTTCCTCCCAGTCCAAACCAAAATTCCTGAGAAAATTCCTGTAACTAAGTGAGGCCAATCCTAAAGCCCATTTCCCCCAGAGAAATCCTAAAGCCCCCTCCCCAAGAGCAATTTGCAGCAATACAAGGCATGTCAGTGATACGCACTGACGTACACCATGCACTCTCTCTCACACACACAACACCCCATGCATTGTTCTACACAGATGCACACAAATACAAGCTCACCTGTTCTGCAGAGGTGCAGCATGCATAGGATTGGTGCAGCATGCATAGGATTGGCCCCCCTGTGGCAATCCTACCACAGTTTACCTGGGTGTAAGTCCCTTTGTCTCTAATTGGCTTACTTTTGAGTAGGCATGCATAGGATTGGCCCCTCAATTTACTTGGGAGTAAGCCCCTTTCTCTCTAATGGGGCTCACTTTTGAGTAGGGATTCATAGGATTGGCCTGGGGGAAGCCTCTGCACCATCCAAGTGGCGCGAGCGCCTGGGGAAAGCCCCACTGCACCCTCGGAGAGGCGCGCGCCCCTGAGGGAAGCCCCCCTGCGCCCTCCGAGTGGCGTGCATGCCGGGAAAGCCCCTCTGGGTTGTGGGTGGGTGGTGTGAGCCAGCCAGAAGTCTCTGAGCTGCCCACAGTGCGCGCACAGCTACAGCTGCACGCGCAAAGATTTAAAAAAAATTTAAAGGGCCAGCACAAGCTGCCCAAATACCGGAGTCCGGAGGGGCTCTCATTCCTCCCGGACAAAGCGGCGTTTTGGAGGAGACCTCCGGAAAATACAGGAGGTCTGGCACCCTGCTTCCTATCAAAATTTATGGCCAAAAGTCTAAAAATAAAAAATACGCATTGAGCTCTATGGGAAAGTGAAAGTGCCCAATATCACGGCTTTACTCATGAGTAGGCAAACATGCTATTGTCTGCTGGAAAGCAAAGGTTGAGAGGAATCCACGATCTTGTCCTCCTTTTGAGGTTTGGGCATCTGGTCACCCTGGCTTGGACCGATTGTCCAGCCTGGTCTCTACTTCAGATTGCAAACATTTCAGGGCAGAGACTTGGCTTCTGTTATAAAGAGTGGTACACAGTTGGAGTTCTGGGCAACACACCCTGAAACAGAATAAAATGAGTGCTGCTACATAAGCTGCAGAAAGGGATAGAGTTGACTGGAAATTCCACTAATAAATAGCCTAGTGCTGAGCAAGTGAAATCAATGAGAAAGTGGCCATGTGAGGCATATAATTACATGGTATCTACTGTATAATAGTTACAAAGTCAGTGGAAAGTGTCCAAGGAAAAGTGAACTTCCTTACTCCACAGGAACTGTCTTTAGGATTGCAGCCATATCTGGTTAGCTCATCAGCAATATCATGCAAAAGAAAGGAACTGCTAAAACACAGTCCTATACCTTATTCATAAATTTGGTAATCAATAATCAATAAAACAGCAACGATGTACATAAGGTAATGATTTGGAAATCGGCAGCTGCTGCCCTTTTGAGATTCAACAATAACAGTATCCATGTACCGTGGTACCTCACTTAACAAGCGTTTCACATAAGAAGCAAAAATGTCCAAGAAATCTTGCTTCACATAACATGTTCCGCTTTACTTAAAAAGCAAGTGCGCTATGGGTATGCATGCTATGCAGCCAATATGCTCTGCATGGAGGCTCTTTAAAAGGGCTGCCAGCCAGCTCTGCTGCCTCTAATTGCCCCCAACTTGGGGGCAGTTACCTGGGGGTGCCAGAGGCAGCTGCTCCTAACTGCCCCCAAGTGCCCCCACGGAACACCTTGAACCTCCAGCAGCAGCCCAGGTAAGCCTCCCAGGAAAGTGTCTTTGATTGCAGTCAACTATGTCTACTCAGAAGTAAGGCCCATTGTGTTAAATGAGGCTTACTCCCAGGAAAGTGTCTTTAGGATTGCAGTCTAAGTGGACTTCATAGGATCATGCACATTGAATGCATGTTTTGAATTCAATTCCAGTGTTTTGTCATCATTTTTACATCCAGTGAATATTTTTATATGAATATTTTGGGGGTTGTGGAACCAATCATCTGAGTTTCCATTCTTTCCTATGGAAAAATCTGCTTCACTTAAAGAGTGTTTCACTTAAAGAGCATGCCTCTGGAACAAATTAAGCTCTTTATGTGAGGCATCACTATACCTCTCTATTGTCTAGCACAGGGGTGGGCAAACATTTAACAAGAGAACCACTTAGATCACAATCCTAGTCATGTCTACTCAAATGTAAGCTCCATTGTGTTCAATATATCTTAGGCTGCAATCCTAAACACACTTTCCTGGGAGTAAGATCCATTTAATACAATGGGGCTAATTTCTGAGTAGACATGGTTAGTATTGAGCTGTTAGAGCACAATCTTAAATATATCTACGCAAAAGTAAGCTCCATTGTGTTCAGTGTGTCTTACTCCCAAGAAAGTGTGTTTAGGATTGTAGCCTCAATCCCAAGAAAGTGTGATTAGGATTGCAACCATCATCTCTCTCTCTAACATTGTGTTGAGGCTGGGAAAAAAGAATTAATTTACATATCTAAATTCAGTGAATTGACATAAACAAAAGGGATGTTGTTTAATGAATGGATTTAACTGAGTTTGTTTATGCTATATATTTGAACCACCTGAGAACTGTGTACTGTTTGCCACACATATCTTGCACAGTGAAAACATAAAGATCTAGCCAGAATTGTTAAGAGGCACTTACTGTACTTACTTGAATCTAATGCTCACCTTTTCCAGCCATCTCTAAAATCAAAGTGTGCAATAGATTCGATGGTTTGTTAGATTTGAGTAAATACGGTATATTTTCTCCTGGTCTTCTTCAAGCTAACCATACCAACTTCTTTGAACCTTGACCATAATGACCTTTAAAAAAAAATCTACATCCAATCCTGGGCACCTCAGTTTAAGAAAGATGCAGCCAAACTGGAGCAGGTTCAGAGAAGAGTGATGAGAATGATCAGAGGGCTGGAAAACAAGACCCACAAGGAAGCGTTGAGGTTGAGGGAACTTGGTTTGTCAAGCCTGGAGAAGAGAAGACCGAGATGTGTTATGGTAGTGATTTTCAAACACCTGAAGGGCTGTCGGAAAGCGTAGAACTAGATCAGTGGGTACAAATTTCAAGAGGAGATTCTGGTTGAACATCAGGAAGAAATTCTTGGTAGGAAGATTTGGTAGGTCCATCCATCTTGGATGGATCGGCAGTGGATCAGATTGCCAAGGAGTTGGTGGTTTCCCCCTCACTGGAGATCTTCCATCAGAGTTTGACAAACGCTGGAAATGTTATGGGAGGATTTTGTGTTACAGGCAGGAGCTTCAATTACCTCCCCTTGTGGGCCCCTCCAATTCTATGATTCTGATGAAAATAAAATAAAACTAAATGTTTATTGGAAAATTTCATTCATCTGATTGCAGAAAGAAAGACAAGAATTGTAAGCTTCTTCTTATGGTCCTGTGCACTAACAGTACAAGGCAGTCTGAATCCCAGAAGGACCAGCTGCCCAATTGGTTATTGCCGTTTATACACTTGTATCTTTTCAACTTTCTTACGCATTGTGGTTAATCATTAAATAGTATCAAATGACTATTGCTTTGCTACTGACACGAATTTAACTATAAAGTATGTGTACACTCAACACATTCAGGGGGCACTCTTAACCAATTAAGGCTGGTATAACTCACCTGTCTTCCTGTTTCCATGATGGTGTGGGGAGGCCAGCACAAGTCTGTGCACTCTGTTACCATTTCACCCCCTTTTGGTTGGAATTTCCAAAAACCGATTCTTAGTGGGTGCCTCCATCATGGAAGGAACACCCTCCCCAAATTTCATGCTTCCAGGCCCACCAGTTATGGCTGGGTATTGATGAGTGAGTGAATAACTTTTCAGTATTTATATATATAGATTACGTAATTTATTAATGGCAATATAAGATTTATATTAATGGCAATATAAGATTGCCACATGCTACGTGCTCATAAGGAAAAGGAGGACAACGAAGAGTACATTTTTCAGGATGCATTCAGCCTTCAGTATTAAACATGTTGCACCCCTTTTAATCCCCTTAAATTTCTGAAAATTGGGGTTAAATTTCTGAAAATTGGTCCTTTGTGGGTACTCACATCATGGAAAGAATCCCTTCACCAAATTTCATGCTTCTATGTTTATGAGTTTGGGCTGGGCATTGATGAGTCAGCAGTTCTTCAATATTAAATCATTTGTTGTTACTGCAAAGAGATCCTCTGTGATGTGGCTCCTCAGCAGACTTCCTCTTCCATGAAGTTTTTTTGTTTCATTCCAACCAGGGCTATTCCCCTTCTGGTAACCTCTGAGTATAAACTTTTTCTCTGTTCTTTCTACAGAGCCCATCAATCTCCCATAACATGAATCTTCCATGTTTGGGGAGTTCAACTCAGAAATTTATCAAGCTTTTAAGAAAAGCCAGACCAGCAGTGATGGGATTCAAAGAAATTAACAACCGGTTCTATGCCCGTCTGGCAGCCACTCTTTTAAATGGCTATTTTTAAACTTTATATGTCCTATAACTTGTTAACAACCGGTTCTATAGAATAGGTATGAACCTGCTGGAGCCCACCACTGCAGACCAGTATGCTTTCCTAAAATCACCGATGAGAATAAAAGACAATGTTGGAATTTTTATTTCCATCAAGATTGAGCCATGCTGGCTATAAGGAAAGTTTGAAATCTGTCTTAGAGTAGAATGTAGGGTTGACATATGTCCCCAAAAAACAGGGACAATCCTAATTTTGGGGGACTGTGTTCATATACTGGCAAATGGGACAGAGGGTCTTGTCCCGATTTTGTGGAAGACAATTATGGCAACCCTATCCATGTCTACTCAAAAATAAGCCCCATTGTGTTCAATGGACCTTACGTTCAGGAAAGTGTCTTTAGGATTGCAGCAAAAGTGAAATAGCAAAAGGTACATAATTGTTGTAGGACACACAAAAAAATCAAGATTGTATTCAAGTTCATATGTTGCTGACCTAAAGGTAAATTGATTTAAAATAAGGTGGTGATTGTGTTCTTCAGCCCATATTACCAGAATTTCTCAGTTAGGGTCATCAACAGAGTACCTCCACTGATCATGAAGACTATTAAAATCATCATAAGAGAAGCTGACGGTGGTGACAGGAGGGTATGAAAAAGCTTTTTGGGGTCATGTCTGGACTTATGTTTTGACCAGGGTGACCATATGCCAAACCCAAAATTCCTGAACCCCAAGGCCAAAATTCCTCCCCCCAGGGCAAAATTCCTCCGTCCCCAAGCCAAAATTCCTACCCGTTTAAAAAAATTGCCAAAAAATGTAATTTTTTTGTTTTTCTATTTTTGTTTTCCTGTTTTTTGGCCATAACCTTTGATAGGATGGCGATATCTCAAAACTGATTTTTACATTGGATTCTGCTCTTCAATACGAATCCAAGGACATGATGACATGATGGGATACTGTGCACCATCGCTAAGTTAAAAATGAAGCCAAAATGTAGGACAATGAAGCCAAAACATAGGACACCCAGACAGGAGGCTAAAAATCCAGACAAATCTGGGTTTTTCCAGTCATATGGTCACCTCTCCCTGGACTAGATGGTACCTCTATTGAATGAATTCAAAGCTAGCTGAATAAAAGTTCCCAGTGAGTGCTATTCAATGGTTCCATCAACCTCCAGGGAAGACTGAGGCAAGTGACACAGGGCTCTGTGTTGAATCCCGTCCTATTCAATCAGGAAGGTGTTAAAAAGAAGTGCACTTTGATTTCATCCCCATACTTAAACAATTGGGCATAATTTGAGTCCTTGAGGAAGGGGGACAAAGGCTACAATCCTACATACACTTTCCTGGGAGTAAGACCCATTGAACATAGTGGGGCTTACTTCTGAGTAGACTTGGGTAGGATTGTGCTCATAGTCTAAAATGGCAATGAGGAGTGTCCCATCTTAGTCCAAGTATAAAGTTTTGCCCACAAGTGGACAGTTCGTATGGATCTTTTGCTACACTTAGTTGTCTTGAGGTCTGCAGCTTTACTGAAGAGCAGTTGTGCACTATTCATTCATTCAGATTTTCCCTTCTTTTCACTTTCAGGCTAAAATGCAACTTCCACCATATAGCACCATCAGTGTGGCATTTCTGGTTTTGTTAGGATTCGCAGGCTTCCTTTTCCAAATGAATCAGATTAGCTTTTCTCCTTATGACCTCTACTCCAAGAAAAACTTCTCTTCATTAGTTCTGAATGACACCTTAAAAGAGGTAAAAAATGTCTCCAGTCTGTTGCCAACAATGATCACAGAAACCCGTAAACCTATTGTTGAGTGTCATGAGAATGTGTTGGTTGCCGGTATCTCTGGCTTTGCCCAGCTTCCTAACCACATTAAGGATTTCTTGCGGTATAAACATTGTAGAGAATTCCCTCTGCTCCTGGATGCGCCAGAGAAGTGTGACAGCCCAGAAACGTCCTCTGAGGTCTTCTTGCTTTTGGCCATCAAGTCATCCCCTGAGAATTATGAACGGCGTGAAGTCATCCGCAAGACTTGGGGGCAGGAACGGACATATGAGGGCGTCCGTATCCGGAGGGTCTTCCTCTCTGGAGTGGTGGCCAGTACACAGGATGCTATGAAGCTTAACATGCTCTTGAAAATAGAGAGTGAGGAGCACAGGGACGTCCTCCAGTGGGACTTCCTTGACAGCTTCTTCAACCTGACGCTCAAGCAGGTTCTCTTCCATGCTTGGATGGAGGCCCGGTGCCCTGGTGTCCATTTCATCTTTAATGGAGACGATGACGTTTTTGCAAACACAGACAATATGGTCCACTACTTATTGAGTGTTCCAGGAGCAGGTGATGAACACCTTTTTGTGGGGCTGCTGGTTACCAATACGGGCCCTGTACGAGAAAAATGGAGCAAGTACTATGTGCCAGAGCAAGTGAGCACCTCCAAGAAGTACCCACCTTACTGTAGTGGGGGTGGGATTCTAATGTCAGGTTACACCACCCACATCGTCTACAACACATCCCTGGGTATTGAACTCTTCCCAATTGATGATGTGTACCTGGGGATGTGCCTCCAGAAAGCGGGGCTTGCACCTTCCTCCCACATAGGTATGTATACTTGGGGTATGCCCTCCTCCAAATTGGACCCATTTGATCCATGTTACTACAAGGAGCTTCTACTTGTCCATCGATTTGTGCCTTATGAGATGCTAGTGATGTGGAATGCCATCCACCAGCCGGACTTGGTCTGTGGGAAGAAAATAGTGGTCTAGAAAAATCTCTGAAGAACCCTAGGGCACGAATTTGAGAATTGAAATCTTAAATGGATTTTCTCAGGATATTTTTTATATTATGAAAAATATAATGAAAAAATAATTTCACAGGAGAGATGCCATCTCAGGAAAACTGATCCAATAGTACTTACATTCTTGAACAATTCCTGTTTAACTTGCAGGATCAGGGACATGCACAATTCTTGTCTCCCAGCTGGGACAACTTCCCAGTGGTGCTTCCTTCCTAGTAAAGACAACCACTTTGGTTTTAGGGGAACTGCAGTTCTTACTTTAGGTCTGGGCTGAAGTTTTTTCTTCTGTCTGTGTGACTCAGGATACAGGTCCAACCTTGTTATACACAGAATTTTTTATACATGGATTTGACTCAACATAGAATGGCCACTGCAAATTAGTTTTAAGCCTTTTTTAAGCAAATTAAGCTACAACCCTCTGGAATTCCCTCCCTCTTGATCTAAAAACCGTTCCCTCCCTCAAAACTTTTAGAGTGGCCTAAAAACGTTGAGTTTCTCTTTAAAGCAGCCTTCTGAGCTTTTTTAGTCTCCTGGTTTTTTTAGTCTGGCTACTCCTACTGCACTGCTCTTTTAATATGGTTTTAATCAGTTTTTTAATCAATTAAAAATGGGCTGTGGGTTGCTCAAGTGGTTAAGACACTTAGGCCAGGGTTTGAGACCTGGGTCAGTCCCCACAAGACAGGGTGAGCTCTTGTCCTTAGCCCAGTTCTGCGACGCAGCTGGAACAAATCATATCAGCTCTGCCGTTCCATTGGTCTATTTCAATGACGTGGAGAGGGGGGACTTGCTGCTTGGGTAACAGCCTATCCTCCATATTAATCTACCCAGGCTTCGCATACACTGTCGAGCATGATACCATAGTCTTTTGTGACTGATGGATGCCAATGGCAATGCAAAATCAGTTAATCATTTTAATTTGTTTTTAATATAGATGTTTTATTTATTGTTTTAGGATGCTTGTTTTAACTGTTTTTAATGTACTGGATTTTATTGTTAGTTTTATGCATTGTTTGTAAGCCGCCTTGAGTCCCTCTGGGAGAAAAGCGGGATAGAAATAAAATTTATTATTATTATTATTATTATTATTATTATTATTATTATCTTAGACATTACTTTTTAAAGTTGTGGCTGCTCACGAGATTCTCTATGGACAAAACTTCAGGTGCTGTCTGTGAAATTGGGCAGTTGCTGAAATGGAAGCTTGCACTGGTCCAGGTCCTGCCCTGAACTTCCTATTCTTTTGCTTTTTGGCAAAATAGACTAGTGATTTTCAACCACTGATTGGCAATCTGAAACCCTAGTACTGCAAGACAGAGTAAGATCCTGTCCTTAGCCCAGCTCCTGCCAACCTAGCAGTTCAAAAACATGGAAATGCAAGTAGATAAATAGGTAACACCTCCATGGGAAGATAACAGTGTTCCTGCGCATGTGGGCCACAAGTTCACGGAGGCATCTTCGAAGAACGCTGGCTCTATGGCTCTGGAACCAAGAACAAGCACTGTTTCCTAGTCAGTCAAAACTAGAATGGCAACCTATGGGGGTCACCTTTACCTTACCAGTAGCATGGTGTGCCTTGTCAATATTAAAAAAGCTGATGGTATGCTTTGACAATTTTAACACCTTGTCAGTGTACCATGAGATGAAAAAGGTTACAGTCACTGCAGCTGACCCTCTGCTCCAGCAGGAATGGTGGCTCTTCCATTGTCCATTCCAAATCCAAGGATCCCAGTACAGTGGTGCCTTCATATAACAAATGCCTCAGATAAAGTATGTTCCATGTAACAAATAAAAATTTCTCTAGGATTCTGCTTCATGTAACAAACTGCTTCACGTAATAAACACACTCATTGGCAGTTGGGGCAGACATGCTGGTCGGCAGCCCTTTTAAAAAGCATCAAGGCTGCCTAGCATGCCTGCCCATAGCAAAAGCAACACTTCCACACTGTTCCTCCTGCGGCTGAGTATCCACTGGGCAGAGGGAGAGAAGAGCAGTGGAGAAGAGGGAAGCAGCTCAGGGCTAGCCAGAAGGGAGCAGGGGAGAGAGAGGCTCAGGATGAAGAGAAGGAGAAAGTGGGGAGACACTTTGAAAGTGTTTTGGATTGCAGCCTCCTAACCATGTCTACCCAGAAGTAGGTCCCATTGTGTTAAGTAGGGCTTACTCCTAGGAAAGTGTCTTTGATTGCAGTCTCCTAACCATGTCTACACAGAAGTAAGCCCCATTGGGTTAAATGGGGCTTAATCCCAGAAAAGTGTCTTCAGGATTGCAGCCTAAGTAGACTTCATAGGATCATGCACATTGAATGCATGTTTTGAATTCAATTCCAGTGTTTTGTCATCATTTTTACATCCAGTTAATATTTTTATATGAATACTTTTGGGGTTGTGGAGCCAATTGTCTGAGTTTCCATTGTTTCCTATGAGAAAATCTGCTTCACTTAAAGAGCATTTCACTTACAGAGCATGCCTTTAAGTGAGGCACCACTGTAATTAATTAATTAATTAATTAATTACAAGAAGGCTATGTGCTAATTAATTAATTACAAGAAGGCTACATGCTAAACACTTACAAGGAAAAGGAGGACAATGAAGATTTTTTTCAGGACACAGGGCTAAAAAAGAGGACATGTTTTAGAAAAAGAGGACGTATGGGTCACCCTGCATCAATATCTTCTGAAACTGATGCAGTATCGGGTGCAACTTTCCACCCTATCCCATGTTCTTTTAGTTGTTGGATGAGGTGCATTTGTAGTCAGGGGTCAGTTTAGATAGGCAGCGTCCTCAGCTCTAGGGGTATTAATGGTCTCCTGGCTCCTTCCTGGATGTGCCACTTATATAGTCAATCATGGGCCCCAACCCTCCTCAAATTAAGTGCTGCTTGGTGGAAATGGAGCCATAGAGATGTGCAATCAATAATCAAAAATGTTGCAGTGAATTCCGTTTAAACAAAACTGTAATCTCATAAAATATTTTAATGAGATGAAATAGTGGAAAAAAGAAAGCAAATGTATAAAGCAAACAAAAGACAATTCTCTGAGGGCTTGCGACTGGCCAAGCCGGGCTCAAAACCTTGCATGTTTTGTGTGTCATCTCAAAGAATCTAATACAGCTTTGAGTGCTTAGGTGAGGAGTAGCATCCAGGCTAGGAAGCTGCAACACTGAATCATCCGTACCAGTGACGGTTGTTAGCACCTGATGTGCACTGAGTGTAGAAGATTCTTTCCCCCCTATGCACTGTTTCTCCTTCCCAAAAACTGCCTTGCTAAAGTGGGGACTTTGCAACAGTGTACTGCTCTAGCAGGGCAATTTTTTGCAGGGGGGGGGGGGTGTGAAGACAAATCATAGGGACAAATAAACCTCATCCTAGCCCTGCATGCTCCAGTTTAAACAGAGATTGGTTCTCCCATGCAACTATCAAAAATTAAGAGGAAAAAGGAGGCATTTAAGTTGCAATAACACCTCCAGATTAACATTTGTGTGCAGATTGGCCTTTAAGTGTCAGACGCAGAAAGACCAGACCTTAAATTCAGAGCTAGAATATGATGTTCAAGCAAACAACAATTGGTTATAATAGACAGAGTAGGTTGATGGGCTTGTAGATCTAGTAAGTCTGAAAGCAGGAGCATGAGACCTTTATAAAGTGCATGGTCCAACCATTGGGATTTGCAGCTGCAGTTCTGCCTCTCAGCCCCTTGCGTTGCAGTGGCTGTTCCTCAGGGCATCAATTTGGAATCCCAGCTTGCAGAATTGGGGCCGCTGGCTTGGCGTGAAGGCCCAGCAGGACTGCATCAAAGCATAAACCTTGGAGAGGGAGAGAGAGACTTCAATGAAAGATCAGGCAAGCAGGACCAGCTGTAAAAATTTTGCTTCAGTACCTCAGCTTTCATTCCAATTCTAGCTGGAAAATTTCATTTCCCTTTTGCACTTCTTTTTAATTAGCCAAACCACATCTAATCTGCAAGAACTGATGTTTGCTTTTGCATACATTGTGGCAGGCTGGTGTGTCATCCTGGCAGGTTGCAGCCAGAAATTTTGAGTACACACTATAGGTTGAGGACAGTTGAAGTAGAAGAGCCAGAACTGCCATATCTAAGGAGTCATTAGGACGGTGGAATGTTTTTGGAGTTTGAACTGGCAATCCTGGTTCAAATCCCTACTCAGCCATGAAGTTTCCTGGGTGACCTTGGGACAGTCACACTCTCTCAGCCTCATCTACCTTATAGGGTTGTTGTGAGGACAAAAAGTGGGGAGGAATCATGTACGTCAGTGTTTCATAAGATTTAAGCTGAAGACCCCCTTTTGAGAAAGACGATCTGTCTGGGACCCCCTGTAAGTGATGTCATCACGTAATGTCATGTAGTGTCATGGCCAAAAGTGACATCAAACTGGAATTTATTTCACTGTGATGCCAGAACTCCTCCATGTCTACTTGGAAGTAATTCCCGTTGTGTTCAATGAGACTTACTCCAAGGAAAGCATGGATTGCAGCCTGAGAGCTAAGAAGGTGATGCCTGGGACCAGATTCCAAGATGGCGATACCCAGCTTTTTTGTGATTCCCTCCCAAAATAAAATTGTGGCCCACAAAAGAAGTCTGAGAAACAGTGATGTAAATCTTCCTGAGCTCCTTGCAGGAAAGATCAATTGATCAATCTATCAATCTATCTATCTAAACAAACAAACAAACAAACAAACTTAATCTAATCTAATCTAATCTACAGTAGACTCAGAGGTGGCCACATACCTCCAAGATGGCCACATTTAAGTTTTAGGATGGCAAGGAGGAGGGCAAATGTAAATGAGGACAGATAATTCCCTATTCCGTTGTGGGAATAGGATCTTCACCTGTAACATTTTTTAATCTGGAATGGGACACTCAGATTTTCATCCCAAGGAAAGTCTCACCTCCGTAGGGCAGCTGGGAGGGCATGGCAGTCGCTTGTTCTCTTTCAGCAATTCCAGGAGATGACCAACAATCTGAAGGGACTTCTTGTGCCCCATCATGCAGAGAAATTTCTAAGGAGGTAAAGCATGGAGGAAAGGAAAGAGAGAGTAGAATAGAAAATGTGAGTGAGAATTTTTTTTTAGTTTGAGAATCAAAGGAAGGCTGGAGGTTGTCTGAGGGCAGGATTGCCATATTTCCCAGAAAACCGGGACTGTCCTAGTTTGGGGCACTTGCATTCACAAACTAGTAAGTTTGATAGAGGGTCCTGTCCCAGTTTTGTGGAAGAAAATTATGGCAACTCTATCTGTGGGTGGCAACGCTATGGGAAATATGTGCCAATAATCACCTGCTAGTACTCACAGGTATTCACCTGTGTGTGTGTGTGTGTGTGTGTGTGTGTGTGTGTACACATGTGCGGGGCCTCACCCACAGAGGTGCCAGTACACACACAGAGGTGCCGGAACTCCATACGGGTGCGTACCCCCTGAAAAAGATCCCTGCTAGGTGGTGAAGGGAATGCAAGAACACCAGATTGGACCCAGTCGTGACATCTTGATGCATTCTTGACAACTCAGAAGGGCTAGGTCAAGTCCATGCTCACCTCAGAAGGACTGTGGCACTTGCTGCCATAGGTGAAAAGCTCATAGAGAACAATGCCAAAACTCCAGACATCAGACTCCTGAGAAAACTTGTTGTCAGCCAGAGATTCCGGTGCATACCTGTCAAGGGTTAAGCCATGGTTTAAAACACTTGTGTGGGTGGGTGGGTGTGTGTACACATGAACGCAGGTACCCCGTTTCCCCTCTTTATATTCCTTCTTTATCAATACTCCTTGAAGGCCCTGTATTAGGTAACTCCTGTCTCTAGGACATGTGTCTTTTTTAACTGGCCATATCAAAAACCCTCCTCAACACATTTTCAGTTTTATTTTTCTTGAATTTTAATTTATACAAAGCTTATACAAATTTATACAAAATAATTACAAAGTTTATTTCAAATGTACCGGTATTTGCTCTGCCTGTTTTTGTCACGTCACAACTGCTGCTTCTTGTACATAACATGTATTCATTTTGTGACTGAACGGACCATCGACCAAGTGTATGGCAGGGCATTTTTGGAGTCCCTGTTTGGTTTCTTGGACTAGAAAAAGGGAGACTCTTGTACTGCCGTGCAGCCTTTTTATTTTTTGAAACTGTTTTCAAGCACCCAATTTGTTCAGAACTTGCACTGCTCTTGATGACATAAGAGTGATGGAGCATATGTGAAAAATGGGGAGGGGACACAGGCATGAAATTAAACTTAGGTGGAGCCCCAAGATCTGACTCTGGGTAGAGTTGGAGGCAAGGTGACCAGATGCCCAAACCTCAAAAGAAGGACAAGGTTTAGGATTCCTCTCAGCCTGGCCTTTCTGGCAGACAATGGCATGTTTGCCTACTCATGAGTAAAGCCGTGATATTGGGCACTCTCACTTTCCCATAGAGCTCAATACATATTTTTAGTTTTAGATTTTTGGCCATAACTTTTGATAGGAAGGAGATATTTCAAAACCGATATTTCCATTTTTACATTGGATTCTGCTCTTCAGTACAAATCCAATGGAATATGACATGATGGGGTACAGCACACCATTGCAAAGTTCCAAAATGAAGCCAAAATGGAGGACAATGAAGGCATTTTGGAGGACACCCAGACAGGAGGCTAAAAGAAAGGACAAATCTGGAAATTTCCAGTCATATGGTCACCCTGGATGGAGGCAAGAGGAAGCAGAGAAAGAATATGCAAAGTCGGCTGCAATCCTATACACACTTTCCTGAGAGTAAGTCCCACATGATACAATGGAACTTACTTCTGAGTAGACATGCACCCTTCATCAGTTATGCGTCCTGAAGCATAGTAATAATAGGGAAAGGGAACTTTTGTGCCAAACCTCTCGTGGATAAAGTGATCTAAAAGAAAGCAACATATTTACATTATGGTGTCTTAGGGACAGGGTGACCATATGTCCTGTTTTTCCAGGACATGCCCCCTTTTTGGCCTTGTGTCCTGGGAAAAAATCTTCATAGTCCTCTATTTTCTTGTGAGCAGGCAGCATGTAGCTTTCTTCTAATTAATAAATTATATGTAATAGTTTCTAGGACACTGTGGCTGTCAACCAGCAGGCCAGGGTTCAAGACCCGGGTCGGCCCCACAAGACAGGGTGAGCTCCTGTCCTTAGCCCAGCTCTGCGACGCCAGCTGGATCAAATTGTATTGGCTCTGCCTTTCCATTGGACTAATTCAGTGGCGTGGAGAGGGGGGATTTGCTGCTTGGGAAACAGCCTATCCTCCATAACAATCTAACCCAGGCTTTCATGCTTTGCATGCAGCGTATGCAGCGCTGAGCATGATATCATAGTTTTTCAAGACTGACGGAGGCCTGCTTTTTTAAATAGTTTTAAATTTAATAATTAATAAAAATAGTGTTTAAACTGACCACATGAAACCTAAATATATAATTGTTTTATCTTTTATTTTGTCATGTTAGCTTTTGTCTTATTTTCTTTTTCATTTTTCTTGGATGTCCTACATTTTGGGAGGGGGGCTTGTCCTCATTTGCAGTTCTGACATGTGCACAACCCTGCGTAAGGACAACACCGAGACAATAGATGTGAAAGGTTTTAAACACTCAAAAAGTCCTCCACAAAGGACAAAAATGAATTTTTCTCAAGTCACCAGTGTCGTCAACAGTACTAAGGGTTCCATCTTTGGGGAAGTAGTAACTGTGGGATGTTCGACTCCAGATTGCAACTGTAGTTAAAGCACCTACCCTTTCCCTACAGGAAGTCCTTGTTCTGACAGGACCCCATTACTGCATTCTCCCATTGGAGGGAAGGATGGCACTTGTCACTGCACAGGTTGCCCACAGTGGTGGGCACCAGCAGGTTTGCACCTACTCTATAGAACCGGTTCTTAACAAGAGATAGTACATATAAAGTTTAAAAATAGCCATTTAAAAGTGGCTGTCAGATGGGCAGAGAACCGGTTCTTAAATTTTTTGAAGCCCATCACTGGTTGCCCATCCCCATCTAGGAAGCAGGCCGGACTTGAATTGTCACTTCTTACCAGATTATGGGCAAAATACCACCCAGTGGGATAATGGTGCATTCATTCCATCAGGAGAGCTGGTGCTTCAGCAGTGTTTGAGGGTTTTCACTCTTTGGAGGATATCTGTGAAGTGGCTACCTAAGCCAGCCCTTCGACCTTTATGAAGCATCATAGAATAAATCAAGCGGCGTTGGCAGATGCCACTTTTGGTTATAAGGTTCTTCAGAGGATGTTCCCCTAATAGCTGTGATTCAATCCCTACCCTTGGTTCAGTACAGCTCTGCTACATCCTGTGCAGTGATGAGAGCCATAATTCCCTCCAAGGGGAGAAAGCGGAATACTTACTATGAGGAGGGAAGGATGGCACTCGACCCACCGCACTGGATCGAATTGGGATGCTTCTGGCTGATGGTGTAGATACAGCTGGCTGGGGCTCAGTTTGGTCAGGGATTTTCTGCTTCATTCAGTCTCCTGACCTGGTTATGTTCTTACCCTATAACCTGTTAACATTCTTATTAACAAGTTTGGTACCATATTATTTCTGTGTATCTGGGAGGACTACTGAGTTTACAGACTGGGACTAGAGGGCACCTTCCCCAAGAGAAGTCAAGTCTGGCCTGCCTCCTGGATGGGGAGAGGCAACCCATGCAGTTACAAGTGGCATCCTTCCCTGCTCATTAGAAAAGGAGGTTCACAATAAGTATTCCGCTTTTCATTTTAAGAAAGATCACAGTGCCAAAATGTAACATTTTAGAGTAACACGAGAACTGAGAGATTTGCTGAACTAGGAAGTGAACCTATAGAGCTAACCCCCAAATCCAGAGTAACTACGGGAGCACGCAGGAGACTTTACGTCCACCATTAGTTACTGCAACACCTAGTGAAAACCGATGGGAAATTCATATTGGAATCCAGAGTAAGTTGTTCTTACACCGGAGCAAGGACTCCCCATAGTTACTCTTGATTTTGCCCTAAGTGAACTATAAGTGAACTATAGAGCTAAGTGAACCTATAGAGCTATGTGAACCTAGCTCTGTTTCTACTCTCCTTCCTCCATGCTTGAAGTGGAGCTGAGATTCTGAATCCCACCCTTTCCCTCCTACTTATAATGGGAACTTATTTTCATCCTACCAGAAGATGGGGCTTTGCCCAGGCTCCCGGACAACATAATACTCTTTGCCCTGCGGAAGGATTTTGGCCAGGCCAAAGTCACCAATTTTGACGCAGTTTTCATTTTCAACGAGGATGTTCCTGGCAGCCAAGTCTCGATGGATGTAGCGCTGAGAGCCCAGGTACTCCATGCCCTGTTAGGAAAACATACTTCACAACCATTCATGCTTCTTTGCTTGGGGGCCACAGAGGTGCCGGAGCTCACCAAGAGGTGCTGATACTCAGTTCCAGAGAGTGCCCGCTCAAAAAGACCCCAGGTTAAGTTAGTAATTGTTGATGGACACATCTCACCTTGCAGATCTGCCAGGCAAAAAACAGCAGTTTCTTGAATTCTAGCCTTTCCTGGTTTTTCTGAAGGTAGTTCCTCAGGCAACCATTGGGCAGATATTCCATTACCAGTCGGAGACAATTCCGGCCTGTGATAGAGTCAAAACGTCACCTGATTGGAACTTAAGATGAGGAACAACTGTATATATTTTTCAAATTCTTCTTGTGTGCACAACGTTTCTCAGATAATGGCATAGCAAGAGGGGAACACTAAGTTTTGCAGGGAGCATCACTGCAGTGTGCATGGGGTCCCTCACCCCAATTTTGCTCCAACTGCCTGGAATAGCTACAAAGATGGAGGGAGCCCTTCCTTGCTGCAGTGAAGCTCCCTGCAAAACCTAGAGCTTTGCACCCCCCTCTAGCTATGCCACTGGCCTCTGATGTTGTTCTCATTATGTTCTTCAGTTTCTAACTTAAATGCTCTTCTTGCCAAGTATTGTTCTAAGGCCAAGGAAAAACCGCTGGTGAGTTTATGTATGCAATGCTGGTGGTCTACGCATGCAAGAATTTTCACATCTCCCTCCCAGCTTTGTAAGCAAATGCATGGATCTTGGTATGGTGTAGTGGTTGGGGAGTTTGACTGGGACCGAAAGATCTAGGTTCAAATTCTTCTCAGCCATGAAGCTTCCTGGGTGACCTTGGACTAGCCACTCACTCACTCACTCTCAGCCTCACCTACCTCACAGGGTTATGAGGACAAAAGGATAAAAGCTCTGTAAGCTGCCCAGAGTCTTGGCATGGAAACGGCAGGGAATAAATTCCTTCATCGATCGAACAAACAAACAAATGAACATACAAACAAACTCTCTGTTGATTGCTGTTGCAAAGCTCTTGCACATAGTGCATTTTAGAAGCAACCAGCACATGCGCTCCATCTCCAGTCTCACCCCGACTGTAGCACACGCCACGATATGCAACGATGAAATCATGGTGCAGGGAGCGCAAGATGGAAATCTCCTGCTCAAAGTTGTGCTGCTGCTCTGCAGAGCTCTGCTGCAGCCGCTTCACAGCCACCAGCTCGCCAGTGCTGTCGCCCAGTGGGTCGTAGCGGCAGAGTTCCACACTACCAAAGTTTCCCTGCCAATGAAAACAGGTAGATTACATGAGAGGTCATGGAGAAGTGTCCCTCCTTGGGAAAATGCTTTTGCTCATCCTATCCATTTCCATTCGATGCAGAAATCTGAGTGGGTCGTACCTTCTCAGTGTTGTAAGTATAGTATGAAAGGTAAGGAAGACCTCAATGAACTCCAAAAGTACCACCCCAAAAGTGTGTTTCAGTTAAATCGGCCCCCCACCTTTAAAATACATAAGGGCCAAACTTTATACAACATTAAACACAACAGTGTGTAGTTACAGTCTACACATCAATGTATAGTTCATTGATGTGTATTTCCAGTAGTAGTTGTATGTAGTTGCAATTTGGATCAACAATTTGATCACTGCTTTCCCTTCCTTTTGGTCCTCTTCTGTCACCTGCCCAGGTATTAAATTTCTTTTGAATGAGGTAGATGAAGCCAGACTGCCTGTTTGACTCCTAGATAGAGAGATGTCCCTGTGTTTCCTCATTGGGGCCAAGTGGAATACCACACACACCTTGCCCAGCGCCGAAATGTACTTGAGATGGCGATCCTCAAAGATAGTGGGATCCTGGCCAGCAGATACATCCACATATCCTGCAAAGCTATCAGTGGCTGGAAGTTCAGAGAGGAGCACATAATCTGAAAAAGAGTAGGTGGGAGGTTGACAGATCAGCACCAATTGTAGAAGGAACCAAATTATTATATAATGAATAGCTTATGTGGCCTTCTCAGGGAACCAGGCACAAGGGAGAAGCAAGGTTTCGTGCTTCTAAACAATGTGGAAGATCCACCTATATAGCAGACCCACCACTATAGCAGATCCACCTATTTCATAATTTCAGGAGAACCCATCTCTTTCTTATCCCTGCATACAAAAATTACTCAAGGTTTTAAAAGGGAATTAAGCGTCAATGCTATACATACCAAGGGATCAGTTTCACCCCTCCCGCCACAAATACTTAAATCTGTGGATGCTGAAATCTGGGATGGGAAGACACTGGTGCCACAATAACTGAAGGCTGCAGTGGTTTCCCTAGCCTATTCAGAAGGCCTCCCAGCCATGACCAAAGTCTCTTCTGGTTCATGTTGGTGAAGGTTTGGGAAGTGTTTGGTCACGTTTGGGAAGTGTTCAGAGATGCATAGAGGCCACAAATTGTGTCTGGTTGTGTCTCTTATGCCTCCTGAGGCACAGTCTGAGTTTATCTCTGAATATCAGATCATCATCTGATAGACACCATCTGAACCATCATCTGATCAGATCATCTGGTGCAAACAAAAGGGAGAGCTGTTTCCTACATGGCCTCCTTGTGGGCTTTCTGGGGGCATCTGGACCAGCCAGTGGTGGAATCAGGATACTTCTACCATCCGGGACATACCAGAAGTGATGAGGCCATTCAGGTCACGGATGATTGCACGGAAGGATGGACGTTGCTGTGGATTATAATCCATACACTGAGCAACCAGATTGGCTAGCTCTGTCCATTTAAGAGGTGGGAGCTGATGTTGGTTCTGGTAGAATGTCAGCTTCTATGAAACATACCAAGAAATAGGATTGAGTTAACTAGGCCTGCAATCCTAAAGACACTTTCCTGGGAGTGAGAACCGTTGAGCACAACGGGGCTTACTTTTAGAATAGAATAGAATTTTATTACAGTCCAAGACCAGCATCAATTAAACCAAACATTTAAAAATATAAAACAATCAATGTACATCTTTCCCATTAGCCGCATTCTGTTATTAAAATGATTTGGAGTTATTTAAACTGCCCCTATTTTACAACATTTTTATATCGGACAGCAATGGCTTACGAGCAAAACTTTGCAACATTGTACGTTACTTCCTTATTGCTATCTTCAAGCAGCTGTTCCAGTAACCGATGAGCTGAAGTTTCTGGGAACCTTCTAATTAAGGGCTCTAAACCTTATCTCCTCATAAACCTTTCCTTATCCCTCATAAAATTGGCAGTATAGAAGTATATGTACTGTTGTTTTGATCTCCTCGGTGCCACAGGGGCTTACTTTTAAGTAGACATGGTGAGGATTGTGCTCTAGATCTACCAACCGGGTCTTCCATCTCAGCAAAGAAGAAGCCTGTCACTAATGGATTTCTGCCTGCTTGGCTTTCTATTAGGAGTGGAGAGCCATTACCCTAGAAAATAACAAATGCATGTTCCTCGTCCTTTCCTTTTTTTTGAATCTTAAAATGTATTTATATGATCTTTTTTGCCTTTCAAGACAACACAAGCACGTCACCATAAGATAAAATAGCAGTCAAACAAACAGTGGATAGAGATAATGGGATCTTCATAAAAACCATAAGAAGAACCCCACTAGTTCAGGCCAAAGGACCATTTAGTCCAGCTTCCTATATCGCACAGTGGCCCACAAGATGGCTTGAGGAGCATACAAGACCACAAGAGCCACACATCATGGTGCCTTCCCCTGCATCTGGCATTCTAGAAGTAGTAGATAGAGAGCACAATCCTAACCGTGTCTACTCGAAACCTATTGTGTTCAATAGGTCTTACTCTCAGGAAAGTGTCTTTAGGATTGCAGCCATAGTCTTGAAGATAGTTGTAGTTTTGCAGAAGAATTTCCTAATAGTAAGCAATGATCAGTACTGAAATATTTTGACCTATGCAGTTGGAGGCAATTCTTCTGGGTACCATCAAACACATGGATGGGGAGAAAGAAGGACCAGCACCCAGTAGAATTATAAAGGAAACTCACCGTAGTGGCCTCCATCACGCTCATGGGCATGTTGCCACCATTAAAGATTTCCCACAAGGTGGCACCAAAGCTCCACTTATCTGACTCCAATGTGAGATTCTTGGGGTTATCAAGGCATTCAGGGGCCACCCATGGGATGCGGTCGATTAACACTAAGATATAAATGGGAGAAAAGTCTGATCAGCATGTTTGTGTGTATGGTGTGGCGGGTGTTCTCAAAATATATATTTCAGGAATTACGTTAAAGAGAACAGGGACAGCTAAGCTCTCTCCAGCCTCTACCTTCTGTAAAGGAGCACCTAGTGAAATAAGGCATCTTTTGGATATGTGTAGAAAGGGATTTGAATCAGTTGTGGATCAGTTCAAGGGACAGGCAAGGAAGCGTCTTCCAAATTCTCCTTTTTTGGGTTATGAGCTTACTGGACAGTGGCAATGCTGTGGATGTCATTTATCTTGACTTCAGCAAAGCATTTGACAAGGTCCCATATGACTTCTTAATTGGGAAGTTGGAAAAATATGGGCTAGACGAGGCAATCTGCAATTGGCTTGATGGCCGCACTCAAAGCGTTTTAGTAAACGGTTCTGTGTCAACCTTTGAGAGGGGTTTTGAGTGGGGTGCCCCAAGGCTCGGTCTTGGGCCCGGTTCTCTTTAATATTTTCATCAATGACTTGGAGGAAGGGATACGGGCCTTCTGTATTTGCGGACGACATCAAGCTGGGAGAGTAGCAAACACAACAGAAGATAAGGAGAAACCTCCAGGAGGATCTGGATAACCTGGATTACTGGGCTGTAACAAATAGAATGAGTTTCCAACAGGGAGAAGTGCAAGGTTCTGTACTTAGGCAAAAAAAAAAAACCACAAACACAGGTATAAAGTGGGGGATACTTGACTTGGCAGCACAACATGTGAGTGGGATCTTGGAGTCGCCATGGATCACAAGCTGAACACAAGTCAGCAGTGAGATGTGTCTGCAAAGAAGGCAAATGCCATTTTAGGAAGCGTTAAGAGGACTGTAGCTTCCAGGTCATGAGAAGTTCTAGTTCCACTTCATTCTGCATAGGTTAGACCTCACCTTGAGTACTGTGTTCAGTTCTGGGCACCTCACTTTAAGAAAGATGCAGCCAAACTGGAGCAAGCCCAGAGGAGAGCGACAAGAATGATCAGTGGGATGGAAGGGAAGCCCTACGAGGAAAGGTTGGAGGAACCTGGGATGTTCAGCCTGGAGAAGAGGAGGCTGAGAGGAGACATGATTGCCCTCTTCAGATACCTGAAGGGCTGTCATATGGAGGAAGGGGCTCATTTGTTCTTAGCTGCCTCTGAAATGGGTACAAACGGCAAGAAAGGAGATTCTGGTTGGATATCCAGAAAAAATTCCTGACAGTGAGGGTGGTTCGGCAGTGGAACAGATTGCCAAGGGAGATGGTATTTCCTGCTACTGGCAGGGGGTTGGACTAGATAACCTACTGGGTTCCTTCCAACTCATTCTATGATTCTATGATTTATTTATAAAGGATTTATTCCATGAAAAGGGTTTATTTATTCTCTGAAAGATCCCCACCCAAATCTTATTTCTGGTATCTAATGCCTCTCCACTGATGTTCTTGACATGATTTTTTAAAATCTACGAGTGTTGCCTCTTGCCGGTTTAGGATCATACAGCCTATGAGATGACCTGACACATGCATTTGCCATGTGTTCATTTAATGAGTCTCAAGTTAGATGGACCACACTGCTTTCTATCCTCACTCTAAATAGGAGAATACTGAGCCCCTTTGCATACTATAAAGAAACTAGAAGTCTATTTCTTATCCAAGGAAAACAAAAATTTATAGCATTGTCCCTAAATTACTCATTGCTCAGGAAATGAGGACACCTAACAGGAAACAATTATAATTGTTTTGCATTCATTGCCATGTGGAAGAGAAGTGTTAAAACAAAACCGTTTTAAGCCTGGGAATGAGAAATCAATTCATGGCCTGCCTTGTAAACCATGGTTAAAATTTGTTTTTGTTTATTATTAAAATTGGTATCAACTGAGGTTCTTGGAATGAATCCTCCTGGATGCTGAGCTTCAACCTGTACTATGCAATTTTGCAGGTTTGTTTTTCCTAGTTCAGTAGATGTGTAGGGTTCCAGATAAAGACCATGTCAGAAGGATGAGAGATTTTAACCGTTTGCTTCTATTATGGTCCCAATCCATAGTAAGCCTCCTGCATGGGCTAATTAAACAAAAAAGTAGACAGCTATATAATATATGATTTTGAAAATGTAATCCAACCTAAAATGAAGATGGAAATCAGTCTGACAAAAATATGAACAACTCACGGTCTTTTGCAAGGACTGTGATGCTAACTCCTGGGTCACTGAGTTTAATAAAAGGGTGTCTTCCACTTATTGGATCCCCTTCTCTGGCCAACAGCACCTTCTTGGCAGAAATGTTTCCATGTGGAACCTTCTTGTCCTCCTAAGGAATAGTGAGGCAGAGAGAAAATAAAGAAAGGGAAAAAAGAGAGAAAGCCTGTATCATAGCTGAGTCTATGGACTTACAGCACAATCCAGAGTAACTACAGGAGCTCTTACGTCGATGTAGTTACGGCACAACCTAGTGGAAACCTATGGGAAATTCACAGAGCAATCCAGAGTAAATTTTTCCTATGTCAACGGAAGAGCTCCTGTAGTTACGCTGGATTGTGATGTTAGAATAAAATACACAGCCACATCTGTATGCCAGAGGCCATGTCTGTTGAACACTGATGTTCAATATGTGAACCTTTGAAAAGCACTAATTTTTTCATAATTCGAAGTGTACAAATATGCAGGAGCTTGGAGGCTCCATTTTGAGGTCAGATAGAGCAGTCTGGTGTCTTTTACAGTGGTGTAGCATCTTTAATAGCAAAGACCTATGTGTGGACCTACCAAGAAGTTGAGCGCATAGGCTAACTGCTTTGCCACCTGCAGCTTCCAGGTAGCTGTCACCTTGCCGGTAGCCTGATTCCTCCGCAAGTAGGTGTCTAAAGCTCCATGTCTGACATACTCTTGCACCATGATGTCTGCAGAAATGAAGAAAAATGCATCACATAAATGCTAAAGGCATTCCGTGGCTCTTCCTTCCCTGCACATCTGTCCTCATCCTGCACCCATCTCTTCTCCACCCAGCATATAAATCTTCAGAGAATCAAACATCTGTTTTCCAGTCTCTCCTAGAGAGAGTGGTGTAGAGGTGGGCAGGACTCCAGAGAACTCACTTTCTTTGCCCACACAGACTCCATAGAGTAGGACGAGGTGTTTATGACTGAGCAGAGTGAGGATGCTTGCAGCTTCAAGGAAGGGCTGTAGAAGGACACCAACAAGGGAAGAGTCAGTGTAGATCAGACGTCAGCACCTGGCTTGTTCCTTGCCCCACATCCCCCTATATCCATCATATAGCTGATGCATTATTTAAGGCATTCCCTTGACAGAAGTCACAGGCAGCAACAGTTCTACCTATTAGGTGATCATGAAATCAGAGTTGGAAGTTGCGTTCAAGGCCATCTAGTCCAACTCCCTGCCAGAAGCAGGAAAAAAACTCTCTAGAGCATCTTCATAAATTTCTTGTCAAGTTCTGTTTCAAGAAACTAATGAAGAAGAACCCACCATTTCCTTATAAGCAACCAAAATCTAACGACCTGCAGCTTAAACTTAAGTTGGATCAGGGAAAGAGGTCCTGCCGCTCCCTCAGACCTCCTGTGGTGCAGAGGGAGGGGTGCCCAAGATGCCTCTTCTCTTGCCTTCTTCATCCTGGGCTTTCTCAGAGTCCCCTGTGTTCTCACCCAGCTGCAGATAGAGAGTACAAAGCCATAGCAGAAGTTACCTGGTGGAGCAACTCATGCTATGGTTGCCTTCTGCACTGGACGAATTTCAGGGATCATCTGGATGAGCTCCAGGCCTTTGGCCAGCACCTGATCTGGTTGACTTCTGATACTGATACTGGCATGACAACTGACATCCAGACTCTACTGAGTGCTGAGTATGGGCAGGATGTCTGGAGGCTGAGTGGTTGTCTTGCCTGTAAAACTAACATAGGGATCAGATCTTGCCCTGGATGGTTGACTGGAAGACAAAAGTGGAGGAATTTAAAGAAGTCAACTGGCAAGAATGGATAACATCTTGAGAACCAACCAGGGATGTGATTTGCAACTACAGTACCTATAGAAACTTGGAAAAACCAAGAGCTGAACATCCAGAACTTCCACTATGGAAAGAAACACTTGGCAATATGGAGGGTTCTCCAATTCCTTTCACAGAATAATTCTTGTAAACAACCCCTTTATACAAGGAAAAATGGAGTTTATGGTCAGCCTGTGTATGAGTAAGATGATATACTGGTGGAGGCTATTTATCCATGGATTTTATATTTACAGATCTGGCTCTATGCTGGTCTCCTGCACCTGCACTGAGCTAGACTTGGCCCAACCTGAACCATCTTGAGCGGAGGGTTTTTTGGAGCCAGAAGAGGCTGCACACATCTACCTGATTGCCTTTGGAGTGTTTTAAAGGAGAAAGACAGCATTTTTCAATATCTATGGATTTCCATATCTGTCAGGGGGTCTGAGAATAGAAACCTCATAGAAACCAAGGTCCCATTTATATAAATAACAAATAACTAAAAAAAAAACTATGGGGCTATCAAAAGGTTGGTGTTGCCTAATCACTATAATTGGGAAGCAAACAAATATAGCCATGCATTTAAAATCCTTCCCCAAACCTCTGTAATGCAAGGGAATTCTCTATTACTGAACCCAAAGAAGATGCAAATAATTGTTATCCATCACTATATGCATAGACCCCTCTGAATAGGGTCCCCGAATATCTGGTTTTTCCTTATTATTTTGTATTGCAGATCTTCAACCAGACTGATCCACTGGGTGATGAAAAAGGATGGGGAGGCTCAGTAGAAGACACAGCCACAAATACCGCAGTCACACACACTTCCATACCCTGTTGGCCTTACCTCAACCAAACTGCCGTGACTAACATCCAAGACTTTCATGATGACCTCTGTCAGGTGATTCTCCGCCTCTCCTTCCTCACAGACATAGTCATCCTTTTCCTTTGGATCACACTTGATCCCTCGGTAAATCCTAGTAAATGTGCCTTGCCCCAAATTTTCACACTATCAAGAGAAATGAAATGTTGGTGAGTTGTCACCGCTTGAGCCACTTTGCACCACTGGAGGAATGAAGCAGTTACACCAGATCCAAGCCTCTGTCCCCAGGCTGCTGACCTAAATCTTTAGTTTACTACTAAATAGTAGACCTATTATGGCAAATGCAGCGCTACCCCCACAAAGGCAGAAAGCTTCCGTTCCCCATGATAGCATGGCAGCAATCCCAAAACCTGTGCTGGATACAATGCAGGCTAAGCCAGATTGCCTGTTCCAGCCAAGTTAGGATTGCCTACTGCCCAGGTCTATCTTTCCCAGGATCTTGTTCCCCACTGTGACCTAGCAGATACTTCTGGAAAGTCCATAAGCAGGGCATGAAGGCAGCAGATTTCCACCATTTGTCCCTATAACCTGATACTCTCATGTAAACTGTTCCTGTACATGGAGGTTCACCATGTCACATGGCCCACCTCTCTTTTGAACAATGCTTTTCCTCTGCAGATGTTTTATGGTTATGTTTGGTTATGGTAATTTCCATATTAGAGGTTTAGTTATGGTAATTTCCAATCTGTGGCAACTAGCAGTGATATGCAGTAAAGTGCTAGTTACCACGGAACAAATGCCAGAGAGGCATTTGCTGTGGGGTCGCAGGGCATTCTGAGGACTCCCTGGAAGCCGTAGCAGATGCGCAATCGCAGCTAGTAGGAAGCTCGTCCCCCATATTTGAGATGTGGCATCCACCTGTGGGTTCTCTCTTTTTCTCTCTTACCTGTACCAGGTTCTCTGCCTGGATTTTGTGGAACATCATCTGATTGAGGTTGCGTCGTGGAGCAGATGGAGAGGTGGGAAGCTGGTGGCGGCTGCCTCCGCGCACAATCAGCAGATTGGACTTTTCTTTGGGGCAAGAGGGATGGAAAGAAACAAGAGAGAATGCCTTTCAGTGAACTGCCTCAAGGAACCAGATAAGAGTACTGCCGATCCATGGCATCTTCCTGACCCACAATACATCTTCCTGTCCCACAATCTCATTTCCTAATGGAATGTTTCAAGGACACAACTCCTTTTCCTATAAAATCAAACCAAATCAGGCTACATTCAGCCCAGCATCCAACAGCGGCCAGTACATTAGCATAGCCAGAGGGGGACTTGCAAAAAGAAAATGCCGCAGTGCTCCAGCGCTCCAAGTACTGCAGTGCTTCATGTAGCCATCAGAGTCATTTGGGTTAGTGACGGCAATGTGCAGGGTGCTCAGCTAGATCAGGCTAAGGTGCGTCCATCTAGTCCAGTGCCTTGTTTTCAACAGTGTCCAACCAGACGCTTGTGAGATGCTCCAAGCACAACATGTAGGCCTCAGTTGCTTCTCCCAGCAACTTTTTTCCCAGATAAACAGCTTCTGAACAAGAAAGCTGTGTTCATGTATTTTGGTGAATTTCATCTGTTTGGAGAATTACATCTATTTATTCATCTACAGGTAGTTTTTTCTGCAAGACTAAAAGCAGAGGACACTTGTTGGACATTTCCAGTCCTTTCTGCACAATCATGAGGACTAGAAACTTGAAAAAAGAAGTAGGTTAATTTATCGGAGAACCCAATAAGGAAAATGGAGACGGGAGTTTCTGGTAGTATACATTATTATGGGTGCAATCCAGAGTAACTACGGGGAATCCTGCTTCAGTGTAAGAACAAATTACTCTGGATTGTGATATGAATTTCCCATAGGTTTTCAGTAGGTGGTGAAGTAACTACAGGTGCACCAGTGATGGATTCAAAGAAATTAACAACCAGTTCAATGCCCATCTGGCAGCCACTTTTAAATGCCCATCCACGGTTTAATGCCCATCCACTTTTAAATGCCCAGCCACGGTTCTATGCCCATCTGGCAGCCACTTTTAATATTTTAAACTTTATACTATGTCTATCTCTCGTTAACAACCGGTTCAATAGAGTAGGTGCAAACCTGCTGGAGCCCACCACTGGGGTGCACATAATGTCTCTGACATGCTCCTGTAGTTACTCTGGATTGTAGGGTTTGATTGTCATGAGTCCTTCTAGAATGCTCTCCAATAATAAGCAATTCTTGGCAATCCACAATGCTTTTTGGGAAATTTTACATGGCAGGATGGAGAGGCTGGAAAGGCTACAAGAAGGGGGATGATTTGGCATCCCTTGGTTCTGAAAATACCTCTTGGCTGTGGGGGGCAATTGGTGTCCAGCTGGATGCATGTCCCATCGGCCTGGAGGCTGAACCTCTGACAGGCACTTAGCAGCTCCCGTAGGCTACAGAATTTCTTGGTGACTCCAGCAGTCGAGTAAGTGCCATCTCTGTTCTTCTGAATCAGGAGACTTTTGAAATCCTTTCCATTGTCTGTCTATAGAGGTTCGGGGGGAAAGAGAAGAAGACCCAGTCAAAAAAAGCAATGAATGGTGATTGCCATCCAGTTTTCAAAGGTCAGAGCCAGTGAAACTCATAGCCACCAGATGTAATCTTGATTCCGAATGTAGTCTGTGCTGGACCATCTGAGAGAGCGCATTATCCTGTGAACCCAATTTGTAGTTTTGTACGAGTGTTAATGTGCATGTTCCCTCCAGCAGTAGTGAAAGCTTGGCAACATGAACGTGATATGACATATGTCATCATACCACTATCAAACTTCTGGTTTGTGGATCTCTGCTACTTCTAGCAACACTGCTGGCTTCAATCAACTTTTCTTGTGCCATCATGATTGGCTCAGAGTATGGACAGGATTTGGCATTGGGTTGGAAAAATCCATAGCTCGGTCACTGAACAACTTGAAATCCACCACAACTCATTGGTTTTCCCATTCCCATGGTGATGTAGGGAGGCAAGCACATTTCTGTGCACCAGCCTAATATTATGTCAGGAGTGGTACAGTGATGTCTTACAGCATTTTTGTGACATCCCCAGGTCATCACAGGACTTATGCCAGGTCTTAGGCCGGCCTAACTGGAGATTAGGATTGCAAGAGAAAAGGTGCTCACCTCAACGCATATGGTGAGCAGGTAGCTGCTGAAATCTTCTGGACTCCGCCGAAGAATGAATGACCCCCCATTGTATCCCATCATTTTCAGTTTGTTCATTGCAAATTCTGACCTGCAAAAAAGTGGTGATGGCATTAAATTTTGGGAAAACTCTGAACGTGCACACACACATGTGCCAACTCATGAATGTTGGATCTCATGGAAAGCCAAATCCAGACAGTTAGGAATTCTTTTCTAACTGAACCTTGAAACTCTGCCTTCCTGTCCTTTAAACTCATAATTACTTCCCCAGATAATGTGACAACTGCTAGCTCCCCAAAGAGTGATTATTTGCGGAGTAGGATGGTGGTAGTGCTCACATGATAGGACCATGACACTGGTTCTCAAGGTCTTCCAGGAGTCTTGGTGGAGCAACTTCTTTGCAAAAATAGTGATGAGCATCAACCGTCAGCCGGTAATATCCGTCAACCAAGGAAACAAAAGATAAGGCCTCTCTCAGGGTGGGGAACTCCATCTCCTGCGAAGAGGAAGCAAGCAAGCAACCAAAATGAAATACCTGCCAATCAGTGCCAAGCAAGTCAGCGTATATAGGCAGTTCCTTCTAATCATATACGTACTATCTATGGTTTTGCTTATCTCTGGGGAGCAAAACTATCACCAACCTCTCTGCAACTGTGGGCAGTTCTCAGATACCGTATTCAGGATTCAGGCATCCTGAAAATATTCATAGGCATGATTTAGAAGTCTGGCTGCATTCTGAAAATCTCTGCTGGCATTCTGAATGAAACACAGAGCTGCAAAATGGTGCCCGTTGAGTAGCACAGAATCCTTTCAAATGGCTATGGGAAGCATCAAAATACCAGTCGAGAAACTGTGCTATTTCAAAGTGTCCCACAGCCATTTTAAAGGGTTTCATATGACTTGCGGACTACACACGGCAAGTATTCCAATGTGCAGGCACTTCCTGGTGGGTATCATACCTTACTTACAGTTGTGTTGGGACACAGGGCAATGCAGATTTAAAAAAATAAAAAGGGTGACAGCAAGGGATAAATAGGAATGAGTGGGCAAATGGAAACCCGTTTGTACATTCATGGATCTTATCTGTTCACTGATGGAATTGGGATGAGAGGGTTAGATGCATTCTAAAATACACAAGACACTGGATTTTCATTCTGGGGCAGGAAACAACTTGTGTTTGATAAGATTACAGGATTACAGCAAATGGGATCATTTGCCTCAGACTGGTTATCTGAAAACAACAGACTCACTAACATGATTTTAGCTTGTTCCAAATGGTGTAAAAGAAGCAGGTGTGGAGATGGCAGCAAAAATCAAAGACTTGATCTCAGATCTTCCTTCCTTCTGATTGACAGTTCCCCATCCTTTATCATTAAACTGATTTGCATTTCAAACTTTCCTCACAGTTTGAAAGTAATTTGTGATATGGCATGGGGATCTGTCGTTCTCATAGAGAAGATATGATAGAACCATGGAATCTGAGACACCCTGCTCAGTATCAACACCCTACTCAGTACAAGCAACTACAGCATCCCTGATGATGGCCATCCAGCCTCTGCTTGAAAACCTCTAAGGAGGGACAGCCCATAACAACAACATGTTCAATTTATGGACCACTAAGAAATCTAGATCTTTTTTACATATGATGATGCTAAGCTAGGTCCACCCTCCCACCACATACTTATGGCTCTGATAATTATTTGTTTTTACATACAGGACTTTTTCCTCTACTGAACTTTTTTTTGTAGGTTTGAGCCTATTGGTGTAAAGGTAGTTTAGAATCCTGATGACGTCTTCCACAGTGTTAGCTATCCCTCTATGAGCTTTGGGTCACCAACATATCTATACTTCATCATACAAAAATATTGAACAGCAGAGAGTCCTGTAGCATTCCTCTTGGTTCTTCTTTCCAGACAGGTTGACATAGCACCATTTAAAACATGGGCCCCCCATATCTGTGTGCCTAGCATTTGAGGGAAATGATCCCATGGCTGAAGGGCCTTTGAGCACCTATCAGACATGACCAGGAGTCACCAACAAACCATGAATGGCTTCTGGTTATGTCCGGAAGGACTCCTTAGGAGGCCATGCTCAACCTCTGGAGGACACGGCCCCAGTTACATTATTGTGGCATGCATACGGTTGCCATATGTCCTGGAAAACCAGGACTGTCCCTGTTTTGGGGGATTGAGTTCACATATTGGCAAGTTTGTGTCCCAGTTTTGTGGGAGAGAATTATGACAACCCTAGGCATGCACTTGATCCTCCTATGGATTTAATTATCTGTAGATCTCAATATCCACAAACAGTTCTGGACTGGATCTCTTGTGGATACCATTGTAATACGATGTGCAAACAGAATCCACCTAACAGTAGTACTATTTAGTCCATTTTGTCCACCTGACTATCACGGGAGTTTCTGTCAAAAGCATGGCTGAAATCTAGTTACACAAAAGGCACAATCCAAAGTAACTACAGGACCTCTTATGTCGACTTAAAAAAATTTCTCTGGATTGCTCTATGCATTTCCCATAGATTTCGATAGGTGGTGACATAACTATGTCAACGTAAATGTCCCTTACGTCAACGTAAGAGGTCCTGTAGTTACTCTGGATTGTGCTGTAAGTCCATAGCATTCCCATGGCCTATCAGGCTATTCACACTATCAGAAAAAAATGAGATAAGACTGGCACAAACCCAAACTGGTTCCTAGAAACTCAAATGCCTAACTAGGGCAAGCCCAACCACATGCTTGGATCCAAGCCAAGAAGGTGAAACTTTCTGCAGCCCTCACTTACCAGGACTCGGCTGTCAGTCTTAGTTACGCTGACAATGCGGTTTTCCACGGGTTGAGCATCCCGACTGGCTTGCTTGATGGTGATGTCGGCAATCTCCAGAAAATCGCAGAATGAATGGCAGGACTGATGGATTGGCAGGAGGGATGGAGAACAACCCGCATAGGATCAGGCTTACAAATACAGCATGCGCACAAGCATAGAGGATCATATCCATCAAGAGGGAACAATTTGTACTGTTAGCCATCTTTTATCTTTTTTATCCTTCCTTTTCTTTTGTCCTCTTCCAAATGTTAAACTTGCATTAACTGCCCTACTTTCAGCCGGTACCAAATTCCCACGGACAGACCCCGCTACCATTCCTAAAAAATTTAAGTGTATAAACCTCATGGCTGCCACAATTGTATTTATTGTAAACCCAGGTCAGTGAATTAATAGCATAAATGTAAATTAAACTGTGTGTAGAATTAAGAGACGAAACTTGTATCTTTTGTTTTTGAAGTTTTCTTTCTTTCTTCCCAATACTAAGCTTGCAATCACATAAATGGGCATAAATTCAATAGAAATCAATAGGACCTTCTTCTAAGTACATAGACATGGGCTGTCAACTCTGACAGTCTGATAGATGTGTGCCAAAATGGTGTAGTGGTTTGTGGCTTGGGCTTAAGACCCCGAAGATCCAGGTTTGAAACCCTACTCAACCATAAAGCTTCCGAGGTGAACTTGGGCTTTATCAGTCTCGTAGGGTTGTTTTGAGGACAAAAGGACATGAACAACTATGTACACAACCTTGTATACCACCCAGGGTGGTATTAAAAATATGGAAAAAATTAAAGATAATGGAGAAGGGGGTCAGGATTTTAACCATTATACTTACACTGCAAGTAGGGGTAGGGCTGTAACTGAGAACATTACTGCAAACAAGGCCATTATTAATATCTTAATTTTAAATAATCTTTAATATCTTGAATTTTGAAATATGATTTGTGTTTCTAGCCAAAAACTCCCCATACAGAACATGCATGTATAGGAAAGGTCAGTTTGGTTCAGTTATTCCCTCTTACCCCCAAATCCAGAGTAACTACAGGAGACTTTACACGCACCCATAGTTACTGCACCACCTAGTGAAAACTTATTGGAAATTCATATTGCAATCCAGAGTAACTTGTTCTTACACCGGAGCAAGGACTCCCCATAGTTACTCTGGATTTTGCCCTTAGAAAAAATTCAGTTGCATCAGAATCCAGATATATTTCTCTTTTAAATGTTTGTATATTAATAAAAATTCCTCCTTCCTTGCAGTATCTTTCTTACCTCAGCCCCACCGTAGCTCAACAAGATGCCCTTTTCCCCAGAAACGTGGATCAGCTGCATGCCTTCTTTTGCTGCCTGGCCAGGGACTCTTGACAGGAGGGTCTCCTTGGTCTTGGTCCCCATCAGATCCTCTAGCTCCATAAGGTACTTTAGTTTAAGAAAGTGGCTTTCAGTCTGGAGGCTGCTGATTTTGCGCAGGGACTGGCCAAACTGGTGCCGGATACGCTTGCGGGTGACATAGTTTTTTGCCTGGAGAAGACATCGCAGCTTTTCTGGAAGACAGGACTTGTAGCTGGAGGGAAGAGAAGAGGGAATGATGTTAGCAAGGTGATGGGGTCAGGTTTCACCTTTACAGATTCCTGTCTTATAGAGCTTGTGACTCCTGTGAATTCTGTCCATCAGTACTAGGTTCCCTTCAGAGCCCCTCCACCCTGGTCCTCCTCTCACCTGATACTTCTGTAAACCTTCTCCAAGGTCTCATTCCTCTCCTTGGTGATCCGAAGTATGTCAAGTACAGCCAGGCTAAGACATGTCTCCTGAGTCTCCAGAATAAGGTTCACATCCATCCTCCCACTGATGAAATCACTGCGGGACTAAAAAATGAAATGGTCCAGATGGGAAAATGTATTGTGCCTTTATTTTTATGAGAATGCCTTGTTCTAAATGGGCTTTCATCGTCATTCTTTGATGTTTGGTTTGCTATCCAGGATGCTTAGAAGTTCCTCTCCCCACCATGCTTATAGGATTCCTTTTATACAATCATAGAAGCCTGGAATTAGAAGGAGCCTCCAAGACAATCTGGCCAAGACCCCTGCTTGAAGATGGGGAAAAAACCATCTCCAGACATCTCCTAAATGTGCTTTTTGCTTGAAGTCTCCAATGAGAGAGGAACCACCACTCCCCTTCATAGCTACTCAGTGGTGGGCTTTAGAGGGTTCTCACAGGTTCTATAGAACTCTTTGCTAATGAGCGCCTGGTTCTGAGAACCGGTTACTAATGGGACATAGAACCTATTGTTAATTTAGGTTATTAGGACATAGAACCTGTTGTTAATTTATTTGAATCTCACCCCTAGCTAGGTCCATTAATCTATGCTTTTTTCATAATAAATTTCTTCCTTATCACAAGCCAAAATTTTCTCTTCTGCAATTTAAACTCATTAGATCAAGTCCTACTTTCTGGGACAGCAGAATACAAATCTTTGCCCTTTTCCATGTGACAGCCCTTCAAGTATTTGGAGAGCATTATCATGTACCCCATCAGCCTTTTCTAGATTAGCACATTCTGGATAATATCCAACATAAAATGTTGAACATTAAATAATGAAATCAACATTTGATATACCTGATGGTTAATATTTCACAGTTTTAGATACCATAATCATATCAAATGGACTGACGCTATTTCATAGCTAGCATGTTTAAGTACTACATTTTCCTTCAAGTTTGATAGTTGACATGCAATGTCAAAGGTTGACATGATTCAGCGTTTCACAGCCAACAAGATTTCAAATTTTAAAACAGTTCAGATGATCAAAAACCCACCAATAAAATCTAAAAGCAGTTGAACTTTTAAGGTCAAGAATGTTTCAGTTTCAAAATCTGAATGGCAAAAAAGAATCATACAGTATTTACTCAAATCTAATGCGTCATCAAATCCAATGCATACATCTAATCTAATGCAAGAAATCTAATGCGCAATAAGGCATCTAATGATTTTGGAGACTAAATTCAGCTGAAAAAGGAGAGCGTTACATTTGAGCAAATAGGGTATTTCACCATGAATTTATAATCAATGTTTTGACATCAGGAAAATGCAAGCAAAAAGGAGAAAAAAGATCAATTCTCAATATTTGGCTACAATCCAGAGTAACTACGGGACCTTTTACACCAACGTAGCTATGATGCCACCTATGGGAAACCTATGGGAAGTGCATAGAGCAATCCAGAGTAAGTGCCTCTTATGTTTTCCTGCAGCTACTCTGGATTGTAGGGTCTGTTTAACTCCAAAAATAGCATACCTAATTAATTTTTGAAGGACTCCCAGCTCAGTGGCAGTAGTGCTTTGCATATAAAGATGAAGCTGTCCCCCTGCTGGTTGCCCTGCTAGTCAAGACCTATTCTTAGGGCATCCCTGTTACAAGGCTGAAGAGATGAAAGACATCTCCATGGTCATGTGGCCAAATGCCAAAGGTGCACAGAATGTTGTTATCTTCCCACTGACGTGGTACCTACTTAACTACTTGCATTTACATGTTTTTGAACTGCTAAGCTGGCAGGAGGTGGGCAAGTAATCTGAGCTCACCACACTGCCATAGTTGGGTCTCAAACCAACAACATGACAATCTTTTGGTTGTCAAGCACAGTGTCTTTAACCGTTGAGGCTTCACAGTCCAAAAACTTTGCATATAGGAGAACCCACAATTTGAAAGGGTCCTAGACAGCATGGAAAAATCCTTGATGGTTTGGGGAGCTACTGCTGGTCAAAGTATAGTATAGCATAGTATTGTGTAGTCTTGCACAGGGACTTGCAAAGGCATAGTATATAGTATAGTATGCTATAGTAAACTATACTATAGTATAGTAAGCTACATGAATCAGAGTTTGGATTCAGTAAGTACAGGAACTCAGTATGGCAACTTTGCATAGGACATGCTTGAAAACAAAGATTCAGCTGAATCAGTGAAGCAAACACATACAAGGCAACGTTTATGAGAAGAAGGAAGAAAGTGCACATACTTACCTGAGCAAAAAGATAGTCAATGGTTGGATAATCTAACACAGGGCTTGCTTGTCCATTTGTCATCCCAAAGCGGTATGATTTTTTAGGTCCAAACCAGTCAGGGAAGAAAAACCTGCCAGACAAGATGTAAATGGTAGGATATGGTAAGATGTAGGTGATGGGGGGGGGGACTGGAGTGGAGGATCAAACATCCCCCCATGTTAGCAAAGCTAAATTTGGAACTGTACCGAATTCTATAGATGACCACTTGGCTGCAAGTCGCATCCACAGTGAAGATGTGATTGGGTGGAAACCAGCTTGAGAGATCCTCTGTGACCAGTGAGAAGAGAGAATGGCAGATGGGAAGAATCCCTAGGAAAAATGTAGAGAGCCAAGTGAGACTTTGGGAACAATCCAGAGCAACTACAGGAGCACATAAGAGACATTACATGAACCTGTAGTTACTGCACCACCTAGTGAAAATTTCCTATGGGAAATTCATATTGCAATCCAGAGTAACTTGTTCTTTCTCCGGAGCAAGGATTTCCCGTAGTTACTCTGGATTTCACCCTAAGAGCCTGCTCAAATGAAGACAGAGCTTGGAATGCACAAATGAAAAGGGAAACTCAGTAAGGTCTAAAGTTTTAAAAATATGTGCTAAGTTTTAAAACATTTTTAAAGGTTTTAAAAATGTTTTAAAAGTTTTAAAAAATATGTGCAAATCTTAAACCAGCAGCACAAGTAGGCTTTTTTGTAACTCAAATATTTATTAGTAAAAACTTCCTGGGGAAAAAAAAACTCAGTGTGCAAAACTTAAAATGGATGAGTCACTACAATGGTGGTGAGGTCCAGGGCTGGGGATGCAGACCTTAAAGTAGTAGTGTAGCTACAAGGGGTGCAAAGAACTAAGATTTTCAGGGAGCCTCACTGCAGTGTACCAACAGCCCCTTCTCTTCCGAGCCATTCTGGGTGGGTGAGCAAAACTCTTGTATGCTAATAGCCACTTGTATGCTGCACTGAGGTTCCCTGAAGAAATTGGTGATTCCACCCCCCCCCCCACTATGCCACTACCTAAAATATGGGGGTGATAATTCAAAGAAGCAGTACATACAAACTTTGTGTATGCTTTTGTGCATAAAATCTTTCAACCTCCACAACCAGGCACTACAGCTGCATTATAGCCATATCTAGTGGGAGGTAATAGTTATAGGATGGTTTCCTACAGTTGCTAATCTTCTATATATATAAAAGAGAAAAGTCACTCACTGACTCACTGACTCACTGACTGACTCATCACCGCCCTGCCAAAACTGGTGGGCCTAGAAGCGTGAAATTTGGGGTGGGTGTTCCTTCCATGACTGAGGGGTGCACTAAGAACTGGTTTTCAGAAATTCCAACGGGAAGGGGGTGAAAAGGGGCGCAATGCGTTTTCCTCCCTATACTTTGCATTGAGAATTGCTGACTCAGCAACATTCCTCCCCAACTGCTGGGCCTGAAGCAGGGAATTCTGGGAGTTCCTTCTGTCACCTGAACACCCACCAAGAACCATCTGGAGAAATTTAACCCTTCAGGGGCTGAAAAGGGGGCAATGTGTTTCTCTTATACTTAACATGGGAGACTGAACAACATCCAGCCCATTTGGTGGTCAGTGCCTGGTGCGCTGGGGAGAAGTTGTTAGGAGGAAAAGGTTGCACTGGAAAGGATGCTGCACATGAGGGAAGTTGCGCATGGCGGGATGATGTGCATGTAGGGAAGTTGCACATGGGGAAGTTGTGCATGGAGGGAAGTTGCGCATGGGGGAAGTTGCGCATGGAGGGAAGTTGCGCATGGGGGAAGTTGCGCATGTAGGAAAGTTGCACATGGGGGAATTTGCACATGGGGGATGATGCGCATGTAGGAAAGTTGCGCATGAGGGAAGTTCCGCATGGAGGGAAGTTGCACATTGGGGGAAGTTGCGCATGGGGGAAGTTCCGCACGGGGGAAATTTGCATGTGGGGAGAAGTTGCGCGTGGGGGGATGATGTGCATGGGGGAAGTTGTGCACAGGGGAATGTTGTACATGGGGGTAGGTTGCGCATGGGTTGTTGATGTGCCGTGGAGGATGTTGTATGGGGAAGTTACTCCCGCAAAGCGGGTACGCCTTTCGCTAGTGTCTTTATATTTCTTAATGAGATGTCCATTGGTGCCTGGATAAATGTGACACACAAATTAAAAGGGGAGTTAGTACATCTCTTTGTGTGAGAAACACAAAACTTACCACATGCTTTCGCGGCTGCAATGCACAGTTCTTCAGCTGTGTACTCCCCAGATGTGAAAGTCAGGCTCCCCGAAGAATCTGGGGCCAAGTGGTGGGCATTTGGATGATGGTAAAGATATACCTGGAGGGTACCTGAATTGGAGGAGGAGAGACTGCAAGATCTATTACCAATCAAGGGGGTTTCCTCAGTGGTGGGAGGCATCTCTGAGACCTGCAAGAAGGGACACATACCTTTCTCTATTGGAGCAAGGATTTAAACTCAGATCTATTATATCTACGATTCAGATGTGATATTTCCTGATTGCTAGTATGTTTATAGATGCATAGATTTTTATACATAGACAAAACTAGGGAAGGACTGCGGGATCATCTCATCATTATTTCATCCAGTATGTTTCAATTAAGACATGCACACACACACACACGCACCAGGAACCTCACTCACTAAGTTGTTTTATTATCATTTTTTCCCACTTGTCATATATCACAACTGTGAAAGTCCTTCTAGCCAGAGCCCAACTGGAAATATTTTTATGGGGTTCACAGGTTCACACCCAAGAATCTTAGAGATGTAAAGAACATTTAGTATAGACTTCATATCTGTACAGTATGTAAAGTATTCTTCAAAAGTGCACACAGGATGCAATTTAGGCTGGCATAACTCACCTATCTCCCCATTACCATGGTGGTGGGAGTAGGTCAGCGCATGTATGCGCACTGGCCTAACTCCTCCTCAGGAGTGGTGCAGAAGTGCCTTATGGCACTTTTGTGACACCTCCAGAACAGCACAGGACTTGTGTCTGAAGGCTACTCATCTTGCTGATCATTGGTTGCAAGGACCCAGAACATGGAACAGTATGAATAAGTACAACAGGGCTCTTCTTATGTACTTAGTAGAGAAAATACCCAGAGAAATAATATCAGGTACAGCAGGTCATCATGATCTTTTGGGGTTTTGTTTCTGAAACTCCAGTGGATACATTCTGTGGATGCTAAAGTCCACCATCCAATGTTGCAATGACTGCATATGGAGCTGCACCAGGCTCCACAGAGGTTGCACCAGACCCACTTCTAGTTTACATATGTGACTTCTGATCATATACAGGAAGACTTCTGAGGTGCATGGTGGCCTATGGAGTAGGCCAAGGGCCTCCCCTCACAGCAACGAAGACCTCCCAGAGGTTATCCGGAACTTGCTGATACAAACTGGAAGTGGCTTCTGGTTACATCCTGGAGGTCCCCTGAGGCGCAAGGTGGCATCAGTGGATGGTGGAATCTTCAGGTGTCAAGCCCGTGGATACTGAGGGCCCACTGTACAGCTTTATTTGCCACTTGCATTTTAATAGCTTTACCATCTTTGCCCCCTTTCCTCCTTTTTTTATCAGTGTTTTTCATCCTTAACATCCTTCCATCCATTGCTGGGATATGTTGCTGGCTTTTCAATAAACTTCTTGCATTGGTACTGTTGTGTCTGCCTGGTCTCAGTTCATTTAGGAGGAAGTAGGTTGCCGCAACACCCAGACCACCCCCGCTCAGGTTAGTCTGCTACTGATAGAATTTTGGGGTCCCTGTTACTAGTGTACTGAGTTTAAAAAGTTTGGGTGTTCAGAAAAAGGGGTGCAGGTTGGTAATCACTAGGTGTTGAACCCATTCCCATCTCCATCTACCTCTTTTTCCAGCATGTCTTCTTTTTTGTAGAAAAAAGTCTTCATTGCAATGTCATGTGCCCACTGCACAGTGGTGCCTGGTGGTGTGCAATGCCCAATAGTGCCAGCTAAGGATGCCTAGTGCTGAGTAGGGGGTGCCCAGTGGTGCTTGCTGCCTGCTGCCCAATGGCTTCCAGTTGTGCCTGTTAGGGATGCCTAGTGCCAACTGGTGCCTGCTACCTGGTGGTGCCTGCTGCCTGCTGCTGCCTGCTGCTGCCTTGTGGGCACACAGTGATGCCCACTGGTGCCCACTGCCCAACAGTGCCCAGTAGAGATGCCCAGTCCCTGCCTGTCCCCACTGCTACCAGCCACTGCCTCCTGGTACCCTTTGGTGCCCAGTGCCTGTTGGTGCCCAGCGGTGCCCAATGTCAGCTGGTGTCCACCCTCTGGTGCAGGTGCCAGTGCCCAGTGGAGCCCACCAGCACCCAGCTGTGCATGGAGCCCACAAATATTACTCCCGCAAAGGTGGGTTCATTCTGTGTTTTTCATTCTGTGTGGGTTTTTTTTAGCTTTTATTTTGTGTCCTACGTTTTTCTTGAGTGTCCTACATTTTGGAAGGGCCCTGTCCTCTATTGGAATTATGATGCATGGTCCCAACTTGCCCCCTTAACCTGTACTTTTCTTTCAGTCCATTTCATATAGTGACCCCCTCTTATTTTATTATTCATAAACAAAATGCAAGCTCTAGTGCATGCATTTTCAGGCAGTTCCCATTTGACCCTTAGAAGTGAAAACATATCCTCTTATCTCAATAGCATAGTTTTCATGCTCTTTATGTGGTCTGTTTCCTGTTTCCCTGGGGTGTTAAAAGGAAACCCAGTTCCGCCATCTCAGATCTGAACCCCCCCCCCCTCTTTTCTGGCTTCAGAGAGAAAATGGCATGTGGATTTACCTTACGCGAAGTGTCGTAGCTGGTTGTAATCTCTGTGTTCAAAACTACTGAGAGATGAGGAGGAGGTAGAGAGAAGGACCAAGGCAGGTATCTATCAACGAGGTCCAGTCCAGCTGCTGTCAAGGCAGGGGACCTCCGAGCTTTGAGAACTGCGTAGGCTAATGGTGTATCAGGAGAGGATGCTGAGGACAGAAAAGTCCCGTCTTCATTTCCTGCCCATTTTTCAGAGAACCTCAAGGCCTCTCGCTGGTTTCCTGTCGCTTGCCGAAAAGAACCAATGCATGCAATGTTTGGCCATATACTCTGGGAGAGAGAAATATATCCTAAAAGGACAGGACTTTTTCATTAAAAACAGGGTTGATGATCCTAAATGTAGCTTTACCACTTAAAGAATTGATTATTCACTATATTAGGTCACAATCGCAACCAATTTAGGATGACTTAACTCACCGGGCATATCTTCCCGTGGTGGTGTGGGGATGTTGGTGTATGCTTGTGTACTGGCCTAATCCACGTGAGAGTGGGACAGAAGTGCTTTACGGCACTTTTGTGACACCCTCAGGTCAGCTCAGGACTTATGACGGGGCTTATACCGGCCTAAATGAAGGTTAGGATTGCAGTCTTAGGCTGTAATCCTAAAGTCCCTTTCCTGGGAGTAAGAGTGGGCTTCAGGGGGTTCTCACAGGTTCTATAGAACCCTTTGCTAATGAGCGCCTGGTTCTGAGAACCGTTACTAATGGGACATAGAACCTGTTGTTAATTTAGGTTATTAAGTCATAGAACCTGTTGTTAATTTATTTGAATCCCACCACTGAGTAAGACCCACTGAATATGGTGGGGCTTACTTTTGAGTAGACATGGTTAGGATTGTGCTTTTTATTTCCTTTATCTTGGGCAGCCTAATCCTAACAATGCTACCCATTGTCATGGTATAGCAGTGCTGAAATGGCTACCTATGGGATCCAGAACTGAATAACTTTCAGATCCGAAAAGGGGGATTCAAGGGTGGGCACTTACTGGTTCGGACTTACTCGCCCGAACAGGATCTTGTTATTTGGCCACTGGTGGCGAGCCGATAGGGTGTGGGGGGACCAGAACCATGAGGACTGGTTCTGAGCCGCTACCAGCCACCACGGCCGCCATTTTTACTCTGCGCGGCACCACCACGCTCTCCCTTCCTCTCCCGGCCGGCCGGGAGGAGTGTGGAGAGGAGCCTCAGAGCCCCATCCTATGCAGGTCTACTCTAAGTAAGTCCCAGTATAGTCAATGGGTCTTACTCCCAGGAAAGTGTGGAGAGGATTGCAGCCTCAGAGCCCCATCCTAGGCAGGTCTACTCTGAAGTAAGTCCCAGTATAGTCAATGCGTCTCACTCCCAGTAAGTCCCTGGCCCTGCCCACTTCCGGAGAACCAGTTCTTGGGCCAGGCCGGGCCCACCCCTGGGGGGATTGTATCTGAAACACTGAATTCTTACTAGGACATGCTTTCCACTGTGTCAACTAAACTAGCATTCCCAATACTGTGGACCATCCCAATCTTTAGACTCAACATTTGCTGATTTGAACATCCACAGATGCTGAGCCCTGCCTCAGAGAGACTTCCAGATGCTTACAGAAGCAGGCAGCAATGGCCTAGCTAGGTCATTTGGCACACAGGGTCCATAAATTTCTTTACACCCCCATATTTTTTATACCCCCATTATTATCAGTATCAATTACTTAATAAAATATTAATATTTTCATATTTTTATGCCACCACTCTGGGTGGTGTAAGTAGTGTGTCCCTTTTTTGTCCTTACAACAATCCTGTGAGGTAGGTGAGGCTGAGAGATAGTAATGACAGACACGAAATTAATAATAATACCGTAATGGTCAGAAAATATATGCAGTGAATATTTCCTCACAACAGTGGGTGAATATCAGTACCTTCCCCTGATATTACTCCTGTGCACATAGTACTCAGTAATATTCCGCCCAAACATGGGGACCCCAGGTCTTCTTGCCTGGAAGAGGAAAAGGAGGACAGTGTATATTTTTTTTTCCAAGTCACAAGGCTAAAAAAGAGGATATGTCCAGGGAAAAGAGGACATGTGGTCACCCTCCACCATATGAATTCTTATAGCCTGCCTGCAACAACAAACCCTACAAAAACAAAAAATATCAATAAGCATTCCAGCCCTCCCATTACCATTCAATGGGGGGTATGAGGCTACTTTCTGGAGTACTGGTTGAGTTCCACTTTTGCTGGATCAGGACCATCCTGGGGGACTTGCACTCCTCTGAGCCTGACCTGAACTGGAGGATAGGCATAGTTGTTTACCTGCGTGTAAACACAACTGTGTAGTTTTCTTCCACTTTCCATAGAACTCAATGCAATGGAGCCTGGAGCATGGACTTCCTTCTGGGGGAATGGTAGAGCTGCATTCATTGGAATAGGACCTGCTTCCTCGTAGCTTGATTTAAGGCAAGTTGGCCTACTCACAAGTAAAGGCACAATATGGCTCCATTTCACTTTATATAATGACAATGCAATTAAAAGGGACATTTTCTGGGGTGATTTTGGGTGCTGCGTTCATTGAATAAGGACAATACTGGTGTCCTTGGATTCCTCTCTGCTTGCCCTTTTTGATGGACTATGGCACATTCACCTATGTGTGGGTAAAGCCACGGTGTGGGGCACTTTCATTTTCCCATAGAGCTCAATGCATATTTTTGATTTTTAGTTTTTTGGCAGTAACCTTTGATAGTACGGAGATAAAAACTGATTTTTGCATTGGATTCTGCTCTTCAATACGAATCCAATGGTATATAACATGATGGAAATGGAACTGGTTGCTCCATTCCTTCATGTCGTTATGTTGTTGGTCAAACCCCCACCCATAGTGTCACCCCTCTAGCGCCCCATCTGCCACCCTCTAGCTACACTACTGGCAGGCAGTGTTCTGAGGCCAGGGAAGACCTGCAGAGAGTGCCTCACACGTTCTCCAGCTCCAGAAAGCTTTCCAGATGTAATAAGAAGCCACCTCCTATTCCCTCTGTCTTCTGGTTGCATCCAGGTGGTGTTTTGAGACACAAATTAGCCCGCAGGGCACTCCCCATGCCCCATTACCTCCTTGATGTGATTGGTAAATTGCAGACATGAAACAGAAGTGACCTCCAGCCAAGTCCGGGAGGCCTTCTGGAGATGCTGCGAGGACTGCATAAACCTAGTCCCCCATGGATTTCATTATCCAGAGGGGTCATGGAATGATACCCAGTGGATACCACTAGCCCACTGTTTACTTTAGCTCCCAATTCCAGACATTTTTGCTCCTACCCATCATAGCATAGCATCCTTTCCAGGGACTGTTTTTTGGCACTAAATTTCTTTTGAGGCTGCAATCCTATATGCACTTTCCTAGGAGGATGAGCACAATCCAGAGTAACCACAGGGAGTCCTTGCTCTGATATAAGAACAATTTACTCTGGATTGCAATATGAATTTCCCATAGGTTTTCACTAGGTGGTGCCATAACTACATTGACGTAAATGCCTCTTATGTGCTCCCGTAGTTACTCTGGATTGTATGGTAAGTTTCATGGAACACAAAAGGACTGACATCTCAGTAGACATGCTTAGGATTGCATCCTACATCTGTTTCAAAACAAAATTTAAGCCTTCTTTATTTAGGATAGGTACTATTTTTATTTCTCTTCTACATAAATTGCTTGGAGGAGGAGGAGGAGATGGTGGGGGTGGTGATTTTAGGCTCAAATTTAATAGTTTCCTTTTGAAACTGGAGCAATTAGCAGACCTGCATTTGATTTTCAATAAATTCCTGACCATTAAGACATGGATTTGAAACAATCCTAGGCATATTGACTCAAAATAAGTCTTACTGGATTCAATGGAATTTAGATCTAGGAAGTATGTAAGACTTTGGCTTCACTAGTTACTCGTTACAAAATGGCATTACTTTGCCTCTAGATGGCATTACTTTGCCATGACACTGATGCTTCTAAATCAGAAATAACAAACTGACTCAGGGCGCAATCCAAAGTAACTACAGGGAGTCCTTGTTCTGGTGTAAGAACAATTTACTCTGGATTGCAATATGAATTTCCCATAGGTTTTCTCATTAGGTGGTGGAGTAACTACAGGTGCACATAGTGTCTCTTACATGCTCCTTTAGTTACTCTGGATTGTAGGGTCATTTTGTTACATGAATAAGATTATTTAAAGCTGGTTGTTTGTTGTATCTTTTATTGCACTCTTGCAAGTGAATTCCACCTAGAAGGGCTTATGATATTATTTATTCAGAAGTGCAAATATGAAACAGGAACATCTTCAGAATTAACCAGTTACACCATGCACTGTTTTGACCACACATTATGGATGTACCCTACAATCCAGAGTTACTACAGGAGCATGTAAGAGACATTTATGTTGCCGTAGTTACAGCATCACCTAGTGAAAACCTATGGGAAATTCATATTGCAATCCAGAGTAAATTGTTCTTACACCAGAACAAGGACTCCCTGTAGTTACTCTGGATTCACATGCCAATAAAGGTTGCTGAGATATATATATATATACTCTGGATTGCGCCCATAGTCAATGAGTTGAGGTGCAGGGGCATGTTGGCTGTTAGATAGGAATCACCAGGATGGGGGGAGGAATGGTACAGCCTCACCTTGATGTTTTGGCAAGCAATGGATCTCTATAGGTGGAAACCAGGAAATAGCCTTCTTACAAATCTTACCAAATTTTCAATCATTCTCTTGAATTTGCCAACAGTGCCAATTCTATAGCTGCGCAAGTGTCAGTGAGAGGGATACATCAGTTTCATACACTGGTTTTGCCTGTACATATACCACCTGAGCCAGAAGTAACCCCTCTTCTCTGCAACACCTCCCTTCCCTACAGTCCCAAGCAGTGGATACGGCTTGCAGTAGTAAGTCTGGAGTACTGGCATCCCCCGTTTATTGAAGTTAGGGACTGGAACACTGTCCAAAAATGAAAACTGTTGAAAAGTGGAACCAGTCTTTTTCAGCTTGCAAATGCAAAACAGCCACCGAAAAAAGACAGAAATATCACTTGCAAAGGCCTAAATAACACATATTTATTAACACATCGCCAAAATACATAACAAATTACAGTAAAATGTACAAAGACATGGGCGGGCAATGAATATCTCATGTATTTTCTGAAGTCATAAGTAAATGCCAAAAACAGTTTGCTCACCATGTCACATGTAATTTTGGCCTTTCAACATGTAAATCAACGTCAGGGAAGACAATGCAGATGCTGCAGAGAGGGGAAATTCACCTTTGTTTCTAGATAAACTCCTTCTTAGCATCATCATAACTGAAGCGTGTTTGCATCTAGTTTGGTGATAGAGGCCTTCGGAGGTTCAGAAGGCTGGAGAAGGCTCCAAGTCCCCACCAAATACATTTGGTAATGAAAAGAGATGATGCACTTCAGCCTTCACCAATCATAAGTATTTATTTGCACAATTAAACTGAACAAGCAACATAGTCATAACTGAACTCTGTCCTACATTCTAGACGCTGCCAGCCCTTGTCACGCTTCTCGGGTCCAAAGCAAGCACACTATAACAATGTTTTTAACGAACCCTAAAGACCATTTTCCCTCAGTCCAGTGACCCACAGTACATAATAATAACACTCCAGAGCACCAAGAGGGAAGCTGCTCAGGATTTCAGTCCCAGCCAAATCCTAAGCTCCAGTTTGGCCGGCATAAGCCCCGACATAAGTCCTGTGGTGACCTGGGCTTGTCACAAAAGTGCCACTCCCTGGCGAGGGTTAGGCCAGTGCAGACATGTGCTTGCTTCCCTACATCACCATGAAGACCGAGGAGTTGTGCCGGCCTAAGTTAGGACTGCACCATGTCTAGCTAACATGGAGTGTGGTTTCCTCAGGAACATTCACACAGTGGCATAGCAAGTGGGGGGAGGGTGGGCCATCCTGGGTACCAAGCCAGAACAGCATGCCATAAAGTGTGAGTGCACATGTGCCGCAGCCATTTCTTGTGTCAGGCTGGAGCATATATGCATTCACAACAGCGGCTGTTATGATTTTTGGCAACTCCTTGTTTTTTGGGCGTGTGGGAGTGACATCCTGACATTGTGTGATGTTACAATTTTGCCACTCCACCCTCGCTGGCAACACCGTTTCAACTGCATAACCGTCATTTGGGTTACAAACCCTGGTTTAGGTACCACTGCCTGTTAGGCCTAGATCTCAACTTCTGGTCTTGCTCTTACAGCCACAGTAAACACAGTGCCCTGCCACTCAAGAAGTTTGTTCCAAAGCACTCATTTTCATATTGGGAGGAAGAGGATGTTGGAAACATCAAAGACCTTAAATGAGCCAAGTAGGAGAGGAAAGAAGAGGGAGCCAAAGGTGCGGAGGCTTCTGGCATCTTTGGGGACAAGGACAAGCAGATACACAAACCTTCCAGACATTATGCAGGCATAAATATTAGACAGGTTAGGGATCAGAGCACCGTCCAAAAGTGAAAACTGTTGAAAAGTGGAACCCAATCTTTTTTAGTTTATTAATGTTGCTTCCAATGCTTTTTTAGCTAGTAAATTGCAAATGCTCCTTTTGTCTTGCAAATCCTGCTGCCAAACAAAGGTTTCTGCAAATGGATTCTCATTAACTTCTTCAGGAATGGGATTCGACCTGGATCTGCAACTTGGGAAGGGCAATTTTGGCCTTTCAACAGCAGAGAGAGGTTGAATGAGTACAACATGCTTCGAATGAATGAGTTCTGGGTACAACTGAATGGTGTTGAAAGAGTGGATCATCAGAAATGAACCGTCAGAAAGCGGGGGATACCTGTATTGATGAACTCACTCTCTAGCATGGTAGCAACTCTGGAGAGGAACCAAGCAAAGAGCAGGGTCCTGGAAAGATGCAGGTGCTGCTAGGATTACCTATTGATGTGAGGATCCCTCTCTGCAACATAGGTGTTGGTGCAGTGAATCCAAGCCCGAGCATGTTCGGTGGTTCACACATCATGGACCTAAGTTGTTCTCATCTTGTTTGGTAAATATGCTTAAGTGGGGGATAAGTGTTTTACTGTGGATTGTGGAAGCAGCTTTCCCTGTCTGATTACCAGGTGTGGCAAGGTATGTGTTTATATAGGTAGGGTTTGGTATTCTATGGCCTATTCAGAGAGCTAATTTAGTTCCTGGTTCAGTTACAAATGCTGATAACATCTCTGATACCCTATAGCAGAGATTTCAAACTGAGATGTTGTGATTCCCCAAACCTTAGGCTCTCTTCCTTTGTCCCTTTAAGGACAATGCAACGATGTGATCCCCAGGATTGCACTGCTGCTGGTGTGCCACAGCTTTCTTTTACTTACAAGACAAAGTAGCTGCCTCTCAGGAATACGGGGAACCCCACAGAACAGAGGCGTAACGAGGGTATAGCGCAATCTGACATGGGTGACAGAGCACCAGGAGCGCCACTTACACTCCTCTGGTGTCAGTGATCCCCATCTATGCCCTCTACCACCCAGATCCTCACCTATGCCCTCTGTTACTGGCATGTGACTTGTGTTGCTTTGAAGGCATATTACATGTCTGGGTCAGAATCATGTGTATAGCACTCACTGGCCGTATGATACACACATATGTGTGTGTGTGTATAAATATATTAGTGCAAAAGTCTAGTCCGTTGCAGAGATCTCTCCTGCTACAAGCAGGAGTTTGGACTAGATTACCTCCCTTCTAACTGTTTTGATAGGGGTGAAATTTCAGTCCTTGCCATGGGTGAAATTTTGCCTAAATACTCCTCTGCCACAGAAGCTTTCTCAGGGCTCCCCAAACTGCAGAGAATGGGAAAATAACAATTGTGACCCACTTCCCATTTTGTGATTGCAACTACAACTAGGTTGCAATTGTTATTTTCACATTCTCATGGGTAGGGGAGACTGCAGAGACTTATCTGGAGCTCTCCACAGCCCATGAGGCTGCTGCTTCATCTTGTAAGTAAAAGAAAGTTCCTGGGGCATCACATCACTGCATTCCCCCCCCCCACAAGGTCTTAGTGCAGTTCCTAAACTAGGAGAGTTTGGGAACAGAGCCCTATAGATTATTTGGTTGCCTTAACACTTTAAGCCACGTCCCATGGACTGCAGGACAATTCAGCAGATTTTAAGGTACGCAATATGTATAGAAAGATGAGCTATGGGTGTCCCATAATTCCAGATCATAGAAGCCCCTTTGCTACAGAAATGGTATATGTATCTGAGATACAGTAGCTGTGCCTCCACCTGGGCCCAATCTATCTGCTCCTGTGTTCCGCTAGTGCTGAAGATGCAAAGTTTGGAGAGGAGAACCAAGAGGATTTAGTCCCAGTACAGTGGAAATTCTGGTATATCCATTATGGTTATTAGTGTATAGTGCAATGGGTGTTCACCATAGTGATGCCAAGGGGCATGGTCACAATACTGCTTTGTGTCCCTAGAGAAACATGGATTAATGATAGCCTTTCATTTGGAACCAGAAATGTCAACAAGGTAGAGTTGCCATATTTTTCTTCCACATAATCAGGATAGGACTTTCTGTCCCACTTGCCAGTATGTGAACACAATCCCCAAAAATCGGGACCCTCCCAATTTTCAGGACATATGGCAACCATGCACCAAGGTGACAATGGAGGACAGACTGTCTATCATATTTTGATTTTCAACAAATGGCCACAAATGGTCTTCAGATGTGTTGTAAACATTTCGGGAAAGAATAATTTAGGGCCAATGGAGGTATGAGCCCCCATCAGCAGCATGGTATGCCCTGTAAGTGGTCCAAAAACTGATAGTGTGCCTTGAAAATTTTAGCACCTTGTCAGTGTGCCATGACATGAAAAAGATTGGAAATCACTGTTTTACCTAGCAGCATCACTAAGGGGGTGAGGACTGTATCGGATGATCTGTACCGGAAGGGTAATACCATTTCTTCTTTTTCTTTAGCGTTTATCCCACATAGTGATGGCTGAGTGACCATATGACAGGAAAAACCCAGATTTGTCCAGATTTTTAGCCGCCTATCCAGGTGCCCTACATTTTGGCTTCATTGTCCGACATTTTGGCTTCATTTTTGAACTACACTATGGTGTGCAGTACACCATCATGTCATATGTCATTGGATTCATATTGAAGAGCAGAATCCAGTGCAAAAATCAGTTTTGAGATATCTCCTTCCTATCAAAGGTTATTGCCAAAAAACAAAAAAATTAAAAACAAAAAATACATTTGTTGGCAATTTTTTTAAGTGGGTAGAAATTTTGGTTTGGGGGGAGGAATTTTGGCCTTGGGATTCAGGAATTTGGGGACTGGCATCTGGTCACCCTGTACTGATGGGGTCTGCAATTTCTCTGCTTGTGGGCTTGGTCTGGGTGCAAGTTAATGGTTCTCAGGTCACCAAGCAGTGTGTCAAGCCACATCTGTTTTGGTTGACCCTTCGGACAATTGCCACTGACTTCCAACTGAAGGCCCAACTGTACTATGCTGTTGCTGTTGGCACACAGAACATGGCTGTACCAGTGGAGATGAGCTTCTCTCATCTTATCAATGATTGAAGCAACGCCATATTGCCACGGGATGTCATTGTTGAGGATATGGTCAGAGCAAGTGACACCACTGATCCATTTTGTCTCCATTATACTAAGGCAACGTTCTTTTGACATTCAGGGTCTTTTGAAACATTCTTTTGACATTCAGGGCATACCACGCCTGGAGAACATTTTTTAAATCTTGGTATTTTAAAATAATATTTATTTAGTATTTTATTTAGTAAATTTTTGTCTCACCTTTCTCCCCCACGGGGGAATCAATGCGGTTTTCAGCAAGAAAACACACAATAAAAACAATGTCAAAGTTCATAAAAGAAATATACATACACGTTTTAAAAACATTTATAAAAACAAAGTTGTGGTCAGATCACCTAAAAAAGTTATAAGCAAGGTATAAAAGGTAAAATCTTGATTTTAATTTTGATTTAATTTAGGAGATTCAAATGACTGTGGATACCTGTTTTAATTAATCCACACAAAATGAAAACAAAACCCGGAAAAATAAAGCCCTGATTAAGTTCATTCAGTCTCATGGGGATTTTCTTGTATCGTTTCTTAGGAGAAGTGATTTTCATTCTGTCAGCACCGATATTGTTGCAGCCTGCCCTGCGCTGTCAGGAGAGAGGAGACTAATGTAAAGGTCTTTTGTTCAAGCTGCTGCTGTTGCTCCCCATCAATGAAAACCCCTCCCTTCAAAATAATGCAGACAAGGGAACTGCACGTTGGAGAGGAGAGGTGTGGCGGTTAGGAAATTTCTCCAGAATTGCAAAAAATTCTAGGTTTTGCAACTCCTATTTCAAAAGAAAATAAAATGACAGGCATCATGCTAATTGGCAGTGTTTATTTGGGGATGGTGTTGTAGTTAAGGGAAAAAAATGGGCAGTGCATCCTTGCAAGACTCTTTGCAGACTAAAGGCCCAGGTTCAAACCCTGAGTACTGCAGCCGAAAGAAGTTGCTGGACCCTTAGGAGTAGTTTCACAGGCAGAGTCTTGCAAAATGCACGTCCCCAACCTTAGAGACATTATTTAAAGACATTATTTAACCTTAGAGACATTATTTAAAGAGCCAACCTCATTTCCTTTGAGACAAAATCGCATATAAATAATTCGCATATAAATACTATAGGATACACCTGTACAGGGTTGCGCTGTAACTGTTTGTTTGTATTTATTTGTTTATAGACTTGAAAAATACAAGACACAGCATGATTGTATACTTTTTACATTATATAGAGCATATTTTAGCTTGCAGAAATTTCCAGAAACATTTCCCTTAAAAAAAATGATCCTGCACTGAAATAAACTTTTGTTTGAGTCCTTGATGAGCTGTGGAAAGTGTGGAAAATAGTTATCTTGATGGGGATCAGATAGCAACATAGACATTAGTGGGGGAAAAACCTTCTCCACTACTTCCTGGTCCCCAATTAGCCTATTCGGATCAGTGCCAGCTGTTTGGCTGGTGAAGGAATAGGGCAGAGGTGGTGAACCTATGGCATGTGTGCTGAGGGGGCACTCAGAGCCCTCTTGTTGGCATGTGGCCGTGGCGTTCGGACTGGGAGCACTCTAAGCCCACTGTGCATGCCCAGAGCTCCAGGCATGTGCTCTGGTCACCAATGCGCTCAGTCGGGCCTGCTCCAAACTCCTCTTTGGAGCAGAATGTTTCAGTGTCCAGTGCACATGCCTGGAACTCTGGGCATGAGCAACAGGCTCTGGGTGCTCCTGGCTCAATGCGCATACCTGGAGTGCCAGGCACATGCTGGCATCATCAGTTGGCACTTGGTGCCAAAGGTTCACTGTCACTGGCATACAATACTATTTATTTATTATTTATTTTAAAAATTTGTATCCCGCCTTTCTCGGATTGTAGACTACTGAGATATGAAAGCATTTGACCATCTCTGGCTGTTCCCAATCCTCCTTTGGAATGCTGCTTCTGCTAACTGCTGAAGTGGAGGACTTTGATGCTCTTTTGGTACATGGGTGGAATTGCCAGCCACCGGTATGGGTGGCCCATATGGGTGGCCTTGCCATGCATACCATCCCAACAGCACAGCAGTAGCAGTCCATGACTTGCATTGACAGAGTGCGAGTTTCATCAGTGCAAGACTTAGGGTGCAATCCAGAGTAACTACAGGGAGTCCTTGCTCCGGTGTAAGAACAATTTACTCTGGATTGCAGTATGAATTTCTCATAGGTTTTCACTAGGTGGTGCAGTAACTATGGGTGCGCGTAATGTCTCTTATGTGCTCCTGTAGTTGTTCTGGATTGTAGGGTTAGATAGGAATAGGCTCTAACAGCCCAATCCAGAGCAACTAATCTGTCCACATAAGAGCCCTTAGGTTGCCCTATCTAACACTAGGTTGGAGCAACTGCAAGATGCTCCAGCCCAGTTACTCTGAAGGAGGCTTAGGGCAGAGCAAGGCAAGATAGGATGCCCTAAGAGAGGTGGACCTGCTCTGCCCTAACTGGGGCAGCCTAAGCAGCTCAGGAGAGGCAAGTTGAGGGCATGTTTAGCATTGCCTAGGGCAGAGCAGTTACTCTGTATCCAGAGCCTGTTTCCAAGGCAGAAATGCCCTCTTCCAGCCCTCAGAGTTATACCACCTCAGGAGCAGGTATAGTAATGAGTAGACCCATAGGGGTCCATGATAAGGCCCGAGTAAGAATGGCAGTGCTGACCAAAAATCTGAGTTCTTGGCCAGCCTAGCTGCAACCCCTGCCTCTCAACCTCAGGATATGGAACAAACTACGGCTGCCCACAAACCTCAGGATACAGCAGGCCACTCCAAGAAGCCCCTTGTATTCACTGTAGAATGTATTGGCATCTCATCAGGGACTCCTTATAAGGCAGGCGCCCAGTGGCGTCACCAGACTGGTGCGGCTGGTGTGGGCTGCATTGGGGATGCGCTCCGTATGGGGTGATGTGCCGGAGGAGTTTGACTGTCCTTTGGCAGGCCCCGGGCGTCAGCACACCCATTCAGGCCTGCTCCAAGGCAGAGAATCAGCCAGAAGCTGACACTTGTCTGAGGAGCTGGCCTGAACAGCCATCTGAGATGCACTGCGCAGAAACACACTGAGCATGCCGAACAGCTTCAGAGGAGATTTCCTTAGAGCAGAGAAAGTCCGCGCCTCTGCACAGCCATTCGGCCTCACTCAGGAGGCGGAGCGGCAGCCAAATGGCTTCAGAAAGAGTACTGCACAGGCACCAACTCTGACGTCTGCACAGTCTCCCCCGAAGCCAAAAGGCTTCAGAAAAGTACTGCGCAGGTGTCAGAGATGGTGCCTGCGCAGTACTCTTTCTGAAGCCAGTTGGCTTCAGAAACAACTGCTCAGGCGCCAACTTTGGTGACTGTGCAGTCCAGGTTGGGGGGGGGGGCGCGCATCCCAGGGATGACGCACAGACTTCCGCACCAGGTGATGTGCAGAGTCATGTCACCACTGTAGGCACCACAGCTGTTCCTTGTTCAGTGTGATCTGAGGGGTGTCTCCTCAGGAGCAAGTCTTCCCCTTGTGTCAATTACTTAGCATGCTCTGGAGCAGTTAGGGCAGCCCAGGCTTCCTGACTCTCTGGATTCAGCATAACTTTCTGCTCTGGATACAGAATAGTTAGGAGACTGCAGTTAGGTCAGAGCAGGCTGAATTTGCTCTGGATTGCAGCCTAAGTCAGCATTTCTCAAAGGGGGGGTCGGGACCCTTTTGGGGGTCACCTAGAGATTTCCTGGGGGTTGCCTAAAGAGGGTGCAGGGGGTGCAGGGGGCCAGGTCAGGCTTGCCAGACCTCTGGCTGTAGCTGCGCGCACACTGGGGCTGACTGACAGCCTCAGAGCCCAATCCTATGCATGCCTACTCTGAAATAAATCCCATTATAGACAGGAGGTCTTTACTCCCATGTAAATGTGGATAGGATTGCAGCCTCAGGGCCCAATCCTATGCATACCTACTCTGAAATAAATCCCACTGTGTTCAATGTGTGCATAGAACACACATTTCATTTGTAAGAATGAAAATACATCCTTCATATGGGATATTTACATTACAATACATAACAGTAGCAAAATTACAGTTATAAAGTAGCAACGAAAATAATTTTATGGTTGGGGGTCCCCACAACATGAGGAACTTATAAAGGAGTCACAGCATTAGGAAGATTGAGAACCACTGCTCTAAGTCCTCCTTTTTGTCTTTTAGTTTCCTTCTTTTGCATTGGTGTTCTTGATCCTTGGAGTAAAATATAACTCTGTTGTCACTATTTTAATGTGCCCAGTTGAAGTTTACCTGGACGAGCGTTGGTTGCACCACTTTCCACACCATCAGCCTTTGCTTCTCTCTGATTTTTAATGGGACTCCCAGCAATTTGAGAGCTCTCCATTCATCTGGGATGAATGGGTTTCCCCAAGGTAGCCTTTTTCTGGGGTTATCCCTGGCCTGGGGATAGTGGTAGCAAAAAACTACTGTCTTGGTTTAATTAAAGTTGGCTTCAGAACAAGACAGGCTGAAAATGGATACTGCTTGTTGCAGAACTTCTGTCTCTCACAGATATATGAATTAGCAGATATGTGGGTTCACATATAAGGACTGCATATAGTGGGGGGAGACAATTTGTATTATTTTCAAGGCTTGGGGAGCCCTGAAGCATTTGTGGGGTTCCCTAACCCCTAAGAGGCTGGCACTGACTTCAGGTAAGCCCCCTCTTCCCTGCTTGCTGTGCCACTGCTTGGATCTTCCACATGCAAATATATTTTTTCCTATTGAGTTGTAGTCCTTTGTGTATGTATGCAAAATATTCAGCTGAATCCGCATCTGAAATGCAGGTCAAGTATATTGCAGGGTGGAGGCAGACCTTACAGTGTGTGGGGAAAAAGACTTGTCTGGAGTCTTGAAGACTTGAATCTTGACTGGAGGCACTTTTTCTGAATGAAGTTTCCTGCTACAGGCTGGTAAAGGCTTTGGTAGGGGAATAACCCAATAACTCCCAAGTGTTTGGGGCATTGTACATCTTGCAAAAACAGCATCATGCTTGCTGGTGCAATCCGTTCCAAAAACTTGGCTTGAATATATGGGAATATGTTGGAAACTTGGGAATTTGTTCGAGCTGGATTCTCTGCTAAATTGCAAATGAAAAACAAACCTTATAAAACACAAAAAACACTGCAAAAAACACATTAGATTAGTTTATTAACTGACTCAAGATTCTTTTTGTGGGTGCTTGCAAGTGCACAATAAAGCACAGCACAAAATGAATTTGGAGGTACTCATCAATGTGATGCGTCAAGACTGTGGTTTTGCACACATTTATTAATGCACCTTTATGGATTGATAACAGTGGGGGGAAGTGAGCTGAAAGATTTGAAAGCTGAAATATAAACTTTGCTTGACCCACATCAGAAATTTAATTTCATCTCTATTGCACCCCAATTGCACTTTATTGCACTCTGAGCTCCTTCCAATTCCACTGATTTTCTGGAGCACCTTCTGGGAGGGAGATGAAGGACATTATATTATGGAAGCTGCAATCCTCCTGTGGATAAAGTGGTACTGAGGGACAACTGTTGATGCCTGCAGGAACCCATACTGTCCTCTATACTGTTTAACGTCTACACGAAACCATCAGAAGAGACTGATCAGGAGTTTGGAGTTGAATATCCTCAGTAAGATACATCTATGGAGCTGCAATGTCTCAGGGGTTGAAGATGCTGAATTTGTCAACCTGAAGATTGGCATGATGGAGTGAGCTCCCATAACTCGCCCAGCTCCTGCCAACCTAGAAGTTCAAAAACACGATGATGCAAGTAGATAAATGCATGTAGATGATGCAAGTAGATAAATATGACGATGCAAATAGGTACCACTTTGGTGGAAAGGTAACAGCGTTCCATGCATCTTTGCCATTTATGGCACAACCAAGAGTAAGGGCAGTGAGGAGAGCCCTAGTTGGGCTGCCCCAACTATTCTGAATCCAGAGCAGAAAGTTATGTTGCATCCAAAGAGGCAGGAAGCCTGGGCTGCCCAAACTGCTCCAGAGAATGTTCAGTAGGCACCAAGTTAGTGGCACCAGGGAAGGGCTTGCTCCCGAGGAGGATGTCTCACCAATTCTGTAATGGGAATGAGCATTGCTCCCAAGTCAATCACAACTAGCAGGGCACCTTTATCTTTGCTTTTATCATCAATATGCAGATGATATTCAGTAATGCATTTCATTGTCAGCCCTCCCTGGAGAAACTGGAATAGTTTGAGGATAGTACAGGACTGATTGATGGCAAATTTGCTGAGACCAAACCTCAAGGCACAGAGTCACTTTGCTTGATATGGCAACCTGATGATATAGTGATTCTTGATATATTTCTTCTATGGTACAGATTATTTATTTATTTATATGGCAAAATACAGATGGGGTTGCACTCTTTGCAAGGGACGTGTAGTGCAGTTTGGAATGCTGCTGAACCCAGCATTGACCCAGGATGGTCATGAAGTGGCCATGGCTCATACTGCGTTTGCCCAGTTGTGACTAGTACACCAACTGTACTCTTTCTTGCTTGCTTGTTACTTTGTTACATACAAACATAACATTGTTTTTTTTTCTTGGTCAGACTAATATACCATGTGCTATGTGGAGTTGCCTTTGGACTCAGCTGGTACAAAATGGAATTTGGTTGTGGTCAAGGATCTATTCCTCTGTTATTCCAGCTGCACTGGTTGGGCATTTGTTTTCATGCCAGATTTAAGGAGCTAGTTAATGCCTTGGACAGCCCAGTCCTAAAGTTTGCATCGTCAATGGGTGTAGTGTCACCAAAAGGACTACAACTGTATCCAGCGGCACCATAGAGGGAGACTGGAGACTATTTAAGGCTACACCAGCTACTTTGCTGGCACAGACTTGAGAATTTCCATGTTAAGCTTTCACTCCTTTTCTGCCCTGGTCATTTCCCTGTTCCACCCCCCTACTCCAGGACCTCCCCCCTTGATGACAGCTGCATCACTAGCTGGTGTCCTTCTGGAGATGAGTCCAATGTCAACTGGCGCTGGTCTGGCATCAATGCCGCTTCCTCCCACTGGACTGTAAACATGCTTTATGGCACATTTAGGACATTTGCACTGGTGCTAAAGCCTGATAGGATCTGGCTCTAAGATTGCACTCCTAAGCACACTTTCCTGGAATAAGTACTATTAAATTCAATGGGACTTTTTTCTGAGTAGACATGTTTAGGATTGTACTGTTAATTCCTAAGAAACAATAGAACCAAGGTATTGAAAGATCACGTTTTCCCATGTGAAATGACCCATTCCTTTTTCAAGGTAAAAACTATCAGGGAGATTCTCTTGTGGGTGCAGCCACTGCTGAAAGTCTAGAAAGAAGTGGCTTATGTGAAGGCCTTCACATGGATGGCCCCATGTGTCATTCGTTGGCTTGGATTACTTTTGTAAATTTTTAATTTTTCCTAACGTTAGTTTTCATTCTTTATCTGGTTCTTTTGCCCGTTTTTACTATTCTTGATTCACTATTATATTTTATATACATTATTTTGATCCACTCCAAGTATAGAAGAATGATATGCACATTTAATCGATGACTCCTTCCCACGTGCTGCAAAATACAGTACTTCCATTTCATTCAGCAATGATCCTTTTGCTTTATGGTTGTCAGAAACACTGTATGTGATTGTATGTTTATGTGCACTGTATGTGCACTTGGATGCAGGTGTCATATGTGCTCCCTGAAGCATCTGGTAGGCTGCTGTGTGATACTGGAAGCTGGACTAGATGGGCCTTTGGCCTGATCCAGTGAAAGTTCTTCTTATGTTCTGATGTGTGCTGGTGCCCCTAGTCCCCTTCTTTGCTAAGACCAGAAGCCAGTAAACAGACTGTGAAGATTATTTGCCACACATATGTACACCTATGTTCTATGCTTGAATAACACCTGAAGCAGTGGTGGGCCCGGCCTGGCCCAAGATCCAGTTCTCCGGAAGTGGGCGGGGCAAGGGGTGGGGGCGGGGCCAGAGGGCAGGGCCAGGGAGGTTTTTAACTTAAAAATTAAAAAAATTAAAAATTACTTACTTCAGGGTAGACCTGCATAGGATGGATCTCTGAAGCTGCAGTCTTCTCCACACTTTCCTGGGAGTAAGTCCCATTGAATACACTGGGACTCACTTCAGAGTAGACCTGCTTAGGATGGGGCTCTGAGGCTACAGTCCTCTCCACACCTGCCTGGGAGTAAGTCCCATTGACTATACTGGGACTTACTTCATAGTAGACTGCTTAGGCTGGGGCTCTGAGACTGCAGTCCTCTCCACACCTGCCTGGGAGTAAGTCCCATTGACTATACTGGGACTCACTTCAGAGTAGACCTGCTTAGGCTGGGGCTCTGAGACTGCAGTCCTCTCCACACCTGCCTGGGAGTAAGTCCCATTGACTACACTGGGACTTACTTCATAGTAGACTGCTTAGGCTGGGGCTCTGAGACTGCAGTCCTCTCCACACCTGCCTGGGAGTAAGTCCCATTGACTACACTGGGACTTACTTCAGAGTAGACCTGCTTAGGCTGGGGCTCTGAGACTGCAGTCCTCTCCACACCTGCCTGGGAGTAAGTCCCATTGACTACACTGGGACTTACTTCATAGTAGACTACTTAGGCTGGGGCTCTGAGACTGCAGTCCTCTCCACACCTGCCTGGGAGTAAGTCCCATTGACTACACTGGGACTTACTTCATAGTAGACTGCTTAGGCTGGGGCTCTGAGACTGCAGTCCTCTCCACACCTGCCTGGGAGTAAGTCCCATTGACTACACTGGGACTTACTTCAGAGTAGACCTGCTTAGGCTGGGGCTCTGAGACTGCAGTCCTCTCCACACCTGCCTGGGAGTAAGTCCCATTGACTACACTGGGACTTACTTCAGAGTAGACCTGCTTAGGCTGGGGCTCTGAGACTGCAGTCCTGTATAGAGAGGAGAGACCTGCATAGGGAGAGGCAGGGAGTGCACGATGGTGGCGCTGCCCCCCCTTCTGAGCCTCCCCACCAGCAGCAGAGGAAGGGAGACCATGGTGGCGCCCCTGGCCAGCTGGGAGGAAGGGGGAGGAGGGAGGAGGAAGGGAAGCAGCAGCTGTGCTGCGTACAGGTCCCTAGTGTTCTACTCCTCCTTGGTCCTACCGGCTCCCCATTGGCTGCCAAAAGACAAGAACCTATTCTTGGGAGTAGGTGCGTCCCCCCTAGTGCCCACCTGTGATCTGAAGCAATAAAATACATTATATAACAGAAACCAGCACCAATCCTCAGTGATGCACCAGGCCTCAGTGATTGCACAGCATATAAACATAAGGATTTAAATTAATATTTTACGGATTTAAGGATTTGGAAAATATTTAAATAAAAGAAGCTGAGTGGCTATAACAAAACATGCAAATCACAACGTTGGGAAATTCATTTGGTTTATCTTGTAAAAATGCCATCAGTGAGTCAGCCTTGGGAATTGATGCTTCGTCTTGGTATCAGAATCAGATACACCTTCTTACTGGTACATCTCTGTTATTTTCCATATGCCATGAAAGAAATGTGTCCCACTTGGCACTGGCAAAGCTAACCAGGAAAAAGGTAGGATCATGGGTATAACATTGGCCACTTAAAGCATTTTTAATTCAACCACAGTTGGTCTATACGTGTGAATTTCCAAAATGCCGTTTTCATTCAAAAATTATTGTATCAGATTGTTAAACTGATCAAATGTAAAATCTACATCCTTCCAACCTTTTTGTGAATAGTTTAACCCTACAATCCAGAGTAACTACGGGAGCACGTAAGAGACATTATGTGTACCAGTAGTTACTGCACCTAGTGAAAACCTATGGGAAATTTCTATGGGAAAATACAGAGGAAATTGTTCTTACACTGGAGCAAGGTCTCCCCGTAGTTACTCTGGATTGTGCTCTAAGTCTGTTTGAAGGGCATTTTCAAAGGGTGCAATGAAAGTATTTCAGTTTAGATCTCTCTCCCTTAGACAGAAGACTATCTTTTGCGCCAATGCAATATTATGACAAAAATAATGGAGCCATGTTTGACTAAATGTGGGTCTGGGGTACCCATGTTGAACCAGATCTGCGGGTATATAATCCGTGGATAACTTCACCAATATTTTTTTTTTAAGTTTATCAAGCCAAGTGGTTAAGACACTGTGCCTGTTAACCAGCAGGCTAGGGTTCAAGACCTGGGTCGCCACAAGATGAGGATCTCCTGCTACAGGCATCATGAGGATCTCCTGCTACATGCATCATCTAGGTTGGACTAGATGATCCACAGGGTCCATTCAAATTCTAGTATTCTATGATTCCCCAAAGTGGTTCAAGCAAACTGCAAGAACTGGCATAAATGCATGCTTAGCAGCAGAAAGGTGCACACATGCCTTATGGGATTGTGTTGCTCAAAGGTTTCTTGTTGGAAAAAGGTCCTTAAGGTGTTTTGAAATGTGCTTGTCATTACATCTTCTATTCTTTCATGACTTCACCCCACACGTTACCAAAGCCATGTGCACTTTGATAAACCCTGCAAAATAGCAACCTTGTTGCAATCATACCTGTGCTTGTACCAATATTGGTTTTGTGTGTGTGTGTTGTTGATTATCAGGCGCTTATATGTGCAGTAGTAAAACCACATGTAAATGAACCCTTATGCAAATGTACATTCAATCACATCAGCATCACCTCAATCACATCAGCATCACCCCTTTCTAAATGGGTGGGCAGCCTAGTCCTAAAGCCAATGCCACCACCAAGTGCAGTAGTGCCAAAGTGGTTCCTACCGTATCTTGTGTCCCTGTGGCCGCAGCCATAAGTCTCATCAGGGGAAGCCCCAAGCCCCACAAAGGGGCTTCTCAAATTGGCAGAAACTACCATATTTACTCGAATCTAAGGCTCACTGTTTTCAGCCAAATTTCGTCTCCAAAATTGTGCTGCACATTAGATTTGATGGTGCATTAGATTCAATCAGGCTGTGGATGGCGCAAGTGGTTAAGACACTGCCTGTTAACCAGCAGGCCAGGGTTCAAGTCCACAAGACAGGGTGAGCTCCTGTCCTTAGCCCAGCTCTGCGATGCCAGCTGGATCCAATCGTATTGGCTCTGCCTTTCCATTGGACTAATTCAGTGGTGTGGAGAGGGGGCATTTGCTGCTTGGGTAACAGCCTATCCTCCGTAACAGTCTAACCCAGGCTTTTGTGCTTTGTATGCAGCATATGCAGCACAGAGCACGATACCATAGTCTCTCAAGACTGACGGAGGCCTGCTTTTTAGATTCAATCAAATATGGTATTTTGATTATCAGTATAGGTCAGTATTTAGTTTAACAGCTTACTATATTGCAATAAAAATATAACATACGCCCAGTGTTGTATCAAGTAGTGGAATTAGGCAAAAATCATAACACAAACCAAAAATCATGTTATTATTGTCAAGTAATTCATTGTTTTATGCATTAAAACTAAATTTTGCACCTGTTTTGCAGCTGCATGTCACAATTGGCAGTAAAAAAGGTTTAATCTCAGGTCTTTAAAAATCGGGTTGCACATTCAAATCAATGGTGCATTAGATTTTAATAAATACAGGTATTTTGATGGCACAGACTTGGGAGACCCCATTTTGGGTTTTCTGTCCCTACATGGATTTCAGGATCCTGCAGCGCAGAATGGTCCTACCCACTCCTCCTGCCCTGGTTTGCCTTCTCCAACCATGACATGCCTCCCCCTGCCCCTGAGTCCCTCACTGCCTGGGACCAACATTGCTTGCAACACCTGATGCTTGGCATGGTAAGTATGGTGTTACATAGTGGGGGAGCAACACCTACCCTGGGGCAATGCTCTGGCAACACCACCTAGTGGTGCATGTCATTGACCTCATTATCCACATTGCCTCCACATTCTGCTTATGGTATGTTGTCATCAGTGCAATGTAGGTTAATCCCTCTGGAGCCAACTTGCACAATAGGAGGAAATATTCTCTCATTTAGACAATACAAAGGAATAGCATTTACAATGGAAATTATATTTGAATATCAATATCAATTCTTGGACAACTGCCATTGCATGCCTCCAGCTGAGCTTAACATCAAACCAGATCATATCTGTTAACACTGATTTTATTCCATCAATTAGGCTATATCTGAAAGGTAAACAAAGTATCTTGTCTTTTTTTAAGGCAAGCTGAGAATCTCTTCCTTCTCCTCCAAAGAATTTCCAAAGTGTACAGACTGAACATTTCTTTGTATTTGAATTTCTTAAAGATTTGTATTAAAAATTCCAAAAGGAGGCTGGCATCGAGGATAAAGTTAGATTCAGAGGCACAATATATGAGCATTATAATTCTGCCTCCTTGCAAGTCTCAATTCAGCCATCATGCCTGAGTCATTATCCCTACAATCCCAAGTAAGTCCTACAGGAAGACATAAAAGGATTGCTCTATGCATTTCCCATAAGTTTCCCATGGGTGACAATATAACTATGGGTGCAATCCACATAGGGAGTCCTTATGGGGAGTAACTATGGGGAGTCCTTGCTCCTGTGTAAGAACAATTTACTCTGGATTGCAATATGAATTTCCCATAGGTTTTCACTAGATGGTGCAGTAACTACGGATGCACATAATGTCTCTTACGTGTTCCCGTAGTTACTCTGGACTGTAGGGTATGTCAGTGTAAAAGGTCCTGTAGTTACTCTGGATTATAGCCGAAGGGCGCAATCCAGAGTAACTATGTAGAGTCCTTGCTCTGGTGTAAGAACAATTTGCTCTGGATTGCAATATGAATTTCTCATAGGTTTTCACTAGGTAGTGCAGCAACTATGGGTACACATAAAGTCTCTTACGTGCTCCCGTAGTTACTCTGGATTGTAGGGTAAGAGTAAAATCCTAATCCACATTCCTAATCAATTTTCCAATTGTCAATTTTTGAACAATTGACAAGGCACACCATGCTGATTGGGGGGGGGGGGGGGTTCACATTCAATGACTCAAATAATAAATGACATTAATTTAATTTATTAATTTGCCAATCTCTCATGGCACTTTTGTGGACCACTCACAGCACACTAGTGTGCCATGACACACTGGTTGAAAATATAATGAAGAATTTAAAAGCTTCTTAAATGTTGAGGCTCTCAAGCATCTGAAGTTTATTGCAGTATTCTTAACGTTAAATAACTTGGGCCGTCCCTGCTCTAAACTAAAGGATGTCATGACATCATGTGGTAGTGAGTTCCTCAGCCCAGTTATGTGGTGGGGTGTGTGGGACAGTGCTGACACCTTGATGACCTGCATCTTTTCAGTATGCAATGTGAACACTCCTAACAATGTGGACAATACTGTGACACTCCTGCCCTGGGTCAATCACAGCTTTCGTAAGCAGATAAGAAAATTTTGCTATCCTTCTCCATCAGCCCATTGGTACCTGCAGTGGAGTAGAGAAAAAAAATCCTGGCCAAGCCACTTTCTGTCCTCACATGGCTTTGCATGCTATTTTTTCTCCAGTCCACTTGCCTCTGTTTTTTTCTGCATGCGTGCTTTTCAGAGGCTCATGTATATTCTCACATCGGCATCACATGCCTGATTTCAACAGGCAGCCACTTAACAGGTTTTGTTCTGTTCATCACAAGAATCTTGGAGGAGGAGAAAAAAAGAACATTGTGATTGCCACTTTCCTATGTTGACTCTAAGCAGCTGATTGGGGAAAAGAGGCAAAACAGGTGGCTCTTTGAATGGCAAGAAAGGGTGGCTGTGGTCATACTGCTTTATTTATTTATTTCCAAGCTATTGAAAGTTAAGACTACTTATTTTGGCGTATGAAGTCATATTGGATAATAACAACACTATCAGTCCAGATATGCCGAGGTTTAAATTCTATGTAACCCATCACGAGGCATGAGACGCCCAAGCCATGTGTGATTGGAGACTAGGCTGAGCATGGGATTATAGAGACCTCAAGCTAGTCTAGCGTCAGAGATTGCCATTGTTGAGCAGCTGATGACTTGTACTACCCCTGAGCCCAAAGCTGAGTTTAGAGCACAATCAGGGGTGGGCCCGGCCTGGCCCAAGATCCGGTTCGCCAGAAGTGGGAGGGGCCAGGCTGGGGTCAGGGGTCAGGGGGTGGGGCGGGGTGAGGGGCGGGCCCCAACCCCGCCGCACTGCGCATGTGCCAGGCTTGCCAGCCGCCGCTGCGACCGGCTCGCCAGTGGCCGCCAGATAGGAAGATCCGGTTCGGGCGAATAGGCCCAAACCGGCATCTGCCCACCAATGAGTACAATCCTAACCATGTCTACTCAAATGTAAACCCAATTGTGTTCAATGGGTCTTACTCCCAGGAATGTGTCTTTAGGATTGCACCCCTAGATGCTCTGGGGTCCAATTGGAAACATTTTTATGGATCCCCAGGTTCATAGCCAAGGTCTGTAGAATCTTAGAAGAAACATAAATAAAATGTATTATAGCATTTATATCACTTTGTAGAATGGAAAGCAATCAAAGCGTACACTTAAAAATGAATGGACTAACAGCACAATCCTAACCATGTCTACTCAAAAAATATGCCCTGTTGTGTTCATTAGGTTTGACATTGGGTTTTCCTAGGAAGGTATCTTTAGGACTGCAACCTTAACGGATTTAAGCACATTTCAAACAGAGTCTCACACTCTGAGCTTCTTGGAGGAAGGAAAAGTGTGACATGTGTTCTCTTTTTCCAGGACATGTCCTCTTTTAAGCTTTGTGACATGGGGAAAAAATTTCACTATCCTACTTTCCCTTGTGAGCAGACAGAATGAAATTTGTACATTCTTGAAATTTCTTGAAATTTATAAATTATATGTAATAAATTACAGGTTGAACCTCCCTATTCGTGACATTTGGTTCCAAGAACCTCTGTGATTAACTAAGGTATTTTCATGTTATACAAAGGCAATTATTTAACATGATTACAAGGCAGGCAATGTATCAAGTTCCCTTTCAAGTGGCTGCTAACTGCCACGCAAGAAGCTGAGCTCCTGCAATTTGCAAGCAGTTTCAGCTCAGAGCAATTCACAAGTGATTATTACCTGGGGGGAGGAGGGTCTCAGCCCCCCAGCTGAACAGAAACAAAACCAAAAGTTCATTAACTTTTCTAAGACAAGCTTAATTCCTGCCACATTGCTATGGTAAACAGGCTAACTTTAAGCCATTAACTGCAACATAAGGAATGCTTATTTTTCAATTTGCATATTTAAAAATTGCTTACCTGTACAGTGGTACCTCTCATAACAAAACATCTCATTACAAGAGTTTCACATAACAAGTATAAATTTCCAAGAAATCACGATTCACATAACAAGTTCCGCTTCCCTTAACAAGCAAGCACACTATGGGCACGCGTGCTATGCAGACCTGACACACCACACGGAGGATCTTTTAAAGGGCTACCAGCCAGCGCTGTTGCCTCTAACTGCCCCCAACTTGGGGGCAGTTACCTGGGGATGCCAGAGGCAGCTGCCCCTAACTGCCCCCAAGTGTCCCCACTGACAGCCTTGAACCTCTAGCAGCAACCCAGGTAAGCTTCCCAGGAAAGTGTCTTTGATTGCAGTCTCCTAACTATGGCTGCAATCCTAAAGACACTTTCCTGGGAGCAAGACACACTGAACAGAATGGGGCTTACTTTTGAGTAGACATGGTTAGGATTGTGCTCTAAGTCTACCCAGAAGTAAGCCCCATTGTGTTAAATGGGGCTTACTCCCAGGAAAGTGTCTTTAGGATTGCATCCTATGTTGACTTCATAGGATCATGCACATAGGATTCAATGCATGCTTTGAATTCAATTCCAGTATTTTGTCATCATTTTTACATCCAGTTAATATTTTTATATGAATATTTTGGGGGTTGTGGAACCAATCATCTGAGTTTCCATTATTTCCTATGGAAAATCTGCTTCACTTAAAGAGCATTTCACTTAAAGAGCATGCCGCCAGAACGAATTAAGCTCTTTATGTGAGGCACCACTGTATATGCAATAGTTTTACATTTAATAAAAAGTAATACGATTACATTAACATTAAATAATGTGTTTAAATTAAATCATGTGTTTAAAGTAACCGCATAAAAGCAATATACCGGTATATTTAGTTTTGTTTTTGGCTTTTATTTGTTGACGTCTTACATTTTTCTTGGTTGTCCTATATTTTGGGGGGCTTTTGTGGTTGACATTTAGTCACCCTGGAAAAGCCAGGAATGTTAATCTAATGCACGCAGAAGCTACCAAACCCCTCTATCCAAATTTATAAAAAGCTAGCTAGATATGAAGAGGTACAAGAACGAACCTCAGATTATCTTCTCCAGCTTGCAAGGTCCCACAATTAGACCGTGTTGGCAGATTTGCATCTCATGTAGGGTAGGATTTTAACACAAAACAACAAAATTTTTCTCCTTGAAGTCAGAGCTGTCTCATTTTGGAGCTCTTTTTCTCTCTGTGTATGAAGAGAGAAGGAGGAAAATATTAAGAGTTATTGAAAGAGACTTTCAGGTTGAATGTTGCCAAGTTATGTTGATAAGAATCAGTTTTGTTGCAGGACATTCCAGTTAGGAGGAGAATCTGCTGTCTGCTGCTTTGTCCCAAACAGTGTGATGGAAAATCCTTCTCAAAATTTAGACTTTGCTTCTTTAAATTCATCATTTTGATATTGTTATTAATATTATCCCTCTCTCTATGAAGTAATAATTATTGTTTATATAGTACTAGCGAAAAGGGTACCCGCGTTGCGGGTGTAACATTTCCCCCTATGTAATCCACCCATGGCGCAGAAACACCCCATGCGCTTCATCCCCCATGTGCATCATGCCCCATGCGCATCGTCCCCCCATGTGCAATGTCCCCTCATGCACAACTTTCTCCCATGCGCAACTTCCCCCACGCACAACTTTTCCCCATGTGCATCTTCCCCCCATGCGCATCCTCCCCCCATGCGCATCATCCCCCCATGCGCATCATCCCCCATGTGCAACTTTCCCCATGCACATCAACCCCAATGTGCAACTTTCCCCCATGCGCAACTTCCCCATGCGCAACTTTCCCCATGCGCATCATGACCCCATGTGCATCATATCCCCACGCGCATCATGTCCCCATGTGCAACTTCCCCCCACGCGTATTACCCCCCGTGCGCATCATCCCCCCATACGCATCATCCCCATGTGCAACTTCCACTCATGCGCAATTTTCACCCATGAGCAACTTCCCCATGCACATCATCCCCTCATGTGCAACTTCCCTCCATGCGCATCATCCGCCGATGCGCAACTTTTCCCCATGCGCAACTTCTCCCCATGCGCAACTTCCCCTCATGCACAACTTTTCCCATTTGCATCATCTGCCGATGCACAACTTCCCCAATGCGCAACTTCCCCCAATGCGCAACTTTTCCCCATGTGCAACTTCCTCCCGTGCGCAACTTCCCCTGTGCGCAACTTCCCCTCATGCGCAACTTTCCCCAAGCGCATCATCTGCCAATGCGCAACTTCCCCCATGTGCAACTTTCCCCCATGTGCAACTTCCCCCCGCGCGCATTACCCCCCGTGCGCATCATCCCCCCATACGCATCATCCCCATGTGCAACTTCCACTCATGCGCAATTTTCACCCATGAGCAACTTCCCCATGCACATCATCCCCTCATGTGCAACTTCCCTCCATGCGCATCATCCGCCAATGCGCAACTTTTCCCCATGCGCAACTTCTCCCCATGCGCAACTTCCCCTCATGCACAACTTTTCCCATTTGCATCATCTGCCGATGCACAACTTCCCCAATGCGCAACTTCCCCCAATGCGCAACTTTTCCCCATGTGCAACTTCCTCCCGTGCGCAACTTCCCCTCATGCGCAACTTCCCCTCATGCGCAACTTTCCCCAAGCGCATCATCTGCCAATGCGCAACTTCCCCCATGCGCAACTTTCCCCCATGCACAACTTTCCCCTGAGCGCATTACCCCTGTGCGCATCATCCCCCATGTGCAACTTCCACCCATGCGCAAATTTCACCCATGCACATATTCCCCTCATGCGCAACTTTCCCCCATGCGCATCATCCGCCGATGCGCAACTTTTCCCCATGGGCAACTTTCCCCCATGCGCATCAACCCCCATGCGCATCATCCCCATGCGCAACTTTCCCCCATGCTCAACTTTCCCCCATGCGCATCATCCCCCATGTGCAACTTCCCCCATGCGCAACTTCCCCCATGCGCAACTTCCCCCATGCGCATCATCCGCTGATGTGCAACTTCCCTCATGCGCAACTTCCCCATGCGGAACTTCCCCCATATGCAACTTCCCCCCATGCGCAACTTCCCACATGCACAACTTTCCTCTCATGCGCAACTTTCCCCATGTGCATCAGTCCCCCATGCAAAACTTCCTCCATGCACAACTTCCCCCATGCACAACTCCCCCCATGAGCATCATGCTCCCATGTGCAACTTTCCTCCATGCGCAACTTCCCCCCATGCGTAGCATCCTCGCCAGTGCAACCTGTTCCTCCAGAAAACATCCCCCAGTGCACCAGGGTCTGAGCACCATATTGGCTGGATGTTATTCAGTCTCCCATGTTAAGTATAGGACAGAAACACGTTGCCCCCTTTTCAGCCACTGAAGGGTTAAATTTCTCCAGATGGTTCTTGGTGGGTGTTCAGGGGACAGAAGGAACTCCCAGAATTCCATGCTTCAGGCCCAGCAGTTGGGGAGGAATGTTGCTGAGTCAGCAATTCTCAATGCAAAGTATAGGGAGGAAAATGCATTGCACCCCTTTTCACCCCCTTCTGGTTGGAATTTCTGAAAACCGGTTCTTAGTGCACCCCTCCCTCATGGAAGGAACACCCACCCCAAATTTCACGCTTCTAGGCCCAGCGGTTTTGGCAGGGCGGTGATGAGTCAGTCAGTGAGTCAGTGAGTCAGTGAGTGACTTTTCTCTTTTATATATATAGATGATACGTTTGCATGGAGGGTTTACAACTAGATATTAAGCTCTAGTGAATCACACAGATCTTCCATTGGAATACGCTCTTCAGTACAAATCCAATGACATATAAAATGATGGGGGTACTGCATACCATTACAAAGTTCCCAGGTGAAGCCAAAATGGAGGAGAATGAAGCTCTTTTGGAGGACACCTGGACAGGAGGCTAAAAAAGAGGACAAATCTGGAAAAATCCGTTCATAGGGTCACCCTGTAAGTTGCTGGTGAGCAAACCAGCAGGAAGCAAACCACGAAGGGAGGAAAGACTTCTTGCTTTCCTCTTAGGTTGGGAAACACAAATAGTGACCAGAGATGGGAATGTCATGCAATCTGTATCACTTCCATTGACAAAAATGAATCTTGACAAATGTTTAAACAAACTGATTGCGTCGTTGGAAATCACGCACCTATGTCCCCCTTCACCTGCCTCTTATGCAAACTTTCCTGATTTTGTGAACAACATTGTGTAAAAGTACTACAGCAAAGAAAGGAGCAGAGTTTACCAGTTTATCTGGAGGGTGGGGCAAAGAGATGATTAAGAGATACAAAATCTCAATAGGAAAGCAGGAAATGTTTTACAGAACACCTCCACATTGATATAGGGAAAACACTTGATTCTGGAAAGAAGGAAGTCCACTGACAACTTATAAATGATTCTCCGAAATATGCTGTTTCATAAGGAAAACATGTTTCTTGTGACATATGATGTAATAAAGATATATTAAATCACACCACTTTAGGACTTCGTTCCTATACAGTACCTTGCCTGGGAGTAAGCCCCACTGAACACAACAGGAGTGATTTCTGAGTAGGTCCAGTGGTGGGCTCCAGCAGGTTCGCACCTACTCTATAGAACTGGTTGTTAATGAGAGATAGGACAAATAAAGTTTTAAAATAGCCATTAAAAAGTGGCTGCCAGATTGGCATAGAACCGGTTGTTAATTTCTTTGAACCCCATCACTGAGTAGGTACATACAAGATTGTGGTGTTAGTCAATGTTACAATGGCTGCAATCCTAACTGCACTTTCCTGGGAATAATGGAACCTACTTCTGAGTAGACACTGTTATGATTATTCTCAATGTTGCATTAGTTTTATACCACATTCGGAGAGCAATCCAGACTTACCTCTAGGCAGGGGTCTCCAAACTTTCAACTTGAGGGCTCCTGGACCTTTGACAAGCTTGTAAAAGAGGGAATTTCAGCAGGTGCTGCTTGTGACCTGTGAGATGAAAAGCTGCATCTGCTGAAATGTCCTCTTCTGCACATATGTTAAAGGTCCTGGAGCCCTGAAGTTGAATGTTTGGAGACCCCGGCTGTGGAGTATCAAAAATGTAAAGTATGTTTGTGCCTGTTTGGAGTCGTGGAGGCTGGCACAGGGACATGCACTGACATCCCTGAGACAAATCTGGTCCAAGGTATAGGCCAATACAGAGCAGCTGGTGAAGGGTGCTGGGAAGGGTAGGATGGAGAGTTTTGGAGGGGATGGACAGGTGGAGGGTAGACAGGTGACTAGGTGGGACTGGCCTCCTCCATTTAGGCTGGATCCTATCCTACTGCCAACCAATTCTGTATGACATCTGGCTGCTTAGATCTACCCCAGCGGATCTACTCCTCAAGGGTGTCCAAGCCCTGGCCCAAGGGCCACGTGTGGCCCACAGCAAGCCTGAATGTGGCAAGACCCCTCTATCCGGCCCTTGGGCAAGCCTTGTAAGCCTCTCCAATACATTCCTATATGTAAATTTATTCAAATTTGAAATGTAAATTAGTTTTTGGGCCCCCATCACAGTGTCAGAGAGATGATGTGACCCTCCTGCCAAAAAGTTTGGACACCCAAACTGTATAGATCCAAGTTTATAAATGGTGTGATCCAAGTAACCCCCTTGAAGTGTCTGCCACATGATAGGGAGTAAAGGGAAATAAATCCCCTTGGAGTTCTGCAGGATCTTCCTTCTCTTCCGTGCTGGATACAGCATAGTCCAGCTGACCTGCCTGTTCCAGCACTTGTTAGGATTGGGTTGTTGTAGGTCATATTAGATCCAACATCTTGTTTCCATAGTGGCTAATCAGATGCATAACGGCAATCGGATGAAAATGAAGGCAATTTGTTAGCAATGAATAGATTGTCTCTGAACACGGTTGTTTCATTTAGCAATTATGGTTAATAGTCCTTGATAGATCTTCCATAAATTTGTTTAACTTGTCTAATTCCCTCCAAATAGTCCACCTGTCCTACAGTTAAACCTAAGTACAGTACATGTAATGGGAAAAAGCAGTTAATAAAGAGAAAGAACCACATATTGAAACAGTGTAACATAAATATTTTGAAACAAATACTGTACATATTCATTGGTTCGTAGCACTGTCTGAATTTCCTTCCTCTTCCTTTCTTTATCTCTGCTTATGTTTTCATTTGTAAAAACCCCTAAGGGTAAGAACCTGCAGTCTCATTCATATAACTTACTAGCGACAACGTACCAACGTTGCGGGAGTAAAATTCCTCACATACATCAACCCCCCATGCACATGGTCCCCCCACACGCCTCATCCCCCCCATGTGCATTGTCCCTCCCATGCGCAATACCCCTGTACAACATCCCTCATGTGCACCCTCCTCCCATGCTCACTCTCCCTCCATGCACACTATCCCCCTTGTGCACCATATGCAACACCCCCATGTGCATTTTCCCCCATGCGCATCATTCCCCATGTGTAATTACCACCCCCATGTGCATCATTCCCCCCTGCACACCATCACCCCTGTGCACCCTTCCTCCCAGCGCATCAGCTGGATGTTGATCAGTCTTCAATGTTAAGTATAGGATAAATACACGTTGCACTCTTTTTCAGCCACTTAAGGGTTACATTTCTCAAGATCAGTTCCTGGTGGATGTTGATGTCACAGAAGAACACCCCAAATTTCATGCTTCTAGTCCAGAGGTTGGGGCAGAGTGTCCCTCAGTCAGGTATTCTGCAATGTAAAGTATAGGGAGTCTGGAAGAGCAACTAGTCAGAGGAGATACAAATGGACCTTTTACACCTCACTTTGTCAGAGGAAGAGGACGAAGCGGGGCGGCTTGGGTGCCTCTAAACTTGCCTGGACAATGCGAAGAGATGATGCGTGAGGAGGAGCAGGAGGGATCAGGGATGGACAGGGTGGATTGGCAGAGGTATGGAGAGATTTTAAGACAGGAGAGACATCCCCCAAGGGAATGACTTAAGGGCAGGGTGACCAGATACCCAAACCTCAAAAGGAGGACAAGGTCTCAGATTTCTCTCAGCCTGGCCTTTCTGGCGGACACTGACACATTTGTCTTCTCACAAGTAAAGCTACAATATTGGGCACTTTCACTTTCCCATAGTGAATTTCTCAATGCATATTTTTGATTTTTAGTTTTTTGGCCATAACTTTGAATAGGTAGGAGGTATTTCAAAACTGATTTTTGCATGAGAATCATGGAGAATCCATGGAGCCAGAGGGGGCGGACATGCCAGACACCTTTTCAACCCCTCCCCACTGCCCGTGAACACAGGGAGGAAAATGCGTTATGCCCTTTTTTACCCCCTTCTGGTTGGAATTTCCAAAAACAGTTTCTTAGTCACCATCATGTGTCACTATCACACCAACCGTGTCACCATCACAGAAGGAACACCCTCCCCAAATTTCAAGCTTCTAGGCCTGGTGGTTTTGGCTGGGCATTGATGAGTCAGTCAGTGTCAGTCAGTCAGTGAGACAGTGAGTGACTTTTCGGTTTTATATATCTAGAAGATGCTCTATAAATACTAGCAAAATAATTATAGGATGTAAGAAGAATCTGAAATGAATCACTGCAAAAAATCCCCTGAGTCCAAAGTCCTGTGTCCAACTAGATGATTCAGGGAAGTCCACAGGGAGTCTACGAAAGCAACACACCTTCTTCTGTTCATCTCTCAACACAAAGATAGCAATTCTATCCATACTTTCCATATTGCTGAGAAGACATATGTGTTCTAAGTGTACTGAACATGAAGGTTCCACTGATCACAACTTACAGAAGTTTACAGACTTTGGTATCTCCTCCTCTGCGAATTGGCTCTTCATTCCATTTTAAATCCACCAACATTAGCAACGCAATCACAATTGCATGGTGGACACAAAAATACAGTGGCGCCTCACATAACAAATTTAATTTGTTCCGGAGGCATGTTTATTACGTGAAATGTTCTTTACGTGAAGCGGATTTTTCCATAGGAAAAAATGGAAACTCAGATGATTGGTTCCAGAACCCAAAAATATTCATATAAAAATATTAACTGGATGTAAAAATGAGATCAAAACACTGGAATTGAATTCAAAACATGCATTCAATGTGCATGATCCTATGACGTCTACTTAGGCTGCAGTCCTAAAGACTCTTTCCTGGGAGTAAGAACCATTTAACACAACGGGACTTACTTCCGGGTAGACATGGTTAGGAGGCTGCAAGTAAAGACACTTCCTTTTGCAATCCAAGACACTTTCAAAGTGTCTCCCCACTTTCTCCTCCTCTCCATCCTGAGCCTCTCTCTCCCTTGCTCTCTTCTGCCTAGCCCTGAGCTGCTTCCCTCTTCTCCACTGCTCTTCTCTCCCTCTGCCCAGTGGACACCCGGCCACAGGAGGAACAGCGTGGAAGTGTTGCTTTTGCTATGGGCAGGTGCGCTAGGCAACCCTGATGCTTTTTAAAAGGGCTGCCGGCCAGCACGTCTAACCCCAACTGCCAGTGAGTGTATTTGTTACGTGAAGCACAGTTTGCTATGTGAAGCAGAATCCTAGAGAAATTTTTGGTTTTTATGTGGAACATACTTTATGTGAGGTGCCACTGTATATGTAAAGGAAGAAGTGTCTTTATCTTGTCTGTCCAAAACCTCTTGCCTATCACTTATGTTGGGTGATTCTGAGTTCTTATTCTACAAGGCTGTGTCTGGGGTGGTGACATAGTGTGACATATTGGTGTCACTTCCAGGTTCTTCCAGAGAAAGAGATGATGGTGGTTTTGGATGCATCGTTCTTCCCAGATCTAGTGGGCTGCTGCTCCTGGCACATCTGGAGCCAGGATGTGCTGCTTTGGCATAACTGGAGTTGTGCTTTACTGGGAACAGCTGTCTGGGTTGCTTAGTTCTTCCTAGCACTGTGCTCTGCATCCTTCCTTCACCCCCTTCTGGTCCCAAATGCTACAGCAGCAGAAAAGCAATACCTGAAAGGGGAAAGGACTGTCTCCAGCATACATTTTCTGGCTCTCACCCCCTGAGTGGGAATGCAAGCAGGCATCTGTCAGTCTTGAGAGACTATGGTATCGTGCTCGGTGCTACATATGCTGCATGCAAAGCACGAAGGCTTGGGTTAGATTGATATGGAGGATATGCTGCAGTGTTACCCAAGCAGCAAATCCCCCCTCTCCATGCCACTGAAATAGTCCAATGGAAAGGCAGAGCCAATACGATTGGTTCCAGCTGTGTCGCAGAGCTGGGCTAAGGACAGGAGCTCACTCTGTCTTGTCGGGACCAACCTGGGTCTTGAACCCTAGCCTGCTGGTTAACAGGCACAGTGTCTTAACCACTTGCACCACTCACAGCCCTATTGAGAGTGCAAGACAGGGTGATCATATGAGTGAAAATTTCCTGATTTGTCCTCTTTTTTAGCCTCCTGTCTGGATGTCCTCCAAAAGGGCTTCAAGATCCTCCATTTTGGCTTCATTTTGGAACTTTGCAATGGTGTGCAGTATCCCATCATGTCATAGGTCGATGGATTTGTATTGAAGAGTAGAATCCAATGCAAAAATCAGTTTTGAAATATTTCTTTCCTATACAACGTTATGGTGAAAAAGCTAAAAATAAGAAAATATGCAGTGAGCACTATGGGAAAGTGAAAGTGCCCAATATCACAGCTTTACCCATGAGTAAGCAATTGTGCCATTGTCCACCAGAAAGGCCAGGTTGAGAGGAATCCAAGACCTTGTCCTCCTATAGAGGTTTGGGCATCTGGTCACCCTGGAGAGGGTACCATATACTTGGGTCTAGGGTCAAAAAGGGGATCCTGCAAGTCAAAGGGAGCCATAAAAGGGGCCCTAAGAAGCCACATTTATCTTTGAAGGGAGAAGGGAAGGAACTCAAAAGAAACTGTGCATCTTCTGATAAAAGTTTGCAGAAGTGGTATTTGCAGTATTGCAGCAGCAGCAACAACAACATTTTTATTGTTATTATTTATCATTGTCTCATTTCTCCCTGTTAAAAATTGCACAAGGCAACCTACAATATTTCAAGTTTAAATTGTAATTCAAATAAACTGTATAAAAGTAACCATATAAAAATTACTGGCTATACCTGTTATCCACAGGAGATACATTGCTGATCCCCTGCAAATCCCAGAAACTGGGGTAAAGCAGATCCATATGTCTGCTTCCCCCTTCAATCCATTGCCTTTGTACATCATCATAACAGCCATGCAAAATGTCTGTTGCTTTAACAAACAAGCCGTCTTCTTATAATTATGGCTCTTGTTTTAATAGACAAGCAGGCAGGAAGGCAGACGCTAGAGCAGTGTGCAAATGTTTCCAGGAATTAGGAAACTGATGTTTGCTCTTAGACTCTTTCTAGCCTGCCTGCTTGTCTGTTAAAGGAATAAACGTACAGTACAGGATAGAAATTGCAACAGGCAGCCTGCCTGCTTGTTAGGTTAAATTAAAAGACATTTCATGAAGCTGTAGTGAAGGTAACAGGCCATGGTTGAGCCATGAGGGGTGGGAACCATGGAGAAATGGATCTGCAGACTGTGGGAAGCCTCTACAACTAAAGAAATCAGCAGATGGAAAATTAAACTGATTTAACTTAAATTAAGCCTAACTTGCACTGGAACAGGCAGGCTGGCATGCCTGCAAAGACACACGTTTGGGGCTGCTGCTGCATCAGCCTGAGGCAAAGGAAAACTTTTCCCCTGACCCAGTGATGGGATTCAAATATATTAACAACAGGTTCTATGTCCTCATAACCTAAATTAACAACAGGTTCTATGTCCCATTAGTAACTGGTTCTCAGAACCAGGCGCTCATTAGCGAAGGGTTCTATAGAACCTGTGAGAACCCCCTGAAGCCCACCACTTCACCTTACCCCAAGTAAAACTGCAGCAGCCCCAAAGGAGCTACTGATTTGGGTTTCCAAAATTAGTGGTACAAATCAGAGCAGCCCACCTAGAAATACCCTGGGATGCCCTGGAAGATGGCCTAGATCAGGTTAACTACCAGGTGCGGACCCCCATCTCCTGCACTGCACCCACAGACCTATTCCCAGTCCAGCCCACACTCTCCTGCACTCGAACAGTTCCCTCCCACCTCTTCATTGCCTCCCAACCCTACCCAGGATTAGGGTTGCCATAATTCTCTTGCAAAAAATCAGGACAGGACCCTCTGTCGCATTTGCTAGTATGTGAACATAATCCCCCAGAATTGGGATTGTCCCTCTTTTTTGGGACATATGGCAACCCTTCCTAGGATGCTTCCAGAGAATGACTCTGGCTGCAACTGAGCACTCTGTTTGGCAGTGGAACAGACTGCCAAGGTACGTGGTGGACTCTCCCTCACTGGGGATCTTCAAGCAGAGGCTCGACGAGCACCTGTCGGGGATGCTCTAGGAGGATTTCCTGCTACAGGCTGGGGGTTGGACTAGATGACTTACTTGGCCCCTTCCTACTGGGTCCTTCCAACTCTGTGATTCTATGATTCTACGACAGCTTCTGTCCTAATTTCAGTACACTCATCTCCTCCTTTGTTCCCTACGAGGAAAGGAATTCTGCTTTTCTTCTGCATGTTTTCATTCTGGGGAAGGACAACCTTGACTTATGAGTCAGTCTGCATCAGGTTTGCTCTCAGTTATGAACTTTACAAAGTTCAAAAGTGTTCTGAACTATGGAGCACAAAACTGTTTTGAAAAGAACTGGTCCGATGGCTGGTGCTCCGGGTGAAATATAGATCCAAGGTTAAGGGAGCTTCCTCCCTCTTTTGACCTTCTTGAGGGTCTAAACAGAGATTAATTCTGCCTTTTTGTTCCAAGGCCTCATGAACTTTCACTTCTTGTCTAACTTTGTTGGCTGGCAGATGAAATTAAGAGGATAATCTGTCATCAGGACCAGTGGCATTGCTAGCTCATCTGTTACCGGAGGCTGTTTCCCCATCTCCCCAAATTTCAGCCCGCCCTGCCCTATGGCTCAGCCAAAGGCAAGGAGAATCTCTTCCCCTTATGATGGGGAGAACCATTACAGCCCAAATGGTTTTACTGAATCTGTGCTACCCTACCAAAATCAGTGGCACAAATTTGAGCAATCCAGGGCTGGCTCTAGCTGCCTGTGAACAAGATTAGGATCTGGCACTTATTCTGTCCTCACCTCCTGCTCCCTGGCTGCCCATCCATGGGAATGCTCACTCCCCACCCTGGAACATCTCTCTTCTGTTTCCTCCCCTCTGTCCTATGCCCTTACCAGATCCCTTACATTTCAGTGGTGGGCTTCAGGGGGTTCTCACAGGTTCTATAGAACCCTTTGCTAATGAACACCTGGTTCTAAGAACTGGTTACTAATGGGACATAGAACCTGTTGTTCTATGGACATAGAACCTGTTATTAATTTAGGTTATTAGGACATAGAACCTGTTGTTAATTTATTTGAATCCCACCACTTGCTGAACTCAGCCAATGCAAATCTACTGTTTCTCAGTGCCCACAGCTGTTTCAGGAGGAGGGCACACATCCATGCACCGGCTGACAGATAAGTATGTAGTCTATCAGTGAGTTATAGGCCCGTTAATGAAATGCTGTAGAGCAGTGATTTTCAACCAGTGTGCCATGGCCACGCGGGAGTTTGGAAAATTTATTTATTTCTTTATTAAATCAACATCATATATTAATAGGGCTATTGAAGAATTGAATCCTTCACAAGCAGCATGGTGTGCCTTGTCAATTGTCCAAAGATTGATGATGTGCCTGGACAGTTTTAGTACCTGCTTTAGTTGGTGTGCCATGAGATGAAAAAGATTGAAAATCATTATTGTAGAGCTATATCATGGTGCTCAAGAACATGTGAAACTGCCTTCTGCTGAATCTGGTTCATTGAAGCCCAGGAGCGCCATACATAAGGCCTGGGAATCAGATGTGGCCCACAGAAGTTCTTTAGGTTGCATGATAATCTAGGTAATCTCTCCTAGTACCATCATCAGTCTCTCGAAGCTGATGAACTGCAATGTTATCAATTGGCTGAAGCAGTGGTATTGGGGCAGCCCAATTCGCATGCAGACCATCCTTTCAGTGGTGTCTTGAACATAAGATCACGATCTGTGCATTTTCTTTATTGTTATTTGTCACTAGTGAGTTCCTGTGGGGAAAAGGTGATAGTCACTTGCTTAATGACATCACTTCTGGCCCTCAGAAAGGGGCCATAAATGCTATTAGATTTGCTGTATGGATGTAGTGTGATCTAGTCCACTCCTGATCTAGTCCACTATATTTTATTCAGATTGACACCTGCTTTCCAAGATTGTTCCTGTCCTTGCCCTACAATCCAGAGTAACTACAGGAGCACATAAGAGACATTATGTGTACCCATAGTTACTGCACCATAGTGAAAACCTATGGGAAATTCATATTGCAATCCAGAGTAAATTGTTCTGACACCAGACCAAGGACTCCCCGTAGTTACCCTGGATTGTGCCCTTATTCTCTTTATCTGTAGATCCTGGGATTGGATCTGGGCTCTTCCGCTTGAAAAGCGTGTCCTGTTCCAACAGAATGTCCCAGTTATTAAAGCATGTGATGTCAAACTGGAATGGTCACATGTGGTCAAATTCTGGATGGAGAGGAGATGCAGACAGACACAACATAGATAAGTGATTTTCAGTCTTTTACAACTCATGGCACACTAACAAGGTCCTAAAATTGTCCAGGCACACCATCAGTTTTTGGACAACTGACAAGGCATACCATGCGTTGATTGGAGGTTCACACTCCCATTGGCCCTACTGACAAATGATCCTTTCCTCAGTGTCACACCTGCAGACCATTCATGGCACACCATGAATTGCTGCCATAGATACACCATAAATCATATAGGCCAGCAGGGAGGGTGAGTTCAAAAATTTTGTGGATTGTTTTACAAGGCTGCGTGTTTGCCCACCTAGTTGGCATCCATAAGGACAGGCTTACAGGAAGAGACAATGTTTGAATCTTTGCCCAGCTCTGCGTTCTGCAGAGTCATTTATGGTCCCAGTGACGTGGATGAACCACCCACACCTTCATATAGAGCAGGAGCCTCCAAGGTTTATGGCAGGAGGGCCACTTCATCTCTCTGACACTGTCGGGAGCCAGAAAACTAATTTACCTTTCAAATTTGAATACATTTACATAAATTTACATACAAGAATGTTTTGGAGTGGATTATAACGCTTGCCCAAGGGCCAGATAGAGGGCCACAATGAGGCTCGCCAAGGGCCATACCTGGCCCTCGGACCTGAGTTTGGAGACCCCTGATCTAGAGTGTGGCTTCTTCACGGCTGCTGCTTAAGATGCCAAATAGCAGGGAGATGCTTTTTTCAATCTGCATGAATCTTCTGAATTGTGCAACCAGGAAATTTTTGCATCAAGATGTTTCCCATCTATGAACCATTAAGCTGTGACTGATCTACTCTGCTGCCTCCTGGCACTCCCTTGTCCTAAGGCAACTTTCTTCTCAAAAAAATCCCAGCTCTTCTATCTGCTTCCTCATCCCACAGCTGAAAGGGTGCTTGGCACCAGACTTTGACACAATTGCACATTTTTTCTAAGGAAACTGGATCAGCCTCCTTCAGCTGATCAACACCCCTCTGAGAGTCACACTAACACCTCCTCTCTTATCATCCCAGGGGCTGGCTGGCTTCATAAGAAGCCTTGCAGCGCACACAGGTGGTGGACAAGCTGCTGATCTTTCTGTGTGTGTTGGGAGAGATAAAGTGTGTATGTATTTAGGGACATTCCTCACTTCTCTCTTCTAGCTGAACGCATTTTCCTTTGCAAATCTCACCCTCTCCTTGATTCCCATTACTTTGCTTAACGTTGAAATCTATTCCTTCCATCCAGCCTACAACTTCTTTTGAGATTTTTCAGCAAACGGTTGCTTGATGTTTGGGTGTGTTAAATATATTTTCTGATTCCTGAAGCTGCGGAGTGATTTTTTGCACTGTTAACCATACCTGGCACTGTTTCTCTTTTCTGGTGTGCGACACTAAAATAATCTTTTTGTCGTTCATTTTCCAAATCTTGGCACTTCTAATACACTGCAACTATTAGCTTCTTTTTTGTTACATATTTTGGATTTTGTCATTTATTTATATTTCTCCGAATTTCCCTTCTTGGCTTGTAAATAATAATTTTCTCCCATTTTTTTTACAAATAGAATTTTTTTTGCTTTTTCAAAGTCAGAGGTGGGCTATTCCCTTGCATTGGGACTTATTACACCCTTTGAACCTTTCCCTTTTTAATTCTTAATTTTTTTTAACTTATAATATTTTTAAAATATTAAAAATATTTTTAAATAGAATATTTTATAAATATTAACTTAATATTTTTTTAACTTGATTCTTGCACTGGTGGTTTTATTGCTGCTTGAAGTTTTCCATTTCCTTCACTCATCAAAGGCTTAACTGCGGGGCTGTGGAGTGGGGTGAGGGGAGCATAACTGCAAAATGTCTCAGGGAGGTAACTTAGACATTTTCAAGCCGGAGATGCTAACTTTCAGCTTATGGGACTATGGTGTCTTTGGCCTCATGCTGTTGATCTCAACCAGCATTGGCCTCTTTTATGCCCTTGCCAAAGGAGGGCAGAAGACCTCAGATGACTTCTTCACGGGGGGCCGGCAGATGTCAGCAGTTCCTGTGGGCCTCTCGCTCTCCGCCAGCTTCATGTCAGCCATCCAGGTGCTGGGGGTTCCTGCTGAAGCATATCGATATGGCATGAAGTTCTTATGGATGTGTCTGGGGCAGGTACTAAACACATTCCTCACTGCCTACCTCTTCCTGCCTGTCTTTTACCGCCTGGGGCTCACGAGCACATATGAGGTAAGAGAACTTCAGGGGTTGACAGATAGTGTGTTTGTGAGTATGAGTGTGCACATATGTGTTTGCTATGCATTCTCTCATTTACTTTTATTCAAATGCCTATCAATTAGAGAGAGTGCCATGAAAACATTAAGAAGGAACATGTTGATAGTTGCATTTGCACTAGCTCAGTGGTACCCAAACGGTATGTCTGGTGGGTTGTGAAAATGAAAATATATTGTTGGAAGGCATGTCCAAAGGAAAAGTTCCTTTGTGTAACACTGAAATACATGTCACAAAGGATACTGGAAAGCAAATATTCAGTCTAGGTCCAACAGCATCTCCCTATATCGCATCCTCCCAAGAGGAACCATTGTGAGAATCTGGTAAATTTATTGTACAATGTGTCACTTTATGTCACAATATGTCACTTTCAGAATTCACATATCGTATACACAAAATATACTGATTTCTAGGCTCTTTGCCTTAAAGGATTTGGTATGCTGGTATTAGCAGGCCTCCATCAGTCTTGAGAGACTATGGTATCATGCTCAGCACTGCATACGCTGCATGCGAAGCATGAGAGCCTGGGTTAGATTGTTATGGAGGATAGGCTGTTACCCAAGCAGCAAATCCCCCCTCTCCACGCCACTGAATTAGTCCAATGGAAAGGCAGAGGCAATACAATTGGATCCAGCTGGCGTCACAGAGCTGGGCTAAGGACAGGAGCTCACCCTGTCTTGTGGAGCTGACCCGGGTCTCGAACCCTGGCCTGCTGGTTAACAGGCACAGTGACTTAACCACTTGCGCCACCCACACCCATATGCTGGTATGATACCATATGCTGGTATGATATGCTGAGAAATATCAAAGTGTATCTTTTGAGCAATTTTTAGCTCAGACATACTGAGAAAACTTGGTTTGAATAAAATCCTCCAGAGGGTCAGATGTGGCTCCAGGGCTGGCGTTTGGAAACGCTTGAATTACAACACAGTGTGTGAAGCAGGTTAGCCCTTGGACTGGGTTTGCCTAAAAGTCAAAATTGCACTCAGATGAGAGAAGTTCCATCTTATTCTCACTCCATATCATCATCACTACCACCACCATCATCAGGAGATTTTGCACCTCACTAATAAGAAGTCTTTGGTTATAATAGAATATGAATCAACTGATTGGCAGCACAAAATTGTGAGATTCTGTAACTTGGGATAGAATATGCTAATACTGACCTGATTCACACTCAAAGTGTCTCCCAGAAAGCCTGACAAAACCAACAGTTTCATGTGACACCTTAAAGACTAAGGTCCATATCCTAAAATCAAATTAAACCCTTTTTCCGGAGCAGTTAAGGTGACTTTCCATAAGATAACACTAGCGGGTGACGTAACTGCGTGGACCCGTAACTGCTCTGGGTTTTGCCTTAAGACTCACAATGGCAAAAGTGTTGTGGGCGAGAAGAACATACTTCTTCATATCCATCTTGAAAATGTAATTTGTAAGCAACTACTGAGAATAATTTTTCCAACCTTCATTCAGACCTTTTGTAAACACATGTGTGCTCATTGGGGTACCAGGATAAATCATATGGCTTCCTGAGCAAATACTATTTTATGGCAAACCCAGGATTATCTTGCATAATATGTGAAAAGAGCTCTTTGTGACATGAAATATCTGGGATGATGAGATTTCTATTTCTCCTGCCATTGTCATTATGGAATGTGTTAGTTGCTAAAGTACCAAAGACTCCGTCTCTGAGGTTTCTCCTGCAGGTGTCTTCAGACAGATAACACATCATGAGTATTTAATTGTGACTGTAACAGCACATCTATCTCCCTGGCTGCATTCATCATATCTGGACCACTTTGGTGGTGTTGCATTCCCCTTAACCCACCCTTCAAAGTGGACCAAGACATATTTGTCCACTGGTGAGTAAACACACATGAGTTGCGCCTATCGGTTTCCAGAGAGGCCAACACACTTGCCTTTTCAGATACAGTATCAGCTTCTCAATTTTCTGACCCACCAAAAATCAGGTCTTGGGACTAGGTAGAATAGTTTCTGCAGACAGAATGATGGACTTTGCTACGGTTGCTTCAAACATATAAAGGACAAAGACTGTTTACAGAGGGATGCCCAGCAGCACAACACAATCTGGAAAGGTTAAAGTGTCCAGAAATAAGAGGATCTAGCCAAAAGGGGGGAAGCAAAGACTTTATTTCCCCATTCCAGATGGTCCTTGTGTTTTTTAGGAACACTTCTATTTCATTGGTACCTATCATAGCAAGCGCCTCACATTACAAGCATTTCACATAACAAGTAAAAATTTCCAAGAAATCTTGCTTCACATAATAAGTTCCACTTCACTTAATAAGCAAGCACGCTATGGGCACGTGTGCTATGCAGCCCTGACGTTCCATGCAGAGGCTCTTTAAAAGGGCTGTCGGCCAGTGCTGCTGCCTCTAATTGCCCCCAACTTGGGGGCAGTTGCCTGGGGGTGTCAGAGGCAGCTGCCCCTAACTGCCCCCAAGTGCCCCCACCGGCCACCTTGAACCTCCAGCAGCAGCCCAGGTAAGCCTCCCAGGAAAGTGTCTTTGATTGCAGCCTCCTAACCATGTCTACGCAGAAATAAGCCCCATTGTGTTAAATAGGACTTACTCCCAGGAAAGTGTCTTTGATTGCAGCCTAAGTAGACTTCATAGGATCATACACATTGAATGCATGTTTTGAATTCAATTCCAGTGTTTTGTCATCATTTTTACATCCAGTTAATATTTTTATATGAATATTTGGGGGGTTTTGGAACCAATTGTCTGAGTTCTCATTATTTCCTATGGGAAAATCCACTTCACTTAAAGAGCATTTCACTTAAAGAGCATGCCTCTGCAACAAATTAAACTCTTTATGGGCACAATCCAGAGTAACTACGTGGAGTCCTTGCTCCGGCGTAAGAACAATTTGCTCTGGATTGCAATATGAATTTCCCATAGGTTTTCACTAGGTAGTGCAGCAACTATGGGTACACATAAAGTCTCTTACGGGCTCCCGTAGTTACTCTGGATTGTAGGGTCTGTGAGGCACCACCGTATAAGAAGAATCAAGGCATGATTCCTTGAATCAAGCATGAACCTATTTCATTCTTAAGGTTTAGAATCCACCACTGCATCTGCTCCAACAGCCTCTATTTTCTGGCCCCCCTTCCTGGAAATGTCTGATTATTTTTTCCCTTTATGGGAGGTACCTTGTTGAAGTTTGATCCATAGGTGTGCTCACATTGCTGTGGTTCTTCATAATTCAGCTCCTACCTGTGGATTTTGGGACAGTAAGTACTCCAGGGAGATGTGTACACATGATGCATCTTTTCTCTAGCACACATACACATGGGTTGACACTTAGGAACCAAGTCGTGCATAGCTTGCTTTTTCCTCCACGCCTGCAGTCTCCTGATCTGTTGTCAGTCTGTTGAACAGTTGATAACGGTAACTGATAATTATGTTTTCCTAGCATATCTTTAACTCAAAGAACAAACAGCATTGTGATGTTTAATCCATGGAGGACAGACAATTTCAGGGTGAATTAGTTCAGGCGTCAAAAAACCTTGGGCTTCTTTCCATTTCATTCATGCTCCAAAAAGTGCAGGAATTGAAATTGAAGGTGGTCACCTGAAATCTCCTACCTTGTTAAGTTGACTTTCTACAGTCTTGTATATGATGCTGTTTCCAGCTCAACTCATCTACACTTTCCCTTAACCTCAATTAAACTGGGGAGGGAATGGGATGCATTGAGTAGGTGTTTCCCTAACTCCTAAAAACCCAACCGGGTCAATCATCACCTGCCAGGAAGTTTGTGTTGTGTTTTTACTGGAATTTATTATTATTACCTGACAAGACTTTCTGACTTTTTTCCTGCTAATTAGATAGTCACAATACCAAAAGCATGAAGATTTTGAATTTACAGTTTTTCTGTAAAATCCCATTTATACAAATTGTAGTTTAATGGGTCATATTGGACCCATGTTGCCTTTTATTGGTTATTCAATATTTTGCTAGCTAAAATTGTACTAAAAATCATTATACTAATTATAATCATAATTATTCATTATATGTACATTATATGTACATACATTATATGAACATTGTATGTACCTAACTATAGTACACGGGTCACACAGGTCAAAATTGGCCCGTGCAGTCTTAAAAATTGTACTAAAAATTGTACTAAAAATTGTACTAAAAAAATCATTATTTCACAATAAAAATAATTATACTAAAACTTGACACAACATTTATTCATTATATGTATATTATATGTACATCATATGTACATTATATGTACCTAACTGTAGAACTGGGTCATATGGGTCAAAATTCACCCATGTGGTCTTAGGTGTGAAAAAAAATCCCAGGCTTTTAAGAGCTAATCAGTTTCTGTACATGGGCAGTGCATGATGCTCTTCTGCAAGGCATACTGTTTTCCCCCAAATGCCACCTATCCAAGTGTCCAAGAAATGGTATATCCAAGTATTCAGTTTCTGCCTATCCTTCCTCAAAACTATTCACAACACTACAGTAATGTTATACTGTCATAATTCCGTCTTATGCTCTTGATAGACTTCTCACAACTCTGCGACTCGCACTTTCTTGTTACTGTACATTCTTGGCTCAGTTTTTGGCTGGCCCAGTTTCCAGCCTTTGGTACCTTGTTGACGTCTGTGGCTTATATTTTGCTACTCCCCATCCCCACCAAAAATGTTGCAAGTGTCGGTGATGAAGTGTATGTGTGAGATTCTGCTTTTTGGTGCCAAGACACATTCCTTCAGATCTTTGATATCTCATATGGTATGCGATATTAGCAATCAAAAGCATCCTTGGCACATCATGAACAAGTGACTTGAACCATACTTGCTGAACCAGACCTTCTTCACGCATTTGTGATGGGAGCATATTGTTAACACACATGCTCCTCTCCATTCTCAGCATCCCAAGGGTCTTTAATGTACTACTATAGGGAAAGGAGTTGTGGAAAAAAGAACCTTGACATGCTGGGAGGAAGGTGGAGTATGGCCACAATCCAGAGTAACTACAGGACCTTATACACTGACTAACCCTACAATCCAGAGTAATTACGGGAGCACGTAAGAGACATTACGTGCACCCGTAGTTACTGCATCACTTAGTGAAAACCTATGGGAAATTCATATTACAATCCAGAGCAAATTGTTCTTACTCCGGAGCAAGGACTCCCCGTAGTTACTCTGAATTGCGCCCTTAGTTACGGTGCCACCCATGGGAAACCTATGGGAAATGCATAGAGCAATCCAGAGTAAGTGCCTCTTACGTCTTCCCATAGTTACTCCAGATTATAGGGTCTGTGACTGTGGAGAGACTGGAGGACAAGATGAAGTTGTTTATACACTTTGATTTTCAAAGGAGCCCCTGATCTGTATCCCATCAAAGATGGCAAGATAGAGGATAGACGGGGTAGAGCTTTCTGAGTAGGGATGTCTAATATGTGGAACTCCCTACCTTGGGAAATCCAACTGGCTCACCTTCTCCATGCAATGAAAAAATTGTTCCCAAATGCTTCTCAATTGTGTGTTGCTTTATTGATTTACGATTTTATAAGGTTTGTTTGCTGCCTTGAGAGTCCCTTTACAAAGAAATAATTAAATCCCTCCACACCCTCAAGCTTTCAAAGCTGGTAAGCCACCTCCAAACATAGAAGAAATTTCAGGACTCTTGTGGCTTTTGTTTGCTTGCTTGCTGAAGAGAGGATCTTGAAGTACCGTGGAGCGTTCTTCAGGATATGCAGCGCTACATGGTTGGGTAGCAGCAGAAGTGGTGTCTGATGCAGGAGAAACCATCTCAGAAGGACTTGAGGAAACCAGCTGTGTAACACCACGGCATGGTGTTAACGTGAACATGATGCACTGGTTACGCAAATGACACTAACGCAGTCAAAGTGAAGAGAAAGGAGGTGGAAATGGAGATGCAGAATCCTTGTTCCATTATGAGTTCCTTAAGGACTTTCTGCATGATCACTCACAGAGCTCAGTGGCCTCCTCACTCTGATATTCCCACAACTCCCTTTTCAATAACAACAAACAACAAATCACTTTATTGAATCAAAATAAATAAATAATGCCTATGATTTGCATGTAAAAAAAAATCCCTTATTTGGTTAACTTAATGTAAGGCCAGGGTTCGAGACCCGGGTTGGCCTCACAAGACAGGGTGAGCTCCTGTCCTTAGCCCAGCTCTGTGACACCAGCTGGATCTACTCATATTGGCTCTGCCTTTCCATTGGACTGATTCAGCGGCGTGGAGAGGGGGGATTTGCTGCTTGGGTAACAGCCTATCCTCCATAACAATCCAACCCAGGCTTTCGTGCTTTGCATGCAGCGTATGCAGCGCTGAGCACGATACCATAGTCTTTCAAGACTGATGGAGGCCTGCTTTGAATTAATTAGTCATTTTTTTTCATTTTCATTGTGAACCACTTTGTGAACTTTTTGGTTGAATAGCAGTATATAAATACTGTAGATAGATAGATAGATAGATAGATAGATAGATAGATAGATAGATAGATAGATAGATAGATAGATAGATAGATAGATAGATAGATAGGTTTAAAAAAGGAAAAATGCTTGATTGTTAAGGCATTCTATGACGGGCAGTTCTACATGACAGAAATCTCATCATGCTCATAAATTTACAATTGCTTCCTTTGGGGAAGTGATGAAGGTCAAACCATGTCTCTCTGTGTTACGTAAACTATTCATAGCATTCAGAAAACTTCCCGTTCATGAAGCTGTACTGATCCTTAACATGGCCTTATAAGAAAGTACAGTCTGACTATTGCAAAGTGGGACATGAGGCTGAAGGCACAATCTTAATCAATTTAGGCTGGCACAATTCACCTGTCACCCCGTTCCTAATGTGGCGTGGGAAAGCTGGTGCATGTCTGTGCTTGGGCTTAACGTCACCAGAAGTGGCACAGAAGTGCCTTTTAACACTTTGGCAACACATCCAGGCCAGCACAGGATTGTGCTGGGTAATGGATTGTGTAATGGATCAGTCATTACTTGACACAACTACTGTATCTTGAAATCTCATTTATTACATGATGTGAAATTGCCTTTCGTGGCATAGCTAGGGGGTGCAGATGCCCCTGGGTACAAGCTTTAGGGGGGCTACAAGCTGAGCTTGACACTAGTGATTAAAACTGTGAAAAAAGGGTATGTATGAATGATAATACCATCATGTTATATATCGTTGGAAAGGTAATTTTATGCAGAATGCAATTAAACAAACTGCAGTGGAATATCTATATTCTATCAAAAGTTATGGCAAATTAACCCTAAAATGAAAACACAAAAGCCTATGGATTTTCTTAACTCTATGTTATTGATGGTTCTGAGAGCCAAAGAGATGTAATTCTGCTACTATCTGGTAAGGTGTTAATAAGAATAAATTCTCAGTACATATATCACATATAGTACATATATCGTAATACAGTTACCCATGCTTACTGGGTATACAGGCACTTCTAAGTGGTGCTCCTCTTATATTTAGCAGGGAAATATTCCATTCCTCTTTGCCCCAGCAGTTTCCCTAAACAATAAGGGGCACAATTTTCATTTTTTTCACTTAATTAAATTTATTTTGTTGCTGCAGGGTGGGTGGGGGAGCAATAAAATCTTCTTCATCCCCAGATAGCCAATAGGTACTTTAGCTATGCCTCTAGCAGAGCAAATGGTGGTGAACTGCTGAGGAGGAGGAGGCAGGTTTTTCCCAATTTTCTTTTTAAAAATACCAGAGGATGACCTCTCTGCCGGTTGTGACATTTCCGGGGCTACATTTTGAGCATCACTTCCCGGGCTAAATTTTGAGCTTTGCAACGGGCTACACAGTCATCAGCCAAGCCACCCATTGTCTTGTTGTACATGTGCAAATGCCACTTGTATTTACACTGGTTCTGAGAAACTGAGCAACCAGTTTAGAGCAAAGGTCTCCTTTCTGCTCTTCTTAACCTTCCCAAAATCAACAACAGTCTGAAGTTAAGATTGGTGTGTGTTTTTAAGATGTGTATGTTTTTAATGTGTGTGTATTTGAGAACTGAACTGATCTGCAGAGATAGCAGTTGCAAAGTTCACATATAGGAATTGGCAATAAAACAAGAAGGGTTAGGCCGATTTTAAAAAAATCAGTTATTTTGTCTTTGATCCCAGAGTGGCCAGATAGATGATAACAGGGCTGTGGGTGGTGCAAGCGGTTAAGACGCTGTGCCTGTTAACCAGCAGGCCAGGGTTCGAGACCCGGGTCGGACCCACAAGACAGGGTGAGCTCCTCTCCTTAGCCCAGCTCTGCGACACAGCTGGATCCAATCGTATCGGCTCTGCCTTTCATTGGACTAATTCAGTGGCATGAAGAGGGGGGATTTGCTGCTTGGGTAACAGCCTATCCTCCATAACAATCTAATCCAGGCTTTCGTGCTTCGCATGTAGCGTATGCAGCACAGAGCATGATACCATAGTCTTTCAAGACTGACGGAGGCCTGCTTAGACATGGTGGAAGCAGTGGTGGGCTCTAGCAGGTTCACACCTACTCTATAGAACTGGTTATTAACAAGAGATAGGAAACATAAAGTTTAAAAATAGCCATTTAAAAGTGGCTGCCAGATGGGAATAGAACCAGTTGTTAATTTCTTTGAATCCCATTACTGGGTGGAAGCAATCGATTTTAGGATTAAACGAGGCTTGGGATTATGCAGAATGGTGGCTTCATATAAATAAATGTAAAATTTGAAAAAAATACTCCATGAGTGAATTTTCCTGTCTATAACAAACTCTTTTCACCATTCTTGTCTTGGCAGTATTTGGAAATGAGATTCTCCAAGAAAGTCCGACTGTGTGGGACAATCCAGTACATCATTGCCACGGTATGTCATGAGGGGTGCAATTTTTCATGTGATGAGTAGGGCCTTTGGAGTATAATAGAGTTAAATCTGAATGCAGGTTTTGAATGTAAAAAACAAGAGATTCAACAAATTCATGTGGTGAGTGAGAGTGAGGAGGGATCCATCGACTGGCTGAAGACCAGACTGAAGAACATGAAGATGCATGTTTAAAAATGATGCAGAACATGAGAAGTCGAGGTGTTCATACATGTGCCCAGACCACACATGGAACATGTCCAGACCACACATGGAAGTTTATTTATTTGTTTGTTTGTTTGTTTGATTGTTTGTTTCTAACCCACCTTTTTACCTTAAAAAGGACACTCAAGGTGGCTAATAGCAATTAAAAACACAGAATAAGATACATTTAAAAACAGATAATAGCAATTAAAACCATACAATAAAATACCATTTAAAACTATGTAAAAATAAAAACCCAAGTTAAAAGTTAATGAAATAGAGGTGTCAGTGGTTAGAATTATGCCCCTCCCCATGTATGCATTTAAATCCTAGTATGATTCTAAGTGGAAACTCCATGTTCAGGTTGGTGCAGGGTGAGCAGCTGTCATGACCACAAAAGAGGAGGAGGAATGTAGGATACCAAGGAAAAATGTAGGACATAAAATAAAAGCTAAAAATACTCATATATATAAGAAATAGGATGTGGTATTAGGTAAGCCCAATAATGCTGCTCTTATGTTCTTATTTTTTCCCCCCCTTCGTTTCTTAAAGATGCTGTATACTGGAATTGTCATCTATGCTCCGGCTCTGATCCTCAACCAAGGTATGTTCTACTGTATGTATTGCTACCCCATGGATAAATTCTCTGGCAGCCCAATCCCAACTGCCATTTGAGTGTTTTGGTCATTGGAAGCATGTCTTGAGCTGACTCAAGTGCCAGCAGCAGGCATGGTGGCTTGCACCAGCTCACCCAGGCCAGATCCTAATCCTGTGCCAGCCAGAATAGGTTGCCAGCACAGAACTGGCTGTGCCAGCCAGAACAGGGCCTGGGTTTGGAGACCCCTGAACAAGAGGATCAGAATCAGACCCAAGATGGGCCAATGGGGACACAGCCCCCACTCCTGGGCTCCAGAGCAGTGGCATAGCTAATGATCATGAAGCCTGGTGCAAAGCTCAAAATGTTACCCCTAGAAGTGATCTCACAACTGGAAGTTATGTCAGTCTGGTGTATTTTTCAATATATTTTTAAATTTTTAAAAAAATTTTCCCCTACAACAACAAAATCAAATTTAAGTAAAAAAAATGAAAATTGTGTCCCTTGTTGGTTAGGGAAACTGTGCTGGGGCAAAGAGGAATGGTTATTCTTTCTCTGCTAAATATGAGGAGCCCTGCTTAGAAGTGCCTGTTTACCCAGTTAGCATATGTAACTGTATTATGATATGTGTATATGGAAATGAGAGCTGATTCATATTAACACCTTATTAGTTCCATACAGTATCAGAATTGCATCATGTTGGCTCTCAGAGCAATCTTATCATGGGTACATTTGAGTTTTTAAAAATCCACTTTTTGTTCCATAGGCTTTTATGTTTTCATTTTCTGGTTAATTTGCCATAACCTATGATAGAATACAGATATTCCAGTGTAGTTTGTGTCACTGAATTCTGCATTACGCTTCCTTTCCAATGATACACAACATGATGTTATCATTCACACACATCCCATTTTTCACAGTTTCAACCACTAGTGTCAAGCTCAGCTTGTAGCCCCCCTAAAGGTACAGCTGTACAGCTTCACTCCCTAGCTATGCCACTGCTAGAGTCCCACATATGCTGCTTGGATTTGCAGCACCAAAATAGCTGGTGCAGATCTAAGCGGCCTCATAGGGCAGGCTGAGATGTTACATGGAGTAAAGGAAAAAATATTCCTTGACCCAAAGTCCTTTCCAGCCTCCTCCTAACCAGCACAGGTCGCTGGAGTGTGGCTGCACCTTTGCAGGTTAGGATTGTGCTATGAATCAGTTCCATGTAGTTCAATGACATGTTTCCAGCTTAAGGACTGCACCTTAAGTACATCTACTCATAATGTAGAGAGGTAAACACATGTTTGCGCACTCTGCACTGCCCCCCCAAAAAACTTCAGAGTGTTGCAGAAGTGTTGTATGGCACTTTGGTGAGAACCACCCCTGCCCAGGTCAGCACAGGAGTTATGCTGGGGCTTAGGCCAGCCTAACTGGAGGTTACAATTGCAGCCATAGGAGTGTAGCCATAACTTTGTTTTAGACCAAACCCCGGCCCGGAGGCCAGATGTGGCCTGAGACAACCCTTTATCCAGATCTCAGCCAGCCTCTGGTCCATTAATAGTCACTGGCCACTCAACTGAACACACCCAGAGCTGTGCGCTGCTTGCATCCAGAGGGTTTCTAAGGGCTTAATAGACTAGACTAGACTAGACTAGACTAGACAGATAGATAGATAGATAGATAGATAGATAGATAGATAGATAGATAGATAGATAGATAGATAGATAGATAGATAGATAGATAGATAGATAGATACCCTTGTGGAGCTTCAGAGGCTAGTAGAGTGGGGGTGCAATCCTAACCAATTTAGGGTGCCATTATGCACCTGTACCCTGTTCCTGTGGTAGTGAGGGGAGGCTGGCGCATGTCTGTACACTGACCTAACCCCTCTTTCCCAGGAGTGGTGCCCAAGTGTCTTATTGCACTTTTGCAACACCTCCAGGCCAGCATGGAGCTTGTGCTGGGACTTATGCTGGCCTAATTAGGGCCTCGGGCTGCAATCCTAAACACACTTTCCTGGGAGTAAGTCCCATGATTGAACACAGTGTGGTTTACTTCAGAGAAGACATGGATAGGATTGGGCTTTCTGTCACCAGTCCAGCCTGACCCATTAGAAACTTCCCACTCTCCCAGTGAATAATTTAGCTTACGCAGTGGCTTTGATTTGGAGGCACTTTTGTTCTCAAGGGTGGTTTGAAGGGTCCAGGTTGCAACCTACTGCTCGTGGCCTCAAGACCCATAGTTTTGCAACCCACAGTTTTGGGAATGCCACTTTAGACATGTGCAACATATTCTAGTGTGAAGCTACAGTTCTGTGAGAGACGAAGGCTGCAATCCTAACCACACTTTCCCAGGAGTTAATATTATTGAACACATTGGGACTTACTTCTGAGTAGACATTCTTAGGATTGCACTCTAAGGCTGCAATCCTAACCTATTTAGGCTGGCAGAACTCACCCTTCTCCCTGTTTCTCCGATGGTGTGGGGAGGTTGGCACATGTTTGCACATTGGCCTATAGTGGCACAGAAGTGACTTATGACATTTATGCAACACCCCCAGGTCAGGGCAGCATGGGATGACTTATTCCTACTTAACCAGGGGTTAGGATTGCACTGTAAATTTCTATAAAATGGGTTATCCTTTTAAGACTTGTGTGCAGAGCCTTTATAAAAGTGAGAAGTGGACCTAAAGAAGTGCAATTTAAATTAATCAATAAAATGGTACTTTAGTCAGTTATAACTGATATATAGAACATCCTGTGTCACACAACCTTCTTATTCCCTTAGTGACTGGGCTGAATATCTGGGCTTCTCTTCTTTCCACGGGAGCCATATGTACATTTTATACCACCATTGTGAGTATACTTGATGTTCTTTGAGATTTCCTTCCCATCCAGAATGTTAGGGGTGATCCCCGACTCCTTTCATGACAGCAGGCAGATCCAAACCACATTCCTCTTGATGTTCTGCTTTATGAATATCAAAGGCTGCAGTCCTAATCACACTTTCCTGGGAGTAAGTGATATTGAATGCAGTGGGACTTACTTTTGAGTAGACATGCTTAGGATTGCACTGTAAGTTTGAGCGATACAGTCAAAGAGACTCTAAACTATGGCCTGTGAGCTGGATCTATGTGAACTATGGCCTGTGAGCTGTGAGTAATTTATCTGTTCCATGACCTGTAATTTGTCCTTCTTTACTGGGATCTTCAGTCCCATCCCTGCTCCTTGAAGTCTGACACAGCCTTACTTTCCCTGCCTACCATTCTGCAAACCAGCTTCAGATGCTCAGATCAGTTCATAAACCTCTTTGAGCACAATCCTAACAAAATGAAAGCCTCATTGAGTTCAATGGGTCTTACTCCCAGGAAAGTATCTTTAGGATTGCAGCTTTCATGGCTCAACAATGTTGAAAATTGGGACCCGCATCTCCGTAGCTATGGGGATCACAAACCTCAAGCAGGGAAGGGTATAGGTGTAGAAGAGAGAATGTGTGACTTGCAACCAGAAGTTGAAAACCTTGCCTGCTGATGTTTTGGGGGGGCTACTGTAAGTAATTTTCAGAAATTTCCTGACTTGACTGCTGCAAGTTGTTTTTAGTTTGGAATGTAGAGGCAGAGAACTGTATATAATAATAGAATCATAGAATCCTAGAGTTGGAAGGGACCTAGTAGATCATCTAGTCCAACCCCCTGCATGTAGCAGGAAATCCTCCTAGAGAAATCCCCAACAGGTGCTCGTCAAGCCTCTCCTTGAAGATCCCCAGTGAGGAAGAGTCCACCACCCCCGTTGGCAATGTGTTCTACTGCTGAACTGCCCTTACCATCAGGAATTTTTTCCAGCTATCCAACTGGAATCTCCTTTCTTGAAGTTTGTACCCATTGGTTCTAGTTCTGCTTTTCCAAGGCAGCTAAGAAATGAGCCCCTTCCTCCATATGATAGCCCTTCAGGTATCTGAAGAGGGCAATCATGTCTCCTCTCAGCCTTCTCTTCTCTAGGCTGAACATCCCAAGTTCCCCCAACCTTTCCTCATAGGGATTCCCTTCCATCCCACTCATCACTAGGTGCCAAGTGAATATCCATGTTTGCATGTGCAATGCTTGGTTGCACATGCGCTTAGTAGGTTGCACTGCTAAGTCTCCCCTCTGTCTTTCAGGGTGGAATGAAGGCTGTCATCTGGACAGATGTCTTCCAGGTCCTTGTTATGCTCTCAGGCTTTGTGGCCATCTTAATCCAGGGGACGCTGATGGTGGGAGGGCCTAGCCAAGTCATGGCCATTGCCTACAACAACTCCCGGATCAACTTTATTGAGTACGTACCTGCTTCTTAGACAGCTTTCAGAAAAAATGCTATGCCGTTTTTATTATGAGGTTCTATTTTCTCTTAAGTTCAGTTTCTGAGTATTTGAAAAAAATGCTCTGCTTCCATCTCTGAGTCTTCCACCCCTGATCTGGGGTGGAAAGGAGAGAGGAAGAAGAGTATTACTATTAAAAGTAGAGCAATGCAATAGGATCATTACTATGGAAAGTAGTGCAATGCAGTGGGACCTGTGCATTCCTGGACGTTATTCTTCAGCATTGCATTGCACTGGACACTCCCATAAATTATTATTTGTCCAGTCATTTGAATAAACATTTGAAGGGAACACTCATTCTCTTACTTAGAGCAGGCCTCTGCAACATGAACCTGCTGCGACGTAAATCGGCTGCGAGTTACATGCCCGCTTCTATGGCCAGATACACTCCCTTCCCTGACCTGATCAAATTTGCTACCATCGCTGCCCCATTGCACCCCATCCTGCCACCCTTACCAACCTACCCCATCCTGCCACCCTTACCAACCTACCTCCGGTTCAGCAGATGGAACTGGGCTGTAGTATACATTCCTGTTGTCCAAAGGCAAATTCCTATAAGAGATCAGAAACTTGTCAACCTCTAGAACCCAGAAAGGAGTTCAGTTTCTGCTGAATCCCAGTTGGAACCTGTTGTTAATGTTAGTTGCTAGTTCCTGTGTTTCAGTTAATATAGCTGTTGCATAGTCATTTGAATAGGGCAGGATGTGTGGTCTGGAAGTTAAGCTGCTGCCTTGCCTGATGAAGCTAAGTGGGAGCAACTCTGACCGTGATTTGGAAGAGAGACCATCGCAGCTGACAAGCCACTGTGAAGGATGGAGCCATGAAAGAGTCCCTATCACTGTCCCTGCTGATCACCAGGCCATGATGAAAGAGTCCCTACAATAAGCCTTTAAGGTGACAGAGTGTGAAGGTCAACTGCCCAGAATGAATCACACCTGGCTGATTTGCAGCTGCCCCTGCTTGGAAACTCATATGGCTTGTGTCAGCAAAAAGAGTGACAACCACAGCATGAGGGAAAAGGAGGAGACCTACAAGTTTCTCATAGAACATTAGAAATCCATTTGAGGGGACAAAAAGCATAGCATGTCCATATGAACCTCCTTGTGATACCTCCGTGTGATAGCATGTCCATGTGAACCTCCTTGGGTCTGTAAGTCACTCATGGTGAGAGTTAGGTGAAATACGGTATAATAATCTTGTTTCCACTGTTGCATTCTTATCTAAAAGAATCCTACAGGTTTTCTTGAGCTCTCAGACTCACAGCCCAACCTGCAGGGTCTGAACCTCATGAGATCTGGAACTGGGTAAGCAGATTTATGGCAGCAGTTCTCAAACTTTATGCAACTGTGTGCCCCCAGTTAATACATAATATAACACATTTCTTTTTCCACTTCTTAGTTTCAACCTGGACCCTCGGAGCCGCTATACCTTTTGGACCTTCATTTTTGGTGGCACTCTGGTTTGGCTTTCCATGTATGGTGTGAACCAGGCCCAAGTCCAGCGCTACGTGGCCTGCAAGACAGAGAATGAAGCAAAACTGTGAGTGGAATGGAAGGAAGGGGAGAAGGAGAAGTTTTCTCACTTGGTTCTCAAGTTCTTGTTTAGCAAATTCATCACTGGAATCAATGAAGAAATGAAACAAGTAAAAAATTGGAAAAAGTCAGAATGAAAAATATGTGCTTGAAAACAAGAGTGTATCATCTCTTTATTAAGATACTTGTATGATATAAAATAAAAAATGTAGTGCAGTGGCATAACTAGACAGGGTCCAAGCATTAAGTTTTGCATGGAGCATCACTACAGCATGCAAGCAGCCCATAAGTGTGCAAGCAGTGAGGCTTCTCGCAGAACTTAAGACGCAATCCTAACAAACTTAGTCTTGCCTAACTCAACCGGCCTATCTTCGTGTGATGGTGTGAGGAGTTTGGTGTATGCCTGTGCACTGGCCTAACCCACGCGACCCCCAGGAATGGGACAGAAGTGTCTTATGGCACTATTGTGACACCCCAGGCCAGTATGGGACATATGCCAGGGGTTAAGCTGGCCTAATTGGAGGTTAAACACACTTTCCTAAACATACTTCAATGGGTATTACTCCCAGGGGAGTAAACACAATGGGGCTTACTTCTGAGTAGGCACATTTAGGATTGGGCTCTTAGTGCAAGCTCCCTCTGCCAGAGTGCCACTAATACAGCAAAATACAGTAAAGTAAAATGCAACAAAATCAATAATAATAGAAGCAGAACTCACAAAAAATAACCATGACCTGATTTATTGTCCTGCTTTAATCCTCTGCATGATCTTGTGCTGGGAAACACCCTTCTGACTCAGTAGGAAGTAACTTGCTATGTTAAATATCAGGCAGGGCACAGCCCAATTTAAGCTCGCACCGATCCAGATAGGCCAGTGTGGCCATGCTGCATCCTATGCATGAATTGAGCAGGCTGAAGGTCTTCTGAGGTCAAGTAACATTGATCCCTTTTCTCTGGGAAGTGCCAAATTACAGCAATGCAGGACATTGCAAGCCTTCCTGCTAGGATTGCCATATGTCCCGAATAACAGAAACAATCCTAATTTGGCGGGATTGTGTTCACATACTGGCAAATTGGACAGAGGGTCCTATCCCAATTTTGTGGAAGAGAATTATGGCAACCCTATTTCCCGCCAGTACCGCTATCTTCTGTGATGCCACAACATGCTTTATGGCACATTCAGAACAATGCACACCAGTCACCAGTGCAGCAGCTCAAGTACACAATAGGATTGTACTGTTAACTTCCCAAAAGTAACTGAAACAACAATTTTCCACGCTTTGAAAGAGTGACTTGGGTGACTTGACTGAGTATTATGCAATAACATGATCAAGTTTCTCGAAGTGCTGGTTATCAAAAGGGTTTTCTTATCAATTGTGTGATGGGCTCTTTCTTGCCGTCCTTTTCTTCCTGTATTTGGACTGTGTCACCGGACTGCATGCCAAAAATACAGACTGATTTTCTGTTCTGTTCCCTCCACCTGCATAAGTCTATAGACTAAAACTGTGTTCCTTGTTGAACTTGATAACCCGCGGGCTCCCTCCAGTGTTTGCCATGCATCCCCACCCAGAGTGCGCACAAAGCTATCAGCAACAGCCTGGGCTTGTCCACAGCTCCTGTGCAGAGATGATAAAAAATGTAATTTGGGGTGCTAGGCCTGGGAGCTTTGAAGATGAGATCGCAGACAGTATTGTTTGAGCACAGAATTAAAAGATCTGAAAGAGACTAGAGCAACCTTTGGGTACACCGGCACAATTCCTGTGCTGACCTAGGGGTATCACAAAAGTGCCGCAAAGCATTTCTGTGCTACTCTTGGGGGATTAGGCCAGTGCACAGTTATGTGCCAGCCTCCCCCATGCCACACCGGAATGACTTGTGCTGCCCTAAATACGTTAAGATTGCACCCTAAAAGTCCATCATGGGTCTTAAGAGTGGGTCAGTGGAGAAAATAAAGGTCTGGAGTTATACAGTATGATCCATGCAATAGCCACAGGTATCATGATCCCAGTAAATTTGGGAACCACTTCTCAGAACGCAGGTCAGAAAACAGGATGAGTACAAGAAACTTGGCTGAGTACTATGCACTAACTTGACCAAGATTCTCAAAGTGCTGGTTATCAAAGGGGTTTGATTATTGATAACAGCTGACATGTTAATGATGTACTTAAGAAATGTGTGAGACCAAGTTACTATTACACACTTGAGCACCATGTCTCTAAAAGAAGATTAGAAACCATTTGGATTTGATCTAATGTGGTAGGATTCAGGAAGGACTTAAATGTAAGGTGGAATTGTGTTAACCTCACTGGAACATCTCTAAAAAGATGTGTTAACCTCACTATCCAGACCTCGTCTTAACAGTTTGTAAAAGCTAAGAAGGGTTGTATGTGGATTACTTCTTTGCAGAATCCCATCCACATCCTCAAGCTGTACAGATTGAAAAAAATCCAGAAGAACTGGACAGGACAATGTTCCTAGAGACGGTCAAAATGGAGTCCACATTGTGGCAGATGCAAGCCATTTTATCCACAAAATGCTTAGCAAATAAGTTGTTTTAGGGCGCAATCCAGAGTAACTACGGGGGGTCCTTGCTCCAACGTAAGAACAATTTACTCTGGATTGCAATATGAATTTCCTATAGGTTTTCACTAGGTGCTGCCATAACTTCGTCAACATAAATGTCTCTTACGTGCTCCCGTAGTTACTCTGGATTGTAGGGTCAGTGCTACATGTTTCAGTTGAACAGTCCATAGGTTTCTAAGTGTTCTTTTATGCTTAAAAGTTTGATTTGTTTTTTTTTCATATTACCTTGTATTCAACTTCTTTGCCCCATTCGTCTTTGTCCCCTCCTCTCCTGGATGCCCAACGTAGAGCTCTCCTCGTCAATCAAGTGGGCCTCTTCTTCATAGTCTCCAGTGCCGTGGGCTGTGGCATTGTGATGTTTGCTCTCTACAAGGACTGTGACCCTCTCTTGGCTGGATACATCTCCGCACCTGATCAGGTATCAATTGTCGTCAGCGTGGAGTGGAGTGGGGGGCGGAGAGGAAAGTAAATTGTTTCAAATTAAACCCAAGGAGGCTTCAGACATGTAGACAGATAAAAATGTTGTTTTAGGCTCCCTACCTTTCTGCTCTGATATGTACACAAACCTATGGATGGTCCATTATGATGCACTTTTAAGAGAATAAAACAAGCCTTCACGGATGGTGCCCACATGCCAGTGATGAGCTTCAGAGGGTTCTCACAGGTTCTATAGAACCTTTTGCTAATGAGCACCTGGTTCTGGTTACTAATGGGACATAGAACCTGTTGTTAAATAGGTTATTAGGACATAGAACCTGTTGTTAATTTATTTGAATCCCACCACTGGCCGTATCCCACCCACTGTTTCCACAGTGATCTTTGCTGGGTGCTCTATAGGCTGAAGAACCCTCATCAGTACTGAGCTTCCATAAGTAGATAGTCTCTGAACCTGGACCTTTCATTTATGGTAATCGTTGCAAACAGGTTTCATTGCCCTTACTGAAAGATGCCTGATTCAGTTTTGAAGCCATCTAAGACTGCAATCTTCTTCACTTCTTCCTGGGAGTAAGCCCATTGAATAAGTGGGACTTCTGAGCCCTTAGTTAGCAGTCACCATATTTTGCAGTAGTGAGGTTCCAGGTTCCAGTTCTCCCAATGGTATTAGGGTATTTGTGTCCTGGAAAATTATGCCCTGGTCAAATCCTCCCTGTCATTGGCATCCTTGGACATTCACATTTTGGAGGTTGGGGGGGGGGGAATCCTAGTTATTTGCATATCAATATAACTATGGAATGAACTATAATTGAGCAACAAATCACATTATATATCCTGAAACGTTTCTCAGGCTAACCCTATCTTTGTTTAAAAATAAAAAGTTCATTGAATATAGATAAACATATATGGAGACACAAATGTCCAGTATGTACAAAGAAGGGACATAGGTGTCCCATATTAGACACATTTGAACAGGACACAGTTTTCCAGGATGCAGTGGTGGTGTTTCAAAAATATGCACATTGTATGCTATGATGGAAATGACCCAAAGGCAAATGTGAGGCAGGTAAAAATTATATTTTACTTGCCTCCATGTAAACCTATTCAGGCTGCCTATTGGTTTCCTTGGACACACACCACCTTTTTTGGTGGTGGTGTATACCTAGGAGGGAAAAGGGGAAGGGAGGTTTCCAAAACAGGAGGTCAGATATGGTATGTGCCATCTCCTCCCTCTCTGCCAGGTTGACCAGATGCCCAAACCTCAAAAGGAGGACAAGGTCTTGGATTCCCCTCAGCCTGGCCTTTCTGGCAGACAATGGCATGTTTGCCTTACGAGTAAATCAGCACCATTGGGCACTTTCACTTTCCCATAGACCTCAATGTATATTTTTTAGTTTTAGTTTTTTTGGCCATAACATGTGGTAGGAAGGAGATATTTCAAAACCGATTTTTGCATTGGATTCTGCTCTTCAATATGAATCCAACAACATATGACATGATGGGGCATGCACACCATTGCAAAGTAACAAAATGAAGCCAAAATGGAGGACAGTGATGCCCTTTTGGAGGACACTTGGACAGAAGGCTAGAAAGAGGACAAATCCAGAAAAATCCCGTCATATGGTCACCTTACTCCCTGCACACTGTTTTTCACCCAAAACCACCAACCAGCACCACTAACCATTAATCTTGACCTTCACTGACACGGAACTGTTTTGGTCTCACTGTTTTCCAGTACATGCCTTATTTGGTCTTGGATATCTTTGAGAAATACCCTGGGGTACCAGGCCTTTTCTTGGCCTGTGCGTACAGCGGGACTCTGAGGTAAGTCTCAAGGGTGGGGGAAAAAATCCATCTCATTGTACCTTTCCAAAAATGTGCTCTGGTTTTGATCTGGCAGCTGCCTGTAGAGTGTGGTGCCTTGAGAAATCCACATAGAGGAGCCCTTGGTCAAAATCTTCTGTGCTTCCACTTCCGAAGCAGTTCCCACTGTGCATATTCCGTATCTGCACCATCACTGTACCCGACATAAAATCATCAGTAAGAAGGAAGTAACTTGGCCTCAATGGATACAACGAAGAGCTTGGAAATGTGTGCCCATCCTGTGGCATTATTGGAGTGTCCCTTTCTGGATTGGTAATAACCCCTATTGTGTGACACCAATGCGCAGTGCAGTGTGCAGCACTGCAATGCGGCAGCGGACCAAGCTGTAGTCCACCAGAAGTAGTTTGCTATTGATGTTATTGCACCATTGGAAACATCATCAAATGATTTTCAAGGGGAGGTCATTTGTGGCTTTTCAGAGCCATGGATGGGTGCAGGGCCCATCCACTACCAAATATGGCCTGGGGCTCCTCTGACCAGGGACTCCAGCAGCACATTTGCCACATCCCACCCTTTCTCCGGGCATGGCACCTGGGGCCGTCCATCCCACGATAGCCCTTGGCAATGCTACTCTCTACCCATGCCCAAAAAACACAGATGATGTTAACAGTTAATGTGAATTTGTTATATATCCCTATATTGTCTCTGTTTTCAGAGGACATTTTCTGATTTTCTGATCAGATTTTTCTGATCATTGATTTTCTTTGGGGGAGAATTTGGTCCATTAAGCTCAGTATTGTCTGTACCAAGTGACAGCAGCTGTCCAGAGGTTCAATTTTTGTCATTCTTATACGAGGATTGTTACAAACAATAAATTCTGCAAAACATCCAGATAATATATTACAGCTTCTGCCAGCAATTTCTCATTCCAGTATGTTATATTAGGAAACCAAATCTCACAGTATTGATCCATTGTTCTTAGGTTGCCATTCCTCTATTTTGAAATTGCAGGTATTTTATTTATTCCAGCATTTCCTTGGCCAAAGATAAGGACTGATCTTGTCTCCAGAGGCATACTATAATGATCTGTTTTGTAGCAAACAGATCCATTGTTCCTATATGCATATTCTCTCTTACTTATGGCTATATATAGCCTAATAAAATAGGCCATGGTGTTCCTGGGACTGTACATCCTCTGTATTATTGATATCACCAATTACAAGGTAGACTGCTGCTGTACCTTGACATTCTATGTATTCCTTATAGCTAATTGTCATTGACTGATCTCTCCTCCACTATTAATGTGTTCAATCAGCTTTGTCATAAGAAAATACGAAGAGCCCTGCTGGATCAAAGCATAGGTTCCCATCCTTTGGCTTTTGGGTCTCCTTTTTACCCTGGGTCCAAATACAATTTACCCTCATGCACTTCCCTCTTATGGGCTCTGATTCAATTATCTTTGATGTGAGAACAGGGATGTAATGAAGGACATCCTATTTCCAACTGTAAAATGGTGGAAGGTATGAGGACACATCAGTTGAGAGATGCAGGGCTTGAAAGGCCCAACAGACATCTTTCCTCTGCCCAGCACATTTGTAATGTCTGATCGTCTCCCCCATAGCACGGCTTCTACCAGCATCAACGCCATGGCTGCTGTCACAGTGGAGGACCTCATCAAACCTAACATGCCCAGATTGACACCAAGAAAACTCACCCTCATCTCCAAAGGGCTCTGTGAGTAGAGGGGATGCATCTTTTCCGGTTGGCTTAGGATTAGGTTTCAGGCTGGGAATGAACCTGGATTCCAAGAGCTGGGAGAGTCTATCTGCAGACAGATAAGGGGTCTGCTCATGCTGAAATTGTACAATGGTTCTCAAAGTGGGAGCTCTTATGGAGTCATGACTATTTCAGGGGGATCATGTCTGCTGCCATCTTGGAATCTGGCACTGGGCAATGCCATCTTGGAATGAGGCACTCAAGCTGCAATCCATCTTTCATAGGAATAAGTCTCATTGAATACAAGAGGACTCACTTCCAAGTAGACATGGAGGAATTCTGGCATCATAGTGATGTCACCTCCTGTTTGATATCACTTTTTGACAATGATGTCACCTTTAGGTTGATGATATCGTTTCTGGAGGGGTCCCAGGCAGTCAGTCTCAGAAGGGGGTCTCAGGCTAAAATGCTTGAGAACCACTGTTTTAAGACAAATCCATGTGAGAAAGTCTTAAAGGGGGTTACAGATGGTCTCTTTTGGTGAGATGTTGGCCATCATGGATCATTGCTCTCTTTTCACTTTATTTTATTTTAATAAAATAAACCACTTTATTTTATTTTAATAAAAGGCAAAAGTGCCTTTATTCAGGGCAGCATGGCTGTATTGCAGGGCATATCTGCAAATCCAAATCCTCGGTTTCACTTATCTACAGATGGGGGCATAACTTGTTTTAGAAACTCACCCATGCAGTGGTGGGCTTCAGGGGGTTCTCACAGGTTCTATAGAACCCTTTGCTAATGAGCACCTGGTTCTGAGAACTGGTTACTAATGGGACATAGAACCTGTTAATTTAGGTTAATAGGAAATAGAACCTGTTGTTAATTTATTTGAATCCCACCACTACACCCATGTGAAATAGCTTGTTTCACAAGGTTGCAATGGGCTTACAAACCTATAACAATGTTCAGGCTGCCTCCTAGCAATATGGCTGCTTAAAAAAACAGGATCAAAGTTAAAGGGAAGCAACCTATGATTTTCATGATGAAAACATTATCGTTTCTTTTCTAAATGCTTCTAGCTCTGATCTACGGTACATCTTGCATCACTGTCGCAGCATTGTCTTCATTACTGGGAGGTGGTGTGCTACAGGTAATCTTCCATGCAAGGGCAACAGCAGTCCATGCATGAGCAAAATATGGGATTCCCACTTTCCTCATCAAACACTGTCGCCACTGTTATCAAACCACTGTATCCAGTGGCACTGTTGGGACCGCTGGAGATCTCTTCGGGAAAGGGACTTTCATGCTGTAATTACCAGTGCTGTGATTACAAAAAAATTGATTTTATTTAATTATATAAATGGAATTTTTTAAGTAATGGATAAAAAGTAAGTAATGATGCCTGACTTACCAAGTAATGATGCCTGACATGCCAAGACTTGGGAAATGCTGAAATTCAATAATTTCATTTAAAGTCATTTAAAGTAATGCACTTATTAAAGTTACTTATTAAAGTAAGATTAATATCATTTAAAGTAATGCACATATTAATTTCTGTACATAATGGCTATTTTAATTTCTCTTTCTTGACAAGTTCTGTTTCTCCCCAGGGTTCGTTCACTGTCATGGGAGTTATCAGTGGCCCCCTTCTGGGAGCATTCGTTTTGGGGATGTTCATTCCAGCTTGCAACACTATGGTAAGTCCCAGTGAGTACAAGTGACTGATCTGGAAATCTGTCTGAACAATGGACAAATGTACTAAAACAATAGGCAAAAATCTGAAAAATGTATTTAAAAGGTACATGGATGTTGCGTGCAGTAAGATGTGGTTAAAGGGTGAGTCAGCAGAACTGAGGTTGGGGGGAAAGGGTTACTTAAAAGACTACAACAACAACAAAATTGGTGGTTGGTGCACCAACAACAAAATTGGTATTGGTGCAGACAACACCAACAAAATTGATGGTTGGTGCTGGAAGTGGGCCCTAGGGGTGAGCTTGAGGAGAAAGTTCCTTAAGTCTTGGGTGGGACTTGAGCGCAAAAGTTGAACTGGTCTTTGAACTGGTGCTGTTTTGTACCAGTCATTACCTTGGTATTGATCCAGGTGGTGCTTACCAGAACTCCCAGTCTTGGCTGCCATTTGTCTTTATGATGTCATGTGTAGAGAAGAAGCTAGGTGGAAGGATTTGGGGACACAAGAGATCTGAGCGTATGGAAGAGATTAAAGATAGCTGTATGATATGTTATGATCTCTTTCATAGGTTCTGTTATGATCTGTTTCATAGAAGGTCACTTTAACGTCAAACCTCTGCCCATAGAAAATTGTGAATCCATCCATCCTGAACCATCTCTTCTTCACTTCCAGGGAGTTTTCTGTGGTCTTGGGTTTGGTTTTGCCATCTCTTTCTGGGTAGCGGTGGGGGGTACTATCTACCCACCCAGTGCCACAACTATGGGTGTGCTCCCTTCCTACGGAAACTTCTGCCCACTCTACAACACTTCTGAAGGAGTGAATGGCACCATTATGTTTGGGCCACTGCTTCCGCTGAACATCACAGAATCCATGGAGAGGTAAGATAGAAGGATAAGGTGGAGGTGACCAGGAAAAGCTATTTGGAAATGAAGGGAGGTGAAGAGCAGCACATGCCATCTTGCCTCTGTGTCTGAATTTTTAAAATTACTGGTAGAAGACCTGTGATCAGGATACTGTGTACTGCAAGGATGTCTTAGAGCATTTGAAATGCATTCTATTAATGTTGAGAGCAAATCAGAAGTGGGATCGCTCACTGAAGCCTCAGGCTGAAGAGAGCAACATACAGTGGACCATCCTTATCGGTGGGTTTGGTATCAGCAGATTTCTGTACCCACAGACTCAGCCTGCAGGCCTCATAGGACCTCCAAAACACAATTGCATGGGACTTCTGGTTGCATCTTAAAGGTCCTGTGAGGTCCTTCCTGCTGATTTGATATCCATGGAAATCAGGACCCATACAGGGTTCTAGAATGAATCCCCCAAGAATGCTAAGGACCCACTGTACACTATTACTGTATTTATTCAAATCTAACGCTCACTTTTTCAGCTGAATTTAGTCTCCAAAATCAGGATGCACATTAGATTCAATAGTTTATTAGATTAGAGTAAATGTGGTGTTTTGATTATAAGTATAGGGTGTGCATTAGATTTGATGGTGCATTAGATTCGAGTAAATATGGTATATAATGTAGCTTTTGATGCAGTTGTGGAATTCAAATAAATTAACAATAGGTTCTATGTCCCATTAGTAACCGGTTCTCAGAACCAGGCACTCATTCGCAAAAGGTTCTATAGAACCTGTGAGAACCCCCTGAAGCCCAAAAAATGTTCACATCTGAACCCTGCAGATTTGTCAAGTTACTTCCTATGTGTCTTATAACTGCACTTCCCTTACAGGCCAGAATTTTTGGATGACTTCTATGCCATGTCTTACCTCTACTACGGTGCGTTGGGAACACTGACCACAGTTATTGTTGGAGTTCTGGCAAGCTGCTTGAAAGGTAATCACTGGTACAAAGTTGTGATGTTGGGTGCAATCCAGAGTAACTACGGGGGAGTCCTTGCTCCGGTGTAAGAACAACTTACTCCGGATTGCAATATGAATTTCCTATAGGTTTTCAGTAGGTGGTGCAGTAACTATGGGTGCACGTAATGTTTCTTATGTGCTTCTGTAGTTACTCTGGATTGTAGGGTCAGTCTGGTTTAATGTAAAAGTTTACTAGTCCTTCCAGTCTCCAAAAATAGTACATAATTGGGTAGCCCAATCCTGTTAAGTACTGGTAAGTAGGGCCACATGGCCTACATTGTGTCCAGGGCTGAAATTGGGCAGGCTGGAGGTCTCCACAGAGTAAAGGAATAATTGTTGCCATACCCTGTGTCGAGTCCCAGCCTGCCTGAATGGGCTACCTGCCTAACTTGCCCAATAGGACTACTCAGATCTGTGCCAGGAAAATTGTCAGTGCAAGTAGCCACATGAAGACCTGGGATGTCTGCTGTGGGTACAGCGGACACCTGCTCTGCTGTCACCTTCCCTCTCTGCTATTGTATAGCAAAGTGCAGTCAACCAAGCTGGAGATGCACATCCCAAAATTTGGGAAGGTGATGGTTTGTGACTGGGATGGACCATCACCATCTTAGGGCTTATTTCAGGTCCTGCTAAAAGGAGTGGAAAGAGTCCAGGTGTGCTGTGGTGGGATGTCATGAAGCAGACCTCCATGGTCTCCCCAGAAGATGCAAAGAAGCCTTTCAGCAAGGTGAGTCGAACGAAACAAGATTATAATCACTCTGGTATTTGGGGAGGAAAATCCTTAAACTTTTATATTCAATTAACACTCAGTGCAACCATGTTTTTCCTTTTTAAACCACAATCAGTTTTTTTAAAGGTTTTAAATAGCAGCTTTTAAAAGGTGTCAAGAACTGCCCCATAAATAGGAAAGTTGGAATTGAGGTGGGTGTGTGATGTCACAGCTATAATTTAATCAGCCCTATTAATGCTGACCTTAAAGACTAGAAAATTCTGGAATAGATATGTTGATCAGAACATGGTGAATGTTGCTTCCCATTTGCTGTAACTAACTGTATGTATGTATGTATGTATGTATGTATGTATGTATGTATGTATGTATGTATGTATGAGCTGCAGTGGCTCAGTGGTTAAAGACCCTGTGTTGTCCTGAAGGTCGGCAGTTCAAAACCTGAGTACTGCAAGATGGAGCGAGCTCCCATCTCTTGCCCAGTTTCTGCCAACCTAGCAGATTGAAAGCATGCAAATCCAAGTAGATAAATAGGTATCACATCGATGGGAAGGTCACAGTATTCTGTGTGCTTTGGTATTTAATCATGCTGGACTCATGACCACAGAGGTGTCTTTGGACAACATTGGTTCTCTGGCTTTGAAACAAGGATGAGCACCAGTGTTGGCCACAACTAGCAGGACAACCTGCGAGGGCCACTTTTACTTTTATCTATGTATGTGACTGTAGTTTAGTGTACATATAAATGGACAGTTCTAATCAGAATGCTAATTTCAGAATGCTGATTTCTAGAAAGCAATATTTTAGATTGCAATCCTATGTATACACTTGCTGGTATATTAGAGTAAACCCTGTTGAACGCAATGGAACATACTTCTAAGCAAACTGCTGTACATCAGATTACTCAATTAAGCAGGCACTCTGATTAATTAAAAACAGAAACGAAAATGTAATACAGGTACTTTTAAAAAGTGCAGTTGACAAATGCCATGTTAGAGGAATAGGGTGCAGTTTGTCCCAGTTTTCAGGGATTGCATTCCCATACTGGAAAGTTTAACAGGGGGTCCTGTGCTTGTTTTGTGAAAGAGAATTATGGTAATCCTATAGTAGAAGCATTCTGCCCTTCTCTCTAATACAGAAAAGAATTCCTTATACATAAGGAATAATACAAGTGTGTTACACTGGATTCCATCTCAAAGAGGTATTCTGTACATACTAGTGTAATGTACTTATTTCAGGAGTGTTGGCTGAACGTTCATCTCCCTGCTTCTTCTCTGTCCTCTCTTTTCTGCATAGGATCCTGAAAGCTCTCCTAAACTGCAAAAGAAGGCTTTCAGTTCCACTTTACTGGTCCCTCCATTTCCAACCGAGGACAAGATTCTCTTGGCCAAGTTGAAGGCTGCGTCGTCCACAGACTCTGAAGAGTCCCTTTGCATGTGCCCCTCTTTTGATCACAACTGTTTCCAGTTACTCAGAGAGACCAATGTGTAGGAGCATTCAACGGTTTCCTGGTGTTCTGCTTTGGGAAGGACAGTCTCATTGGGGACAGGCCTGCAAGAGACGCATCAGAAGGGATGCATGATCAGGTTGCAACCTCTGAAGAAATTTTTGTTCAGGGAATTGTTTGTTTAACATTTGGATATGCTGCACCAGCAAGATGTGGTGGACATGAATCCTTCCGTTGATCCCTTTTGACAGTCAATCCATATGTCATGCTTCAGGAACTGTTGGGGAGGGAAGAATATAAAAATCCCAAGAGCAAAAGCAGAAGATGACCATTTTTTCAAGTTGCACTAAATAAGATGTTGTAAAGCGAAGCATGGGATGTGCATAGAGACACCTCTCTTTGCTTGCACAGCTCTGGTCAACATGCCCTTACTATCTCCCCCAAAGATGTTGTTGCCGATTAAAAAAGGACTGGAGTATTTATGATTGGGATGGAGCCAGAATGGTCTTCCCTACCATTCTAAGGCTGCAATCCTAAAGACATTTTGAACACAATGGGGCTTACTTTTTAGTAGACATGGTTAGACATTTTGAACACAATGGGGCTTACTTTTGAGTAGAGATGGTTAGGATTGTGCTTCCCACCACATTCCTGACTATTTGGAATAGCTATTCAGTAATTCGAGAGAGAGAAAATCCAGTGAAAGGTATAAAGAAATGATGGGAGGGAGTTGAGGTCACAACTACTAGCCAATATTCACTGAGCATTTTCTGTTATAAACCTGAACAACTGGTTCACCAAAGATGTTCTTTGCCAAATGCTGCTGTCTTGGAGGACCATCATTGGCAATGATTCATTGCTGTTGTGAATCCACAGTCTGTCTACCCTGTGTTATTGGCTTGGATTCAAATCCCCACTCAGCCATGATGAGCATTTTAGAAATAGAAATCAGTGCTGTAAGGAAGTTTGTATGCTGCACCATGTATTGAAAAAATCCGGGGTTTTTTCTTATGATGATATCAGCATCATCAAGGTTATGGTTCTGGACACTTTCAGAAATTTTCTCAGCATTAAACCACACAGACAAACTGCTATTCCATGCACAAGTCATACAAATCATAATTCAGTAAACACCTGTGGTGTCACTAGGGTTTGCATCACCTGGTGTAGTAACCACATGATGGACCACTTGTAGCAGGCAGGACAATTCCTTAGGTGGTAGGTGTGGTGCTGGACCATTGCCTGACCCCACCGGAATTTTTGGGGTTTTTTTTAATATAATAGAGATATTTTAACAGATTTAGGGTGCAATCCAGAGTAACTACGGGGAGTCCTTGCTCTGGTGTAAGAACAATTTGCTCTGGATTGCAATATGAATTTCCCATAGGTTTTCATTAGTTGGTACAGTAACTATGGGTCCCCATAAAGTCTCTTACGTGCTCCCGTAGTTACTCTGGATTGCAGGGTTAGTTTCCTTTCATTCTGCATGAAATTACATATTGAATGATATATGACATGATAGTATTTATTCAAAATACCAAGATTTAAAAAATTTTGGCCTCTTGTGGTGTCACCCCCTCGTATGAGTGAAACGCTGAGGCCCACACCCCCCCCCGAGTGATGCCACTGGTAAGCACTTTAAAAGCACTTTTTCAGTGCTTTTTAAGATGGCAGATCCATTTCTGAGCTGCACTGCCTTAAATTGTAGGTTCAGGGGGATTGCCTGGGAAATTCTTCTCAAAAATCTCTGTCCAAAAAAGTTTGCATGCCTGCAACAGTCTAAGCTAATGTCAGTAAAGGCTTTAAGCCAACTGGAATAATTGCTCCCATTAGGCGCAATGCCTAAGGTGGACCAGTGTTAGGATAATCTATACTAGTCTTGTCAGTGGTGTCACTAAGGTTTGTGTCACCTGGTGTGGGAGGTCAGCACATCAGACCCATGATTGACCGTCTCCTATGCAGTGGGCAGGGCAAAGCCTATATGCACCACACTACATTGCAATGGACATTGTGAATATTTTTGCTAAAGGAAAAGTAAAATCAATATTCTTACTACATCATTTTACAGTCACGGAAATAAGTGGTTTTGTAACTATTTGCTTTTCAAATGTAATTGTTTACTTGCAGGCTTACATGTATGCAATTTTATAGTAAAATGTGCTTAGATCCAAATGGTTTATTAACTCACACTTTTTTATGCATCCACTTTGCTTTCCATTCTACCATAGATGTGTATAGAATATATTAATTTTATTTATATCTCTAAGACTCTCTTGTCCTTGGGGGTGTACCTGGGTCCCACTAGGGGGCCAACCCTAGGTCAAGAACTCTCCTTCTGGACAGGCTAGTTTTTATGTATAGCAGTGATTGTGATTCCCAAATTGGTGGATTGTGAACCAGCAGCCTGTGAAGCTCTTGTCCCTAGTTCTTAACAGGCAGGGGTTGGTGGAGGACCCCCAAGTTGAATACAGGCAGTATTGCTACACCACAAAGTCCAAACTCTGTCTTTCCTCTTCAACCCCTAGTTACGTTCACCAGGAGTTTTGGTGTTTGCTTCTCCCACTGACCTTTGCCTTTTCAGAAAGGCAAGGCCACCCAGGAAGAAATATGGGTCTAGCAGGGAATTCTTGTCGAATTTGCCACTGGAGGGATTCCTAGTCTTAGGCTACAATCCTAAAGACACTTTGCAGGGAGTAAGACAGGTTGAACCCAATGGGGCTTCCTTTTGAGTAGACATGGTTAGGATTGTGCTCTTAGTCTCATCCCTGGTGGCTCTACAAGTAGATGGGAAGAGATTCTCCTTTGCAACCCTTAACTTGCCTCCACTCCTTCACTCCTGACTTGTCTCTTGTCTCTTTATCCCTGTATCCATCCCCAAACACTCATATGCTACAAAATACCGAACAGTAAATATGCAAATTTTTACCATGGACTTACGACCAATAAACATGTTATTTGTTTTTTTTTAGTACTGTTATATTGTTCTGTTGTCAGATGACTTGGATCCATAGAGAAGTAGAGGCTGGTTCTTCTTCTTTAGTCCTTAGCTGGCGGTTGGAGAGAGGGTCATCCTCTCAACCAATACGCTACTGTAAGTGGTGCTGGATTTCGTGCATCATTCACAATGCGCTTCCATTCTTGGCAATTGATGGCAATGTTTTTAGCTTCATCAGTGATCAATCACTGGTTCTTTAGATCTTGCTCAACCAGTTTGAGCCATGTCTTTCTCGGTGCGGCTCGTTGAACTCTCCAGTAGAAAATCACTCTCCCACCAGTGGAGCTTATATGACAAGAGGCTAGCTATACCATACAAACAAAACCAAAAAAAATAATCAAAGCATTAGAATGCACTGTAAAGATTTCTTTTAATTTAGGGTTTCTTTTAATTTAGGGTTGCCATAATTCTCTTCCAAAAAAGAGCCTCTGTCAAACTTGCCAGTATGTGAATAAAATCCCCCCAAACCGGAACGGTTTTCGGAGTCATATGGCAACCCTATTTTAATTGGCTAACAGCTCTGCGTTGAATGTGATTCTTTCACCTTACTAGGAAAGCTGCTATTGTGTGTCTAACATACTCAGCCTAATCAGCTTGTACAGTTTGCCATCATGACCTCTATCATCTGCACACTGGCTGAGGATACACTCTACTGCAGGGGGTATTAAGAGCATCATGTGGATTTGACACCTACTAGTAGTCCGACTCCTGGTAGAACAAAGGGCCAGGCACTCTGTTGGACCTTGCTAACGTGTCCATTTGTCAACTCCAACCAACTAATCATCCGGTTAAGGATGAGTTAGGGCTTTGTGCATGAGATGCTGATAGGAACAGGAGGATGTCAGTCTCCCAAAATCCTACAGAAGGAGGTGGCTAGCATGAGAGATTTTGCATTTTGTTCCAGCACTTGTATAGTGTGCGGTTATCTATTTCCATGGTTCTCAAAGTGGGGGTCTCCAAGATGGGCATGATAAAGGACAAGAATGGTAAGAAACTAACAGAAGCAGACCAGTGATGGGATTCAAAGAAATTAATAACCAGTTCTATGCCCATCTGGCAGCCACTTTTAAATGGCTATTTTTAAACTTTATATGTCCTATCTGTCGTTAACAGCCGGTTCCATAGAGTAGGTGCAAACCTGCTGGAGCCCACCACTGACAGACAAGATGAAGACTACAATCCAGCGTAACTATAGGAGCACATAAGAGACATTACATGCATCTGTAGTTACTGCACCACCTAGTGAAAATCTATGGGAAATTCATATTGCAATCCAGAGTAAATTGATCTTACTCCGGGGCAAGGACTCCTTGTAGTTACTCTGGATTGCACCCTAAGACGAGGTGGCAAGAATACACAGAGGAACTCTATAACAAAGATCTTAATATCCCTGATAACCACAATGGTGTGATCACCAAACTTGAGCCAGACTTGGAGAATGAAGTCAAGTGGGGCCTAGAAAGTATCACTAACAACAAAGCTAGTGGAGGTGACGGTATTCTTGTTGAGCTCCTAAAAATCTTAAAAGATGCTGTCAAAGTAATGCATTCAAGCTGCAATCCTAAAGACACTTTCCTGGGAGTAAGACCCATTGAACAAAATGCAGCTTACTTTTAAGTAGACATTGTTAGGATTCAATCTGCCAGCAAATTTTGAAAACGCAACAGTATTGGAAAAGAACAGTTTAATCCCAAAGAAAGGTAATGCCATGTGAATCATGAACTACCAGATGTACAGGCTGGTTTCCAAAGAGGCACAGGATCAAGAGATCAAATTGCCAATTACGGATTATGGCAAAAGCAAAGGAGTTCCAGAAAAAAACCTTCTTTTGCTTCATCGACTATACTAAAGCCTTTGATTGTGTGGATCACAACAAATTGTGGCAGGTTCTTAAAGGATGGGTGTTTCAGATCGTCTTCTTGGTCTCCTAAGAAACTACGAGTATCGTAGTATCTGGGTCAAGAAGCAACAGTCAGAACCAAATACGGAACAACAGAGTGGTTTAAAATTGGGAAAAGAGTGCGACAAGGCTGTAAACTGTCACCGTGTTTATCTAAGTTATATGGAGAGTACATTATGTGAGGCTAAACTGGATGTATCACAAGCCGGAATTAAGATTGCCAGGAGAAATATCAATAACCTCAGAAAGGGTTGAGTCTGGAAAATGTGAAATTCTAGGAAATTGGCGGAGCACTCCTGTAGCTCCTATATCCTATATCTAGGGTTGCCATAATTCTCTTCTACAAAATCAGGATAGGACCCTTTGACCCATTTCTGAGTATGTGAATACAATCCCCCCCAAATCAGGATTATCCCTGTTTTTCAGGAAATATGACAACCCTACCTATATCCCCCTTTCACCCCTGGTTCGGGTTTGCTTTACTCTACACCTGCTCTCATTTGTCCTGGTGAGGTCAGAAAATGTAAAATCCTAGAAAATTTCTGGATGCCTTTCTTTGATCCCTTTTGACAGTGGACCCAGATACAATTTATCCTACAATTTACCCTACAGTACAATCCCTTCTCGTGGCCCCTGCCGAATCCCCTCTACCGGCCCATGGCATCCTCACAAGATCAACCTCTATTAGGAATACACATCAGAGGGCCAGTGGGAAATTCCTAGTAAAAAACAACTACATAAATGAGCAGCCCACAGCAAGAGTGAGGTCAGCCAGGCCCTAGAGCCCTGTAAAGGAGCTCTCCACCTGTTTGTCAACCCACAGATCCTCCTCCTCCTCTTCCATCCTCCTCCTCTTAGAGGGATTTGACAGGTTGGTTGCTACAGCTAATGAACAGAAGAGCCAAGACAGCTTCTTTTTTCCTCCTCCTTCTCCTCCTCCCTCTTTCCACCATCCAAGCGTGCATCTCTCTCCTTCTCGCAGGGATGAATCTGGAAAGCAGAAAGCTTCTGCTTTCAGGGTAGCAATGCCTCCAGCACCCAGCATTGAAGGAAACCAGTATTCACAGCAGTGACAGAAGCTGGAAGCCCTGCGTTCCAGTGAACAGCATCTTCTGCTGGCTGGATATGCTCTACTAATCCTTGTCAGTTACAATCTTGATGAGTGGACAGCCTTTGTGAATAAATGAGGTGAGATGCTTGGGTGTGCATGCAAAAGTCTTGTCTGGGGGAGGGATGTGTGGGGCAAGTGTGTGGGGTCTGTGCCACCGACAAGCAGGAATAAAAATGGCCAGGAGCTGCAAAGCTGAAGATCAGCCAGGATTTGCAAGGCTTTAAAGAGGATGCAGCTGGCAAGGTAGGATTTCTTAATTATTGCCCTCCCGAATCTTTGCTTTTGCAACATTGGCATGGGGAGAATTGATGTGAAAGGAAAATTTTCTGGCTCAAAACATCACCGGAGATCAAGTGCATCTGTGCTTGCAGTTGCTGCCATTGCTGAATCCGCAAAGGGAACCATCAGTGGACTGAAAATCCCTCCCCTCCTCCACGCCTCCTTTCAAAGGTATGAATTGCAAAAGCAAAATCCCAGCAAGGTCAGGAGAAGCCAGGCAGGCCTTTGATGTGCCTTACATGATCTGCAAGCTTTCCAAGGTGAACTGGCACAAGATGCATCCACCAGAGGTTTTCCATGTAGGGGGCCTGCCAGGCTATCAAATGAAACCCACCAAGGCAGTGGTGTAGCTAGATGGGGGCAAAGCACTAAGTTTTGCAGGCACCTGAACACCACCATGCAAGAGCCCCCTTCATTTTATTCCCACCGACCCAGAATGACTCCGAAGGGGGCACGGAGGGACCACTTGCAAAGCATGGTTAGGCACCTGCAAAATTTAGTGCTTTGCCTCCTCTCGAGCTATGCCATTGCATCAAGCTTTCACATCCCTCCAGCACCATATTTCAGGATGATGGTGGCATCTCCTGAGCATTCAGTTGAGTGATCAAATAAATCAGTCACTCATTCATTACACAGGTTGGTCCTTGGTGAATTCAGGGGATTTTCAGATCTGAAATTTAAACCTGTCAACCCAAGATTTTCCAGATGGGCATTTTTGTTATTTTATATTTTTCATTAGTTATTTATTTTCCACCATTCTGGGGCTAAGATGCTTCTGTTGTGATCATCATTTGACATTCAAATTTGAAATTTCATTTGACTTTCTTCATTTGCATCTCATCTAAATAATTCAGATGCTGTCTTGAGTGCATTTGGCATGTGTGACTGGATTTTTTTAGAGGTTCACAAGGTGCTGTAATAAATTTTGTATTCTCTCTTGATCTTGGAATACAGCCATGTACTTCTTCATCCCAATGTGACATCTTTTCCAATGGCTGTTGGTGACATATCACAAAAGGGCTTTTCATGATGTATTTTGTGATAGCTATTTTATTTAGCTTATCAGCACTTTTGTAATCGTGATTATGAGCCATATTGTGATATGTATTGTAATATCTATTTATTTAAGCAGCAATCCTAAACACACTTTCCTGGGAGTAAGTACTATTGAACACAATGGGACTTACTTTTGAGTAGACATGCTTAGGATTGCACTGTTAGATTGTGACTCCTTTTTGATAGTTAAACAGTTGATTAATTTGCTGTGGAAACTGCTTTGTGAAGTACTTTTTATGGGAAAATGATGTAAAAATACTGCATTCTTATCAATAGTACTAGTGAAAATGTACCTGCGATGCAAGAGTAAAACTCTCCCCATACATCATCCCTCCACTGCACATCAACCCCGTATGCACATCATCCCCCCATTGTCAATACCCATGTACAACATCCCCCATGCGCATCCTCCCCCATGCACACCCTCCCCCATGCGCACCCATCCCCAATGTGCAACACCCCCGTGGATATCAATCCCCCATGTGCACTGTCCCCCTATGTGCATCAACCCCAATGCACAGTACCCCCATGCGCACCATCCCGCATCAACCTACCATGCACAACACCCCCATGAGCATCGTCCCCCCATGAGTACTGTCCCCCATGCACACTGTTCCCTGTGCACACCATCCCCCATGCACAACAAACCCATGTGCATCAACCCCCATCAGCACCATTCTCCCATGTGCAACATCCCCACATGCGCAACACGCCCCCAAGCGCAACACACACCCATGCACACTATCCCCCCTTGTGCACCATTCCCCCATGTGCACCATCCCCCATGAACACTGTCCCCCATGTGCAACATCCCTGCATGCACAACACCCTGATGTGCATCATCTCCCCATGTGCATCATCCCACATGCACATCAACCCCCATACGCATCAACCTCCATGTGCACTGTCCCCCATGAGCACCATATGCAACATCCCCATGTGCATAATCCCCCATGTAGAACACACCCAATGTGCATCATCCCCCCTGTGCAATACCCCCATGCACATCATTCCCCCATGTGCATCATTCCACCATGTGCACTATTCTCCCATGTGCACCATCCCCCCCCCATTTGTAACATCCCCCCAAGCACATCATCACTTCCTTTGCATCCTCCCTCCCAGTGCATCAGCTGGATGTTGGTCAGTCAGTCTTCAACATTAAGTATAGGACAAAAACACATTGCACCACTTTTTACTGCTTTAAGGTTTAAATTTCTCAACATCTGTTCTTGGTGGGTGTTCATGTCACAGCACGAACACCCTCCCCAAATTTCATGCTTCTCAGTCCAGGTGTTGGGGCAGAGCGTCTCTCAGTCAGGGATTCTTCAATGGAAAATATAGAGAGGAAAACGCGTTGTGCTCCATTTACCCCCTTCTGGTGGAATTTCCAGAATTGGTTCTTAGTGGGGTGCCTCCATCACAGAAGGAACACCCTCCCAAATTTCACACTTCTAGGTCTGGCGGTTTTGGCGGGGCATTGATGAGTCAGTCAGTGAGTGACTTTTCAGTTTAATATATACAGATAAGATAATATAATATGATGTATATTAAGTTCTTCAGCAGTTTCTGTTTCTGACAACTTTGGTATGTAAACTTGTGTGGTTCCTTTGAACCTGCCTGTCACATTTTTCTAGTCGTCTGCCTAGAGTAGCTCTCCAGTTATTATATATACCTAATATTACAAAATCTATTACCGTATATTATAAATACTAAATATACCAAATAGCTCAAATAATACAGGCATCCACCTTGTATTTGCTGATCTGATATCTGTGGTTCTCTGTTTCGCCCTCATATCGCAATTCATGTATCCAGTGGCGGTCCTAGAATGTACCTTCCATGTGCACAGGTGGCGAAATGCACAGGCGGCGAATTTATATGATATAAGCATAAACCAGCTGTGCTGTGTGGATTCTGAGTTCAAACCAGTATACTGTACTATATAGTCAGGGGCTTTTTCTCAGAAGGAAAAGGAAACCGGTAGCTATGTTGCAAACTATGGGATAGTGGTAAACCAATCAAGAGAAAGATTTGTGGGTTGAATAATAAAGTAAAAATGGTAATTACAAGGAGAGTGGTGCACACTCAGTTCTACAATTCTGTATTCACATGTGCGGAAGCACAAAAGAAATCAGTGCAGAATCAGTGTTGGAAAATTTTCAGCTTTTTTAATTAAAAAAAGATGAAAATATGTTTCCAGATCTTCAAGATGGGCTTGAATCCTGTGAAATCTCAAAAGCCACTGGAAGTCAAGGGGAAGACAGGGACAAGTAGCGCCTTGTGCCATTGCCCTTCCAGGGCAAGTCAAAATAAAATCAGTTGTGTATACAGAATTTGCAAATATATACAAATGTATATGACTGGCATCATATAGATGTGTTGCACAATATGTATATTTTTGTTGCAGAATTAGGTGGAGATTATTACTATTTTAAGTAAATAAGAACCAAAGCTGGACAGACCAAAGTTCAGTAGCCTGTTTTCTACAAAGGCCTCTGGAACAGGGGTTCCCAAATTCAGGGGTTCCCAAGATGGGGACATGCTAAGTCCTTGTGGAGCAGGAAATTTCTGGATTTGTCCTCTTTTTTAGCCTCATGTCTTTTTTAGCCTCATGTCCTCATGTTTTAGCCTCGTGTCCTCCAAAAGGTCAGGCTGAAAGGAATTCATGACCTTATCCTCCTTTTGAGGTTTGGGCATCTGGGGGGACCAGGAGTGGTGCAGAAGATGGGGCAGCAAACTTTCTGGGGGTTGTGCTGGCTTCCAGGAGAGCCCAGGAGTCGTGCAGGCCCCTCATATGCCATCTAGTATTATTTATTTGTTTGTTTAATGGGCTTGTATCCTGCCTTTCCCTGCAAAGCGAACTCAAGGCAGCTAACAACATGGATTAAAAACACACAATTAATAAAATATTTTAAAATGTTTTAAAACATATAAAAACGTGATGTTAGTGCTGGCTGAAAACCAATAGCCATTGGTTATTTCATTTTCTTTGTAATCCACTTTGTGAACTTTTTGATGAAAAGTGGGTATGTAAATATTGTTGATTGACTGATGGATGGATGAATTGATTGATTGATTGATTGATTGGCTCTCCAGGGCTTCAGACAGGAATTGTTGCTCTCTACTGGAAGGCACTGGAACAGCATAAACAGCAAGTGCTCATCCATCTACTTATGGCCTGGGTGATCATATGACCAGAAATTTCCGGACTTGTCCTCTTTTTTAGTCTCTTGTTCAGGTGTCCTCCAAAAGGACATTGTCCTCCATTTTGGCTTCATTTTGGAACTTTGCAATGGTATGCAGTACCCCATCATGTCATATGTTGTTGGATTTGTATTGAAGAGCAGAATCCAATGCCGCAATCGGTTTTGAAATATTTCCTTCCTATCAAAACTTATGGCCAAAAAACTAAAAGTGAAAAAATATGCATTGAGCTCTATGGGAAAGTGAAAGTACCCAATATTGCTGCTTTACTTGTGAGTAGGCAAATATGCCATTGTCCTCTGGAAAGGCCAAGCTGAGAGGAATCCAAGACCTTGTCCTCCTTTTGAGGTTTGGACATCTGGTCACCCTGCTTATGGCCCCTCTCAGTGGCATAGCTAGAGGGGGTGCAAAGCACTAAGTTTTGTAGTGCCATGTAGGCACCCCCCTTTCTCCTTCGGAGCCATTCTGGGAGGTGGGAGGAAAATGGAGGCCAATGGGTGAAGTGGCTAGTGCTTAAATTAAGGATTTTTCAAGGGAGACAACTGAAGAATTCAATTTGGTGGAAGTGGGGGGACTTCAGGAGAGGAGGAGGTGGGAAGGAAGCCCTCGTTTTTGTTCACTTTCGCTCTGATCCATGATGTGAGTTACTGCTGGATGGTGATGCCTTGATTGTTGGATTCCAGAAGCAACTGGCTGAATATTGGAATTGTGCAGAGTCTCACTGTATGTAGGTGGTCTCATCCTTGTCTGATCAGCAGACTTTTAAAGTCCCATATATATTGAATACATTAGCAGACGTGCAGTCTATTAACTACTGTAACCAAATGAAACCTCCTTGTATGGAGGTCATCTGTTACTGAGGACCAAATATTGGGAATCAGCAACAGTGGGGAGGGAGGGCCACTGTCCTCTTGCAATGCTGGTGGGCTGACCACATCTTGGCTGACCACAGAGGGCTGTACGATCAGATCTAACAGGACGATGAAGAGAGGGATGATGAAGATCAGGAAAGAATATATATTAGGAAAAGATTCCTGATGGTGAGGGCGGTTTGGCAGTGGGGGGAGGTGGTCAGTGATGGGATTCAAAGAAATTAACAACCAGTTCTATGCCCATCTGGCAGCCACTTTTAAATGGCTGTTTTTAAACTTTATATGTCCTATTTTTCGTTAACAACCGCTTCTATAGAGTAGGTGCATGCTGGAGCCCACTACTGGAGGTGGTGGACTCTCCCTTACTGGGGATCTTCAAGCAGAGGCTCGATGAGCACCTGTCGGGGATGCTCTAGGAGGATTTCCTGCTGCAGACAGGGGGTTGGACTAGATGACCTACTGGGTCCCTTCCAACTCTAGGATTCTATGAATCGAGCAGTGATCCTTAAAGTGGGGGTCAGCAACCCTCTTGGGGGGTTGCAGTCTTAGGTCAGGGACATTGCTTGAGTGTGGGATCTGCCATCTTGGAATCTGACACTGGGCTTTCCTGGGAGTAATTCTCATTGAACACAATGGGACTTACTTCCAAGTAGACATGGAAGAGGTCTGGCATCACAGTGATGTCACATCCTGGAAAGTTTGATAGGCATCCCAGACAGGTTTTAAAGTTGATTTTTAAGTTTGGAATGCCCGAGTACCACTGGAATAAAGGATGTGTGTACAAACAGATCTGCACGGGCCTGATTGCGGATCTTAGCCTGGATAGGCTCAAGATTTCAGAACACTTTTCCTGCTGTTCCAAAGCCCCTGTTGTTGCTTTTACTCAATGCACATTCTTTTTCCTCGATCTCTGCATCTTGTGGCTGTCAGGGCATTGCCAGAGCCAGCTTTGGCACATTCTTAATCCTGGCTTTCTGCAAACATATCTCCCTACTGCCTTCCTTCCACTAACTTTCACTCCCTTTGTGTCAAGTTATATAAATTCAAGTCTTCTCCTCCCCTTTAAGTAGGTCAAAGAATGCTATTTTGCCATTGCTTCTGCTAGGCCTTCAAGAGGCTTTGAGTTGCAGGAGGAGTACAAGGGAAAGGGGCTAAGAAACCACATTTGCCCTGAATTTGAATGAGAGTCTCCTGGGAGCCAAACATGGGTGGGGGGGGGAGGCTAAGGAAAGAGTCTGACTTTGGTTGAACAATTAACCTCTTGCTCTCTTTTAGTTTTGCATTTTATTTTATTACAAATTATGGAAGAATACAATTACAAATTGTATTTTAGGATTATTTTTCCATGGCACGTTCCACATACATCGTACACCACACACATTGTATTTTTCATCATATATGCAATTCTGCAGTGTGCATGAGAATGGTCATCATGTATATATATATGGTCAGCATGTACATGCACCATATATATGCTGTATATAGGCTGGTCTTAGAAGCTGGAAGGTGCAAGGTAAATCATTTTTGCAGAGTTCATACCCCCACAGGGCCCCATATGCGCCAGAATGAGTGGCAGTGGCAAAGCGCATGACAGTGGCGTCACTGCCAACTGCAATCAAGAGGAGGGGTTCAATTTCGAGCCATTCACACCTTAGGACCATCCAGTAGCTATGTTTTACTTGCTGCGGTTTTGGGACCTCAGCATGACGGATTCCATTCCAAAATAAGGTTCCATCTGTGGCCATCTTCTTGCTTGCCCCCGTGTGTGGCACCTCCTAGAAGCGGGGCCCAATTTGACCAAACTGGTCAAATTACCCCAAGGTTGACTGACCCCATTTACATGTGGGAGAGTCCCCTTCTTACCAAATGGGTCACACAGCTTAATTGGGGAAAGGGTTTTTCACATTTGAAAGTTTCATATTCCAAGGTGTAGGCAGAGCTACACCAGCATATGTATATCTTGAGGACAAGATCAACTAAAGACTGGCATGTTACACATGACAAAGGCTTTTTACATGTGACAAAGGGACCTCAATTAACATACCTGCACACGTGCCTGTACTAACAAAGGATAGAAATATGATTACTGTAATGCCTGAAGGTCAAGTACGGTAATTAAAAAAAATTGATTTCTTTAATGAGCCCAATTGTGTTACATGGCAGTGGTATTAATAAATAAATGAGCCATGGTTTCGCTCAAGGAGGGAAAAGTCATCAACAGCTACCACACCAGAGGAAACAGGAATAGACCAATTAAAAGCATCTGAAGAATGCTGTGGCCACCAACAGAGTGATCAGGAAGCAACTAGTTAATTGCTTCCAAAGAACGGGGGTATGAGAAATCTCTTAATTAAAGGACTAGTACCAAGAGGAGTGAGACCTGTGCTTAAATGGGACTTTAAATAAAAAAACTTCACCATCTGGGTCCTGCCTCATTTGCAGCGGCTGCCTTTGCCAGGGCATCAGGGTCAGCTTTAGGCCAATTGGGCTACATCCCTAAGGCAACCTCACACTAGAGTAATCTACTCTTGACAAATGCACACAACTACAATATTATATGTACCTAGCACCGCACAGCAGGTTTTGAAAGGAACGGCATCAGTTTTGTCTTCTGAATTTTAAAAAAAGTCTGTAATATTTGTTTATATACTGTTTATATTTTGAAATTTTATTTATACCTTAATAAATTGGCTGCGACTCTGGGGTCTCACAAAAAAATGTTTCTCATTGGTTCCTACAGCTCTTAAGCCTAAGGCACGACATTCATGCACACTGAACCCCCACCCCCTGAAAAAGCTCCTTCTCATCACACACCTTCCATTGTGTACTGCTTTCCTTTACTTTCCTTGTGCACGGGGGGGGGGGTGTGTTAATGTTCAAAGGGAACGAGTGTTTTTGAACTGATCTAGGGTGGGAGCAAAAATCTGATCCCCACTTTTAGCTGATTTGTGGGAAGTGGTTCAGTACATCTGTCATGGGTTGGAGGGAGATAGGGGAAGGGCACCCCAAATCTCCTCTTCCCCGCATCACCCATGCATGATTCAAGCCACATCATCAACCTCATTCATTTTTTAATTTTTAATTTTGAAATTTTTATGTAAGATGTTCTGGACTTGGTAAATCCCCTATCCTCCTATTCCCTATCCCCTTTCTAAATTTATTTTATCTTGCAAGACTAGACTTTGGTGGGTAGTACGATTTATTTATTTGCTTGTCTATTTGACTTGTTATTTATATATTGTTTTATTGATCTATATGCCAATAAAGGTTTTGGAGAATGAATGAAAATGACTTGGTAAATAAATAAATCCAACTTATAGCCTATCTAGCCCTGAGCAGGATTTGGATTATGGGGACAGACAACACCAATGTTCCTGGGGAACATGGTGGAACATCAACCACTTGAAAGCAATATATGAGTGTTTTTTAGCTTTTATACTCCTATATTTTTCTTAGCTGTCTTACATTTCTTGGGTGTCCTACATTATATTCAATTTCATATATTATTAATTTAAGATTAATTAACACAATATTCATTCTTATTAAGTTTAAAACTATTGCATATAATTTATTACATATAATTTATAAATTACAAGAAGACTTCATGCTGCCTGCTCACAAGGAAAAGGAGAAAAATGATGATCTTTTTTTTCCAGGAATAAAGAGGACATGTCCTGGAAAAAAGAGGACAAGTGGTAAAGACACTGTGCCTGTTAACCAGCAGGCCAGGTTTCGAGACCCGGATCCCCACAAGACAAGGATTTCCTGCTACAGGCAGGGGGTTGGACTAGATGATCCACTGGGTCCCTTCCATGATTCTGTGACATATGATCACCTTGGCAGCTAGAGAAGAGCATCAGAAATAAATCCTAATAGACAAAAGGGTTATATGGGGAGAAATAGAGGATCAGGGAATGGGGAGAGATCTGAGAAGTAGTCCTGAAAGTTTGTTTGCCCCTTTTCTAGTCCAAACGTGCCCCGTATCATTGGGCAAATTGCCACTTAAGAGCTCCAACTTGAATGCACTGGAATGTTGTCGAGCTTATTCAGAACCTATTCAGACAAGGCTGAGTCACTGAGTTCCAAAGAAGTGTTGGAGGAATTCTTCAGAATCTCAGAAGGGAATTCTGAAGATCATGTTCAAAATAAAAAATATGTTCCCATGGAGGTGGTTCTCACCAACAGCTATTCCTCTGAATGCACTCACTTTTGGCCAACACCAATGTGCCACCCTGGGAATTTGGTGCTGCAGCAATGGGGGTCCAGGCAAGATGCTGAACCATTACTTCAGTTCTATCAGTACTTTCAAACTCTCAGAGATATTAACGTTTATATCTCAGATATTAACTTTTAATATCTCAGATATTAAAAACAGTTCAGCAAATGATTTATAGCCCATTCCTATCGGTGGGGGGTTATGCGGACAGATCTTGCTGAATACAATGACTGGAAAGCTGGTCTCCCACTCAGTGGACCACCAGTGGCCACCAAGGCAAATGGCTGAAGGCTACATGCAGGCAATAGTCCTCCTTCCCCCACTATTATTGGTAAGTTGGTGGCAGGGATGGTTCGGAGGGAAGGATCATGGCAGAATATGGTGTTTGGGTGATTCAGGAGATGTTCTATGTTAGTGGTGGGATTCAAATAAATGAACAACAGGTTCTATGTCCTAATAACCTAAATTAACAACAGGTTCTATCTTTGTCCCATTAGTAACCGGTTCTCAGAACCAGGCGCTCATTAGCAAAGGGTTCTAAAGAACCCGTGAGAACCCCCTGAAGCCTACCACTCTCTATGTTGCATCCATGCATGTTAAATCCTATCCCCTCTTCATGACCTAGACCCATCCCCAGGAAATATGTGCCACTGAAGCAGAGTTGCCATATGTCCCGAAAAACAGGGACAGTCCCAGTTGGGGGGGATTGTGTTCCCATACTGGCTAGTGTGACAGAGGGTCCCATCCTGATTTTGTGGAAGAGAATTATGGCAACCCTACACTGAAGAGCTGGCACAAGTCTAAGATAACCTACTGGAGACTAGGCAGCCTGGGTCATTCCACCCTCACTTGCATATAGGGGATCCTTATATAGTAGGAGATCTGAACCCTTAAATACACAAGGTGATTTGGAACCCAATTAGATAAATTTTATTCAAATAACATCAATTTATATGTGTAAGTTGCATGCATAACTTACATGTGCTTAAGCAATGGGGTCGAGCCAAGAAGCCGAACCATTACTGCAGGTCCATCAGTATTTCCACACTCTCTGGTTCAGATATTAACTTTAAAAACAGTTTAGCTTACAACATACATAATTAAGAAATTAATTTTCCTGTTTTAATGTCTGCTTTCCCATGGTGACCAGATGTCCACTTTTCCCAGGAAATGTCCTAGATTGTAGCCTTGTGTCCTGGAAAAAATCCTCATTGTCCTCCATTTTCTTGTAAGCAGGCAGCATGTAGACTTCTTGTAACTGATAAATTGTATGCAATAAAATATACGTAATGGTTTTAAATTTAATAATAAGTAATATAGGACACAATCCTACCCATGTCTATTCAAAAGAAAGCCCCATTATGTTCAGTGGGTCTTACTCCCAGGAAAGTGTCTTCAGGATTGCAGCAACAGCAATTAAATTAACCACATGAAAGCAATATATATGAGTGTTTTTAGCTTTTATTTTGTCATGTTCTATATTTTTCTTTGGTGTCCTACATTTTAAAGGTGTATTGTCCTCTTTTTTTTGTGATGACATATGGTCACTCTGTGCTTCCCACACACACCAGCATCAGCACATGCTGGGCCTGTGGCCACATCTTGTGTACATTGCTTTGTGCAATTCTTGAAAAGTGGTACTGAATGTAAATAATCACATGTGTCATCTGCAATTATTCTTTCAAAAAATTAAAGCAAAACTGACAGGTCTCCACAATAGTTGCCACCCACCCAATCAAGCCTCGGGCAACGTAACAAAATAATTATTTTATTAATGGGGTTAATAGCGCTAAACACTCCCTGTGCTCCTCCCCCTAAGTTCTGATAAAATGTACACGTTTTGCATGTTTATTGCAAATGTACACATGTTTTGCATTTTTATCTGTCTTGCATGTTTATTGATGTGCTTATTCATGTACATCAAGACTATTCTTCTCGTAAGTCTTTCTAATTTGTGGAGGTGTAGCAGTTCATCCACAAATTTTTATGTTTTAGAAAAGTCAAGACATGAGCATCATTAAATGAAACTGGCTAGATAGGCTACCAAATCAATTCACATTGAGTTCACTTTCTACTCTGTCAATTTTATAGCCTTCCTTCCATATATAGTATAATACTCTTAATAGTCCTCACCTGTCGCTTGCGGAGGTACAAAATAATATTAATCATTAAAAAGTCACCCCCTTTTCCACATCTCAACTGCCCTTTTGCCACTCTCTCCTCAATGTCTCTCAATTGCCCCCTGGACTCTTCTCAACCTGACCTTCCCACAGCTGAGATTCCATTATTCACCCCATCTAGTGGCTTGAATGCTGTATCGCATCGGACACACTAACACACCAGTTAAGGCTTTTATGTGAGTTGATGATTGACGATGAAAATCTGTTACTCCTCAGAGCTCGTTTTTTAAAAATGCTCTACTAACTAACTCAAAAGAAAATGATTTACTGTGTATAGGAAGAGAAATTGTAGAAGACCTATAAGGACAAAAAAAACATAAGAAGCTTCATCAACCTCAGTGAAAGCTTGTTGGTTACAGTATTTGAGTGGATTGGACAAGATTCAACTTGGTGGACTACCAACCCTAGAGCCCAATATCTTGCATCTCCTATGCTTTTCCAGATCTTTCCATGCCACCAGAGATGGCTTGTATGACCAGGGTTTTCCATGGTCCTTCCATGCCACGGGATGGCTTGTCTGACCAGGGTTTTACTCTGCACCTTCCTTGTCCAACTATGCTTCTTTAGGAGGGACAGGTCACATCTTGCCCACTGGTGCATCACTTCCCAGTCATCCCACTTGCGGTGCAATCAGGCCAAGTGGAACAGTATTCCCAGTGCCCCATGCCATACTATGCCCACCTGCCATACTGTGAAGCATCACAGTATGACAGCATCACAATGTGTCACTCCTTGAATGTGTCACACCTTGAAAAGCAGTGCACCAGTTATAGATGAAGCAGAGCCCTCACCCCTCCTCGAAAGAATCTCCCAGTGCCAGATTATTTGTTAATAAGTGTCTAAAAATGTGTCAATGAACCAGGTATGGCTTATTGACAACTATTGGGTTTAGGGCTTGTGCTACCTTAGGCCATTTCAGTTTAGGTTCACTGTGCCAGGATTCATCAAGTTGGGCATGGCTAAATGCCCGTATGTTCCTATAGGCCCCATACTCATCCTCTCTTGCCCCACATTCAAATATCTGGAATTGTGCTTTAGACTTTCATAATGCCGTATGCAAATCACATATAGGGCTGCAAAAGTTGAACATCAAAATGCAGCTCTATTTTTTTAATACTGAAATTGAATCAGGAGAAGCTATACATATTGGGACAGGGAGGCCAATGGCATCATCAGCTGGATTCACTTTGGTATCACCGGCACCCTGGCATCACCACCTGGATTCAAGGTAGCCAAAAGATTTGATGTTCAGGTTCTGTTCACTGGAAATCACTCGGAACTGGTTTGGGGTTTTTCAGATTTGGGTTTGTGCCTGAGATCCCTCTTGCACATCTCACTGGGATGATAACCAATTTTTTATTTTTGTAAATGACATGTAGTTCACAGACGAAGAGACCCTCCATCCCTATCTCTATAGGGGAATTTGATTCCATGGATATTACATGGCTGGATGTCCTAGCTGTATAGCAACCCATATAAATGATGCATGCTCATACCATGTAGATCCCTCTTTAGAAGAACATTTTCTGTTAAGCCTGAGAAGAACATTTTCTGTTAAGCCTAAGAACAGCCTGTTAAGGCCCTATAGAACAGCCTCACATACCTCTGATCTGTAAAATAACCACCCCACCTTAATGTGGTGGTCATATTTAGCACTTTGACACTAACCTCATAGTGTCTGCCTGAATGTTGTGCCCCATAAGAAACACAGGCCCTCAATGGAGAAAGACCTCTAAAATGCACCACAAAAACACAAATGATCTGGCCACAAAGCTCACATAGTGCAGAACCCATGAAAAGATCCATGATGTCTCCACCATTCCTCTGAACCCGAAACATCCCACCTTCACAAGCACGAACACTTTGTTCTGATACCAATTTTAGATGAAGAACAGAGAGTACTCAAAGCTTCCAGTGAGATCTTTCTCCCCCCAACCCCTTCTGATCTCTGAGCAGGGAGACAGTGCCTGCTCTCTCTACTTCTTAATCATTGGCTTCTTGTGACAAGAGGAAACAGGAGTATTTCTTGCAGACCAGAGGCTATAATTTTGCTGTCCGCCTTCCCCATATTTCAAGCAAGAGCATCTGTGTAGGTGGGGGGGGGATGAAGGAGGGAGGCTTATGTAACGTGGCTCTTCATATCTGACTCAGTTGCAAGGCATATTATGCAAGCGTCGCTTAGTGCTTGAAATCAGTCGGATGGAACAGACGGTGGTACCCAACTCACTCCGCCTCGGTTGCCATGATTACAAGCATCTCTTTGCCTCCCTCCGTCTCTCTGCTGTCTTGACACAGATATTTGCGCTTCAAAGGGCTTGATTTCATTCCCGTTCTTCTTGCATTGAGGAGGAGCCCTTGACAGTGAGAGGAATTGGGCTAAGTTGCCCATAAGCTCTGGCAGACGGCAATTCGGTGCCAGCTCGGAAACTAATGGTGCAATCCTAATCTAGGCTGGCACAACTCATTGTTCCCATGATGATGTAGGGAGGCAAGCGCACGTCTATACAGTGGCCTAACCCTGCTGTGCGCATGTCTGTGCACTGTACACATGTCTGTGTACTGCTGGCCAAAACTGCTCTTTCTCTGTAGCAGGCAGGTCCAGGATGGGGGGGGGGGCAGTGGTGGGCTTCAGGGGGTTCTCACAGGTTCTATAGAAACCTTGGCTAATGAGTACCTGGTTCTGAGAACTGGTTACTAATGGGACATAGAACCTGTTGTTAATTTAGGTTATTAGGACATAGAACCTGTTGTTAATTTAGTTGAATCCCACCACTGGGGTTTGGATATGGTAGAAGGCTGCTCAGCAAATCCCATCCTCTCAGCCCCCATTCCACTATCCCCTATCCTGAAATAGTCACCTTGAGTATCCTCCATTTAAGAAGAAAAATGGAATATAAATTGAATAAATAAATAAATGTCCCTCCCCTCCTCCATTCCACCTTCCTGCCACTCATCCAACTCCCTGCACATTTTTTTAACCTCTACTGGCAGCCACACTTCAGGATGCACACCAGTGGTGGGCTTCAAGGGGTTCTCACAGGTTCTATAGAGCCCTTTGCTAATGAGCACCTGGTTCTGAGAACCGGTCACTAATGGGACATAGAACCTGTTGTTAATTTAAGTTATTAGGACATAGAACCTGCTGTTAATTTATTTGAATCCCACCACTGGTATATTTTACCATATTCTGGAGGGAAATGTCTGTGAGTATGAGAAGCTGGGTACAAGCAGGAGGTAAAGTCAGTAATTCTTTTGTGTCCTGCTTGTGAACTTCTCAGAGGTGTCTGGCTGATCACAGTTAGAGATAGGCTGGATCAACTGGTCTGATCCTGTAGGGCTCAGTTGAGGTCTTTGGGATAGGTCTTCAACAGCTACTATTACTAAATAGAAACTTCATGCAAAGAGGAAGTCAGCCTCTTCAGTGTCAGCTGGTGGACCATATCAGACCTTTATTTTCAACCTCTGCTAGTGGGTTCTCTGGAAACATCTGCTTGATCAGAAAGAGAAATATGGTGCTGGTCATGATCTGATCCTTCAGCGCAGTTCCTTACATCCTTAACCTAAGAAAAGATGCAGTGGTGTACAGCAAATCCTCATTTTCTGAAGCTATTTTCTGACCAATTTTGACTAAATATTAAAAATATTTTGGAAAGCACACCCCCAACATAATTAAATCCATGGATGCTGGACACATAAATAAGGCAGGAACACTGTTCTTGTTTACCTTTTCAAAGAGTGTCTAAACAGGCTTCTGAAGTAAACCGATGGATTTAATACAACAATTTCCTTAACAATTTTCCTACTATGAAAATAGTTTTATTTTTCTATACTGTAGTATTCCTGATGAAGATTTAAAATATACTGGACGAAATCTAACTTCTTCCTGTGCAGATGCCTTCCCATTTCTTTTTTCAATGAGTCTCAGTCTTCCCATCTGTGACATGAGGTTAATACTTTTGGTCTACCTCATAATTTAATTTCCCCCTTGGGTACAAAGGAAAACCTGTTTTTCCGGTGGGTTGGGATGGTTTGTCTATTGATGGATTGCCACTGACTAACAGAAGCCTTTTGATCTCGTTCCCTCCGGCTGCAGGAATCACAATGTTGACCAGTATCACGGATGGGCTGCTGTGCTGCCTGATGGGCAAGACGCCCAACACAGTGGTGCCACTGGAGAGCATTACCAGTGATGGTTACAGCTTTGTGGAGGTAAAGCCTGGGCGAGTCTTACGAGTAAAACACCTGGTTCCAACACGGCCTTCAGGGGGAGAGGATCCTTCCCAGAAAGCTGGCGCAGTACGGTGCAAACGGCGAATCACAGTCTACCGCAATGGACAGATGGTCATCGAGAATCTGGGTGATGCCGTGCGCTCTGACATCCTCCATTGCCAGAATGGCTCTGAGCCCAACAGCACGGTGGAACTGGAAGTCTCATCAGATGGCACTGCTGTGCCACCGCCCTCAGCCAATTCCTCTGCCACAACTGTCAAACGCCGCCGCCGTAAGCCCAAAAAAACCGTCAACATTGACTGCACCAAGTTCATAACCAGTTGCAAGGGGACACATAATGACGTCGTCCTGTTTTTCATCCATGGAGTGGGAGGTTCTCTGGACATCTGGAAGGAGCAGCTAGACTTTTTCACCAAGCTAGGGTATGAGGTGGTAGCCCCAGACCTTGCTGGCCATGGGTCCAGCTCAGCCCCGCAGATCGCTGCTGCCTATACGTTCTATGCCTTGGCTGAAGACATGCGCGCCGTGTTCAAACGTTACGCCAAGAAGAGGAACATCCTTGTTGGACATTCGTATGGGTAAGCAGGGATGGAAGAGGGCTGATTCTGTTCTTTTAGCATTCCTTTTAGCATTCCTTCAAATGGAGTGGGTTATGGCAGATGAAGTTGAAAGGAATATGCTGCACCTCATTATGTGCAATGATGTACATTAATGGCAGGTAGTCCATGCTCCTAGATATTTTCATAGAAGGTGCAGTCTCCAGAGGCAAAAATTATCACTAGGGTTGCAATCCTATCCACACTTACATGGAAATAAGCTCCACAGGATTGCGGTGTGAGTCTCTTTGTATTAATGGGTTGGAATTCCTTGGGAAGAAGAGGACAGCCCAGCTCCTTTCAAGTTGGATATCCGGTTCTTCCTTGTCCCATTGCCTTCATCTTCCCTTTTCCTTTGGCCTCACTTTCACCTTCCAATATGCCCCAGTAAGGACTCATGCCATCCCAGTCTGGACTAATTGCAGCTTCTAAAACATCCTAATAGCACCGATAAACCTTTCCTTTGTCATGAAGACATTTATTCTCAGTTGAACAGTATCAGTGCCGTTTCCACATTATGTGGCAACAGGTTCCATGCGCTATTAGCGATATGAAATGTATGTCTTGGGTCCACTGTGGAGAAAAGCGGCATAGAAATCCCTTTAAAATAAATAAATAAATAAATGTAGTGGTATGAATAATTTCTTTGGTCAGCCTTGAATATAGATTGATGGAGATGTAGAATAGATGTAGGCAACCTCAAAATGTCAGATGCAAGGGAGTGCACCAGGATGACTATCTCTTGTGTGCTGCTTGGGCCACGATGAGATACAGGATGCTGGTCTACATGGACCTTCAGCCTGATCCAGTGAAGGCTCTTTCTATGTTCTTATGAATTACTGTATCTGTTTTATTTGCTTCAGTTTCCAGGTTTTCCTTATTTAGTTGCCAGTTTCTTTTTCCTCACTACAGGGTCTCCTTTTGCACTTTCCTTGCTCATGAGTACCCAGACCTGGTCCATAAGGTCATCATGATCAATGGTGGAGGCCCGACAGCTTTGGAGCCCAGCCTTTGCTCCATTTTCAACATGCCCATCTGTATTTTGCGATGTCTCTCACCATGCCTGGCCTGGAGCTTCCTCAAGTGAGTAGCCAAGGGTGTGAGTAGCCAACTCACATGGCAAAAGGAGTGTAACGTGGGGAGAAATGTGTAGATGGAGAAACCATGAAACTGGTTATTGAGCTACTGATTCCAGAATTCCAACTTTTGCGTTTATTGCTGTGCTGAACTAATCGGCTGCCCCTCCGCCTTCATCCTTACAGGGCTGGCTTTGCTCGCCAAGGTGCGAAGGAGAAACAGCTGCTGAAGGAAGGAAATGCATTCAATGTCTCATCCTTTGTCCTGAGAGCCATGATGAGTGGCCAGTACTGGCCAGAAGGGGATGAAGTCTACCATGCCGAATTAACAGTACCTGTGCTATTAGTTCATGGCATGCACGATAAGTTTGTCCCTGTGGAGGAGGACCAGCGCATGGCCGAGGTACAGCTTGCAACCTGGGCTTGCAATTTATCTATCATGCACCAATTCCTTTCAGATATCAAGAGCCCACCAAAACAGTGTTGTCTACTGTAGAAATTTACTGTACTGATACTGTACTCCCAAGATTTTCAGTGTTCCTCATGCTCTTCAGTTAACTCTTATCATAGACACAGTGTAAAACCTATCTGTCTAATTATCTAAAGAATTTATATATTGCTTTTCAACTAAAAAGTTCACAAAGAAAATAAATAAAATCAGTGGCTAATTAATGGGTGGTTAGCAGGTCATCATATGTACCAATATTCACTCAACCGCCTGAATTTGTTATCAGATCTATGAGCAAAATTGAACCATCCAAGAATATAGAGTGTGTCCATACATTAAATGGAATCTCTCTATCTGCAAGAATATAAAATTAAAAGGCAAAAGAAAAACACCCACGTGCAGAGTGAGCATTCTTGTTTTTCAAAAAATTGAAAAACCCTTATAGATGATACCTAGTTGTGCAATGTTCTGATACCTGCCTTTATTTCCAATAAGGTAAAACTTTAACAAGTGTTGTACAATGCGCATACAGTGAATGTTGCACAATGCATAAGAAAGAGAGGTATAGAGCCATGGTGAAGCTTATGTTTAGGGTAGGGCTGTAGCTCAATAGCAGAGTTAATTCTGCATATAGACCATCAAGTTTTTAATCTTCTGCTTCTCCATTCATGGATTCAGTGCAGTGGGAGGCCCAAAAAGAGCTGCTACCACTCATATTAGAACAGAGGTTACCAAACTGTTCATCATAATAGCCTGTGGAGATCAGGGGAGGAACCCCACTACTTGGCAGAAGGACTGTGCCATGACCCCGCAAAGAGTGGCAAGAGGCTTGGCACAGGTAGGGAGTGAGCAGATAAAGGGTGGTTTATGCACAATTGAAAAAAGACCCATTATTGCACATCATTACAACGCAACATTGCAGCGTTACTGCATATCATTGCCCTTTTGGGTGCTAGGACATCACAACAAAGGTAAATCACACAATGTTGTTGCACATCATTGCCACTTCATTTTGGGTGCCAGGACATCACAACAAAGGTAAATCACACAATGTTGTTGCATATCATTGCCACTTGGTTTTGGGTGCCAGGACATCACAACAAAGGTAAGTTTGGAAAGCATTGTAGTAGATTGTACTCAGCTGTATCTCTCTAGGGTTCAAATTAATGGTTCCCTGTAGTGTTCTTTCCATGGGAAGTTTTGTAGAGGTAGAAAAAGATTTTAAGTGTGTTTTTTAAGCATTTTCAAAATTTGAGATTCAGGGAGTTGTGCTATCAATCCCTATCAATGCCTGTAAGGAAGGAGATGATGATATTCTTGCACTGAGCCACTGTCTTGTTTTGTGTCGTTCTCAGATCCTGATCATCGCTTTCTTGAAGGTGATTGACGAAGGAAGCCACATGGTGATGATGGAGTGTCCAGAAACAGTCAACACCCTACTTCATGAATTCCTGCTATGGGAGCCTGAGGCCGTTCCAGCCGGGGAGGTGCCAGAAGTGGAGAAGAAATAAAAAAGAAACTTAAAAGAGTGCTGAGCGAACAAGAGACCTGCTTGTATTGCTGCTTCCATGAAAGGAGGGACTTCCCGGTTTGGAATCTGTGACCACAGAGGTCAGATCTGCGGCAGAAGGCTCAGTCTGCCTTGGGGGACAGCTGCTTCCCAAATGTAAGCAGGTTGGACCAAGAAGGGTCTAGCACACGCAGGCCCGAGGGCAGGAGCAAAGTGAAGTCTCAGATATGCAGAAAGGGAGTGGAGTGGTCCAGTAGCACTCCAGTTCATTCACAGCAACCTCATTCATTTCTTACATGTGGCCTCAGGCAGGCCAGAGAGAGAGATGAGTGTGGCTGAGCCTTGTATTGCCTTGCAGCAATTCCCCTTCGATATGGAACTGGTCACAAAAGAAAACCAATGGAGCCTACAGAAGGAAGCTGGTGGTTCGGAGGGCAGCCTCTTCTTTAGGGTCATCAGGCCCCTCCTGAGCACAGGAAGGGAACAACGCTATTGAAGAAAACAAAACTGAGATGGGGATGCAGTTTTAAGAGATCAGAAATCCTGCACATTATGTTCAGAAGGTTCTTTGCTCCTTGAAAGTCCAGTTCAGGACTTCAGTGGGATGAACATCAGAACTGTAGTGGGCTGGTTAATATGGTCCATTTCCTGAAATAAGTCTACTGATTGATCTTTGAGGTGATGATCTTTCGTTATGGGGCAAGAAATTCAGGTGGGGCCCCAATGTTGTTGATCCATAATGAAACACAGAGCCCCAATTTTTCACTTTCAGCAATATGTTGTTAAATGTCATCCCCCCCCCAATTCTTGATGCTCTCTGGAACCTGCCCAGAAGTGGGAAGTACCTCCGCTGCACCTTCTCTCTATTGTAAATAAACTCTGCAAACTTTGCACCCCCAAGGGCACTGTAGGGCACCCAATCGTTGGCATTTCTTGGGCCCACTGACATCACAGTGTTCGTGGACAGTTAGCAATTGCACATGACCGAAGCAGCAGCCAATAACTAACACTGGCTTCCCTCCCCGCTTCTGGGAAGGAGATGTCAGTGAGAATTGTATACCCTTTTGGAGATGAATTTATGTTCTAGGAAAGGCTGTATTGATGAATGGTAACACTTGAATCTAAGGAAAGGGGTGGCTTCTTAAGAATCCAGAATGAAATAGTTTGCTTTCTTTGATATGTGTATAGTCCAACACCAACATATGTGGGAATACAGTATATTGTACCTTTTTTCCTAAATAGGACGCTGTGTGTGCACGTGTGGGTATACACACAAAAGTGCAGTGAAAGTGGGGGGCTGTTTAATGTTCAGTTCCCACTATGATCCAGTCAAGCTTCCTCCCATGCACCTGATTCTTAGGTTTTAAAAAATAACCTCCATTGAAAGCCAACAGAAATTTTTTCTCACCTAAAAATAATGCACAGTGCAAGGGAGGAGACTGTGGGGGAGCACTGTTATTAGGATCAGACATAGTAAGGGATAGCATTATGAAAGAACCCTACAGCCCTCATGAGCCCCCTGCCCTGTAAAAGATACTGCTTTTACCCTGTAAAAGATACTGCTGTACCCTCAGTTTTCCAGAGCAGAAAAGTTACTAGAGCTGGGAGGTACAACTGCACGTATGTTCAGTCTGGACAATAACAGAAGAGTAGATCCCCTCTTAGCCTCTTCTCCCCCCACATCTTTTGCTAGGGAAAATTAACTGAAAAATTACCACTATTCAAAAACTCAAACTCAAGAATACATACAAAAACTCAAAGCTCAAACTCCAAGCTACTATTACATACCCTACAATCCAGAGTAACTCCAGGAGCACGTAAGAGACATTTATGTCAATGTAGTTACGGCACCACCTAGTGAAAACCTATAGGAAATTCATTTTCACACTTCACATAAAGCAGGCACCCAGATTAGGGCTTGATGCAAACATTAAGACCCAGCATTTCTCCTACTTATTTTACTTCCTAGAGTAAAACATTTACTTCTTACATATTAAAATTGATTCAGCCAATCAGAATTTGGGAGGGGGAAAAACCAACCATTGCCAGCAACCACCGCATTCGTCAAAAGCAGTTTCATCCTTCTTCAAAACAATTTTTTTTTAAATCCCCAAAATAGCTATAACAAAATTATCACCAACTTAGGCCGCAATCTTGTGCATACATACTTGTGAGTAAACCCCACTGAACACAATTGGACTTACTTCTGAGTCAACATGCAGGATGGTGCTGTTAATATTTCCAGTTCTTACTCCACCCATGACTCATACCCTACAATCCAGAGTAACTACGGGAGCACGTAAGAGACTTTACGTGCACCCATAGTTACTGCACCACCTACTGAAATCCTATGGGAAATTCATATTGCAATCCAGAGCAAATTGTTCTTACACCGGAGCAAGGACTCCCCGTCGTTGCTCTGGATTGCACCCTTAGTTGATACAGTTTGTACCTACAGTTTTAAATCCCACAACCTCTCCATAATCTTTCCTCCTGTGCCACCATTCAAATACAGCTCCAGTAATGCAGTGCTTCCCTGACTAGCTGTGGCTCCCTATGGAACAATGGAAACCAACCAGGGGAGCAAACACTTTCTGCCCTATATATAATGTATAGGATTGTAGATCTAAAGGGATACTACAACCAATGGCCCAGTAAGTCAAAGGAGCCACCAGTTGAAAAACCAGCACAGTAATGTGTAGATAGTACAGAAGAAAGCAACTGTGATCCTGGAATTACAAAGGTGTAGTTTCAAAATGTTTTTTCTACTTTTCCAATGTGTTTTGGTTTGTATGTTGTTGGATTATAAGATGTTGACCCTCTACTTTCTGTTCAGTTTGCACCAGATTTGACCCCGGTTAGTAACAATATGGGAATAGCAAGAGGATTTTAACTTTTTACATTATATTCTTAGGCAACCAAGGATACAATCCTAACCAATTTTGGTCAGCACAACACACCTGCTCCCCATTCCTGTGGTGGTGTGGGGAGGTCGAAGCTGTCTGTGTACTGGCATAACCTCACCAGGAGTGGCATAGAAGTGCGTTATGGCACTTTTGTGACACCCACAGGCCCACATGAGACTTATGCCAGCCTAACTGGGAGATAAGATTGCAGCCCTAGTGAGTTTAAATCATACAACAGTATTTTCCTTTTAATTTGTTGCTGGCTGTTCCCAACAGTCTGCTGCTCACACTTCTCCATAAAAAGAAATTTAACAATGCCTCGCCACCTCAAAGATGAAATAGACCTGTGTGATAATGTCGTTGCAGAATCTCAATAAAAGTATTATATTCTAAATAAGTATAGTCAGTGATTGAAGCTACATAAAAATAAGATGGGGAAAAGGAGTGGTGATGAGCCAGACAGCAAGCTTTGCCCTAACATAGGCACAACAGAGCAGGACATGTGAGCTGGAGGTTGAGCTGTCATCCTGCCCAAAGAAGTTAAGCAGAAGTTAAGACTCCCTTTGGGTGGGAGACTGGAAGTTACTGATTCAAACTGTTGAAAGAGGTGGCAAGTCCAACTCTTGCCACGTTGAAAGAGGTGGCAAGAGGTGACAGGGTGAAAGTTGCAGTCAGCTGGCAAGAATGAACAGTTTAACCTGCTTGGGTTTGATTTGAAGGTCTCTCCCCTGCTCCCTTCTGGCTAGCCCTGAGCTGCTTCCCTCTTCTCCACTGCTCTTCTCTCCCTCCGGCCACAGGAGGAACAGCATGGAAGTGTTGCTTTCACTATGGACAGGTGCGTCAGGCAGCCCTGACGCTTTTTAAACAGGCTGCCGGCCAGCGCGTCTGCCCCAACTGCCAACGAATGTGTTCTTTATGTGAAGCACAGTTTGTTACGTGAAGCAGAATCCTGGAGAAATTTTTGTTTGTTACGTGAAACATACTTTACGTGAGGCATTCTTTATGTGAGGCGCCACTGTACTTGCTTGTAGCTAGGACTGGCCTTTGCAAAGGAGGGGAGCAATGGCAGTGGCTTGGAGGGATGTGGGAATCAGACCCTGGGAGTGTGTGTGGAGGGAGGGCTTTGCCATGTTCCACTCATCTTTCCATTGCATGGCCCCCTCCAGGCAGTGGCATAACTATGAGAATGCAGGGGGTGCAAGCTTTTGGGGGAGCGGCAACAAGTTAAGCTTGACACTACTGGCCAAAATGGTGAAAATGGCATATTTATGAATATTAATTCAATCATTGGAAAGGTAATTTAATGCAGAACAAAATGAAACAAACTGCATTAGGATATTTGTATTCTATTAAAATTTAAGAAGAAAATGCAAACACCAACTGTGTATGGAAAAGTGGATTTTCTTAAGACAAAACTGACCCATGAAACTGATTGCTCTGAGAGGAAATGTTATAATTATGATACAGAATGGAACTAATAAGGTGTTAATATGAGTCAGCTCCCATTTCCATACATCATAATACACCCACATTTACTATAATGTGCCATCAAATCTAAAGTGCATCCCGATTGTAAGACTTGAGATTTCAAAAAAGTTTACTGCTGATTGTAGTGCGCAGCTGCAAAGCTGCATTAAACAATGAGTTATAGGACAGTAATATAACAATGGCTTTATGTCATGATTTTTACCTAATGGCACTTTGTTATACAGTTGGCTGATACTACATTATATTACAATAGATTAAACTGTTAAACTAAAGACTGATCTACACTTAGAATCAAAAATATGGTATTTACTCAAATCTACCACTGGGTCGATCCCACCCTCTTGTGACCAGTGATGGGATTCAAAGAAATGAACAACTGGTTCTGTGCCCATCCGGCAGCCACTGTTAAATGGCTGTTTTTATACAACCAGTTCCATCGAGTAGGTGCGAACCTGCTGGAGCCCAGCACTGCTTGGGACACCCCAGAGGTCTAACGAAATGAAGTTTAGTATATATGTATACACCACGTGCGAAATTAAATGTTTTTGTTACAGGGGGTTACAAAATCTTGATTGACTCCAGATAGCAGCCTTAGAAACACCACTAACTCAGAGAGAGGCAGCAGAGCAAACAGGCAGCAAGTTGTTGGGGACAGCAACTGGGTTTTCCCCAAATGTCTTTCTTTAGAGAGCAGGCATGACTCGCTTCTGAGAGGAGGGCACAATCCAGAGTCACGACCGGAACACGGAAGAGACATTACGTGCACCACCGACTGAACACCTATGGGAAATTCCTATTGCAAACATTTTGGGGTCTGTCCTGTTTTTAGGTCCCCCTGCTCAGGCCAGATACCATCAGTGTGTCTCATGGCAAGGAGTTCCACAGGTTATGGGGAAAGGATCCCTGGCATGCTGGTGGTGGTGGTGGTGGTGGTGAGGCTCTGCCTCTGCCTTTCTGCCCTCCCTGCACACAGTCCCTGCTCTTGTGCAGCTCCAGCTCTGGATGGGAAGACCTGGATCCCATGCCCATTGGGTTCACACGTGCAAGGCAGACACGTGTCAACGTGGTTAAGGCCTCCTCCTGGCCCTACACGGGGAGGAAGGTTAGGGGGCATAGCCCTGCCTGCCCCAGAGGCGCCCCCAGGCTGCCTGCGGAAAAAAGCACTCTGAACGCGCTCAGAGCTCTTTCTCTGCCACCATATTGTGGGTCCCGCTGACGACATTGCCCCTTTAAGATGACATTGCCCCACTCACAACATCGCCAGTTTAAGACATTGCCTCTTTAAGACGACATTGCCCCTTTAAGACGACATTGCCCCACGCACGACATCGCCCTAGTTAGACATTACCCCTTTAATATGACATTTCCCCACTCACGACATCGCCCTTTTAAGACATTGCCCCTTTTTGACGACATTGCCCCTTTAAGACGAGGCACGCTCCTATTGGCTGAGGAAGCGGGACCCTTCCCAAAATGGCGGCGCTCCTTTCTTGCGACCTTCCCCACTCACGTCTCAAGCTAGCATGTTCGTGCACATTTTGAGTGACGTGAGCTTTAACCAATGACGAGGCGGGTCTGGGCGAGCACGACCAATGGGAGGCGAGGAATCTGGAAAGAGGGCGTGAAGGAAGTTTCGGCTCCCTAGATCAATAGAGTCGGGAATTATAGATTGTATATTATCCGACCAATGGGGACGTGACTGGGCGGGAGGATAGTCTGAGGTGATGGTTAGGATCATAAAGATCTGTGGCAGAGCGGAACTCTGGCGCTCGTGTCATTGTCAATGCAGTCCTCCAGCCCTGCCCCCGATGGACAGCTCCCCTTAAGGGCAGCTGCGCACAGGAATGTCCAAGCCGGTGGTGGCTGATCGTCTGGGACGGTGGCCTCCTCGAGGGAGAGGAGCCTCTTTTGCCCTGATCGAGCCACGTCCCGGTGGCCCGACCCTCTGGGGGCGGAGCCCTGGGTGTCTTTGCTCGAACCAGAGAGTGCTCTGCTAGATCCCAACACACTGGGAGAGCAGAGGCTCGAGGAAGGGGGGAAGCGGAGGCCCCAGGACGGGGCACTGCGTCGGTCCATAAGGACTAGTCGAGCCCGCACTTTCCCCCTAAGGGTTGGGGGTGAGGAAACAGGCTGGACTGCAGTGCCCATGATTTTTCCAACTCCGCCGTTTCCAGGCAGAACCCCATCATGTGACCCCTCAAACGATGCGGAATCAGCAGCAGAATCCAATGGAAGGGACGGGGGGGAGGGAGATGCGCGCCATCCAAAGCGACGACCCAAAAACCGCACGCATGACAGATAAGCCTCTAACTCTGCCGTTTCCAGACAGAACCCCATCATGTGACCCCTCAAACGATGCGGAATCAGCAGCAGAATCCAATGGAAGGCACTGCGGAGAGGGAGCTGCGCCCCATCCAAAGTCTCGGCCCAAAAACCGCATGCATGACGGATAATACCACACGTACTCAAATTGATGTGGTTTTATTCCACTCTGTACCAATAGGCGTCTCAGTGGGTGACAAACATGATGCCAATGTGGCATCACTTAGCCCAGGAACACCTGTGTGCTGCTGTAGGTCACGCTTGGTCTCTGGAAATGGCACCCTCAGCCACTCTGTGACCTTTAAAGTGGTACACAAATGGATATTTGTATGATGGTATACAAATTTGATTGATTGATGGGCCAGAAAATCTGGAAGCTGCCAACGCCACTGAAGCAGATGCCCCCCTTTCTGGGAGCCCCACAGACAGCTATGAGGCTTGCATATGAGGATGTGCTGGATCCTGCACTGAAAGTCTTCCCAGTCACAGAAATCCCCCTCCTGGCCTCCTTGGCACCCCAAAGGCCCTTTTTCCAAGCTGCATGTACCATGCCACCTCTGCTTCTGGAGGTGGGGGCACCAGTGTGAGACATAGGACTCCAGCCTTGAGGTCTGTCTCCGGGCATGACCCTGATCAAAGCCTTCCACTCAAATTCTGGACAGCGATCCTTGGCTAGCTTGACCTTCATGCTCAGCTCCCTGCCTCGACCCCAGGAGCTCTTTCCTGGCACATCCCCAACAACCCCAACCCCACACATATGTGGGAAGCTGTGACTCTCCCCTCCATTGCAGCAGATGACATTCACTATGAGCTGAATGGAGCTGGCTGCTTTGTTCCTCCCTTCTCCCAAACAGAGGGGTCCCTGAAGAGCTATGCACAATCTGCTTGGATCCTGAGCAGCTTGCTCTGTGCATCATATTGGCAGTGTCTCTGAGTTTGGATCCAGTGTGGCACAGGTTGAGGGAAGGGAGGTGTGACATCCACACAAGCTGTGTTGCAACCCCAGCCTTGCTATAGCCAGATGGCACCTAGGCTGGGACTTCTATACAAACAGGATCACCCCTTATGGGTTGTCTGCATTTTATTTCCGGACGGCAGCTCCAAAACTTGCCCTGCTAACTGGGCAAGAAGCACTCTTTCAAGTGGGTGTTCTTTATTTAGCTGCAGGCTTCTTATACCCTTAACAGTTAGCCCAGCCAACTTCAAAGAACTTATGATTTACAAACCATCCTTACTCCAATTATCCCACATCATAACCAGCTGCAATAAATTTGGTTCTTCTTCTTTGGTTCAACTCTGCACATGCTCCAGGGCATTGTGGCTCCCAGACCCGGGTCTTGAACTCTGGCCTTCTTGTTTACAGGCACAGTGTCTTAACCACTTGTGCCACCCACAGCCAACTCGATTAGTTTCTTCATAAAACAATACTTGTGGGGAAAAGGGGGTTTATGGCCAACCAGAAAATGTAAAAGAATATTAATGTAATAAAAAGACAGTATATACAGACTGCAATAAATACCTTGCATTCTGCACTATAAGGTATTGGTGTGCCCAGATACCCAGGACCAATTGTGCAGGTCAAGGAATCCCAAAAGCATCTGAGTTACCCAGAAAGAAGGATCCTATTTTTTGACTAAATGGCCAAAGCAAGGGAAGTGGGATTTGGTTTTAAATCATCAGCATTTGACTGTTTAAAATACATGATTTAAAATCAAGCTTCTCATTTTGTAATTTATGCATATTAAGTGGGTGCCATTATAACGGAAACCTATTGGTATGCAGGTATGCAACTTAATAGTGTCTAAAGCAGCGGTACTCAAACTTGTCAGGGTGTTTTACTCCCTTTGCAAATTTTTTTTAGGAAAGGGCTGTGACACAGTTCCTAGGATCATGCCTCTGTGGGGAAAAGAGGGGCTACAGTATTTTTAATCTTGGAGGGACTGCCAGGTTCTGAAGGATGTGGGGAAATCCACAGAATGCTTGCAAGGTTTACTGAGGTTTGGAAATAGTGAAAATTGTGGTTGCATTTAAATTGGAATTCAGATTTATTTATTTTTTAATATCACCTACGTTCTGGACTTTAGATTAAATCTGTGATGGTCATCTAATAAGCTCCTTTGTTTAGACATCACATCAGTCAAAAAGTACATGAAAAACCAAGAGAAGGAACAGGAACCAATGAAATTGGACAAGAAGGACAGAAACAAGTTCTTGAGCCAGATCTGAGAAATCTAATTTCAAATTTCATTATTCTGCATAATCTCATGGAAGACTCAAGTATAAAAGTATAAAAAGTATTAAAGGCAAAAGCATTCATTACAGAAAACACCCATTCATTTCTACATATAAAAGTGTTCTTGAGAATATCCCTTTCACAGTGCACCGGCAAGGAAGAACTTGAAAACAAGGGATGAACAGTCTATCTCCAATGGGAATTCATTTAAAAACATGAGGTCATAGATGAGAGGACAACCTCCAGCATAGGTCGCTAACTGGAACACAAAGAGAGATGGTTTCCTTCTGTTCTGAAGGCCCTTGATGCTCTGTATTCCATAATTCGGCACTTGTTCCCTCAAGATTCCCTCCAAATGTTAAAAGGGTAAAGCTGGTAAAATCAAGTAGTAAGATGCAATCAAGACATAGGAATGGAGAGGACCATGTCCAGCCCAGCACTCAAAAATCCAGTTATCTCTCCTTGGGAGAGTGAAAATCTGATTCGGAAGGCAATCAGCATCGTTCCTCTCTGTGTTGATGAGCCAGCATCTCTTGGTATGGACATTTAAACAATATTTCCTGTGCCCCAACATCAGAGATATAATGAAAAGCAGCTCCACCGTTGCTTAAGCCTCCATTAGCTTGCAGAAAAGAGTCCCATGACTCAGGCAGTTCCTAAAGTATAAACCTCAGCAATTCAGCTCTCTGTCTCTTAACAATAGAGAGAATTGCAGCAATTCATACAGCTGGGTGCCAATAATGCAGAGGTTGCAGGACGTAGCTTGACCGTCAGCAAATATCTGTGGGACGCAACTGCCTCTCCCCTTCTGCAAGGAAGATCTGCATGGCCCTATGTAAGAGGTGGACACCCAGGCACCGCCGTCTCCTCATAGGCCAGTTTGCCACAACACCATAGTAATTCCCCCTTTTCTGATTAGTCAGCATCTTCAACCCTACAGGAAGAGAGTGGAAACAGTCATTTGGACAAGGTGTGCCCTTGCAGGAGATACATGGGTAATAACCTGTTGTCACACCACATAAAGTAAAGGGTTACAGAGTAAATAGGACAGAAACAACTAGTATTCATTACAAGTTAGTTTTGCTGTTTATAGATCTGTGCTTAATGTCATCCTGTTGTTTCCAACATAAAACAAACCATTTGCCAACGTTACCTACAGTTGACTTCAAGTCAGTAATATGTAATGTAGATCACTGAACATTTTCTTCTGCATTGGTACTGCTGTCCTACTCTTAATTGAATCTTCTTTTCCAATATTTAGAGTTTGCTCTTTACTATTCAGAGTATTACTTCAGGGGTATGGGGGGCATTCAATGGTAAAATATTTATTTTGTACGCCGAAGCTCACAGATTCAATCCACAGCCTTTCCACTGAAAATAATTTAAGAGTCATAAGAGCTTGGAAAGGCTTCTCTCTACGCCCGACTACAGCTGCTGGCAGTTAAGAGAAGACAATGCAGGCCTAGACCAACCAGTGGTCTAGCTCAGGAGAAGGATACTGGGGACATCAGTGCACACTAAAAACAGGATTTCAGGTTTTGGAGATCAGATTTCAGTCTTCAGTTAAATAGGAGATTTCAGTCTGGAGACTTCAGTTTCCAGTTAAATAAGAATCTCTCTGTCTAAGTTCCTGGAGAGCCCTGCCAATCAGAGGAGACAGTTTTATATAGCAGAAGCTAATACCATCTTTGTTCATATGCATCTTCATTCTCTAAGACAGAGGCCCCTAAACTGGAAACCTCGGTGTACTGAAAAGCCCTCACCAAATCAAGTAGTATTTATCATTCTGCTGCAGCACCACATTTTTTTTCAAGCTGATCAGGGCCCTGGGATGCATAATGGTATGTGCTGATCACTGGCAGGGTGGGGGGCTTTTTCCAAATGTCTGATCTGGCCCACGGGTTGGAGTTTGGAGAGTCCTGATGAAACTCTAATGAACCTCACCAAGATTTATCTCTAACATATGAAATCCAAAAGGTCCTGTAACTATTGATAGCTCTACAACCCTAGCAATGGGTGCTTTCGAAGAAACCTTACCAATGGCATCCACCATGCAGGCTTCTCGTGTATAGGCCTCCACTGGGATGACATTCTGGAAGCAGTGCATGGAGATAACCCCTTGCCCACTAGACCAGATTTCCAGGATGTGCTGCACTTTGGAACAGTCCTTCAAGACAAAGCAAGGATTCAGTGATAACAGCAATATTAGAGAAAGGCTGCAAATAGTTATTTCCCTTTTCCGAATACAGTTGGCTCTTGACATCCACTGACTTGGCTTCCATGGACTTGAGCCGCCACAGATATGCTCCCTGCACCTCAAAACTCTTCAAAGCTAAAAATCAGAAATCACAGACATGAACTGGAAGTCACTCCTAGTTGTGTCTGGAAGGTGTTTTGAAGCATAGGGAGGCCAATGGAGCTGGCTGCAGGCCCAGCATAACCTTTGGAGGGCCTGGTGCAACTTCAGTAAATTACTGTGGTGATGCAACCCTGACCCACCTCAGGACTCCAACATTCACAGATTTTGGTACTTACATATAGGGCTGTGGGTAGCGCAAGTGGCTAAGACACTGTGCCTGTTAAGCAGCAGGCCAGGGTTCGAGACCCAGGTCGGCCCCACAAGACAGGGTGAGCTCCTGTCCTCAGCCCAGCTCTGCAACGCAGCTGGATCCAATCGTATTGGCTCTGCCTTTCCATTGGTCTAATTCAGTGGCGTGGAGAGTGGGGATTTGCTGCTTGTTAAGGCCTATCCTCCATAACAATCCAACCCAGGCTTTCGTGCTTCGCATGCAGCGTATGCAGCACCAAGCATGATACCACAGTCTTCCAAGACTGACAGAGGCCTGCTGGTACTTACAGAAGGTCTTGGAACCAATCCCCCCTCAAGGATAGCAAGGGTCACTGTAAATGTTTTCCTTAAAACGTGAATTAAGGCCCAAGAGAATATCCTGCTGGATAAGTCTGAAGGTCAGACAGACCACAGGGAATATTTTTCATGTGGACTGCCAAGCCAGCCAGCCAAATAGACTTCTTTTATAGGCCATATACCCAGAATATGGTATCCAGGGATATACTGACTAGCTTTGAGGGTTTGCATGGCCATGTCAACAGTTAGCATGGCTGAGTCAATAGACTTATGTCTATGAATCTCTAAAAGTAGAAGCTACAGACTGCATTGCCCCCTCATGGCAGTTGATTTCATGGCATTCACACCTGGCTCTTCTGCGTTCTCAAACTCTTCTTGTAGTGGGTTAAGGCTTCATAAAGGTGACTGTATGGCCGGGACCGTTTCCCCTTACCCACATAGAAGATGGCACTGATAAAAGTCCGGAAGCATTCTGCCTGACTATTGTACTGGCAGCGGAAGGGCAAGTTCTGAGTAACCCTGCAAAAGAACATAAATGGATGACAATGAAAAGACCCAGCAATAGCATGACCAGAACTGGCACCAAAACTGTTTGCACTCTTCAACAGGTCAGTGATTCATGATTGGATTCCAGGGGGGGAAACCAAAGCTCAGTGGCAAAGCCCGTGCTTTGTGTTCAGAAGTGTTCTGGTTCACTTCCTTGCATTCCCCATTTAAAGGATCACAGGGGACAAAGCTAGGAAAATGTTCTTGCCCTTGGCAGCAGCTCAGAATTTAAGCAGACAGTCTGAAGCAAAACAGACCTGGTGGAAAAGCTGGTATATGGAATCTGTCTTGGTATAAAGCAGTTTCACAATGCAGGAACAGAAGCAATGACACTTTGCAACCTCCATTGCTGATGTCTGGATCTATAAACCACACGTGCTTTACTTAGGACACATTTTCTCAAACTTTTGGTCAGGACCCACTTGGCGGAAAGTGAGCCAAAATCATGTGGGCTGCATAGCATTTAGCTCAGCCACCACTGAAAAAAACAGAGCTGAAAATACAGGATTCAGAGCTGCTTGGAGGGGGGCTACTGGAGCTTTGTTCTGAATAGGTGGGAAGATGAGACACTAGAAAGGAGGGTGGATTGTGTAGATGGAGAAGGATCCAAGTCAGCATTCTGCTTTTGATTTCTAAGCTGCAATGTTAGAATTTGGACAGCCAAGCATTTTGCATAATCAGACCATTGGCTGATCGCAGTTTAGGTTAGAACTGATGATTTAACTTCCAACAATCACATCACATCAAGTGAGTCCTGACAGACTGTAGTCCTAAAAAGTGGGTTCTAGCGCTAAATTGTTTGAGAATCTCTGATCAAGGAGAACTTTCTGTAAGCTTCCTCAGAGCTCCATCCCTATGATGTTGATCCCATGAGGATCAACTCTGCACTGAAGGAGACCAAAGCCAACTGCAAATCTAAATGCATAACAGGAGTGTGTGGTGTAGTGGAAACCATTAGTGCCTTCCAGACACATCTAGGAGATCCTCCTGGACTCCCTCCAGACATGGATATTAAAATCTGTGGATACTGGGCTTGAAGATATGAGGATCCACTATATTCCCTCATGCTGATAGTTCAGCAAGAGCACTAGGATGCAGACAGAGGGAGAGAAGTGGATGGGGAAGGCAAGATATGTAGCAGCCCAGTCTCACCTCATAAACTCTCTTTCTACACTTCCTTTCTACTCCCACACAAAAGTTCCTTGTTGGGTGTTACCTCCCAGTTTGTGAACTCTCAGCTATGGTGTGACTTTATGGTATTAAACATACTTCCACCCTACCCCAAATATGTCAAACTAGGTTTGAGAAGCTAGGAATTACACCCCACATGTGTAGTCTCATATTAAGAGACTACCATGCAAGAACATTTCTTACCTGGGATCCAGCAGCAGGTAGTTAAAACTGGATTTGAGTAGGCCTTCTCTCCATTTCTTGCTCTTGTCAGGCTGGTCAAACTGATAAGCCAGGATCATCTCATCATCTTTGCCATCTGGGATCTGGTATGTTTCCAGGGCAGAACAGAGTTCTGGGCTGTAGCCTGGGTGTAAGCAAATGACATACTAGCATCTCATCAAAAGGCAAGATGGTTTACACATGCATCTGGTCAGGGATTTGCTGACAGAGGACAAGCAAGACAGTAATGTTGCTAATAGACAACTAATAGAGCCAAAATGGAGTGGAAAACTCCAAATTAAAATATGGACTCTTGGTTGCCGTCATAGAATGAGACATATAAATATAAATGGCCCCCTATCCCAGGACCCTAAAACCTAAGTGATCAAAGACAAAAGCATTTGTGGCAAAAATTTGAAACACAGGCCAATAATGAAGGGCAAATCACAGACTTCAGCAGAAGTGATCACTATCCAGTTCTCACTCAAGCTCAGGTATTGCGTGGAGAAGCATTACAACATTCTTGAAAGAGTTCCACATTCACACCAGACAATCATCTGAAGCTACCCACCTGCAGAGCCTTTTCGGGCCTTGGTCTTGGGGTCATTCATCAGTTTTTCCAGTAGCTTCTTGTAAACATTTCTGGTTTGTTCCATCACAGGACCTGGATTGACACCAAAATCTCTTAATTTCTTGACCAGCGCTTCGTCTGAAAGGAGGCGCACCTCTGTGGACAGCTGTATGGGACTGCTTTCTTTGCTGGACTGCTTGTCCACTTGGTTTGTGTAGGCCCGCCAATCATAGATGATGGTGTCCTCAGAACTGGTTGTACTGGCAATAGAGTCATCTGTGCATGGAAGGTGCCTCTCAACAAGGGCATGCCCTTTGTCCTCATCCACATACAGGTACTCCACAGGTTCAGTGACATTCAAGTTCACAGGCCGACCTCCGGGAGACAGCGACATGTCCTGACTGATAGGACTCAACCTTCCAGATGGGCAAGATATTCCTGGCTCACCAGGCAGCTCTCCAGCAGGGAGCTTGCTAAAGCTCACCCTTGAAGGTTTGGCTCTGCTGCATCTGGACCTTGATCTTTCAGCTATAGACCAAGCAGTCACTGCATCTGAAGTTGCTTCAGCTGTACAAACCTCCTCCTTATTCTCTGATAGGCACTTGGCCTCCTCTAAAAGAAATGTTGCCTCCATGCCTGTAGAGCATTCTGTGCCACGTTTCACATCTGCCTGGTCATGGCCTGTGCAAGCTTCTCTTCCAGAGTTTGCCAATGAAGCTGAGCTACTAATGACAATGCCCAGAGAATCGGAGTTGGAACAACTGTTTTGTCTACAATTGCTGGGCACAGCTGCAATTAACAGAGTATCTTCCAAGCTATCAAACTCATCTTGCACATGGCAAGGTACACTCTCATTCTGCAGGACAACAACCTGATCCTTCACTTTACTGGAAACTGGTGTTGTCCCCTTTGGGCTTCTCACTCGCCTGTGACGAATTGGTTCTTCCAGGGACTCATCAAAGAGAGAGGAGCCATCACTGTTGCGTGCGGATGAAGCAGTCATGCGGCTTTTGGTTCGGGGTGTAACATGGCAGGGTCTTTGATCTGACTGGAGCCCTGGTGAATGGAAGACCTTAGTTGAGAGCATCATCCCCCTCAGCTTCATACCCAGGTCTGTGAACTCTTCTTCTCTGGCATTTAAAGTCTCACGTGGGACAGCCATTGTGTCTGAGCTCTCACCACCTGAAAAGGCACACATACTCTGACTGGGCATTGTGTCTTGGGCCACCAAGTTGCCCCTTTTTTCCTCCACGTCCTCTGATTCTTGCTCACTCCCTATCCTTTCCTTTTTATTCAACTCTGCCCCTGCTTCAAGAGGCATGGATCCTTTTAATTTACCTTGAGATTTATTGTTTGAAGTTTGCTCACCAATCACAGATGGGGCAGGATCCAGAACAGCAGTGTTGTACAGGTTGCTACTTTCATCATTGGAGCTATCTAACTTACCCTCCACAGCATGCTCATCTGGATCCCCATTCACTTTTGAAAGAAGTGCTGTGTCAACCACAGACTTTTCCAAACCCAACACAGCTGTGGAGTTTGCCTGGCAAAAGACATAGGCATGATCTGGTGAGGTGACATCTAAACCATCTTGTTCAGGGTCAGGGACAAGAAAGCTATTGTAGTGAGAAAGGTCAATCGCAGTATCAGAATCTTGTGTTCTAGGAAGGCAATCTACTTTACGTTGATCCTGAATTGCACAGGTGGTGGGAGATCCTCTAGCATTTGGCTCCTCAGGGCTTTCCCTGGATTTCTGCAAAGGAAAGTCAGTTAGAGGTGCACAAGGAAATGTAATGTTCTGGCCAGGACATAAACATCCATCATCTGTAGTGCTTTTGATGCAGTGACACTGAGTTGTGCCACCTTGGGCCTCTGGTTTAGAGAGCTCCAGCTTATCATCAGGTTGCATGACTGTCTGATCTGTGGCTAGACTTCTATACATGAGATGTATAGAAGAGAACGAAGTGCTTGATGACAACTCTAAATCATGGAGGTGATTGCAAAATGTACTACTCTCCAGAGAATCTTCGGTAAGCAACGAAAAGGCCAGTGAATTTTTGATGCCACATCTTTGCTGGGAATTCCCTGGGATACAATAGTTCTGAGCAACAGAGGGAGGAGAAGAAAAGGTGCCTGGCCTCACATATTGGTTTGGAGAAGATTTGAAGGCCCTGTTGATCTGACCAGGTGGCTCATCTTCTGACAGCGTAGAAGTGCCAGCACTTTCCAAGCAGTCTTCAGTCAGAGTGGTGAGAAAGCTTTCTGCTCGTCGCTGCTCTGAGTAAGAAAGGCAATCAATACAAAGGTTATGTTTTTGGAGCATACTATACCAATCAAGACTATACAGGAGTGAAAGGTTTCACAAATTTTTATAGCTTTGTTGCATTAAGATACTTCCTGGCACTTACGGAACCAAAGGCTTTGCTCTTCTCCGGGTTCTTCTAGGTGTCTCTGAAGAATACGAACACACATCTCATTCCCATGCTCTAAGGCCAGGTCGATGGCTGTCTTCCCATCCTGAGAAATGGAAAGCAGAGGAAAAGGGGCTAGATGAGTTCCTGTTGCAATGATGGATGAGTTCTTGTTTCTGCAGCCTTTACTTATTTTTTGCAAAGGTTTTATGTTTTTAATTGTTAGCTGCTTCAGAGCTGTGAATCTGAACCTGGTGAAATTTATAAACCTGGCAAAAGGGCATGCCTGCACAAGGAAGCAGTTCTGTCTTTTCAGATAATCTTATGTAAACAATATTATGACAAGACAGATGTTCCTTTACCTGAAGCATTACAGGGAGATCAAGGCCTCCCCTTTGCAGAAAGGCAGGCCAGCAAGAGAAATTAATGGCTTGTTTTTTGTTTTTTTTCCAGACAGAGACAGAGACTCCGAATCAACTAAAGGGTGAGCTCTAATGTAATTGGTGGAATGTAGCATTTTCACAACTACCAAGAGCTGAAATTATGCCAGTGGCAAGAACACTTCACCTTCCAAGTGGCTAGAGATGAATTCAGGAGCTGGCAGATGAACAGCAAGTGTGAAGAGACAGATCAGTTGTAGGAACTGATTTAGAGCACAATCCTAACCATGTCTACACAAACGTAAGCCCCATTCTGTTGAATGGGTCTTATTCCCAGGAAAATGTCTTTGGGATTGCAGCCTGACCCTACAATCCAGAGTAACTACGGGAGCACATAAGAGACATTACGTGTACCCGTAGTTACTGCACCACCTAGTGAAAACCTATGGGAAATTCATATTGCAATCCAGAGCAAATTGTTCTTACATCGGAGCAAGGATTTCCCCATAATTACTCTGGATTGCACACCGAGTCTTCCAAAAGTACAAAAACACTGACAATAATGATATTTCAGTATATATAAGCATCTCTGAATACCTAAACATCTAGGAACTCTCACTTGCATGAGGTGCAGTGGGATGTTTGGACAAAAAAATAATTAATTTTAAATGAATTAAATGAAAAATAATTAATTTTAAATTTAAATGAAGCAGAACAAGGACATTCAACACTTTTGCTCACTTTTATTTATCCCTTGGTAGTCTTTCTGCTCTCTTTCTTTTCCTCTATCAAATCTTAATCTCTTTAGGAGCAGAGAGCTGGACTAATCTTACAAAGAGCACTTAAATAGCACAAGATTACATGGTGGTAAAATTGTCCATGGCTATGAAGATCCATTAGGAAAAAAAATCCACAATCTAAATTACAGAAATTATTGTATTTAAACCACCAAAAAGTATCAAACAGCAAGTTGTTGATTGCTGTCCGATATTGCAGCATTTTCTGGTTGGTCCTAGTAAAAGGCAGACTTGGACTGCAAATTATAAATCTGTTAACAAGAAGTGCTCCTGTATTTAAGATCACTAATTTAACTGTTTCTCCTGTAAAGGGAAGAAGCAAATGCAGTAAGAAACAGGACATCTGCAAATGAGAATCACTTTCCACCCAACCTGGTCTTTCAGCCTGGGGTCTCCTCCACTGATTAACAAGAGTCTCAAGCATGTACAGCAGCCCCACGAAGCAGCAACATGCAATGGGGTGATATCATCTACAGACCTGAAATAGAGAGCACAAATATCATGTCACAACTTTATACACCCTTAACAGAAACAGGATCTAGGATATGACATAATATCCAGAATATGACATAAAGTCATATTCATCAGACCATACGTTTTCAAGCTGGCACAAAGGCAAGGAATTTTGTTCCCTAGCATGTGACATTCAGCCATATACTCCCTCTGATTATGGAGGTTCCATTCAGGTGTTATAACTGCTATTAGCTGAAAGGCCTATAATTTGAAATGTGTCTGATAATTTGTTTAGCAAGAATATGAGAGCTCTATTGAATCAGATCAAGCTGAATCTCCAGCATTCTGCTTTCTAATCTGACTAATCAATGTTTCTGGAAAGTCCCAGTCCTCCCCCAGTGTTTGACACCCAGCAACCAATATTTAGAGATAGATTGCCTTTGAAACTGGAGGCTCTATTTAGTATTTGACAGATTTGTCTTTCTTCATTAGTCTGATCCATTTTTAAAGGGCTGTAGTGGCAGCAGACCAGAGTTTGAAACCCAGATCCTACAAGACGGGTGACCTCCCATCCTTAGCCCAGCTCCTGCCAACCTAAGAGTTTGAAAGCATGCAAATGCAAGTAGATAAAGAGGTACCATCTCAGTGGGAAGGTAAAACAGCATTCCATGCACCTTCGGGAGTCATGCTAGCCACATGATGATGGAAATGTCTTTGTACAACACTGGCTCTAAAGCAGGCTTGTCCAACATGAGGCTCGAGGGCCGCTTTTAGCTTAGAGAGCCCATAGATGCACTCGGTGCCCCTTCTTGGACAAGCCTGCTCTCAAGGCTTAAAAATGGGGATGATAAACACACCCTACAAGCAGTCACGACTAGCAGTAGAACCTGCGGGGGACACGTTTACCTATACCTTTTTAAAGCTAGAAGCCACTACCACATCTTTGAACAGCAAATTAAGTTAGTTCTGGCTTGTCTGAGAAGTAATTCTTCTGCCTGTGCTAAATTGACTGTCAATTTCACTGGATCAGCAGATCCACCAAATTGAATCAAGAAAGCATATCAATTATGCCTGATGATCAGCTATAGGAATCTCTGAATTTTTCAGCCAATGAGCCAAATCAAATACCTGCGGAGTGTCAATGGCTGCAAAAAATAATAATAAATATCAAATTTTGATAAATACATTAGTAACTTAGATTAATGAATAAATAGGCTCATATTTCCAGGATTTCTGCATGTATTAACAAAGCACAGAAAAAAGCACACAATTGAATAGACACTCAATAGAGACCCCACCCTACTATGTTCTAGTCATGTTTGGTCATCTGGGTCAGAGGCTGCCCATGGACTGGTTAGAAGCTCCTTGTGGTCTGCATCTGGCCCCTGGGCTGGAGTTTGGAGGCCACTGATGTCTGTGCCTACATAAACAAGGAGGCTGTAAAGCAGGGGTGTCCAACACGAGGCTTGGGGGCCGCATGCGGCCCAGGACGAGGGTGGATGCGGCCCTCCTGCAAAGCTGGCCCACCACCATTGGAAAAACTGGCTTTGTGGCAGAAGCCATTTTCAAATTTCACGTGCTTCTCTGCACGCTGCCCTGGGTGGCCACCACAAAGCTGGTCTGGGCTGCCTGGCCAGGATCCCTACCTGCCTCCTGGCACTCAGAGCGCTGCAGACCTTGCAGCGCTCGCCCACCTGCATCCACCAAAAGCAGCCTCAGCCTATCCCAGCTGCTGCCTGCTGCCCTTGAGACCTACTCAGAAGTAAGCCCTGTTAAAGTCAATGAGGCTGTCATGCCTGCCACTGTCAGTCTCACTCACTAGTTCCACCTCTATCTCATTTCTGTTTTCACTGGTCATTTTTTATCTCTTACGAGTATTACCTTTTGACGAACGATGCCCAGACCGGTGAGTAACGTTTCAATCAAGTTTTCTCTTTTACTCTTTTCGGAGGCACACAAGCGTAATGGTTACAGTTTTTTGTTCTTTCTTGCAGGTTAACAACAATTCAACAGTATAACACAAGGAGTCTCAGAACTTCTCCCCTCCAACATCCAGGTAAGTATACAGGTAGGTATCAACCATCTACCCTTTCTAACTCTTAACTTTCTTTTCTCTTTCTAGCTCCTGCCGGAGTCCTCTTCCAGACTTGGGTCCCCAAGCCTGGGATATCAAACCATGGACAGCACCAGTCCCTGTCTCCTCCTCCTGTACTGCCCTCCCTCCGGCATTCTTTTCCCTTATATATCTCAACCTCCACCCCTCCCCATCCGGGGTGCATCATCCATTCGCCTCCTCCCCATCGCGTGGGAGACGCCAGGATTGGATTGGGCCGAAATTGGCCGCCCGGGGTACATCCCCGTTTTCTTGTTCATGTACAACTGGAGCAAGTCCCAGTAACCCTCGGACCAGGTCTCTCTCTCTCCCTTGGTTGACACCAGCACCTCTGCCCATACATCTCTCCTCCAGACCGGCTCAGCCACCAAATCCTCCTGAGTCTCAGGGGCTCCTCCACAGAGGCTTACTCCCACATTGCAGTCTGAGAGCCTAATGATGCTGCAATCCTAACTATGTCTACTCAGAAGTAAGGCCCATTGTACCCAGTGGGTTTTACTCCCAGGAAAGTGTGTTCAGGATTGCAGCATATCTCCAAGGTTAAGCTTGGAGAGGATCACAGTCCACCCTATGCATCATGCCTCCTCAGAAATAAGCTCCACTAAAGTCAATGAGGCTTACTCCCAAGTTGCAGTCTGAGAGGCCAATCCTATGCATGGCTACTCAGCAGAAAACCCAATGATAATCAATGATACTTACTCCAAGGTTTAAGAAATGTAGGACAAAATATAGGACATCCTACATTTTGTCCTACTTTTTAAAAGAAGTTGTTTGTGTTTATGTGCGGCCCAAACCAACTTGTGTTCTTTCAGTGCGGCCCAGGGAAGCTAAAAGGTTGGACACCCCTGCTGTAAAGCACTAAGATTGGTAGGAATATCTAGCTAGCTCTGTGGGATTAGAAAGAATGCAAGCTTAAATATTTCCTCAAGGAATAAGGGCTTGCAAATCACTTCCTTCCATCCTGCAAATGCTGAAACAGAAGCTAGGAGTTGGAAAAAAAGAGGCTAGAATCCAGACTCTCATCTTCTTTTGGATGAAATACTTGGACATTGCTACACAAAATACACTGCTCCTTTCTCCACAAAGAAGCCTCTCCAGGATACCTGACGCTGGGATTTCCCCCGTACTCAAGGATGAGGCTGAGGCATCGAGTCCCACTCTCTTGCTCTACCCCGGCAGCCAGGTGGAGGGCAGCAATCCCTTCTGGCAGAATAAGGTTGGGATCTGCACCCCGTCGCAGAAGGTCTTCCACCATGCTGGAACACAAAGAGAAAGCCTCAAAATGTTGGAAAGAGACCCCCACGAAATGTCCAAAGATAAAGCATCATCTTTCAGGTAGTTTGTCCTTCAATCATCTTTTCACCATCACTGTGCCCCAACCCAGAAAAAAACATGCTTATCCATCATAGAATCATAGAGTTGGAGGGGACCTAGTAGGTCATCTAGTCCAACCCCCTGCCTGCAGCAGGAAATCCCCCTAGAGCATCCCGGACAGGTGCTCGTTGAGCCTCTGCTTGAAATCAGTTTCTAATTGCTAAATTTCTCTTGGAAAGATGAAACACAGGCAAGGAGATATTTATTAGGTTGGTACGAAGTACAACATTGAGTCTTGGGTAGAGTTGCCATATGTCCTGAAAAACAGTGTTCACATACTGGCAAATGGGTCCTGTCCCAATTATCTGGAAGAGAATTATGGCAACCCTAGTCTTGAGGCAACCAACATCAACATTGGGACCATTAGGGGCGGCTCAAGCAAAGAAACTCTTGGGTGGTTCATCAACAGTATTAATATTTTATCTCAGTTATCCATCACCATGTATGCAATCTCAAAATTAGGTGACCAAGGGGATAACACTAAATATATAGGTGTATAAGGGGATAACACTAAATTAAGCCACTGACAACTCTGTATCTACTGCAATGCCAGGCTGTCAGGCAAAACTCAGACAGGTTATGCCCACAACTCCTTGCCCAATTAAGCATCAATTACATATGCCAGTTTTGCTCATTCCCTCCAGGAACGAGTCCTGGATAGCACAGGTCATATGAAACACATGGAATAGTACATGGAATGCATAAAGTTCTAGGGTAAAGTGGGCTTCACCATTTTACCCTAGTGCACAGGGGAGAAGTGGAAGTATTCTATAGGAGTCTATAGGAATTATCTGATCTATAGGAAACCTGCTCTGTAACTGTGGCACCCTTAGAGTGAATTGGCTGGGGTGGGGAAAAAGATAGGTTTAAGTCAGAAGCAAGAATTCAATAGGCCACTGCTACGCCACTCTACCTAATTGTTAAGTTTTACTACAGTTCATGGGACTTACTCCTGAGCATAAGACAACAACTATAATGTGTTTTGATCTCAAGAAATCCTACTATTCCTATCAATGATAAAGCAGGACTCCATCAGTCTTGGAAGACTATGGTATTGTGCTCGGCGCTGCATACGCTGCATGTGAAGCACGAAAGCCTGGGTTGGATTGTTATGGAGGATAGGCTGTTACCCAAGCAGCAAATCCCCCCCTCTCCACGCCACTGAATTAGTCCAATGGAAAGGCAGAGCCAATATGATTGGATCCAGCTGGTGTCGCAGAGCTGGGCTAAGGACAGGAGCTCACTCGAACTCTGGCCTGCTGGTTAACAAGCACAGTGTCTTAGCCACTTGTACCACCCACAGCCCTCAATGATAAAACACACAGATATATTGGAGTAACGTATACACTTGATACATTTTATACTCATGGTATAGGTTAGGGAGAGTCCCGCTCAACCATTGAGCTTCAATCTAAATCGAAACATAATCCCTACATTAGGAATGATACAAAATAGCTTGGAATTATTTATCTCTCATGTTTATTCACAAATTCAACTGTACAGAAAGATCAAGCAGATTCAAATCTGACCTTAACGCCACACATTAAAGGGGATCACACAATAATATTTCAAAACTCCACAGCCAAATTTGCACAAAACTGCCTTGTCACTTAATGCTAACAGCAAATAACCTATTATTATGGTATATACCTCTCACTTTTCCACCAAATGCAGAAAATGTTTAAGGAATTTTAAAATGACAATATCTATATATATATAAAAGAGAAAAGTCACTGACTGACTGACTGACTGAGTCATTCACTCACTGACTCATCACCGCCCTGCCAAAACTGCCAGCCCTAGAAGCATGAAATTTGGGGTGGGTCTTCCTTCCGTGACAGAGGGGTGCACTAAGAACCGGTTTTTGGAAATTCCAACCGGTAGGGGGTGAAAAGGGGCGCAACGCGTTTTCCTCCCTATACTTTGCATTGAGAATTGCTGACTCAGCAACATTCCCCCCACAACTGCTGGACCTAGAAGCATGGAATTCTGGGAGGGATCCTTCTGTCACCTGAACACCCACCAAGAACCCATGTGGAGAAACTTAACCCTTCAGGGGCTGAAAAGTAGACTGAATAACATCCAGCCAATTTGGTGCTCAGTGCCGGGTGCACTGGGGGGATATTGTTTGGAGGGAGGGGTTGCACTGTGGAGGATGCTGCGCAAAGGGGGATTGGTGCACATGGGGGGAAGTTGCGCATGGGCGGGTTGATGCGCATGGGGGAAGACGCGCATGGAGCGAAGTTGTGCATGGGGTGGAGTTGTGCATGGGGGAAGATGCGTGTGGGGGGAAGATGCGCGTGGGGGTTGATGCGAATGGGTGGCGATGCACATGGGGGTCTAATGCGCATGGGGAAGTTGCGCATGGGGGTTGATGAGCATGGAAGAAGTTGCGTGTGGAGGGTTGATGCACATGGGGTGAAGTTGCACATGGGGGTTGATGCGCATGGGAGAAGTTGCGCATGGGGGAAGTTGCGCATGGGGGAAGTTGCGCATGGGGGAAGTTGCGCATGGGGGGTTGATGTGCATGGGGGAAGTTGTGCATGGGGGGTTGATGCGCATAGGGGAAGTTGCGCATGAGCGAGTTGATGTGCATGTGGGAAAGTTGCGCATGGGGAGAAGTTGCGCATTGGGGGATGTTGCGCATGTGGGGAAGTTACGGATGGGGGGTTGATGCACATGGGGAAAGCTGCACATGGGGAAGTTGCGCATGGGGGAAGTTGCACATGGGGGGAAGTTGCGCATGAGGGGTTGATGCGCATGGGGGGTTGATGCGCATGGTGGGTTGATGCGCATGGTGGGAATTTGTGCATGGTGGCTTGATGCGCATGGGAGAAGTTGTGCATGGGGATTGATGCTCATGGGGAAGTTACGCATGGGGGGTTGATGCGCATGGGGGAAGTTGCACATGGGGGGACGTTGCGCATGGGGGTTGATGTGCATGGGGGAAGTTGCGCATGGGGGGTTGATGTGCATGGGGGGAAGTTGCGCATGGGGGGAAGTTGCGAATGGGGGGAAGTTGCGCTGTGGGGGTATGGCATATGGGGAAATGGTACTCCCGCAATGCAGGTACGCTTTTCACTAGTATAAACATAAAACATCAGCAGTACAGTCACAAATCCTCCCTGAACTTGCTCAATATATTTTTAAAACCATCTTTATTCAGTGTTCATCAGCACCTCTTTTAACAGGAACAGCTCAGTCCTGACCCCTGTTTAGTGTGGCACAAGTCCTGTACTGGCCTGGGGTAGGTTGGCATAGTCTCTTCCACAAAATCGGGATGGGACCCTCTTTGCCAGCATGTGAATACAAGTCCCTATTTTACGGGACATATATTAACCCTAGCCTGGAGTTGTTTGAAAAGTGCCATAAGGCACTTCTACACCATTTCTAGGGAGGATGGTTAGGTGGTGCACAGGAATGTGTCAACCTCCCCACATCCACTATGGGAACGGAGAGATGGGTGAGTAATGCTCGCCTAAATTAGTTAGGTTTGTACCCTCAGCCCCATAAGTAGCACCTTTGTGCAGAGAAAGCCTGTCTTTTGGTTGCTCTGAATCAACTACCAATCAGTTTTAGAGGTTGACATGCAGTGCTGTTTTTTCTGGAAAATGGGTGCTGGTACTCACCTGCTGGTACTTGCAGGCACTCACCTGGGTGTGTGTATGTGTGTTTGTGTCTATGTGTGTGTGCTGGTACTCACCCACAGAAGTGCTGCTACTCACCTGCACATGGTTGGACAAAAGGTACTCATGTGTGCATGTCTATGTGTATGTGCCAGTACTCATCCACAGAGGTGCCAGTACTCACCTATCAGTACTCTCAATACTCTCAGCTATTCACGTGTGTGTGTGCGTGTGTTTGTGTCTATGTGTGTGTGTGTGTGTGTGTTGCTACTAACCAGAGGTGCCCCTACTCACTTGTATGTACATGCTTATGTGTCTATGTGTGTGTGTGCTGGTACTCACCAACAGAGGTGTTGCTACTCACACGTACCCACCTGTGTGTGTATGTGTGCCTATGGTTGCCATCCTAAAGACACTTTCCTGGGAGTAAGACCCATTGAACACAATGGGGCTTACTTTTGAGTAGACATGGTTAGGATTGTGCTATTAGTGTGTGAGTGCCGGTACTTACCCACAGAGGTGCTGCTACTCACTTGCAGGTACTCACAGGCACTCACCTATGTATACATGTGTGTGTTTGTGTGTCTGTGTGTGCCAGTACTCACCCTCAGAGGTACTGCTGCTCACTTGCTGGTACTCACAGGCACTCACTGTGTGTGTTTGTGTCTCTGTGTGTGTGTGCCGCTGCTCATCCTCAGAGGTGCTGCTACTATGGTACCCCCTGAAAAGACCCCTGGTGACACCCCCTTCCCACATGCACACCCTAATAGTGTTTGTAGAGAAATGGGATATAATTTTTTTTAAAAACCATATCCACTTTCTGTACGCCACACATAACCGCTGCTACCAACATACCAGACTGCAACCTTCACATGTGCAGACATGCCCAGTGTGCAGAAGCAGTGCTCATGCCCCTGATTCCCATTCCCCATCCAGAACTCATGCCTCCTGCCCACTTACTGCTCTTCCTGGGCCTTCACAGCCCTACAGAGCCTGGCTGCCAGCTCCAGAGCCCCTGGTCGCATCCTGACTCCAGGGAAGGGGCTCCCTGAGGAGGGACCCATCACCACCTCCCTCCTCCCTCCTGTCAAGCTAGGCTCGCCGCCATCTTGTTTCCAAGTTTGAAGTTTCCCTCCGGCCCTCCCACCGCAGCTTCTCATTGGCTGAGAGAGTCTCAAGCACCAGTCGTTGATTGACAGGCGGCTCAGCGAATAAGCGGAGCTTTTACAAAAAGGAAGCTTTGACAGAAGTCTCTCAATGTGTCCACTTTCCTCATTGGTTAGTACAGATCACCCATCCTGATTGACAGCACTGAGATAGGAAAGGGAATGAAGTTCTTCCTTGGAGCACTCTTAGGCTCCAATACTGCACATACTTTCCTGGGAGTAAGTCTCATTGAAAACAATGGGCTTACTTCTGAGTAGACAGGCATGGGATTGGTGTTAGTATTGCTCTTATGTTGATCCATTGTTTGCATCCATAGCTTGCTATAAAGAGATGCAACTGCAATTAATTAATTGTGTTAATCAATATTATGCTGATGGTAATAATGAATTAATGACTCCATATATACATATTACACACACACACACACACACACACACACACACACACTGTATACAGTGGTGCCTCAGATTACAAGTTTAATTCGTCCCATGTTATGCGAAACACTCTTTATGTGAAGCGGATTTTCCCATAGGAAATAATGGAAACTCAGATGATTGGTTTCACAACCCAAAAAATATTCATATAAAAATATTAACTGGATGTAAAAATGATGACAAAATACTGGAATTGAATTCAAAGCATGCATTCAAAGCATGATCCTATGAAGTCTACTTAGGCTGCAGTCCTAAAGACACTTTCCTGGGAGTAAGTCCCATTTAACACAATGGGGCTTACTTCTGTGTAGACATGGTTAGGAGGCTGCAATCAAAGACACTTTCCTGGGAGTAAGCCCCATTTAACACAATGGGGTTTACTTTTGGGTAGACATGGGTCGCAATCCAGAGTAACTATGGGGAGTCCTTGCTCCAGTGTAAGAACAATTTGCTTTGGATTGCAATATGAATTTCCCATAGGTTTTCACTAGGAGGTGCAGTAACTCTGGGTGCACATAATGTCTCTTATGTGCTCCCATAGTTATTCTGGATTGTAGGGATGGTTAGGAGGGTGCAATCAAACACATTTTCATAGCATGTTGCACATGGGGGATGGTGCACATGAGGGGTTGATGAGCATGGGGTGTATGGGATGGTGGGCTGATGCACATGAGGATGGTGCGCATGAGGGATTGATGAGCATGGTGGATGTTGTACGGGTGTATTGCGCATGGGGGTTGTTGCACACGGGGGGATGATGCACATGAGGGAATGATGCACATGGAGGTGTTGCATATGATTCGCATGGGTGGAAGGAGTGCATGGGGAAGTGCATGGGGGGATGGTGCACATGGAGGGTATTGCACAGTGGGGGGTTGGTGTACTGGGTAGTTTTACTCCTGCAATGAGGGTATGTTTTTACTTTATACATTTTTTACCCATGTATATGTTTCTGACACAAACAAGGAAGAACTACTTGTTTTATTTCACATTAAAGCCCCAACATTGTAGCTTTTCCTTGATTAGCATGTTGCATATGATCACTTTCTTGTGTCTTTCTTATTTCTAAAATATTATTTTTGAGGTATGACAACCAGAATTTTACGCAGTTTTTGAAATTTGCCACTCCTTTAATTCCATGGGGTGATCTTTCTATACATTTTGTTTCCTGTGCAATATTGAACAATATACTCCATGCTAAAATTCATTTTTTCAGGTCTAAGGCTGCAATCCTAAACACACTTTCCTGGGAGTAAGACCCATTGGACACAATGGGGCTTACTTTTGAGTAGACATTGTTAGGATTGGGGCAGGGGACTAAGACGCTGTGCCTGTTAACCAGCAGGCCAGGGTTCAAGACCCGGGTCGGCCCCACAAGACAGGGTGAGCTCCTGTCCTTAGCCCAGCTCTGCGACACCAGCTGGATCCAATCGTATGGGCTATGCCTTTCTATTGGACTAATACTGTGGCGTGGAGAGGGGGGATTTGCTGCTTGGGTAACAGTCTATCCTCCATAACAATCCAACCCAGGCTTTCGTGCTTCGCATGCAGCATATGCAGCGCCGAGCATGATACCATAGTCTGTCAAGACTGACAGAGGCCTGCTGCTCTGTGTCTAACTCTTGAACCACTACACCACTCTGGCTCTGTTATTAACTAGTTCAGAGGTTCCCAAACTTTTTAGCATTGGGATCATCTACCTTAAAAATGTTCACTTTACCAGCTGCTCAAACCCCTGTGGCTATAATAGGGATGGGGCAGCAGTGCTCTGCCAGTAGGTGTTTGTTTAACCCTTGATGTGCAGATCCTAATCTACCCTGTTGGTTTCTTGAACCACCAAAAATTGGGTCATGACCTTCAGTTTGAGAACTTGTTATCTGGTGCCTTATCCTCAAATTTCTCAGTCTATAAATTAGCCAATATTGAAATCATTTTCTGCAAGCATTCAGGCACATCCAAACCCATGCCCTGGGACCAGATGTGGCCCTTGGCAAGCCTCCATGCAGCCCATTGGCAAGCTCTGTAATGCTCCAAAGGTGCTCTACTCTCCACTGTCTGGGAGGGTATTTTGAGGGTAGGGGTGCCACACACACCTCCTCCATCTGTGCATAAAAGTGCTTATGAACTGGTTTGAAAATCACTGTCTCTCTATGTGTTGTAGAGCAGGGGTGTCCAACACGCGGCCCAGGATGAGGATGGATGCGGCCCTCCTGCAAAGTTGGCCACCAGCATTGGAAAAATTGGCTTTGTGGCAGCAGCCATTTTCAAATTTCAGGTGCTTCTCTGCACACTGCCCTGGGCGGCCGCCACAAAGCTGGTCTGGGCTGCCTGGCAGCTCCCTCTAACTGCCTTCTGGCACGCAGAGCACTTCAGGCCCCTGCAGATCTTGCAGCGCTCACCCACCCGCATCCCCCAAAAGCAGCATCAGCCGCTATCCCAGCTGCTGCCTGCTACCCTTGAGATCTACTCTGAAGTAAGCCCCGTTAAAGTCAGTGAGGCTTACTCCCAAGTTGCAGTTTGAGAGCCCAATGGTTCCTTGGATGTGCTGTGATCCTCTCCAAGCTTAACTTTGGAGGTATGCTGCAACCATAACCATGTCTACTCAGAAGTAAGGCTTGTACCCAGTGGGTCTTATTCCCAGGAAAGTGTGTTCAGGATTGCAGCATATCTCCAAGGTTAAGCTTGGAGAGGATCACAGCACATCCTATGCATCATGCCTCCTCAGAAGTAAGCCTCACTAAAGTCAATGAGGCTTACTCCCAGGTTGCAGTCTGAGAGCCCAATCCTATGCATGGCTACTCAGCAGAAAACCCCATGATAATCAATGAGACTTACTCCAAGGTTTAGCTTGGAGAGAATTGTTACCCGTCCTATGCATCATGTCTACTCAGAAGTAAGCCCCATTAAAATCAGTGAGACTTACTCCAAGGTTAAAAATGTAGGACAAAATATAGGACATCCTACATTTTGTCCTACATTTTTAAAAAAGTTGTTAGTGTTTATGTGTGGCCCAAACCAACTCGTCTTCTTCCAATGCGGCCCAGGGAAGCTAAAAGGTTGGACACCCCTATTGTTGAGTCTTATGAACTGGTTTGAAAATCACTGTCTTTCTCTGTGTTAGAAAGTCTGATTTGAATTCATTCACAACTTGTCATTAATATATTCATTTATTTAAATTTATTTAAATTTGAAATGTAAATCAATTTTTTTCTTCTGACCCTGACACAGTATCAGAAAGATGATGTGGCCCTCTTGCCAAAAAGTTTGGAGACCCCTGATCTTTATGAAGAACTGGACACCTTGTTTGTGGGGAGTGTCTTTTTGTTGTTACCATCCACAGAGATGTTTGCAGCAGTGACTTGGCATCGGGCAGGTGATCACAAGACCCAGGGAGCCACGGATTAGCTGTGCCAGCTCATCTTTGGGAAGAAAGCCAGACAAGGTGGTGGAGGCTGCAGCCAAATATTATGGGCTGCTGACCACATTCCAGACATGGCTACATATGAGAGCCTGGCTTAAGTCATGCTTCTGGGCAAGGGACGTGGGTGTTTCAGAGCCACTCAGGTTTCCCTTGTTCTCGCAGCCTGGTGGTGCCTCCCAATCTCCTGAGTCATGGCCAGCTGGTCTGCACTAACTGCTGCTCAGCTGATCTTATTTACCACCAGCCTCCTGCTCTCTCCAGTGGGCAGGCAGTCAACAACCTGTGTGCCAAACACACACACCCCATTTCTGCTCCAATGCTAGTGATGCGTGCCTGGCCAGCTCTCCAGAGGGACAAGGGGATGACCTGAAAGCATGTGTAAAAAAAAGCATGCTTGCAATGAAATAGCTAAAAGGGGTGCAGAAAACCAAGTTTTGCAGGAGGCATTGGCCTGGAATGGCTCCGATTAGGAGGATCCTCTTGCACGCTGCTTTAAGGTTCCCTGCAAAACTTAGGGTGCAATCCTAACCTATACCAACATAACTCATCAGTCTTCTCATGTCTGTGCACTGGCCTAACCCTCCCCCAGGAGTAGTGCAGAAGTGTCTTATGGCATTTTTGTGAGACCCTTAGGTAAGCACAGGCCTTATCTTAGGGCTTAGGCCAGCCTAAATGGAGCTTAGAATTGCAGCCTTAGTGCTTTGCACCCTCCTTAGTCCTCTCCCCTAAAAGCGTGCAGACTCTACTGTAGAGAAATGCATGCTTAACAGTCCAATCCTATCTATGTCTACTCTGAACTAAGGCTGCAATCCCAAAGACACTTTCCTGGGAGTAAGCCCCATTGAACAAAATAGGGCTTACTTTTGAGTAGATGGTTAGGATTATACTCCCAGTCCTATTAGAGTCAAGGAGACTTACTCCCAGGTAAGAGTGGCTAGGATTGCAACCTAAATGTTGTCCAAAGGTTTGGTATTTTTATAGCTCCTTCCCCCCTTTAAACTTTTAAATTCCCTTTCGTCCTCTAACCTTGCTATTTGCAAATAAACAGCCTGATTTGCACAGACTCCCTGTAATATTGACATGGGAAGACTGTTCCATTGGTTTTGCAATGGGGGGGAGGAAAAGACAGAAATGCAAAAAAGAGGTTGCCCCTTTGCAAACTAAATGCCAAGCTGGCAGACAACCCCTCAAAGCCATGCACTTTTATGGCAACTGATATGCTGTTGCATTGCAGGACAAGGAGGATCCTGTAGTTTTTCTTGGAGCTCCCTATTCTGGAGCTGAGATGGTCCAGCCCTGCCATTGTGGGAGGCAAGCAGGCAGGCAGGGGAAGGTTCTATCCCCGTGACGTCACAATGCTTTGGAACGTTGTGTATCCAGTCTGGGAAGAAGAAGCCCTGGGGAAATCTGAACAGCAGTTTGGGTTCTTTGGAGGCATCTCAGCCTAAGCAAGGGGGAGATCAAAGAGAAGAAGCCCTTAAGAAGCATCATCTCTTGGAGCCATGAAGTTCCAGTACAAGGAAGATCATCCTTTTGAGTACAGGAAAAAAGAAGGGGAGAAAATCCGCAAGAAATACCCTGATCGAGTGCCTGTAAGTGATGGAGAGATATTTATTACTGATTTATTTATGCCACCTTTCTCCCAGAAGAGCACCCAAAGTGGCAAACAATAAATTAAAATAGTAATGCTCCTGTAGACAGAATAGATCCTAAGCTCAGGGTAACCATATAGAATGGAGGATAGATATATAGGTAATCTATATTTTATAGATTAAAGTTATACTTTTAACCATTGCATAGAAGAGGGAATTGAGGCAGATTTGGCTCATCATAGAAGGCTTTAAAATTACCACCTGCCTCAATTCCCTCTTCTATGTTGTGGTTAAAGGTAGAGGCACTCTGTCCTCCATTCTGTATGGTCACCCTATCCTAAGCCAGACAGAATAGAAAAGATCCTAATAGACAGAATAGATCCTAATCACCTGGGGAAAGAGGCATGTTATGTATTTGGGTTTTTTGTTTTTTAACTCCCTTGGCTATTTCCAGGTACTCCACAGTGCAATGACCTTCTCTGCCTGCATTTCCTGCGTGCCTGGAATTGTGCATGATGTGCCTTAATCTGTTCCACATGAAATGGTGTTGTTGCTTTTGTGTTTCTGATGCTGTGCTTTTGATGCAGTACCAGCAGGCCAGGAGGAGGGGAAGAAGCTCAGCTCCCCTCCTTCATCCATCCTTCTTCCCTGCCACACAAAAATGGAGGCAGAGGGACAATAGCTGTGTGTTAATGGTGTAACCTTCAGTGCAAGCAGCAATGGGTTTCTGGGATCCTTTTGGAAGAGTCTCTAAGAGCACAGCAATCCTGTGATTCTGGGTTTTTTCCAGCCTGTGATCCTACCTAGACTGTCCTTTAAGCCTTGGTGTTGATGCTTTTGTGGCAGAGCATGTGGATGTCTGCCTGGGAATCTGTGGCCTACACTTGGTTTAAGCCAATATACGCAACAGGGATTAAATATGTATATCTGTGGGCTGGGCAAAAATGGCTTTTAAATTGGGAGTAGACATCAGCAGAAATTGCAGGAAAAGCAGTCATGATAGGTTATTTCTTCACTCACATCTTTTCTCCCTGATCTTGGGATCTTTTAGAATATGAGTTAATTCTTCTAATCTTGGCTGATATCATCAGAGCTGATGGGGTGGGGTGCAATATCGGGTCTGGAATTCAAAAGGGAGGTCTAGAATTCAATGTTCCTTTAAGGAACATTATGATCAGGACCAGTGCAACATCTGTTCCAAAGAAGGTTTGCTGGAAAATTTCCTGGGAAAATGTCTGCAAATATTTGTGAAATCTAACATTCCCGGTTTGTGTTAAGTTTACATACCGTATTTTCCTATATCGTAATTAGTAGAAATTAATGAACCCCTGATCATATGAAATTATAATCCAATAGAGAAAGGAAGGGGTCCAAAAGAATATACATTTGGTCTGTACAAAGGAGGAAAGTGGGCCTAACACCTATGTAAACTTGCTGTCCAGGAAAGTACCATTGCTTAATAATGTACCCTTTAAAAAATACTACAGAGGCCCTTTGAAGGGTACCTGTGTTGAAGTCATTATACAACTGCCACCTTGAAAAAATAAAAAGGCTTATGGCCCCATTCGTGGTACTTGCCCCCAAATCCAGAGTAACTGCAGGAGCACATAAGAGACATTATGTGCAACCGTAGTTACTGCACCACCTAGTGGAAGCCTATGGGAAATTCATATTGCAATCCAGAGTAAGTTGTTCTTACACCGGAGCAAGGACTCCCCATAGTTACTCTGGATTTTGCCCTAAGCCACTGAGGTCCATGGAGCTTGCTTCCAAGTAGGTGTGCGCATAGGAACTGCAGCTTTATTCTTTTAAGGAACGTTTTCCACCCCATTCCACAAGACCTTAGAATTAAGGGGATGTTACCAAAACCTTGAACAACTCCTTGAACCTGTTGTTTTGTCATCAGGTGATATTTCAGTGCCCTTCCAGATGTTTTCTTATTCATTATTGCAACATTCTCTACAGAGAAAAACATTCCTACTGTGTTGCTCCTGTTTTACAAAAGGAAAACTGAGGCAAATAATTAATGATTGTCTGTCACAGGAAATGCCAGCATCTTGGGATTTAGAATTCTTCCGATGTTAAAAGGTCGAGTCAGAAATATTTGCCTTATGAAACAGATTGTTGGTAATTTACAACCCAGAGCATAGTGAATGGCTTTTACCTAGAAATGAGGATGGCACTTTAAGATACTGCATATAGGTCGGTATCATAATTTAGCTACCGTTTTCCTTTGGACCTCTTAAAAATATATATAACAATATCTATAACTTTTCTTTCACTTGATTGCAACATTATTGGTTTCTAGTTTTGGATTTGAGAATAAGAGGAATCTACATTTAAACCTGCTGGAACAGTCAGCTAGCAGTATAGAAGTTGTCAGAAGGTAACCTCCACAGTCGGTCCATCATGCAGGCTCATTGTGGGAATTTTAATAAGAAGGCTTGCAGCCATGTTCAGTAGATTATGCTAGAACAGAGCCGGCATGCTGCAGGATATAGTTTGGTATGAGGTTATGATGGGCCAAAAGAGCCACAAGGAGAGATCACAGTGCAAGGGAGATCACAGGCAGAATGGCGAGACTTGATCAGAACATCCTTGTGCTTCTTCTTTCATCTGATATTTAAATCCCCCTGGTGCCATGTATCCACTTTCAAACAGAGAGGAAATCTGGCTGGCACAAGTCCATAGTTACTGCAAATGGTACCTGGTGATACCCGTACCGGGAGAAAACTTGCCGTCTTTTGTGGGCAAAATCCAGAGTAACTACAGGGAGTCCTTGCTCTGGTGCAAGAACAACTTACTCTGGATTCCAATATGAATTTCCCATAGGTTTTCACTAGGTGGTGCAGTAACTACGAGTGCATGTAAAGTCTCTTATGTGTTCCCATTGTTACTCTGGATTTGGGAGTATGTGTTGTTTTCTGGCAACAATATTTTAGCTTTTTGCAACTGCATTTTTTTAAAAATCACCATCAGGTCCCAAATCAGAAAATAGGAAAGAACGCAGGGAGGAGGAAGAGTTAGCAACAAGGGTAGACCAAGAGTGTACAACTCAGTAGTGCCTTGGGTCTGAAACTGCTGCTTTTGGTGAATATTAAAACCTGCCTCAGCTAGGATTTAATCTTGGATGAGGACGCTGATCTGTTATGTATTGGGAGAGTTGCCCCCAAATCCAGAGTAACTATAGGAGCACGTAAGAGACTGCACCACCTAGTGAAAAGCTATGAGAAATTCATATTGGAATCCAGAGTAAGTTGTTAGGACTTGCTGTAGTTACTCAGGATTTTGCCCTTGGTTGGATGAAGTGGAAGGGAGTGAATCTTTCCCAGCTTTGTCCACTTTGTCCACTGGGAATCTTTCCCAGCTTTGTCCACAGCTACAGGGACTGGCGGAGGGAATGGTTGTGGAAATGATTACAATAATCAATTGGGATTCCAACATCCTTGCCAGAAGCCCTGGGAGACGGTTCGCCAGATTTGAGTGTCTCTTTGTCGCATTGGAAAGTTGGGACAGGATTAGAATCCTATAGTCTGCCTTGCTGCCTAACAGTTTCCCTGACTGAGTTGATCTTGGATGTTACACTGGAAACCCCATGGGTTGGCAGCCAGAAACAGGGCCTTTTTGGTGGTGGTGCCCATATTATGGATTTGCCTCCCCTTTGAGTTCTTCCTTTTTATTAACTTTTTCAGAGTACCATTTCATAACAATTTTCTCTCTTTGTACCTCCATTTCCAAAACTCCTTTCTGCACATCATATTTCCTCTGTTTCTTACCCTCACCCTATCATAATTCTTCCCCCTAATGCAAGAAATAATAAAAATTGAAGATTTCAAGGAACTGAAGTATTTGGAAGATACTCATAGCTCTTATGCCTGTCCCGTTACATGTCTTCATGACTCTGTTTTGGAGAGTGGATGCGGAATATTTTCTTGATAACCCCTCCATTTTTTAAACTAATTCCATGATGATGATTTACATTATTTCAATTTTCTTATACAACCTTTCGTAATCTCAACACAAAACAATTTACAGGGGAACAAAGTGTATAGCCTTTCTTTAAGAGAGATTTATTTATTTGTTTCCCTGCATTTATATCCAGGTTATTGTGGAGAAGGCACCCAAAGCCAGAGTACCTGATCTGGACAAGAGGAAGTATCTTGTCCCATCTGATCTTACAGGTAAAAATACCATAGCTTCTCTTTGTATCAGTATTAAAAGATGTGTTTGAGTTAAAACAAGGATCACTTATGTGTGTTTCATTATCTTTGGTAAGGGATTAGATTTTTTTAAAAAATCCACTCACTCATGAATATATCAGTGGGAACAAGGCTGTGCTTTCACTCTTGCTTTGGAATTGCTGGATTATTTTCCTTGGTGCTTTATATTCTAGACTCAATGATCGTAATCTGTGGTTCATTTTTCCAGATCATCAAGGGTGTACCTGCCTTGAATGCAGTGTGGATCTAACTGTATCCAGGTTAAGAGTTATTGTTCCCAGGTGCAGCTTTAACATGTGAATAGTTCTAGTGCCTAAGGGTGCAGACCTAACCAGCTCCAGGGTAAGGGCAATGCATCTCCAAGATAAGAGAACAAATATTCCCTTACCTTGAGGAGGTTTCCATCTGCAACTGCAGGATGCAGCATGTGCCCCATTGGCACAGCTTTGTCAGTGCTCAAAAGTTGGTTAAGATTGTGATAAAGAAATTTGATAGGATAGACAAGATAGAAAAGTTGGTGTGATTGTGGCTTTGGTTGTTCCAAAAGTGAAACAGGGTAAGGAGGAAATAATATGTGGCAACTCGTGGCTGCTGGTCAGATCTTAAAAACTGTTAGTCTTTTGATTGTCTCCTTCTGAGCATCTCTCTTAATTTTTTCCGTTCTTCCTGCTGATTCTAGTTGGGCAGTTCTACTTCCTGATCCGGAAGCGAATTCACCTGAGGCCAGAGGATGCACTGTTCTTCTTTGTCAACAACACTATCCCTCCCACCAGTGCTACCATGGGCCAGCTGTATGAGGTGAGTGCTTTTTACATAGGTAGAAAGGTATCCCTGCAGGTAAAAGGTATCCCCACAGTCGTGTCGAGCTCTAGGGTGCAGTGTTCATCCCCTTTTCCAAGCTTTTAGAGCCAGCGTTGTCCAAAGAAACTTCCGTGGTCATGGGGCCAGCATGACTAGATGCCAAGGCACACAGAATGCTGTTATCTTTCCCACCAAGTTGGTACCTATTTATCTAGTTGCATTTACATGCTTTCGAACTGCTAGGTTGGCAGGAGCTCACCCTATCTTGTGGGGACCTGAGTCTCGAACCCTGGCCTGCTGGTTAACAGGCAAAGTGTCTTAACCACTTGTGCCACCACATACAGTTTTAGGTTTTAATGCACTCCCATTCCATGAAACTGAGGCTGCAATCCTAATCTCCAGTTGGGCCAGCCTAAGCCCTGGCATAAGTTTTGTGCTGACCTGGTGGTGTCACAAACATGCTGTAAGACACTCCAGCATCACTCCTGGAGGAGGATTAGGCCAGTGCACAGACATGCGTTTGCCTACCTATATCACCATGCGAGAAGAGTTGTACTGGTCTAGGTTAGGGTTAGGGTCAAATCTTGAATCCAGGACTTCACAGTTCAATGTCTTAGCCCTGTAACCTCACTATTTAGTCTGGAATCAACAGTAGGTGGATGCACATTTTGTGAACCATGAGCCTTGCCTACAAACCACTGTAACCTTTGGAGGCTCAAAGATGGGTGCAATCTGATGGACCGGATGAATCTGATGGACCGGATGAAATAAGTTGTAGAAGCTGCAAACCTGGAAGACGCAGCAGCTTTGTAAACTTGTGTCACCCGGTTCAGGATGGAAACCATTGCTAATGATTAGAGAACCCAAAGGAGGTGAAGAAAGATGGTGAAGTTGGTGAAGAAAGATAAGCCAAGGAGGTGTCACCCATTAGCTGGTACAATCATAGAATCCTGGAGGTAGAAGGGACCTAGTAGGTCATCTAGTCGAACCCCCTGCCTGCAGCAGGAAATCCTCCTAAAGCATCCCTGACAGGTGCCCATTGAGCCTCTGCTTGAAGATCCCCAGTGAGGGAGAGTCCACCACCTCCCTTGGCAATCTGTTCCACTGCCGAACTGCCTTCACCGTCAGGAATTTTTTCCGGATATCCAGCTGGAATCTCCTTTCTTGCAGTTTGTACCCATTGGTTCCGGTTCTGCTTTCAGAAGCAGCTATGAACAAATGAACCCCTTCCTCCATATGACAGCCCTTCAGGTATCTGAATAGGGCAATCATGTCTCCCCTCAGCCTCCTCTTCTCCAGGCTGAACATCCCAAGTTTCCCCAACCTTTCCTCATAGGGCTTCCCTTCCATCCCACTAATCATTCTTGTCGCCCTCCTCTGGACTTGCTCCATTTTGGCTGAGCAAACCAAAGCCAAAGATGAAATCCATTCTTTACAAGGGCGTGCTTTGCTTTTGGTTCAGAAATGGAGCTGTCAAACCCAGCCGAGCCACAAAATTGGTGTCATCTCGTGTCCCCACATCCCTCAACACACTCCCATAATGTCATTCCCTGGGAAGATGGAGACATTACCTGTAAGAAACTCAATTATCTCAGTTCCCAGTTATGAGGATCAAGAATTTTGGAAATAATTATCTTTCCTATCTAAAGAGAGGCATGTTCTATTATTAAACCTACAAGAAGGTATCATCCTTCAAGGTCACTTGCTGGCGGTGATTAGGCTGAATTTCTGAATTATCTCAGTTTGTGTTTCTGGAACAACCAAGCACCAACCACTTTCTCTTTGGGTTACTTTGATTTCTTGTCATTTCCAGCTTAAGGGTGCAGTCCTAATTTAGGCTGGCACAATTCATCAGTCTTCCTGTTCCCATTGGGGTGTAGGGAGGCAAGTGCATGTCTGTGCACTGGTGTAACCCTCCCTCAGGAGTGGCGCAGAAATGTCTTATGGCACTTTTGTGACACTCCAGGTCAGCACACGACTTATGGCGGGGCTTAGGCCAGCCTAACTGAAGGTTAGGATTGCAGCCTAAATCAGACACGTTGGGAATATTCCTCGCAGTTCTGTCCACTTCTTTATCTGCCTATCCTTTTCTTTTTCCTCTGAGCTACCTTCCCGTTTTAAAATTCAGATTTTTAAAATTCAGATTTAAAATTCATACTTGAAGTGGTGTACAGAGCCCTTTCGTGCTGGCGGCACTTTGACTGTCATGTGTTAGTGATACTCTCTCCCCTTTTACTCCTTCTCCAGGACAACCACGAGGAAGATTATTTTCTGTATGTAGCTTACAGTGATGAGAGTGTGTATGGCAAGTGAATCAATGACGTTGTTAACCTCATAGATGCAATGGACTGAAAGGACTGTTGCGGGAGGAATCTTGTGTCCGATGGAAGCAAGAAGAGAGAACTGGACAATGAACCACATATTTCATGCCATCATTTCTTGCACCTTTATTATTACTGTTATTTTATTTAAACATTGGGGGAAAGAGTGGCTTTTTGAGGGTATTTGATGGTTGGTACTTTGTGTGATAGTGAGATCTGTTTTGCCAAGTCCCCTTGCCTTCCATTTTGTTATCTGACACTTCAAGTAAGTGGCCAGGGAGGGAAAATGGAAAAGATGTGAATTTTCCTAGTGCTGCTATGGATGCCCATCACAGCCAAGACCGTCAAAGAGAAGCCATGGCCTTCTGAGCAAGCAGAAGACATCCAGCCCCTATTGACTTTCTATATAGCCCCTAATTTTGCGTCAATCATCAGCAGCTCCTTTCTGTTCCCTGATGCATAAATAAGGCATAATACTGATTCCTGAAGCAGATTTGCCCATTTTCCTCTCTAGGCATCACCCCCATAGCGTACGTACTGCCCTTATCTTTCTTGTGTAGCATTTTCTGCTTAGCTTGTAATACATTCGCAACGTGGTACTCACTTGAAAACTGAATCATTTGATTTTGGAGAACTCTGTGGAGCGGTTTCTCTGATGGTTCAGTTTCAATAAGGGCATGTCATAGAATTGAGTCCTTGGCGCATAATACATTCTGTCCAGCTGCACAAGTGTTTGATGGTGTTATGTACACTTGCTTACCCTGTGGGTCTTAGTCCCGCTATCTGCAATGTGTGCTGTTCCCCATTCTTAGTATCGTTGCAGACTTTTCTAATTTGTGACACTTAGACATGAAGGACTAAATGTTCAGCTTTGCTTATGACTGTATTTATGTACTGAGTGTGAACATACAGAGCATTTGTTGCTATCAGTGGAGTTTGGGTATGTAACTGGGGCTGAATTTTTACCCCTCTTCTTTGCCCTGAGCAACCTCGTATCTTTTAACAACCTAAAATCTTTTAGCCTTTACGAGTGATATTTGAAGAGCACAGGTTATACCAAGGGTGAGTGTGGAACTAGATGGACACTTGTAGAGTTTAGGGAGCTTAGAAGAGGACAGCAGCAAGAAGTACACCATTAATGAATGGCTATTATGGGCAGCAGTATCAGTGGGCAAAACAGGATTGCATATAGGATTGCATGTTTTGTTGCATGAACCTTCTCTAGATGCACCATTTGTGACTAACTGTTCCACCTAAGATGCCAAGTTCTGTCTACTACTGAACTCCAGTTACTTCTACTTTGATTTGCAAAGTTTCTCTTTGTTTTAGATTGATCTTGAAAATCACATTCCAAATTATTTCAAGTTGAGCAAGTCCAGACCTCTTCCTTTGGGTCAAAGACCCTTTTACGGATGAGCTACAAGTACCTCTGTGTTCGTGTATATGTTCTTTCACTCACTTGCATTTTGGGGGCAGTGGATGCTGAAAAAGACCTTGAGTGAATCTCCCCCTCCCCAGTTGCTGATGATCTTTAAGCATTGTTAATGAGGCTTCGGCATACCCACTTGAAGCATAGGAGGAATTGTGTTTAAAGGTTTTCTTTTAACTGTTTTGTGGCATTTGCTTTATATTTTCACTCTAGCCTAATTTGGTAAGAGGCAGTGTTGATTATTCTTTGTGTTATTAATTCCAGCCAGCTTCAGGTTCTTATAAGATGAAAGTTCATGTTACGTCTGCTCAATCAATAAACACACACTTGGAAATCTGAGCTGTAGAGTGGGTGGTATTTTTAAATAATGCATTTGATTTAATGACAGATAAGTATTGGCATCCATCAGTCTCAAAAGACTTTGGTATCATGCTCGACCCTGTATGCGAAGCATGAAGGCCTGGGTAGATTAATATGGAGGATAGGCTGTTACCCAAGCAGCAAATCCCCCCTCTCCATGCCACTGAAATAGTCCAATGGAACGGCAGAGCTGATACAATTGGTTCCAGCTGTGTCTCAGAGCTGGGCTAAGGATAGGAGCTCACCAGGTCTTGTGGGGACCCAGGTCTCGAACCCTAGCCTTCTGTTTAACAGGCACAGTGTCTTAACCACTTGTGCCAACCACAGCCCACCCATACCCAATGACAGATAGATGAGAAGCATTTTAAATGTTAATATTTTCCCAAATTTAGAATTGTGACCCCCCATGTTTTTGAGTTCACTAATCTGTATATGACCAAAGGAGAAGTAAACATGCAAGTTCCATATTTATTATACTTGAATCTTTCCTTTCCATGTTGTTCAAAAAGGTATATTTTAGTTTAAATTTATCCTTGCAGCAAGCTTGGTGAATTAGGCAATTTATAAAGTCATTCCCTTCCATAGTCTTAATATACAATTTTAACTTTTCTATATTTAACTGATGTGTTTTCCTTGCTTTTACGGTGTTAAATTAATTGCCTTTATTTATGTTACGTGGGCTGTGGGTGGTGCAAGTGGCTAGACACTGTGCCTGTTAACCAGTAGGAGGATTTGAGACCCGGGTCCCCACAAGACAGAGTGAGCTCCTGTCCTTAGCCCCGCTCTGCAACACCAGCTGGATCCAATCGTATTGGCTCTGCCTTTCCATTGGACTAATTCAGTGGCGTGGAGAGGAGGATTTGCTGCTTGGGTAACAGCCTATCCTCCATAACAATCCAACCCAGGCTTTCGTGCTTCGCATGCAGCGTATGCAGCGCCGAGCACGATACCATAGTCTTTCAAGACTGACGGAGGCCTGCTTTTTTTATTTATGTTACAATGATCTCAACACATAAACCATTTTTACTGTTAGAAAAATTATATAGCAGTATTCTCTCCTACTGCAGTTGGTGTTATGAGCTGGAAAGACACCAGGCTTAATTGTCACCTCAATCATGAACCCGATAGGTAGACTTACAGCCCAATCCAGAGCAACTAATCTGTCCACATAAGAGCCGTTAGGTTGCCCTATCTAACACTAGGTTGGAGCAACTGCAAGATGCTCCAGCCCAGTTACTCTGAAGGAGGCTTAGGGCAGAGCAAGGCAAGATAGGGTGCCCTAAGAGAGGTGGACCTGCTCTGCCCTAACTGGGGCAGCCTAAGCAGCTCAGGAGAGGCAAGTTGAGGGCATGTTTAGCATTGCCTAGGGCAGAGCAGTTACTCTGAATCCAGAGCCTGTTTCCAAGGCAGAAATGCCCTCTTCCAGCCCTCAGAGTTATACCACCTCAGGAGCAGGTATAGTAATGAGTAGACCCATAGGGGTCCATGATAAGGCCCGAGTAAGAATGGCAGTGCTGACCAACAATCTGAGTTCTTGGCCAGCCTAGCTGCAACCCCTTCCTCTCAACCTCAGGATATGGAACAAACTACGGCTGCCCACAAACCTCAGGATACAGCAGGCCACTCCAAGAAGCCCCTTGTATTCACTGTAGAATGTACTGGCATCTCATCAGGGACTCCTTATAAGGCAGGCACCCAGTGGCGTCACCAGACTGGTGCGGCTGGTGTGGGCTGCATTGGGTGATGCGCTCCGTATGGGGTGATGTGCCGGAGAAGTTTGACTGTCCTTTGGCAGGCCCCGGGCGTCAGCACCCCCATTCAGGCCTGCTCCAAGGCGGAGCAGCAGCCAGAAGCTGCCACTTGTCTGAGGAGCTGGCCTGAACGGCCATATGAGATGCACTGCGCAGAAACACACTGAGCATGCCGAACAGCTTCAGAGGAGACTTCCTTAGAGCAGAGAAAGTCCGCGCCTCTGCACAGCCCTTCGGCCTCACTCAGGAGGCGGAGCGGCAGCCGAATGGCTTCAGAAAGAGTACTGCACAGGCACCAACTCTGACGCCTGCACAGTCTCCCCCGAAGCCAAAAGGCTTCAGAAAAGTACTGCGCAGGTGTCAGAGATGGTGCCTGCGCAGTACTCTTTCTGAAGCCAGTTGGCTTCAGAAACAACTGCACAGGCGCCAACTTTGGTGACTGTGCAGTCCAGGTGGGGGGGGGGGCACGCATCCCAAGGATGACGCACAGACTTCCACACCAGGTGTTGTGCAGAGTCATGTCACCACTGTAGGCACCACAGCTGTTCCTTGTTCAGTGTGATCTGAGGGGTGTCTCCTCAGGAGCAAGTCTTCCCCTTGTGTCAATTACTTAGCATGCTCTGGAGCAGTTAGGGCAGCCCAGGCTTCCTGACTCTCTGGATTCAGCATAACTTTCTGCTCTGGATACAGAATAGTTAGGAGAGTGCAGTTAGGTCAGAGCAGGCTGAATTTGCTCTGGATTGCAGCCTTAGGCAGCAATCCTAAAGACACTTTCCTGGGAGTAAACACAATGGGGCTTGCTTTTGAGTAGACATGGTTAGGCTTGTGCTCATAAACCATTTGTTCTTCGTTGTGGTCCACACGATCTAATCTGCAAAATAAAGATTATACTGGCCTATCTTATAGGATTGTTGTAAACATTACTGAGAATGTAAGTGAAGTCCGTAAATATTCAAAAGTGACATATAAAAAGCTGACAGTTGGTATTGAATAACAACATCAAGTAGAGATAAATTGCTATTATGAAAATGGCCTACTAGGGGCTAAATCCAGAGCAGTTATGGGTGCACGTAGTTCTAGTGTTATCTTATGGAAAGTCATCTTAACTGCTCTGGAGCAAGGGGCTTAATTTCACTTTAGGATATAGGCCTACTAGTCTAGCAATTTTCATCCACTGTGCCATGGCACATTGATGTACATGGTCTGCAAGTGTGCCATGGGACTTTGATAGGGCAATTCATTAGGAAGGCTACTGGAGGGTGTGAGCTGCCCCCGCCCCAGCAGCGTAATGTGTCCTGATAGTTTTATGTGCTATAAGTTGAAAATGGTTGAAAATTAAAGTCTAGACTTAAAATATCTGTACAGTTTAGAGCACAATCCTAACCATATCTGCTCAAAAGTAAGCCCCGTTGTGTTCAATGGGTCTTACTCCCAGGAAAGTGTCTTTAGGATTGCAACCTTAATCAAATTGTTTGATTAATGAATTTATGAATTATTATTCATTCCATTTAACTGAAGAGTTTCTTCAACATGTTTCTTCTTCATTATGAGCAGAGTACAATCTGAAACTGATGTTGGGGACGGAAATAAATAAGTGCTTTGCTGCAACTTTCCCACAAGGTAGATCTAGCATCAGAGTGTTCACATCAGACATGGCTCACTTCATTTGGCTTTATAGCTGAGAGAAAGGTAGCTGGGAGGCCATAATTATTTCAAGATAAGAACGTACAGCTAACATCTGAAAGGGGATATTGGTTCACCTTAGAAAGAGAGAAGATCTAGGTAGATTTTTCACCCATAGCAGAGCAATGTTCCTTCAAGTCCTCCATACTCCCTTGCTCTCAATTTCCATTGTAACCAGGCAGCAAGCATTGAATGTATTTTTCCTTAGGCGATATGCAGATATCTAGAATATTAAAGAAGGGGGAGCAGAGAGTGCAGGAGATGCCTTAGGTTATGGCTTGCTCTCTTGGCCTTTTGTCTTCTGTCAGAGGCAATCATATTTATTCTCAGTAAAGAACTAGGTTTTGATGCACCCTGATGTAAACTGTGGGTTAACACAGAGCACATACTCTTTATTTTCAGAAGACAGTTCTCTGTGAGATCCATAAGGAATCTCAATCAGGCCAAAGAATCTCCGCACAACCTAGTGACACAGAGGCTTGTGCATGGGTGCCACCTGCCCCACAGAAACTTTCCTGCCATCCAGCTGGCATGGGTTTCAAGAGAGAAGGAGCAAGATGAGTCAGACTGGAAGTATTTCGACTGCAGTCATACATACTGCTGCAGTTTAACTATTCAACCAACCTCAACTATTAAGTCTTAAAATACTGCCAGAAGTCCAAGGAGACCCATTGGGGAACAGTAGAAATGTTCTTTATTTACCTTCCTTGGGCCATTGGCTCTTCTGCCAGTTCATAACGTGCTCCATCAGCAATATTGTGGATCCTGGGACAATGGGGGATGCACTGAGCTGTGTTATACAGATGTGAGCCCCATAAGGATGTAGCCAACTGGCAGGCATGTCTCACCTGAACAAGAGGGTACATGTCTTTGATTACCCTTTGGGTTATTCAGCCTGGAATAAGTCTGGTGAATAATATTGTATTGGCATACATTAGTCACGAAAGACTATGGTATCGTGCTCTACTCTGTATGCGAAGCATGAAGGCCTGGGTAGATTAATATGGAGGATAGGCTGTTACCCAAGCAGCAAATCCCCCCTCTCCACGCCACTGAAATAGTCCAATGGAACAGCAGAGCCAATACGATTGGTTCCAGCGGCATCACAGAGCTGGGCTAAGGACAGCAGCTCCCCCTGTCCTGTGGGGACCCGGGTCTCGAACCCTGGCCTTCTGGTTAACAGGCACAATGTCTTAACCACTTGAGACAGGAGTGGTGACCAATGACCCAAGGGCTACAAGTGAGCATAGGGGAAGAGGGATCTCATGGTACAGGAGCTATTTCACCCTGTCAAATTGACCACCACCAGACCATAGTTCTCTTCCCAGTTGCTTTGGCCTTGCTCTTGCCTCTGTTCTGTCTCACCCCATCCTTCCTGAAAGATCTATGATCTGTTCCTAGCACAGGTGTCTTTTTCACCACCATTAATTTCCCAGTTAATAAATTGATTGTCTAGTCTGAATACGTTGAATAAGTCTACCATCAAAACAACTGGCACTGTAACCTATTTGCCCTGCCCTTGGGTTTCCCACTAGAGGCAAAATCCAGAGGTACTACAAGGAGTCCTTGCTCCGGTGTAAGAACAACTTACTCTGGATTCCAATATGAATTTCCCATAGGTTTTCAGTAAGTGATGCAGTAAATACAGATGCACATGAAGTCTCTTATGTGCTCCTATAGTTACTCTGGATTTGGGGGTAGGTCAACTGATTGGCCACTGCTGGAAACTAGATGGACCCAGTTTGGTCAGTTCCAGCATAAATATTCATTTGACAAGTACTTCTAAAAGGATTAGAGATCATCATGAAATCAAATATATTAATGACCAACCTATTAAGTATTAATAGCATTAACAGTGGCCAATTACAGTGGGCCCTGAGTTTCTGTGGGGATTCCATGAGCCTTCCTTCCGACCTAGTACCATATTTGTGAAGTTAAAATATTGATCATCCTTCCCATTGTGTACCCAAAACTCTCAGATTCCAAAATCAGGTGTTCCAAATTGAAAGTTATTATACCACAAAGAGACACTCTCTCCCTCCTTTTAAATGAATTAGTGGACCTAGAGATACAATTAAAAATCTTTTAATAAGCTGATAGTGGATAGTAGTTTCTCCTTTTGTTGAGAGAAACCAAAATCATCTCCAGTCCTTCTGCCTGCTTTCCTTGGTGCTGTAACAGCCCCAGTTAACTGGTTTTATTTTGTATTATGGCAACTGATACTAAAAGGAAAAATATCCACACATGTGTCCAACTAACATTTCAAAGTACACACAACTTGCTCATTTGGATGCATTTGCTGAAAAGATGCTTGCTTTGCAAGAAACACTTAGTCCTCAGTTTATGTATGATTTGTTCTTACTGATTTCTCACACTCCCTCCATTCCAGCTTGTCACACCACCGCTTCAATTTCTGGGTTTTCCTCTTCTTCCAACATGCTGTAAGAAGCGTGTGTCTGGAAGGGCCTTTGGAGAGGGTGGGACAACAGCTTGGCCATGCAGTTGTGCAGCTCCACCGCAGGGCCTGTCAGAGACACCTCATATTTGTAATTTGTGCCTTTGGTGTCCAGGTTGCTGAAGAAGGCAAAGGCTTCCTGGAAGGAGAGAGAAAAATAAAATTTTCTTAATCAAACGCTTGGACCAGATCATGGGGTTGCTTCATTCTCTTCTAAGACTTGGAATACAGAAAGCACTGATTTAGAATCATAGAATCCTAGAGTTGGAAGGGACCTAGTAGGTCATCTACTCCAACCCCCTGCCTGTAGCAGGAAATCCTCCTATAGCATCTCTGACGTGTGCTTGTTGAGCCTCTGCTCGAAGATCCCCAGTGAGGGAGAGTCCACCACCTCCCTTGGCAATCTGTTCCACTGTCGAACTGCCCTCACCGTCAGGAATTTTTTCCTGATATCCTGATATTTGCTATACTCAGATCTGAATGAAATAAAACATTTAAGAATAACACTAGTAACAATTTATTGTTATTTTTTGCCTTAAAACAGCTTTCATGTTTGTTCATAAGAAACAAATCCTGGAATCTCATCAGAATATGAGATCTAGTTGAAATTATTTCTAGTATTACCTGAGCAACCTAGGAGAATATGTTGTAGTTAGATTTTATTCTAATTAACAAACTGAATTTACATGTTGTAGTGGGAGTAAAAATTTCTAGAATATTTGTGGGCATCAGCCACTGGCAATGTCCACCAATGGACAGTACATTTTTGTGGTGGTGGGATTGTGTGCTCCAGTGATTCAAAGGGCTATGCTGGCGGTAGCATAGTTACCCATGCCAGACAGCATAGCTACCCATGCCAGACAGGCCTTTGCTGAGGAGCCAGACTAAACCTGTCCAAAATCCCACTGAACGTGGGTTGTCTGGAGATGGAAAACTCCCACCTGAAACCTCCACTGCCTTGTGGCTATACCCATCTATGGGAAAGGCTTCAGGAGACAACCCTGAAGAAAAATCTGGAGTTGGAGTCCCGGAAGCAGTTCCTGACTGTGTACTATCATGTTCTGGTAACTCCTATGACGCAGCTGAAACCAACCATATCGCCTCTGCCATTCAGTTGGACTATTTCAGTGGCATGGTGAGGGGGGATTTGCTGCTTGGGTAACAGTCTATCCTCCATATTAATCTACCCAGGCGTTCGTGGTCTGGAGACAACACTCGGAGCATGATACCATGGTCTTTCAAGACTGAAGGATGCCAATGAATGAAATAACAATTTAATGCTTTTGGATTGCCAGATGCAGGGGGGAGAGCAGTAAAATACTCAGCTTATGGTTTTGATTTACCTGGCCACAGTGGAGGGTAGGATGATGGACCAGATGAACAACCCTTAAGTGGAGGAACCACAGCACAGTGGTAGAGATATTCTCATCACACACAAGGTCTCCAGTCTAATTCCTGGTAGCATTTCCAGGACCTTTAAATATCTTTCAAGGATTTAAGGATCTTTAAATAGGTATCTTTCCCAGACAAGCTAAGGAGCTGCTAACAGTAATATAGACAGCACCAAGCTTGTTGATACAATAAGTCCAGTTTCTTACAAGACATATATAGGATTCTTTCCAAGGCATATGTGTTCATATACAGGACCAACAATCTGTCTCTGGGCGAAATCCAGAGTAACTATGGGGAGTCCTTGCTCCGGTGTAAGAACAATTCATTCTGGATTCCAATATGAATTTCCCGTAGGTTTTCACTAGGAGGTGCAGTAACTACAGATGCACGTAATGTCTCTTACGTGCTCCCATAGTTACTTTTGATTTGGGGATCTATAAATCTGGCAGGGTAAGGACGTTGTACCTTCCAGCTGGTCTCATCCTCTTTATCCTCCACGCCATTGTGGATGTAAAGTACATCGAAGAAGTAATAGGGACATTGTAGCATTTTCTGCAAAAAGAAAGAGAGCACCATTACATCTCATTCAGGAGTGAGCTTGAGAGTTTGCCTTTTCCAAGGGGGTTTTCTAAAAGAAAGGGAAAAAATGTGCACCTTCATCTGGTCTGACACCACCAGCTGAGGCTGGCAAGTAGGTCGACTGTACACCAAGATGGTCCTGACAACATAAGGGGGTGGGATCGTCTGGATGTTCTCCGTCACCGGGAGCTCAGTCTTCTGCTGTCTGAAGAGAGAGACATGCATACCAGTTTTTTATGTTTTATCTATTTTTCCATTTCGATCAGCAATGGCTCCAAGTTGACAAACAGCAAGCAAAAGTCAAATGTGTTAAAAACATAGATTCATAGAATCATAGAGTTGGAAGAGACCTAGAAGGTCATCTAGTCCAACCCCCTGCCTGCAGCAGGAAATCCCCCTAGAGCATCCCCGACAGGTGCTCATCGAGCCTCTGCTTGAAGATTCCTAGTGAGGGAGAGTCCACCACCTCCCTTGGCAATCTGTTCCACTGCCGAACCACCCCCACTGTCAGGAATTTTTTCCGGATATCCAACTGGAATCTCCTCGTACCCATTGGTTCTAGTTCTGCTTTCAGAAGCAGCTATGAACAAATGAGCCCCTTCCTCCCTATGACAGCCCTTCAGGTATCTGAAATCATGTCTCCTCTCAGCCTCCTCCAGGCTGAACATCCCAAGTTCCCCCAACCTTTCCATCCCACTGATCATTCTTGTCGCTCTCCTCTGGACTTGCTCCAGTTTGGCTGCATCTTTCTTCAAGTGAGGTGCCCAGAACTGAACACAGTACTCAAGGTACTGAACTGAACAATGCTGAATAAAGAGGAACTAGAACTTCTTGGAAGCTACAGACCTCTTAATGCAGCCTAAAATGCACTTGCCTTCTTTGCAGACACATCACACTGCTGACTCATGTTCAGCTTGTGATCCATGGCGACTCCAAGATCCCGCTCACAAGTTGTGCTGCCAAGCCAAGTATCCTCCATTTTATACCTGTATTTTTGGTTTTTATTTCCTAAGTGCAGAACCTTGCACTTCTCCCTGTTGAAATTCATTCTGTTACAGCCCAGTACTCTAGTTTATCCAGATCTTCCTGGAGGTTTCTCCTATCTTCTAATGTGTTTGCTACTCCTCCCAGCTTGGTGTCATCCGCAAATTTGATCAGGCTCCCCTGTATCCCTTCCTCTAAGTCATTAATGAAAACGTTAAAGAGAACCGGGCTCAAGAGCCATGGGGTACCCCACTTGAAACCGACCTCCAGGTTGACACAGAACCATTTGAGTGTGGCCATCGAGCCAGTTGTGGATCCACCTAACGATTGCCCCGTCTAGCCCATATTTTTCCAACTTCCCAATTAAAATGTCATGTGGGACCTTGTCAAATGCTTTGCTGAAGTCAAGATAAATGACATCCACAGCATTGCCACTGTCCAGTAAGCTCGTAACCCGATCAAAAAGGAGATCAAATTTGTCTGCAAGATTTATTCTTGGTAAATCCATGCTGGGTTGTTTTGATCACTGAGTACTTGTCTAGATGTGCACAAATTGTGCGTTTTATGATTTGCTATAATATCTTGCCCGGGATTGAAGTCAAACTCATTGGTCTATAATTTCCCGGGTATTCTTTTTTCCCCTTTTTAAAGATTGGGACTACATTCGCCCTCTTCCAGTCCAGTGGCACTTCTCCACGCCTCACGGATTATAAGTAGTAGTTCCCAGACATAAAGCTGGGGGACAGTGCCCGTAGTACCATTTTCCTGGCTCAGTCTGGCACCACCATCTTGGATTTTGCAAAATCTTTTTAGATCCAAGATGATAGCACCTAGGTCTTGTGAGATTTCATAAGATCTAAGATGGTAGTGCCTGGGCGAACAGGGAAGAGGGCCCCGAAAAAAATCCAGTTGTGTCCCAGTGCATGTGCCATGATGCCTTGAGGTGTCAAGAAGCACAAGTTGGGAACCATGGCATTACTGATACACCACAAACAACAAATAGAAAACAAAAATGAGGCATCCATTTGCCATTTGAAAGGAGGGGCCACTATGAAATGCTGGTAGAGCTTGGTGAGTTACTGCCAGCCAGAGACAGTAACTCTTGGCTCTAATCTTCACTGGAAAGAAACCAGCACAAAATCTTCTTTGGAAGATTATACTCCTGTAAGTCTCATTTTATTTTTTAAAAATGTTTCTATTTTAAAAATGTTTCTATTAGAGGGGGATTTTGAACATAGTGCTGGCATCAGCCTAGGCAGTCCTGAATACCCATTCCACCATAGGAACTATGGTGGGGGGATCGGGGTTGGGGCATCAGGGGTTGGCCAGATGGACCAGTGGTGGGCTTCGGGGGTTCTCACAGGTTCTATAGAACGCTTTGCTAATGAGCGCCTGGTTCTGAGAACTGATTACTAATGGGACATAGAACCTGTTGTTAATTTAGGTTATTAGGACATAAAACCTGTTATTAATTTATTTGAATCCCACCACTGGGATGGACCCTTCATCAGAGCCCTCCCTGGCTGACCTCTGATGTGCTCAAATGCTCCAAGACAAAACAAGCCACAAAGTCAACTTACATGAGGTTGAAGAGGCCTTCCAAATCTGAGGGACAACAGCTAAGGTCTATTTCCACAAAACATTCTTCACCAGCAAGCAGTATCATAATGGTATGTTTGAGTCATCACACAGGAGCAACACCTCAAGAAACAAGCACAAAGCCCTAATACAACCTAAATACAGATTTACATCTGTATCCACTAACATCCACTAATGCTGGCACATCCTGGCATTAATCCAGACATACTGTAAAGGAGAGCCAAAGGAAGACTAAAGAGGAAGATCCAGCTCTACCCTCAACCTGCTCACTTCATTGCTAGAGATGATGCTCTACAAACTCATAATCTGCCTCTGCATTAGGTGCTAGTCTAGATAGAGGTGGGCGTGGGGAGAGAAACCCTCCAAGAGATGAACTGATGCAGCTGCCTATCTAAAGGGGCCATGTCTCCCATACCATCTGTCTTTATCACCACTCCACTTTGGCATCATCCTTAATTAATTAATTAATTAATTAATTCAGAGTGTTTTAATTTGCTCTTGGCTGCCCATATTCTTTCCGGAATCATCACAGTGGTCAATCCCCAACACCCAGGTTTTGGCCAAAAGGATACTGAAAGACTTGCAGACGACTGTTTCGAGGTCATACAAACAGCTGCACACTTCTCTGGGGTCAGAGGTGAAGCCTGAGAGCTGCAGAGAAAGAGAGGAAAACCCTCTTCATACATTATGTTCAAAACCCACGCACAGAAGCTGTTGTTAAGTGCAGAAGTCACAATGTACCCAGGTGACATCATTATTCACAACCACTAGCGCGAACTCATGACTCTTGTCGATTTTGTGTTTGGTCCGGACGAACATTTCTATCATCTTCTGGGAGATGTTTAAGGCATTGGTTTTGGACCTTCCAAAAAAGAGAGAAAAATACATTGATAAAAGGCAACTTTTGGGCATCACCCTTTGAAACGTTTCTTATTTTAAACGTATAGCCACTGGGAGTGACTATGGGGAATCATAACTGGATAACTTCGTGCCTCCCTCTCCCAAAAGGATAGATTTTTTATTTTCTTTTTTTCAAAAGACTAGTCAATGAGAACATAAAGGACTCACCCATTCAATGACTCCAGTTTGGAATGGGACATTTCCTCTGAGAGGTCCAAGCAGATGATCTGAGACAACAGAGAGCAGGAGATAAAGAAGTATTCTTAGGCTGCAATCCTAAAGTTACTTTCTTGGGAGAAAGACCCATTGAACACAATGGGGCTTCATTTTGAGTAGCTATGGTTAGGATCGTGCTCTTACTCTGAATCCAAAACTGTATATGTTTTCATACATACAAACGTCCCTGCAAGGTAGGAATTTTCAGACATACAAACAGATCCTCAACTTGAGAGATCTTTCCTCGCAATGAAAAATGCATTGAAGTCAAGGGTCTGGGACTTACGAACATTACAAACTTAGGGAACTCGTTGATACTGTATTAAAGCAGCCACATTAATATCTTTAAGAAGCCACATTCTTAAGAAAGGATTGGACAAATTCCAAGAGGAAAGGGCTATCACAGGTTACAAGCCATGAGGGGTGTGTGTAGATGTGGACAACCTCCAAATGCCAGATACAGGGGGCACCTGGACAGGTGTCATATGTGGTCCCTGAAGCATCTGGTTTGCCAGACGAGATACAGGAAGCTGGACTAGATGGGATTTGCGGAGAAAAGCAGGATAGAAATTCCTTAAATAAAATAATGGTGGTATGAAATAACTTCTTTGGTCTGCCTTGAATAGATATAGATAGATAAATAATCAATGTAGATATAGAACAGATGTAGGCAATCTCAAAATGTCAGATGCAGGGGAGTGCACCTGGATGCAGATATCTCATGCACTTCCTGAGGCATCTGCTGGGCCACCATGAGATACAGGAAGCTGGACTAGATGGGCCTTTGACCTTATCCAGTGGAGGCTCTTCTTATGTTCTTAATTTATTGTGCTGACTGATTTTTAACTCAATTTGGGGTGCATTCCCCATGGTAATATTCTGACAACCCCATACAGGAATAGAGGCCTTAACACTCCTTCAGCTTTCTCTCTCAGTACTCACCACTTTCTCTGGGCAGTTCACGCGTGGCGTCCTGACTTGGAACTCAGTGGGTGGCACTGGTGATGGCCAGCTTTTGCCATTGGCAGCTGGGGTTGGACCACTTGGCGGGCTGTCCCCAGTGCTGGCTGCCTCCCCTTCACCTTCGCTGCGGCTTCCCACGCTCGCCTGGGCACTCAAGGTGCGGTCCTCAGCCCCCTCAGGATTGGAGCGTGTCCTTGGCCGCTGCTCCACAGTGGTTTTTTCCTCCTCTTCCTCAGCTGCGCTGTTGGGCTCTGAGGTGTCCATCAGTGTCCCACGGTCTAAGGGCGAGTCCAGGATTGCAGTTTTGGAGGTCCCTTTTCTGTAAGAAAATCAACATAACTGGTTTAAGAAGAGTTCTGCTGGATCACGTCATAGGCGCATCTAGTCCAACATCCTGTTTCCCATAGGGAAGCCCAAACAAATGTAAAACATATACTCTTGCACATCTCACACAGCAGTGATGCTTTCTAAATAGGGTTGCCATACGTCCCGAAAAACAGGGACAATCCCGATTTGGGGGGATTGTGCTCACATACTGGCAAATGGGACAGAGGGTCCTATCCTGATTTTCTGGAAGAAAATTATGGCAACCCTATTTCTGAAGGACTCCAGAGGGGAGGCTCTGCCTCACCTGCTTCCGTATCCACCACACCTCCCTGCCACATACAAATATTGGGGTGTCCAAACTTTCATGTTTTGGGTTCCTGGACCTTTAACAAGCATGCAAAGGAGAGAATTTCAGCAGGTGCAGCTTCTTGTCTCACAGGTCACAAGCTAAGTGCTGAAATTCCCTCTTCGACACATTTGTTAAAGGTCTAGGAGTCCTAAATTTGAAAGTTTGGACACCTCTGCTGTAAATCTTCAATGACAACTCCTTTACCAAAGGCAGCGATTTCCAACCAGTGTGCCACAGCTGACCTGCAGGTGTGCTGCAGGATCAAAGGGGACCAATGTGGATATAAGCTCTCCATCAGCAGCATGGTGCACTTTCTCAATGGTCCAAAAACTGATGGCAATTTTAGTGCCGCATCCATGTGCCGTGTGATGAAAAAGCTTGAAAATCACTGGTCTTAGGACTCAAATGAGGATCTCCTGCTACAGCCAGGGGTTGGACTAGATGATCCACTGGGTACCAACTCTATGATTCTATGACATCAGTTCTAACACTGAGTGCATCTAGTACTTTGCACATAGGAGGTTCAATTCCCCAAAATGCTTCTGCAGTGAAAAAAAATCTTTGCACAAAGCAGCTTTGCACCCCCACATCCTCTGCTCCTTCCTTACTTTGCAAACCCTCCACCATCACCCATACCTGTAATCTGCTTGCAATCTTGCAATGAGGCACCAACTGCTTGCAAACACCTAGGACAATTGGCATCCCAGGCCCGGAAGTGTGTCAGAGAAAAGGAAACCTCCCCTCTCACTCTCCTTTCAGGGCTGCTGGGAAATGTAGTTTTTTTTCTCTATGAGAGTCCACACAAAGTCATCACTGTAAGTTTAGGGTTGGATTTCTAGATACAGTAGCATCCTGGCCAAAGAGCATGTCAAAGGATGGTGGTTATTTTTTAATATAAGTTTTGATTTCCCTGTTTTCTTTGAGATTTGTGGAGCACTCTGTCCATGCTTAAAGGTATATGATTCAATGAGTTTCATGTAATCCTTCTGTTTAGTCTGAAGAAAAGGCACTCAACACATATTTGGAGACCTTCCAAAGAGCACGCAGTGGTGGGCTCTAGCAGGTTCGCACCTACTCTATAGAACCGGTTCTTAACAAGAGATAGGACATATAAAGTTTAAAAATAGCCATTTAAAAGTGGCTGCCAGATGGGCAGAGAACCGGTTCTTAAATTTTTGGAAGCCCATCACTGAGCACAAGCCTAACCATGTCTACTCAAAAGTAAGACCCAACGTATTAAATGGGTCTTACTCCCAGGAAAGTGTCTTGAGGATTGCTGTCAAAGTGCGTAGCCAGGCAGAAAGCATTATTAGATACATTAGATTCATTCATTCATTGGATTTATATCCTGCCTTTCTCATGCCATCATAAATGCCCAAAGTGGCTTACAAAAAATTTAGGTTTTTTGTAACAAAAACTATTTCATTGATTTGTTCATTCACTGGATTTATATGCTGCCAACATAAATGCCCAAGGTGGCTTTTGAAAATTGTTAGTTTTTTGTAATGAAAACTATTTCATTCATTCATTCATTCATTCATATTCTGCCTTTCCCCAGGCCAATGTAAAAGCACAAGGGAGGTTATCAAAATTTTTAGTTTTTTGGAACAAAAACTCCATTCCATTCCATTCCATCCATCTGTCCATCCATCCATTCATTGGATTTATAACCTGCCTTTCCCATGCCAGTGTAAATGCATGGGCTTACAAAAATTTAGTTCCTCCTCCTCCCGCTATCCTCACAACGGCCCTGTGAGGTAGATGAGACCAAGAGTGAGTGACTGGTTCAGTGTCACCCAGGAAACTTCATTGCCAAGGAGGGTGAACTTGGATCTTCCATGTCTCAATCCAACCCCCTATTTATTATTTTAAATAATAATGTCTCTGTTAACACCCCTTTTTTGAAACTCCAAACTTCTCTTTCAAATTACCTAGTGTCAAATAAATGTAAATAATAGTTTTGTAAAAATCCAATCCCAGAGATATGAAATTTGATGGAAATTCATTAAATTAAAACAAAAGGGATTAGAATGCTGCACCCTACATCAGAGAAAAAAACTCTTTACATGGAAAATATGATTGCCCCTAAGTGAATTTGTCAAACTGCACTGGGAATAATGAACAGAACTGAACAATAAAGACCTCTTTGTTGAGATCTTTTGTCTGTGTTGAGTACGGTATTTTTTACTGTTTTTATTGCTGTTGTAAGTGTATAGCTAGTACTTGAAACATGAAAACCAACCAACAAAGCAATGTCTTGCTTTTAAGGACCATTAATGGAACATATTTAGCTATTCACTGAAGAAATGTGTTTTTTTTCTGGAATTAAAGAAAATTAATTTCAATTGATATTGCAACTGATATTTCACACTAGGAGCATAATCCTAAACAATTTTCCAGCACTGGCATAGCTGGGCCAGTGGGGCATGTGATGCCCCATGCAGTTGGGGTCAGTCAAAAAAAGATTCCTCAAGATGTTTGTCCCCTGACCTCAGAGCTGCATTGCTCTTACCTGCGAGCCGGAGAGTTGCTTAGGATTGCACTACGTGTATTTTTTTTAATCACCTTTGCTCCGTACCTGGTTTTTCTGAGTGCTTTGAATTGCAGACCCCCAAAATTTCCTGATCTGTTCAAACCAAACACAGAAAAGAGAATTCCATTAAAGCACAACCTCTTCCTCTTGTTGAGAACAGGAAACATGCGCAGGGCTGTCCACAGGAAAGGTCTGGTGTGGTCCATTACGGCAGGATCTACAGCAAGGATTTCATTTCTGGACTGCCCGTTTTGACAGCATTGGACTGGATTTCATTTCTGGACTGACCAATTTCCAGATGCAGAGAGAAGCCAAAGCAGAAATGGAGAAAGTAAGTTATTTCCACATGGCCGGAGCAGGGAACGGAGAGTTGTCAATTTTAGCTATTAATTAGCTATTAATTTTCTCATTTTCTTTGTAAACCACTTTGTGAACTTATTAGTTGAAATGTGGTATATAAATATGTTGAGAGAGAGAGAGAGATTGATTTGATTGATTTTCCTGTGTCTCAGCTTTGGAAGGGAACGGTCCATGAAATCAGCACCAAAGCAAAAACCAATAGCGACTTAGAGCACAATTCTGACCGTGTCTATTCAGAAGTAAGCCCCATTGTGTTCAGTGGGCCTTACTCCCAGGAAAATGTCTTTGGATTGCAGCTTAAATTGCTAATCCAAAATCTGTTTTGAATTTCTAAAGCCGGGGTGGTGTAGTTTAGGAGTTGGACTTAGACCTGGAGGGACCACATTCACATTCCCACTCAGCCAAGAAGATTCTTAGGTGAAATTGGACTCACTCTCTCTCAGCCTCACCTACCCTACAGGGTTGTTGTGAGGGAATGATGTACACCACCCAGAGCTTAGTATTTTTAAAAATGTGAAAAATAAAATGAAGGCAGTTGAATATTTAGTGCTGGTTACTCCTAGGTGAAATATTTGGCACTCCAGCTAAACCACCAGAAAATCTTGGGTTACTTCATAAGATCCCAGAGTTGCAATTGAGAAGGTTTTGCAATGTTGAAGACAATAACTGAGTACAACACTCAAGTGGATTCCATGCTCCAGTGGCGTGGCTAGTGGGATATGGGGGAGACACACAGGGTGTGACACCATCAGTTACCAAAATCATGAAAATCTTGGTTGTTAGGAATACCATAATATCATCATGTTATATACTATACCAATGGATATGTAATTTACAGCAGAATGCAATAAAAAAGAATGACATTTCTCCTTTCTATCAAAAGTTATGGCCAAAACACAAAATACTACTATCTTATGTAATAAATTTTCTTAACTGATTATTTGATGAGCCAATGAGATGTTATTATGACATACCATGTAACCAATAAGGTTGTTAGTAAGGTGACCCCCTGAGGAGGTGACCCCATGTTTGTATTTGGAGAAGGGGAGCCATGAACACTACCAACTCCAGAGCCCCAGGTGGTCAGCCAGATGGGAAGGTTTGGCCTCCCACCAGAAGTTAAAGCAGATCTACCTTCTGGATAGACCTGAGCTGCCATTCCAAGTTGCCTTCTGGAGCTACATCTTCCAGGAAGACAGAATTGGATTCCCACCAAGATTTGAACCCAGATTTACCTTCTGAGTAGACCTGAGACTGCCATTCCATTCTGAGACTGCCCTATGGAGCCACCCTATCCAGGCAAATAGACCAGGGCTTCTGGCCGGGCACAAGCTGGATTCTAAACATTAGATAGCAGGAAAATAAAAAAATATGAAAATATGTATTAATTAATATTTTGTATTAATTAAATAATGATAATAATTAAATGATTTTATCGTATGAGGGTGTAAAAAATGTATGGGACTGAGTGGCAAATGATCTAGCATGTCACTAACGTGCTCTGATCCACTGTTCAGTCTTCCCCCAATACCCTTAAAAAAAACCACTGTCCCAAACAACAGTTTGAGGAAGAGTTTCTAGGTCTAACCCTGGCCTCTGTCATCTTCCTGTCCAGTTGAGGAGCTGAAGGGATATCAGATCAGAAGATCTATTGTTACTGTGGAAAAAACAGGAAGGCATTCTTTGTGTTCCCACTTCCTTGAAATCCAGGCTTCATTTCAAAGACACAGCAAGACCATGGAATAGTCACCCTCCGCAGGTTGGCTGCTGCAAGAATCCATGTGATTTGTGCCTGGCTGAGTCAGACTGGCCAACATTTGGTGCCGCTACTACCTCTCTAGGTGACCTTAGTCTTGCTGCTTATATTTTAGCAAAGCCAATTTTCCAGGTATATGAATAGAAAAGATTTGGAATTAGACAAATTTCTTTAGCAGGCAGATTGCATGGTTCCCTTCTTCCAACCTTAGCTGGTTCTTAACTAGCTAGGCTCTAGTAAAAGGAGGGGATGATCTGCATTCAGGGTTGACCCATGTCATCAATGTGCTACATCCTTCCCCCCTAGGCTATGTTAGGTCTTTTTCTGGTTATTTGGCTATAACTTTAGGCAAAACAGAGCGCAGATAATTCATCTCATTGTTTATCATTACATTCTGCTTTAAAGTATCAATTGTAAAAAAACTTTATATAATTATCAAAATTGATTAAATTATATATTATATAAAATGATAAAGCAAATGTTGGAGATGCTCTAGGACAAGTGTCTCTAAACTTTTTGGCAGGAGGGACACATTGGTTGCAATCCAGAGTAACTACAGGGAGTCCTTGCTCCAATGTAAGGACAATTTACTCTGCATTGCAAAATGAATTTCCCATAGGTTTTCACTAGGTGGTGCCGTAACTACGTCTCTTACGTGCTCCCACTGTCTGTTACTCTGGATTGGAGGGACTGTCTTTCTGATACTGTGTTGGGGGCTGGACGAAGAAAAAGAATTGATTTACATTTCAAATCTGAATACGTTTACGTACATAAATAAATGTACATAAATGAAAGGGGAGCTCCCCTTTGTGAGTGAATGAAAGAATTCCAATCATAAAAATAAACACTTTCATAAACACTTTCCAACATATACCGAGGTGATCTTAAAAACGGTTCATAAGCACTTTCATACACAGAAAGAGGAGCATCCAGAGTCCTCAAAATACCCTCCCAAGATGTGAGAGGGACCCTTTGCTCCCCTTTGTAATCTCTGGAGGATTACAGGGCTTGCCCGAGGGCTGGATGGGGTCTCGTATGAATTCCTTCACCACCCACAGGCATAGCAGCCATAGGACACCCCCTACACACTGTAGCTGATGCAGGGGAGGCTTTCGAGAGCCATCTCCTAGACTTCCCAACTTGGAGGGCAGGTCTATGCTTAATAGATCTGGCCTCCTTTGGTGGATTTGGTGTCACTTCCTCTGTCACCCATTACGGTCTGTACCCCCACAGTAATGGTCAGTAATAAACACTACTGGTCACCAGGTAGATTCTTGAGGATCTCTACCACTTCTTTCTCTCCATTGCTTTGGCTGTCCATTTTTATCTACCGCCTACCTTCTGATGAAGATTCCTCCTATCCCCCCAATCCTTAGTCCTATTCATTCATTCAAAATCTATGAACATTTGGGCCATTTGAAAGATGTGGGACTATGAGGTGCACTCCATTGGCCTGAACTTTCCTAAGCGGGTAATAATGGCTGATGCTCTTCTACGGACGAAGGCAGCAAGGTCCACTCCATCAACTGTCATTTGGCTCCTCCCAACAGTCATCCTAAGTGGACGTTCCATCTGAGCATCAGAACAACAGTGTCACAGTGACACCAGATTTTTGTTGCATTCAATGTGTTGACTACCACGATTAAATAAATTTTCAGTTGCAATCTACCTTGAGATGATTTGCCGCATATGTGAATGTGTGGATGGCCACAATCCTAACCACTTTTCCAGCTTTGGGTAAGAGGAAGGCAACTCAAAGGTTAAGGGAACAAACATTGCCTTGTGTTGAGAAGGTATCTGTGACTGCCCCCAACTGCAGGATGCAGCATGTAACCACTGGCACAGCTACGGAGAAATCCAGCTTTAGCTGGTAATAGGAGAAAATGGTAAGGAGAAATCCAGCTTTAGCTGGTAGTAAGATCTACCCAGCCTTAGGGGGTAGATAGATATATAGTTCAATCCTAAGCATGTCTACTCAAAAGTAAGTCCCATTTTGTTCAATGGTACTTACTCTCAGGAAAGTGTGGTTAAGACTGCAGCCATAGTCTGGAAAGGAAGGTCTGTTGAAAAACTGATTTGTTCTTAAATCTTGATAAGTTCATGTGTCATCTATCCAAGTAAAGTCTTCAAAATTTACTTTTGGTCCCTGTTGTCTTGGTTCACCAACATACTTCATCCTAAATTTGGCAACAGGCTCCACCCTGCTAAAAATATGGTTCCCATCCTCATCCCTGTTGATCCCTGCCTCATCAAGACTTCATTTCACAGGCAAGCACCAACTACCCACACTGCGCCATGTAATCTCAGAAGGCTGCAGTTCATATAAACCAGATTTTTTATGTCTATAGATATGTCCAGCAAGCAGTACATTTGATTCTGTTATTCCTGTCTGAACACCAGGAGGAAATGGATGGAGTAGATGAAACAGCACCGGATGAGCAATCAATTCTCCGCTATGAAGAGCATATCACAGAACTGATGGTTACTGTTGCTCACCTCCACAGCAAAATTGAGCATCTGCAACAAAGGAAGGCCAGGTAAGCTCTCCCCTTTGACATCCTTGGCCACCTAACATCACCTGTCATCTTCATGTGAGAAGATTCCTTCATGCAAAAATAAACATGCTGTCTGCATCTAATTTGAAGAAGAAACAGGGTGACTTTATCCAATGGTGGGCTTCAGGGGGTTCTCACAAGTTCTATAGAACCCTTTGCTAATGAATGCCAGGTCCTGAGAATCTGTTACTAATGGGACATAGAACCTGTTGTTAATTTAGGTTATTAGGACATAGAACCTGTTTTTAATTTATTTGAATCCCACCACTGGCTTCATCTAATCTGATGTACCTGATCAGGCATCTTGTAAGGCAGGGATGCAGCAGTTGAAGAAAAACTGGCAAAGAGAGAAAAGGAGAGATAGGGTCAGTGAATAGGTGAAGAAAGGTAATTGCGGGCTTGGCATCTGCAGATTCCATCCTCAAAGCTCAGAAGTCCTTCAGGATGCAGCTGGAAGTGGGGTCCAGTCTGCATGTACAAATTTCTATCACATCCAGGAGGCATTCTGAGCTGTGGGAAAGCCCGCTGCCCACTCCTGTGGTCTCAGAACATTTCACAAATGTGGCTAGAGGTTGCAGGCATGAACTTGAAGTAGTTTCTGGGTGCATTAGACAAGCTTCTGAGGAGATGGAGAGGCCCATGGAGTGGAGTACAGGTTGCCTTGACCTTTGGAGGGCCTGGCATGGCATCAGTGATTTTGGAAACAATACCCTTCCCCTGGTTGGGATGGTGATCCAAGAATCAAGCAATCATGGATTTGGGTGTCCACAGCAGGTTCTGAAATGAAACCCCTGTAGATACTGAGGGCCCACATACAGTATATATAAAGTATGTCAAATTCCAATTATACATGTAGAAAAGAGAAACCAAGTGACCGGAATGAGGATCCTAGACAAGGGTTATTGTGGTCTCATTAGAACCTCGAGTTAGTTCATTAGACCCCAAATAGTGCCCAAAAGTACCCTTGAAAGCCTTTCTAGATGTCAGAACCTAATGTTTTAAAAATGGGCCATTTGATTAATTTGGGATTACTCCCAAGCAAGTATGCCTGTTGTTACTTTTAGTCCTTGAACAGGTAGCATCTTTCCCTTGGGCTCTCCATGCAAGCAGAGCCTAGATGGCCAACTGTCAGGGATCCTCTAAGTGTGTTGTCTGTACTATTACATGGGGTTAAATAATCTCCACAGATCCTTCCAACTCTAGTATTCTGTGAATACTAGAATTCGGAAAGTTAAGCACCAAACAAGATGGAGTGAGGGCAGAAATAGGGACAACACAAATAACTACAAAGAAATTTAATTTTTCCCTTCCAAAGTGAGAGAACATCAGAGGGGGAAGAGATACTGCATGTGGCAACCATGGAAGATACAATAGCACCTCCATTTCCATGGGTGATCAGTTCCTGCACACACCATAGATTCAGATATCTGAGGATACCGGAGTTTCCTTTTTTAAAAAGTGAAAAGCAGTGAAAATCATTAAGAAAATAGTCTTTGGTAGGCTGTGGGTGGCACAAGTGGTTAAGACACTGTGCCTGTTAACCAGCAGGAGGATTTGAGACCCGGGTCCCCATAAGACAGGGTGAGCTCCTGTCCTGAGCCCAACTCTGTAACGCAACTGGAACCAACTGTATCGGCTTTGGAATATTGGACTGTTTCAGTAGTGTGGAGAGGGGGGATTTACTGCTTGGGTAACAGCCTATCCTCCATATTAATCTACCCAGGCCTTTCTGCTTCACATACAGCATTGAGGATGATTTCGAGACTGATGGATGCCAAGTCTTTGGTACTGTCACACCTCAAACCATACCATTTGCAGGATAGCAGGGCACTCCTCCCTACCCCCTTTTTTCTTACTGATTTTTACTTTTAAAAACATTTTTGAAAGGGAACACTGACAGACATGGGCTGCAATCCTAAAGACACTTTCCTGGGAGTATGGCCCATAGAACAGAATGGGTCTTACTTTTGAGTAGACATGGTTAGGATTGTACCCGTGGGCTCATTTAACACAAGCCTGTTGTGCCTTTACTGATAATTGTTCCAGAGAATACACGTTTGCTTTTCAATTTTAAAATAAGGCAACATAATCCCAAATTTTAATTGCAAGTTTAAATTAAAATGCAGTTTTAAATTCTAATGCCACTTTAAAATTTGGGATACAATCTCAAATATCAGGAAAAAATGTTATTTTTTTCCTCCTCCTCCTGTTAGAGAGGAGGAGGACTTTTCAGACCTGGACACTGAATACACAGCAAGCCTCCCTCGATGTCCTCCCTCGTTTCTGAGCCCGCCTATGTCCCTGCCATCTGCAGTCTCTGCTGAAGAAGGTAAGATAGTTTCATAGTCTCTGCAGTTAGAAGATGTGACGGTGTCTTTGTTTGTGCAAGCCTCTCCCATTTACCAGACAAATAAAGGTATGGAGTTTCCACACAATGCACAGTCAACTTGTGAAATTCTGCCAGAAGATGTCCTTGATGGTGCCTGGCTAGAAGATAGTGACTAATGACAGAAGAGCCACCTATGGTAGCTATTCATATTCAAAGGCAGGCTATCTTTGGAGTACTGCTGGAGATGTATCTACTGTTGCCTTCATGCTTTGTTTGTCCTTTTTCCAGAAGCATCTGACTTCTAGAAACAGGATGCTGGATAATATGGACCTTTGCCTCCATTCTAGTAGTGCTTTTCCTATGTGGCTGTATGTATAGGATGAGATAAGTACATGGTGGACAGATCCAGCAACAGCTCTTAGCTAATGGGTCCTCCATGTTACCTAATAAGGAATGTAACATTCCATATGTTCATAACAAAGCCATAGTAAGTCCTTGGTTGAAGAAATCTCCCTTAGCTTCAACCAGTCTGGGTTGAATTGGCAGCCTATTTTCAATCTGCCATTATTCAGACTCTGCACAAGGTTGTGAGTTCTCAAGAAATCCCTATTGTTAGGTCAATGGTCTCTTCATTAGTACTCCCTTTATAGTACAGTATCACAAACCACATGTGCCTTCTAGGTGTTCCTACCGATGTATAGTGGGATTGGGCATCCTGTCATCATGGCAATAGTGTGGATGACCCTAGCAAATCCCATGAGGCAGACGTACTTGACCAGTCCAACTTCAGCTGCCAATGTCTCCATCCTGTCTGTACTGGGGTGTTGTTCCCATAAAAGAAAGGAAGCTATATAGAGGCAAAGTATTTGAATGTAGTAGTTGTGTAATGGCAACCCAAGCCATGATCTTCTTGGATGAAGCTGATCATCTGGATCATTATTAGCCTAGGTGAAAAAAAGAAACAAAATTTGCCTGCAAGACAACCTAGATTCTCCCTACAATCCAGAGTAACTATGGGAGCACATAAGAGACATTACATGTACCCGTAGTTACTGCACCACCTAGTGAAAACCTATGGGAAATTCATATTGCAATCCAGAGCAAATAGTTCTTACACCAGAGCAAGGACTCCCCATAGTTACTCTGGATTGTGCCCATAATCCTTATGAAATTCCAGCCTTTCCATAATCAGACAACAATTAGGCATGACCTTATTTTTTTACTTCCCCATTTTCTAGGCAATGCCGACCTCTTTCTAGAAGTTGAAAAAGCCATCACTTCTCTGGAGAATATGGTTTTTTCCCATCAAAGTCAAATGCCCAGTCCAGAAACAGAGCTGGAGGAATATGTCCAAGTGGCTGAGGTGGGCAGATTCAGATTTATCAGCTGAAATATGTTGCATAGATGCCTTAAGGCTAAGGACTGAGGGATGAAGTGTTTTTGTGTTCTAGGCACTGGCAAAAAGTCATGCTCCCAGTTAATTGCTACTCTGATGGTAAACTCTAACTGTTCAGTCCCTGGAATCCTATCCTGAACATTTTTGCTGTCTAATTAACAGGGTTGCAAAATTTAACGAAGGAATCGGTGCCATAGTGTACTGAATGTACAGGCAACCAGCCTGCATGCTAGAGGAAGCAAAACAGCTCCTGTAATTCTCTCTGTAGCATGCAGGCTGGTTGTCTGCATATTTGGTTGTTGGGCACAATATTAAGCAACACCTACAGCATCTACCACAGTAAACAAAGGTACTTGTAATGGATGCACAAAGTTGCTGTTTATATAGTGTTCCTCCATATCTGCAATTTCCTTATCTATGGGGAAGGGGGGACCGACTGGAATGGAAACCTTGCAGCTCTGGTTGCTGTTGTCATTGACTTATGATACCCAAAATGATCCACCAACACCACCTGAACTTTCTGCCCATGGACAGGGCTCTGTCACATTCATTGTACATTTTAAATTTATGTTGTATGTTTCCCAGAGCATGGAAAAATGTCTGAGGAAATTCCAGACAGATGTGAAGGAGCCCCTGCCTGGGCTGGACCTTGAATCCCAAATGTTGGACCCAGAGAGCTATGAAAAAGAAATTGCTATATATAAGGAGAGGAATGCAGCTCTCCACCATGTTCTGGAAGACAGAGAGGAAGAGATACAGAAGTCCAAAGGTGCCATCTGTGCATACCAAGAAGAGCGGGATAAACTTCAAAGAAAGGTAATATAAGAAACATTCACATGGCTATTGTTATTGTTATCCTAATTCTTGGTTTTGAATCATAGCGTTGAAAGGTAAACTGCCTCCAGATATGAACAATCCCTTCTTATTTAGCATGATTGATAGCTGTTCATAAGCCTATGTACTATGGATTTATCCATGAAAAGCTCTGTTGAATCAGACTGAATGTCTGTCTAGTCCAGGGGTTCCCAAAGTGCGCAATGCAACGCCTTAGGGCAGCGGTACCTGGGCATTTCAGCCCAGGATCCCCTGTCAAACTTGAAAATCTATCCTGAACCCTCTGTCAAACTTACTGGGGTGTGACATCACTGTGATGCCAGAGCTCCTCCATGTATACTTGGAAATCCCATTCTGTTCACTGAGTCTTACTCTCAGGAAAGTGCAGTGCCAGATTCCAAGACAACCCTTGTGACACCCCTGATCTGAAGTTGCTACATCCCCAAATGGGTTCTGAAAGGACATCAAGGATGTGGCTGTATGGAAGAAGACAAGTTCTGCATGTAGAAAGTCCCAAGTTCAATCCCTCGTCATATTTGAGAGTTTTGTTCTTGGGTGGCCTCCATGGTGTAAGAGGAATTTGTTCCTGTGCCCCAGGGGAAGCCTATGCTAGGCTGGCAGGCCTATTCAAACCTGCATCAGCTCTATAGAGGAGAAAATGGAATGGAGAAGAGGGTGGATCAGGCCGAGGAATGGAGCAGATTCAGTAGCAGTGGTGCAGGCTAATTCTTAAAACCTTTTCTGGTCCAATCTGCCTTAAAGCACAATCCTAACCTTGTCTATTCAAAAGTAAGCCCCACTGTGTTCAATGGGTCTTACTCCCAAGAAAGTGACTTTAGGATTGCAGCCTTCACTTATCAATACCAGCACAGGTCCAAGTTAACCTATTGTGACTGCTGGAGCTTACATGTGGCCTCAGTAATTGCATCAAAGCATGCCACAAGCCTTACACTTGCATGTCACACCTTCCATTTCCCATAGATAAACAGTGCAGGATTTCCTTGCAAGTCACTATGAAATGCCGCTCACTTAGGTTTAAACCATCCCATGGCTTCATTTAAGGGGAATGGAAGGGGAATGGAAGGGGAATCAAGTCTTCCTTGCTTGGGTATGCAAAGGTGTAGTCTCTGAAGTTAGAGATTCATAGTAACTTGTCATAGCTAATAGCCTCTGATAGACAAACTCAGGACGCAATCCTAACCAATTTAGGTCAGCACAACCCACTCATCCCCATGTGGTCGGAAGAGATCAGCACATGTCTGTGCACTAACCTCCCAGGAGTGGCATAGAAGCACCTTATGGAACTTTTACAACACCTCCGGGCCATCATGGGAGTAGTGCCAGCCTAACCAGGGATTAGGATTGCTCTGTCACAGTGATAGCTATCATCTACTCTTTAAGCCATCGCTGTGGAGCTGAATTCCACGAATCAGTTGCATGTTTGTGACTGTGGGTTTTAATTTTGTGTGCCTTGAAGCTGCAAAGGCAGAGGATTTTTAACAGCCTGCACTGTTTTTGACACTGTACAGACGAAAGAACTTCAGAATGCTCTGTCTAAACTGGAAACCTTCACAGAAGGGAATGCTAGCCCTGTCAGAGAAGGAGAGCAGTGGGCGTTTCAGGTGAGCATAAGTTGTCAGGAATTGCTCTTCGATGCTTCCCTGACCTGGATCTCAAAACAGGAGTCTCTATTCTATTTTATCCCAGGGCAAGTGTCATAGAGCACAAGCCAAACCATGTCTACTCAAAGTAAACCCATTGTGTTCAATGGGTCTTACTCCCAGGAAAATGTCTGTAGGCTTGCAGAGGTAGTGAGGCAAATGATGGTGGTTCCTTAGATTGTTTGAATCCAGAGAAAAACCCCGGCTCTCCTCCCCACCCTGTGTCACCCCATTCCACCCCATGATGCTACTGTTGCTAATGATAGTGACAATTGACCCCCTCTAACGCCACCTTTTCACATATTTACATATTTACATATATTTACATATATATATTTACATATATTTCACATATTTACATATTGCAGATGCATTAATATCCCTAGAATATCAATGTCATGTCTGTTATATCTTGTTTGATCCAAACTCCGTCATCTCTGCAGAACCCTCTTGTTTCAACCCAAAACTTCATCTATGCCACCAGCAGCAACCACTCCAAGGGCTGCCATTTTCTCCAACAAGGCTTGCTACCTGCCAACACGAAAGAAATGGAAACTCAAATCCAGCTGCTCCATGGGTGAGGGTGCCCTGGCTCTATTGCTGTTCATAGTGTGTCAGCACTCATAATGGAAAGGTCCTCTTCTTGCCCACATAAAGCTGCTTCTTGGAGGTGGGATTCAAGATTGAAATATAACTCATTGGCTAAGCACGTTTTGCATGCAGAAGATCCCAGGTTCAAACCTCCATTAAAAGGGGAGGGGGGTTTAAAAGTCCTCTCTCTGCCTTAGACTACACTTACTATTCACACTTAATAATAAGGTCACACCAGGGCGTAAGTCCCATTTAACTCAATGAGGCACATGTTGTGCAGGTTTTCGATTCAATCAGCTCCAGTAGCTAAAAGGCCTTAAGTAGCATCTAACTTCACTTGTTGTAGAAGCATCAGGAGCTGCAGATGAGGACCTTTCATATCTGCAGATGATTAAATCTGTGTATTTGGGACCTGTGGATGCAGAGGGTCCATGGTACTGGACCCTCATTCCCCAGCACTTCCGTTAAGAAAAGTCTTGATATGGCTGGATTAATGCCTGGCTCCCTGCACCCTTCAGAGTCATCAAAAAGTTGAAAAGCTCCAACCACCTTCTTTTGAGCACACTGCAGGAGTGCAAGAATGACATGGAATGGATCAGTATGCTTCTGGGTCAGCAGGAATCCAACACAGCGGCCCTGAACTTGGCAATGCAGTACAGGTGAGGAGCCCCCCTCTCTCTTATATATATATGCATGTATGTATACACTCACACACAGTGGTGGGATTTAAATAAATTAACAACAGGTTCTATGTCCTAATAACCTAAATTAACAACAGGTTCTATCTTTGTCCCATTACTAGCTGGTTCTCTGAACCAGGCACTCATTAGCAAAGGATTCTATAGAACCTGTGAGAACCCCCTAAAGCCCACTACTGGATGCGTTGAGCAGCTTGGAGGAAAGGAAGAATAAAAGTGAAAAATATATGCAAACCTAAACTCCCTCCACCCTCATGGCAACTTAAAAATATTTATGAAGAGGACCTCTGTGTTAGGGTGCAATCCTAACATAGGTTGACCTAACTCATTGGTCTTCCCATTCCCATGGTGATATAGGGAGGCAAGTGCATGTCTGTGCACTGGTCTAACCTTCAACCAGGAGTAGCACAGAAGTGGCACAGAAGGTCAGCATGGGACTTGTACTGTTACTTAGGCTAGCCTAACTGCCGGTTAGGATTGCAGCCTTAGTTTTGTTGATGGCTCATTAGGACACTTCCATTTCTCACCCACCCATCCTCTGATTTGACAGTGAATGCTGCTTGGAGGCCTTTGAGATGCTGTTTTTTCTATCTGCTGATGCTGAAGGGCAACATCACTGGATGGAAAATGTTGAGGAAGACAGTGATCCCCAAGCAGGTACGTCAAGGCAGGTGTTGGACAACATTACCTCTTAACATGCATTGGCTCCAGTTCCTAATTGCAGCCTATCCACATGCCTCTTACCCTGTTATGGGGTCAGGGTATAGAGATCAAGAAGTCTAAGCTGACAGAGAGACGTCCTTCCACAGTGAGATGTGTTCATCAGACTGAAGCCTCACACACCATTACAATATGTGCTTCAAGCTTATCTTGGTGGAATGAGTTTAATCCTAAGGTGTCACTTGGGGTCAAGACTTATATTGCAGCTGATGTGGTGCCCTTGAGACACAGAATTTCACCTGCAAGGCTTGTGGCAGAAAGATGATGCCATGACATAGGGCTTACTAAAGTTGACCCTAGTGATTATTTGTTCTAGGAGGACCTATATAGGGCAGTTTCCCAGCCCATTAATCCACTCTAAAGACCTCTTCAGGTCTCAGAATGACCCTCAAAAGCCTTTATAAACCACTTCCAGTTTTCAGAAGCCAACTGTTAGTGGTTTCTGGATATGTCTGAGGGATGTCTTGAGTCTGAGGGCCGTCTTGAGAGGATTGCTGGACCAGAAGAGGCCTGTGGATACTCTGTTCTTCTAAAATGGCTCCTATTTGGCACAGGGCAGGCAGGAATGCCCAGATCACAGCTCACACTTTGGGAACTGTAATACTTTGAAGGTACAGCAGCTCTGCCCTGCTAATTTATTCTTTTTAAAAAAACTTTTATTTTTTAAAAGGATATATTTGTAACCAATCTTTAAGAATATGTTTCTCAGAAGGGGATTAACAATTAAAATGTATGAAAACAAACCATAATTTTAAAGTAAAAGCAAGAGAACAGGACAACATTAAAAGCCAATCAATGATTAAAAGCATTATGAAAATAGGGAAATAATATTTTACAGCTGGTTCAAAAGTAGGAAGAGTAAAGAAAACAATAATAATAATAATATAATAACTAGGCATTTATATACCGCTTTTCTGGACATTTTGGATTGCTCCTCAGTCTTTAATCAAAGCAGTTTACATAGGCAGGCGAATTCTAAATCCCCGAAGGGATTTTTACAAACACAGATTGTCTCTATCTTTCAAGAGACACTACATTCAAGATGTTACATTCACAGTCTGGTTACAACACTGGCCCCGATATCTGAAATGCTGGCTGACCAAGTTCTGCTTCAGTTCTCACGAAGGGCAGCTGAGAAAGCTCCTTCACTCTCACTGAAAAGCAGATGGAAAATCTCAGCTACAGCAGCCGCTTTTCAAGATCTTGCTTCGGATCTGACTTCCGGTTATTTCGATCCGGCAATCTTCAGCTCTTATTTTCAGGCAAACGGAGGCTCTACCCTCTAGACCAGACCTCCTGCCCAATCTGAGATGCAAATTCTATGGAAACCCTATAAAAATGCTTCTTCTTGGATGCCCATCAATTAAATGTGAAATGGAGGCAGAGCTGTGGTGCACATCATAACGCCAGGGCTGTTTTCATATGGCCAAATGGTACCTTTGGAAAGCACCTTTGCAGCTCATCTGTTTTCCCAATCCAGGAGATCTTGGCAGCCCCTACCATGAAATGAAGTTGGCAGTGATGGATAAAGCCTTGAAATCCTTGCAGAGATATAACATGGAAGACCTCATGTCTGAGCAAAGGTAAACCTGGGACATCTGCAGTCTAGCATTCACTGAGCTCACGAACCGGGAAAGATACAAAATCAAGAGAGTCTGGTCTGGTGGGGATGGAATGGGGGTGGGAAGAGAAAAGTGAAGGTGAGTTTGTGGAGTTCTTATCCTCTGTTTCTATGAAGTTTGTGGGATGAGAAGGACAGTTTCTGTTTGGTTGTGGCATTTGTGTGAGATTTATTGAATGAGTATTGACAGGGTGGCCATATGGAATGGAGGACAGAGTACCTCTACCTTTAACCATTACACAGAAGAGGGAATTGAGGCAGGTGCTGCTTTTTAAACCCTTTGATGATCTAAACCTCTCTCAATTCCCTCTTCTATGCAATGGTTAAATGTAGAGGCACTCTGTCCTCTATTCTGTATGGTCACCCTTGTCACTGATCAGTAAAAAAGAGGGCAGAAAAAGGAACAGGGAACCATATTCCTTAGCTGCATGCTACTTTCTCTGTAGAAAGAACATCACATTTGGGAAATCATTTGCATTCCACTAACCAGTGGTATTCCACTAAATTTGCATTCCACTAACCAGTGGTACTCAAAGTGGGAGTCAAGATCCCTTTGGGGGTCATGACCATAGGTCAGAGGGGTCATGAGAGGGTAGGATCCGCTATCTTGGAATCTGGCATTGGGAGAAAGTCTCAATGAACACAGTGGGACTTACTTCTGAGTAGACATGGAGGAGCTCTAGCATCCCATCCCAGTAAGTTTGACAGGAAACCTGAACATATTTTTAAGTTTTAAGTACCTCTGCACTAAACATGATGCCAGCTTAAAGTGTTGCTGACATGTTTGCAGAAACTTATGAATAAGCTGTTGGCATCCACGGAGGTTCCTGGAATCAAACCCTCTCAGATGCTGAGACCAAACCTGTATTTAAAACTACAGAGAGACATCATAGTGCTCCTGTTTACGTAATCTCCACTATGGCTTAATATTAATAGTTACAGATAAAAGAAAACCATATTGAGAGTGGATGTTCTAACCTGATTCAGCTTCAATTGGTCTTGAAATTTCCCCATTATCAAAAGAACCTTGGATATAGGCTGCAATCTTAATTATGCAAATTGGGTATTTTTAGATGGGCATCTAAGAGCTTAGATGCCCATCTAAAAATAGCCCAATTTGCATAAATTTGCATTTCCGGAATCTGGATCCGGATGGGCATCTAAGGGTTACAGACACTTTCCTGGGACTAAGACCCATTGAACACAATGGGGCTTACTTTTGAGTAGACATGGTTAGGATTGTGTTCTAAGAGACCCAATTCCTATTTCAGCTTTCCAGATCTCAGTGGTGGGAAGGAAGATGAGAAGAAGATATTACAAGAATACATTAAGCTCCTGAAGGCAGAACAGGCTTTTGTGAAGCTTCCTAACCATCAGCCACTTCCTGGAATTGACTCTGTTGCAACTAGAATCAACACAGGGATCGGAGCCAAGGTGGCAGAGGTGCAAAGGACCTTGCAAGATACTCTCTCTATAGAGGCTGGAAAGCATAAGATGGAAAAGGGTCATCTGTTACAAGAATTACAGACAGTCAGGGTAAGCAAGGCTTAGAGCATCCATATGTCAATAAGTCATGTTAATTGTGATGTTACTAGTTAGTACTTAGTAAGTCATGTTAGTTTTTTTTAGTGGTCAGCTTGCCTTCCTGGCCAACCATTGCCCTAATCCATCCAGCATGAGCACACACATGCATTGTTATTCAAATAAGACCATAAAGGCCTAATTTTTGTCTTTCAGTTTATTACTTTGTTTTGATGTTCTTCATCCTTTAAAAAAGTAAAATTATTGTTATTTTTACTAATTTAACCTGCCTTTCATCAATCAGGATTTGAGTTTTTTGTCCCATCTTTCTATTCCACCACCAGTCTTTCCTACTGTCAAGCTATTAAGGGGAGCCCTGGGGATTTCAGGGTTCTCCATCACATTGGCAGGGTTTCTCCAGGGTTTCCTTCTGTTTGGTTTCCCTTAGTTTGGGATGATGGTAGAGTTCAGTTGTTCCAGTTGAAACTCATATTAGAATGAGACAGACTGAAAGTGGATTCCATCCACTGGTGTGCCCTGTACCCATCTGACCAACTATCACAGGTAGGGTTGCCATAATTCTCTTCCACAAAATCAGGACAGGACCTTCTTTCCCTTATGCCAGTATGTGAACACAATCCCCCAAAATTGGGACTGTCCTTGTTGTTTGGGACATATGGTACCCCTAATCACAGGGTATATGGCAAACTGAAGAATTTGGTTCCTTCTGAAGTGGCTCTCCTTGTTTATCCTGCAAATTCTGGTATTTAGAGTTGAGTTGCCTTGGATCAGAAGAGGATCAATTTAGCCAGTGTGACTAATGGCTAATGGTAGACCTGTACTCCATAAAAGCCATTCATTTATGGCTTCTCATTCTCTTATTGGCCAGAGGGTTCACAAAAAGGGACTTGTTGAGGGCACCGTTTCCATAACTTCATCCACTTGCATCCTAGGAGGTTTTGTCTGATTTAAACACCACACTGCATCTTGCGGAAAAGGAGAAGCACGTCTTGGAGCTCCACACTTACACTTACCATGCTCAAGAGGCTATCTGTCTATTGATCATCCAGATCCTGCAAGGGGAGCTGGATGGAAGTTGGGAGCTGCAATCTGATTCCTCCGGTAGCAGTAGTGGAGACAGCTGCTCAGGGGTAAGTTCATAAAATAGGGGTCTCTCTTCCATCTCACCAGTGCCGGATTTATGTATAAGCTAAACAAGCTATAGCTTAGGGTCCCACTCTCTTGGGGGCCCAAAAAAATTTAAAGGAAAAAAACTAGATGTACATTTCCAAAATATAAGGTAAAAAACAAATAAAATAAAGCCTATATACAGGTTTATATGTTTATGTATACATACATATACCTATATATGTTTAAAAATACATACCGGCATATGCAAATGGCTTTAGAAACCTAGTAGGTCCATAAATTACCATAAAGCATATATTCAACACAAAAAGCAACAATCTGTAGTTGATAAAGGACAGTTGGACATATAAAGGGCCCCATTACCTTCAATAGCTCAGGTCCTCATCAAACCTAAATCCAGCCCTGCATCTCACAGAGCTTTGCCTTTGTTTCTAGGACTGCAGCCCTGGCCTGATCCCTGCTCCCCTCTTAGCTGCCCAAGGAGTGCCTCTGAATTTCTCTCCCAAATTTCTCTCTGGATTTTAGATTTCCAAATTAGCTGAACAAAGTGGAATTAATGCATTAAGCATCTTCCACGGTTTGGTCTTTTGTTTCAGTTTGCAATGATTTCCAGTTCATTCAGTTCCCTTGCATCTTCCTTTTTTTCTCCCTACCCTGCTACTGCCTCTTAACAAACCACTTTGAAACCCCAACCTATCTGGGATCATGCATGTAACTGCATTGAGACAAAGCTGGTCCAAGATATTTTGTTGCCTAAGCAAAGGACAACACCTTCACCCAACCGATGCCTGGTCACTGGAGACCCTCCAGCAGCTCCCCATAGTACTTTACCGTCACTACTCCAATGAAACACTTCTCTAGAAATATTTTAAAATAATAATATTATAGCCAATATTACACTAAGGCAAAACTCTTAAGATCCAAAATTCACACAGATGTACATCATTTAACAATGGGGATATGTTCTCCCATCCACATCTTTAAGCAAACCCATTGTTAAATGAACATATATCTTCCCTTTGTGCTATGGGTGCTCATTAGGAGACCCCAGAAGTATCTGCTGGTTTCTGCTATCTATCAGTTTCTGCAGGCTCAGAATGACCCTCAGAAGTCTGATAAGCCACTTCCACAAGTGTCCCCTAGTGTCCTATAGGTGGTATGGTACCTACTTTCTAACACATTCTGTATGATTGAATATTTAGGACTTTACTTCCGTCTGTACCTCCAAATGGGCCACTTCTGCCTCATCTCAGGATGCTGATGGAAAGCTACCCAGTGTGAACTCTGAGACCCAGATGTTGGAACTTCTTGATACTTTGGCTCGGTAAGTGGAAACTGGTGATGTTAGTGAATACTGACCTGTTCAAACTACCAAGTTCTTAAATTAGAATCATGATGAATGATTCCCTGAGCACTCCTTCTCCATTTCTTTGGGTTTTTTTGTACTATTCTCTGAGCTGTGATCAGCATCTGTTAAAAATTCATTGGAAAAATAAAGTATTTGGCAATAACAATAATAAAAACAATATTCACCTCCTATGGGCTAGCTGGTACCTAAAGGGGCACAATTCAAGGGAGAGGAGCACTGCAATAGAGGGGTCCCCCTGCTTTGGTGGGTGGCAGTGTAGATCCACCTGGCTTCTAGGAGTCACCTAGGGCTTCAGGGTTCTGTGTCAAGGAGGGGTTTGTGTCACCTTTCACTACCTTGTGGTTGCTTTCCCATTTCATTAATGCAATGTCTCAATTTCCTAGCTATTTTGGGCTCTCCACTGGCAGGATTGCACTGAAGTCCAAGCTGTGTTAGGGATATGATAGCATCACATTTTCTTGGAGTTGCTGCTATAGTGCCAGCTTGCATAGAGATACCCAAGTGTTCAACAATTTAACATATCCAAGTCCACGGTTGTGTAAAATCCATTTTCTTAAAAAGTCCAATGCTTCATTCTGTAATTTTTTCAGAACTTCATCAGGAAAATGAACCCAAGCAGGAACCACATTGCTGTGTTCAACTGCAGAATTCAATTTCCACCCACTGTCTTCTTAAAGCAAACTCTTATCTCCCAGATATGTTAAATTTTTTTATTGCTGGCCATAAAAACCTACGAACATATATCCCAGTGTATTTCAAAATAGGATTGCGCCAAACCGCATATTGCACTAGTTCATGACTGATGAATGCTGCAATCATAAACACATTTTCCTGGGAGTAGGCCCCATTGAAAACTGTAGGACTTACTTCTGAGTAGACATGCTTAGAATTGCACTGGAAATCTCAACAGTGGAGATTTGATCAGGAAACCAGCATGGTTGGAAAATGTTTGACCCCTTTCGTTTATTAGTTGCCCAGTCTCAATCACCCATCCCTTATTATAGCTATTATTTGCTCCACCAGGAAGACTATATTGAAACAGGAATCTGAATTTTATAGCCCTTTGTTTGCACAGAGACAGGATATAGTACTTATCAATAACCAATATATTAAGAGTGCAATATTAAAAGGCCTTGCACTGGCTTAGGGGTGTCTCAAATGTACCATAAAACACATTTACTCTATCAAGGGAGGAGAGGAGGCTGGTGCAAAGAGTTTTGCTGGTCTCTATATGCAAGGTCGAGGCCCAGTGAGATAAGCTTGCAGTTGCCAAACTCTGCCAATGCAGTGGGTCTGGGGGCAGGGTGACCATATGCACTGAGTTATATGGAAAAGTGAAAGTGCCCAATATTGCGTTTTTACTCATGAGTAGGTAAACGTGCCATTGTCCGCTAGAAAGGCCAGGCTGAGAGGAATCCAAGAACTTGTCCTCCTTTTGAGATTTGGGCATCTGGTTACTCTGTCTGGGGGACATGAGGAGGAGGAGGGAGGTGTTTCAGGGTATAGGGGGGTGATGGGTGAAACTGTGGGTGAGGGCAAGGAAATGGACCAAGACCCAACAATTCTAGCCCCATTCCTGGGCATTCTACAGCAGTCCTTGGCTGTTAAGATTCAAAGCCTTTGCACATCAGTAAATAAATATAATCCACCTCAAACTGCTTACGCCAAGCATATTTTTTGCCTTTTTGTGTCCAGAATGAAAAGAAACTCAGATTGTATTCTAAGCTACCTTTTTTCCATAACAGAATGATGAACACTTAAGTGGATTGAATGATCTCATTTCATTCTTCTTCTCCATCAACTGTAGGAACAGAGATCTGAAATCTTGTATCCTGACCCTTCTCAGTGAGCTGGAAGAGAAAAGCCAAGACAACAGGGCTCAGGAAAGACAACAACTAGAACTCACAAGAGACTTTTTCAAAGCACATAGGTAAATCTGGGAGATGTCAGAAAAATGTCCATCATCCTCCAAGCCTTGGATGGTTCACCCTAACCCTCACATTGAATAATCCATTAAGGCTGCAATCTAACCTAACTGGAGGTTAGGCCAGCTTAAGCCTCGGCATAAGATCTGTGCTGACCTAGCGGTGTCACAAAAGTGCCATAAGTCACTTGTGCACTACTCCTGGTGGAGGGATAGCAAGTGCACATACATGTGCTTCAGGGGTGGGCCCAGCCTGGTCCAAGATCCGATAAACCGGAAGTGGGAGGGGGTGGGGCTGGGGAGGGGAGGGGCGAGGGGCGGGGCGAGATTGGCACCTGCGCAGTGCCTGTACTGAAGCTGGCAAGCCAGCTTCAGTAAAGGCACTGCACTTGCACCAACGTTGGTGCCCCCACAGTGCTTGCACACTGCCTGCCCAACGTTGGCGCTTGCGCAGTGTCTGCCCTGAAGCTGGCAGGCCAGTTTCAGGGCAGGCACTGCGCAAGCATCAACATGACGCTTGCGCAGTGTGCATTTTAAAAAAGATGGCGGCCAGTGTGAACCGGTCCGCCCCCTTTTTGACTTTCCGTGCCGCTGGCGGTTCGCCAGTGGCAAGGAAATTGGAAGATTCGGTTCGAGCAAGTAGGCCCAAACCGGCAAGTGCCCACCCCTGATGTGCTTGCCTCCCTACATCACCATGGGATGAGTTGTGCCAACCTAGGTTAGGATTGCGCCCTAAATTTGCCATTTGGTTTTCCACACCTGGAAAATCCACATTCCTGAAACATGAGTGAGGACAGTGGTGGGTGAACAGAGCTATCTTGAGCAGGGATGTTAAATTCATCCAAATAGCATTCTTGGTATCTGTTTGCTTTCAAATAACCTTGAAAGCAAAATAGAATCAGAAGTACCACCATTAAGCAGATGATGACGAAAAACAAGCATTTTGAGTACAGTCCTTTGCATGTCTATTTAGAAGGAAGTCCCACTGGGCTTACTATCAGAATTGTGTGTAACCTTAGTAGAAATTCATTACCTGCAAATGACAGAAAATATGCAAATCTTGATCATATATTCAAGATATGAAAGAGCCAATTATCACATGGGCTCCTTTTCAGCTAAGTTACTTGGGCATCACTTCATCACTCAGCAGCTTAAACCTGGTTTGTAAAGTGGCTGTTGAAAGGGTAATCTATGTGACAGTTGGGCTAATCCGGCACCTTAGCAGCATATCTCTCTCTCTCTCTCTCTCTCTCTCTCTCTCTCTCTCTCTCTCTCTCTCTCATCCTTCCTTCTTTGCTCACCTCTCCTCACAGTGTTCCTTGCCTTCTGAGGCCTCCATCTATCTCTCCTTCCCTGGGCCCCAGCAGAGACAGCCCTGTTGAAATGGCAGTGCTGGACTGTCAAATTATCAGTACAAGACATCCCATCCATGGTCCTTATGCTTTACACCCCTGGTCTTGAGTTTCTTGAACAGAGGAGGCTTGCTTCATGGGGAATATAGGGAGGAAAGCATCATGGAAAGAGGACAAATGACCCATCAATAGTTCAGTTGGTCATCATGGGTTATAACAAATACAGTGTTACCTTGCTCAACAAGTGATCCTCATAGGAAGCAAACATTTCTCTAGGATTCTGCTTCATGTAACAAACTGTGCTTCATGTAACAAACACACTCGTTGGCAGTTGGGTCAGATGTGCTGGCTGACAGCCCTTTTAAAAAGCTTCAGGGCTACCTAGCTCGCCTGCCCATAGCGAAAGCAACACATCCGCACTGTTCCTCCTAGGTGTCCGCTGGGCAGAAGGAGAGAACAACAGTGGAGAAGAGGCATTTGTCTAACCATGTCTACCCAGAAGTAAGCCCCATTGTGTTAAATGAGTCTTACTTCCAGGAAAGTGTCTTGGATTGCAGCCTAAGAAGACTTCATAGGCTAATGCACATTGAATGCATGTTCGGAATTCAATTCCAGTGTTTTGTCATCATTTTAACATACAGTTAATATATTTATATGAATATTTTGGGGGTTGTGCAACCAATTATCTGAGTTTCCATTATTTCCTATGGGAAAATCCACTTCACATAAAGAGCCTTTCACATAACAAGCATGCTTCCGGAATAAATTAAACTTGTTATGTGAGGCACCACTGTACAACTGTACTGATATACAGGCATCTCTCACTTATTGGATGCGTTAGGGACAGGAACATTGTCCAAAAGTGAAAACTGTTGAAAAGTGGAACCCAGACTTTTTCAGTTTCCAAATGCAAAATGTCCACCGAAGAAGACAGAAATATCACTTGCAAAAGCCTAAACAACACATATTTATTAACATAGCCAAAATACATAACAAATTATAGTAAAATGAACAAAAGCATGGGTGGACAATGAATATCTCATGTATTTGAATATTTTCTGAAGAAAGAAATGCCAAAATCAGTTTGATTACTATGTCATATGAAAATCAACATAAGAGAAGGCAATTTTAGCCTTTAAACCAGCAAAGAGTGGAGCATGTGTTGTATGAATGGGTTCTGGAAGTAACTGAAAGGTTTTGAAAGAGCAGAACCATCAGAAAACAAACCGTGGATGATGCCTGTACCAGATGTATTCCACACTAACAGTTAAGTCTGGACTTGCCAACCTTTGTTTGTTCCCTCTCTGTTTACATAGAATACATTATGGCCATCTCGTTACATTCCAGCATTTTACAAGTATGGCACCTACTAAAATAACCTTGAAAGCAAAATACTGGCCTAGATTTTATTTATTTATTTAAAAAATTTATATCCCACCTTTCTCGGGAAAATTAGCCCGACTCAAGGCGGCTGCCATAAAATATAATTAAAAACATAAATAGAACAATTTTATTAAAAACAATTAAAATTGATTGATTTACAATCTGTTTGATCAAAAGGGAGTCTTCAGCAGAGTACAGTGGTGCCTCACATAACAAACACCTCATGTAAAATATATTTCACGTATCAAACAAACATTTCTCTAGGATTTTGCTTCATGTAACAAACTGTGCTTCACATACCAAACACACTCGTTGGCATTTGAGGCAGACGGGCTGGCCGGCAGCCCTTTTAAAAAGTGTCAGGCCTGCGTAGTGCTCCTGCCCATAGTGAAAGCAACACTTTCGCGCTGTTCCTCCTGTGGCCGGGCATTCGCTAGGCAGAGGAAGAGAACAGTGGGGAAGAGGGAAGCAGCTCAGGGCTAGCCAGAAGGGAGCAGGGGAGAGGAGGCTCAGGATGAAGAGAAGGAGAAAGTGGGGAGACACTTGGACAGTGTCTTGGATTGCAGCTTCCTAACCATGGCTACCCAGAAGTCAGCCTCATTGTGTTAAATGGGGCTTACTCCCAGGAAAGTGTCTTTAGGATTGCAGCCTATGTAGACTTCATAGGATCATGCACACTGAATGCATATTTTGAATTGAATTCCAGTGTTTTGTCATCATTTTTTATATTTTTATATGAATATTTTGGGGGTTGTGGGAAAATCTGCTTCACATAAAGAACGTTTCACATAACAAACATGCCTCCGGAACAAATTAAATTTGTTACATGAGGCGCCACTGTATAGTTTTTCTGATGGGTTTGGTACCCTAGCATCCTACCCGACCCACTTCTTCTGTCCTGATAGGATGTGCCCTTTCTTCCTCTCTCTAGTGCTCTGGTCCTCACTTACCAGAATGCCCGGAGGAAACAGGAAACACAGGTACAGCAGCTGGAAACCCAAATGAGATTGATGAGTCAACGCCAAGCTGGGCAGTTGCAGTCACTGGGACAAATCATCCAGAAGTTGAAGGGCAAAATGGACAGCCAAACCCCCACGTATGATGAGCTTCAGTGAGGTCCCCATTCTGCAAAAAAAAAAAAAAAGGCTATTTATATCTACTTTACAACAAATGCTTTATTTAATCAGAAAAACCCCTCATTCCATAACATTAAAAAATTTAATAAACTGTAATTAAAGAGGATGGAGAATTTTGACCGAGAAGAAATGTATGCTTTATGTGAAAGTGGGCATAAATGAGTTGTTTTAAATGTTCATTTGTGTTCTGTACATACCTGACAAATGATGACACTTCCGCCATTTGATCAAACAAAATCTAGTTCACAATAGCCTTCCAGTGGTGAGCTTCAGGGGGTTCTCACAGGTTCTATAGACCCTTTGCTAATGAGCGCCTGGTTCTGAGAACTGGTTACTAACGGGACATAGAACCTGTTGTTAATTTATTTGAATCCTGGCCTTGACCACAATATGTTGCCTAATATTTAAGGTGCCACAAGACTTTGAGCACAATCCTAACCGTGTCTACTTAAAAGTAAGCCCCATTGTGTTCAACAGGTTTTACTCTTAGGAAAGTGTCTTTAGGATTGGAGACACTGTCACTGTTGCTGAATTAACACAACCACCACTGTGGACATCAATTATATTTCTGTGAATTTTATTTTAAAGTTTACTGTTTTTACTTTGGAATTATTTTAATTTCATTAATATTTATTAATATTAATTGATTTCCTGCTATTCATGTTAACTTACATTCACTGTCATGTGATTGGGTAAGTTGACTTTTAAGAGAAATTTTCCATTGGTTGTTAAGTAGATGCCTTGGACTATTGAGGCGTGTTTAATTTGTAATTTGGAGTATAAAACCTGGCTGTGGACAGAGGAGGAAGCGAAGGCTAGCACTTTGTATGCTTGAGTGCACCTTATAGAGAATCATGCTGTTGACTGTTCTGAAATTTGGATAATCCAATAATTTTTCAGTCTTGTTAGATAAACTAGCTCACTTCTTTTTGAACTCTGTTGTAAAAAGTGTAATTTTGGGTGAAATCCAGAGTAACTACGAGGAGTTCTTGCTCTGGAGTAAGAACAGTTTACTCTGGATTGCAATATGAATTTCCCATAGGTTTTCTCTAGGTGGTTCAGTAACTACGAGTGCACGAAATGTCTCTTATGTGCTCCTGTAGTTACTCTGGATTGAGCCTATTGTTTGAACAACAGAATCTCCCCTAAGAACAAATTGCTTTTTTGTAAATAAAATTCTTAGACGATTAAGTGCAAGCTTATTTTATTGGCCAAGGGAATGCATTATCCACCTTGCGGTATGTATTGGGCACTTGCAGTATTATAAGTGAACTACATTATTCCCAAGGGTTAGGTGGATTGGGCTGGTAAAAAAAGAATTCTTTGAATCCTGCCGGGGTTCAGAATTTCCCTAATTTAACTCCTGACTCTCTGGCTGATAATTGTGTTACATGATTAATGTAATTATTTACTACTGTACTACAAACCAGATTTGAATTTTTTTTTTAAAAAAATTACATACATAGACATAGAGGTTGGCTAAGCTTTTCAGAATCTCCAGATAAACAGTGCCACCTGATAATTGCTGCTGTTGGCATGGTCAAATTTTATCTCTTGGGCTGCTATTTTCAATTTGCAGAAATCTGACTAACCCTACAATCCAAAGTAGCTATGGGAGCACATAAGAGACATTTATATTGACGTAGTTACGGCACCACCTAATGAAAATGGGAAATTAATATTGCAATCCAGAGTAAATTGTTCTTACACTGGAGCAAGGACTCCCCGTAGTTACTCTGGATTGCACCCTTAGTGTTTGTAAAATTCCTCCTTGCCTCCTTTCATAACTTATAAAAAATGTCCTAGTGGCAAAATGATCGTGTGCAGAGTATTTTGTACATTTGCTTATAGAATCATAGAATCCTAGAGTTGGAAGGGACCTAATAGGTCATCTAGTCCAACCCCCTGCCTGCAGCAGGAAATCCTCCTAGAGCATACCCGACAGGTGCTCGTCGAGCCTCTGCTTGAAGATCCCCAGTGAGGGAGAGTCCACCACCTCCCTTGGCAGTCTGTTCCACTGCCGAACCGCCCTTATCTGGACACATCTTAGAATTACCAATGTTCAAACACCTTTACTGGGATAAAACTCAAATAGACATAAAAACATCATGCATCCAGGACTGAATATTAGATAATTAGATAATATAGGTCTAATATTCCTAGACTTTCCATCAGCCCGTGTACAATATTTTGCTGTCCTAAGACCTAACACCAGATGGCAGACCAGGGCCAGCCCAAGGTATTCTGCCAAGAATGAGATGGTGAATCCCCCATTAAATTACATCAAGCCCTAAAAAAAAACCAACCAATTTTTTAAAAAACAAGATTTTTCATGTTCGTCCCAGTTCAGAAGCACAAAGGTGCGTTGCCAATAAACAAACAAACAAATAAATAAGTAAATAAACACAAACACACACATATATATAATATTATTTGTCTTCCATATGAAGGAAGAGTTGTGCAGCAACTGTGCCTATGAAGCTGTGAAGGATTCCATCTGGAAGAGTTCTACGAGCTGCCCAAAGTACACGTTACCTACCTCACAGGATTGTTGTGAGGACAAAAGAGTAGAAAAGCTATGTAAGTTTGCATTTGCTTTTGGCATAGGAAAGGCGGGGTATAAAGGCGGGGTATATGTGCTCTTTCTCCAGGATGTGTCTTGGATTTTAGCCTTTTGTCCTGGAAAAAATATTTCCCTTGTCCTCCATTTCCTCGTGAGAAGGCAGCAGGTAGCCTTCTTGTAATTCATAAATTATATGAAATAAATGACAGATGGTAGTTTTAAATTTACTAATAAGTAATAAATTAACCCCATGAAAGCAATATATATGAGTGTTTTAAGCTTTTGTCATGTCCTACATTTTTCTTGGACATCCTACATTTTGGAGGGACCTGCCCTCTTTTTCTAGTTATGTCATATGGTCACCTTGGGTGTAAATTCCTTAAACAAACAGCTAGAACCAAAATCAGCAACAACGTTTTCAATTGACATTTAAATTCAACATATTCTTGGGAGCCTCTTTCATCTCCATAAGCACCACATTCTGCATTCACTGTATACTGAATAATTATGGAAGTAAACATGGTGATTTGCAAGTTTCAGAGTTATGAATAGTAGCAGTGTAGTGATCCTTGCCCCAGTATCCCCAGAAGGTATGCAGTACCCAATACCCCAACCTCACAGCTTGGGATAGTCAGGAGTCCGGCTTGGTGGGCAGTCAGGGTGGATGCGCCAGGGTGGTGCTGTTCTAGTTATGGCTCTCGTCCAAAAGGACTTTTGCTGAAAATTGGACATTCCTTTTCTATTGAAGTACAGGTTCAACCTAGTTATACACAGATTTTTTTTATCCACAGATTTGACTCAACACATATGGCCACTGCAAATCACAGTTTTTAAAAAACTGCTTTTCTACTGTTGTAGTCATGCAAGCAATCATTCCATTATTCAGATCCAGAATCAAAATCCAGCAGATATTGAGGTACTACCATATTCCAATATAGTGCAATGGAGGAGCAAGAATCCTGGTAGTGGATCTTTAAACCAATTTTTCTATTTTTTTTAAACACTGATTTTTTTAAATCCATGGAGGTTCTGGAACAGGACATCTATATTTCTAATCGGCAAGGAGAATATAGGCCTTCTACTCTGTCAGACACTTGGTGTACCTCCATATTGCTGACACTGATTGGGAGCAACTCTGTAGGATTATAAGATCTAAGAAAGATGTAAGATTCATTCCAGGCCCTAATTAGAAGCACTATATGTGCCAGGGTTTGAACCTAAGATCTACAAATCAGTAGTTTACCACTGAACCTCAACTGCATAAGATATGGACAGAATCTGTCTGACTTTCCCATTTATTCACAGAGTCAGAGGACAATCTATACAGTGGTGCCTCACATAAAGAGCTTAATTCGTTCAGGAGGCATGCTCTTTAAGTGAAGCAGATTTTCCCATAGGAAATTATGGAAACTTAGACGATTGGTTCCATAACCCCCAAAATATTCATAATAAAAATATTAACTATGTAAAAATGATGACAAAACACAGTGAATTCAAACACAGTGTGCATGATCCTATGAAGTCTACTTTGGCTGCAATCCTAAAGACACTTTCCTGAGAGTAAGCCCCATTTAACACAATGGGCTTACTTCTGGGTAGACATGGTTAGGAGGCTGCAATCAAAGAGCACAATCCTAACCATGTCTACTCTGACATAAGCCCCACTGTGTCCAATGGGTCTTTCTCCCAGGAAAGTGTCTTTAGGATTGCAGCCAAAGACACTTACCTGGGAGACTTACCTGGGCTGCTGCTGGAGGTTCAAGGTGGCTGGTGGGGGGACTTGGGGGCAGTTATGGGCAGCTGCCTCTGGCACCCTAGGCAAACACCCCCAAGTTGGTGGCAGTTAGAGGCAGCAGCGCTGGCCAGCAGCCCTTTTCAAGAGCCTCCATGCTGCATAGCACGCATGCCCATGTTATGTGAAGCAAGATTTCTTGGAAATTTATACTTATTATGTAAAATGATTGTTATGTGAGGTGCTTGTTATGAGATGTACCACTGTATATATAAAACTGAAAAGTCTCTGACTGACTGACTCACTGACTGACTGACTGATTCACTCACTCACTCAATGCCCATCCAGAAGCTGAAATTTGGGGAAGGTGTTCCTCATGTGACATCAACACTAGAGATGGGCCCGGCCTGACCCAACTTCCGATTCGCTGGAGGTGGGCAGGCCGGGGTCAGGGGGCGGGGTCAGGGGCAGGGCCAGGAAGGGCATGCCACCCACCCAGTGCACTGCTGCTGTTGGTGGGCAGGGCGAGGGGCGGGCCCCAACCCCAGCGCACTGCGCATGCACATGCGAGATCGGCACACGCACAGTGCATCTTCTCCAGCAGGAGGAAATGCACTGCGTGGGCGCCGAGGTTGGCACACGCGCTGTGCATTTTGTCCTCCTGGCTTGCCGAACTTTTCTGGCCCCCCCCCCCCCCGCCGCTACCGGATCAGTAGTGGCGGGGATTTGGGGACAAGCGGTTCGGGTGATTCGGCCCGAACTGGCTTGGGCCCACCTGTGATCTACACCCACCAAGAGATGGTGGTTGAGAAATTTAACCCTTAAAGGAGTGAAAAGGAGTACAATGTGTTTTTGTCCTATTCTTAATATGGAAGACTGACTGATTGACCTTCAACCAATTTGGTGTCTGATGCATTGGGAGGGATGGTGCGCATGGGGGGTTGATGTGCATGGGGGTTGGTCGGCATAGGATAGTTGTGCATGGAGGGTGTTGTGCATGGAGGGTTGATGTGCATGGGGGGTTGATGTGTATGGGGGATGTTGTGACTGGGGGGTGTTGCACATGGGGGGATAGCATAAGGGAGTATTTTACTCCTGCGATGCGGGTATATTTCACTAGTTAAATAAAGTAACAAATCTTCAGTTTGATTAAATGTTTTTTAATCACAGCACAAAAGAACTGATGATAAGGAGCTGCAGGGGGACCAATTAGAAACATATTTGGCAGGGCCCCAGGTTCACAGCCAAGGTCTACAGAATCTTAGAACTGTAAGCAAAATACTATAGACTTTCTATCTCTATAGCAGAATTGAAAGGAACAAGATATGTGCTTAAAAAGTGGAGGTAAATTAATGGACCAAATGGAGCTAAGCAGGGGTTGTTTGAGAGGATGTACTGGGTACTGGTACCTCTGTATGAGTACCGCACCTCTGTGACCCTCCCAAGTTGACATACCTATGATTACAAATACCCACATCTACTTGCATCTAATGCACCATCATATATAATGCGCACTCTATAATTATGATCTAAATACTGTATTTACTCAAATGTAAATCTAATGCGCACCCTGATTTTTGAGACTAGCTGGAAAAGGTGAGCATTTGATTTGAGTAAATACAGGAACATCTTCATGGTGAGTACCCCCACTTTTATTTCTAAAAAAAACACTGGATCTAAGCACATTTTCATATAAAATTGTATATATTTAAGTCTACAATTAAACAATATATAGAATACCTTTGAAAAGTTAATTGCTATACAAAAGCACATGTTTTCGTGTCCATGAAATGATTTAGTCAAAATATTAATTTAATGTTTTTATTTATTTTTTCCTTAATGCATGGACCCTTAGGCACAAGGTCCAATTTGGAGCAGTTGGTCCAGCTGGCTTAAAGCCAGCCCAGTTAATTCAATTTCCTGATCCCAGTTTGCTATATTTTTCACTGGTCCTCTCTCACACACAGCTAGATCCTCCCCTCTTTCTCCTACCCGACCCCTGAACTGAAGCTCAAACAACAACAACCTCCTTTTTCATCCCTGTCAGCAAGATCAAAGGTGAGAGGCAGAGGTTTGATAAATATTCGTCAGACAACAGAGTTGGTGACCCCACAAAGGGGCAATCTCAAAACCAGACTTTGACTGCATACTGAATCCTGGAGTTTTAATCCCCAGCTGAGCTCAGTTTCTTTTTTTCCTACCCAGCTAGATTCCACTCCCCCTTCAGGACTGATTTATTGTATGTTAATTAAAACAGCACATTCACAAATATAGAAGATCTGATAGAGAAAGCCAGGGTACCAGATCATGACCAGGAAGAAGGTCACACCAAGATCGAAGGGGCACAAAAAAAGAATCGTTAAGTCTGGAATAAACCAGCTTTAAATTCTCTAAATTTAAGATTTCTTTGATTCAATGTATAGATTATATATAGATTATGAAATGAGCATTCTGAAGTATTATAGTGGGAGGGGGAGATGTCATCACCCACATTTTGAATGTGAAAAGGATCCTCTTTTGGTAGTATCCACACATAAGTAGGATAGCTTGGGGGGCGTATATGGGGCCTGGGATGATGACTGTGTCAACCCTGTGCTGGCACTCCCTCCTTGGCACATGTGCAGCCTTGGAAACAAACCCACTTCGAGCCAGACAACGGTGAGCAGAAAACTGATTTCAGTGTATTTGCTGCACACCTTTAGTTAATGCTCACCAACTAGTAGAGAAGGCAAAAACTCCCAACCTGCTGCCAGGGGGTGGGAGATGGCAACAAATGCCTCCTGCCCCTGAAGTGCCACTAAAAGACATGGAATATGTTTTATTTCGCCCGGTATCTGTGGATACCTCAGGGTATTTTGTCCATCCCTGGGGGTAGCTCAGGCAAGTGTTGCCTCACACCACAGGGACCGTCTGTTTCAATGCTATCTCATTAACTAAATCAATATCTTGGTCTGGATAGCAATCCCCTGGGTGACATTATGACAAAGATGTCCAGCCAAGGCTGTCTGGGAGAAGCCATGCTCTCTGTGGCAGGCACCTCACTTCTTCCTCACATTTAATAATGCTATCTTTTTTCACCGAAAAATTGGCTGCAATCCTAACCTCAGTTACTCTGGCCTAAGCCTCAGCATAAGTCTGGTGCTGACCTGGGAATGTCACCAAAGATATCTCCTGGGGGAGGGTTAGGCCAGTGCACAGACATGCACTTGCCTCACTACAACTTCACATGAAAAGGAAGACCAGTGAGTTGTGTCAGCCTAGGTTAGGATTGGTCTTAAAGAACAATATGCTAGAATTGCCGTATTTGCAGTTCTCAATCACCATTCCAAGATTTCATTTCTAGCTAAGATACTATTTGTAAACTTTTTTTTGCCCCATTGTGCCACATTTTACACATAAGCTATAATCTTAAAGACACTTTCCAGGGAGTAAGACCCACTGAATACAATGGAGCTTACTTTTGAGTAGACATGGTTAGGATTGTGCTCTTGTTTACATTGAACCACATTTGCCATTTGCTTGACCCTTCAATTAGCTAGCAAGATAATCAGTTGGGTTTGGATGAGAAATATTAATAACTCCCAAGTAAACTTGCACTGTTAAACACAGGATCCCAATCTGGGAGATGCCAAGCCTAATCCTATGCACGTCTACTCTGAAGTAAGCCCCATTATAGTCAATGGGGCTTACTCCCAGGAAAGTGTGGATAGGATTGCGGCCATAGAGTCACTACAAACAGCTGTGGGTTGAAATCCTGTGCTTGGTTCTCACATGTTTGCAAAAGACCTGCCCTGATCCTCTTACCACTGTTGGTGGCATCACATTCTTGGAACCCTGAAGTTCGGTGATGGCATCATACATGATGATGAACTGGTGATGGCACTTCCAGGAGCATCATGCATTGTTTGCAGTGCCATGGGAGGGGTGCCGTATGACAAGCCAGGGAACTTCAGGAAGCACTTCCACGGAAGCACTCCCACTCCCCTTTCCCTGGAACTTTCTACACCTCAGGATTGCAAAATGCTCATTTATTTCAATGCAATCCACCCTCATTGCTGCAATATAACACAGGGCACAATCCTAACCCATTAAGGCCAGTGCAACCCACCTGTCTCCCCATCCCCCTGGTGGTATGGGGAGGCCAGTGCATGTCTATCCGTTGGCCTAACCCCCACAGAAGTAGCACAGAACCTTTTTCAGTACGGGATACATTGAACATGCACACAGCCAGCCTACTCACTCTTACTGGAGAGTAAGCCTCATTGACTATAATGAGACTTATTTCTGAGCAGACAGGCATAGGATTGGGCTCTGAGGCTACAATCCTCCGACAGAGCCCTCCTGCTGTGAGGAGGAACAGGCACTTAGAGGAGTCCTCTCGCGGACCAGTCAGGTAGCTGCCACAGACCTCCAGTGGTCCCCGAACTAGTGGTTGAGAAATCCTGCCTTACAGGACTTTTATGACACCCCCAGGCCAGCATTAGACTTGTTCCATGACTTGTGCCAGTCTAACTGGGGACTAGGATTGCCCTGACAGTATGTAGTTTCTAATGGAAACTATTATGGGTCCCTCCAAGAGAAAGGCAAGGTATTATTATTATTATTATTATTATTATTATTATTATTATTATTATTATTATTATTATTATTACCTTAGTCATTATGTTTTGACTAAAGTCATCTAGACCAGTTTACAGCCGTGGTAGAAGTTGTAGCAGATACTGCCTGATTTGTAGTTTACTCGGTGCTGTAATAAATGCCACAGTTCAAGATAGGACATTCCATATCATTTCTGTCTATTCATATAACCCCCCTTTAATTCACACAAACCTTAACTCAACCTTAGATGTTACCATTTCCTTTTAATTTCCCCATCCATTCCCATTTAATGTTTGTCTCTTTCCCCATCAACACAATTTTTCTTGTCTTCCTCCTTCCACAGACACAATACAGCTCTTTGCATGAATCTCTATCGATTGATTCGTTTCCTCCAGGCTAGCTGTCTGTCTGACCTGCTTGCCCATCTATCCCTCTCTTATTATCTCTCAGAGAAGCCCGTCTCCCCTGAGAACCATCTCTAGGGCAGACACTGATCAGGCAGGGATTAGTGCACACTGTCCCATTATAGTGTGGGTCACTATCCAGATTGCTCCCCCCAACTTCTCCTGGATCTCTGGCCTCCTTGAGCTGCCAGCCCCCTACCTCTCCTCCCCAACCTTGTCCTGCTCTGTCACAGAAGGTTTCCCAGGGGATGTGGCCTGGCCCCCAGTGACAGCCAGGATGGAGGGGTTGACCTACAGGTTGAAGGTCAGTGCTCTCTCCTCGACCCCCCCTTTTCAGATTCAAATTGGGGCCAGGGGGCTTTGTGTGAAGAGGTCAAGCTTGATCGAGAGTGGAATGAAAAGGCTGGGGTGGCAGAGGTCACTTTTTAAACCTTTTCTCTAGCACCGCAGTCTGGGTTTGGGGTCTGGACTGGAACATCCGCAAGAGAATGGAATCAAGACAAAGGCCCTGGTCCGTGTACACTGTCCTTTTTATGCCCTACACCATGGCTGTTGTTTGCTATTTGGCAATTTGTCTATGAATCTGAGGATTCTGAAGCACAAGAATGTGGAGAAAAATTGGATCCATCAGCCCAGCAATATCAGAACTTAAGCTAAGAACCTAAGACTTGCATCCGGGTAGACTCATATAATTCAATCTCCTGTTTTCCATAGTGGTCAATGAGGCACCCAAATAGAAAATATATACCACCTTAACCATAAGGTGGTATATAAAGATAGGCTGCTTCTAAATAGGGAGGATCTGTTCTTAGATTGTATGGTAAAAGCTGCTTCTAGTAAACCTGAGTGCCATCACTTTGGATTTCTACAATTCATAACAATATGAGAACAATATGAGAATAGGTGGGGGTTGGGATGATCTAGTTCAGCAGCTTGTTTCCCACTGAGGCCAACCAGATGCTCCTGCAAAGAAGTCCACAAGCAGTGGAAGAAAGCAACAGCTACATTTCTTTTTGATGTTTGTGTTCATCATCTGGTACTGGTGTTCATCATCTGGTTCATCATCAGAGTTATATTGTCTCTGTTCACAGAGTATCCACTGAGCTGTCATGACTTCATAAATTCATCTAATTTTTTATAAGAACATTAGAAGGCTGATGGCAGAGATCTTCCTTCACAAAACCTTCCATGTCCATCAAATGAATATAGGAAAAGCCTTGCTGGATCAGAACAAGTTCCAGCTAGTTGAGTACAGTGTGTCCTTGGTACCCATGGGGGATCAATTTCCGGACCAACCCTCCTCAGATAGATATCAATTACACATATTCAAATCCACAGAGGGGCCCAGTCAGCCAGATGTGACCACATGTATCTGACTGTTGGTCTATGAGAGGAATGCCCAAATCCCATCCTGGGGTCAGATGCAGCTTATGGTGAGCTTCCATCCTGGGATCAGATGCAGCCCGTGGTGAGCTTCCATCCGGCCCAAGGGCAAGCCCTGTAATCCTCCAGAGGTAAGGAGTATTCTGTGGAGGGTATTCTGAGGCCAGGAAGGCTCCACACACCTCCTCTCCCTATGTATGAACTGGTTTGAAGCTCACCCTCTCTCTCAGGTGAGAAACAGGGGTGGGCCCGGCCTGGCCCAACAACCGGTTCCCTGGAAGTGGGTGGGGCCAGGCCGGGTAAGAGGCCAGGGTCAGGGGCGGGGCCGGGGAGGGCACACCACCCACCCCAGCGTGCTGTGGGTGTGGGTGGGCAGGGCAAGGGGCGGGCCCCAACCCGGGCGCACTGCGCGTGCACCAAGGTTGGTGTATGCGCAATCGCGTCCTGAAGAGGACGCGAGTGTGGCTGCATCGTAGTTGACAGAGCCGCAGTGATGGGCTCCCTCGAGTGGCAAACCGGTCCGCCCGGGTTTTTGGCCCCCCGCTAGCTGGCGGAGCGTTGAACTTTTTTGTGTGGCCAAAATAAAAAGTCAAAACTGGGAAGGTCACCAAGTTGAGTTTGTCTTCCAGCCTAGCCAGGATCAGAACTGATCTTCAACAAGATGTTTTCCACATGCCAAGGGATGCTCAGCTGTTTTCCTAAGTTGCCTCTGGCATGGGGGTTGCAAGGGCTGCCAAAGGCAACTGGGGAAATTTGCTGGTCTCTGTTGGCAGAGCTGTTGAGGGCATTGATTGTCATCCATCTCCCTTCACGAGTTGAAAATATACTGTGGGAAACTTAGCCAGTTCCATTTCTCAGAGATTCCTTTCTGCTAGGGGCAAATGACCTTTTCTTTAAAAGAAAAAAAGGCAGATCTCCATGAAAATTTCATTCCTCACTTCCTTTCTCCCCCACCCAGTAAAATGCAAATCTGGTGGCATAGCTCACAGGGGGGTTGAAGCAGTCAGTTGGAGGGAGCTGCACCACATCGAGCAAGGGGCCTTTCCCTACCTTCAGAATCCCTGCCTGGAATGGCTCCAACCCTTGCATGCTGTGATAGCTCTCCCTCCACAATTGTCTGCTCCACCCCCTTCTAGTTACACCACTTTTGTATTTAGAGTTGCAGTGTTATTACAGCTGCTTAACCAGCATTTTTCAACAACTGTGCCATCACACACTCATGTGCCACGAATGGTCTGCAGGTGTGCTGTGCTGTTGGGGGATGTGAGATCACAGGCAGTGTGGTGTCTTGCCAACTGTCAAAAGAACCGATGACCATTTTACTGTCTTGTCAATTTGCTGTTGAGATGGAAAAGTTTAAAATCACTGAGCATTTCCTTATAGCAATCATACACTAACAGCCCAATCTTATCCACCAACCCTTCCCTCACAGTGGTGCCACAATGGGGGGGGGGGAGTCAAAGTGATGCAGTGGTGCCAAAATGGGGGGGGGGAGTCAAAGGCGTCTCCTCTGGAGAAGGGAACATTTGTTCTCTTACCCAGGGGTAAGCTTTGATGTTGGAGGATCTACGTGGACCTGTGGCAGCTAAATTACCTTCACCATGGGATCAGGTCTGGGAATGAGGATCACCATTGGGATCACCATTGGGAATGAGGATCACCATTGATACATCTCAGCGGAGGATCTCAATGAGGATCTCAGTGATACATCTAGCCCTGATTTGTATCTTAGCATCAGGGTTCAGGCTAGGGACCCCTTTCAAACTTAAAAATCTGTCTGGGTCCCCCTGTCAAACTTACTAGGATGTGATGCCAGAGTTCCTCCATGGCTGTTCAGAAGTACAACATTCACTTAAATCTAATGCACCATCGAATCTAATGTGCACCCTATACTTATAAATAAAATACTGTATTTATTAAAATCTAATTAACCATCAAATCTAATGCATATCTTGAGTTTGGAGACTGAATTAGGCTGGAAAAGGTGAGCGTTATATTCAAGTAAATACAGTAAGTCCCATTGTGTTCAATGAGACTTACTCCCAAGCCCAGTGCCAGATTCCAAAATGGCAGATCCCACCCACTCACATCCCCCTTGGCCGCAGCCCCACAAAAGGGATCTGATCCCCACTTTAAGTATCACTGCAGTACAGTAAAGTTTTTGTGTTGTTTTTTTTTTTTTTTTTGCTTTTACAGGACACAACTCTCCAGGTTCTCAGACAAAGAGATGCTGGACATGATAGGCCTTTGGTCAGATCCAGCAGGACTCCGCTGATGTTCTGGTGTTTCTTTTTCCCTCTGCCCAGAAACGGATGTTTCTTAACAATGTCGAGTGTGCTGGATGCAAGAGTCTCCCCTTGCTGGATGTTTCGAGTCCTCCTTCCCTTGTGTTTGGAACCAGACAAGGTCAAATGTTAACTTAGCCTGGCAAGCCAAAAGGGCAGAGGTCTCCACATGTGAAGGAGAAGAGGGTTAGGGGTGAGGGCATGGCACTCTGGAATGCCTGGGCCAGGAGGCCCCCTGGGGCAGATGCAACATTCTTGCAGCCTAAGAAATGACATGCTCCTTGGCCCTCTGCAGCCCCCCTCTCCTCCATGGGAGGAAGTTCTATTCTGGCTTTGAGGCTATGGGGGAAGAGATCCAAGCACCCTCTCCCCAATGTGGCTAAAAGGAGGGGAAGAGAAGCCAGAGACATTCCTGACACTGGAGCATGTAGGTGCACATTCCCTGCTCATCAAACTGATGGCGAGTTTCAAAAATCCCCTCCTCCGTCTTCCTGCAGCAACGGTTGGGATTGCTTACCCAGCGGGCATTCAGCTTACCAGTCCATCTAGCCCAGTGTTTTTCAACCTTTGTCTTCCTCCATCCCACCTCATGGTCTAATTACTACCATAAGTTAACTGGTTGATGACATCAACACCAGTTACTTTTGGGTTGGGAAGGCCAGATGTGATGCTGCAAACATTGGTAAGAACTCTGTCCCAGTTTCTTGCACTATCTTCCAAATAACTACCAACAACACAAATCTTTTAGAAGGTGGATGAGAGGACAAGGGGGTCAGCTATCCTGGACTGAATCCTTGCCAACAGGGCATAACTGGTTGAAGAGGTAAACGTGGCAGGGACTTTGGGCCGAAGAAACCACAACATCTTGAAATTCTAGCTATAAAGGGAAAGCTAATTAAATCATGTCCTCTGGCTAGTTCAGCTAACGGAGAAAACAGTTCAAGTGGGATGAGATTTTTTATTTTTGCAAAGCGAAAGCACAAACAGTTCCCCATGAGAAAAAAAGTTGAGAGATATCTAAGAAAACCAGTGTTGCTAAGTTTTTGGAAAAAATAAAAAGCAAGAGGAACATGTATAAGAATGGAAGGGACAGTTAACAAAGGCACAGTATCTAAGTATAGCAGTAGAACTGCAGTGCAGAGAAAGCTGGAGAAGTAGTAACAGATGATGGAGTGAAGGCAGAGTTGCTTAATTCCTATTTTACATCTCTCTTTTCCCATAAGGGAAAAGTGATCCAACTCTACAACAGTTGCATTAAGAGAGACCACAGCCAAAGATGAAGAGATGATAAGGAAACATAGTTTGATAAGGAAACATACTTTGAATGATTTTAAGTCCACATAGGGTTGCCACTTGCCAAACGTCCTGGAAAACTGGTCACATAACCACGCCCACCACTCAGGTTGTTGCCCTGCCCACTAAATGGGGGTGACACACTGGCCTCCCACACCGGGTGACTCAAACCCTAGTGACACCCCTGGGTGAGATGGCTTACCTACTTTATTCAGTCAGGCCATGTGGCTTTGCAAACTCCTACAGTGAACCAATCAGAGCAGCCAGACCTCACCAACTAGGCTATTTAGTTCCCTCTTCAATAACTTGTAATAGCACAACAGTCCTGCTGGGAGGGAATAGTTGGCAACCTCCCATGTATTTTCCCTCTGCAGATGGTCCTGTCACTGATGCAATTCAATAAAAGCCTTGACTGGATCACATTTGTCTGTTTCATTGCAGACAAGGGCTCCCACATTGCCCCCAACAACTGGCCCAAGAGAAGTACTTAAGAGGGAAGAGCCTGCACCAACCCCAGGACCTGGGGGTAGAGTTCCACAATTGTCATAAGCCCTCTCTTCCATGATGTCAGGCTAGCTGATGTAGGAAGACAGGAAGGGCCGCACACTGATGGCAATGTTCTCAGGTGCAGAGTGGGATACTGGGGTGCGCGGCATTAATGTGGGTGAGAACCCTAAGTGCACCATGACCAGAACAGAGACACGCGGGCTGACAACCACCTCCATGATGCGATAGGCAAGCAGCAGTAGGTGGGAATCAGAATTCAGAATACTTGCACTTTCACCTGGTTACAGCCCAGAGAAAATATTTACAGAATTCCTTGCCAAATGATGTGGTGGCACCACCTGGCCTAGATACTTTTACACATTTGTGAAAGAAATGCTCCTTGAGGTATCTGGTGGGCCAGAGTGTGATACAGGAAGCTAGACTAGATGGGCCTTCGGCCTGATCCAATAGAGGTCTTTCTTTATGTTTTTATGTAGAAGCCATGATGAGTATGACATGAACAGGATATAGATGTCTTGTTGTCTTGTATGCTTCCTTGTATCTGGAGGGCCATTGTGAGATGCAAGAAGCTGGACTAGGTAGACCTGTGGCCTAATGGATGAAAGTCAAAAATGGATGAAAGTCAAAGCATAGCCTTATTCAGCTTGCAATTTTTTGTTTGCTAGTGAAAATTATACATAAACTATATAACAAATAGAAATGGGTGCAAATTCTAAATAGAAATTGAGAGCCAGGATGATGTAGTGGTTAGGGAGTTGGACTAAAACCAAGAGACAGGCTCAAATCCCCCCTTAGCCATGAAGTTTCCTGAGTGATATTGGGCCCTGTCTCTCAAACTCACCTACCTTAAAGGGCTGTTGTGGGGACAAAAAAATAAAAGCTTTCTAAGCTGCCTTGGGCATTTGATTTGGCATGGGAAAGGCAGGGTATTAATCCCTAAAAATCAAATGGAGTGTCCTCTCGACAGAACATCAGCAAATGTTGTGGAAGATTGGATGAAACTGTACAAAAGAGAAAGCACATTGATAAATTTGAAATGTAATTATAATTGAAATTGGTTGAAAGATCAAAGCAATGAAAGCCATGTGAATGAAAGTCAAGGTATTGTGTCTTGTAGGAGGCAAAAGTGGTCACAAAAAGTGAGAGCAAGATATGAGAGGCAATACAATAATACCAATGAGAGGGAAAGAAATGAGCAAACATGTTCTAACATGAAAGAGCCGCATGAGTGTGATGGTTCAAAGATCTAGTCTACAAGGAGACTTGATACTTAGAGCAGAAAAAAAGAGAGGAGGGGAGGAAGAGGAGGGGTGTGCTTGGTTTCTATGGGGGAAGGCAGGAGAGAGGTCAGAGATCATTCTGAGCAGAGGCACGCCAGTGTGTGATGGATATTAGGTGGTTTACCAAGGATAGCAAGCCACATTTTAGGGTAACCAGACTCTAGGATGTGCAGGAGAGAAAACCAAGCACAAAATACAATGAAATGGAGAATGTGGCCAAGATGGCTAATGGTTCCGATTAACGTTGGAAAGGAGAGACAAACAGGAACACTGGATCTAGGCTGCATCCATTTGTTACTGAGTGTGCTTTTTCAGGCTTAAGTAACATGTGCACATCAGAGAAAACTGCTCACTGTGCAGAGACTGAGTGCAGTGGCCCATAGCGCAACTCAGTGGACTATATGCAAGAATGTGAGAAGCAAGGGTAAAAGGACAAAAATAAAGAACTGGTGGAGATCATGGTTACAGCAAAAAAATATGGAAACTCATCATGACTCACCCAGTTAGGACGAGGTCGACATAAGTGGTTTTCAAACTCATTTTCTTATGTTGAATTGAATTGTTCTACTTCCTTTGATCCTTTAGCACTGGGACACACTTTTTAGAATAAGAATGAGAATAATTATGAATGAGAACAATTTTTTTTAGAATAAGAACGTTAGGACATGCTGGAAGTGATATGACCAGAAACATCTAGCAGGAAAATTTTTAACAATCCAAGGCTGCAATCCTACCCATACTTATCCAGAAGTAAGTCCCATTGACTACCATTGTACACACAGTACTTAGTAGCCTGTTAAAAGTACAGATCTGTAACATTTCCCCAAATGAAGTCACATCTCATGGTAGCATCAAGTCTAATATATTAAAAATAAAATATTGGCACAAGTGGTTAAGACACTGTGCCTGTTAACCAGTAGGCCAGGGTTCAAGACCCGGGTCCCCACAAGACGAGGATTTCCTGCTACAGGCAGGGGTTTGGACTAGATAATCCACTGGGTCCCTTCCAACTCTTATGATTCTATGAAATGGGTTCACCACCCATCTAGTGGATCCCAACCCACTGTTTAAGAAACACTGCTCCAATTTATTTTCTAATTTTTTTAGCAGTCTCTACATTATTCAAAGCCTCTGTTTCAGATTTGTCTATATTGAGTTTTATCAGCGCTTCAGCTTCATCCCAAGATATGATCTGAGATATAATGACATTTGTGTCCATGTTCCATGAGCACAAATGTACAATGATCCTCAGGCCACCTGCCATGTGGTTGGCCAATGATGCCCAGAGTGCCTCCCAGATAAGGTAGGGCAGGTCATGGAGGATTTTGACTGCAATCCTAAAGACAATTTCGTGCGAGTAAGAAAGTGGTGGGCTCCAACAGGTTCACACCTACTCTTTAGAACCAGTTGTTAACGAGAGAAAGAACATATAAAGTTTAAAAATAGCCATTTTTAAAAGCAGCTGCCAGATGGGTATAGAACCGGTTGTTAATTTCTTTGAATCTCATCAGTAAAACTCACTGAACACAATGGGGCTTACTTTTGAGTAGACATGGTTAGGATTGTGCTCAAAGTCTCATATGGGGGAAAAGGTTAGTGCTCAATGGGTTCAGACATGGCTGGATTACACTATGCTCAGACCCACCTCCCTGGGAGTTGGTAGCGCATGAATACTGGGGTGGGAGCAATAATAATATGACAATAATAAATTACAACGGGCTTGTGTTATGATTTTACCTAATTGCACTACTTTAAACAACAGTGGGTTTATGCTACATGTCTTATTACAATAAACTGTCAAACTATTATAATCAAACACTCTATTTACTAGAACCTAATGCGCCATCAAATCTAATGTGCACCCTGATGTTAGAGACTTAGGCTGAAATCCTAAACTTTCCTGAGAGTAACACACATTGAACACAATGGGGCTTACTTCTGAGTAGACATGGTTAGGATTGCAGCCTAAATTCAGCCGAGAAGGGCGCATGTTAGATTTGAGTAAACATGGTATTCATTTACCCAATGTGTAATTTACCTGTGGAACTCCTTGCCACAGAATGTTGTAATCGCACCTGACCTAAATGGTCCTGCAAGATTCTTCTTATGTTCTTAATGTTAATCCCTGCAAGATTTGAAAATAAAAAGGGGGTCTCTCCACAGTATATTTTCTTTAAAAGAATTATGAGGTCACATTCTTCCATGCATGAAGGAATGCAACACTGGAATCGCTGGGTGTGGAATGAGGGCACAGGGGCCCACTGGGAAGCCCAAATAACAACAAAAACAAAGAAAGAGATGGGGGGAGAAAGGGAAGCCTCCTTCTTAGAGGCCCCCTTTTGTGTTGCCCGAGGCAGCCAAGCAGCTCAGGAGGGATGGAGGAGCCCAGAATTCTTCTGGAGCTGAAATGCTGTTCCCAGCTGGACAGAAATGTCAACACAAACATGGGATTCTGCCCTGGGAGGCTGGGGGGAGGGAGTGGGGAATGGGCTGGCAGTGGGGAGATCTGATTTCCTCCTTTGTTTCTAAGTTTTTATTTCTGCAATGGGAAAGGAGTGGGAAGCCAAGGTGGAGATTCAGGCTATAAATTAGTGGCTGGCATATCTGCGTAGGGGAATAAATCTGGACAAACGCAGGAAGCTCCAAGAGTCCCATGCTAAGCTTCTCCTTTTCGCATAAGCTCATTTTCTTTTGCTCATTACATGTTTCTAGAAAGCTTATGGCATAATTGTACTGTTATACCCGTCATTTGGATCATCTCTTCCTAATCCCTTACTCAATGCTCCTTGCAAACAACACATTGTCCAAAAGACTTTTTAAAGAGTTTTATAATTTTTCAAGGTCGTTCTTCAATAAAAACATTGATGTTTGTGTGTTGGAATGTGTTGCCTGCATGAACAACTGCACAATTCAACATAAAACACATCCACAAACTGAGGTAGTTGTGAAAAACACACATACACGGAAACATACATCCTGCAAAAAAATTGTTCTGCATAGATGATTTCAGTCTTCCCCAAAGGAAAACACATCCACCCACTGCTTGTAATGTCGGTCTGCCTTACTTGCTGATTGCACCCTACTTGTGCATCTTCTTAATGTTTCTCATAATGCTTCTCCAATGTTTCTCCATAAATGCAGAATAATGCTTCTCAAGTAATCCCTGGGGCCACCTTTGCATTTCCTTGGCGATACACCACCAGATTTGGTGGCATCTGAGATAGAGTTGCCAGAATTCTCTTCCACAAAATTGGGACAGAACCCTCTGTCCCATCTGTCAGTATGTGAACACAATCCCCAAAAATCAGGATTGTCCCTTTTTCAGGACATATAGCAACCCTAACCTGAGGACATAAAAAAGGCAGCTTCAAGGATCAAGTGTGTACCATTGCTGTCAGATCCACCATGGTTCCTCATATTTTCTCTCCACCATTCCTCATATGTTGCATCATCCAGATATCCATTCTCTACCTGTGCTTGTGATTTTTTTTAAAACCTAAGTGCAGTTGCGTTAGTTTCAGGCCAATATTTCATTCTGTCAAAATCCCCTTAAAGACTCTTGCTATCACCTGTGGTGTTGCTAACTATTCCAAGTTTAGTGTCCTCTGGAAATTTGATAAATATTCCCTTTCTCTTGACTTCTACATCACCGATAAAGATGTAAAGAGTAAATTTTCGTTGAAATGTAATGATTGTGTATGTTAAATGTTTAAACTTTTCCACTGGGAATTCATAATTCCCCCAGGATTCATAATATGGCAGGGAAAACTAAGTGGCATCTGACATGTACAGTATTCTGGACTTTTGGAAAGCAGGATTCATTCATTCAATTTATAACCCACCTTTCCAATACTAATGCAAATGACCCACATGGCTTACAAAGCTTTTATCCTTTCTCCTCACAACAACCCTGTGAGGTAGGTGAGGCTGAGAGTGAGTGACTGGCCCAAGGTCACTCATGAAGCTTGTTGGCTGAGAGGGGATTTGGAAAGATGAGAGAAATATCTAGCAAAATTCAGTAGGCAGAAACCCTTAAGAACAAGAGATTTCTCTGGATGAATGGGTTTCTTAAAAAGGAAGTTCTGAGGGCACAATCTCAAATTATCTCAATTAAGAAGAAGAGTGGTGCGAAAGAAACCAGAGCAGCTCTACAAGGAGCTTTTTGAGAAGCTGATTATAAGTGGGACATGTATAAATAGTGGAAAGAAGGGCAAACTGAAAAGGTGAGTTTGAGCATGTAGCTGTAGAGAAACAGGAAGAATATATAGGTAAGGCGGCAATCCTTAAGACACTTTCCTGGGAGTAATACCTATTGAACACAATGGGACTTACTTTTGAGTAGACATGGTTAGGAGTGTGCTCTTAGCCATGTGTCTGCTGCCTTCACGCAAAGGCAGTATGACCATACAGAATGGAGGACAGTCTTTATACCTTTAACCATTGCACAGAAGAGAGAATTGAGGCAGGTTTAGCTCATGACAGATTTAAAAAACAGCACCTGCCTGAATTTCCTCTTTGATGCAATGGGTAAAGGTAGAGGCACTCTGTCCTCCTTTCTATATGGTCACCGAGTGCAAAGGGGTGATGGAGAGAAGGCAGCTCCTCAGTTCCTACATTGCCTTTAACTTCCCCTGCAAACTAGGCTCCATTTCAAACTAGTAAGAACAGAGAAATGGAGAGATGGAACTACAGTCTAACAGTGGTAAGTATGTGGTTGGAAATAATTAAGCTGCTCTAAATGAATGTAAATCTGTAGGGCTGGATGAGCTGCATTCTAGGATGCTCAGCGAGGGATGTGATCTTGGAAGCCATACCTGCAATCTTTGAGAATTTCTGGAAAAACAGGGAAGTACCAGGACAATGGCTGCAAAAAAATATGGTCCATATATTCAAAAAAGGGAAAAAATGTCCAATTACCAGTACATACTGGTCATTTTTAAACCTGGAATTAAGCAAATAATTAAGCAATCTATAGGCATTTAGAAAGGAAGGCAGAGACTGCCAAGAGCCAATATGGTTTTCTAAAGAACAAATCTTGCCAGACAAATCTTATCTCCTTCTATGGAAGAACGATTAGCTTGATAGGATTAGCTTGCCCTGTAAATAATATCCAGTCAATTCTTGCTATCTTCACATTCCCTTCCTGTGGATTCACCTGTCTGTAGGAACAAGAGTGTTGTTCCATCCACTGCCTGTTCTTGGTTATCCATGGCCATCCAAAGCCATATGGAAGCTATTATTAACATCCATTCTGAGGATATCTACTCCATCCATAGCCATCCTGAAGTGATCCATGCCATTCTGAAACTATCCACTGCTGGCATTACTTACCATGTGCCCCTTGCTCAACTTATCCCATAGGAGCAATGATTTATCCCTTGGGCTTTACAGGAACTTAACCCCAGCAGATAAGGAGAATTAACTGTATCTGAATTTCAGTAAGGCTTTTGACAAGTTTATCCTCCCCAACATCCTGGTGGAGAAGTTGGTGGAATGTGAGCTAGAGGATGCTACAGTTAGGTGCATCTGTGATAAACTGTAGAGTGTATTTGTCAATGGCTCCTCACCGATCAGGCAGAAAGTGACAAATGGGATGTATCTGGGCTTTGTCTTGGGCCAGATATTGTTCAATAGCTTTATAAATGACCTAGGTGAGAGAATAGAGATGCTAATTAAATCTCTAATTAGGGACTAACTTAACGCCATTGAGAAAAATAATAGGATCCAAGGCAATCTTGACAGGACAGACAAACAAAATGAACTTCTACAGGGATAAATCTAAATTTTATGCTTCAGTAGAAAAATCAAAACCATGCATATAAGATTGGGGATATTTGTACAATAGTATGTGTAGAAGAGCTGGGCATTTTAATGGATGATAATTGAGTCAGTAGCATCATGTGATTCAGGCTGCAAAAACATTAGTATTGAACCAAGAGTGAGAGGAGTAATAGTACAACTGTGTTCTGCTTCAGTTGTACTCCATCTAGAGTACTGATGTACTCCACAATGTAAGAGGAATACCAAGAAAATGGAGTGGGTCCAGAAAAATGTCTCAAGAATGACAAGGAGGCTGGAGAGTATACAGACATCCCCCACTTACTGGACAGGTTTAGGGACAGGAGCTCCATCCAAAAGTGAAAACCATTGAAAAGTGGAGCCCAATCTATTTTTGTTTATAAATGTTGCCTCCAATGCTTATTTAGCTAGCAAATTGCAAATTCCCTTTTATCTTGCAAATTCCTGCAGCCACACAAAGATTTCTGCAAATGGATTCTCAACTCCTATGGGAATGGGATTAGACCAGGAACTACAAATCTGGGAGGGCAGCTTTGGCCTTCAGAACAACAAAGAGGTTAAAAGAGCATGACAAGCATTGAATGAATGAGTGTTGAAAGGTGTTTAAAGATTGGATAATCAGAAAATGAACTGTCAGAAGGTGGGGGATATCTGTAGCTACAATCCTGTGCATACTTTCCTGTAAGTAAGCGCTTATGAACTCTGTGTGACTTCTCAGAAGACAGTTATAGGATTGGGCTGTATGTCCGTTGACGACAAGCTGATGTAGGCATGTTTAGTTTGGAGACGACTGTGGGTGGCACAAGCGGTTAAGACGCTGTGCCTGTTAACCAACAGGCCAGGGTTTGAGACCCGGTCGGCCCCCCAAGACAGGGTGAGCTCCTGTCCTTAGCCCAGCTCTGCGACGCCAGCTGGATACAATCGTATTGGCTCTGCCTTTCCATTGGACTAATTCAGTGGCATGGAGAGGGGGGATTTGCTGCTTGGGTAACAGCCTATCCTCCATAACAATCTAACCCAGGCTTTCGTGCTTTGCATGCAGCGTATGCAGCGCCGAGCACGATACCATAGTCTTTCAAGACTGATGGAGGCCTGCTTTATGGTTTGGAGAGAAGGTAATTATAAGGATTCATGAAACATTTGAGGGGCTGTCATATGGAAGATGGAGAGTAGCTGCAGACAAAAGAGAATTGATGAACTTATAGGTTCCTTACAACTCTGTGGTTCCACTACAATAGGCTAACATGGGCCCCATGGCCTGAGGAGTTCCACTGGGTTGCAAGAGATAGCAGCAGGGTCCCAAGGGATCCGATATCAGCCCAAGAAGCCTCAGAGTAATGCTGATGACGGAGTTACACCACCCAGGTCCTTTTCTTCCTGTCATGCCTTGTAGACTTTCTCACTGGCAGCGTGAAATGTCTCAGCCAGCAGCTGTCTCACCACTGACTCCTCATTGTATGCTGGGCTTATAAACTGGAAGTTGGGTCCCTCTGAGCCCTGCCCCTTCTTTCATCTGGGGTGCAAATGTGAGGCATCCAAGTCTGTCCTCTTTTCCCTGATCACGTCCCAGTCCTGCCAGCATCATCTATGCCTTCCACTGGGAGAATGTTAGGATGTGTTCCCCATCCAGGGTCCCCCTAACAGTTAGCTATGTTTACTTTCTTCAGTGATTCTCCATCTTGGCACTCTCACCATAGTTCAGTGGTACTCAGGCATTTCAGCCCAGGAGGACCCCTTTCAAACTTAAAAATCTGTCTGAGGAAGTCCTGTTGACTTGGAAGACTTGGAAGTCCCATTGTGTTCAGTGATACCCCCAGGAAAGCCCAATGCCAGATTCCAAGATGGCAGATACCACCTTCTGATTAACCCCCTGACTTGAGGTTGCGACTTCCACAAAGGAGTCCTGACCTTCACCTTTGCGTACCAGTGTCAAGCCCTACAATCCTGAGTAACTACGGGAGCACATAAGAGACATTACATGCACCCATAGTTATGGCACCACTTAGTGAAAACCTATGGGAAATTCATATTGCAATCCAGAGCAAATTGTTCTTACACAGGAGCAAGGAATCCCCGTAGTTACTCTGGATTGCACCCATAGTTAATGCTTCTGTGGGCTCCCAGACATGACCATTTCATGTATCATCCTTTTTTTTTTAGCTGCCTTAGGTTTCCTTTTCATGGAAGAAAAGTGGGATATAAATAAATAAATAACGAAATAAATTTTCTGTCTTTATGTAGCAAACCAAATTGGTCTCTAATATATGTATCTAGCCAGATGAACATCAATTGTAAAATGAACTCAACTCTTTTTGGAAACTAATTTAATTTTTAAAAATCTCCTAGGCATGTTAAGATGAGATTGGAGGGAAGGGGTTTCATCTTGAAAAGGCACTGTGTTTTTAACTGAGAAGTAAAAATTCAGTGGCTGCAGCTTCATCCCAGCACATAGAAGCAGGAACAGGAAAAATGGTGCCTGTTGATCTAATGCCCAAAATGCAATCACTTAAAAGCACAGTACATCTTGTTGAAATCTCACCTTTACTCTTTTATGTGGTTTTTCTGGGCAGATTGCCACATTCTTCTGTAAAATTGATACAATATAGAGTTGCAGTTTTAAGCGTACATCCAAGAAAGGAAGTCTTCAGGGTATTTGAGAATGAATACATTTAGGAATAGACCCCTAGAAGGACACACTGAAAATTACACAGGACAACGCACATTCTCGTGTCTTAAAACATTTAGACCTATTCCTGGGTATACTGGGTGCCAACTCCAAAAATGGCATGTTTTGCCGTATCATGTCTTGTTTCAGAGACATGGCATAGCTCTGTTAGTGAACTGTTCAACGGGCTTCCTCTCAAGGAAGCCATGGCATAGGCTTCCAATTTGAGCTATGCCATGGCTTCCTCATGAGAAAGCTGTTTCAACAATACACTGAGGCTATGCCATATCTCTGAAGCTAGATGTGATAGATTTTTGGAATCAGCACCATAAATTCATATAAAACTACCATCTATTTTGAAAAAAAAAATTGTTCTTCTCTTAATTTCCCAGAACTGTTTTATAAGTGCTACTCCATGATAGCAGATTAGGTCAAAGGCTACTATATCCCTGCATCCTGTTTCACACAAGTGCCTACTTGTGCCCACACATCATGCCTACTCAGTACTCCTTCCAACCAGGTACTTTTGGAAAACCCCAAAGTAGGTAATAAAAAAAATTATGCTGCTACTGCAGCTGAGCAACTAGTATTCATATGTATAGTGGATTGAAAGCAGCCTTGGCTAATAGCAATAGGTTTGTCATCCGTTAATCCATCTGATCCCCTTTTCAGGCCATCTAATCCAGGGGGCCAGGTGCCCTCCACAAGCCTCAATGCGGCCTGTGGCAAAACCCCTCCATCCGACCCACGGACAAGCCCTATGTCTATAAAACACTCTTATATGTAAATTTATCCAAATTTGAAATGTAAATAATTTTTCTGGTCCTCAACACTCTATCAAAGAGATGATGTGGATCTCCTGCCGAAAAGTTTGGACACCCCTGATCTAAGCTACTGTAATGCCATCAATACACCTTGTGGCAGAGAGTTATATGGATGAATTATAAGCTGGGCGAGTCAATTTTTCCTCCACCCCAAATCTCATGCTAGTCAATTGCATAGGATGACCACTGACTCAAAAAGTGTGAGAGAAGTATTGTGTGAGAGTAAGGATAACTTAAAAAAGCATTGGTACTTGAACAGAGGAAAAGGCACCCAGGATAGGCTCATGAGTCCTGTTTTTTCCCCAAGCACTGAAGATAGATTTCGTTCTAGAGCAGTGGTTCTCAAACTGTGGTATGAGTACCACTTACGTAAGGTACTTGATCTGGTGTCTGATGTTACCTGTGGTAACCCCAGGCCGACAACACCTGGCAGCAAGACCAACAATGCAATGTAAAGAGCAACGGTAAGACGTTCAGGTTGGCAGATGGAGCTTCAGTGTGCAGTTTTATGCACTCCAAAAAGCCATTGTGTCCTCCTTCAGCTGCTTACTGGTGTTCATTATGTTGTGCTGATCTCCCAACTTGGAAGTGACATCATTATATCTGTACCAGTATATTGGTACTTCCAATAGGTGGACCATGCAAAATGATACAGCAGGGGACAAATGTTGACATAGAGCACAATCCTAACCATGTCTACTCAAAAGTAAGCCCCATTGTGTTCAATGGTTCTTACTTCCAAGAAAGTGTCTTTAGGATTGCAGCCATAGGGTGCAATCCTAACCATGTCTACTCAAAAGTAAGACCCATTATGTTCAAGTATCTTTAGGATTGCAGCAATAGTAGGCAATCTCTTGAAATGTAGACAGAATTCCTTGCACACACACTCCAGAGAAACTTCATATTACAAATAAAGTATAGCAAACATTGAAGGTACATTAACTTGCAATCTTTACAATAACTCAGTAAAGTATTTCAATATTGCCCCCAATGCACAAGCAAAGGAAGGGTCCTTGCTCACCTGGTGAATTAATTGCTGAGTCAAACTAGGGATGCTCCTAACTGGCTATTGAACTTCCTTCCAAGTACAATTCAGGATCTGGCTGCAACTGACTGAAGGAGAGGAAGAAGTGATTAAAGAAGCAACTTAATAATGAGATTTCCTTATTCTTAGTTGGGGGGAAGGTGAGGGCCCAATCCTTTTCTAGGATTCCCTTTCCATGAGGCTACATTGTGGCTACACTGTAGTTGCAAAGCTGGATAGGATGGTAATGGAGGGGGAATGAGAAGAATTTGAAGAATGGCACAATGACTTGTCCTTCCCTTTTCTTATAGGGGAAAAAGGTGTCAGAGTAGAAGTAGCCTGGCAGTTCTTGGAAGGAAAAAAGTGATGGCGCTCTGCATTTGCTCAGGGGTTTGTTCTGGAAGAAAAAAGGGTAAAAGTAGTTGGGCACTTAAGGAAGAGAACTAAGTGTTGAGAAGAGGCAATGGTAAGGAACGATGCACATCTTCAGAGTCTTGTGCTTCCATCTTCTTGGAAGAACTCAGAGTTCTTCTCTGGACATGCTCAGAGTTTTGTCTTTCCCTGTTCTTGAGGGAACTCTTTACATGCCCTTGTCCCTCCATGTTCTTGAGGGAACTCTTTAAACACTTAGACCCACAGGGGTGTCCAACAGGCGGCCCAGGGGCCGCATGCGGCTCTCCTGCAAAGCTGGCCACCACCATTGGAAAAACTGGCTTTGTGGCAGCAGCCATTTTCAAATTTTGCATGCTTCTCTGTGCACTGCCCTGGGCGGCCACCACAAAGCTGGTCTGGGCTGCCTGGCTCCTCCCCCTACCTGCCTCCTGGCATTCAGAGCATTTCAGGCCCCTGCAGACCTTGCAGTGCTCGCCCACCTGCATCCCCCCAAAGCAGCTTCAGCCTCTATTCCAGCTGCTGCCAGCTACCCTTGAGACCTTCTCAGAAGTAAGCCCCATAAAGTTAATGAGGATTACTCCCAAGTTGCAGTCTGAGAGCCCAATCCTCTGCATGGCTACTCAGCAGAAAACCCCATGATAATCAATGAGACTTACTCCAAGGTTGAGCTTGGAGATGATCACTGTCCATCCTATGCATCATGCCTACTCAGAAGTAAGCCCCATTCAAACCAGTGAGACTTACTCCAATGTTTAAAAATGTAGGACAAAATATAGGACATCCTACATTTTGTCCTACTTTTTTTAAAAACAAAAGTTGTTAGTGTTTATGCGTGGCCCAAACCAACTCATCTTCTTCCAATGCGGCCCAGGGAAGCTAAAAGGTTGGACACCCCTGGTCTAGACCTTTCCGGTTCTTGAGGGAACTCTTTACATGCTCAGAGTCTTGTCCCTCCATATTCTTGAGGGAACTCTGCACATGCTCAGTCTTGTCCTTCCCTGTTCTTGAAAGGAAATCTGTACATGCTCAGAGTCTTGTCCTTCCCTGTTCTTGAAAGGAAATCTGTACATGCTCAGAGTCTTGTCCTTCCCTGTTCTTGAGGGAACTCAGTACATGCTCAGAGCTCTCCTTCCTGTACTTGGAACTCTGCATGTGCTCAGAGTCTCTCTCGCCAGGAGCCGGTGAGGGCCGCTGCGTGGTGGTGAGCAAAGGCTGTCAGTGGCGTGGCGGGCAAGGCAGGAAGCGTCGGCCGAGGCGACCGGGGAGGCGGCCCAGCGGAAGGGGAGGGCCGGCCAGCCGGCCGAGGGTGGAGCGAGAGCGTCGGGGCCGCAGTGGCAGCGGAGGAGAGCTCGGAGTCCACGCCGGGGCCTGAACTTTGCTCCGACGGGCGCTGCAGCTGAGAGGCGCGCGAGGGAGGGCAGGCGGGCGGCGCTCCTCCCTCGCCCTGAGGCGCCCACGTCGCCTTCCAGGAGCCGGAGAAGGAGGACCAGGACGGCTTCCCGACCCTGCCAGAGCCCTGCTCCTCTCCAGCCCCCTCGCCATGGCCGCCCTGGAGGGCCACCGGCCCGTCGCCGGCGCAGCTGAGGCGCCCCCCGCTTGTCCCCCGCCGCCGGGACTGCCAGCCCCATAACTTGCCTAACTTGCCTCCCCCTCCCCTCACAAGGGGGGCTTCCAACGGTTTTAACGGTTTCCAACGGCTGCTTCTCCTCACCTCAGAACTGAGACTTGTGGAGGGGGTTCTGCTCTCAGCCACCCTCAGCCCTCTCCCTCCACAGCTGTGGGCTTAAGGGGGCAGTTGTGGGGCTGAGACCACGCTTGGGGTGCTGAGGGTCTTGTTAAGGCTGCAATCCTGTCCTTTTTTTACCTGGGAGTAAGTCCTGTTGGCTGTAATTGGACTTCCTTCTGAGTAGGCAGGCTTAGGATTGGGATCTAATCCCACATTTGTGGTATTAACTCCACTTTTATACCAGAATTGTGGTGTTAAAGGGTATCAATTGAGGTATTAAGGCTGCAATCCTATCCTCTCTTACTTGGGAGTAAGTCCTATAAACTGTAATTCTACTTATTTCTGTGTAGATATGCATAGGATTGGGCTCTAATTCCATATTAATACCACTTTCATACCACAATTGTGCTGTTAAAGGGTGTCAACTGTTTTGTTAAGGGTATCAGTTGTGGTACTAATACTGCAGTCCTATCCTCTCTTACCTGGGAGTAAGTCCTATTGACTGTAGTTGGACCTCCTACTGAGGAGACATGCATAGGATTGGGCTATAATACCACAATTGCAGTATTAACACCACCTTCATACCACAATTGTCATGTTAAATGGTGTCAGTTGTAGTGTTAAGGGTATGAGTTGTAGTAAGTCTTCATCCTATTCTTTCTTACATGGGAGTAAGCTCTATTTGTAGTTGGACATCCTACTGAGTAGATATGCATAGAATTAGGCTCTAATACCACAGTTGTGGTATTTACACCACTTTCATACCACAATTGTGGTATTAGTTGTGGCATTAAGGTTATCAGTTGGCAATATTGAAACTCTAATCCTATCCACACTTACCTGGGAGTAAATGCTGTTGGGTGTAATTGGATGTCCAACTGAGTAGACATGCGTAGGACTGGGCTCTAATACCACAGCTGTGATATTAAGAGTATTAATTGTAATATTAATACCACAATTGTGGTGCTAAGGGTATTAATTGTGATGGTATTAATAGCACAATTGTGGTGCTAAGGATATTAATTGTGGTGGTATTAATAGCAGACTTGTGCTGCTAAGGGTATTAATTGTGGTATTAACATCTCTCTCCCCTTTTCCCTTCTTTTATCCTTCCCCCCATTTTAATTATTAACCATATAGAGCTTTAACGGATCTAGATTTAACTTTAACTCCATGGAGCCCCCCTCTCCAGGCTTTGCCCCCTAACAAGGGCCCCAGCAGCAACTCAACCATTAACTCTTGCCTCATTCTTTTCTGGTGTCCTTTGCTGGCTTCTTCCACATTGGTTGGTTCCCCCCTTCCAATCTGGTTTTATCTATCTATTAATCTAATCTAATATCCATTTTCCCCTTGCTGTGGGAAGAGAGTGGTGGGAGAGGTGGCACAACCCTTGGCTGCGCCCAGGGCGATATGGCCATGGTGACTGGGGGCTGGGGAGACCCCAACGGAGACGCCAACGGGGTGGAGAAAGGCTACCCCCGTAATTCTGAGGACGACTCGGCATCCCCCCAAGGTGGCACCAGCGATCAGGAGCACGGAGACGAGGACAAGGCAGGCATCCAGGTGGATTGTGTGGTGTGTGGAGACAAGTCTAGCGGGAAGCACTACGGTGTCTTCACCTGTGAAGGTTGCAAGAGTTTCTTCAAAAGGAGTATCCGGAGGAACCTGAGTTACACCTGCAGGTATGGTTAAGTGCATTGCTTGCATGCCAGGTCTACATGTTCTGAGGTATATGTTTTCTTTCCGTTCCTCCCCAGGGCTTTTTGTCCAAGGGAGAGATGTCAAGCCTGCCTGAGAACTATGGAGGGGGGAGGTCTGCATATTTCCATCTACTCCCCTGCGTTTTGCCTCTACTCCCCTGACATGTCTTGCCTGGGCCTGCCTGATCTCTTTTGGCCTTGGGGCATTGCACTGAAAGTGTAGCCATCCCTGCTTCTCCCCCAAATGGAAGCAGGCCTTTTCAGGAAGGGGTTCTTCCGCCCCCTCGCTGTTTTCATAGCTTAGGTTTCACATGCTCAGGCTGTATCTCCAACCCAACAGTATTGATATCCAAACAGATTGGTTGAGTTTTGCAGCAGGGTTGGTGACATTTCATGAAATGTGTCTCTATGATTGCTGTTGTGCTGCTGTTTGGGGATTAGGAAGGATTCTTCATCCTCTCTGGTTCTTTGGGGATAAGGCTCAGGGACAGGTAAGTAGAGAAGGAAGCCTCTGGATGGATTTCGCTCCTTCTCAGATTCCAGCATTAATCTTTTTCGCCTAATCAGACTAGCTGTAGGCCCTGGTTGCCTTTTGCCTTTCTGTGTACCATGTGGCATGACTTGCTTGCTCAAGATGTCTGAAGCTGCAGAAGCTTTTCTGTTGCGTGCTCTTGTTTGTGGCATCCAGGGCAGTACCAAAATAGTTGGCTGTTCCAAATAGCAGCAGTGTGTGTGATCCCTCAGTAGGTACCTTTTGTTGATATCCTGTTGATTGTTACGTGGATGGATGGTCTCACTTTGACATAGATTGGTCCTAAATAGTTTTTGGATCTGTGCATTTATTATGTATGTCAAAGGAACAGCTGCTAAACTGTCCCCTGGCTGATTTTTGTCTTGCTTGTGCCATTGTGCAAGGAATATATAACCCCCCCCCCATTGTAACTTCATTTCTCCATTTGGGGTGTGGTACACAACAACCAGGTAGTCCCTACACTTGGACTTTGTGAGCATCTCTTGTGGCTTCTGAAAATACTCTGGCACTTGTGGGAATCTGGGAAACAAGGATTTTCAAGTTAATGTGTAGGATGGGAGAGGGGAGATAAAAGGGTTCTACATTCTCTTCAAGTGTGTAAAATCTTTTTGAGAGTTTTCTATAAAGGAATTGTGTTAATGCTCTTGACTCACTAGGCATTCAGCTTCCTGAATTTTATAGGTTAGTTTGATTTTTTTAATGAAAAAGCTTTTGGAAACTTTTTGTACCTAAAAACATCTCCTTTTTCCTTGCGAATTCTATTGACAGGAAATATTGTATTCAGAACCTTACTGTGGTATTAGAATTTGGCAAGGTGGTGGTGATGGCTCTTAATGGGAAGAAAATGTTCTTTGCAGGGATCATGGCTGCAATCCTCAAGACACTTTTCTGGGAATAAGCACCACTGAACACAATGGGACTTCTGAGTAGACATGTTTAGGATTGTGCTCGAAGTGTTAATGTGCTGCTTTGATGGCAGTCAAAAGCTTTACTGAAAAGTTTTGCCTAGCATTTGGGACAACAGGCAGTTGTAACAAGAGCAGGGCAGGATTTCAGATAAAATGTTTTGAATGCCAGTAAGAGCAATGAACAAGCTATCTAAGTTTGAATCTGACTCTTGGGGTCTCTCCCTCTGCTTGAGTTAGACTACATGCTCTAATTATTTATTTTCTTGCTTGCTTCCAAGTTGGGGAAGGCTTCCTCTTGTTCTGTTTTAGAACAGCAGTATGAATCCATGTGTGCATATGCAGAAGCGAGCATCATTTATTCAGCAACTTCCATTCAAAAAGGATAAGGATGTTCTTGAATACTGGTTGGATATATGAATACTGTACAGTATATGAATATAGAAATTTGATTGCAAGGCCAAATCCTTTCCAATTTTACAGTGCTAGTGCAACCATGCCAAGAAGCATACTTTGGGGAACAGTCATGGAGCCTCCTCCAGGTAAGGGAACATTTGTCCCCTTTCACATGTAGCTGTGCCATCACAGGAAAGTTGGATAGGCTTGGGCCCTTGGACTATCCAATATTATCTCATGTGATTCACAACAGATCTTAAAGGTTTTGGCAGAGAGAAAAGGGCCTTTCCCACCTCTGCCACCTGAGACCTGAATTGGAGATCTTCTGCAATGGATTATGGGTGCTTCCCAGGATACAAACTGTGTGCATGGAATCCTGGTTAAATTTAAGATTCTCATGGTGCAACTGGAGTCTCTGCATCTCTTTCTCTTTACCCTTTCTTCTGCCATTCCATACTCTTTGACCAAGAGCAGAACAGAATTAATTTTCTTGATGCCTCCAAACAAGTCAGATTGTCAGTCTGTCTTGAGTATTGCTTCCTATTAATAAATGCCTTTATAATGGTCTTTGACCAGCACAAGATAAACAATAGACAGCTTAGTTACAAATGCATCCAAAGATGTGAGTATAAAATAAGAATATAAACATAGCACTATAAAAGTACAAAGAGACGTAATGTGCCCTAAAATCATTAGCCATGACTAAAATATGGATTAAAATTCTAAGATAGGCCATATTTAAGTAATTTTTAAAAAGCAATGCAACAAATAATTGACAGTGCTTATTCTGTGACATTCATAATGGCATTCCTAGTTCTCATGGCAGCAGTAAGGAATTTTGCAACAGCATACACAGAGGCTGCGTTTCCATCAGCCAAAAGCATGTATAAAAGTTGTTGGCTAGATTTCCCAGGCGAGTTGGTCAGCAGTGGATGTATGAGCGAGATTCGCAGATCTTTATATAGAAGGTACAACGCAGTAAAGAGTGTTCCGAAGTCTCAATCTCGTCCAGACCACGGGGACAAATCCGTTCATAATAGGGGATTTTTTTGTAACATCCCTCTACAATAGCAAAGGGTAGGGGTGCTTCCTAATATTTTTAGCACTAGGATCCATTCTTCAAATTACAATCTATCATGACCCTTATAGCATTACTGACAAAAATGTTATAGAAATAAATGTTTATTAATAATAGTGAACAGTTATTGGGGTCTACACTCTTACGGAAGCAGTTAGAGACCCTATAGCAGTGGTACTCGAAGTGTGGCTCATGACCTCATGGGGGTTCATGAGAGGTTGGGATTTTTTTAAGTATTTCAGAAACTTCACAGCTCACCAAAAATTGGCTCATGATCCACCTCACAGTTGGGAAACTTGTCTAGAGTCTCCAAAAGCTTCCCTGCAAGCTTAGTTGCTGATGTTTGAGCCTGGGACCTTCTCAGTGTATGTGGTTTGCAAGTGAGCTGTATCCCTCAGAGCAAGCTGCCTTGCTCCATCCAGCACAGTAACGATGGCTTCTTTGCCTTTCAGTTAGAATTTCTGAGGATTAAATCTGGGAACTTCTACAAGCCATTCATGGGCTCTGCCACTGAGCCATGGATATGGCACATTGGCACTTTCTCTTGCTCCTTGCAGTAGCTGAACTGAACCATCAAAGTGTAAATCCGCAGTACAGGTGGCACTTCTGAGTTGGTGGCCTCCTTCTATGAGACCGGGAGCCAAGATTGAAACTGAAGTGCTTTCTATTAGGATGTCCTTATTCAGTTTTCAGAAAGCTTGGAAACATTTGTTACTTCAAGGGATGATCTATTCTCTGGCTTTTCTGCTTGTTTTTTTCTTTGAGTCTTCATATCAATACCTTTTAGTATCTTGATTTTGTTAACCATTTTGAATTATTGGAAAGTTTCTCAATCCCTAGAAATATTTTTAATGAATAGGTTTTAGCAGTAGACCTAATGGTCTTCAATTGTCATTTTTTTACAATTTCCTTCTTCAATTCAATGGTTATTTTCTTCAAAACCTTGGGAGCCATGCTCAACACCAAAAAAGCTTTACATCAAGTGTGCGCAGGTCACAAAAAAGTAAGTTTGTTCAGGCCTAGAGGAAGCCATGACCATGACAGAGGACTGTTGGAAGCCAACCTAGAGGCCTAGAGCAGTTTTTCAGTGGAGGCAGAGTCTGCAAATGAAGGCAAAATTTTGACGAACTTCCTGTTCGTGAACGGAATTGTTTGTGAACAGAAGCGTTTGTGAACTGAGGTACCATCATAGTCTTAAAGAATTAGGCTCATATGGACCTCGGATGTGTTATGGATGGTAGTGCATAACTGGTGATGGAAAAGCAGAGGAACTGCACCCGTGAATCACAACCAGATGGGAAGTTTATTTACTTAACAGTTTTTATATACTGTTGTGGACGCAGAGTGGTTTACGTAGGCAGGCTGTCCATAATCACCCCTTTTCAAGTCAGAAATTCCTATGATCCTCTATTTTCCAGATGTTTTCCTTCATGGTGCAGTTGTCACGCGGCTGCACATCTGTTGTGCTTTTGAATCTTCCGCAGGCAGTTGCAGAACAGTTTCTTGCTAGCTTCTGGTCACCCATTTATATAAAGTGAAACTCAAGTTGATCCTGCTTAGCTTTTTCAGGCAAGGCAACTGTTCAACCTCCAGTCCATACCACCTGTCTTGTGCAAGACAGTGACATGGGTGAGAGCTACATGGGAGCATTCAGCCCAGTGAGGTTTGCTCAACAGATGTTCAAGTCTTAAAGTGGCCAAAGGTGAAAAGAATAACTTCTTGGCTAAGCTGTTGGAAACCTTTATCAGTATTTGTCACAATATAAAGGCCTGATTGGGCTGAACAAGTCTCCTGCATTTGTGTCCCAAAAGTATACTGTAAGGCTCTTTTATTCCATCTCAAGGGGAAAAAGGCTGGCTCACAGACATGGCAGCTATTTTCTCAGTAATATGGGTTAAAATGATCAACTCTCCAGTCAGGCATGGAAATAACTTTGGGGAATAACTTTAAAAAAGCTACATGTCTACATTTGTCCATTTTCTGTGGAATATCAAGGATCTCACAGATACTTTGGAGCACAAGTGGATTGGCAGTCTCAAGTTGCCCTTAACATATCAGCAGATAAAGTAAGTGTCCATAATACTTCAGTTTTGTCACTCACTAAAAACCTTTTTATTTCAGTTGGCCATTTCCACTCAATTTAGATGTTGGTTAATGTTTATTTGCTGCTGTTTGATCTGTTCTTTCCCAAACTTTCTTGGGGTAGGGAGTTATTTTGTGTCATCTGCCTTGGGCTCCCCTCAAAAGGTAAAAAAGGGATAGAAATTTTCAAGTGCAATGTACAGCAATTCAGGCATGCTCCAATATCCGTGAGGGTTCAGTTCTGGGACCTCCCTGTAGATATCTGAATCTACAGATAAGGGGAGACCCTCCACCCTATCTACAGATAAGGGGAGACCCTCCAGAGGCAAGACTTTCCTTGGTCTCAGAATGCCTTGTAATGCAATGAAAAGTCACATCAACTTTTATTGCAAAAGTAACTCTTGCAAAGTTAACTTTTTTTAACTTTACAGTCATTCAGAGCCCTGCAGAGGTCATACGTGGACATGTAAGCTGGGGTCACGTGGGGGGCTGCAGACTTAATCCATGAGTAAATGAAACCATGAAGACAGCCCCACATACACACACACCTTACACTGAATAACTTGTGCTTCCCTGTGTTTCTGGCTTGGTCTGAATATTTTCACTGTACAAGGAGGCGTGTGGCTAATACTTCATAGTTCCCATATGATTCTACATTCCTGTATTATAGTTCTCATGTATATCATAAATAAGCTCAGTAAAATTCATTCATTTAAGTTCCATCCGTTATGTATTTTGTGTAAATTACCGTATGTAATTTTAAATATGAATTAATTATCTGACAGGGTCAGAGAAATGATGTGGTCCTCATGCCAAAATATTTTCCCACCCCTACAGTATATGAAGAGAAGCCTCTCATTCAGTTTTGGACTGAATCTTCTGAGCATGTTCCACAGGGTACGAACATGTGTAGCGTGCCTAGGTGGTGCTGGTCCATGTGGTGCTGCACTTTTGAGAAGCTTGGAAAACCAACCAAGTCTCAGAGAAGTTTTTTTCTGATTTTGTTCGCATATTGTACTGGACTTTGACCTGATAACTTTCTGTAGCTTTTTTTGGCCTATTTTAAGCCATTCTGGTATGCAAAAGGAGGTGGGAATCTAATGACTAATTTTTTTTGTTTGTGTGTTGTTATACTTTTGAGAATCTTGGGAAATGAATGATTGTATGTTTGTTTGTATTTGTGTGTGTGTGAGTGAAATATGTTTAGTAATGGCTTTCACTCATACCACTTTCTGTAGCCATACATGTGAGAATAAATTTTCATGCATTTACATAAATGAATACATTAGAGATGGAACTTGAATTGAATGAATTTTACTGAGCTTATTTCAGAATTTTACTGACTTTATTTTTCTGAGCTTACACAAAAGAACAACATAAGAACGATAATGCAAGCATGTAGAATCACATGAGAACGATGAACTGTTTGCCATGACGCTTGTGGCGTGCAGACCAAACCAGAAACACATGGAAACATGTATAAGTTCAGAGGCAATGGAGGAAGTGTTAAATTAATGGCCGTTAACAGTGTAACTCCAATCTTTGACAGGCAAGAGGGTCATTGGCGATTAAGGGCTGAAATTGAGGTTCCTGAAGGCTACAAATGGCCCCCAGGCCTGGGGATAGCCCATCTCTGCTGTGGTACATGCATGCCTCCATGCCTCCTTGGCAAGACCCCTCCATCCATCCTGCAGCAAGCCTGTAATCTTCCAGAGACAAGGGGAGCTCTGTTCCCCATACCTCTGGAGAGTATTCTGACAAGGTCCCTTCTAACATTTTACATGATAAATAAAAATGCTAAATTAAGGAGCAATGATACTGGCATTCAAACTGTGGACTGAGCCAAATAATTTTTCCTATTTCTCTCCTTATGATAGTAAATATTTGCATTTGTGGACTACAATGTATGAGATAGTGAGTGTTCCTCTTTTATTTAGCAGGGGGAGAGTAACTGGCCCTACACACCCCCAGCAATGTCTGTTCTAGTGGCTTCTGCTGATGTTCTTTTGTATTTTAGATTGTGAGCCCTTTTGGGACAGGGACCCATTCGCAATTAATTAGCTATTAATTTTTTTCATTTTCTTGTAAACCACTTTGTGAACTTATTAGTTGAAAAGCAGTATATAAATACTGCAGATAGATAGAATTCTCTTTAAAAATCTAAAATGGCAAATTTCTGTTTTTGTCTTTAATTTAGAAAATCCCTTTTTGATGGCCTTAAAATATACTTTTTAGTACGTACACAACTGATCAAATTAACAACCAGCATTTTTTTACATGACATAATGTTTCCTACACGTTGTATTTTCAACAGTCTCTCTTGTCAGTAGGTGTGGATGCGTATAACTGTGTGGCCTATTTATGCAGACTTGCCTTTACTTATTGTGGTCTTGGGTAATTGAACCCAGAAAGCTTTTTAAAAGAGGGGTTTGTTATGTGTTTTTCACAAAAGTGCCTTTTATGCTTTTGTTTTGTGTGGCAGACATCTGTGTGTTTGGAAGTTTGGGGGAGCTGCAAACTGCCTTAATTTGACTATTTAAAACAAGTTGAATTCAATTTAGAGGCTTTGGGAGATGGCAGCAGCAAGTAATGGCTCTCCTAATGGCATAATTAGTGCAACTGGTGGCATTAGTGAAGTTTTGGCTGGGAGGGGGTGTCCTTTTGCTAAAACACCGCCACTTTAATGGAGCTCAAAGGGCAACCAAGTCCAAGGATCATGTCAGTTATTTAAATTTGTTTCAGTAATATACTTAATTAACTTGGGAGAAACTGGGAAGTGTTAAGATTGCAGCTTAGATATACAGAGCCAGGCAGTTCTTTTGCTTGTCCTTTGTATGTTTTTGCAAAGAGTGTGTTTTGCACTGATCAAGTATGACTTCTGCTGAAAAGCAGCATACAGATTTTTTATATAGATATATAAAAGCAGCATACATACATATAAAGCAGCATATATAAAAGATTTTTTGAATTATTTTCTGTAATAAGTAGCCACCTTGAGAGTCTTTCCCTTTAGGAAGAAAAGAGGATATAAATTAAATAAATAATAATGTATCTATTTTTAGGGCCATACAAAGGTATTTTCTAACCCATGTGGCTTGTGCCCTTGTGTCTTCACAAAACATTCCCATATTTCTACAGGTGTTTGTTCTTTGAGCCCTATGTGGTTATGAAAACTGCGAATATGGGGGAATGCTATATAAATAGCACTCCCTGCCAGTTACCATTTACTTTTGAAGTACAGTTATTTCTTCCTGAGAAACATTCTTGATTCACCGAAGAACACAACATGCAGGTAATCAACCTACATGGAAGAGGGAGACTAACCAAACATTGATAGGAAGCAGGAACTGTCTTGTTTCCTGTTAATGTTGGTTAGTCTTCTCTGTACAGCATTGCAGGCTGATTATTTTCATATTCTTCAGTGAAGCAGAATGTTCTTCTGTTAAGCAAGAAACACCTGTATTTCAAGTTCTACCTCAGAGGAATAAAGGTTCTGTAATAGGTGCAGGAGGGGGCCCAGATATGCCGATATCAGATCCATGGATACAGGAAGATGTCTTTATTCTGGAAGATGCTGGGAAGCAGTTTTAAATCATTCCCACCTCGCACAAATTCATGAGCCACCCATAATTTTATAAGATCAAGACTATAAGACTAAAGACACAATCCAGAGTAACTACGGGACCTCTTGCTCTGACACAAAATTTTTTTACTCTGGTTTGCAATACGAATTTTCCATAGGTTAACACTTGATAGCGCTGTAGCTGCGTCGACGCATGTAGACTTTGCATTAACGGATCTCTTCACATAATTGCTGTGGGTTTAGGGGTAAGGTTGCAATCCTAACCATGTCTACTCAGAAGTAAGCCATATTGTTCTCAATGGATCTTACTCCCACGAAAGTGTGTTTAGGATTGCAGCCATCTCCTACAATCCAGAGTAACTACGGGAGCACGTAAGAGACATTATGTGTACCTGTAGTTACTGCACCACCTAGTGAAAACCTATGGGACATTCATATTGCAATCCAGAGCAAATTGTTCTTACACCAGAGTCCTTGGAGTAAGGACTCCCTGTAGTTACTCTGGATTGCGCCCTAAGTTAGTCTATATAAGTAAGTCTATAAGACCAAGATTATGTGTTATTGTGTTAATACACGTTGACATGTTAGTGTGTTTCCAGGGTATTTTTTTAAAAAAATAAAGCCCCAAATAATCAGTCCTCACTAGCCCTCTCAAGTTCTTAAATTGACCTTCTAAGGACTCCTAAAGGCCTTAGAACAACTTCCAGAGGGTCCATGTTGGGTTCGGGACTTTTGGATAGTGAAATCCATGGATCCCAAATCCCCGGATATAGCAGGCCCACTATATTGTAATCTTCCTCGAAATGTGTTCCGTTAACACTCTCAACAGTATTAGGCAATTACAATTCCTAAATGTCATGTTCTTAAAGTTACATCTATGTTAAGTTTTAGATCTAATAGGAAAACTAGTGAAAAGCGTACCTGCGTTGCGGGAGTAAAATTCCCCCATGTGCGCCCCTTCCCCCCATGTGCGCCCCTTCCCCCCATGTGTGCCACTTTCCACATGCGCAGCATCTTCCACTGTGCAACCTATTTCTCCTAACAGCATCCCCCCAGTGTACCAGGCACTGAGCACCAATTGGCTTATTCAGTCTCCCATGTTAAGTGCAGGACAAAAGCACGTTGACCCCTTTTCAGCCCCTTAAATGTTAAATTTCTGCACAGCGGTTCTTGGTAGGTGTTCATGTGTCAGAAGGAACTCCCTCCCAGAATTCTATGCTTCTAGGTCCAGAGGTGGAATGTTGATGAGTCATCAATTCTCCAATGCAAAATATAGGGAGGAAGACGCGTTGCGTCACTTTTCTCCCCCTTCCGGTTGGAATTTCCGAAAACCGGTTCTTAGTGCACCCCTCCATCACGGAAGGAACACCCACCCCAAATTTCACGCTTCTAGGCCCAGTGGTTTTGGCAGGGCAGTGATGAGTCAGTCAGTCAGTGAGTCAGTGACTTTTCTCTTATATATAAATAGAAGAGAAGATATACATTGTACGATCAGGTCCAACCTTGTTGTACACGGATTTTTTTTATACACAGAATTTGACTCAACACAAATGGCCACTGCAAATGAAAAGGAATGTACTGATCTCTAGAGATGGAGAAAAATGCATCCCTTTGAAATCACAGGTTAAAAAACTGTTTTGCTTACTGTTGTAGAGAGGCAGTCATGCAAACAATCGTTCCATTCTTCAGCTGAGCCAGGCAAATGCAGGGTAGGCCTTTTTATTTTAATTGCTGACTGTCTCTCTACAACACTAAGAAAAGCTGTTATAATTTTTTATTATAAATTATTATAAAAAGCAGTTTTAATTTTTTAAGGTTAATTTTTTGACAGGGAGTCCCAGAATCAAGCCCTACTGATATTGAGGTACAAACTTATTACATTAGGAGGAATGGAAAAGGAAGAAACCTGGAAGTGGGTCTTTATTTTTTTCCTTTGTATTTTTATCCAGACAAGCAGGGGAAGTGCTCTTGAACCCTAGTGGATAATGAGAGACAATCTGTTTAGAAAGCAACCTGTCAACGGTCTCCCCCCCCCCAATCAGTTTTTAAAATAAAAAGTAGGTTGGGTTAATTTGTTGTTTTGTGACTTAACCATTACTGGAAATTTTACATCTCTGGTTTAAACCAGAGTACCAGAGTAGACTTGGAGCCAAACCGGCAAGACATTAAGACACAAAATTTGTGAATGGCTCTTTAGGTTTATTGTAAGAACTGTGCTAAGGGACTGATCAAGTAGTGTCATCTCCAGGGCATCCATAAAGGTAAAACTGTTAAACATGTACGTGTTCTCTGTAATTCTAGTATAGATTGTGTCTCTGCATGACAGGAATTTTAAAAGTTAAAAAAACCTCAAGCCACAATTTTGTGTGTAGCCTCAGAGTAAATAACTTTCTAAGGAGTGTGAAGAACTTGCTTCTGTTGCCTGGGGGTCTGGTGAAGACCAGACCTTTTCAGAAGCATCTGGTTGGTCTAGTGTAGGTGCATTTGTCTTGAGGAAGTGGTGGTTGAAGGGGTTCTTGATGATTGCTTACCACTTATTTATATTTTTGTATCTGAAGATGTCCTTCCTCACTGAAGAATTGCAGTCCTCGTTGGGCTTCTGTGTTTAACTAATTGATTGAATATGAAGGTGTTCCAAATTGACTCTGCCAAAAGATTTTGAATAATATATTCTACAAGCCTTGACTTTAGCCACTCTCCAAGCTGCCATTGGAGCAGAAAGACTTAAAAAAACTGTAAACATTCCATCTTGAATGTAGCCAGTTCTTGAAAGACAGAACCTTGTAAAAATCCCTTCTGGGATTTAGAACAGCCTGACTATGTAAACCGCCTTGAATAAAATCATTGAAGCAATCCAATAACCAGAAAGGCAGTATAAAAATACCTGTGTATGTATTGACTGTCCTTTTTTATTTGTGCTACATCTATGTTCATACTAAATTTGTATAAATATTGTAACAGTTATATACACTTGTGTGTATGAATTAATCCCTGCCAGTCAACTTTGCAAATTACCGGTGTTGTACTCCTGCTAAAGAACAGACAAATTTGAGCTTGCTGGACCATGATAGATGGATCAAGTTGCAGAAGACAACTGATATTGTATGTTCAGAGGTCTTTATAATCAGGCTGGGCGTTGATTAGAATGTGAATCTAAGCAGAGCAAATTCAGGCACAGCCTGAATTTTTCGTTCATGTTTTTGTGGAAGGTGCCACAAGCCACGTCATGACACCTAGTGAGTAGGCAGCTCCAGCAGAGTGGTCTGCTCCACGCCACTTCATCCAGCCTGACTGGTCTGCAAAACCAAGATGTTCATCAGATGGTAGGGGGAAGTTAGATGGCAGGAGGCAGTCAGAGACTGGAGGAAGTGTTTTAGGGGAAAGGGGGGCAGGATGAGGGACAGAGCAGGTTTAGGAGAGGGCAGGTTTGGTGAAGACCTCCTCAACGGTATTGTAACTCCCATCCTGTGCCACATGGGGTTATGCTTTGCCACTCAGACGTCTGCCAGATAAATACAGTGATGCCTCACGTAACAAATTTCTGGAGGCATGTTTGTTACGTGAAACGTTCTTTATGTGAAGCGGATTTTCCCATAGGAAATAATGGAAACTCAGACGATTGGTTCCACAACCCCAAAAATATTCATATAAAAATATTAACTGGATGTAAAAATGATGACAGAACACTGGGATTGAATTCAAAACATGCATTCAATGTGCATGATCTTATGAAGTCTACTTAGGCTGCAGTCCTAAAGACACTTTCCTGGGAGTAAGACCCATTGAACACAATGGGGCTTACTTCTGGGTAGACATGGTTAGGAGGCTGCAATCCAAGACACCTTCAAAGTGTCTTCCCACTTTCTCTTTCTCTCCATCCTGAGCCTCTCTCTCCTGCTCCTTTCTGGCTAGCCCTGAGCTGCTTCCCTCTTCTCCACTGCTCTTCTCTCCCTCTGCCCAGCGGACATCTGGCCACAGGAAGAACAGCATAGAAGTGTTGCTTTCGCTTTGGGCAGGTGTGCTAGTCAGCCCTGACGCTTTTTAAACAGGCTGCTGGCCAGCGCGTCTGCCCCAATTGCCAACAATGTGTTCTTTACGTGAAGCACAGTTTGTTACGTGAAGCAGTCCTAGAGAAATTTTTGTTTGTTACGTGAAACATACTTTACGTGAGGCGCCACTGTAGTTGGAGATCTGATTAGCTTCATAGGGCAGATTGGGGCATTACTTGGCTAACGGTGGGAAATATTCCTTATCACCTAGGAGACCTTCAGCCTGCTCCTAAGATGCACATGATACATTGAGTATAGCGTAGGATTGGAGTCCTGAGTTTTAACTAAAGAGGTGGAGAAGAAGATTTGAATTTTTGCAGATGTCATAAATGATTCAAAAATATTTGCTTTGGTAATCAGGCTGACTTTGGGGAGCAGAAAAGTGGGCAGTATCCAAGATCATGTTAATGTTTTGTGCTTGGTTGAATTAGGATTAAAATATAGATGGGGCCTCATTATTAGTGGGGGATCCATTCTCAAACTCCCCTGCTGTGCTCCAGTTCCCTCCAGAAGGCTTTCAACAATAGCTTGGAGGGGTGAAAAAGTGACATTTTCACCATATTAGCCATTCTGAGGCCAGGGAAGTCTCAGAATGCATGCAGTACTTTCTTAACTACCTGCATGAGGAAGTTTAGCACTTGGCTCCTGTGATGGTTAGTGGGCTGATCATTTGCCTGACCTCCCAACACACTTTTAATGAAAGCATCAGTTAACTTCCTATTGAATTTTGGCCAAGTTCATATAATCATAGAGCTGGGACATCTGCTCCAACCTCCTGCCTGTAGCAGGAAATCCACCAAGATTCAGCATTTGCCTGTGGAGCTTCTTCTTGAAGATCTCCATTGTGGGAGAATCCACCTAATCTGTTGCAGTGCCAAACTGCCCTTATGTCATTTTTTTCTCTAGTGTCCAACCAGAATCTCCTCTAGTGGGTACGTTACTCATTGGTTTTTAGATTTTTCATGTTTTCCCCTGTGGTTAAGAGTGTTTAAGCATGGGTTAGAAGCTTGAATTTTGCATTTGTTAAATTTGTCTTTTAGATTTTTTTTAAAGGAGTTTAGATAAATTCATGAAGGCAAAAGAAGGTTTTGAAAAAGACATTGGTGATGATAGATAAATGGAACATCCATGTTGTGAGTCACTGTGGAACTGGGACCAGGGAAACCAGTGTTTAAACTCTGTGCTCAGCCATGGTGCTCCTTCTGTAACTTTTGGTAACTTCTGTGGATTTCCCAGGAATATTGTGAGGCTGTGGCTGCAATCCTAAAGACACTTTCCTGGGCGTAAGACCCACTGAACACAATGGGGCTTACTTTTGAGTAGACCTGGTTAGGATTGTGTTCTAAAATGGCTATGGAGTCTCTGGGATGAATTCTGAAGCGTGCAGAGGTCAAATGCAACTTCTGTGTTTCTCAGCACATCCTGGGCATTCCTCCATGACTGAACAATACTTGGGTCACATAGGGAGGTTCTACAAGGCCCATACTAAGTCCATACTAAGGCATATTCTCTCTCTAAATTAAAAAAAATGTGCATGGTATGAAAACACAGCACAATATTTTTTGTTTAAATGTTCACAGATCAAACCGGGATTGCCAAATCGACCAGCATCATCGCAACCAATGCCAATACTGCCGTCTGAAGAAGTGTTTCCGTGTCGGCATGAGAAAAGAAGGTAAGGTGATGGCTGTATGTTGAGAAAGGATGGCCTTCCATCAGGAAGGACAACAACTCAAAATATCTTCCTCTTTGCTCTGCTAAGACTATAAAAGCAGGCCTCCGTCAGTCTTGGAAGACTATGGTATCGTGCTCGGTGCTGCATACACTGCATGTGAAGCACGAAAGCCTGGGTTGGATTGTTATGGAGGATAGGCTGTTACCCAAGCAGCAAATCCCCCTGCTCCATGCCACTGAATTAGTCCAGTGGAAAGGCAGAGCCGATACAATTGGATCCAGCTGGCGTCGCAGAGCTGGGCTAAGGACAGGAGCTCACCCTGTCTTGTGGGGCCAACCCGGGTCTCGAACCCTGGCCTGCTGGTTAACAGGCACAGTGTCTTAGCCACTTGCGCCTCGTGTGTTTAACCCTGTAGGAAAAAGGAGCCCTGACCTTGTCATAATCAAATAACATCAAATTGTCTGATAAATTCTGCTTTGACTTTTTATAAGATTATGTCTTTTGTAATTTTTTGTTTGAAGTCATGCAGTTGTAAGATGAGTAGTAGAGTACCCTGGAAACATCCCACTAGATTTCTGAGGCCAGACTACCTATTACAATGAACACATAACATGGCCAGTGTGTTAGGGTTTTTATAAAATAGCATTGAGAGGATCACCTGTTTCATTTCCATCCCCTCCAATAGTTGCTTGGAGGAAGGCAAGAGAGAACTCGTGCCATGACATGCAAGTTGGAGTGTGGCCAGGCAGTACCAAAGCAATGCCATGTGGTGAGGAGTTCAGGATTTCATCTTATTGTCTGAGCACCTTGTTGGGTATCATTGACTGGACTATGCTTATAGAGGTATTTTCTGCTTCTTAAAAAACAGCCACTACAAAGAACTGAGGCAATTATAAAAGCATCCCAAAAGGCTTTAATTTGTTTTAAGTTTGCTCATTTGTTCCAGGTAACAAAAAATGTTATGTGCCCTGGGAATAATACTTGAGGTATTCTGGGCAAGGACAACTCCCCCCCCCCCCCCCAAAAAAAAAAAAAAAAAAAAAACAGGGGAAGGAATTTCGGCTTAGCACTTACGGAGCAATTATTGTAGTTCTAATTTATATGTAAAGCCAAAACTGACTACCTTAAAAACTATACAGTGCATGTAAAATAAAGAGGAATGTTTAATTATTCCTTTTTGTATATTCCTCTTTGTATAACTCCTTGCACAGGAACCCACCTTTGAAAGTTCCACTTTACCAGACACTCAAGGCTCTGTAGGTATGTGCTTCCCCCAAGTAAATGCTTCTAGTCATCCCTTCAAGATCACTACATAATGGTCTCCTATGCAAGAACTCACAGACACATGAAGACAGCTATCATATCTTCCTTTGGTTTTCTCCAGACTAAACACATAAGGCTCTTTCACTCTTCCTCAGAGGACTTTGTCCTTGATAAATCTGAATCATCATCTGCATCATAGAACAACCATCTCCAGAATTATTGAAATGGTTCTGGTTGGGAGTAAAACTATTGGAAATTTTCACGGATTACAGTAGGGATGCAAACCTTTTGTGTCATCCAGGAAGGATGACTTCTACTTCCATATTTAAGGAAAGACCAGCTGGATTAACAATAGGGATTGCCATTACCTTCATAAAATGTAACAGTGAGTCCTTAGAATCTGTGGTGGGTGGGCACAGTGTTGTGACAGCTTACTGGGGGGGATGCCCAGCCTTCAGAATCCTGGCCTTTTCAGTTCCTGGCCTTCTCAAAAGGCCTCTCAGACACGACTGAAAGGCACTTCCATTTTGCTGGCAAACCAGGAGGCTTTTTTGCAGTACAGAGAGGCTATTATACTGCCTCCCCACTCCTCAGAACACCTCTCAGATGTGACCAGAAGCCACTTTCAGTTGCACTCCAGAGGCTCTCTAGGCCCTCCTGCAGTGGGCTCTGTATCTGTGGATGCTAAGCTGGCAGATAAGGAGGGCCCATTCTATTTAGCGGATTGAAGAAAACTGGTGAAGCCTGTTAGATTGAGGACAAGGAGCTTGTGGTTCTCTTAAGGTTGGTTGCAAACATGCTTGAGTAGTGGCAGGATCCTCATTGTGAGACCTGACAGGTGTGGAATCAAAGTCCTGTTCCCAGAAATATTGTCTTAAAAACCCTAGGGCCTGACAATGAAATGGAAGAAACCTGTAAAACAGGTAGTGTGTGTTTGAAAAACTCAGTGGTTAGAGAGAGAGATGTGCCTGCAAGGCTTGGAGATCACATGATCCAGTCACAGTAAAGGTCACTGCTGAAAAATAAGACCAAGTCGGGGAAAGGTTAGAATTGCTTCCTTTGTTCGCTCTAAACCTTTTAAAAAAAAGGAACAGCATCTGATAAGATACTGGAATAGATGGGCCTTTTGTCACCAGCAGGAAAGCTCATTTTTTCCTTTTAAAAAAAATATCAGCCAAAGTGCTCTTGAGTCTCCCTCCCACCTCTGATAGTCCCATGTAGACTGCATCATGGCTAGACCTCTCTTCCTCTATAAGTTTGTCTTTAAGTTTTCAAGAAGTAGGAGTCTTGACGTTCATTAGAGCAAATGTGCCCAGCCTAGAATTTTTCCAACAGTGGCCAGCCTGGCCAAACTTCCAGAAAGCCTACAAGAAAGGTGTGAAGGCAGTGCTCATCTCCAAGTAGATTGTCTCTGAATATGGAGGTTCTGTCATCCAGTAACTATTGAGAAACCACATTCTCAGGGAACTTGTTTAATCCTTCCTAAATGTCCTCCAAGTGCCTGGGCCTCTTTATGCAATGTGGTTGTGAATCCCTTGGAGAGTGTCTCAAGGATGTAAATCCCTCTTCCTTGCCACACTTACTGACGTCCTTTAACAGTTTGGGAGCAAAGGGCAAGCCCATTCCATTTGGGGGGGGGGGAATAGTCAGATATATGAGATTCTTTGTGTCTCCCTATTTTTCTCTATTATGTTACTAAACTTGTAAACCCCTTGAGGGAGAGGCCCCATTCTCCTTTGTCTAGAGGACTTAAAAGATGGACTGTGGAAGTGCATAGAGGAAATACCTATCATAGGGCCCTGAAACATGAGCTACTATGGACCTTGAGCTGGTTGTTGGGGTGAAAAAGCTCTCCCCTAAGTGTCTCAATTTAGCGCTAATTTTCAAAAATGAAGTTTTTGAGAGAGAGTCCATGCCCCAAAGTGCTCTAGTCCAGGGATTCACATTGTCCTTGACTGGGTGGCCCTGCCTTTTTGAAGGTCAAGCACAGCAGCCAAAGACACCATGCCCACCCTGAGAGTGGCAGGGTGTTGGGAGTAGTGCCTGTTCCATTGGCGTGATTTCAATTAAATCAGAAGTGGCTGCTATAGTGGCAGCAAAGAAGGTGGCACATCCAGACATGGGCAGGAGGTGGATGGAGGCAAACAGGGTCTGGTTAGTAATGCTCCACTGTGAGTAAAGAAGCTTAAAACCCCATTGCCAACCCACTGCCATAAGAGACCTTGAAGTGTGCTGGGGAGGTATGAGCCGCTAGTGTGACTTTGAATTTTCAACCCTCCTCCCACAATTAACCCCTATTCAGTGTATATTTGGGTATTTGAATACCTAGCTTTATATTGTTATTACTCAAATCTAATACTTTCCCAGCCAAATTCAGTGTCCAAAATCAGGGTGCAAAATCTTCTACATTAGATTGCGCATTAGGGTTAGGGTGCGCATTAGGTTAGATTCGGGTGTGCATTAGATTCAGTGACACATTAGATTTGAATGAATACAGTAAATTTCACTAAAAATGGGGTACTGTTATATATATATATATATATAATATTTAATTCCATATACACACACATACACTAACTATATATATATATAGATATAGATATATATAGTTAGTGTGTGTATATGGAATTAAATATAATTAAATATATATTTACTTAATAAATAATTATATTATAAATAAATATAATTATATATATGGAATTAAATATACTTAAAAATGGAAGTTCCTTATATTATTCAATGGGGTTTTTGCATGCTCCTCTTAGGAAAAAGTAAGGAATTCTTTGCAATGTCAGATCTACAAAAGTTGAGATCCAACCTTTTGTTCATGTTTGTTTTCTTTTCCAGCTGTCCAAAGAGGCCGGATTCCTCCTACCCACTCCAGTGCCAGCCCAAATACCATGCCCAGTGGGGAATACTACAATGGGCAGCCTGTGTCAGAACTGATTTCCCAGCTGCTGCGGGCTGAGCCATACCCCACTGCCCGTTTCAGCTCCCAGTACGCCCAGCAGGGTAGTGTGATGGGCATTGATAACATTTGTGAGCTTGCAGCCCGGCTGCTCTTCAGCACAGTGGAATGGGCCCGGAATATTCCTTTCTTTCCTGACCTGCCTGTTTCAGATCAGGTTGCCTTGCTGCGTCTGAGCTGGAGTGAGCTCTTCGTCCTTAATGCTGCACAGTCAGCATTGCCCCTCCACATGGCTCCTCTGCTGGCAGCTGCTGGCTTCCATGCTTCCCCCATGTCTGCTGATCGTGTCGTGTCCTTCATGGATCAGATCCGTATATTTCAGGATCAGGTGGAGAAGCTCAATCGGCTGCAAGTAGACTCAGCAGAATACAGCTGCCTGAAAGCCATAGCACTCTTCACTCCAGGTGAGTTGGCCCCTGTGGAGTCTGTATTTGCTAATGTATGTCAAAGAGCTTCCTCATGTTTACACAAGTTGTTGTGTGGCCATGCCCACATTACCACTTCTTATTTTTGTACACCCCAAGTAGAGATCATATGTGCTAATGACCTCTGATAGTGAGCCAAGATACACCTTTGCCTGTTTTCTTTCACCAGATTTGTCCTCTGTTGTTCAAAATTACTGATCTGCTGTAATTCTTCATTCTTTTATGTCTATAACTTGCATGTTTTCAGAAAGACAATCTTAAAAACAAATGGCTAAAGCAGTGGTTCCCAAACTGGTGGTCTGCAACCCACTAGTCAGGTATTCACTTTTTCCTACCTCTTTAGGGGGCTGGAAGGGGAAGGCAGCAATATGATTCCCAGTGTTGTTCTGTTGCCTGGGTGGAAGGGTTTTTCACTTACTAGCTTCCAGCATTTATGTTGAACTGGACAGCACCAAGATAGATTTGCTCTTGTTTTGTGACCCCAATGTACACCACAGTCTTCCTTTCGCACCTACCTTTTTCAGGGTCTGGGCTGCACCTCCAAACTTGGAAGAATAGGAAAAAACCAGGCACTTCAGCTTTTGCCATGAAAACCTGAAGTGCCTCCCTTTTTATAAGTTTGGAAGTGCAGGGCTCTAAAGGAGGCTCTCCAGACCGTCTAAGACTGCCACTGAAGGCTGGTAAGTGGGGGAAAAACTCTCCTATTCCTGGCAGCAGGACAATCCCCCATGTTGCTGCCATAGCCCTGTGCCCATGGAGCACATTTACCATGCCCTCAACTCCTTTGTAGAACTCCTACTCTAAAGAGTATAAAGGCATTATAGTGAAAAACGTATTTAAAAAAAATTATCCAGATTGGAATACTTTACTAAACTCAGTGGGTATATTCCAGCTGGAATAAAAATAAAACACAAACCTAAAAGAATGCATTTTTAAATAAAAAATATTTCTTTCCAGGGAAGTGATAAATACTGTTGTATAAACCACTCCTATGAGCTCCATCTGAAGATTAACAGACAGGTTGGAGCAGTTGATGCTGTTGAATGTCTAAACTGATCTAGTGTAAGGTTTGATCTAGAAAACTTTCAAGTTTCTTTGGTGGACAGAATTGCAGGTTCTCCCATCTTGACTACTTTGAACATATGGGATTAGCTGGTAGTAGCAGAAGGATGAGCTTGATAGACACATCTGGAATAAAAGAAAGCTACTGTAGAAGATATTCTGCTCTCCTTTGACAACTGAAATTCTCGTTTTAAATGAAAATATTTATGCTCTCTTATTGTCTGTTCCTTCCCTAGTGTCTTATTATGTTCATGCTTGGACTGCCATCTTGTGGTCAGATGAGTTGTATGCATGCTGGTAGTTTTTTGTTACTTTAAAAATATTTTTCTCATCAACATTTAAATTCACAGAGACACAATCTTAAGAAACCTTATAGTATGCAGCATGCCTCAAGAAAATGTATGGTAACTTATGGTGGCAATTTTCAACCAGGTGTCCCACAGTTCTCCTGGGTCCACCATCCTGGATCTCACACCACCATTCTGGATCTCACACAATCCCAGATGGCATCACATGGGAGAGCCAGGAAGATAGGTGGTGCCATCTTGGGTCACATGAGATCTTACACAGTTCTCTCATGATCCAAGCACCAGGAGAGCTAAGAAGAGGCCACTGGCAGCCATTGCCATAGACTTTTGAGTGTTACATATTTTCTATAGTATATAGAACAATAGAATTTATCTACTCATAACATAATTTATTAAAACAGGTGTGCATTTTTTTGAGACACTCTGTATGGCAAGCTGAGCAGTTTACATTAGGCTTGTTGTAGGTTCCTGTTCGATCATTTCGCTCTGTCAACAATTCCACAGCATTGGGTCCTCCCAGATCTCTCCATGAACCACAGTAGAGTCAACCTTGGATTGAGAATGTTTTGCAAGACAAGCAAATATTTCTATGCAATCAGTGACATTCTGGTTTTTTTACTTAAACAACCATGAACTGGTCAAAGCATACAGCACAATATTTGCTATAATAGAAAACAGTGGGTGGGAGGAAAGGATCAGATAAGAATGGCAAAGAAGGGGTGGAAGTGTCCAAATTTTGGATGATGTGGATGATTCCAAAAAAGTCACAAATTCTACTCTTTAATAAGATTAAATGCTAGTGGCTACCTTTAAAAAAAAAATCAGATCACAGCTCTTCTTTTACTTTCCTGTTCCTTTTTCAGATGCCTGTGGCCTCTCGGATCCTGCCCATGTGGAGAGTCTACAGGAGAAGGCCCAGGTGGCCCTGACTGAGTATGTGCGCTCACAATACCCATCCCAACCACAGCGTTTTGGCAGACTTTTGCTCCGACTCCCAGCCCTCCGAGCTGTGCCAGCGTCCCTCATCTCTCAACTTTTCTTCATGAGATTGGTGGGCAAAACACCCATTGAGACACTGATTAGAGATATGCTTCTGTCAGGAAGCACCTTCAACTGGCCTTATGGGACAGGGCAGTGAAGAGAGCCAGAGAAGGGGTGCACATGTTCTGAACTGCTGCCCATTCTGCCAATCTTGTCGCCACTGTGCCGACAGCCTGGATGTCGATTCCGTCCCAGGACAGACTATGTGCAATTTGGGCAAAAAGATGTCCCCTCTTTCACAATGAGGGAAGTCCTGCCTCCAAGGCCAAAAAAAGACAGAGCTTGGGGTGGGTTTGACTTGATGGTTATTTTTTTCCTTACTTTTCCATTGCCAGGATGGACTAGTAGAAAGAAACATAATGTTCTGTTTGTTTTTGGGCTTTTAATTATGTTCTTCATACAGTCTTTCAAATGGATACTGAATGCCCCTGTTGGTTTACAGAGGATTCCCTTCTTTCCCCCCACACTTTGATTCTTCCAAAAATGAAAAATTGCATTGGCACCTTGCATGTTTTAAGGAACTGCCAGCTAGTTTCCCAGAGACGGGTCTCATTCATCAAACTGCTCAGATAAGAGTATTTGCCTAAATTATTTATCCTACTGTCTGGTTGTATCCCTCTATTTACTTCCCCTCTTTTTTTCTAATTCTCCTGTTGGTCCTATCCTAAACAAACTAGCTACTCATGAGTAAAGATGTTTGAAAATGGTGATACTTTATTCAGAAGTAAGCCTGTTGTGTTCAGTAAAACTAGGGTTGCAAACCTACCATATCTTACTCATTGGAAAAAATCACTTCCACCCGAGAGGCATTACAATTGGCAAAATAATTTTGTCATGGACCGTTGGTAGGATTAATGGATGTTTTGGTGGGAACAGAGTTAAATTTAGATTTTTTTCTTCTTCAGGGGCAAGCTCGGTTTAAACCAACACTTGCACTTCCAGCCCATGCACATGTAACTCAGCATAAAAGAATTCCTGCCCCTTGAGCAGAATATCCATTCTACTGAATGCAGAAATTCCGCAGTTTCAGTGTTTCAGTGTTTCAGTCCGCTGTTAAGGAATCTTGTGGAGCAAAAACTAGGGAAAGCCTCCCTCTCTGCTGGAGAGCTGCTGCTAAATTTTATGGTTAGGAGGAAGCTGAAATTCTGTAGCTGGAGCAACTATTTTGCATGTCAATGTTCATCCTCAGGATCTCCAGTCAAAACAATTCTCAGCAGGCTGCAAAAATCCTTCTCTGCATCAGAATTTATACAGTGGCTGCTAGTCAGGAATAGCCAGTACTGGTCTGACTCCAGTACTGGTCAGACTACTGGTCTCACTCCAGTAGAAAGTAGCTTCAGTTGTAAGTTTCCAGTAATAACAGGTTCTATAAATTCTGCCTGTCTTTATGTCCTCTCCCCACAAACCCCTTTGAATATGGAGATCCTGTTTCTTGTCCTTGTATTTGTTTTGTCTGTTATGGGAAATCCACCTCAGAATAAGTTGGCCAGTCACCTCCCTGTTTGTGAAGACGCTATGCACATGGTTAATTGCATGCAAATTAACAATGATCCTCCTGCTTTTGTGGTGGGTTTCCAGTGTATTCTGCTGGTTGGTCAGTTTGACTAAAATCTGCTGCTATTTCCTGTTCAGAATTTTTTTCCTTTTCAGTTGGCAAAGTGCTTTACAGTTGATATGTGTGTGGTTCTCTCAAGGACTTTTGCATCCTGTAAATTGCCAGTAAACCCATTTAGCAGATTAGAAAAATTAAGGGCCCATTCCTATCCAGCATTGCAACATTCACTTATCTTGAGGGGTCTCTGTGGCTGTCTCCCCCCTGACAGAATGCAACACATGCTCTGTTGGCACACAAGTCCTGGAATGTCAGATAGGATTGGGACCTGAGACTGAAATGGTGGCTTGGCTAAAGTCACCCAATGAGTTAATGGCAATGATGGGATTTGAACCCAGGTCCAAAGTACTGTTTGTAATCTATGCAAACTCCCCTCCTTCCAAATTCTGCATCAAGGAAACTCAGATTTTGCGCTTTGAATAAAATGATGATTTTTTTCCCCTTTGGTATCATACGTGCTTCATTTTAATCAAGTTGGACTACGTGCATTCTGGCGCATTATACAAGGGAAATGTGAATTGGGTCCAGGAGTTCCTAGAACACAACTGGAAGTTGTGAATTTCCCTATCTGTGGTTTCCATTGTCTCTTACTTGTAAAATATGCACAGATTCATCTACCCTGTAGCACCCTGTTCTTATGCTTCCTGGTATACAGATAGCCCAGCAACAGTTTTCTCCCCAGGAACTGATATTTGGTGACAAATTGCATTTGAATTGTAGGTTCTATGATGCTATCGTGACCATTGCTAGGCCTGAATTTCTTAATCTTTTAAAAGTTATCTGAGCTAGTGTTGTCAGCAGCACTTTGCTATTATCAGTGTGTAACATGAATGCCTTGTTCTCCTTCTTTATTCAAATATCCTCTGGCATCGAGTTTTCAGACTCCTCATTTTGAAGACTGGCACACTTTTCTCCCCACTTCCTGTTACTGCAGTTTGAGCTCATAAAAAGCAGCTTTGCTAACCTCTTCACTGTGCTCCTGAGGCTTCTTAATAAGGAAGTGAAGGCAAGGAATGAAGACAGGCTGGAGTGGTAAGTGAGAATGTATAGAATGAGCATTGAGGCAACCCTCATCTAGCACTGTCCTAGATGTTACCCCAGCTGGCCAGATGTTACAGGTTTCGAATTGAGCGTCAGTTACCCAGGAACTCAGTCTTCCAGGACTGAGTTCTGGGGACCAAAATTCCAACTAGCTCATTGACTGTGGCTTCCAATAATTTATCTGCAACTCATAATGTTTAGAAAAGTGTGGTGTTAGTAATTGGTTTGATTACTAGATTACATGCTTCCTGTTTTATTTTAAAAAAATACAGAGACACAATTTTTCAGATTGGAGAGCACTTTTGGGGAAGGTTGTACCATGACAAGATTATTGCAGTGGTATCTCTTTTAGCCACTTTGGTTGAATTGCTCTTAACTCATTTTTGGCAAACTTGAGAAACAGTTCTCTTTGCATGTGGTCAATAGTCCCTAGAAGAAAATGTCTGATTTTTTCAAACTGAAAGTCATAAACCATGATGTGGTAACAGCTGATTTAGAAATAACTTGAAGAGGGACTAAGCCAGCAGTTCTAAAAATTATCACAGTCATGGAGCCCTGTCACTGAAGCACCATTGCTCAACTGTTCTTGTGTCTCCATTTTCAATCACATTAGATCTTGAGAGTATAAGATCTTTGGAAAGTACACCAGCAGAAGGCTATTTTCATTTCCTTGACACATTCAGAAGGTTAGCAAGAAGCAGGATGGACACATGTACATTAGATTCTGTAGGGCTGCTCTTTCATTTGTTCAACAATCACCAGAAAGAGGAGCATCTCAGAGTGTATTGCACTAGCTCCTATAATGTCACAAACATGAGTGACAAGATGAGTGCCTAATTGTTGAGCCACCTATTTTGAATGGTTACTGATTTTTCTGCTTCAGGGGTACAATTCCATTTTAATTTCAAGCCAATGAGATGTTTTGTGTTCAGTTCTGGTTCACTGAAAAACAAAACCTCTGAACCATTTCTTTGGTTTGACTCAATGGGATTTAGTTTCACTCCAGGTTTGTCCATATAAGGTGGAAGTTATTTTCTTGTAGATCAATCTGCACTGCTACTAGATTGTGTATGTTGAAATATCTTGACTCATATAAAACATGGCGTCTACCAATAAAGTTGCATGGCCAAGTAGATTCAACATAGAAGTACAAGTTCAACCTTGTTATACACTGATTTTTTTATATGTTGATTTGACTCAACACACAAACGGACCCTGCAAATCACAGTTTTAAAAACTGCTATTCTACTGTTGTAGAGTGGCAGAATGCAAGCAATCATTCTTTCTTCACTCCCAAAATCAAATCCCTGCAGATATTTATTAAGAGCAAGAAACCTGGAAAGTGGGTCTTTAAGTCTTTTTTCCATTGTTTTGTTTATCCACAGGAAGGTTCCAGAACAGAACTCTGGTAGATAACAAGGGACACCTGTACTTTTTCACAACACACACAACTTATGGAACTCATGCCACCAGATGCAATTGCCATTGCAAAACAAGCATGAATGTTTTGAATTTACAGTTTTTCTGTAAATTCAAATTGTACCATCTAATCCCGCATGGTCCATTGGGCTTTTCATTGGTTATTCCATAGAAAGGTCCATTGGACCTTGGCGGTCTTAGGTGAGAAAAAAAATGGCATTCATAGGTTCAATATTTTGCTAGCTAAAATTATAATCAAAATTCATAGTTTCACAATATTTATTCATTTCACAACATTCATTATATGTACCAAACTATAGTACAGGGTTGTACAGGGTCCATTTATTGGCCTCAAGGTCCATTGGACCTTTGTGGTCTTAGGTGATTAAAAAAACCCAGGTTTCTAAGTGTTAGTGGTTTGATCTATGGTTCTACGCTTTTGCTCTGCCCTAAATTCCACACCTTTAGTGTTCTTTATTGCTGGTAAACCACTGGAAACTGTCTTGATGTGATTGCGAGTTTCTTGCATGGATATAAAAAGATTGTGTATGGATATAAAAAGATCTTTTATGGATATATAAAGTCCTGCAAATTGACAGAACACCTTACAAAAGAAATAAAAAATGCAAGCCACCAAACTAATTGTACCATCACACCAATACAGCTTTCAGGCAGCACTTGTTCCACACACATATGCACATTACTAATGTAAAGGAGGAAATGGATACAAGTGAACAGAAGGAGTTGAAAGCGGTAGCCAGTGATGTGCAAAATTTGGCAAGTTGCGCCAAGTTCTGAAATGAAAAATTGAATAATGAGCGATCTGTGCAGTGTGCTTTGAAAACAAGATCAAATAACTTGGACCAACCAAAGTTTGAAGATAAATATGTATGAGAATTAAGAATTTCTAGCTGTCTAAGGAACTTTTCACTTCTCTGGAAAGTAGGGAGCATACACCAATAATAGTGCTATTTTTGGATTTGGTTGAACAAAGAATTATCTTTGGTGTAAAAGATAATTGTGTTATAAAAGAGATTCTAGAAAGCCAAGTGAGGAAGACCACACAGTTATAATTAAAAATAATTTTACAAAAGGTTGATAAGGTGTTTTTCAATGCACCACAATTGGAACCTAGCTTTCCAAAGAACTAACAAGGCTATTTTGGCACAAAAAATAAGAATCTGTTAACAAAACCACATCAAAAGTTTGCATTTGCAACACAATGTCCTGGGTTTTTAGAGTATCTCTCCATGTGAGTGGAGGCTTAGGTTCTTGAAATCTTTCACCAGTAACCATTCCACAAGAAATTGCTTTTATTTGTACAAGTCGGCCCTCTTTATCCATAGGATTAAGATCTACTGATTTGATTTCAGGCAGGCCCTGACCAATGTCTGGATGGCCTCACCAGCCCTCCAGATGCATCTGATGCCCCCTCATGGATCTCAATTTCTGCAACTTTGGTATTCATGGGGCATATGAAAATTGATCCCCCATAGACACCAGGACACCAGTTCCCATAACTGGCAAACAAACGAATGATGGTTATTTCAGCATATGTACGAAAATGAAAGCAGCCCTCCATATTGTCTGCTTTTGGTCAAGTCCGTGAGACAGAGAAGGAAGAAACAGGAGCAGTCTTTCAGAGGGCATCTGGCCAAGTCACCCTCTGTGTTTGTCATATTCGCTCACCATCCGCTTGATGTGAAACAGCTTGTTCCGTAAAGATTTGCTTTCCATTTTCTTGCTCTGATAGTCGGGAGTCTGTCAAGTTTGAAAAACAGAAAATGCACCTATTACTAAACTGTAGCATTAATTATTACAATCTTCATTAATGGAATGCCTTCAGTAACCAGTATGTTACTTTATGTTAATATCAAAGCTCCCTATTAAGATTTGTGAAAAATCACCCTTTTTAAGCTTTGATTTTATTTCTATAGTTATGCACTTTATTGCAGACTCTAAGATCCAGCACTATTTCACATTGGATGCCGAGAACACAAGCATGAAATGATCTTCCAGAAGTCTTCATACAGGCCAGATTTCCAGGACTTTGGTCAAGCACCAGTTCAGTGTTAGTTTACATAATCCTCTTCCCCCATTCTGGGAGGAATTACTGTGTCTAAATAGCCTTTTAAGCAACTCCTACATTACAATGCAAGCTTGAGCTGCCTTCCATGAATTCCCTGTATTTTAATGTTGAAACATCTGTACTGATGCTTTTATTGTGTTTTTCCGGCACAGTTGTTGTTAAGTTGTTAAGTTCCCCCTTTTAGGAAGTCAGTCATTCAATTCCCTGATTGATTTTTGACTAGCTGATAGCAGTTCTTCCTACACTCTGAATCCCATTCAAATTTCAGGTATCCCCCTGAATATAGTATTAGTATCCCAAAGCTCCTTTAACACACAGGGATAGCCAGCCATCCAGTCAAATACTCAGCAATCAAGCCACTTTTGTTTACCACTGTTGTTGTTAAGTTGTGTCTGACTGACTATATGTGATCCCATAGACTGCAGCATGCCCAGCCACCCTATCTTCCACTAGCTTCTGAAGTTTATCCAAATTCATGAACATTGCCTTGGTGACATTATATATTGATTTATTGATTTGATATATTGATAGTGATATATTGATTTTATGGCCTGTGGGTGGCACAAGTGGTTAAGACACTGTGCCTGTTAACCAGTAGGCCAGGGTTCGAGACCCAGGTCCCCACAAGAGAGGGTGAGCTCCTGTCATTAGCCCAGCTCTGTGACGCAGCTGGAACCAATTGTATCGGCTCTGCCGTTCCACTGGACTATATCAGTAGTGTGGAGAGGGGGAATTGCTGCTTTTCAACTTCCCACTTCTCTCCCCAACCTTAATTTCGTAGCTAAGGCTGACAGAGCAGGGACCTCTGAAATCCTTCCCTATAACTCCCTTCTTTTGGGATTTCTTTGGATGCACAAAATATCACCCTGAAAGCAAGGTACACTGTATTCAATCATAAGAAGGATCTTCTGGAAACATACTCTTATTAGTTCACCATGAACATTTTTTGCTTTGTTCTTTTGTAATGCTTATTAACAGGATTTATATACTGCTTTTCAATTAAAGGTTCACAAAGTGGTTAAAAGAGAAAATGAAATAATGAATGACACAGCTTCAAAGAGCTTACAAATTGAAAAAATCCAAAAGGACACCAACAGAAGCCACTAGAAAAGATACTGCTGGGGTAAGGAGGGCCAGTTACTCAAATCTGTGAAAGCTAGATCCATGGGTACTGGAGATATACTCCACTTAGGCTAGCCTAAACCCTAGCATACATCCTCTTCTGACCTGGGGCTGTCACAAAAGTGGTGTCTATTTATTTACTTGCATTGACATACATTCAAGCTGTTAGGTTGGCAGGAGCTGGGCAAGTAACAGGAACTCAATCTGTCTTGCATACTGTGGTCTCAAAGTCCAGTGGTGGGCTTCAGGGGTTCTCATAGGTTCTATAGAACCCTTTGCTAATGAGCACCTGATTCTGAGAACTGGTTACTAATGGGACATAGAACCTGTTGTTAATTTAGGTTTTTAGGACATAGAACCTGTTGTTAATTTATTTGAATCCCACTATTGCGTAAGACACCTTTGCACCACTCCTGGGGGAGGGTTATGCCAGTACACAGACATGCGTTTGCCTCCTTCACGATCAGAATGGGAAGGCCAATGACGTTTTCCAGCCTAGGTTAGGATTGCACCCTAAATTTCCAAAGACTTTAGCTATGAACCTGGGCTCCACAAAAAATATTTCCATTTGGACCCCATAGTTTCAAAGGCCATGCCTGACAAAGGCCCTTTATTAAGTCAGCCATGGTACTAAGTACCAGTGGGGTGTTGCAAAGTAGGTACCCCTACCTCCTACTAGGATGATTACTTTGGCAGAAAGAGAGAGAGAGAGAGATCATCCAGCCTGTATCCTTTCAATCAGCCAGGAAAGGGACAGATGCAACAGATCTGCATCACTGCTTCTTGTCAGAAAAGAACATTTATATAGTCGGTGGCCCAAGGACTACAGCTGTATAAGGCCCGCAAGAGGCAGCTGTACCTAAAGAAAGCGTGAAAATCTGTTGTTGATTTTTATAGAGGCAAACTTTGCAAAAAGCCATCCAGAGATGACTTCTTATATTGCTTTGATGTGGCCTCTTTCCCAGTGCAGTAATAAAGAAAACCAATGGGAGCTGCTGAAAAAAATTGGTGCCACTTAGGAAATAAGAATATTTTATTTCCACTTTGGAAATCAGAATTTTGAGTTTGAAATTCATATGGAAAAGTCAAATGACTTGGACATTACAGCAACTTCAAGTTTGATGACTAATGACAGAGTGAAAAGCAATGCAGATTACCAGTAACTGGCACTGTAAGATAAATTACTCACGCGCTTTGAATCCTTCAGGCGGTTGTATTCTTCTGCTACCCCCTACAAAAGAGAATTTTTTTCTGACATCAGCACAAGCATTTTATGAATTTTATTTGTAATTATCCTAAGCACACTTCCTGGGAGTAAGTTCCATTGAACACAATGGGGCTTACTTTTGAGTTAGGGTTGTGCTCTTTGTTGTTAACAAAGCAGACTGGGTAAAGGGAGCAGGAAGTTTCCAGCAGACAATGGAAACATTGCAAGATTCCTTGGGGTGCTGAATTCTTAGCACTTAGGGTGCTAAGCATTCTAGATCAGTGGTTCTTAAGCATTTCATCACAGGACCCCCTTCTGAGAATGACAATCCGTTGAGATCCCCCAAAGGGTCCTGACCCCAGAACCGCTGTTCTAGGCAAATTATGGGATAAGAACCATATATACTCGTGTATAAGCCTAGTTTTTTGGACCCAAAAAACGAGTCCCAAAACCCACCTGGGCTTACACGCAGGTCAGTAAAAAAAATGGCGGGCACGACCTCCAGCGCATGCCCTCAGAGGCTCTGCAGCCTCTCCAGTTGCTGGCGCTGGCTCTCCAGGCTGCATAGGAGGCGCGCAGCAGCAAGACATGGAGCCCACTGCAGCCAAGCCTGTCCTCAGACTCAGGTACTTCTTTGTGGGACTTACTTCTGAGAAGACATGCCCAGGATTGGGCCCTGAGGCTACAAGGCCAGCCACACTTTCCTGCTGTTGCTGCATTTCCCACCCTCGGCTTATACTCAGGTCAATAAGTTTTCCCAGTATTTGTGGTAAAATTAGGTGCCTCGGCTTATACGCGGGTCGGCTTATACACAAGTATATACAGTATATGGAATTGAAAAGTTCACAGATATTAGCAGAAGCTGCAGTTCCTGCAGTGATATTAACTGAGTGATTAAATAAATAAATTTGTATCCCACCTTTCTCCTCTTAAGGGGACCCAAGAATACAGTGGCTTAGCTGGTCACCAGGGCTTGGCAGACTGATTCTTCCAAACCCTGGCTCCAGTGGCTGCCCATTCCATTCCAAGCCCAGTGCAAGATGTTGGTGTCCCACCACCATAGTAAAAAGAATAAAAACACAGGATTGAGCAACTGGGAAAGTAGAATGGGTTTGTTTTTAAGTCTCAAAAAAGCTAGTAGATCCCAATGTTTTAAAAAGTAGTCCCAATATTAAAAAGTTTAGAAACCACTGGCATACACTATCCTGGTCCAAGTGGACCAAAGAATGGACTGCATACTTGGAATATAGCAACTTCATTGTACATTAGACCTAGAGAACAATCCAAACCATGTCTACTCAAAAGTAAGCCCCATTGGGTTCAATGGGTCTTACTCCCAGGAGAGTGTCCTTAGGATTGTAGCCATAGAGATCCTTGAACTCTCCTGTGGACATGTGGCCTACCTGGTACTGCAGACTATCTTCTTGCAAGAGGTCCAGTTGTTTACTGAGTTGGTTTATTTGATCATTGATACTGTCCATTTCTGCACACAGCTGTTTATAATGCTTGAGGTCGGTGTCAAACTCTTGCTTGTATTTCTGACGGACTCCATCTGATGTGATTGGTGGGTATAAGCTGTGGGAGATAAGGCAGAAACCCCGGTTTGGGTTTTAATTTTGGTGGGAAAACTTCAGATTTCTAGTGTTGCTTTGAAACAATTCTTTTTTAAAAAAAGTTGCAAAATGTGAGATGCAAAATTTTAAAAAAGGATTGGATCAGTTACTGGGAGCATGAGATTTAGAGAAACAGGATAACAGGTTTCTGAAGAGTTCTGTCTGCTTAATAAGAATTCTTGTTTACTACTCATATTAAAGAAGTAAATTCTAATTATGTATAGAAGTAATTACTGGTATTTTAAGATAAATAAAAAATTAAGATAAATATATTAAAACTATAAGAACCGTACAGTTTCAAAAGATTAAAGAAATATTATCTCAAATTTCAGTAAATATGTCAGACATCCTTTCAGTGGTTTGAACAGATGCCTAAAAGGATAAGTGTCTGACATTATTATACGTCTAATAATTTTATTGTTTGTCATGCTACAAATACTTAATCATTTGTCATGCTACAAAGATGTCCTGCATAGGCTGCCCTGCTAGTTGTGACGGACTTACAGGGCAGTACTTACAAGGCCAAAGAGCCAGTGTTGTCCAAGACATCTCCATGGTCATATGGACTAAACATGAAAGGCACATGGAATGCTGTTACCTTCCCATCAAGTAATACCTATTTATCTACTTGCATTTGCCTACTTTGAACTGCCAGGTTGGCAGGAGCTGGGCAAGTAACAAGAGCTCACTCATGTCCTGAACCGCCGACCTGGCACTGATCCACTTCAGCCCTTCTACTACACAGTTCTCTATAATTTGTAGTACCTGCATGTGGATGAGAAATTTCTCATTTTCGTATTTGGGAACATCATATGGAGCAGAACACAAGGAGATTTTTACAAAGAAAATCCTTCAACCACCATGTCTAGTTTTCCTTCTGCCCTCCCTGTGTTGCCAGTCTCTGTCCTTGCCTCATGTCCTATACAATATGGTTTCACTTGCTCCCCTTCCTAATACACACTCACCTGCTCCAATCATCCTGATCTCGCTCATCACTGGACTCTACAGCTGTGGTGTAATCAGTCTCATACTGGGATTCCTCCAACTCGGGATTCCTCCTCCGTCTCCATCCTCTGCGTGCGGATGACTTGTTTGGGCTCTCTCTGACTTTCTCTTCCAAAGTGCTGGAACTGAAGGTCCGACTGGGCTGTTCAGGAGATGAGTAGACAGGTGTGCTGGGGGGGGGGGTCCAAATAATGTGGAAATTAGGTATGTTGGAGGTCAGTAATGATTAGAGGAGCTTGGTATGTGTAGCCCAAATAACAGAAGACTAAGGGGAGATATAATAGCCAAATACTTGAGAGACTGTCATGCAGAAGAAGGGGAAGACTTAGGGCAAAATCCATAGCAGTTATGGGTCCACGCAGTTACGTCACCCTCTAGTGTCATTTTATGGAAAGTCTTCTTAACTGCTCTGGAGCAAGGGGCTTAATTTCACTTTAGGATATAGGCCTTATTCTTAGTCTAGACTAGAACCAATGGGTTGAAAATACAGAGAAGTAGATGTAAATTGTCAAGGCATACCTTCAGTTTTTGGACAACTGACAAGGCTACTGGTGTGGGGGTCATACCCCTTTTGGTAAATGATCCTTCCCCCAAACTTCTGTGACACACCTAATGACCATTCATGGCACACCAGTGTGCCACAGCACACTGGTTGAAAATTGCTGAACTAGATCAGTGTTCTTTAGCATGTGGGTTGTGACCCCGGTGAGATCATGAAGCCTCATGAAGGGGTCAGAGCAACTTTTCAAAGCCTGTGCTTGGCTCCAATTCACTGGAGACTTTCAAAACTTTCTCAATATAAACCTGCATAGCCTTGCTATCCTGCTCCACAAAAGGCCAACCCCTACCTCATAGGGTTGTTGTGAAGACACAAGAGATGGGGGAATGTTGGGAGTTGGTGGGTGGATTGGGTCCTGGGAAGGGTGGGGCAGGATTAGCAGAGGGCCCCTGTCTGGCTGTCTGTAATTGTGGCATGGAAAAGGTTGAAGACCAGTGGACTACAGAGTATCTGAAGAGTTTGAAGTGGCACACCTGAAGTTGCACTTAATCACAATGGTACACAACCTGCATACCCCCATTATAAACCCAGTTTATCCAGCTCACCTGCTCTGGATTTTGTTAGTGTAGTAGCCATTCTCAGAGGCTTTATAGTTATTGGGGCTGGCTGCCATGCTGACAGGGCTCATGGGCTTTTCTGAGTATGCCAGGGTAGCAGTCTCATCATGGATACTAGCTCCATCTGCGACATTCTTGACCTGCAAAAGATCAAGAGCTGCTTGGTTGTTTTCAGCCTCGTGGGTTAAAAACAAACTCTAAAATGAGTTACGGAAATAAACCAGGAGAATAAAGAGATCAAAGACTTGACTTATTTAAAATGGCTATTGGAATAACAAAATATCAGTTGTACCCCAGCTGTACCACTTGCCAGCAGACTTCTTCAAGGACATAAAGAGAATCCTGCTATATCAGAACAAAGTCTATTTAGGCCAACGTTCTGTTTAAATACATTCTTCCTCTATTGTTGCTGTTCAGAGGCTTCCCCCATTTCAGTTCCAGTGAGGAGATAAACACTAGCTTCACCTTGGTGCATATGCTCCGATAACCTGTCCTTGAAATGTCTGCAAAAGAGGTCTGACCCCTGTGTGGCATGAGGACCCGTTGGCCCAATTTCTGCTCCAGTTATGAAACAAGGCACAGGATATCCTAATGTGGATCATCGATGGTCACCAAGGGGATCCATCATTCATTCATGAACTCGTATGAGGCTAAAAAAAGATGACGCATGGCCAAAGTTGGATTTAGAAAAAGTGAATAGAATAAAAAAGTAGGGATTCTTTTCAGGAATGTGAGACAATCTGTTCTTGCAAAATCAAAACAAGATCCATGTCTTGATAGCCAGGCACAAACTGTTTACAGTTAGGTTATATCTTTTGCCACACAGAGACAGGCCATTGATGATGTGGGCTGGAAGAGGGTGTCCAATTTAGTCCATGCAGTACTGATGCTAGGATGCTAAGGCCCCATGGTGCCCGCCTGCTTGTTCCTTAAAAATATCGTGGGTCTAGGGCAGGGGTTCTCAAAGTGTGCTTTGGATACAATGTTGCATATATAGGGGTTCCACAGGCTGTCCCCAGATGTTGCCATCTGGGATCTCCTGAAATTTGGGGGCTGCCAGTTTGCGAGATCCAAGGTGGTAGTGCCCGGCTGAGTCAGGAAGAAGCAGCTGTTGGGGCATCATGACCCTGAACCACAGGTTTAGGGATTGGCCCAGCAAGCTGGGCTTTTGGATGGACACTGGCCTTTGATCTGACATGGCTAAATCCTGATGTCACACTTGAACCTATAGACCAAATTTTGCTAAGGCTAACATTTATATAATCATTGCCATATAGCACAGAATTTATAGATCTTCATGGGATTAATTTATGGGGCTTTCTACATGCAAAGCTCACTGAGCCCCAGGCCTTTCCACTACATAAATCTTTGTAAGTACTCCTAACTCTGCAGTCTGTTAAAAAAATGAATAATTCCTTAGTAGAGCAGATCAAGGTCCATTGTGCAAAGACTCCCAACAATCATTGTTCGACAATTTATCTTATGTGAGCCTATGTTGTTGGCATTTGGGTACATATAGAGGCAATCCCTCCTCTTTCTGGACCTGTTGAAAGCTTTTAAGATATGTGATTCTACATTCAGAGTATTGTGTGGCATCAATTCGATATCAGCTGGTATCAATTGGGACTTGCCTCAGGAGTTAATCATTGATGTAACCGAAACGTAACCATATCAGAAGCAAACAACAGAGAAAAAACCTCTCTTTCACACACATGTATTTCCTCCCAAGTGTAAGTTGCAGGCTCCTGGCCCATCAGATCCTACATTTGAAAAGTAGACTTGTGTATTTGTTTTTCCTACCATTCCGGATAGCAAGAGCCTGTTGTGTGACTCACTTTTAATAGAGTGATCCCCAAGCACTGGGCTCCAAGAGCCTGTTTAGAAACAGGCGATGTATGTAGCCCATTGTATGTATTCTTTGCTGACCACAGTTTTTACATGCCTGTGCTTGATATTGTCCAGCTGCAGTATGCCCAGATATTGTAGGTTTCAGGCTGGTGGCATTTAATGGTTTGGCCATTCGGCATTTCAATGCCATCACTTTCCATGATCTTCCTTTTCTTTAGTGCCTTCCCTTTCTTTATTATTATTATTATTATTATTATTATTATTATTATTATTATTATTATTATTATTATTATTAACAACAACAACATTTATACATATACCGCTTTTCAACAAGAGCAGTTCACAAAGCAGACTACGTGGTAAAATTAATCAAGTTCAGGGAGAACACTTTCCCTTCCCATAGGATGACATTTTTACTCCTTACAAAGCACAAGAGGCACGCATTATAGACTTCTATTGGCCTATATCCTAAAGTGACATTAAGCCCCTTGCTCCGGAGCAGTTAAGATGACTTTCCATAAGATAACACTAGAGGGTGACGTATCTGTGTGGACCCATAACTGCTATGGATTTTGCCCATTGTCTACCTTCAGTGATAACTTTTGAAGGACACACAAAGTAACTGAAACATTAAGCGCTTCTGTGCTAAGGTCCTTTAGTATAGCCATGCATTGTTTTTCCATAGTCAATAAAATCAATTGATTTAATGGATAATTGACTTATTGATTTTATTTATTAAGGAAAAACAATATAAACAGTATTTATATGCCACTTTTCAACAAAAATTCCACAAAGCGGTGAACAGAGAAAGTGAAATAATGGCTAATGGCTCCCTGTCTCAAAAGGGCTCACATCATCTAAAAAGTTATCAGTTGATAATTTGCTGGGACTATATCAAATGGAGGTTTTATATAATATTTAATATGCTATTGTATTATATTTTAAAGCTAGATAACAGTCATAATTACTTGTACATTCACCAAAAGATCTTTCCAGTGTTATATAAAAATTTTGGGTTTGCTGGCCGTATAATCAGAACTGGTTGCCTGTCATTATTAATTTTGTTTTAAAGTTAAACAGGTATTAAAATTAAGCTTCACCAAGAATCAATATAATTTGCAACATCATTTTCATACTGAATATATATACAGTAGAATCTCTTTAACTTGACCACCCAACGGACTGGAAAAAATTGGTCAACATAGGGATGCGATCAACATAGAGAGGTGGTCGACTTTGGAGGTTCTACTTTATGTGCTAAACTACCAAAACTAGTTCAATAAAGCTCAATACAGAGCTTCAGGCGGAGCCTTAAAACCTTTTATTTTTAAAAAGCTTTTTAAATGGGGCAGAGGTTGGGGGGCAGTTTTATTGTTCTATTTTATATTATTGTTTTTAACAAATGTATTTTAGTTGGTTTTAATTGTTCTTAGCTTTTTAAATCTAATTGTATTTTAACTGTATTTTAATTATGTTTTAATCTCTATTTATGATGATTTTAATGGTGTTTTATTATGATCAATGCTAGCTGCCTTGAGCTCCCTCTTGCAGGTGAGGAAAGGCGGGATATAAATTATATAAATAAAATAAATAAACTTGTGAAATTGATAATGGTTAAAGGTTGGGGAGCTGAATATTGTATATTATTTTGAATTAACCCTTAAGGCTCAATATAGGCTCAATATAGTCTCAATCAACCTATAGGTCTATACGCAAATTGTTTGGCTCAGTCCTGAACCTGCACAAAAGGAGAAAGGTTGTCCATGGTGTGAGACATCACAAGTACCCTGGTCAACTGACAAGGGTTCCACTCACCCATTCCTCCACATTGGGACCCTCCTGGAAAGCCAGTGGTTTGTCCCAATAAATGTTGGCCTTTCCATATCTCCAGATCTTCTGCCGGGTCTTGTGGGCAAAGAAGCATATAACACAAAGTAGAATAACAAGCAGGAAACCACAGACAATGGCGACCGCCTGGGGAGGGGGAAAAGACACACCATCAGCCATTTCCACCTCCTGTATCATTCAGTGATGAGATTCAAAGTTTAGTATCATAGAATCATAGATAGAAGCATAGAGTTGGAAGGGACCCAGTAGGTCATCTGGTCCAACCCCCTGCTTGTAGCAGGACATTCTCCAGAGCATCTCCAACAGGTGCTCATTGAGCCTCTGCTTGTAGATCCTCCAGCCATGCCTTATAGATCACCCTACCACAAGAGTAACTGCAATTTGGAAGGAGGAAGCCTTTGTATGCTTGAATCAAAAGTTTTAAATCCTCATTAAAATTATATTTTTTATCTCCCAAGCTGCACCCGACTGCACAAACGTACCCAACTGAGGGTGCAATCCTAAGAAATTTAAGCTGGCCTAACTCACCTGGCCTATCTTTCTGTGATGGTATGGGGAGGTCGGTGTTTGCCTGTGCATTGGGCTAACCACCCCTCCCCCAGCAGTGGGTAGAAGTGTCTTACTGCACTTTTGTAACATCCCCAGGTTAGCACAGGACTTATGCTGCGGTTTAGGCAAGCCTAAGTGGCGCTGAGGATTGCAGCCTGAGACAAGTTGCAAAACAAGTGTGATGTGTGGAGTAACTACAGGAAGACATAAGAGGCATTTTGGATTGCTCTATGCATTTCCCATAGGTTTCCCATAGGTGGCACCACTACGTTGGTGTAAAAGTTCCCATAGTTAGTCTGGATTGTAGCTTCAGGCTGCAATCCTAACCTCCACTTAGGCTGGCCTAAACCCTGGCATAAGCCCTTTGCTGATGTGGCGGTGTCACAAAGGTACAGCAAGTCACTTCTTCTGCCCCACTCCTGGGGGCAGGGGGGTTTAGGTCAATGCACAGGCAGATGCCAACCTCCCCACACCACCATGGGAAAGATAGACCAGGTGAATTAGGCCAGCCTAAATTATTTAGGATTGTGCCCTAATTTGGTGTGATATTGACCTGTGTGGAAGCTTCAAGAGTGTTTTTATACCTGATGCATGAGCTCATATATGATGGGAGCCCATGCTGAGCAAGGCCGCATGTTACCTAATAAATGTGTCAAAATGTTTCTTCTGTCACTCCATGCTCACTTCCATGTGCAGCCAAGTATCTAAAACTGCTGGTAATTCTGACTCTCACAACCCTAGGTTATGAAATTCACTTTCACCATGTCGTAATCTGGATCAGTGTCCAGACCAGTGATTTTCAACTAGTGTGCCGTGGCACACTTGGGTGCCACAGATAGTCCTCAGGTGTGCCACAGGAATTTGGAGATTGACATTCATTAATAGGAAAATTGGGGATTTGAACCGTCTGGTGTGCCTTGTCAATGGTAAAAACAATTGATGGTGTGCCTTGACAATTTCAGTGCCTTGTTTTACTAATGTTTTATTTGTGGCTGGTCTTTGGACCGTAATAAAGTTTTATATATCTATCAGTGCCTTGTTAAGTGTGCTGAGAGATGAAAAAGGTTGAAAATCACTGGTCCAGACCATCAAAACCAGTGTGTGTGTTTTTTTTAGAATTGGCATTTAACGCCCCAACAGTATTTCTTGATTTCCTGTGTATGTATCCAGGATTTCAAGTACCAATAACTATGCTCCAGAGTAAATAATGCAACAGGGCAAACATATTAATCTAATCTGCCCAACTGGGCACTTTCTAGGTGCGCCACTCTCCTTTAATGTACTTTGATTGTTTTCCCTTCGTTCCTAGTTTTGTTTGTGATAAAGGCATGACTCAGTTCTATTGCTGGTATTTGGTGCATAACAGCAAAACTGAATAAGATCAACAGGGACAAACAGCAGGAGCCTCGGACAGACCTAGAGCAGCAGCGAGTTCCCCAAATCCTACCCAGTGCCTTTTCGTAAAGTGGTTTGCAAGGACATTTGGCGTTTGTGTGCCAATTAAGTTAGTTTTGATGAACAGTTCAAGAAGGACCTGAAGTTCAAAGAGCTTCAACAAACTTCTGGAATGTGGGTGGCATACAAAGTTTGATATTCTCCCAAGGGTGGGTCTCTGAAACATGTCTAGATTGTAAGGCGTGGCTGCTATTAGAGAGGACCTGGGGAGAAGATAGCATCTTGAGCATCCAGGGTCAGGAAAATGTGTCTCAATGTAACCTGATAAATATGGGGTGGACCATCAGGATGGAGTAGTTGTTCACTATTTGGACAAATCAAGTTCAAATCATTACTCAGCTATGGAGTTTTTGGTGTTATCTTGGGCCAGTCATAGTCATACCTCTCTCATAGGGTTGTCAGGAGAACAACCTATGCACACCTGTTCCTTGGAGGATGTGTGGAATAAAAATATGAAAAATAAATAAGGATGTCAGACCCTTTATTTTTTCACTTCAAAACAGCTTTTCCCCCAAAACTGGCTGTTTAGGGTCCAGTAAAATGCACTGCAGCTTTTAGAGCGGACAGGGTTTCAGAAGAACATAAAAAGAGCCTCCACTGGATCAGGCCAATGGCCCATCGAGTCTAACTTCCTATATCATACAGAGGCCCACCAGATGTCTCAGGGAGCACATTTGACACCTGCATCCTGATGCCCTACCTTGCATCTGGCATTTTGCAGTTGCCCACATCTACATCCATCTATGCACACCTACAAATCAATTTATCCAATCTCTGTATTACAGTACAATCTATGTTGGCTCTCAGCATGGCTGTTACTCTAATCAGGTCCATACCTAGACAGTGATGCACTGAGGCTGCAAATGCAGTCCTGAACACACTTTCCTGGCAGTAAGTTTTGTTGAACAAAATGGGGCTTACTTCTGGTAAACATGGGTGGGATTTTGCTCTGGATGTCATAAGAACATAAGAAGAGCCTTCGCTGTATGAGGCCAAAGACCCATCTAGTCCACTTCGTGTATCTCATAGTGGTCCATCAGATGCTTCAAGAAGCACACAAAACAAGACACTTGAATCCTGATGCCCTCCCTTGCATCATGTCAGACACAGGTTGGTACTCACTGAATGGTTATGGTACCCAGAAGTGAATTCGCTTGAAGTGATTTTAAGTGTAACACATAGCAGATTAAGAGTACAATCCTAACCAAATTAGGCCAGCACAACTCACCCGTCTCCCTGTTCCCATGGTGGTGTGGGGAGGCTGATGCATGTCTGGCATTGGCCTAATCCCCCAGGACTGGTGCAGAAGTGCCTTACCACATTTCTGCAACACCCCCAGGCCCGCATGGAATGTGTGCTGATCTAACTGGGGGTTGGGATTGCAGACTTAATATGCAACTTAATTTGCAAGAGTTAAACTATTTTCTTATTTTCATTTAAATTCGTTCTTTATTCCCTCCTTTTTATAGCTGTGCATAAGCTATAAGCAGCCAGTGGAAAAGCTCATCATGTCCGCAATAAGCCAACATGCTGCTCAAAAATCTGTATAATTCAGTATAATGTACTTCTTATGTCTGCATTTGTCTGAATATGTTTGTGTACAGACATTTCATACTTCTTTCAAAAGTGCTGGCAATATCATTGCCTTAGCCCAGACTAAACTTCCTGAGGATTTCAACTCCCTGGTTCAGACTGTATCTGTGGTTGAGCTGGACATAACTACCCTTCCTGTATCCTCAGCTAGCTGAATGAGAGACCTTTCCTCCCAAACAGACCCACATCTGGAAACAAAAAACCTAAGAGAAAAAAACTGACAGTACCTACCTCTTGGGGGTCAACGATGCAGTAGTGGTATAGGTACTGGTTGACATAGGTTCCAGTTGTGTAAATCTGGTTGCACATGGTCAGCATTGGGTTGTAGTAGTAGTTGCTTGACATCTGTGCCCGCGGGTTGACGCCCATGATGTAGACAATGGAGGCAATCAGCATGATGAAGGCCAAGAGCGCACACACAATGATGACCACCAAGTAGAACCTTCTGGAGCGGGAACCACTGGACTTGGTGAGGCTGGTGATGACCAGGGCCAGAAGAGCGATGAAGCACAGAACTGACATGGCAATCATGAAGCTGTTTGCAGCCCGGGGGTTGGTCACACCTCCATAGTAGCTACCATAACCACCATAACCACCATAGTAGCCCATGCCTCCTCCATACCCACTTCCATAGTAGCCACCCATTGTGCCACCATAAAGACCACCATAGCCATAACCATATTCCCAGGCTAGGGTGGAGGCCACGCAGGCAAAGATGGCAAGACACAGTAGGATCCCCATGGCCTCTAAGATCCTCACCACACCAGGAGGAGAGTTCCATTTGTAGAAATACTGGGGTGCATCTTCTATGTAGTAGGAGCCAGGGGGAGGCGAGTGGATGTCATACCCATAGTCCTCTCCAGGAGGGCCATATTCAGTAGTGGGACTGATGTACTTCTTGCTGCTGCTATACATGCTTCAGAAAAGATGATGCTCAACTGGGGAGCTCCTCTGTCTTCAGAAATATCCTTAAAGTTGACACATAGAGAAAAACAGTTGTTATGGGATTTTTCTGTAGGTGAAGCAGACTTACATTCTGGGATTCATCCTTGATTTTGGGCACAATCTTATCCATGTCAACTCAGAAGTAAGCCCCACTGCATTTAATGAGTCTTACTCCCAGGAAAGTGTGGTTAGTATTGCAGCCTTAGGGCTTATCTTGGATGTTTTGGTGGCCTTAATGATGAGAAGCACCTTATCAGCTTTGGTTATTGATTTCCTCTTTGATTTCCACTTTGATTCCCTCTTCTGGAGAGGTATGATCTCCAGCTATCCATGCTCTTATGCACTACCAGGGTGCACGATCACAGAATACAGCAAGTCCTCACTTAAAAGTTGTTTTTTCCCTCATTTTAAATTATTTCATTGTAATGTTGGCTGGAAAAAATTCCTAGCCAGAATTTGCATGTTCTTCCCACATCTGTGAGGTTTTCTCTGGCATCACCCCAGAGCCTGCACTCCCAGGCCTGCAAGCAGTGGTGGGCTCCAGCAGGTTCGCACCTAATCTATAGAAACAGTTGTTAACAAAAGATAGGACATATATAAAGTTTAAAAATAGCCATTTAAAAGTGGCTGCCAAATGGGCACAGAACCGGTTGCTAATTTCTTTGAATCCCATCACTGCCTGCAAGGGACTTGTGCTGGGACATCATTTTTACCTTGCGTTTCTTGTATTCAACTCCAAATAGTTTACAATTGAACATAAAAGAAATATAACTCACAGCTGTGAGTTATATTTCTTTTATGTTCAATTGTAAACCATTTGGAGTTGCCTACTGATGACAAGAAAAGCAGGATAAAAATAATTTCCATCCTATTTTGATTTGTTATTTATTTAGGAAATAATTTCCACTTTTTAGTGCATTAGGATAGTCTCGACTTTTTAATATATTGTATAATTTACAGTTATTGGATACTTTACTCTCCACTTGTTAAATTTTAATGCCTTTGAATAGGAAGGTTCTATTTACAGTAGTTGCAACTATTTCCTTGACTAGATATTTCCTCTTCCCTGATTTTGTTCTCATCTCCTTAAAATAAGAATGTAAGTCAAGCTATTCTCACAATGGTCAATTTGGTATCTCCAAGAAGCCCTTTTAAATATTGGATCTTGTTGAATCAGACTAAAGATCTATCTTGTCTAGTGTGCTGCATACAACAGTGGCAAACCCAATGCTCTGAGAAGCTCAGGAGTAAGAAATGAACCCAAAAGCCCAACTTCTTTGCTGCCCCACCCCATATTCAGTGGTACATGGCCCACATAATGTTTTGCACAAGCATGTGTATACTAATCACAGGAACACTCACCCAACCTTGAAACTGCTGCCCACACCCTTAAGCTGGCTTTAAGCCAAATGGATCAAGTACTCCCACCTAAAAGGGCTCCACAGTAGCATGATCTATTATATTCATGACAAATACAACACATTGGAACTAACACCTAACACCATACTGTCATTTTATACTGAAAAACAAACAATGATTTCAATTTTCTTCTGAATTCTTCAAAAGTCAGTACTGTTTATTTTTTTGAAAATTGTTACATATTAATTAATCACAGTACAGCATGAACATTTATTTCATGAAAAAGGTTAAAAAGACAATACAGTGGTACCTCACTTAACAAGCGTTTCACATAACAAGCAAAAATTCAAAGAAATCTTGCTTCACATAACAAGTTCCACTTCACTTAACAAGCAAATGCGCTATGGGCACGCGTGCTATGTAGCCCTGATGCTCCGCATGGAGGCTCTTGAAAAGGGCTGCCTGCCAGCGCTGCTGCCTCTAACTGCCCCCCAAAACTTGGGGGGAGTTGCCTGGAGGTGCCAGAGGCAGCTGCCCCTAACTGCCCCCACCAACCACCATGAACCTCCAGCAGCAGCCCAGGTAAGCCTCCCAGGAAAGTGTCTTTGACTGCAGTCTCCTAATTATGTCTACTCAGAAGTAAGCCCCATTGTGTTAAATGGGTCTTACTCCAAGGAAAGTGTCTTTGATTGCAGCCTCTTCACCATGTCTACCCAGAAGTAAGCCCCATTGTGTTAAATGGGGCTTATTCCCAGGAAAGTGTCTTTAGGATTGCAGCCAAAGTAGACTTCATAGGATCATGCACATTGAATGCATGTTTTGAATTCAATTCCAGTGTTTTGTCATCATTTTTTCATAGATAATATTTTTATATGAATATTTTTTGGGTTGTGGAACCAGTCATCTGAGTTTCCATTATTTCCTATGGGAAAATCTGCTTCAGTTGAAGAGCATTTCACTTAAAGAGCGTGCCTCCGGAACGAATTAAGCTCTTTATGTGAGGCACCACTGTATGTAACTATTTACTTATCAAAAGAGCACAATTCTAACCATGTCTACTTAAAAATAAGCCCCATTGTGTTAAATGGGTCTTACTCCCAGGAAAGTGTCTTTAGGATTGCTGCCTGTGAGCACAATCCCATTATAGCCCAAATATAAGCCCCATTATAACTCAAATATTAGCCCCATTGTATTCAATGGGTCTTACTCCCAGGAAAGTGCAATCCCTACCCCCAGTTAGGCCAGCATGTCCCATTACAAGTCCCTTGCTGGACTGAGAGTGTCACAAAAGTGCCTTAAGACTCGTAGGAGAGGGTTAGGCCAGTGCACAGACATGCACTTGCCTATCTACATCACCTTAGGAAGACTGATGAGTGGTGCCAGCCTAGGTTAGGATTGCACCTATACACATTTTATTTGTTTAGTATATGCAATTTTCTATTAAAATGTTCTTAGATCTATTTGGTCTATTCTTGCATGCACTTTTTAAACACACACCATATTTACTCGAATCTAATGTGTCATCGAATCTAATGTGCACCTTATACTTCATATATTTTGATTATACCATATTTACTCAAATCCAATTAACCATTGAATCTAATGTGCACCCTGATTTTGGAGACTGAATTCAGCTGAAAAAGGTGAGCGTTAGATTTGAGCAAATACAGTATTTCAATTGTTTGCCATTCTACCATAGAAATATAAAGTCAATTATAGATTTACTTATAGCTCTATGATTCTACAGACCTTGGCTGTGAACCTGGGACCCTGCAAAAATGTTTCCTGTTGGGTTCTGTAATTCCCCAGGCTGGCCCTGTCCCCCACCAATTCCTCAAACTCAGATAGTTATAAATAAATATTAAATCACACTATGGATACAATCCTAAAGACACTTTCTTGGGAGTAAGACCAATGGTGGGATTCAAATAAATTACCTACAGGTTCTATGTCCTAATAACCTAAATTAACAACAGTTTCGATGTCCCATTAGTAGCAGGCACTCATTAGCAAAAGGTTCTATAGAACCTGTGAGAACTTCCTAAAGCCCACCACCGAAAGACCATTGAAAACAATGGGGCTTACTTTTGAGTAGACATGGTTAAGATTGTGCTCTAATGCTAGCTTCCAGAATTTTTCATCCAAATGCCAAACTCAGGTTCGGTTCTCATTCGGGATCCTGTGCATACACTGTTATTACATGCTCCGAACCAAACCCATGGCTGCTCTGCTGCTACTTTTAGAGAACCCAGAGGTCTTTTGGATTCTTTACCTGTGTGTTGTCCAGTCGCTGTGAGGTTCCCACAAGGATCACGCAGCAAAAGCTTGAAGGACCGGTCAAATAAATCCCTTGCATGAATTCATAGCTTGATGCCAATAAAGGTTTCTGAGTCTGATCTGAATTTGTAGCTCTCGCTCTCTCTGTGCGAGTGTATTTCAAGGTTGTTCCTGGAAGATACAAAGAGAGACGCACAAGTCCAGCCGGCCTCTCTCCTTTCACCTGATAAATAATTCTGCTGCTTTTTTTCCTCCTACAGCTGCCAGCTTTGAATAGCACACGGCTTCCTCTCCGTTGAAGGTCCTCGGACACCTCCCCCACAACCTACTCACACATTACAGCTAGTTCCTTTCCATCCACTAGAGAGAAAAGCAAAACCTAAAATACATCCAGGGCCAAAACTTTAAATCAGTCAATGGATCAAGTTGGGCTCATCTAGTCTTGGGCTCATCTAGTTTAGTGTCCAGGAATCAGGGTGACCATATAGAATGGAGGGCAGAGTGGCTTTAACTATTTCATAGAAGAGGGAATTTTGATAGGTTTAACTCATCACAGAAGGGTTTAAAAAGCAGCACACAATTTCCTCTTCTATGCAATGGTTGAAGGTAGAGGCATTCTGTCCTCCATTCTATATGGTCACCCTGCCAGGAAAGGCTAGCCATACTCCTCTACAAAGCCTATAAGAAGGACATGTAGATAACTGTCCTCCCTTACTGTTTGCTCCTACAGAATCTGTGGGTCGGAGATCAGTGTGTCTCTGAACACGGAGGACTCATGTAGCTTTTCTTGCTAATAAGTGTTGATACAATTTAAGTAGCCTTGCAGGATCAATCAACCATCCATATCCAAATTCCTGCTTCTCATAGCAGATGCCCTGATGGGAAACAAGTATGATATAACAACTTGAACCTTCTAAGCACTTGGTATTCAGCAATATACTGCCTCTGAGCATCAAAATTCCATTTAGTTCTCTAAATTTTGTTCTCTAGTCCATCTAGTTGAGCCTAATCAGTCTTTAGACCAAACAGATACAAGGGATAATCACCCTCCCTTTTTTGACGCTAACAAGCCAATAGATCTCACAAAGCACGGAGCTCCATTATAAATTAAGTCACACAATGTTTGTTTATTTGTTTGAGTGGGATGTAAATAAAGTATAGGGATATAAAAGGTGGGAAATCATAGAATTATAGAATCCTAGAGTTGGAAGGGACCTAGTAGGTCATCTAGTCCAACCCCCTGCCTGCAGCAGGAAATCCTCTTACAGCATCTCTTACAGGTGCTCGTTGAGCCTCTGCTTGAAAATCTCCAGTGATCTTCAATGGGGCTTACTCTCAGGAAAGTGTCTTTAGAATTGTTTTGCGAGTTTGTTATATTTTTATTACAGTCGAGTAAACTGTTACAACTAAATACTAACCTATATGTATAATCAAAATGCCATATTTACTTGAATCTAATGCGCTATCTAATGAAATACACATCCGATTTTTGGAGACTGGAAATTTGGCTGGAAAATGTGCACGTTAAATTCAAGCAAATACATAAAGTATATTATTATTATGTACTATTTTCACAGTTGCCAGGTGTTTGACTGGAATTGGCTCTATTGTGATTCAGTTCCTATCCAGATCAATATGTATGAAGATCAATATGTATGAAGTACAGAACAATATATATGAAGTTCCCAGGAGTGCTGTTTTTTGTAACTGGGCCATCTTGTGAAGGCCCATTAAGTTTAGATGTTCCTGGAGACTTAATTAAATCACTCCAAGAGCACCTATTATTATTGGAACAACAGTGGTTTTCTTTTCCCAGATTCTCTGAATTTCTATCTGTAGGTCCTTATACCGCATGATCTTCTCAAGTTCTTTCTCCTGAAGCCAACAATCTCTAGGTATTGTAATGTCAATGATCCAGATCTGTTTTTCTTCAACCACAGTGATGTCTGGTGTATTATGTTCCGAGTGGCGGTCAGTTTCAATCTGGAAGTCCCACAGGATTTTGGCCTGTTCATTCTGGACTATCTTTTATTATCATCATCATCATCATCCATAAATACACAGTGAACAATTTCATGCTGGTTTCATTCACATCACCAGTTGGACCCTTCCCAAGAGCCAGGACTGTATGATGTAGCTGCATATAATTCATGCTGATCCCAGAAGAGCGGCTTTCTGTAGTTGGCAGAGTGATATTTTGTCAATGCCAATAGTTTTCAGGTGCCTGCCAAGGTCTTTGGGCACTGCACCCAGTGTGCCAATTACCACTGGAACCACCTGCACTGGCTTACACCAGATACGCTGTAATTCGATTCTTAGGTCTTGGTAGCGGGAGATCTTTTCCAGTTGTTTCTCCTCAATTCTGCTGTCACCTGGTATGGTGATGTCAACAAGCCATACCTGACTGCTTTCTATGATGGTGATATCTGGAGTATTGTGTCCAAGGCCTTGTCCGTCTGTATCCTGAAGTCCCACAGAAGCTTGACCTGCTCATTTGCAACCACTTTTTCACGCTTGTGGTCCCACCAGTTTTTTGCCACTGGCAGATGATACTTTTGGCATAGATTCCAGTGGATCATCTGGGCAACAGATTGTGCCTCAGTTTGTAGTCAGTCTGCGCGATCTTCTTGCAGCCACTTAGAACGTGGTCGATGGTTTCATCCACTTCTTTGCAGAGCCAGCATTTTGGGTCACTGGCTGATTTATCAATTCTGACCTTGATGGCATTTGTCCTGATTGCCTGTTCTTGGGCAGCAACTATCAGGCCTTCCGTCTCCTTCTTCAGTGTTCCACTAGTCAGCCACAACCAGGTCTTATCCTGATCAACCTTTCCTTCGATCTTGGCAAGGAATTGGCCATGCAATACTTTATTCTGCCAACTGGCAGTCCAAGCCTGAATTGCCCTATTGCGATATTCATAGTTGGTCTGCTGCACTTTCAACAACTTTCTCTTGCTGACTTCAATCAGAGAAGATTCCTGGCTCTCTCGCACAATCTGCTAGGGCATATTTTTCTTCTTCCACCGACTGCTTCACTTGCAAAAGTCCTCTGCCCCCTGAATTTCTAGGCAGGTACAGCCTGTCAACTGTCAATAATAATAATTAGTGGTGCTAGGTGCTTTCTGAAACATATACCCAGAAAGCACCCAGGACCACTAATAATAATAATAATAATAATAATAATAATAATAATAATAATAATAATAATAATAATAATAATAATAATATTATTATTATTATTATTATTATTATTATTATTATTATTATTATTGATTATATATGGCATGCTAATTCTATGGTAATAGTTTGGTACAAAAAAGCAGATGGATCATCAACCAGAAGCATAATATGAGGCATGTTATGTGACATCACTTCTGGGTTCTCCCCAGATGAGGGGTGGTCTGTGAGGTGGCTTTGCCCTCCCTTTCCTTCATGGGGAGCCCCCTCAGGAAAAAAAGAACAAGGGCTTGAAGCCGCTTGCACCGTCTTTATAACTAGGGTGGCGCTTAAGTGGTGGTTAGTGTCTTCTCTTGGGCATTACATCTGAGGCAAGTGCCCCAAATTAGTTATGTCCACATCAACCAAAACTAGTTTTAATTAAATATTTATGCTTATAGGTTTTCATGGCTAGCACTGATCTTACAATTTACAGAATAAAACACTGGACTTTTTTTAACCGCATGGAATTCACACTACCATGGTCCTATCAGCAATGGCATTACAAAAAGGGGTAAAGCAGTCAGTCTTGGAGGGAGCCACCCCTTCAAAGCCATTCCAGGAGGAGGGGGAGCAAAATGGAGCCATGTGGCAGTGAGGCTCCCTCCAAGATTGACTGCTCTACCCCCCACTAGCTACAATGCAGGCCTCAGTCAGTCTTGAAAGACTATGGTATTGTGCTCAGCTCTGCATACGTTGCATGCAAAGCACAAAAGCCTGGGTTGGATTGTTATGGAGGATAGGCTGTTACCCAAGCAGCAAATCCCCCCTCTCCACGCAACTGAATTAGTCCAATGGAAAGGCAGAGCCGATATGATCAGATCCAGCTGGCATCGCAGAGCTGGGCTAAGGACAGGAGCTCACCCTGTCTTGTGGGGCCGACCTGGGTCTCGAACCCTGGCCAGCTGGTTAACAGGCACAGTGTCTTAACTGCTTGCACCACCCACAGCCCCACTAGCTACACCACTGCATATCACCCAGATTACATTAAATTGTTGGATAAGTCCTGGTACTCTCTGCCTAACCTGCTCTCTCACTCCCACACAGAGTAAGTTCTAATTTCCTTGCCAGCTTGGGTTCCCTCCCCCCGTTTTTGATTAAGAAGTCAGTCTGAAACCAGCAACAAACATTTTTTTCAAACTGGCCCTTTCAAGAACAGGGAAAGCAGCAGGGAGCTGCCCAGAAACAATGGATGCTTTTCTCTGATCGGAAACATTCCCGGCTAACTCCTTTACGCAAAGAACACACCAAGTTTTCTTCCGGCTTGGCCACTTTCCAAAGCCCTTGGGCTACAAACTTTACTATGTGTGTATTTTAAGGCTTTGGTGTCATAATATTTCAGTTTAGATTTTCCTCTCTCTCTCTCTCTCTCTCTCTCTCTCTCTCTCTCTCTCTCTCTCTCTCTGAACCATCTAATTCAGTGATTTTCAACCTTTTTCATCTCATGGCACACTAACAAGGCACTGAAATTGTCAAGACACATCATCAGTTGTTTATACCACTGACACGGCACACCAGGCTGTTCAAATCCCCTAATTTTCCTATTAATAAATGACTTCCCCCAAACTCCCGCAACACGCCTGAAGTCTATCCATGGCACACCAGTGTGCCTTGGTACACCGATTGAAAATCACTGGTCTAACTTGACAATCGTCAGCAGAAAAGTCAAAAGGAAGGCACATGCTTTGAAAAGCATATTTTAAATTGTTGTTGGCAGTCTGTACCTGATGAATTTCCACATGTCACATCATCCCATCAAGCATGGAGCACCAGGTGGTCGTCTGCTTATCATAATAAATCAGATCTGGGAAGGCCGTTGTGAAGACTATCACCAGAAAAGGAAGATTTGAGATGTTTTGGGGATGTGACGTTCTACATATAGAATTCCAGAAAGGGATCTAAAGCTGCAATCCTAACCCTAGTTAGGCTGGCATAAATTCCAGCATGGTGCTGAGACTGGAAGTGTCACTAAAGTGCCATAAGGCATCTCTGCACCACTCCTGGGAAGCGTTAGGTACAGACATGTGCTGGCCTCCTCACACCACCACAGGAATGGGGAGACAGCCTAAATTGGACAGAATTGCGCCCTAAATCAGAATTCCCCCTAAGCCATATTGATGGTTTGGTTTGACCATGTCTATAGAATGAACAACAATAAGCTGCCACATATGCTTCTTTGGCAACTTTCCACTGGAAAGTTCAACGAGCAGCACTGAAAAAGATGTGGCTCAAACTGGTTGAGGAAGACCTAAGGAACCAGTAACTGACCACTGATGAGACTAAAAACGTCACCATCAATTGAAAAGAATGGAAGGATATCGTGAATGATGCACACAATCCAGCAGCATAATAATACCATATTTACCTGAATCTAATGCACCATCAAATCTAAAACAGTGGTGGGCCCGGCCTAGCCCAAGAACCGGTTCTCCGGAAGTGGGCTGGGTTAGGGGGCTGGGTCAGGGGGCAGGGCCAGGGAGGTTTTTAATTTAAAAATTAAAAAAATTAAAAAAATTAAATTACTAACTTCTGAGTAGACCTGCATAGGATGGGGCTCTGAGGCTGCAGTCCTCTCCACACTTTCTTGGGAATAAGATCCATTGACTATGCTGGGACTTACTTCTGAGTAGACCTGCATAGGATGGGGCTCTGAGGCTGCAGTCCTCTCCACACTACCCTGGGAGTAAGTCCCATTGACTGTCATGGGACTTACTTCTGAGTAGACCTGCTTAGGATGGGGCTCTGAGGCTGCAGTGCCAGCCTTTAAGCGCCCCCCCCCCCCCCGGCCAGCCAGGGAAGACAGAAGAAGGCACGGAGGAGCCGCGCTGGGGCCTTTGAGCCCCCCCGGCCTGCCAGGGAAGGAGGGAGAAGGTGCGGAGGAGCCGCACTGGGGTCTTTGAGCCCCCTCGGCCGGCCAGCTCAGCTTCAGGCTTCAAGGTGGCTGCAAGCGCTGCGAACCGGTCCCTGCGGTTCTCGGCACCGCCACGCTACCGGCTCGCCAGTAGCGGCCAATTAAAAAGATCTGGTTTGGGCGAGTAGGCCCAAACCGGCATCTGCCCACCATTGCACAGCCTATACTTATAATAAAATACCATATTTACTCAAATCTAATTAACCCTCAAATCTAATTTACACCCTGATTTTGAAGACTGAATTCGGCTGAAAAAGGTGAGTGTTTGATTTGGATAAATACAGTATATTGGTTGAGAGGACGACCCTCTCTCCAGCTAAGAACTAAAGAAGACAAAGAAGCACCCTAATAGATCTTCTGTTTGGCAAATACAAAGAAAGATAGATTGGCTTCTTTATACGTACATTCAGTAGTGGTGTAGAAGAAGGCAGATGGAGCTTCTTCCCTTTTTGGACATAAGAGCCCCCCTGGATCAGGCTAAAGGCGCACTTAATCCAGCTTCCTATATTTCACAGTAGCCCACCAGAGACCTCAGGGAACACATGACACCTTCATTATGTATCCAGTTACCACTCCCTTGCATCTAGCATTCAAAGGTTGTATTAACCCATCATGGCTTGTAACCTGTGATAGACATTTCTTCCATAAGTCTGTCCAATCCCTTTTTAAAGGCATCTGGGCCAGACACTATCAACACATCCTGTGTCAAGGAGTTCCACCATATGACCGGTGACCATATGACCGGATTTTTCTGGGTTTGTCCTCTTTTTTAGCCTCCTGTCCGGGTGCCCTCCAAAAGGGCTACATTGTCCTCCATTTTGGATTCATTTTGGAACTTTGCAATGGTGTGCAGTACCCCGTTGTGTCATATGTCGTTGGATTCATACTGAAGAGCATAACAATGCAAAAATCGATTTTGAAATATCTCCTTCCTATCAAAAGTTATGACCAAAAAACTAAAAATCAAAAATATGCATTGAACTCTATGGGAAAGTGAAAGTGCCCAATATTGCAACTCTACTTGTGAGTAGGCAAATGTGCCATTGTCCACTGGAAAGGCCAGGCTGAGAGGAATCCAAGATCTTGTCCTTCTTTTGAGGTTTGGGCATCAGGTCATCCTGCCCATGCCAGGACTCCCAGGTCAATTTATTTTATGAAAGGCATAGATTCTGATAATCAGTTCCACTTATGTACATCTGCATGCATGACACTTAAGTTTTGCAGGGATTCTCCCAGCAGTGTGCAAGTCCCCTCTGAGCCACTCCAGGAGGGGGAAGCATCCAGGAATGTCTCAGTACAAGGCTTACGATCATCATCATCATCGTCCCCCTGGCTACAGTCCTGACGCCATGTCTTCCTTCAAATGAGGCAACTAATTTTTTTTGGGAGGGGGGGGGAAGCAACTATATGAACAAATTAAAAATTAAAAATTAAAAATTAAATACTCCCTCCCAAAGAAATCATTTGCCAAATTTAACGATAAAAAGGATCAAAATAGCAGCAGAACCAAAATGAAAAAGTCTTTTGAAGCATTCACAGAATAATATAACAAGAGGGCTATAATAACACGTTTGCTATAACATGTATAGCAAAGCACTACTTTTTTCATGTTGCTCTCACCGCCCGTGAGAGAACCGGCCGCACAGGAGAGGGGTCCTCACACATTGCAGTGAAGCTCCCTGCAAACGTAGTGCTCTGCACCCCCTCTAGCTATGCTACTGCTCACAGAACACAAGTAGCAATGTTTAGCCATGAGACAAGGCAGGACAGCAGCCTTCCAACTACTGACGTTCCATCTTTCAAATCAGGGGTCTCCAAACGTTTTGGCAGGAGGGCCACATCATCTCTCCAACATTGTCAGGGGCCAGAAGACTAACTTACATTTCAAATTTGAATAATTTACATATAAGAATGTATTAAAGTGGATTACAAGGCTTGCCCAAGGGCTGGATACAGGAGTCTTGCCAGAGGCCACATTGAGGTTTGCCAAAGGCCGTATCTGGCCCCTGGGCTGGGTTTGGAAACCCCTGTTTTAGATGGAAGAAATTGCAGAAATTTGCAGAGATTTACCCTCCTCCTGACACATCTATTGAATGATGACAGTTCAGTATTATGAAGACTATTATACTGACCACACTATGGCTGATTTCATAAATATCTAACATGGCCTTAAGCTTTTTCACTTTTGCCTTAACTACAGAGCCCCAAATGTTTTGGTATTTCCTGGTATTTTGGTTGATCCTTTCAGCACCTTTTTCAGCTCCTCAACACCCTTTTGGCCAGAAATGTACATAATGTCTCATGTGCAGCCAAATTATGGATTTGTATATGGACAGGGTGACCATATGTCCTGTTTTCCAGGACCTATTCTCTTTTTTATCCTTGAGTCCTGCACAAATCTTCACTGTCCTCCTTTTCCTTGTGTGAGTAATGATGACTAATAAATCATATAGTTTTAAATTTGATACTAAGCAATATAGCATATAAATTAACCTCTTGAAAAAAATATGAATGAGTGTAAGAGTGAAGATTTTTTGGCTTCCACTGTTATCCACTGTATCCAAGTAATCCACTGTTGTGTATTTATTCCTGAATAAATTGAATTTTTAAAGCCTGGAGATTCACCACTTCCTTTTGATGGCTTTGTCAAAGGCAAAGAATCATGCAAAGGAGTTACATAGGAAAGCAGAGTTTCTGTTCGTATGTAAAGGCAGTTAAGCAGTTAGTGACATGTGGTGATATGTCAGGCTTTAAAAATCAATTTATTCAATGGCTAGAATACACAACATAAATGAGTGTTTTTAGCTTTTATTTTGTCATATCCTACATTTTTCTTGAGTGTCCTACGTTTTGTCTTGTCCTCTTTTTGGTTATGATATATGATCACCCTATATATGCAGGGTAGGGCTGTGGGTGGCGCAAGTGGCTAAGACACTGTGCCTTTAACCAGCAGGCCAGGGTTCGAGACCCAGGTCGGCCCCACAAGACAGGGTGAGATCCTGTCCTTAGCCCAGCTCTGCGACGCCAGCTGGATCCAATCGTATTGGCTCTGCCTTTCCATTGGACTAATTCAGTGGCATGGAGAGGGGGGATTTGCTGCTTGGGTAACAGCCTATCCTCCATAACAATCCAACCCAGGCTTTCGTGCTTCACATGCAGCATATGCAGCGCCAAGCACGATACCATAGTCTTTCAAGACTGATGGAGGCCTGCTTTTTTATATATGCAGGACACAACATATAGGGCTAAAGTGCATCAAGGGCTATAGTTCCTTCCAAAGTGTGCAATCTTGTACTCATTTACTTGGGAGCAAGGTCCCCTGAACATAATTTTTCCTTCCTTCTTTCCTTCCTTCCTTCCTTCCTTCCTTTATTTATTTAAAGGGATTTATACGCCACCTTTCCCATGCCAAAGCAACCAGCCAAGGCAGCTTACAAAACTTTTATCCTTTTGTCTTCACAACAAGCCCTGTGAGGTAGGTGAGGCTGAGAGTGAGTGACTGGCCCAAGGTCACCCAGGAAGTTTTATGGCCAAGGAGGGATTAGAACCTGGATATTCCAGGTCTCAGTCCCAATAATCATGCATAATTGTGCACTGCACGTGTGATAGCCTTTATGTGCAACATGTTTCTGTTATAAAAGGCTTAGTCTGCAATCCTATCTGTACTTTCCTGGAAATTAAGAACACAATCCTAACCATGTCTACTCAAAAGTAAGCACCATTGTTTTCACTGCGTCTTACCGCAGGAAAGTGTCTTTGGGATTGCACTGGTGCATGTAAATATGTATAGTACTGGGTTGTTATACACCTAGCCCTTTGAAATCTGTCCTTAGAAAAAGGCCTTCTCTTGCTTAAGTCAGACTTATTTCATACAAAAGAAGGATTTCTTCTTACCTTGATCACTTGGTTCTTTTGTATCCCTCCTGGATCCAAGTAGAGTTACTATTCGCTTCTTAATACTTCATTACTGTATTTGAAAGGTCATCTTAATCTCTGCAACGGCCTGAAAACGTTGGGAGTGATCACCGGATTTGTCTGTAAAACCAGAAGGTGTGGGTTAAAGAGGACTCTCCCTCTTCCCTTTTAATATATTCACCTTTCCATGTACCCCCTCAAATGGCAGCTGGAGGAATTAATCATTGCTAGGTGTACACAATCATTAAACCTGTGCATGCAGATGCAAACACCAAATCCATCACGTCTTGCTCTTCTGCCAACTTTTTCAAACTGCGAGAGGCTGGTACAAGCAGAGGGCACACAAAGGCCTGGCAGGAGAGGGAGAATTTAAATCTCTCACTGGGTTGTTTTGCATTGCCAATCCCAGCTCTTAACGTGTGTAGCGCGGCAGCCAATTAAGGTGACCTCTGCAAGACAATTCCACTCTTTCAAGCCGGAGGACAGAATTCAAGAAAACACCTCGGTTTTTGTTCCCCATCTGTACAAACTAGTCATGCAGAAGGTGTGTGCCGCCCCCCACCAAGCTGCTCACGTACCCTGCCAATTTGAAAAACAACAACCTGGATTCCACCGTTTTAATCCCTTAAACACTCCCCGCTTGTTCAGCCATAACATGCCAGTAGGTTCCCAGACGGTTGCGTCAGCTGGAATGGCTGGAGTAATTGGTTGTCTTTATGTCCGGTGCATAAGGGTGGGCATGATTTGGCATATCAGACACTGTGGCTGCAATCCTAATCCCCAGTTAGGCCGGCATATGTTCTAGCACAAATCCCATCCTGGCCTGCATGTATCACAAAAGTGCCATAAGGCACTTCTGCGCCACTCCTGGGGGGCTTAAGCCAGTGCACTGACATGCGCTGCTCACCTCACATAACCATAGGAGCAAGGAGACAGGTGAGTTGTGCCAGGCTAAATAGATTAGGATTGCACCCTGTGTGAAGCAACAACTGTGATGTGCATTAGAAACCAGGAGCCAAGATTCCTTATAATACGTTTAACATCAGGGTACAACAGCCTTAACAGGTGCAGTGAGTCTACTCTGTAAGCAGTCCAGGTTGAGCCTTACATGCTCACCTTTGACTCAGTACCTCATTGTTTGCGAAGCTTGCCTTGCTCAGTCTCCAGTTCAGAACATAAAACTCCTTGCAAGAGTTTTTCTACATCCGTTCCCAAACTTTACTCATCTGTTTCAGAATTTTCTGCAGATATGAAATCTGTGGATACTGGGAATCAAATTTAAATGATTAAAAAAGTGTGGCAAAATCAGATTTCCTACCTTTGAGCAACCAAATGGTGCCATTTTCCAGCCCTTTCGGCTATTTTTTGGCTTTAAAGATTGCACAGAAGTTTGATGGTCCTCCCACCTTCACCGCAGATGCATCACAATTTTGTCCCCCGTATCTGAAGGCATCTACCATGAGTTAAATCCATGGATGCTGTATGTGTGGATATCGCAGATCTGCTATATAAGCAATGGTCAAGGTGACCATATAGAATGGAGGACAGAGTGTCTGTACCTTTAAGCATTGCATAAAAGAGGGAATTTTGGCAGGTGCTGCTTTTCAAACCCTTCTGTGTTGAGCTAAACCTGCCTCAATTCCCTACGTGTTCACCTTAGGCTTCTCTAATATTCCTTACTAGATTTTTTTTCTTTTACATAATCACATGATTTAATTATTACCATTATCAAGGGTATTTATACCTCCATTTCCACAGATCCCATAAATACAGTTTCAGGTATCTGCAAATCAGGTCTGCAGACTCCTTGGTTATGCCCCCTATTCTGAGGCCTGTAGGGAAAGCCCACAATCACCCACAGCATCATAACAGCCAAAAGGGGGATTATGGTTTTACAATAAACGGAGACTTTTTCATGCCTTTTCTCATAAAACTGGAAGTTGTGTTTTTCTGCCTTCTCTGTCATTCTGAGGCCTGCTGAGGCCACTGCAAGCCTCAAAAAGTCTCTGGAGGGTGAGGAGAAATCCCAAGGTATCTGCAGTTTCACTTAACCATGTGGGTTTGGATCCCATATAGATACCAGGGAACATATGTGCTGCTTTACAACAAAAAGTCGTTCACAAAATGGTTTACATAGCAAAATAAATCACTAAGGGCGCAATCCAGAGTGACTACGGGGAGTCCTTGCTCTGGTGTAAGAACAATTTACTCTGGATTGGACTATGAATTTCCCATAGGTTTTCACTAGGTGGTGCTGTAACTACGGGTGCACATAATGTCTCTTATGTGCTCCTGTAGTTACTCTGGATTGTAGAGTAAATGGTTCTCTCTCCCCAAATTGTTTATTAGAAAAGAACCATGCTGGGGAGGGCAGTTTCTGTCCCACTGCTAAATATAAGAGGATGCCACTAGTTGGGCGGAAGAAATGCTAAACAAATGAATTTTTGCTCATTCAGCTCATGCTTAACCAGTTTCATTCATTCATTCATAGGATTTTTACACTGCCAGCACAAATGCCCAAAGTGGCGTACATAGCTTTAGCTCCTCTCTTCTTGCAGTTCTCACAACAACCCTGTGAGGTAGGTGAGGCTGAGAGTGATTGACGCAGGAAGGTCACGCAGGAAGCTTCATGGACAAGGAGGGATTTGAACCTGGCTCTTCTCAATCCATCTCTCTAACCAGTAGACAAGGGGTCTCCAAACTTTGTGGCAGGAGGGCCATATCATCTCTCTGACACTGTCAAGGACCTAAAAACTAATTTACGTTTCAAATTTCAATAAATGTACATATAAGAATGAATTGAAATGGATTATAGAGCTTGCCCAAGGGCTGGATAGAGAGGTCTTGCTGAGGGCCACACTGAGGCTTGTTGAGGGCTGCAACTGGCCCCTGGGCCAGGATTTGGAGACCCCTGCACTAGACCATCCTGGCTCTAACTTACCACTACTTTCTGTATCTTTAGTTCAATAGCATGTTCCTCCTCCTCCAGTCTACAAAAAATACACTGAAAAAATATAGTCAGAAATCAATTTTACAGTCAATCAATCAAGCTATCTACAGTATTTATATACCACATTTCAATTTAAACAGTTCACAAAGCGGTTTACAAAGAAAACGAAAACAATGGCTAACGAAATCCCTGTCCCAAAAGGGCTCACAATCTTAAAAAGTCCATGTAAGTCAGTGTCTTAAGAGTGCAATCCTAAGCATGTCTACTCAGAACTAAGTCCCACTGTGTTCAGTAGCGTTTACTACCAGGAAAGTGTGGTTAGGATTGCAATCTCAGGGCACAATCCAGAGAAATTACGGGGAGTCCTTACTCCGATGTAAGAACAATTTACTTTGGATTGCAGTATGAATTTCCCATAGGTTTTCACTAGGTGGTGCTGTAACTACGTCGGCGTAAATGTATCTTACGTGCTCCCATAGTTACTCTGGATTGTAGTGTAGCTGTAGTCTACAAGGTTTTCAGACAAGAATTTTTCTTGGCCCTACCTGGAGATGCTTGGTTTGAAACCAGTGCCTTTGGCATGTGGTGTGCCAGTGAGCCACAGCCCTCCCTCCTTCCCATCCTTTATTTGGATTCTGGACTGCATGGAATGACCTTGGTCTAATTCCACAGGGCTCTTTGTACGTTCTTATTAAAAGAGGATTAGATCAGGGCCAGCCTAAGAGATTTTGCTGCTGGAGACCAAGGACAAGAAGGACCCCCAAACCATGTTGCACACAGGCTGTTCCACTCTCAGGCTGTTCCATTAAGGCAGGGCAGGAAGGACTGTAGCTAATTTTTAAAAGCACTCCTGGCTTCATCTTATTTCTGAGGACTTTAGGATTCCTTTCCCCTTTATTACTATAGGTCTAACTTTGTAATACTGTTTTTTGAAGCAATTGTAGAGGCATTACTTTTTATTTTTTTTAAACTGCTTTTATTCAACACAGTTTTTTGTATCATCATGGAGTCCCAGAATCAAACTGCTATGCATATTAAGGCATAACCATATCACATTAGGAACAAAAAAACCTGGAAGTGGGTCTGTAAATCGATTTTTCTACTGATTTATTTATCCATGGATTTTTTTAACCACGGGATGTCTGGAATGGAAACCTCATGCATAAAAAGGGACATCTGTATATATCTTCATAGTGAAGTTAGGATATGCTGACATTTGGTGACCTAAGGAGCTCTCAGCTGAAGGGGGATTTGAATCCTAGTCTTCCATATTTATATTGATAGATCACATTGCCCAAGATCAGGGTTGCAGTCTGATAACACTTACCTGGGAATAAGTTCCATTGAACCTAATGGAGCTTATTTCTGAGTAGGCATGCATAGATTGTCCTGTTACTCTCTTGAACCTAGCTCTGCATATCTATTCTAAAGAAAGCCCTATTATAATCAGTGAGGCTCACTCCTGTATAAAGAAGGAATGGAAAGAAACCTATGGAAAGGAGCTGCAATTCTAAAGACACTTTCCTGGGAGTAAGACCCATTGAACACAATGGGGCTTACTTTTGTGTAGAGATGGTTAGGCTTGTGCAATCCTAAACATATCTACTTAGAAGTAAGTCCCATTGTGTTCAATAATACTTACTCCCAGGAAAGTGGGGTTAGGATTGCAGCCATCGTGCCGGATAGTTTCTTTAGTTTTCTGTATATTTTGTATTTCCTTTGTTATTTTGTATACTACAGTATTGTTATAATTTTTACATGAATATTTTGTGGGTTGTGGAATGAATTGTGTGAGTTTCCATTATTTCTTATGGGAAAATTTGCTTTGATATACAAGCATTTTGGATTACAAGCATGCTTCTAGAACAAATTATGTTTGTAAACCAAGGTCCACTGTACAGGCATCCCCTACTTAATGGACGGATTAGGGACCAGAGCACCATCCAACAGTGAAAACCATTAAAAAGTGGACTCAATCTTTTTCACTTATAAATGTTACTTCCAAAGCTTTTTTAGCTAGCAAATTACAAATGCCCCTCTTATCTTGCAAATTCCTGCTGCCACACAAAAGTTTCTGTAAATGGATTCTCAATTCTTTTGGGAATGGGATTAGATTAGGAACTACAACATGGGGAGGGCAATTTTGGCCTTTAGAACAGCAGAGAGAGGTTGAAAGAGCAGAACATGTGTTGAATGAATGAGTTCTGGGTATAATTGAAAGGTGTTGAAAGAATGGATCATCAGAAAACGAACCATCAGAAAGTGGGGATACCTGTAACTCAAAGACATTACATGAAAGCAACAGTCTTTGCTGGAGTAAGAAAGGACTTTGTGGTGACTTCTTGTGTAAGCAGAAGGTTGCCAAGGTCATACTTGTCCTTGTGGCTCCAAGACTGGAATGTACACCATGGGGCATGTCCTTTGAAGGCTGCTTGGAGAGACTTGGCAGCCAGTAATGGATTCAGCAGCTGTGCATGCATAGGGGGTAGGGCTGAAAATTGTGTTGATCATTCCATCTTCAGAAGAAGGCAGAGCTCTTGTCGAGTTCACAGTTGTAAGCTTGGATCTGTGACTTGATGTGGGTGAGCTTCCTCTTTAGGTAAACACAACGCTCCTGTTTCTCCAGGAATGTGGGATCCTGAAGTGTGAAATATAGAAAGGAACACATCCAAATTGCTGTGTTATTAGCTTACTAGTCTACAATGCCTTATAAATGTTGGAAACAGTATTTGATCAAAAGTTTAGGGTTGCCATAATTCTCTTCCACAATATCAGGACAGGACCCTCTGTCCCATTTGCCAGTATGTGAACACAATCCCCCAAAATTGGGATTGTCCCAGTTTTTTGGGACATATGGAAACCTTACAAAAGGTGGTATATGAAAATATTGTCTTATCATTCCAAGCCCCATTTTACCTTCCAAGAATTTCAAACTCAAGACACAGCCTGTTACTCTTTTTTTTGCTGATGTCCTTTTGAACTTTTAGCAGCCATATAAGGCAAAAGTATGGACATTCTTGCCCCCATGGAGGCTCCAGGTGTAATCCTAAGCGACTGTTTGGCCACTGCAAGCCCCTTGCCAAAAAATGTTGCAAGGGTGCCAAAGGGTGTCACAAAGGTGCCTTAAGAATGCAGTAAGATTATTACTAAAGGGTTAAAGGGGAGCTTGTAGGGTGAGTTATGCTGGCTGAATGTGGCCAGCACAGGGGTCTGAGCAGTGATGGGCCCAGCCTCCCTTAAGATCCGGTACGCCGGAAGTCAGGGGGCGGGGCCGGAGTCAGGGGGCGGGGTGGGCCCTAACCAGGCTGAACTGTGCATGCGCCAGACTTGGCGCATGCGCAGTGCGTCCTCTGAAGCGTCCTTGGCGCCAGGTCGCCAGGACGCTTAGTGCGCCTGCATCCAGCTGGACGCAGGCACGCTGAGCGTCCTGGAGCTCGGCGCCAAGACGCTTAGTGCGCCTGCGTCCAGCTGGACGCAGGCGCGCTGAGTGTCCTTGCGCCTAGCCTCAGGACGCTCAGTGCGCGTGCGTCGAGCTGGACGCAAGCGCACTGAGCGTCCTAGGGCTCAGCGCTAGGACGCTTAGCGCGCTTGCGTCGAGCTGGACGCAGGCATGCTGAGCGTCCTGGCGCCTAGCCTCAGGACGCTCAGTGCACGTGCGTCCAGCTGGATGCAGGCACACTGAGCGTCCTGGGGCTTGGCGCTAGGACGCTTCGTGCGCGTGCGTCCAGCTGGACGCATGCGCACTAAGCTTCCTGGTGGCGAGCCCCAGGAGACCCGGCGCCTGCGGACGCTGGCGTACGGGCCCCCGCGGCTTTTGCAGCCGTGGGTCTGGCCGGTTCGCTGTCGTCCGCCCTGGTGGAAGACCCAGTACGGGCGCGTAGGCCCGTACCGGTATCTGCCCACCTCTGGGTCTGAGGGAAATGTGGTGGGGGTGTGGGTAGGAAGGCAGGACTGTGAGCAGGTAGACAGGGAGCAGGAGTTACTGGTAAGTCCAGGACCTAGCATTTGTTCCAGATCCTAGCCCCAAACCCCAGCAGTCTGCCACTGTCCTGGTTTGCTCAGATGTGCACCACTCATTTTGGTTGCCGTTGGGCTGCTGCTGCATTAACTGGGATAGGGGAAATGTTTGGGATCTTTGGGAACTTTTGGGAAACAAGGACCATCGGCCACTCTCACTTACCTCCTTCTTGCTCTTATATTCTTGCCGAATAGTGGAGGCTCTGTCCTGATCCTACAGATTGAATGAAAGCATGTTGTTAAAATTCCTGATAGGCAGAAGAACCAATGTTGCTAACAACTCAAAGCCTCAAGAGTTAAGCCATCTGAGATCAAGATATCAGTTATTTTTATTTTATTATTATTTTGTTGCTCAGGCCTGCGTTCAAGCTCACAGATGATCAAAGAAGAGGGAAAACCTCCAGGATCACATTAAAGAGGAGGGAGTAAGAGGGCTTACTCATGTGAACTATCAACCAGGTGTGGGGCTAAACATGAACTTGTTGGTGGTCACCTCCATATGGAGATGAATTCCTGATCAAAGGTGTAGTTCTGAGAGGAATTATATGGAGCAATGATGGGCACCAAGTGCCACATGTCAGGAGGAGTGTTGCTGCCAACATCATTACCAGTGTGATACAGGATTATATTGGTCTTTTCCATTTCTGATTTATCAACTGATTCTAAATAAACCTGATTCAACCTGACTTGACTTATCAACCTGATTCTAAATAAACATTTTTTTTTTCAAGTACATCAAAATTATAACATGAAAGGAAAATTACCTTCTTAGTCGAGTAGCGGGGAGGAAACTTGGAAAGCAGGGCTTCTAATTCCTTAAATTTTTGTAGTGTGTTGTGGACATCCTGGTATAGCTCCTTGTACTCCACATATTGGTCCTGGAAGACAGCCTTGTATTTCTCACGATCATCCACACTCCTGATGGCTGGGTATTTTCTACCCAGGACATAAGAAGAAGAAGAGGAAGAGGAGGAGGCAATACGATCACCAATAATGTGGGAAGCATTAAAATGAACAACCAGTAGACAGAAATCTAAAAATGGATCAGTTTTACTCCATTATTAGAAAAGCTTCTAAAATTCTCCTTGTCCAAATTTATCTGTGAATCTGGAGATATAAATAAACAAATCTTCCTTGGGAATAATATTTAAAATTCTCCATTTGATTAAATTGAAATAGTACATTTGAATTTTTTTATTTTTTATTTCCAAATGTATTTTTTTATTTCCAAATGTATTTGGAAATTTTTTAATTTTCAAATGTAAAGCATGCTGGGCACATATAATTTACCAATGCATTTTGCTTTACCAAATTGGTAAATTTACCTCTTTATTTTACGCAGAGTAACACAGCACAGATCAAAGGTGTACATACATATGTACACCATCACATTGATGTGATCCATCACATTGATGTGATGGAACATATGACTGCAGCTGGATTCATTTAGTGTAGTGTTTAACCAAACACTCATGTTATAAGGCTGATCTCATTTGTAAGGATGTATATAATTACCAAAATAATTACTATAAATACTTATGCCCCTTCGGAACATTATTACATAGTTGCTATGGTTGAAGAAAAGATGGTGGACCTTTGCTTTGATCCATCTTCTCCTTCTGATGTCTTCAATAGTTATGATTGTTCTAACAACTACATTCTACCAATTGAGGCCTGAGCTTTGCTCCGCATACAGAGAGATAAGCTAGCAAACCACGCATGTCCTTCTGGTGTGCTTTCTATGGTGACATCAAGTTGATGTCTCCATAGCCATAGCTGATCACCACTGAAAACAAGATGCAGGACTGATATAGGGGGGCTCTTTTGTTCTTAAATTGAATTTCTTAAGAAGTGTCATAGGAAAGGCACAATATTAATGGAGTATTACTCTGTGGTTTGCTTTCAAACTCTAATTTAAAGAGAACCTACCACACATACTGTTTTTGAACTGAATCTGTACTCTAATTGGAAACAGTTTTAATCTTATCAAGACGATTCTTATATCCTTTGAATCCCTTCAGATAAGGACCCTACCTTATTAGCCACCCAAATGTTATGGAACTACTTACATAACATAATCAGGGACAATGTATGGTTTTGGGTTGTGCCCCATTGGGATGGTAGATTTCAGGGTCTTTGGGTCCTGACCCATCTCTGAAAACTCAACGTGTCTCGTGACTTTCTCAGGAAGACAAGCTTCATCCTGGGAGGGCAGCTGTTTGGGTTCAACTTGCAAGACGATTGGCTTTTGCTGTGAAAGAGACTGGAAAAACATTATTTGCAGATTATTTGTCTCTATAAAACATGTTCTCTACCACTTTTTTCCCCTAGAAGTCTCCTGGTGCTCATAAATTTGCCTAAAAATTCATCCCAGTGAAAGATCTGGAGAATTCTCTTGGTTCAGGTTTGGGTTCCATTTAATCCATCCTGCAAATACATAACAGGAAAATATGTATGTATGTATGTATGGGCAAAATCCATAGCATTTAAGGGGTCCATGCAGTTACATCACCCTCTAGTGTTATTTTATGGAAAGTCATCTAAAGTGCTCCGGAGCAAGGGGCTTAATTTCACTATAGGATATAGGCCTATGTATGTATGTATGTATGTATGTATGTATGTATGTATGTATGTATGTATGTATCTGTGACAGTTCCTTATGCCAAGCTGAAACACTATATTAGAATCAATATTGTCAACTCTGTTTGTAACCCCTTCTACCTAGGATCCTTTAAACTTTAAAGCTAAGCCAGTATCCTTAAAACAGGGGTTCCCAAAGCATTTGTTATGACACTTTAGGGTATCATTGGGGTGCCATAGGATCAGTGGTGGGCTTCAGGGGGTTCTCACAGGTTCTATAGAACCTTTTGCTAATGAGCGCCTGGTTCTGAGAACCGGTAACTAATGGGGCATAGAACCTGTTGTTAATTTAGGTTATTAGGACATAGAACCTGTTGTTAATTTATTTGAATCCCACCACTGCATAGGATATCCCCATTTGTCCCTTCCCACCAGTTCTCCAAGACGCAGGCATCTTGGATCTCATAAGATCTCATGATATCCATGGTGGTGGTGTTCAAATCTCACAAGATATGGACAAAGCCATATTTTTCCATATGGACAAAATTTTGCAAGATTTGGGCACGGCCATCTTGGATCTCACAAGATATCACAAGATCTAAGATGTATTGCCCAGATGAGCTGGAAAGGAAAAGCTGTGAGGGCATTGTGATCCCCCTTATGCCCTTTGGGGGTGCAAGATCCCACTATCTTAAACACATGCTTATGATCTACCCCTATCCATTCTTCCAGGTCTTACCAGAGCTATCATGGTCTTTCTGGCAGCTTCATGTCTCCACATCTTGAGACAGACAAACGAACCAACCAGATAAAGCAATGTGGTGATGAAAAGGAAGATGATGGCTGCCACTTGACCCCCTTCCACCCGGCACAAAGCCACAATTAGTGGGTTGTTGACAAAGATGGAGTAGCACAAGCCACCACGGTTGACATCATTGACATATGCAATAGCAGCTGCCATATACAGTAGGAACATGATGAGATTTAGGGCAAACTCTGATAAGGGCCACCAGTGAGAATTTAGGAGAATTGTTCTGTAGTACATGGTCACTCCAAGGCCTAGCAGAATCACAGTCACTAGCCACACCAGGCTTGCCACTACCAGCACAAAAGGGGTCATTGGGCCATAGTAGTTGTATCCATATCCTCCTCCTATGATGCTGTTGGAAGTGAACAGATTGTTACCATAAAGTTCAGACCACTGATAGTCCTTCTGGATATAAGCAGCAGTGCATGCAAAAACCATCCCCCCCAAGATAAGCTCCAGGCCCCCCATCAACCGCAAGAGGCCAGGCCATGATTTCATGTAAGAATATTTAGAGTTGTAGGCCTCTAGCTTTTCTTTATAGCTTGGTGGACCAGTTGACAAGTCACCATCGTTTGTAGGAGTCAGTATCTTCTCAGCCTTTGACAGGCTGGTGGAGCTTGAGGGTGGGACCTTAACCTTAACATCACCACCACCATTAACTTTACCACTTTCATCACTTGAGCTCTCTGGAACATCAGTCATGATTCTTTGAGGGGGCTCTAAAAGTGGAGATGCTAGCAGGGAGTTTTTGACATCTTCTGAACGGAAACTCAGGAAAGAAGTCTCAGCCACTATCTCAGGAAAAAAGTCACCCAAGATGGTAGAATTAACTGTCTGATAGGCCTCTAGGAAGATAATTTTTGGTCCTGAGGTCCATCAGTGAAAGTTGACTGGGTAGATAAGAAAGGCCATGAAGAACGGAACGGAGACTTGAGTTTCTAGAACTTTTTGTCCAGGTTTCCATTGGACACAGTCAGGTGGAAGGATGAAAAAGTTCACCCATTGCATCCATAACCGGCTGTCTCTTCTCTGTGTCTGAAGCAGAGTTTTCTTCATTCCCCACAGTGTCCGCTTTGTCCAATCTGCATTATCATTTGTGTGTCACTCAAGTGAGAGGATGGGAATACTCTTGTTCTTCACCCCCGCTGGTTGACTGAACTTGGTCTCTGTGGGAGACTGAGATTTGAGGGAAATAAAGCAATTGAGTTAATGTTCAGAATTACTAACCGTGCTTTTCAATAGAATAGTCCTCAAGGTAGGGTTGCCATAATTTTCTTCCACAAAATGAGGACAGCACCCTCTGTCCCAATTGCCAGTATGTGAACACAATACCCAAAAATAGGGATTGTCCCTGCTTTTTGGGACACATGACAACCCTACCTCAAGGCAACATATTTGTGGAGAGGATGACAGCGTTTCAATTTGTGTACACCGTGTGCAAGAGCCTTTCTACTTCTCAGTCTTCTCTTCCCAACCGTGAAATTTCTGAATCCCCTCCACAATCCAGAGATCCATCATCCTTACACCTCCACCACAATCCAGAGATCCATCATCCTTACACCTCCAAGACTTTTCACATTACCTCCCAATGTTTACTCAGAGAAGTATGTTTTGGCGATGGTGGAACCTGACTCCAGTTGATGAAAAGCCCCAGAGAAGGTCATGGACTTCTTTCCACAGCACGGACATGTCTTAGCCACAGGAGACCAAAAATAATGTTGTGGTGTGCAAAACACTTCCAGCTCTGAATCCAGCCTGATATCAGCCTCTGGTGCAGTTAAAGATTAACTTCCCGCAAGGAGGAAAATGGCACACACAGAGATCTAGGCTTTCAAACAGTGTTGTAGGACCTGGTTCCGCTCAGGATATCCCAATTTCCTAATGGGGATGTCCAATTTTATTAAAAAGTAACCAAAGCAAACCATTTTGTGAACTACTTTTTGTTGAACAGCAGTATACAAATACTCTCAATAAGATCCCCAATAAGGAGGAATCTGTCGCCACCCTTGGCAATCTCTTCCACCCTTAGAATCAATAATTTCTTCCTGTTGTCCAACCAGAAACTTCTCTCTTGCACTTTTTACACACTGGATCTTGGTCAACTTTCAGAAGTGGGAAGCTGAGAACAAATTTGTTCCTTCCTCCATTTGAAAGGGATGTGACTATGCTGAGCGTAAAGACCCTTAAAGACTTCTCAGGAGTTTGCAATCTGAGTACCACATGATGGAGTGAGCTCTTGTCCCAACTCCTGCCCACCTAGGAGAAACATGCCAATGCAAGTAGAAGGGCTACCACATTTAAAACAAGAGAACTTTCCTGGGAGAAAGCCCTATTCAATTCAAGGAATTTAGAGCACAACCCAAACCATGTCTACTCAGAAGTAAGTCCCATTGTGTTCAATGGGTCTTCCTTCCAGGAAAGTGTGTTTCAACATGATTAGGATTGCACTGTAAGTGAAGGATTTAATGTAGACTGGAATGAAGCAAATCACCCCAAAATATCTTTACTCTATCAAAAGGTATAGCCAAATAACTCAAAAATAAAAACAAAACTGCACTATGTAACAAAAACTGGATTTTCTTAACACAAAACTCACTAATGAAGCTGATAGTTCTCAGATCATATTAGGTGCTACTGCATTTACTCGAATAGAATGCGCCATCGAATCTAATGCGCACCCGAGCCGCATAATCAAAATACTGTATTCTAATTAACATCGAATCTAATGCGCACCCTGATTTGGAGACTGAATTCGGCTGAAAAAGGTGAGCGTTATATTTGAGTAAATACAGTATTATGATACAGAAGGGAACTAATAAGTGAAGGTGTTAATATGGAGAGGCAACAGAACATGTAGGCAGTGAACTGTTGGAGGAATGGAACGGAATTTCTCCGTTTCTACTTTTTAAAAAGCCCAGATGTGACGTCACTTCTGGTGCATAATTTTGAGCTCAAAACTGGGGGACATGATCATTAGCTACTGTACACCACCAGTTGAACATAAAGCAATGTGTCTGGTGCTCATCTACTGGAAGGGAAAGGCAGGATATAAATACACTTGCGTTCTGGTGGTGCAAGTGGTTAAGACACTGTACCTGTTAACCAGCAGGTCAGGGTTTGAGACAAGGCGAGGGTCCCCACAAGACAAGGATTTCTTGCTACAGGCAAGGGGTTGGACTAGATGATCCACTGGGTCCCTTTCAACTCTATCATTCTATGATTATATGAAATGGCTAAAACACCACTAAAAAAAGCAAAGTTGGATTGTGCATACAATTGCCTTGGTACTTTTTTGGTGATATTTTTACCAAGGTGCCGGAGTACAACCACAGGAAAAAGGAGGGTTGGGGCCTCATAGTTGCTGGCTCAAAAATAAGCTATTTTCTGTTGTTGGGAGAAATAGCTTGGCTGGTTTCCATCTCAGTCCAATGCCTGCCAAAAGGGCCTCACCCAATCTCTGCTGCAGAGCAATTAGAATAATCCTCTGGTCTGGCCTCTCCAATTAAGCAAACTGGGGAACCATCTCAGATGGTGGATTTGGGAAAAATATGAAAGGTCGGTAAATTACTAGTTCCTTAACATGATATTTTTAAAAGCTGAAAGTAGAGGAGAAGTTACTTTTGAGATAGGATGAACTGTTCCCTGTGGACGAGATGGGAATGTATGTAATTTGCCTTCTGTCTGCTTTAGGAGTAATCAAGCTTGAAACTTTAAATGGGGACTAAATAAGTCTACAATTTAAAATCTGTGTACAGGATTGCCTGCACACTTTCTCTCATGTCTTCATAAATAAAAGCGAGAGGATTACCACTAATATTTAAAGGTGTACTTGTTTTAATTTTTTGCAATTTCCCCTTTTTTATAAAGTTGAGACATGCAGAAAGACATGCAGGTGTTGTGTGTATTCCCCCCCCCCCCAAAAAAAAAGCAGGCCTCCGCCAGTCTTGAGAGACTATGGTATCATGCTCGGCGCTGCATACGCTGCATGCGAAGCATGAAAGCCTGGGTTGGATTGTTATGGAGGATAGGCTGTTACCCAAGCAGCAAATCCCTCCTCTCCACACCACTGAATTAGTCCAATGGAAAGGCAGAGCCGATACGATTGGATCCAGCTGGCGTCGCAGAGCGGGGCTAAGGACAGGAGCTCACCCTGTCTTGTGGGGCCGACCCTACAACCCATAACCCTGGCCTGCTGGTTAACAGGCACAGTGTGCCACCCACCGCCCTAATATTCCAAAAGCACCTTTTTATAAATTATAATTAGAAATTAGAATAGCTTTAAAAAGTGTACTAGAAAGGTGGTATAGGTTGTATAATGTCAGTAAATGCCACCACATGCACGTACAGGTGTTAGGCTACAATCCTAAACACTTCATCTTGCTGATTAAAATGTTGCTTTACTCTATTAGGAGGTTTTTTTAAATTAAAATTTAATTCCAATACACAACAAAGAAAAATTTAACAATTTGGGATGAACTGCCTTTAGATTCAACCCAACGTATATAGAATCATAGAGTTGGAAGGGACCCAGTGGATCATCTAGTCCAACCCCCTGCGTGTAGCAGAAAATCCTCATCTTGTGGGGACCCGGGTCTCAGTCCCTGGCCTGCTGGTTAACAGGCACCGTGTCTTAACCACTTTATTTGATTTAAAACTAATTGTTAAAAAAACACACAGTGGGCACAATCCAGAGTAACTATGGGGAGTCCTTGCTCCAGTGTAAGAACAATTTGCTCTGGATTGCAATATGAATTTCCCATAGATTTTCAGTAGGTGGTGCAGTAACTATGGATGCATGTAATGCCTCTTATGTTCTCCCGTACTTACTCTGGATCGCAGGGACAAGCTACAATCTTATACATGCATTAAGTATGGAAGTAAGACCTATTAAACACAATGGGACTTACTTTTGAGTAGACATGCATAGGATTGTGCTGTAAGAGATTAACAGCCATTTTTTAAAAAATTCACAGAGCTCTGTGAGAATAAAGTCAACCATTTGTTAACAATACTTACTAAGAATTGTTAACAATACTTGTGACTTACTAAACTTTCTGGTTTAGGTTCAAAATAATGATGTTCCCTGACAAAACTCAGCCACCCAAACAGGATCTTGCAGGTTCATCATGGAAACTCCCATTGAAGACCATCAGGGGGTTATTAAGTACCTAACAGCTTATTAGCTTTTAATAGATGATACCCAGCTTCTTAAATGCAAGGCTTTCTAGGTGGCTTTCTAGGTGGCCAAAGAGCAGGGCGTGCTAGAATGTAAGAGGAGTTGATCTAATATTGAAATTGTAACTTTCCAAGCACATTTCCTAATTCTGTAAAAGTATACATGTTGGCTGCATTGATTGGCTCTTCAGATCCATTGAGGTAAGAAGGGAAGCTACCAATGAGGTAGGATGGGATGACATGATCTTATTCTAACTCCTCTCCCATGTGCTGATTCCATGCACTTTTATTAAACATCCACTGGGGAAAAAAAACAAAAAAGCCTTTTAAGTCTCTGAGAAGGAGCTGCTATTGCATGGTTTGCCCACTAGATAGCAGCAAAGAGATATGCTTCATTTTACACCAGTCTTTGGCAGTGGTCAGGAATATTTTTGATCATGACCTTAACTTCAGTTTTTCTCTCAATCTTGCAACCCATGGAGTTAGTGAATCACATATTATTAAAAATTCACGATGGGCACAATCCAGAGCACGTTCAGCCTGCTCTGCCCTAACTGCTCTCTCCTAACTATTCTGTATCCAGAGCAGAAAGTTATGCTGCATCCAAAGAGTCAGGAAGCCTGGGCTGCCCTAACTGCTCCAGAGCATGCTAAGTAATTGACACATGGGGAGGACTTGCTCCTGAGGAGACAACCCTCAGATCACACTGAACAAGGAACACCTGTGGTGCCTACAGTGGTGACACGACTCTGCACATCACCCGGTATGGAAGTCTCTGCGTCACCCCTGGGATGCATGCACCCCCTACCTGGACTGCGCAGTCTCCAAAGTTGGCGCCTGCGAAGTTGTTTCTGAAGCCAACTGGCTTCAGAAAGAGTACTGCATAGGCACCATCTCTGACGCCCATGCAGTACTTTTCTGAAGTCTTTCGGCTTCAGAGGAGACTGTGCAGGCGTCAGAGTTGGTGCCTGTGCAGTACTCTTTCTGAAGCCATTCGGCTGCCGCTCCGCCTCCTGAGTGAGGCTGAATGGCCATGCAGAGGCGCAGACTTCCTCCGCTCTAAGGAAGTCTCCTCTGAAGCTGTTCGGCATGCTCAGTGTGTTTCTGCGCAGTGCACCTCAGCTGGCTGTTCGGGCCAGCTCAGTGGACAAGTGGCAGCTTCTGTCTGCTACTTGGCCTTGGAGCAGGCCTGAATGGGCGTGCTGACGCCTGGGGCCTGCCAAAGGACAGTCAAACTCCTCCGGCGCATCACCCCATACGGAGCACATCACCCAATGCAGCCCACACCAGCCGCACCAGTCTGGTGACGCCACTGGGTGCTTGCCTTATAAGGAGTCCATGATGAGATGCCAGTACATTCTACAGTGAATACAAGGGCCTTCTTGGAGTGGCCTGCTGTATCCTGAGGTTTGTGGGCAGCCATAGTTTGTTCCATATCCTGAGGTTGAGAGGCAGGGGTTGCAGCTAGGCTGGCCAAGAACTCAGATTGTTGGTCAACACTGCCATTCTTACTTGGGCCTTATCATGGACCCTTATGGGTCTACTCATTACTATACCTGCTCCTGAGGTGGTATATCTCTGAGGAGCTGGAAGAGGGCATTTCTGCCTTGAAACAGGCTTTGGATACAGAGTAACTGCTCTGCCCTAGGCAATGCTAAACATGCCCTCAACATGCCTCTCCAGAGCTGCTTAGGCTGCCCCAGTTAGGGCAGAGCAGGTCCACCTCTCTTGGGGCACCCTATGTTGCCTTGCTCTGCCCTAAGCCTCTTTCAGAGTAACTGGGATGGAGCATCTTGCAGTTGCTCCACCCTAGTGATAGATAGGGCAACCCAAGGGCTCTTATGTGGACAGATTAGTTGCTCTGGATTGTGCTATAAATTGGGTAATTAATAAAAAAATAAAAATTAACTTTTATTTCTGGTGGCTTCCATGATGCTGCTGCTTTTGTGGGTTAGCTCCCTGAAACCATGATTCAGAAACTCAAGCTTATGGAGTAATTTTGGTTTAGAGCTTTTTCCAGTTACTGGTACATTAAAAATCTTTCTTTCTTTCTTTCTTTCTTTCTTTCTTTCTTTCTTTCTTTCTTTCTTTCTTTCTTTCTTTCTTTCTTTCTTTCTTTCTTTCTTTCTTTCTTTCTAGACATGTCTACTCAAAAGTAAGTCCCATTAAAGTCAATGGAGCTTACTCCCAGGCAAGTGTTAATAAGGTTGCAGCCTTAGTCCAGTGCAGGCACGTTTCATTCATTCTGACTTCCAGGTTATGGGAGAGGTTGCTTCAGTGGCTTTGTGTGTCCCACTCGTTTGTTTGTTTGTTTGTTTGTTTATGCTCTGCCTTTCTCCTCGAAGGGCAACCATATGGACTCGGAGCCTCCAAGGGAGAAGGCACTGAGTGAGTAAAGCTTGTGCTAACTTGTGCTGGAACAGATATGTCTGTTATGTCCAGTTATCGATGACACAGCGGCCACTGATACTATCTCTTTCCCAGCATTGATCCACCTTCCCCCTGATCCAACCTCTGCCCTTTCCACCCACCCTGTCTCCCTCACCCCCACACAGACTTAACTTACTTATCTTTCTTCATCCTCTGGCATGCCAAGCCAATTGCCATTGGCAGTTGTGGCCACTCTGCACTATGGCATGTTGTGCGTCTGAACAGCCATAAAGGACCTTACTTGAGTTCCTAACATGAGTTCCTAATATGAGGCCCTACACAGATTTGACTCCACACAAACAGCCACTGCAAATGAGAAGGAAAATCCTAATCTCCTGAGAAGGGGAAAATGCATCCCTTTAATATCGGTGGTTATAGAGATGCCGTCATGCAAGCAATCATTCCATTCTTCAGCTGAGCCAGGCATAGGCAGGGTTCCTTTGCATTTCTAATTGCTGACTGCATCTCTACAACAGGAAGAAAAGCTGTTTTTAAACCATTGTAAAGAGAGAACCTTTTTATTTTTTTAAACTGCTTTTATTTAACACATTTTTTTTGCATGAGTAGGGAATCCAAGAATCAACCCCCTGTGAACATCAAGGCACAACCTTATTCCTTTAGGAGCAATAGAGAAGCAAGAAACCTGGAAGTGGGTCTTTAAGTCTATTTTTTCCACTGTTTTTTTTAATGGTGCCACAGATATGGAATCCCCTTTCAGTGAGAATTAAGAACTTCTCTCTCCTGGCCTTGTGACTTTTCAGCATGGGCTCAAAATAGGTTTTTTTTAAAAAATATTTTTTTCAAATACAAAATATGTATTTGGATGTTGGGTTGATGGGTCTGCACCTCAGTTAACAGTGTCATGGCTTGACAGTGGCTTGAAACCTTCCCCTTCCAAGAGGTATGGCTGCAGCAGTTCCAATAGGTCTATTGGTTTCTGCACTGCCTCTTGCATGGTGCAGAACTAAGTAGAAGTGAGCAGCCAAAGGGTGCTGTGTACTACTCAGGGACTGGGGTTGGGATCTGGCATATCACCAGGTCCCAGCCCCATCTTGCACTTCCTGACCATTCTCCGTTCTCTCTATACACTGAATACCCCTCCTGCCTCCTCCCTGCCCTCCCTTTGCCCTATCCGACATCCGCATCAGCCAAACCTGTCCAGAGGGGAAGTTCCTAGTTATGCAAGTGCACCTTTTAAAAAATCCTCTTTTTAAAAATCCAAGTGTGTACACCAGCATGGTTTCCAACCAGCAAACATGTTTATAGTATGTTTGCCACCGTGCCAGGCTAGTGCAAAGGATACAGTCCAGTACAATGCTGACATCATAATCAGATTATACATATGGCTGCACTCGAGTATCTTTCTGAATAGTGCAGAAGTGCATGTAACCAATGCTATCAGTAGAATATTCCCCCATTCTTCTGTAATGTGCAAGCAGGAAACATACAAGAATGTGCTTCTGTAATGTACCAGCAGGAAAGATGCAAACATACAAAAGAGAGTTAAAGCAGCGGAACACTGCGCCTACACCAGTTCTAGAATTTATTTTAGAAATTATTTTTAAACAGGAATTAAGGAGGAGTAGATTGCAGCATAAGAAATGGAAAAAACCTACACAATTTTCAAAGTAACTATTTTATTGTAATTCTTGCAACAGAGAATGGATTCTTTAAAAAAAAACCAATTTATTTAATATTAGCCCTGTGTACAGTCTTCATTTTATAGGATGGGTATCACCTTCAGTTGCAAAAACTAATTTCACTTTTTCTCACACACATCTAATTTCCAGGGATAATTTTTATGTTTCTCCACATTGATCATGTTTCTCCACATAGATCAGAAGAATTCTAGTACCCGGGGATTCCTGCTATTGTTTGTAAATCTGCCAGCCCTTGCACCCCAGCGAAACCGAACCTTGCACGACTGCGATGCTGATCAGGGAAGCGTTCCGAGCTTTTCCACAATCTTAAACTGTACTTCCGTAAAACAGGAAAAACTGTTTCCAACCATATCAGGAGCCTCAAAAGGCTTCTGTGCAGTCTTACTGACGCATGACACTCCACGCCCAGTACATTTGCCCATGTGCCCTGCTCCTGAACCACCACTGATGGAAATATTGAGATCAAAATCCAGAAGATTATAGGAATCATAAAAGCCTGTGTGCTGCTGTTCCCCTTCCTCTCTGCTTACTGCACCCCATGCCCCTGCACCTCTTGGCACAACTTTACTGTGCTTGCTGACACTGCTCCTGGTTGTAGTGCCGCAGGCCAGTATACATTGTTGGGTAGCGCTGCTAGATCACATCACAGACATGCGATATGGGCACATTTGTGATGCTCTGAGCTGGTTCATCAATGTCCTGATGTGCTTGCTGGGACAGATTCACTTTTTGCGTTAGTAGGCGTTTCAGCGCAGATGCACAAAAACGGATCCAAGCGCCCATTTTCCTCAAAGTGCTTCAATGCATGGAATGTTCTAAAAGCCCAGATTTAGAAGTGTTCAGTAAAAAAAACACTTGTTTACACCAGGTTTACACTGGAAAGGCCAACTTAGCATTAAACTCTACCAATTTCAGTCATATTTGCTCTATTTAGAAGCCAGACTTCCTCACAAAAAATATTTACAACTAAGTTCAACTTATTTCAACCAAAGAAATGGGATTCAATCTGTTTAAAATACAACTGATGTGAAAAGAAAGATGAAGACAGATATAATATCAGTAACAGTGGTCACAGCTGTTTACCGGCATTGTAAACAAGGCACTGTAACTTGTCTTACAGCTCAATCTTATCTCCACCCCCCATGCAGCTGTGCCCCTAAAGTAGTGGACCCCCCTCTGTTGGGACCCCCCCCCTTGGGGGTCAGAACTTTATTTCAGGGAGGTCACCAAAAACTGGGCACTGCCACCTTGGAATCTGCCACCATCTTGAAATTATTTACATCATTTATTTATGGGCACTCAAGCTGCACTCCATACTTTCCTGAGAATACGTCTCACTGAACACAATGGGATTTACTTCCAAGTAGACATGGAGGAGTTCAGGTATCACAGTAATGTCACTGTTTGACTGCACTTCCAGCATTGACATCATTTCCTGACATCATTTCCATGGGGAAATTCTAAGGGACAAATTGTAATTCTCAAAAGGAGGTCCTGTGGTGAAATGCTCATGAACCACTGCACTAGAGCATATACTATATCCTATGGTTCAATAGCCTCTATCAACTCCTCCAGTTAAGGGAATATTTATTCCCTAGCCTGGAGATGAGCCTTTACTATCCTGGATGGGTCTACTTGGACCTGCCCCAGCAATTTTGCCAGTGCAAGTCAGCAGTTCTGGGGAGTGGGATTGAGGCTGGGAAAGGGGAATATATCAGAAGAACTGTTGTCACCAATAACTCCCCTTTCCAGCCTCGCGACATACACCTCCCTTGAGTCCCCTCCCTGATCTCTGCCATGTTTGTCCCCATTTCTCCTCACTACCCATTCCCTGTGCCGACTTACCTGTTCTAGGCTTTTCCATTGACTCAAGCATGCAGCAGTGGCCACTCACTACTTATGGAGTTGGTCTGGCCACAGAGAATGGCAGAATAGTTTTGCAACTGTTGTAAAGCACACTCCATCATCTGAACACAAGTTCCAGAGGCCCTGCAGGCTCAAAGGATCGTTCCTTTTATACACATACATTTATGTGCAAGGGAACAATCAGCAATCAGTTTTATATTTTGACTTAAAATTCAGACCAGTTCGTATTATACTGGTGATGACACAGGCACTGTGCAATAGGCACCCAGCACAGCTACCTTGTTTTGAAAACGTTTTAAAACAGAATAGGGCGCAATCCAGAGTAACTACGGAGATTCCTTGCTCCGACATAAGAACAATTTACTCTGGATTCCAATATGAATTTCCCAAAGGTTCTCACTAGATGGAGCAGTAACTACATCAACATAAATGTCTCTTACATTCTCCCGTAGTTACTCTGGATTGCAGGGCTAGTGTATTTCTAAACATATTGTTCATTATTCATCAGATCACCTCCCTAAAGCAAAATCCAGACATGCTTTGAAGAATTGATGCATGAATTAATTCAGGGGCAACAGGGTACAGCCAATTTTTTCCTCAACAGCCTGGACTTATGGGCTACTTGGACATCCCCCCCCCCGATTTTTTCCCCCAGTATAGAGTATAAGACGTGTTTTGAGGACTGCAAAGCAGTCTCCAGCCTCAATCCACTTAAAATATGTTGGTCTTTCTCTCGAAAACAGATGAAAGCATACCATTTGGAGCTGGAAAAGAAACCAGTTGTGTAAAAAGTGACATATTTGTATATTGGGGGAATTTGATGATCAGATAATAAAGGTTGGCTTGCAACACAATTCATGTCAAGGTTAGGCTGGTTCCTTGGCGGACTTAGGCCTATATCCTAAGGTGAAATTAAGCCCCTTGCTCTGGAGCAGTTAAAATGACTTTTCATAAGATAACACTAGAGGGTGACGTAACTACGTGGACCCAGAACTGTTATGGATTTTGCCCTTAATTAAAGTATCTTCTGAAATCTGTAAAATCCAACATTATAACAAAATCATAATATTTCGGCAATGAATCGCTCTCCCCTTACTTACCCCACCTGACCTTTTGTGTATTATGTTAACAAGAAGAAAATCTATTGCTATTCAGAACAATTGGAAACGATGTGGTATCGGGGGGGGGGGGGGTGGAGCAGTCAGTTGTGGGGGAGCCTCACTATGGATGGCAAGGGACCCCTCCCTTTTGGAGCCGTATGTATGGAATGGCTCTGAGGAACCACTTGCACAGTGTGGTGAGGTTCCCTCCAACACAGACTGCTCTACCCCCCTGTAGCTATTCCACCATTTGGATCTGCTAATGTTAGATTTCGCATCTCCCCCATTTTTGGTGCCCCTTCCAATTGCTTAACCTATAATCAGATATTGCTTAATCAGATATAATCAGATTATAACCTATAATCAGATAGTGCAGGAATGGAGACTCAGGTGCACCTGAGTCAGCTTCTGAGTTGGACAACTCCAGAAATCCTAATCACACTATAATGGCAACTGGATCCAATTAAGATTCAACTATCCCATTTCCCCCCATCAGTCTCAAAGTCAGGATCTCATCACCACTTATCATATGCTCTTTCTCTCTCTCTCTCTCTCTCTCTCTCTCTCTCTCTCTCTCCACCTATTTCTGTTCTTCTTCTTTTAGCCATAATATTTATCATTGCTGCCATTCATCGCAATCCCAGTATATGATAATTTGGAATAACATTCATTGAAATCCTTGGTTATCATTCATTTTGGATACCATTTCCATGACCACCTTCCCTCCCACCCTACTTGATTACATGCATTAGCCCACCCCAGTACTGTCCAAGAAATCTCATGCTAGAAGTTGTCAATCATTCCATGTTGGTGGGAAATTGAGTGACATTTTTCCCCATTGGAAAAATAAATGTTCACATCCCCCTTCCCAAAATTGGTTAGAATTTGTGAGGGGAGAAAAGGAAACATATTTACCTTTTCAAACAAATCCAGAAAAATATCACATCCTTCTGGGCAATTTTTAGAATTGTCTTTGCAAGGAAAGGTTTCTTGCTGCATGCAAAGGTAAAGACAGTTTTAATTTAAATTTAATTTTAAAATGTACAGGGTGATTCAAAATGAATGGGACCAAAAGAAAACATACCTGTGCCTTTTTTCCCATTCACCCTGTATTAAAAAGGTTTCCTGTCCTAGATATTGTGATACTATATCTAGTTATTATATCTGTCCTAGTTATTATGATACTATTTCTTGCCGGGAAAGGAAACTCAAATATAGATTGCAGTGAAATAGAAATATAAAAGGAGATAGATGGTTAGTCTCAAATGTAGGACTGTGATCTGGTTCAAATTTTGTGCAAGCTGATGCTAATAAATGATTTGGGATGATGTGCCTGGGATCTGCACATGTATTTTGGGAACTCCAAAACTGAGGGCTTTGATCAGTTCCCCTGTGATTCCAGTCTGGATCAAGTCTTTCCATTGCTGGGGCAAAAGGTTAAAGGATCAGGGCCCTTTTCAGTCATCAGTTAAATTTCAAAGACCCACCGAGGTATCATTCATGTTGCATAGGCATATCATCCCATTCAAATTTTAGCTGTGCAGGGATGTGATTGGCATGTGCATTCCAGAGAGTCAGAACATGCATCCCATTCAAAGCAATACACTGCAGAGAGACTGTGGCTGCAATCCTAAATATACTTTCCTGGGAGTAAGACCCATTGAATACAAAAAAGAAAAAGAAAATCATACGGGTTTGAGATGTGGATGGGACAGGTTGGTGCCAGGAACTGGATTCCATCTTTTCCAGGGGAAATTACCCCAAACCAAAGATTTATCCAGAATTTCAGATTAAATCTGTTTTTTCCCTCCTGCCAAACATTTTCCAATTCTATATTATTTCTAAAATTTTGTTAACATTTGTGTCCTCTGTGACGAATATTTCAGTGATTCCACAGACGGTGGGACTGTGATAAGTGGGAGGGGGTGTGGGAGGTGGGCTTGGACTGGTCACCCTCAAGGTGGCCCAAGTCTGAGTAGACCCATTAGGGCTTCTTATGGCCAAAAAAATAAAATGGCCAAAAGAGAAAATATAGTATTTTGAGATATGGTTCAGTTATCAAGATGAGAAGCCAAGTTATCAAGCAGGGCACCCTTTTAGTAGCACCACTTCTTTAGTTCACTTCACAGAAGATCACACAGAAGTGTTTTGACTGCGGTGCTACTGGAAGGGTGACCCACATGATATTTCAGCTCTCCCAGGGCGTTAGCAGGATCTCCCTCTCTCATTAATGAGAGATCTCATCTGATCTCCGTTTAGGGCTGCCATAATTCTCTTCCACAAAATTGGGACAGGACCCTCTGTCCCATTTGCCAGTATGTGAACACAATCCCCCCAAATTGGGATTGTCCCTGTTTTTTGGGGCATATGGCAATCCTGTCTTATCTGTTTTCTGATCTCATCTAACTGATCGCATCTAATCCACCAAAGCAGGTAAGGCAGTGATGGGGGCAGGCCATGGGGGCAGGTAAAGGAGCACGGGTAGGGAGGCTGCAGGAAGGGATGGATTCAGTGGCATAGGTGTGCACCAGATCCCACCTTCCCTTTTTGCAGCCTCCTCATTTTTAAATCCTCCTTTCCCTTCAAAGAAGATTTAAATTCCCTTTTCCCTTCAAAGTATCCTAATCCAACAAAGGCTTTCCAGAAAAAAGTGTTGGCAAATGAAGAGAGATGAGTCATAAGTAAGAATCAAGAAGAGCCACTGCTGGATCAGGCCAAAGAAGTGAATTTGAGAATCATGGATAAATGAACAGATATGAGATCTGCAGATACAGGTGGGAGGTGTGGAGGTCAGGATGCTTGTAGTTGCATTCAAAAAAATCTACATGGAAAATCAAAACAGAAGACATTCTCAAAATGAAAGAACAAGGAAAATGTTTTTTAAAAATAAAGCATCATGGGACAGAGGGTAAAACTTTATGATAAAAACGAAGGCAAATGAACCCTCTGAAAGATATTTTTACAGAAATATTTGTGCTACGTCATCAAAGGACTACCTTCAAGACAACTACCTTACAATGGATATAGAAGTCGTACCTCTCTCAAATTAGAAGGCCAGTTTCAATGTAACATTTCTGCTTCCATCCCTAGAGTAAGTTAGAAACTGGATGTTCCCCCTTATCAAATCTACATAAGGGGGATGGGCTTCTGCAAAAGCTGGCTGGATCTGGGGCACCTGCAGTATTTAAAGCAAGCTTATGGTTCTTGGCCATATGGCTTATGGTTATCTGGGGACTGGGCAAGGGACTTACTGTATCTGCCCTCAGTGTGGAAGGGGTTGCCACGCTCGAACTGGCCTGTTCAGTCATAAAAGACGCTGTTTTAGGACCTCTACTTCTGAGCACGATACCATAGTCTTTCGAGACTGAAGGATGCCAATGATGGTTCTTGGCCCACAGAGTTGCAGATTCGCTCCTGCAGGTCTCCAGCCCCATCAACAAACTGCACACATGATAGAAACATGTAGCTTATTATCAGCAGAAGAACTGCATACCATTCACCAAGTGGGTCCTATGGCAGTAAGAAAGATAACCGAGTGGAATTTTGCATGTGATATGGTTCAGGTGACTTCTTGGTCCAATATTGCACTAATAATGGCAGGCATCTTCTCTCCCTTTATCAGGCAGGGGTTAATTTTTCACTGACATGATCTTTGTAAAAGAAACTTTTATTATATTACCCCAGTGTTGCATGAAGGGTAAGGTTGGTAAGAACATGCCAGCTAAGCTGGTTAAGGATCGTAATGCAGGCATGCTCTTTGAATCATGGATGCACCTACACAACTGAAGAATTTCTCAGTGATGGGTGGCTCATGTGCCTTTTCCTGAGCATCCTGGATGACCACCTTAAGCACCAGGTTTTGTTTACCCAGAGAAAAATAGTAAAGAAATCCCCAAATAAAATAAAATCAGAAAATCGTATGGAGAAACAGGTCAAGATTAACCACAATACAATTAATAACAGCTTCCTGCAACCATTGTCTTTCACTCTCAGACATCACTTCAACACTACCATTTAAAATACTTATGGCGCATCTAAAGTACTACCTCCAGTTAGGTTAGCATAAGCCCAGGCATAAGCCCTGTGCTGGCCTGGGGATGTCTCAAAAGCACCATAAGGCACTTTTGCCCCACTCTTCAGGGGGGTTGGGCCTGTGCACAGGAATATGTTGGTCTCCCCCTATCACCACGGGAAGATATGCATGGTAAATTATGCTGACCTAAATTGATTAGGGTGATCCCAAACTATCAAGGATCACACAGTCAGTGGAAGGACATCATAGTGCATGACAGCTAATCAGATTTGGCAAAGAAAGCCAATTCAGAATGAAAGCAAGAATATGGTGTCTTCATTCTGAATTGGCTTTACTTACCCTTGCTGATAAAGCCTCAAGTCTTTCTTAGATGCTTTGTTGACTAGACCCCCAGGACGGAAATCTAGGGAGAGAGGAAATAGGTGGTGGAGCATAACTCCATATTAAGATTTCTAAAATCCGCTCTTTCTCAGATTTCAAAGAACTGCTAATCTAGCACTTGTGTGAAGGTTAAATAAGAACATTTTAAGAAATAGTGGACAGGATGACCATACGGAATGGAGGGCAGGGTGCCTGTACCTTTAACCATTGCATCGAAGAGGGAATTGAGACAGGTTTAACTGATCAAGGAAGGGTTTAAAAAGAAGCACTTGCCTGAATTCTCTCTTTTATGTTAAAGCTACAGGCACTCTATCCTCCATTCTGTATGGTCATCCTGATAGTGGACAAGGATGTGAACAAGGGATGTGGTGAACAAGGTGTGTGTGTGCACAAGGGATGTGGTGGGTCAGTGGTTAAGATGCTTCATTTGTCGAAACTGAAGGTTGGCAGGTCAGGGTTCAAGATCTGATCACTGCACTGTAGTGAGTTCCTATTACTTAACCCAGCTCCTGCCAACCTAGTAGTTTGAAAGCACATAAATGCAAATAGAATAATAGGTCCTATTTCGACAGAAAAGTAACAGTGTTCTGTGCGCTTTGGCGTTTGGTCATGCAAGCCACATGACCATGGAGGCTTCTTCAGACAGTGCTCTTCAGCCTTGTAATGACAACAAGCGCTGCACACTAGAGTTAGTCACAACTAGCAGTTCAACCTGCAGGGAACTACCTTTACCTTTTTCATGTGATTGAGGAGATCAGGGTGACCATATGTCCTATTTTTCCAAGACACATCCTTCAATTTTAGCCTTGTGTTCTTGCTTCCTCCTTTTCCTTGTAAGTGGGTAGCATGTATCCTCTTGTAATTCATAAATTATATGTAATAAATTAAAGCTGCAATCCTAAAGACACTTTCCTGGGAGTAAGACCCTTTGAACACAATGGGGCTTACTTCTGAGCAGACATGATTAGGATTGTGCTCAAAATGTAAGTTTTAAATGTAATAATAAGCAACATAGGCTGCAATCCTAAACACTTTCTGAGGAGTAGGACTCATTGAATAAAATTGGACGTATTTCTGAGTAGACAGGTTTAGGACTGCAGTGTTAGTGTTTAAATTAAGCACATGAAAGCAATATATATAAGTGTTTTTAGCTTTTATTTTGTCATCTCCTACATTTTTCTTGGATGTCCTACATTTTCAGGGGGGGCTTGTCCTTTTTGGGTTATGACATATGGTCACCCTGGGAAAAAATAAACCATTCCATATGCTTTCTTTATTATCAGATCACATGTCTTTTCTGGTTTCAACTTACTTAGCCCAGAATATTTTTTTTTTTTTAGAAAAGCAGTTGCCAAACTGGTCTGAGGTTGGGGGCAACAGAAAAACCTTATTCTGTAATCCTAACCACATTTTCCTTGGAGCAAGTATTACTGAACACAATGGGACTTACTACTGAGTAGACATGCTTAGGATTACACTGCTTAGGCATTAGAAACTTGAGCATATGCTAGCCAACCAGTGCTGTAATGCACATTTATTTATTTCTAAAGACACTATTCAACACTTCTCTTCCGTCTGAAAGGAACAATTTGATTCGAAGGGACGGGCCATATCTCAGTTGGAGAGCACATGCTTTGCATGCAGAAGATCCCTGTTTCAATCCCTAGCAGTTGAAACCCATCTGGCAAGGCTGGAAAGGGGCTCTCCATTCCTGAGACCCTGGAGGGCTGCTGCCAATTGAAGTAAAATTCTAAAGCTATAATCCTATCCTCCAGTTAGGCTGGCCTAAGCCTCGGCATAAGTCCCTAGTTGACCTGGGGGTGTCACAAAAATGCTATAAGACACCTATGCACCACCCCTGGGCAGTGGTGGGATTCAAATAAATTAACAACAGGTTCTATGTCCTAATAACCTAAATTAACAACAGGTTCTATGTCCATAGAAGAACAGGTTCTATGTCCCATTAATAACTGGTTCTCAGAACCAGGCGCTCATTAGCAAAGGGTTCTATAGAACCTGTGAGAACCCCCTGAGCCCACCACTGCCCGGGAGAAGGGTTAGACCAGAGCACAGACATGCGCTTGCTTCCTTACATCCTTGAGAATGGGAAAACCGACGACTTGTGCCAGCCTAGGTTAGGATTGCACCCTATGTGAGTTAGAACAGTCATCTAACTGTATATAAGAGTAGTATATATTCTCATGAGCCAAATCTATAATTATCCTCTTTGAGATGTGCCCAACGAGCCATTACAGCCAGGGAGACCAGATGCCTGAACCTGAAAAGGACAACAAGGTATTGGATTCCTCTCAGCCTGGCCTTTCCAGTGGACAATGGCATGTTTGCCTACTCATGAGTAAAGCCATGATATTGGGCACTTTCCCATAGATCTAAATGCATATTTTTTATTTTTAGTTTTTTGGCCATAACATTTGATAGAGATATTTTAAAACTGATTTTTGCATTGGATTCTTCTTTTCAATATGAATCCAACAACATATGACATGATGGGGGACTGCACACCATTGCAAATTTCCAAAATGAAGCCAAAATGGAGGACAATGAAGCCTTTTTGGAGGACACTGAGACAGGAGGCTAAAAAAGACTCCAGAAAAATCCGGTCATATGGTCATCCTTGCTTTACGTGTACCAGTAGCATAGCTGGAGGGGAGCATGGTTAGTACAGCAGCCCATGGCAACCTACAGGCACTCACTGACCACCTGTGGTTGCCTTTGCTACCTCAATGGCTCCAAAGGCAAGTGGAAGAGGCTACCTAACACAGTGTCTTGCAAAACCTGCTGTACTTACTGCAGCCCCCTCTGGCTAACCTACTGGTCTGCACCCCACAGGTTTAATTCATATGTCTTTAGTTAAAGGGTCTCAGGAAGAAGCTGATAGGAAAGACCCCCACTATATGAAACTCTGGGGAAGCACTGCCAGATGGACCAATGCTGAGCCAGATGGACCAATGGCCTGACTCTTGGCAGCTTATTACATCAAAAACCCATTTGACTGGACGTTCATAGAGAGAGCACTCTCGTACCCTCTCCCAGCTACTCTGAAAATGTTGCATCCGTGTAGATCATACATATAAATTGGCATTCACAAAACTTCATTCATGAGCGTTCAGGTGACCCTCTCCCCTTTCAGGAGGAACCATAGCAAAGAAAGTTGTAGGAAGGAAGGGCAACTTCCTGGCGTAACGTTACACTGGAACTGGCCCAGAACTGCAATCCATTCTCCCACCACCTTCTTCTCAACGCCATGCTTTTCTGGGAGGTTGTTGTAACTATACAGGGCTTTCCAGAAAAAAAGCTCAGATGGAAATCGGCCACACAATGGCCATACATAACACGGGCGGGCTTCAGCATGGGATGCTTCCCCTTCACCCGCTGTCCGAAGATGTGTGGGGTGCGGTAGAGGGAGACTTCCGCCGCCGGGTGGGAGTCCATGAAGAGCATTCAGAGCTGTTGGAGGCACCACAAGCCCTTGTCAAGGCCCGCTGCTGTTGACGTATGGCTTGGCTGACAAGGCTGGGCAGGGCATGCAACGTTAAGCCGAGCATGTCAATCTTGCTCTCCAAGGCGCTGATGCGCTTCTCCAGGTCCTCATTGCGGTCCTGCAGTTCGGACACCATGTCATACATGACGTTCTGTGTCTGCCAGAGGACAAGAGAAGAGAATTTTAGATGAATAACAATGTTGGGACTTCTTCGTTCTGATTGCATGCATTTCCCAAGGGACCATTCTAGAGGAAAACAGTGGAGGCAGTTTCAGAAACCATGAACCAAATGTATAACTCCGTTAGGGTTGCCATAATTCTCTTCCACAAAACTGGGACAGCATCCTCTGTCCCACTTGCCAGTATGTGAACACAATCCCCCCAAATAGGGATTGTCTGTTTTCCAGGACATATGGCAACCCTAGACTCCTTGGATTTATTTTGGTGTGTGCAAGTTACACCCTATCCAACTTCCCAACACCAAAAAGCTACTATACAGCCTGAAAGTAAGGGAAGAAATGTTCCCCACCTTGAAAAGGCCTCTGTCCTACCATCATAGGATGCAGCACACACACCATTGGGATGGCAGTACCAACACTGGAAATTAGGGTAGTATTGGACCCTTAATTGATGTGTTCAAAGGAGAGGTGCAGCAAAAAGAAAAGAAGAAAAAAGGAGGGGAGAAGACAAGAAAAATGAGGAAAACAGAGTAGAATATTGTATACGGAAATTGAGATCCCTCAAGACTTATCTCTTATGCTCACTTCTGGTCAGAATGGTTTGTAAGCCTCTCCAGAGTCAATCCTAATTAGGCCTTGTGACATCATAAATGTGACATCACATAAATGTAGCATCACTTGTGACATCACATGCATGACAGTGAATGTGCCTTTAAAACTCACAACCAGTGCAACGCCTGCCAGCAGCCATTCTGGAGTATGTTACCGCAGGTGACAATCTGCACTGATTCAGATAAGCTGTCATGAGATGGGGGTGCAGTGGAGCAAGGGAGGGTATGTAGGGGTAGAGAGGAGGTTGGCAAGGGGTGAAATGGGATAGGGAGGAAGTGGATCTTGAAAGTAATAGCATGCACTTGGATCCTATCCATGTTCCCCATTCCTTCTCTCCAGGGGTGATGTGACTATGCACATCACCCAGTGCGAGGGCTCAGTGCATCACCCTCGGGATGTGCACCTCTTTCCAGGACTGTGCAGGCAACTCCGTGCCTGTGCAGTCCTCTTCTGAAGCCAGTCGGCTTCAGAAGCGACTGCGCAGGTGCAAACTCTGACACCTGCACCATCTCTGAAGCCAAATTGCTTCAGAGGAGACTTCCTCCTCTCATAGAATGGAGGAAGTCCATGCCCCTGCATCACCATTTGGCCTCGTTCGGGAGGCAGAGCGGCAGCCATGAGTGCGAATGGGTGCACTGACTTCGGGGGCCAGCCAGAGGAGTGTCAGACTCCTCCGGCATGTCACCCCCACACAGCATGTTACCCTGTGTGGCCTGCACCAGCTGCACCAGTCTGATGGTGTGGCTGCTTCTCTCTTATTCTCCTTAGCAAAATAGCTGGTGCACATCTGAGGAGACCGTTGGGACAGTACAGACTTACTCCAGGGTAAGGGAATGGAAGTTCCTTTACCTTAAGGAGGGCTCTGTAACTGCCTCATCCCCTCCCAGGAGTAGCACAAAAGTAGCAGTATCCTAGCTAGGGTGGCTTCTAGATGACTCCTTCCCCAAAATCCTCTTTCCAGGACAGTCCAAGTTAATGATGGTGACAGAAGTGGCAAAAGTGGAGGCAGTCAAGTTGTGGTAAGGAAACCACATAAGCAGTGGAAGGACACAGGATGCTGCTTGTGTCCATCTTCCTAGATGTTCTGTAAGGCAGGGCCAAGGTCTACCCAGATTAAGACGTCCACATGGCCCATCTCACCTTTGCTAAATCCACAAGTGTGTTGGCCTGGTCATTGAGTTTCCTCTGCTCCATTTTCACACTTCTCAACCTAGAGAGCAAAACGAGAGGAAAACAGCAGCAGTGTTGGTGGGGTGTATGGAAAACGGAAACAATAGAACAAGAGACTCCACCAGCATGACAGACAGACAAACAGACATGCACACAATTCCAGATCCCGCCTTGCTGGATCTGTTACACACACACACACATGCAGCTGGCCAATGAGGTGGAGCCATTGGTATGGGTGAGGAGAGGGCTTTCTTAGCCGAGGTGGCATCCAGTTTGGGGGAGGTTGTCAGTGACCAGAAAAGACCTTCCTGTTTCCATCAAACTTCAGCAACAAATCAGTTGGTTTATTCCTGTTGGTCTTGCAGCTCCTGGATATGGTACAACTGCCTTGGTTTTGGTTTCATATTATTTAATGTTTTCAAATATTGGTTTTATTCTTTATTTAGAATAAATGAAACAGGGGATCCTCTTCATCTGTGGATTCTCAACCTGCAGGAGGATCTTTTATGGATCCTTCCAGTTTCATCTGAGAGAACTTCTGAGGCTGCACATGCCATCTTGAAGCTTCAAACATCTCTGGACATGCCCAGAAGAGGCTTCTGCTTGTGTCCAGAGGTCCAACTGAGGAATTCAGAAATAGCAGTTGAAGAAATGAAACCCCACAGATGCCATGGACCAAATTTTGTACACTGTCTTTAGCTTGGAAGCATATGTAATTTATTTTTTCAAAAGTATCATAACTCAAGGACTACAGTGGTTCAGTGATTAAAAATGCTCCACTTGTCAACCTGAAAGTCGGCAGATTGGCAGTTTAAGACTTGAGTACTGCAATATAGAGAAACATAGGGTTGCCCAGCTCCTTCTAACCTAGCAGTTAAAAAGCATAAAAATGCAAGTAGATTGATAGGTACCACGTCAGTGGGAAGGTTACTGCATTCCATGTGCTTTGGCATTTATTCGTGCCAGACACATGAGCATGGAGGTGTCATTGGATAATGCTGACTCTTTACCCTTTAACAAGGATGAGTACCGCTCCCTGAAGTTGGTCATAATTAGCAGGACAACCTATGGTGGGATACCTTTACCTTTAATGTAACTTATAGCAATGTTAATACAAATTAACTAAATGGAGGTGGTTCTAGTCAATTAGTGGTTAGTTACCAGCTAAAAGGGAGCCTCCATGTTCAAAGGCAACATATTCCTGAAGACCATGGCGGAAAAACAACAGGAGAAAGCAATGGCCTTTATATCTTGCTTTTCCAAGTGCCTGACCATTGTTGCAAACAGGATGCTAGTTTATATGAACTTTTGATCCAGCAGGACTTTTCTCAGAATGCAATCCTAAACACAATTTCCTGGGAGTAAGACACACTGAACACAGTGGGGCTGACTTTTGAGTGGACATGGTTAGGATTGTGCTTTTAGGGCAAAATCCAGAGTGTCTACAGGGACTCCTTACTCCAGTGTAAGAACAATTTACTCTGGATTCCAATATGAATTTCCCATAGGTTTTCACTAGGAGGTGCAGTAACTACGGCTGAACATAATGTCGCTTACGTGCTCCTGTAGTTACTCTGGATTTGGGGGTTAGTTTCTTTTTTAAAAGGGTGTAGACAAATTAATTTTTTTCATTTTCTTTGTAAACCGCTTTGTGAATTTTTAAGTTGAAAAGTGGTAGGTAGGTAGGTAGGTAGATAGATAGATAGATCTACCAGAACTAATTAATCATAATAGCTAAATGAATCCCCTTGCTGTGGAAGAAGTTTATTTGTGGACGCTAGGGACACATAGGGCTGTTGCTTTCATGTGCTGCTTGTGGACTCTCCAGAAGCATACAATTGGCCATTATTGAAAAGATCCGATTGGACAGATCTATTATTTTTTTCAATTAAAATGGGAAAAAGAGAATTATATCTGTTTCTGCTGGGTCAGACCTAAGAGGACACACAAATAACTTGAAAAGAGGAGGAGGATTTCCTAGAAGGCTGGAGAGTCTGTGTGTTTTGTGTGTGGGTGTGTGAAGAATGGCAGCTCCACTTATGAATGTCTTCTCTTAAGCCATATTGCTCGGCCTCTCATCGGAGCAACGCTGTGACACAGGCAAAAAAGCGGCATGGACAGTTGTGCCGAGATACACCTGAAACACAAAGTTTGCATTTGCAGGTCGACATGCTACAAATCCAAAACGTCGAGCCGCCCGCCCGCCCCCTCCGAAATGTTCAAATTTCAAACACTGTGAAATTTGGTGACAAAAGATGACACATGGGTGTCCCTTGCCAGCCACGATGGCAAGCAAGCCAAGAATGTGGGTGACTGTGGGTGTGGGGGTATGTGCAGGTGTCCGGATGGAGTCTGTGTTCATTTTCTGGGGTGCGGAAACCAAATGGACAAACCATGCAGAGAGAGAGAGCTGGAGCTGCAAGAGAAAAATTAACTTACTTCTGGGCTCTGCAAGGATGATGAGGGGAGGGGGGCAAAAAAACAGAGACAAAACAATAGCAGAGGTTTAAATAACACAAGAGAGGGGGACATGCAGCCAAACTGGCCTTCTCTGCTCCCCTCATCCATCAGTTCCCCCCTCCATGGCAGCAGCCCCAGACTCTGATTCAAACCATTTTCCCCCAGGGATGAAAAAGATAATATATCATGGTTGCCTTTGATACTTTGCCTTTATTCAGTCCTAAATGTCAAGATAAACGACCTGTGAATGTTTTAGGACAGCAGGATCATAGAGAATGCAACCATAGGAAAAACCATTAACTTGATTTGCTGGGCTGCTCCCCATGTTCCTTGAACACACCATTAGTGTTGACAACTAACCGATTACAATCTTTCTCTGAAAGGTTTCATGCCAGCTGAAGCACAAAGGGTAGACCCTGACCTAAAACAAAATGTCCAATTTTCAACTATAATTTTGGTGGGATGGAGGCAGTAGGGGAGATATAGAACCATGCATGGCAAAAAAAGACCATCATCATAATAAAAACACTCCGAAACAATCACTTTTACCTCCTTTTTTCTTTCATAAGCATGACACTAAAGTCTGAAATAAAATCATGTGAAAAGCAGACACTGAATTGTTCACAAGCTGAAAATCGGGTGTTAATATCTAAATATCTGAAATTGTCCTAACTTGTCCTAAATATCTGAAATTGTCAAAGTGATTCAAATTGTTGTTCAGTTCATGTATCCCCCTCTGACAAAGGAGACATCTGTGGACAACACTGGCTCTTCGGCATTGTAAGAGGGAGTAGCACTGGTGGTGTAGCTAGAAGGGATCCTCTGGAGGGATCCTATAGCCAGAGGGATCCTGGATCCTGCAACTAGAGGGATTCCCACCCCTTTTGAGCCATTCCAGCAAAAGGGTCTGAAAGGGTCAGGTTCTTACAAGATTGACTGCTCTGCCTCCCTCCTAGGTATGCCCCCTTCTAGGCAGATGAGCACCACCCTTAGAATGGCAGGGTAACCTGTGGAGGAAACGTTCACCTTTACCTTTATATGTATCCTTGGGAGAAATAAGAGCATAGCTCTAATCAGGAATATTTTTGGAGTAGCAGAACACATGATATGAAACTAGCACAAAATTGTGGAGCACATGGGGTTTTCGATGTTAGGTAATAAAGGGGTTACCCACATGCATCAAACCAGTGTTGGATATGGTTGTTTTGGAACCATATGAAGATCCAGAGCTATGGTGGTGGGCAGCCTAACATCAAAATCAACAGTGCTGTTACCATGAGCAGTAAAGCACACAGAATTGCAAGGGGAAACTTTGGGCTTTAAATATCCCAAACATGTACAAAAATAATATTGAATTAATATTGAATTACAGGAGGGGAAATAATGCAAACAGTCCTCTGTGATCTTGAAAGACAGCATTTCAAAACCCACTTTGCCTGCTTTTATAATGCCATTTTTGTAAGTTGTCTACCTCACACTTGTCTACCTTTGCCTCACATGCCAGTGCACAGGCATGTGCCAGTCGTCCCACACAACCATGGGAAGTTGTACCTGACCTTGAATCCTGACACTGGCTTTGCTGCCAGTCAAACTGCACTTGTGGGCCAAAGGTTCTGTGCGGCCCTGAGCAATGGTAGAAAGCATGGGAAACAACTAGAGTACCACGGAAGGCACATACCCCAGTCCTCTCCAACACTGTTGGTTTCTTGGATGTCCTTTCCAGAGGCCTGGCACTTTGGTTCTCCACCCCCATGGCCATCTATTTTGTAGGTCGTTGCTTTGATTCTGATTGCAGATTACTATTTCGACTACTACGACTACTACTGCTTTTTTGTGGGGGGAAAAGGTGCTAGTACTCGCCACAGGTTATCCCCATATGACAGTTGGAAAACTCAGTGCAGGTACTGAGGACTGGTGAGTACCCCAGAAAAAAGCCCTGACTGCTACTATTTACTATCTTTGTAATCTACTTACAAAAAAGAACTCACAATCTAAAAAATATGGAAGGATCAAGACTCTGTGGGCTGAAGAGGGACTAATTCAGTTGCCCCTACTACGGATAAGAGGAGCACCACTTGAAAATGGTTTCTGCCCATTTTGTATTGATGGAATATTGAATATGAGTATTAAAATACAATCCTTAATTTATATCAGATGTATAGAACATGTATACAAGGCTGTATGTTTTTTTAACATGATGGATAAAAATATAAATAAATTACTCTGAGAAGTGTTTAAAAGAATGCTGGCAAATCGCATCCCTATCCTCACGTGGCCATCACATTTCTGAAGCTCTATTCCTAAGCCCCAAAACCAGTATGTTAGTTTGTAGTGACATGCACTATATTGATGGATGCTGTCAGTCATAGGGAGAATTCCTGTATATAGTATTTATCTCTTCGGACACTGTACTGGGGTGGGGGACAACTCAGAATCAGTGCTTTAGGAGTATGTTGATGGAAGAACATCAGCACAGGTGCAGGGTATCCCCACACAATCTTTAATGTTTAATGTTATCCCCACAATGTAACCTTAGGGAAAAATCCAGAGTCACTACGGGGAGTCCTTGCTCCGGTGTAAGAACACTGGATTCCAGTGTGAATTTCCGGTGTAAGAACACTGGAATCCAGAATTACTCTGGATTCCAGTATGAATTTCCCATAGGTTTTCACTAGGTGGTGCAGTAACTACAGGTGTATGTAAAGTCTCTTACTTGCTCCCATAGTTACTCTGGATTTGGGGGTAAGACACAAATCCCATTCTATGCCACTGAATGGCATTTGGGGAAAACTTTCTAAAGCCAACACTAAGCCTGGGGAACCTCTTGCTCTTGATCACCTATGTATGGTCCCCACCTCATAACTGCCATAGGACCAGTCGTCCTAAGACATAGTGCTTTTTAAGTATTTATATTTAATCCTGAAGGATGAGTTCACATATAACCATCTCCTTCCCACCCCCATCCACAGAAAGCAAGTGATGGGTTTTGCAGTGATTGAGTGGTGGATCCCTAGGAGGACAGACTTTTTCATTTCTGAAGTGTCCTATGAGTAGAGACCAGACCGATGGAGCAGAGGGAGGGTGGGGTGAAGAGGGGAAGAAGCAGGCACGTGGGGTTGAAGCAGGTAAACGTGTTGGACTTACTGATGAATGGCTTGGAGGAACTTACGCTGGTGTTTCCGCACTTTGGCATGGTCGATCTTCTTCACCAGCTTGGTGTGCTTGTAGATGAGCCAAGTTTCCCTGAGTACGTTGGCAGCAGAATTTTTCACCTAGGAAATTGGGTGGGTGGTGAGGAAAGAGGAAGAATTTAAAAGGACATTTTAATAATTTTAATAATAAAATAGGACACGAGATTATTAGAGTGGGATATAGATTGTGACCAATCCCATTTTGCCCCATTACTATCTTGATGGGGTATGTGCTCTAACCCAGATTTTCAATCTTTTTCATCTCATGGAACACCATCAGTTGTTTTTACATTTGACATAATGCTGTTTAAATCCCCAAGTCTTCCTATTAATAAATCTCCCTCCCCAAATTCCTGCGACACACCTGAGAACTATCCATGGCACACCAGTGTGCCACAGCACACTGGTTGAAAATCACTGCTCTAAACCATGGGGGATTTTTTTCAGGTCCCACAGATCTCTTCAAAATAAAGAAAATTTGTTTTCTTGCCTAGGGATAAGCCACCTCTGGCCCACTAGATCTATTGGACTTAGGGCGCAATCCAGAGTCACAACAGGAAGTCCTTGCTCCAACATAAAAACAATTTAGTCTGGATTGCAATATAAATTTCCTATAGGTTTTCACCAGGTGGTGCTGTAACTATGTCAATGTAAATGTCTCTTACATGCTCCCATAGTTACTCTGGATTGTAGGGTTACACTAATGGCTATCACATGGGGATCAAGGCCAGGGAATGGTGTAAGATATATGTGATAGTGCTGCTGCACATTATGTACATATATACAATATATACAACAATTCAAGTCATTTGTAGCACAAAAAACACATAAGGTCTCTGTACTTTGAGGTCTCCTTTTTGTTTGGCACTTACTAGACCATCATTCCTGCCAGTGGGATTGGCCAGGAACCTTAAAATCCTAAGACTGACTTCTGGTTCAGGGGTTCAACTTCAACCTGGAAGATCCAGGTTCAAATTCCTATGTGGCCATGAAACTACCAATCTCAGCCTTCCTACCTCATAGGGTTGTTGTGAGGATAAAAGAAGAGAAGGTACTATCTAAACCACCTCAAGATCCTTGGAGGTTGAACAGTATTAAAATGTGATAGAATTCCCATTGCACCTAGAGATGCAAAAGAGATTATTTGTGTCTTGGTCAACAAAGATGATGGGAATCAGTATGTCTGTCCTTCCCACCAATCTTCTGAGCTCTGCACCCCAGAAGTGGTACCCACGGTATCTCTGCTACAGTTTGTATCTGCTGAGGTCAGAGAGGAAATTCCTTAGAGCAATGGCTGAGGTCCTGGAGAACAACCTCTTCTTACCCGCTTTGATAATTGTGTATCCATCATGAAATTGTGGACGTGTTTTTCAGCTTTGGTGAGTTCCAGCTTTCTGGCCACGACAGCAACCACTAGGGCTGTGCACCCTGCACCCTACAAAACAAAAAATGAGCATAAAGGTGAATTCCAGTTTTGCTCAGCTTGGGGAGGGGTGGGAAAGAAAAGGATGGGAAATCTGAAGTTGCTGGGTTCATCCTGTCAGTCAGGTTTAAACAGCCTCGGGGCTTGAAGCAATTTGTTCTCATTTTTTCCAAACCCATCAAATACCAAGTCACGATCCACCAGTGGGCTGCAACCCACAGTTCGGGAACCAGTACTACATAGAATGAGATGGTAAGGATCTTAACTGGTAAGATCAATCATACAACTTCAAGCAGTAGATTGTGTTTTTCAAAAATAATCATTATATAGTGTTTCATACCAATAGTCTAATAATCAATCAGTTGAAATATATTTATATACTTTAGTCCCAAACCATTTATGGCTTTCAAGAGTCATCCTAGCACCGTAGCCTGAGCCTAGATAACCTGAGCCTGGATAGGGAATCAACACAGATGGCACAAAATCAGAGTTGTATCTACATTTAATATCTGCTATTGGCCATCCCGTTCCATCCTAGCCAGAGGCTACAATCCTAAAGACACTTTCCTAGGAGTAAGACCCATTGAACACAGTGGGACTTACTTTTGACATGGTTAGGATTGTGCTCTTAGTAAAACATAGGTTGTGTTTTTATGTATGTTTTAACATCTCCGTATGTATAAAATGTAACAATTGCTATTTTTTTTTAAGTCTAGTAAGAATGTATTTATTTCTGGAGCATTCAATATGCTGACTTTTTATCTTTGTGCCATGCTATTATTGTTGTTAATATTTTTATGCACAGTCATAGGTGTGTTTACTCAAAAGCTGGCTCAGTGGATCTCAGCAGGATTTATTTCTCCATAAACATGCTTAGGATTGTTCAGATTAAATATCAAATAGTTTGAATATGATGATTAAACAGTTCAGTCTTCTCTTTCATCCTATAAGCTTTGACCCATAGTACAATCCTAAGCATTTAATAAGAAAGTTCTATTGTATACATGGAGCCTACTCCCAGAAAGGTGTGCTTAGGATCTCAGCCCTAAATGGTACAAGCTTTATCTAAACAGAAGTAGGGAGTTGTGCATGTCTGGCACATGGGGTGAGTTGGGTGGTTAATATAATCCAAATCAACTCAAAGATTATTTTCATGCTTCGAAGAGATACAACATCCAGCTATGGAAAAAGCAGAATTAAGACAACAAAATTGTCTGCTAAACATTAAACATTTGAATGAACCCCAAAGTCCATGAACTCTACTGTTTGCCATTACAAAATGGTGCTGCTTGGCATCTTACCATAATTCCGGTCAGCAAGCACACCCCTTTCCCACAATAGGTGTGCGGGACCATGTCACCATAGCCGATGGAGAGAAACGTGATGGAGATCAACCACATGGCACCCAGGAAGTTGCTAGTCACATCCTGCTTGTCATGGTACCTGTGTGAAAGGGTCCAAGAAAAGTCTCAAAATCAATTTAATTTCCCCCAACTTCTCTCTTTTTTTCCTAACTCCACAAAATCAAAGCTTCCAAGCATCCCCGCTTCATCCAGTAGAACTTGCCACTCAGGATAGAGACCTCTTGTGATCAGAGTATTGAAATTTTGGAAAACCAGATTCTCAGTTCATCCTTTTAACTCTTGAGTTCAGACACAAACTTCAGAAAGCAGTGCAGTGAATTATTTGATGTGTCTAAACTGGTTGAGCCCCATTTCAGGTAGAATAATAGCCAATGTTTTGCCTGCAATTGAACTCTAAAAAACAAATGGATTTGACTTAAGAAACAAAAAGTCATTTTTAAACAATGTTTTTGGATTTTTAAGAAATTTTTAAAAAATACATCAGGATATAAAAGAGGAAAAGAGCATTATTCTTTTAGCAGCAAGCTATCTGTTTATTGATCCAGCTACCAATTTTTTTTGAGGGGGGGGGGGTTGGTTGGGGGTTTGGATCCAGTTCAGGTTCCCTGAAGTAATCAAGAGATTTTTAGATTCAGATTTACTACCAGTTCGCCGAGAAGCCTCTCTCAAGGTGTGGAGTGTTGGATTTGGTTCAGGGTGACCATATAACCAGATTTTTCCAGATTTGTCCTCTTTTTTAGTCTTCTGTCTGGGTGTCCTCCAGAAGGGCTTCATTGTTCTCCATTTTGGAGCTTTGCAGTGGTGTGCAGTACCCCATCATGTCATATATCGTTGGATTCATATTGAAGAACAGAATCCAATGCAAAAATCAGTTTTGAAATCTCTCCTTCCTATCAAAAGTTATGGCCAATAACTAAAAATAAAAATTATGCATTGAGCTGTATGGGAAAGTGAAAGTGCCCAGTATCCTGGCTATACTCATGGGTAGGCAAACTTGCCATTGTCTTCTAGAAAGGCCAGGCTGAGAGGAATCCAAGACCTTGTCCTCCTTTTGAGGTTTGGGCATCTGGTCACCATTGTTTGGTTTGACTTCCTACTTGTGTCTGATTGATCTGAATTGACACCATGTATTTAAATAGCCATCCTAATGTGGATGTTTATGGCAAATGCCCTAATTCCTTTTCGCAAGGAGTTACAAAAAACTGTATGGAAGATTCTCCTTTAAAAACCAAATGTGCATCCTAACCAGATAACTTTTAAAGTTGCTGGAAATGCAAATAATTGATTTACAGTGCAATCCTTTGTGTGTCTACTAAAAAGGAAGCTCCGTTGAGTTTAAAGGGTCAAAATCCCAAGAAAATTTGGATAAGATTGCAACCTTCACCAAACGTTCTCCTGAATTCCATCCTGGTGGCAACCAGGTGTTTTCTAAATGTATTTAATACAATTAAGAACACAGTCCTAACCATGTCTACTCAAATGTAAGTCCCATTGTATTTAATGGGTGTTAGGGTGCAATCCTAACCATGTCTACTTAAAAGTAAGCCCTATTGTGTTCAATGGATCTTACTCCCAGGAAAGTGTCTTTAGGATTGCAGCCTTACTCCCATTAAAATGTGTCTTTAGGAATGTAGCCTTTGTGCACTTAATACAAACCAGAGAAACCAAGTCCCACATTCTTACATGCTACAGTTGTAGGCTGCTCTCTGGAAACGTAGGCAACACTCAATTGCCGTCTCTAAACTATTGTGGAGCTGCACATCGGAAGGTGTATTTCAAACAATTGATTGTGTCTCAATTCTAAGTACACTAACGCTCAGTCTTGTGCATATTTACTTGAATTAACTTTACAAGTTTCTGCCATGTGCATAAGATTGCAATCAATACAACACAATCTTATGCAGGTCTACTTAGAAGTCAGCCCCACTGACTCCAATGGGACCAAGAGCAAAATCCTAACCATGTCTACTAAACATAAGACCCATTCTGTTCAATATGTCTTACTGAGTGGTGTAAATAAATTAACAACTGGTTCTATATCCTAATTTAACAACTGGTTCTATATCCTAATAACCTAAATTAACAACAGGTTCTATGTCCCATTAGTAAGGTTCTCAGAAGCAGGCACTCATTAGCAAAGGGTTCTGTAGAAGCTGTGAGAACCCCTTGATGGATTTGTCCAGATTTTTAGCCTCCTGTCCAGGTGTTGTACATTTTGGCTTCATTGTCCTATATTTTGGCTTCGGTTTTGAACTTTGCGATGGTGCACAGTACCCCATCATGTCATATGTCGTTGGATTTGTTCTGAAGAGCAGAATCCAATGCAAAAATCAGTTTTGAGATGTCTCCATAATCAAAAGTTATGGCCAAAAAAACAAAAAATATAAAAACAAAAAAATACATTTTTTGGCAATTTTTTTAAGTGGGTGGGAATTTTGGCCTTGGGGTTCAGGAATTTTGGGTTTGGAATCTGGACACCCTGACTGATACCAACCACTGGTCTTACTTCCAGGAAAGTGTCTTAAGGTTTGCAGCCTTATTCCCAATGAGGAGAGTATGAAATTGTAAACTTTTTTGTTTTTGTTGTTGTTCCCTGAAACATCCATTGGGCCACTGTGATAGGAAGCTGGACTAGATGGTGTCTGCGCTGATCCAGCAGGGCTCGTCTTATGTTTATTTGCAGTGCATTCCTGCACATTTACTTGGATATAAGGCACATTATGCCAAGTTAGCCTTACTCTTGGAAATTTGCACCAGCAACATGCGGGGGTGGAAGATGTAGTGATGACCTACTGGGGGGGATCTTCAAAAAGCACTGCCACCACTGCCGAAGCACAACTGACAAACACAACCCACACTCTCTGAGATGCTGGAGTGTGTGGGTTGTCAGTGTTTGTATGAAGATAGCTGTGGGAATTGCAGTGCTTTTCAATGAACGCCAGTGAGCATCACTGCTTCACCTTCAGCTCCACACTGCTCGTTCCTGGTATGCACATTGTTGCAACCTCTGCTTTGACCCTGATCTTCAAAGGCCTTGATGCCATAAGGTCCCCTGTCTGTTCATTTCATATCCTGAGAGTGGGGGAGGGGGGCACGGCGGCTTTGTGCTTTAACAACAGTTAAAGACAGCAAATTGTTATTGCGACATAAGCTATCAAGCTATACGTTAAAAACTGTGGAACTGTTGCATGGGTTGCATGGGCCATCAATTGGATGAGAAGAAAAACCATCCCATAGGAGCACTATTCCTTTTCAGTCTCTCAGATTCCTACAGCACCATCAATGCTCCTGAGACCAGGCCAGAGTCGGATGTGACCATGGAGTACATTGAAAGCAAGCTGATGGATGAGGCACAGAAATAAAATTTGTATGATACAAGTTTAACACAGTATAACATATCTGGGACTTAGCGATGGACTCAGGGTGACCATGTAGAATAGACAGACTGCCTCTACTTTCAACCATTGCACAGAAGAGGGAATTGAGGCAGGTTTAGTTCATCATAGAGGAGTTTAAAAAGCAGCACCAGCCTAAATTCCCTCCTCAATGCAATGCTTAAATTCTATGCAATTCTGTCCTCCCTTCTATATGGTCACACTGGATGGACTGGGCAGAGCAAAGCAACAGAGATCAGGCAGAGATATGTAAATCCAGTGGCGCCTCACGTAACAAATTTAATTCGTTCCGGAGGCATGACTGTTACGTGAAACATTCTTTACGTGAAGCTGATTTTCCCATAGCAAATAATGGAAACTCAGACAATTGGTTCCAGAACCCAAAAAATATTCATATAAAAATATGAACTGGATATAAAAATGGTGACAAAACACTGGAATTGAATTCAAAACATGCATTCAGTGTGCATGATCCTATGAAGTCTACTTACAGCACAATCCAGAGCAACTAATCTGTCCACATAAGAGCCCTTAGGTTGCCCTATCTAACACTAGGTTGGAGCAACTGCAAGATGCTCCAGCCCAGTTACTCTGGAAGAGGCTTAGGGCAGAGCAAGGCAACATAGGGTGCTCTAAGAGAGGTGGACCTGCTCTGCCCTAACTGGGGCAGCCTAAGCAGCTCAGGAGAGGCAAGTTGAGGGCATGTTTAGCATTGCCTAGGGCAGAGCAGTTACTGTGTATCCAAAGCCTGTTTCCAAGGCAGAAATGCCCTCTTCCAGCCCTCAGAGTTATACCACCTCAGGAGCAGGTATAGTAATGAGTAGACCCATAGGGATCCATGATAAGGCCTGAGTAAGAATGGCAGTGTTGACCAAAAATCTGAGTTCTTGGCCATCCTAGGTGCAACCCCTGCCTCTCAACCTCAGGATATGGAACAAACTATGGCTACCCACAAACCTCAGGATACAGCAGGCCACTCCAAGAAGCCCCTTGTATTCACTGTAGAATCTCATCTCATCAGGGACTCCTTATAAGGCAGGCACCCAGTGGCATCACCAGACTGGTGCGGCTGGTGTGGGCTGCATTGGGTGATGCACTCCGTATGGAGCGATGTGCCGGAGGAGTTTGACTGTCCTTTGGCAGGCCCCGGGTGTCAGCACCCCCATTCAGGCCTGCTCCAAGGCGGAGCAGCAGCCAGAAGCTGCCACTTGTCTGAGGAGCTGGCCTGAACGGCCATCTGAGGTGCACTGCGCAGAAACACACTGAGCATGGCGAACAGCTTCAGAGGAGACTTCCTTAGAGCAGAGAAAGTCCGCGCCTCTGCACAGCCATTCGGCCTCACTCAGGAGGCGGAGCGGCAGCCAAATGGCTTCAGAAAGAGTACTGCACAGGCACCAACTCTGACGCCTGCACAGTCTCCCCCGAAGCCAAAAGGCTTCAGAAAAGTACTGCGCAGGTGCCAGTTGGCTTCAGAAACAACTGCGCAGGCGCCAACTTTGGTGACTGCGCAGTCCAGATGGGGGGGGCGCGCATCCCAGGGATGACGCACAGACTTCCGCACCAGGTGATGTGCAGAGTCATGTCACCACTGTAGGCACCACAGCTGTTCCTTGTTCAGTGTGATCTGAGGGGTGTCTCCTCAGGAGCAAGTCTTCCCCTTGTGTCAATTACTTAGCATGCTCTGGAGCAGTTAGGGCAGCCCAGGCTTCCAGAACTCTCTGGATTCAGCATAACTTTCTGCTCTGGATACAGAATAGTTAGGAGAGTGCAGTTAGGTCAGAGCAGGCTGAATTTGCTCTGGATTGTGTCCTTAGGATGCAATCCTAAAGACACTTTCCTGGGAGTAAGTCCTATTAGACACAATGGGGCTTACATCTGAGTAGTCATGGTTAAGATTGTGCTCTTACACTATCACTAATGGAGTCACTGCTATCCATTGGCTCAAAGGAATCTTTGTCTTCTTGTGCAACTTTAACATTCCCAAGCTGCTGATGGAGAGCAGTATTAGAACATTGATAAGGCACACCTTCCACGCTGCCACACACAGAACCCACATATAAACCTGGCTCAGGCTGCTCTCCCCAGACACCACATGAGTTCTCTGGCCCTGGAAGCCTATTCAAAACTTTGCCCAGGGCCCCACTGTAGCTCAAGCTAGTCCCCTTGTCCCCCCCTCATCCCTTCGTCCCCCCTGTGGGTTCCCTTGCCATGGAAGCCTGTTCCAAACATCCTCGGAAGTGTTCTTTACCCAAGACAGTGTTCTTTACGCAAGTCAAAATTTCTGAGAAAATTTTGTTCTTTACCCAAAACGCCCCTTACCCAAGTCGTTCTTTACCCAAGGTAACACTGTACTGTCCCAGAGTTTATCCTACATCACCAGAAGAGAAAATCTTCCTCAACTTTCATGTTTCCCTAAGGGTAGTCTGGAGAAATTGAAGAAGAAAGCTGAAGAAATTATTGCACACGTCCTCATTAAGACCCTACCAAGAAAGGGATCTGGCATCTTTTGGAAGACGACGGATACAATCCAGAGTAACTACGTGAGCACGCAAGAGACATTACGTGCACCCGTAGTTACTGCACCACCTGGTGAAAACCTATGGAAAATTTATATTGCAATCCAGAGCAAATTGTTCTTACACCAGAGCAAGGACTCCCCGTAGTTACTCTGGATTGTGCCCATAGGCTGCAATCCTAAAAATACTTTCCTGAGAGTAAGCCCCACTGAAATCAGTGGGATAGACATGCATAGGATAGCAGCCAAAATAACTTACAGCCCAATCCAGAGCAACTATTCCTTGCACATAAGAGGCCTTAGGGTGCCCTATCTATCACTAGGATGGAGCAACTGCAAGATGCTCCAGCCCAGTTACTCTGGAAGAGGCTTAGGGCAGAGCAAGACAAGACAGGGTGCCCTAAGAGAGGTGGACCTGCTCTGCCCTAACTGGGGCAGCCTAAGCAGCTCAGGAGAGGCAGGTAGAGGGCAAGTTTAGCATTGCCTAGGGCAGAGCAGTTACTCTGTATCCAGAGCCTGTTTCAAGGCAGAAATGCCCTCTTCCTGTTCCTCAGAGATATACCATCTCAGGAGCAGGTATAGTAATGAGTAGACCCATAGGGGTCCATGATAAGGCCTGAGTAAGAATGGTATTGTTGACCAAAAATCTGAGTTCATGGCCAGCCTAGCTGCAATCCCTGCCTCTCAACCTCAGGATATGGCACAACTATGGCAGCCCACTAACCTCAGGATACAGCAGGCCACTCCAAGCATCCATCTTGCACTAGAGGAACTGCAGCTGTAACTGGTTGTCAGGAACTGCTGGGCTTCCTTATAATGTAGGCACCACAGCTGTTCCTTCTTCAGTGTGATCTGAGGGCGGTCTACTCAGGAGCAAGCCCTCCCCAGCTGTCACAGACTTAGCATGCTCTGGAGCAGTTAGGGCAGCCCAGGCTTCCTGACTCTCTGGATGCAGCATAACTTTCTGCTCTGGATACAGAATAGTTATGAGAGATCAGTTAGGGCAGAGCAGGTTGAATTTGCTCTGGATTGCGCCCCTAGGCTGCAATCCTACACATACTTTCTTGGGAGTAAGCCCCATTGAACAGCATGGGACTTACCGATACTTCTGAATAGGCATGCTTAGGATTACATTGTTAGTGGAGCAGCACATATGCTGTCAAGAAGGGTGATTGCATATAGGGCAGAGCTACTACCTGTATATCCAGAGTGACCATATAGAATGGAGGACAGAGTGTCTCTACCTTTAAGTACTGCATAGAAGGAATTTAGGCAGGTGTTTAAGAAGGGTTTAAAAAGCAACACCTGCCTCAATTCCCTCCTCTGTGCAATGCTTAAAGGTAGAGGCACTTTGTCCTCCATTCTATATGGTCACGCTGTGTACATAGTATTTTTATTAAAAAAATTTTAAGACTACCTGTAAATTTTTTTATATCCCACCTGTATATAGTATATTTTTCTTGTTCTATTCTGCCTGTGTAACAATACCTGTAGTTCTTTCATTTTTGTAGTTAAGTTGTAGTTGTAGTTAAGCCTATGACTAACTACTAATTATTGTAGTTAGTAGTTACGCCTCTGGCTGCAATCCTAACCACTCTTTCCTGGGAGTAAGTCCTATTGAACACAATGGGACTTACTTCTGAGTAAACATGCTTAGGATTGCACTGTTAGTTTTGCTGTGTATGGAATTGATTCCCTGGACAATGCTAATGTGGCCACAGATGCCTGTACGGCAGGAGAATTTAAAAGCATGTGGAGTTACTAACAGTGCTATTACTAACAGTGCTAATTATTATTTGTATCTAGACTCCTATGAAATGAGATGGATGGGGAAGGAAGGAAAAAAAAGTATAATATCATTACACAACACACTCTTTGGTTTTGGGAAGGCAAAGGGGTGGAATTTTCTCTCTCCTCCCTTTCATAAGAACATAAGAAGAGCCCAGCTGAAGAGTCATCAGGGGATGTCAGATGCCTACAGAAAGCCCACAGGTAGGGCATGAAGGCATCTAACTGTATATAATAAAAGTTGTACTACTTATGAACCTAAAACCTTGAGACACCCCAAGATCTATTTTTCCAGCAGTAACAAACAAATCACAATACTATGGCCTTTACTCAAAGAGAAGCTGCTCCAACCTCTTAACCCTCTCAGGTCAAAAGCACCAAACTACCAGCATAGTGCAAGGTGAATTCCATCTCCTAGCCTATAAATACTACCAAAAATTAAACTTACATTTTGAAAACTGGAAATTTTTTCTTAAATTTTAATTCCCTCATTAACACCGGCAAATAGACAAGTCCTTCAGCCTGCCTGATTGTAAGGACACGATTGTGAAGTTTGGTGATGGAGCCCCTCTTTTCTAAGCAGAGGATCCCATGTTCAGTCCTTGGTCTCTCCAGTTAAAAGGACCTGGAAAATCCCATAATTTTTCCTTTTTTAAGACATCAAGGCCCTCCCTCTCTGCCTGATATCGGAGAGATCTTATATACACCAGACATAATAAAAAACTGTAGATTAATCCCCAACAGCAACATCTCCAGCTAGGATTGGGAATCTTTGAAATTTATATGGGGGAGCATTTCCCAAGCTGAAATTGTGAACCACCCATAGGTCACAACCCAATGTGTGGCAGGTCAGAAACCAGTGCTCAATTCTTGCACATTAAACCTCTCTGGAAGCTAGGGAAGGCTGCTTCTAGGTTGCAGTGGGTTCACAACCCACTTTGGTGGCCTCCGCAGGTCCAAAAGCCTCTCAGAAGCAACCAGAAGATAGAGGTACAAACCCAAAGTAAACCCTAAGTTGCAATGCTAAGAAGATTGGGAACCACTGCTCTAGGTTATCAAGGCTGCCATGTCTCTATAGAAAATTATATGGGTCAAGACACGGACTCAGGAAAAGGAAGCTTCTTCCATTCTTCAGTATTTTAAAAAATCTTCATGATCTTCATTTTCATCATTTTCCTCCATGGATTTTAAGCTGCTTGACTTGGGCTGCAAGGTGTCGTGTGACCCACTGGATTCAATGAAGCTTACTTCTGAGTAGACATAGGATTGCGCTGTTGAGCATCCCCAACATCTCATTAAGAGCTCAGTTATGGTTTAGGAATAACACTGGCTGCAATCCTAAAGACACTTTCCTGGGAGTAAGACCCATTGAACACAATGGGGCTTACTTTTGAGTAGACTTGGTTAGGATTGTGCTGTAAGCCTTTTGGAGGTTGGGAGGGATGGGAATCTTTTGTCCATCTCCTCTGTTTCTAAAGCACAGGAGCATTAATGCACTCCTAGTAATTAATTAACTCCTATTAATTAACTCCTATTTAAGTGGGACTTTTGGCATGTCCTGATATTAGGAAAGGTTGGAATACAGCAGCATTCCCTTCCTGCTTGGGTCTTTCTAAATTCTTTATCCCGGAGAGAGTAATCCTTAGATATCAAGCCATTTATTGGTAACTTTACATACATTTTATATACTGTATTTACTCAAATATAACACTTACCTTTTCCCACCAAATTCAGTCTCCAAAATCAGGGTGCGCACTATATTTGAGGTTAATTAAAATTTAGTAAATACAGTATTTTGAGTCTAAGTATAGGGTATGTATTATATTCGATGGTGCATCATATTCGAGTAAATACAATAGTAACTTTACAATTCAAGGCTATTCTTGACTCATTTTCAAAATTAAAAATTCTGGCACCTGGACAGAATCTCTGAGCAAAAGCCCTCAGGGTTAAGGGATGAAGCCAACTATGGAGTGAGAAAGATCAGATTTCTACTGTTGTTATTCTTCATGGTCCACAGCACTAGAGTCAATATGTTGAAGAATGAGAGCAGTGGATTGACACAGGGGAGACAAGGTGGGACCACATCTCTGAACATGAAGTGCACCAGTTTGTGCTGGTTGCACATTCTTCCAGCATAACCTACTTCACAGGATTGTTGTGAAGACAAAATATGAGTGTAGGAACCTTGTTTGCTGCCCTGAGCAATTTAGAAGGATGATGAGATTAAAGTGCGACAAATTCTTTTAAGAAGAAGAAATTTGAAAAGAGGGCACTTATACATCAACGTGAAGAAGCGGAATTTATTGGCCATAGGGTGCCTGCTTATAGGTATAGCTTTTCTTTTTTAATTTTAATTGTTTTGCACTGTATCTTTAAATTCACTTTTTTATAGAAGTGCTTTTTATAGAGTGAGGATGAATTTTTAGAATGCATTACAAAATAATAACAGGGAACCATCGATGGAAGTAATTTTAGGGTGTTTTACAAATATCTCACTTTTGACCGTGTCTCAGTAACATGAAGACCTGAAAATCTCCAAAAACCTGAATCAGGCACCAGCCTTCTATATGGTATGCCATATATAAAATGTCTGATCTGCCACTTAATTATAGGTAATCAATTAATATGAACAATTTCTTGATACATGGGAAGAACATCTTTTAGATGACACATGCACATGCCATCTTAGAAGAGACATACCCTTCTGCGCGGGCAGAAGGAATTCCTTTCTATAGCAGGAGGGAATGCCTCTTCTATGGGAGGAGGGAATGCCTCTATTTGAGGCAAGAAGAGGAATACAGAAAATGGTATTTATAGGACTTGTATATATCTATATATGCATATTGTATATAGATATTATACAAAAGACATTCTCTCTGATAAGAGGAATGCCTCCTAGAGTGTACCAGGCACTCAGTATTGTTCCATGATAATACAAGTATGTGTTATATCAGGCACCATCTTAAAAGGGGCTTGAACAAGGAAGATACAAGTGAAGGGCATCTGCCAAAATGGACTCTGGTGCAGAAAAGCTGACGCCATTATATAGCTATCAGTCTTTAGGTAAAATATTTCGGATTCGCAACAAAACCCTCCAATGAAAACCTTGGCAGCTAAGAAAGTGGTCGATTGTGGCACAGATAAGGGGTGGGTTACCTCCTCCGAAAAGAGCAAACACAAAACAGTGCCAATTTTGGAAGATGCATCAGAATTCTGTGCAGAGGATGCTTTTGAGAAAGGAAGCATGCAACGAGAACCAAAAAACGGGCAAAGGAATGCAAAACTTAATTTAAAAAAGAAGGGGGAAGACCCAAAGGCAAAGGTATGGAGAGACCCAAACAACTGAAACTCCAAGCAATGTGCGAAGTGGAATTTAGGATCGCTGCTTCCTTCAAACCAGGTGTCCAAAAAGCCCATCACCCTCTCCGTCCCTCCCGTCTGCTTTCCCCTTGAGCATATCTTCAGTCTAAAACAGAGTCCTCCTTTCCCAAACAGGGGTGTGTGTGAACCTTTGAAAGTTTGGCTTGGAACCTTTCAGAACAACACATCGAGGAAAGAGATGCCACCATGAAACACAAGGGTGGGGGTGGGAGAATGGCATTATTTTCCCTGGAACTGGAGTGCGACAAAATCTATACTCAACAAGGTTAAACGCAGACATAAAAAAAAAATATCAGGACTGATTCATTTATTGTCAAAGTGCACCCAGATGTCATCCTCTAAAAGATTTAAGTGAAGAACATCATGGCTCTATATGGAGGGAGCTCCAGCCTAAGCTTTGCTCAGAATAATCTGAAACAAATTCAGGGAGGAGGAATGATTGGCAACTCCATCCCCCCCTGCAGTGCAATAGAATAAGATTGCTCGACTCTATGGGTCTTGATGAGTAGCTTCCTTCTCATCTAGTTCTCAGCCTGTTTGGCACAATTTAATGTATCATTGTAGGTGAACTTTGTAAGTTAAAAAAATGTAATCACCCCATAGTTTGTCCTGCAAGTCGTGACCAACTCTAAGATTGGTGCTAATCCCTGTTACAAGGCTGAAGTGCCAGCATTGTCCAAAGACCCCTCTGTGGTCATATGGCTGGCAAGAATAATTCTCCAAAACACACTGTTACCTTCCCAGCTAACCCTACAATCCAGAGCAACTACGGGAGCACGTAAGAGACATTATGTCTGCCCATAGTTACTGTACCACCTAATGAAAACCTATGGGAAATTCATATTGCAATCCAGAGCAAATTGTTCTTACACCGGAGCAAGGACTCCCCGTAGTTGCTCTGGATTGTGCCCTAAGTGGTGTCTATTTATTTACTTGCATTGGCATATATTCAAGCTGTTAGGTTGGCAGGAACTGGGCAAGTAACATGAGCTCAATCTGTCTTGCACACTCAGGTCTCAAACCAGTGGTGGGCTTCGGGGGGTTCTCACAGGTTCTATAGAACCCTTTGCTAATGAGCGCCTGGTTCTGAGAACCGGTTACTAATGGGACATAAAACCTGTTGTTAATTTAGGTTATTAAGACATAGAACCTGTTGTTAATTTAGGTTATTAGGACATAGAACCTGTTGTTCATTTATTTGAATCCCACTACTGTCTCAAACCATCTACCTGCCGACCTTCAAGTTGATAAGCATAGCGTTCACCTCAGCCCTTTTGGTTGAATAGCAGTATACAAATAGAAATATAGATATAGATCAGTGATCAGTGATATATTTATATCTAAATATAGATATAGATCATGTAGCAGTGTTCCAACCAATGTCGGACTGCATATCCAATGCTCTCTTGTTGGTTTAGTACTATACTAGATGAATAGTACTACACTAGATGTACTAGATGAAAACTCCTTACCAACACCCCCAACACCAACTTGTGTTGGAGGTGTTGGGGTTGCCATTAGGAGAGCCCACATGCCTTTTAAAGGTCATGTGAGCCTCCATCGGCCTCAGAATCAGCCTCAGAAGCAACTTTTAGTTTTTAGAAGCTACCTCCAGTTTGTTTCTGAAAACCAGAAGTATCTTCAGACAATTCTGTGGACCATTCTGGGAACATGGAAACCCAATGCAACCTGGAAGAAATCTCTGGGGCCTTCTAACAACAACACCAACAACAAAAAGGTAAGAATTTTGCATAATGACAAAGAATACAATCCTAACATCACTTAGTTGGCGTTATCCAAGCCCCATCCAACTATAACGAAGCTTCTTTTCTGTCATTTGCAGCTAATGAACTCCTTGGTTCTTTTTTTGTTTGTGTCAGAAGCACCTACAAAAGTATAATTTTATACATCTAAAACAACAATATATACTGGATTTAAAAGGTTAAAACTATATGTTGTTCTCCCAATGCGGCCACTTCAACAACATTCTTTCTTGCTATCATAAGATCTTTCTCTGTACAACTGAAGGCACCTATATGTGAGGTGGTTTGTTCTCCACATTCACACAAAATGTCTTCTATGGGGAAACCTCATTTCCTCAAATTATCCTTTGATTTTCCTACCCCGTCCCGATTTTGTGGAAAAGAATTATGGCAACCTTTGGTAATGTGGACCTGCACTAGCTCAATCACTGGTGCAAGTCCACGTTGCCCTGTGGAGGTGGGACAGGCCCAGGAAGGGACTAGATACTAGCATGTGCCACTATTGTCATCCCCAGAACTGATCCACCTCCTCATCCCATCACTGTCCCGTTCTGTCCAAATTGTCCTCAGTTCCACCCATCCTAACTCCATTCAATCACCTTGGCTTTCCTCCAACCCTCTGCACTGGCTTTCCTCCTCCCCTGACATCTGCCTGTCCCCATGGTTAAGAGAGGCAACCACAACTCTGAGACCACCACTGGTTCCTTAAGGTCACCTTTCATGCTGGAGCTGTTTCACACTGGCAATGGTGAACCCGGAAGCAGCCTTACCCTATCTCATGAAACCTAAATACACATCCTCCCAGGGCTCAGCTGAGCTACTGCATCCATGTCACTGGGCCTGATGTGGCTGAAGCCCTACCAAAGCCCTACCGTTATCCTCATCATAGTTGCCATATTATTGTAATGGGCCACTCCGCTTTTATTTATTCATTTTCTATGTTTCTATCCCATCCTTCAGCCAAGTATGATCTACATCAGTGTCTCTCATCCAGTGGGACTCATACCTCTTGTGGTACTAGAGATGGTGTTTGGAAGTATCCACGGAACTCCCCTTTTCTATATATCTACAAGCTGAGGATGTCGCTGCAAATGACACAGGAGATCTGAGACTGGAAATGTCCTTGCTTTGGAGTAGTCATCAGGTGGTTATTCAACTATAGAGAGGGGGAATTAACTCATTCCTTGTCCAAATTCCCTTCTCCTACAGCTATGATTTACTCTTGAGTTTTGTGTCTGTCTATGTCAGGGGAAAGATTTCAGTCAGAAAAATGGTACAGTTAAATATATAGTATTTATATACAGTGATACCTTGGTTTACGAGCATAATTCATTCAGGAAGCATGCTTGTAATCCAAAATGCTTGTGCATCAAAGCGAATTGTCCCCATAAGAATTAATGGAAACTCAAATGTTTCATTGCTCAACCCAAAAATATTCGTATAAAAACAATTACAATACTGTAATATTATACAAAATAAATTACAAAATATAAAGAAAAATAGAACAAATTAACCTGCACTTGGTTTCTCAGGCTGCAATCTGCCCCTTCCACAGGAGTGAGCCTGATTATATCAGGGCTTACTTTAGAGTAGACATGCAAGGCTAGGTCCCTCAGGCTCCTCTCCATTGGCCCCCTTACACAGGAGTGAGCCTCACTGATTATAATACGGCTTATTTAGAGTAGAAATGCAAGGTTGGGTCTCTCAGGCTCCTTTCCATTGCCCCCCATAGACTTACTTCAGAGTAGACATGCATAGGCTGTTCTCTCAGAAGACATTGAGCAGGTGCTGGTGGATTGCCGAAACTGGCCGTATCCCAGCTGGGACCATTTTTCGCTTGTTTATCAAGACATCGCTTGTACATCAAGTAAAAATTATTAGAAATGTTAGCTTGTCTTGCTAAACATTCTCCATCCAAGTTACTTTCAATCCAAGGTTTTACTGTGTGTGTGTGTGTGTGTATGCATATGTATATACTGTATATACACGCATGCACAAACACATATTCAAACAAACTAGTACCCATGCCGTTGTTTTGTTTTGTTTTTGTTGTTAAGGGAGATGTGCTCACAGGTCTCTCGTGTCACGTCTGTTCTGGTTTTGAGAGCTACATTTGATATGTTTGGCTCCTGTCCATGTTTCAAGTTTCAGCCACAATATATTGGTTAACCCAGGACCTTTAGGAGTTTCTGTTGCAACAGATTATCATGGCGGTCATGTAATGCATAACACAAGCAACAGAGTGAACATGTGCGGAAAGATTTTGGGGAGGAAGGTTTATTCAAGGTAGTTTTCTCTGGTCTGATCCTTCTTCTTTTGGATGATGTCAGCAAGAGTTCCCTGTTCCCAGTTTATTATCAGTTCACCCAGTCATACCCTACAATCCAGAGTAACTATGTGAGAACATAAGAGACATCTGGTGGCGCAAGTGATTAAGACACTGTGCCTGTTAACCAGCAGGCCAGGGTTCAAGACCCAGGTCCCCACAAAACGAGGATCTCCTGCTACAGGCAGGGGGATGGACTAGATGATCCACTGGATCCCTCCAACTCTGTGATTCTATGAGCTATGATCATTATGTGCAAGAGTAGTTACTCTGGATTTTGCCCAAAGTGTGAATCACTAAACTGGTGTTACAAGAACCTTCCCTTATGGAGGATAAACCTACCAATGGCTACCAATCACAGCTATATGCCACCTCCAGGTTCAGAGCCATTGCCTGCAACTCCCGTGTGAGATTTACAGAGGCTTCTTGGTTGACAACTTTGGGAAGCAGGATGCTGGACTAGATGAGCCTTTAGCCTTCTCAAGCAGGCTCTTCTAATGTTATGTTCTAAGCAGTGGTGGACTTCAGGAGGTTCTCACAGGTTCTATAGAACCCTTTGCTAATGAGCACCTGGTTCTGAGAACCAGTTACTAATGGGACATAGAACCTGTTATTATTTAGGTTATTAGGACATAGAACCTGTTGTTAACTTATTTGAATCCCACCACTGGTTCTAAATGTCTGAACGGAGGAAGAATGTCTGCTCTAAGATGATGTTACAAAAGTAACATCATGGCTTGGCAGCACAACATGTGAGTGGGACCTTGGAGTTGCTGTGGATCACAAGCTGAACATGAGTCAGCAGTGTGATGTGTCTGCAAAGAAGGCAAATGCCATTTTAGGTTGCATTAAGAGGACTGTAGCTTCCAAGTCACGAGAAGTTCTAGTTCCTCTTTATTCAGCATTGGTCAGACCTCAGCTTGAGTACTGTGTTCAGTTCTGGGCACCTCACTTGAAGAAAGATGCAGCCAAACTGGAGCAAGTCCAGAGGAGAGCGACAAGAATGATCAGTGGGATGGAAGGGAAACCCTACGAGGAAAGGTTGGGGGAACTTGGGATGTTCAGCTTGGAGAAGAGGAGGCTGAGGGGAGACATGATTGCCCTCTTCAGATACCTGAAGGGCTGTCATATGGAGGAAGGGGCTCATTTATTCATAGCTGCTTCTGAAAGCAGAACTAGAACCAATGGGTACAAACTGCAAGAAAGGAGATTCTGGCTGGAAATCCGGAAAAAATTCTTGACGGTGAGGGCGGTTCGGCAGTGAAACAAATTGCCAAGGGAGGTGGTGGACTCTCCCTCACTGGGGATCTTTAAGCAGAGGCTCGACGAGCACCTGTCGGGGATGCTTTAGGGGGAATTCCTGCTGCAGGCAGGGGGTTGGACTAGATGACCTACTAGGTCCCTTCCAACTCTATGATTCTATGATTCTATGATTCTAAGTCATTGCCTAATGAGAGAGGGGTAGGATGCTTCTTCTAAGACAAGCCCTACAATCCAGAGTAACTACAGGAAGACGTAAGAGGCACTTACTCTGGATTGCCCTATGCATTTCCTATAGGTGGCACCGTAACTATGTCGATATAAAAGGTCCCATAGTTACTCTGGATTGCAGCCAAGGCCTATTGCAACACAACAAAAACAAATGTGTCTTCTGATTCACATCTATTCTTTTTCTGGGCTGCAAATGTACGCAAGTTTAAATTTACTGACAACCAAAGCACAAAAAAGTTAATTGATTAACCCAATCCTAACTAGGGGTAGGCAACAGTTCTGCTTTTGAAAATGGCCACATTTTAGCATGCCACACTATGCTGCCCACTATCCACAGCCATTTTGGATCTGCTGCTGTACATAGTGGCAATGCTGGAGGCCCTCTGACACTGCCAACTACCTAAGGCAGTAAAGATAAATCGGGTGCAGGGATGGGGTAGGGAGAAGAAGCTAACAGAATAGGGAGAAGAAGCGATTGGGAAGCAAGTGGGAGAGGGTGGATGGAAGGTAGAAATGGAGGAAAGGGTGGATCTCAGCAACATCTTCTCTCATCCCTTTCCCCAACAATCCTTAGGGGGGAACACTTACAACCAGTGGTGGGATTCAAATAAACAACAGGTTCTATGTCCTCATAACCTAAATTAACAACGGCTTCTATGTCCCATTAGTAACCAGTTCTCAGATCCAGGTGCTCATTAGCAAAGATTCTATAGAACCTGTGAGAACCCCCTGGTTACAACCTACCATTGCTTACAACCAAATTTCCTTTTCACCTCTAGTCCATGAGTCTGGAAATTCTTGACTAATGCCCTATGTAAATGAATATGCCCCAAAATGTATCCTATTTTTGCAATACCTGTACATAGAAGTTGTGTGGTAGGCCTGCTGGAGATTCCTCAAAGTTTTTATCTTCTCCACCACCACCACCACAACAGATGTGCACAGATGTGCTAGTCCTCCCTTACCCCATGGCCCAATCAGTAGTCTGCCTCAGCTGTGTGTGTACACGTGCGCTTTCCGAGTACATACTTTCAAAGTCAGGTTAATCTCTAACGCTTTGAAAATCAGACAGAAATTTGAATGAGAATTTTAGGAGCATCAATCCTGTTGTGAGAATCAATTGTATGATATGGAGAAGAAACACAAGACAGATGGATGGATGGATGGATGGATGGATAGGTTCCTTCCAAAAAAAATGGGTTTAGGGATTCCTTTCAAGGTTCACATTCCCCTGGGAGCCCTCCCTGCCCCTGCTATCCCACAGCCCACCAGCTAATCTTAAATTCTGCAGCTAATCTTAAATTCTGAGCAAGGATCAGCCTCCGTGCACAGTCGTTTGCATCTACTCCGACTTCTACTAATGGAAAACTCACAGTTTGTCTCTATGAGCAGCACAGCGGTTAGAGAGAAGGGAAAACAACAGCACGTTATTGAGCAGTACAAGCCCAGAGGAAAAAAAGGACCAAGAAAAAGCAAATTGACGATGCACACATGACAACAACACCCACAGAAACCTGCTAGCACAGTTGGGTGGCACCATTAGAGCTGGTGCAGCCGCAGAAGAAACCCAGATCCTTCAAAAAATAAATATTTGATCCTCAAAGTGTGAATAATTTGACCAGATCCAGAATCCTTCAGAATTTCTTAGCAATTAATTTTTTAATCTAGATCCCTAGATTTTTTTCCTTCACTGTAACCCCCGGTACATGTTTTTATTTATGATGCCAGACTTATTAAGTCTGTCTAAAATTCAACTGTAGCCACCAATAATCCAGAAAAAATGCTTTTTCACACAAACCAAAAGTAACTTGTGGAACTCACTGCTATAAGATGCAGTGACAGGCACTGACAATAGCTTTAAAAAAGTATAGACAAATTCATGGAGGAGGATTTTTATTCAAAATTCACAGAGTAAGATGTTTCATCAATGCCTATTAGTTGTGATGGCTAAGAAGCAAACTTTCATGCATGGAGGAGGTCTACCTCTTTACTACCAGAAGCATCAGGAGTTTTACAGGCATTGGGGCAATTGGTTGGCCATTGAAGGAAATGGTGCTGGACCTGATGAACTCTTGATCTAATCTGGCAAGACTCTTTCCCATTAAAGGAGCCAATTCACAACTCAAGGACACAGTTTTGCTACTTGAAACAGCTGTAGCTAAATCAGCGGTGGCCTACCTTGGGTGCCAGATGTGGGGAAGACAGAACCTTACAATATCCTTCCAGATGTTGCAATGGCATGTAAAGAGGATCTTTATAGTGATAGTTGTCAGGTAAAAGAGGTCATAGAACACTTGTTCCTGAATTACTACATTATTACTGCTTCGCTGGAATCCTATACACACTTTCCTAGGAGCAAACGCCATTGACTGCAATGAGTCCACTGGATTAAAATATAAATCTGAATTTAAATTTAATCCCAGAAATTAAAGTTTGAACTCATTGGATTAAAATTTAATGTTCAAGGCGAATTTAAGAATGTAAATGCTCCTTAAATATTGAGGTTTCTGAAGCTTATGAGACTTATCCTATGGGGGTCTTAGATTAAGCAATTTTGGCCATATATGGTTTCACCTTCTCAGTGACTGAAGGGGAAGAATATGATTTATTGGGTGAATCAATAAACCTTATCACAAGTCCATGTGTTTGCCATACACTAAATATATTGGGTGAATATGCTCCCAGGCTAGTTGATCCAATACCACAGTAATTCTCAAGCATTTCAGCCTGGGACCCCCTTCTGAGAATAACAATCTATCTGGGACCCCCCGCCGGGAATTGATGTCATCAACCTGGAAGTAATATAAGGGTTGGAACTGACATCACGATGATGCCAGAGCTCCTCCATGTCTAATCATAATTAAGTCCCATTGTTTTCAATTAGACTTACTCCTAGGAAAGTACGGACTGCAGCCTGAGTACCGCGTTCTAAGATGGCAGTGCCCAGCTTTTTGTGTCTCCCCCCAAATGAAGTTGTGACCCCTCAAAGTGATCCCCAGTGTCCACTTTGACAACCACCACAATACAAGCAGAACAGGAAAAGGTGAAAAAAGTTTAACCCTAATTTATCTGAAGGAACATGGTTTCTTTACGGCTGCACCTGAGTGTTAAGGACCCCAAAGACCATGCACTTTCCCCTCTGCCCTTCCTTCTTAGGATGAGTAGAAGCCAACCCTACCTCTCGCAGACACGTACTGTCCAGGCAGCAATAATCCAGGAAGAAATGCTAAAGACCAGCAAGACGGTCCCAGGACAAATAGTCATGAGAGTCTTCATGACAAACCGGGTGTTGAAGTTGATCTTATTGAGGGCACCAATGCTGCGGGAAGATGCGTCAGTGAAGAGCTTGCTGTGCAGGAGCATCACCCGCCCGATCAAGTAGAGCCGAAGAAACATGGGAATGGAGAGAATGATATCCACATCTGTGCTGGCTTCCGAAGTGGCATAAGTGAATGCCAAGCGGGTCGTCCATGTAAAGAAGTACTGTCCTGGGATGGGGTGAATGGCACAAATGATCAGCTCCAGAGTAATGAAGAAGATCCGCTCATAAGTCATTGCAATTCGCCAGTCATCAGCGCCGTTGTCCACCATGAACAGCTATGCAGAGAAGAGAGAAGCAGATTATAAGATGGGAAATCAGATCCATCACAACAACTGCCTTCAAAATATTGAATTGTATAGATTGTTTTATTACAGAAAGATAATCTGGAATCAGGACCTGCATTGGACCATCTCCCAAATCCACGGATCCAGTATCTGCAAATCCAATTCTCTTTGGTTCTCTGCAGTTCCCACCATGCGCCAGCGCCCATTAACAGCTGAAGTGTTGCTTCCTTGTACAGGTTGCTATAAGCATGCAAGCTACAGTGCTATGCTCAGTAAGGGTGCAGGCAGTCTGTACGCTCAGAGTCCTGCCTCCCTGGGTAAAGGGGGGGATTACAAAAAATGTAGGCTGGGGAGGGAGAGAAAAAACATGGCTGGGGAGGGAAAGTTGTGATCTCACCTGGATCTCTCTTGCATGGTACATGATGATTAGCCCCAGGAGTATCATGGTGGACAGGCTGATAAGGCATTTCAAGGCAAAGGAATATGAAGACTCCTGGACAAAGAGAACAGAATAAGTGTCACATGGGAGAGTTTGGGGGAAAATACCTTATCCACCTGATTGCTTGCATCAGTCTTTCAGATATCAAGGATGCAGCTTCTGCAAGGAAAACTTAGGGATAGGATTACTAGGTGAAGGAGTATAAAGACAGCATTATTGATCTCTTCTTTCCCCCCCCCCCCATGTCTCCCTTGAGGAAAGCCTCAGCCTCAGTCCACACCACGGCTGCAAATACCGTCCCTGTTCCAGCCCCAATCTGCACCTCCTTGCCCCCAACACTGCCCTCTTTGTTCCCTTCCCTGCCTCATTCCACTCCCTCCATGCCTGGTACCTGTATCTTCCCCACTGATGGGTGGATCAGGGCAAGAGGGCTGAAGGCATGTTGGAGAAGGTGACCTACACCCCCCCCCCCATGCAGACGACTGGCACCAGGCAACAGAATTGCAAGCAACTGAAATGTCCTCTACAGCCTGCAATTTATCTCCCCTTTTACTCCACAGACTTGTGCTAAATTGCTGGAGCAGTTTGAAGGAGACCCATTGACAATCAAAGGCTTATGCAGGGGTAAGAGAAAATATTTTCCTTTACCTCTCACAAACCTTCCATTTGGCCCCCTCCACCACAGCATGTTTTTGTAACAGCTGCATGTGATGGGAAAGGAGAGAAATATGAGATTCTGTTATTTATCAGTTATTCAAAACCATGCGGTTAATTGACTATGATGATAATCATAATTGATGATTAACTGATGATAATTGATTAATGATAATTGACTATAATGCATTCAATTAGATTGGTCTAATAATTAATTGCTGTGATCAGGCAATCGGATTTCCAAATGAGGGGCCAGGATGATGCTCTTACTTTTGTGTAGACACCCCAAGAGAGCTCGGTCTCCGTCACCATAACCACAATCCCAAACATGCCAAAGATCAAAGCGTAATCACTGAGCCGCTTCCGCTTCTCAAAGAGGGCCCGTCGATGGCCCAGTCGATAGCCCACGTTCTGGTTCTTCTTCTGACCGTGGGAGCGTCCCTCGGCCTCCAGCTCTTCATCTAGGTGGGTGTCCAAAGTCTTGCTGTGCTCAGACTTGGAGACCACCACCTCCAGACCAGAGTCATTGAAGGTCTGCAAGGGCTGAGTCTCCGCGTCCAGTTCATGCAGGTTCCGGTGGGAAGTGCTCAGATTGCTTAGTGGACGGATGACACCTCCGTTGTATTTGCAGCTGTTCATGGCTATCTCAGCGAAAGGGCTGCTCTCGCCAACCGCGTTCTTGGATCCAGCATGGCTCAAAAGGTGAGAGTCACCATTTACCTAAAAGGAGAGAGCAAAAAAGAGACCTACCAGGTCAAGACAAGGCCATTCATGAAGGTGGGTGAAGCAACCAATGCAGGTGGAGATTCAGTGGCCTTGTGTCACCCCCACCTTGCACACTCAGAGATATGTATGGCACCTGGAACTGGTTCAGCAGTGACACAAGAAAATCATTGTATTATCACTTATGCCACCAAATTGCTTCCAGGGCAGCCATTTGTGGACAATGAGAGCTTCAGGGTCTGATGGGTACATCTGCCACCAAATCCTGGGCTTGGGTGGTGACACCATCTCTCTTAAGGGGGCATCACCACCAGGGTACATCACCCAGGGAGGACCATGTCCCCTGCTTGCCACACTACTAAGGAGGTGGCAAATGGATGGAGCGCTGGAATGGAAACCCTTCAGTTTAGAGATGTGGTGGAGAATCTGGGGAGAGAGATTTGTGGAAAGGAATTCTTCAAAGAGACCCCAAAAGCTCTTATTCCAGAAACGCATAGGAAGAAACCCCAGGATTGGATTTTGCACACCCTCAATGGTAGAAGGACACAGATCTACCCTTTACTTAAAAACTCTCATGGGAACCCCATTGCCACTGGGGCCATCTTAGCCAGTGATCAGAATCAGGCAATGTTCACTTAATCCACAGCAAGCGTTATTTAAAACATCAACCTGCTTCAGTTATCTGCTGGAATAACATCTGAAGTTGTTGTTGTTATAAGTCAGTAGGACCAATTTATCCCATTTAGGCCCTGTGTCTAAGGGGGTCTTGTGCTATAATTAACTATAGTCTTATATACTGTTATATATTGTGCGTAGATCCATTTGGTCTATTTAACTCACATGCATTTTTAAAGCACACATTTTGATTTGCTTTCCAGTCCACCATCAAAATACAAATCTATCTATCTATCTATCTATCTATCTATCTATCTATCTATCTATCTATCTATCTATCTATCTATCTATCTATCTGTCTATCTATCTATCTATCTATCTATCTAATTTATATAGTAGAATAAATTTCATGTTTCTACCAACCTTGTTAATAAGTTTCATGTTTCTACCAACCTTGACTGTTAACCTGGTGCTGCAAAAAAAATGTTTTCAACTGGGCCCAGCAGCTCCTAAAACCAGTTCTAATATCTGGCCTAGTTTTGGAGCCATCTGTAGTTGAGATCGCCTGCATCTTATATAGGCTACATTGGTTCCCTGCACTAAATTTGTGCTGTGGTCTGGATTACTTGTCAGTGGCGTAGCTAGAGGAGGTGCAAACCACTAGAAACACAATCCTAACCATGTCTACTCAAGAGTAAGCCCTATTGTTTTAAACGGTCTTACTCCCAGGAAAGTTTAGGATTGCAGCCTCGGTTTTGCAGGGAGCCTCACTGCAGCATGCAAGGGATCTCTCCCTCTCTGTTTTGGAGAGATGTCCGCTTTGCACCCCCTCTAGTTATGCCACTGAATCTAGAAAATCAATCCTCTTTCATTAAAGAATTGTATTCACCCAGCGAGGGGAAAGGATTGCATTGTGCACAGCGCTACAGAAATTAGCTGCGGCAATGCAATCTCCCTCTCTCTAAATAGCCAAGGCTGGGGGTGTTGCAGATAACCCTAAATAACTCACAGTGGTGTAGCTAAAGATCATATAGCCTGGTGCTGAGCTCCATATGATGTTCCAGAAATAATGTCATGCATGGGCTTTGAAAAAGGTGAAAATGGGGGGAAATCTCCACCCCACAGCTTGCTGCCCACTTGTTCTGCCTCTGCAAAGCGAGGTTGCTATATGCCTGGAATATAGGGTTGCTATATGCCCGGTTTTGAAGGTGCCATCCCATCTGGCAAACTCTAAATCCCAGGTTTGGACCCAACCGAAGAGAGGAGAGCAAGGAGAACTAAGGGCAGGGCAGGCACTTCCTGGCCACAAACCTCCCAGCCTCCACTTCCTTATAGTAAATGCCCATTCACTATAATAGGGGTTACTTCTGAGTAGACATGCATAGGATTATGCCATGCACCCAAGGCCCTAACTCAGTTTTGTTGTTGTTTTGTTATGGTTTGGTAGAAGGGAATTATGGCAACCCTATGCCTGGCTCTCCTCCATATTACACTTTATTGTTTCCCTAATATACCATAATATCAGCTAATTGGCACTTAAAACAACAGTCTCATTGGTCAGTCAAAAAATCCAGTTGTTGTTACATAATGCAGTTGCGTTTTCATTTTCTGATTATTTGGCTACAACTTTAGATATATTTTGAAGAATAGATAAGAACAGATATATTTTGATGCAGTTTGTTTTCATTGCATTCTTCATTCAATTCCACATCAAATGGTATATATTATATATAACCATTTTATATATATATAAAATGGTATATATTATATATGGTATTGTTCAAAAATACCAGGGTTTTCACAATTTTGGCCACTAGTGGCCGGCTCAGATTGTTGCCCCCCCCCCCAAGCTAATTACAAGTGCAATCGCTAACCCCTACATCCTTGCACTAATAACACATTTTGCTATTATCAAATTTGCTGTTTCTTTAAGGCTGCAATCCTAAAGACACCTTCCTAGGAGTAAGTCCCACTGAACACAATGGGACTTACTTTGGAGTAGACATGTTTAGGATTGTGCTCTAAAAGTTAGACCTATTTCGGATGCCGATTCAAAGAAAGGGTATCAGTTCTCCTTTATTAGTTTTAGAAATATGGGAGAGCACCATTAGTGGATGATTCAAGCAGCTTGCTCACAAGAAATCCTACACCATGGCTTGTTCCCAAGGAAGTGTCTGAACCATTCACTAACAAGACTATGACACATCTTCAAAACTAGACATGATAGAGCAAAACTGATGACATTTTGGGAATCATCACCCCAAATTCATGTAACAAATCAAATTCAACACAACATTTTGAAAAAGGTTTCTCTGACGCTCAATTTCACAGGACTGTGTAATCAAAAGCTTTTATCCATGGTGATGAAGAGCACAAGCCTACTCAGAACTAAGCCCCATTGTGTTCAACGGGTCTTACTCCCAGGAAAGTGTCTTTAGGATTGCAGCCTCAATATTCTAATATCTGATGTTTGCTGTATGTTTTTAATTTTTAATGTACTTACTGTATTTACTTGAATCTCACGCTCACCTTTTTCAGCTGAATTTAGATTAATTAGATTTGAGTAAATGTGTTTTGATTATAAGTATTGGATGCGCATTAGATTTGATGGCACATTAGATTCTAGTAAATACCAGAATGCTGTTAGCCACCTTCACTCACCCCCTTGGGGTGGGGAAAAGGCGGGTTATAAATTCAATAAGTAAAATAAATAAATAGTGATGGATATCGGATAATCTCCTCCTGGCTTAGCTTGAATCTCCATCAAGCATTACAAATGTCACTGGAAATTTTTTTCCCCGTGATCAATCAACAGAAAAGCAAACCATTTCGCTGGGGAATCCAAATAGTGCCTGAAATGAATATCCCATTCATCACTGCAATGATGCCAATGGAGTGCATGCTGCATGGGAAAAATGGAGGTTCAGAGGTCTCCTTGAGGTATGGGGTTTTCTTGTCACAGAGCCTTTTACGCCAGGGGGATGCACAATCACGCAACCATCACTCCCACCTTGTGGAACTCACAAGCACCCACCCACTATTGTGAAGACAAAACAGATCCAACTCCAGCCATAAGACAGGCAACCATTTACTCATCTGTAGATGATCTTCTGTTCCCCTACTTATGAAATCGCATCAACAACATGATAGACTTCTGGGAGTGTCCCAGTTGCCAATCAAGTCTCACACCAGCTCTGCCAGGGTGCAATTGTACCTGCTGTGCACCATCCTGTGGTGCTCCCTCCCAAATGGATGCCTTTGTTCTGCCACCATGAGGTTCCTTACAGCCATGCTGAAGCGATACTCCTGAAGTGGCTAATTATACCTTCGGGGGCTCAAAGCTTTGGCACCAATATTTTCCTCACCCCGACAGTCATCGTGATGTTCCCACCCCAGAACCCTGGTGCTGTCAGAGTAAATTATAGGGCAAGGTGACTCAGCCACTTTCAGGGAGAAGAAAGGGAGACATTACAAAGTCCCCAAAACTCAGCAGGGAATTATCCGGTGGATGGCGGGGGGGTGTAAGATCACGTACAAAGCATTTTGAGGCACTCACAATTCTTACTCTGCTGCCATCCTGTAGTTATGCTACTGTGGCCAGCAGAGACTCTCCAAGGTCTCAAGCAGAAAAGCCTTTCCCAGCTTTGCTACTACTAAGATCCTATTAGCTGAAAAATAATATTTCCTGAGATCTTCAACAAGTAAATCAAGAGCTCCACCACAAAATGGTGTGGAATTATGTCTGTGGAACTCCCTGCCACAGGATTTGGTGATGGCTTCTGGCCTACATGCCTTTAAAAGAGGATTGGATAAATTTCTAGAAGGAAAAGTCCATCAGAGGCTAGATGCCATGATGGGCCTGGACAGCCTCCTGGTTCTAGAAGTCAGCAACCTCAGGAGGCCAGATGCAAGTGACGGCACCAGGATGCCGATGTCTTGTTATCTTGTGTACAGCCTTAGCATCTGGTGGGCTTCTGTGAGATATAGGAAGTTGATCTAGATAGGCTTGATCCAGCAGAGAATGGCTAAAAGAAAGGAACAACGGGCTCATATGAAGGGTGCAATCCTAACCTATTTAGGCAGGCTTAACTCACCTGGCATAACTCCTTGTGGTTGTGTGGGGATGCCGGTACATGCTCTGCCCCACTGCTAGGGGGGTAGACTAGAGCACCGACAGGTGCCAGCCTCCCTACACCACCACAGGGAATTATGCCAACTGAGTTATGCCAGCCTAAACAGGTTAGGATTGCATCCTGAGTCCGATTGTTTTTCCACCTATAGCCCATCAATATCTGCATTTCTGTAGAGTATGTGCTTCATTCCTGTCATGCTGCCAGAGATCATTTTTAATTTGCAACTCTAGCAACTCTATGAACAGATCCTGGAATATTCTGCAGAGAGGGATCTTTCCCAGGACTCAACTCAGTTGCACTCCAATTGGACAGAAAAGCATGGATGGTGTAGTGGTTTGGGAATTGGCCTGTTCTGCCTGGAAGATCAAGGTTCAAATCCCCCAGTCAGTAAATGAAGCTTCCTGGTTGCCCACCAAACATCGGAGCTGTGCTGTTCTCCATACATTTCTGTCCCATATACAAGGCTGTTCTGATTACAATCAGAGTGACCATATAGAATGGAGAACAGAGTGCCTGAAACATTGTATAGAAGAGGAAATTGAGGCAAATTTAGCTCAGCATAGAAGAGTTTTAAAAAGCAGCACCTGCCTCAATGACCTCTTCAATGCAATGCCTAGGGGTTAGGCACTCTGTCCTCCATTCGATATGTTCACCCTGGATTACAATAGAATTACAGCCACTCTCATTTACTCAATTGGAGTCTCTATAGAACCTATAGAACCTCCTGCAATTATGTGAAACTGCTGATATAGGTGAACGCACGTGTGTGTTTGTGTGTGTGTATGTGTGTGTGCGTGTGTTTTACTGCTGGGCTCATAAAATCCTCATAAGATCCTCTGAGAGGAGAGGGTAGAATTCCCCTTATATCCAGAGGGGGCTATGTGGCAGGTGTATATAGGGTGGGGATGTTTCCACAACCCCAACCCACAAATAAGTGAATACACAGATATGGGATCTGCAGATAAATAATATGTATTATGTATATTATGCACTAGAGAAAATGTACCTGCATTGCAGGAGTAAAATTCCCCCACATGCCCCCCACTGTGCATCAACTCCCCCCATGCGCATCATCCCCCCATTTGCAATAACCTCCCATGTGCATCAATCTCCCATGTGCAACAACCCCCCATGCGCAATATCCTCCCATGCACATCATCACCCCCCACTGTGTATCATCCCCGTATGCACATCAACCCCCCCATGCCCACCAACCCCCCAATATGCACCAACCCCTCATGGGCAACAACCCTGAACATGTAACATCCCCCCAGATGCATCAACCTCCATGCATAACATCCTCCCATGCACATCAACCCCTATGCACACCAATCCCCATTGATGCGCAACGTCCCCCATGCACAATGTTCTGCCATGCCGTATCCCCCCTTGCAAACCCTCCCTCCCAGTGTGTCTGGAACTGGGCACCAAATTGGCTGGATGTTGATCAGTCTTCAATGTTAAGTATAAGACAGAAACATGTTGTACCCCTTTTCACCCCCTTAAGGGTTAAATTTCTCAACATTGGTTCATGGTGGGTGTTCCTGTCACAGAAAGAAGAACCTCCCCAAATTTCATGCTTCTAATGAAATTAGATGCCCAATCTAATAATTTCATTATACCCATAATGCAGATGCCCAATGTGGCTTAAGTCCAGGGGTTGCGGGCAGCACGTCCCTCACTCAGGGATTCACAATGTAAAGTATAGGGACGAAAACATGTTGCACCCCATTTCACCCCCTTCCAGTTGGAATTTCTGAAATCCGGTTCTTAGTGGGTGCCTCCATCATGGAAGGAACACCCTCCCCAAATTTAAGCTTCGAGGCCCAGCGGTTTTGGTGGGGTGTTGATGAGTCAGTGAGTGAGTCAGTGAGTCAGTGACTTTTCAGTTATATATATATAGACTAGAAGCAACTCTCCAAGGCCTTGGACAGAGGAAGGAAATTCCTATTATCTACTAATTCAGATCCTTGTGACCTCAACCTACCGGCTCTGGGAATTATACATTCAGCTCTGTGGAACCGCAGAGAGATGCAATCCATGTGCTCAAATGTTTGCTATTTTATGTGCATATATATTTCCCCTTTGTTTTAAAAAATCCCTCACTGTTGTAAGTTGTAAGAGGAGAGATAGAGTTCAGGGATGAAAGACCTGGACATATGGACCCTATAAATGATTTTATGTTTGCTGGAGACGGCTTGACTGTTTGATGTAATGGGGTGCAAGAAAAGGGTAATTGAAAGACCCCACAGAAGACCAAGCTATTTTCTGCTTGGCCTGATGACAGTTCTTGGTATTAACTGTCGCCTGACCATATATTTGTTTTGTTTTGTTTTCATTTGAAGTCTGCAGGAAGCCACACCTGTGCACAGTTATATGTGGGTTCCTGCTAAGGAAGCATAATGTAGAAATAATAATAATGTAGAAATAATAATAATGTACAGTAGATAATCCAGTTCAGGCATATGATTTAATAGCAGGAATAAAGGCAAGAAGCCTCAGATCCACTAGCAAAAAAGGACTCCACACTTTTTATGGTCCACGTTATCACCACTCCTCACTCTTTCAGGCTGGTTTGGATGGAGTCCTGTCTGCCCCAAAGAAAATTCCAAATGCAATTGCATCCTGCTTGCCCAGCACATTTGAACCTGGCCATTTTCAATTTTTGGCTTGAAAATAGCTGAAAATTATTTATTATTTAAAGGATTTATACCCCACCTTTCCCATGCCAATGCAGATGCCCAATGTGGCTTAAAGAGCATTAGTTCCTTCTTTCCTGCTGTCTTCACAACAACCCTGTAATGTAGGTGAGATTGCAGGATCTCTGATCTTAAATATCCTTACTGACAACATGGGCAAGCTCAATCAAGGAAACATCTGATAGGGCAGCTCAGATGCCTGCTGAGTTCCTACCACACCTTCTCCTAGGTGCAAGAACAAAAGATGCACCCTTGAGGACCAAGGATATGCCATCAAGACCATCATATCACAAAATAAGTTTTCATTGAAAACCTACAGAGGTCTTGCTCTGTGGTGTGGCCAGTCTCTGTGTTAATCTGCACATGGTGAAAAGCCTATAACCTGGATTTTGTCACCCAATGTCAGGAGACAGAAAAGCCAGCAAACCGCACCTTACAATATCTGCATATCCCATCCCTAATTATACTGAATATATTTTATGTTAGGATACTGACCCTACAATCCAAAGCAACTACAGGAGCACGTGAGAGACATTTACGTTGATGTAGTTATGGCACCACCTAGTGAAAACCTATGGGAAAATCATATTGCAATCCAGAGTAAATTGTTCTTACGTCGGAGCAAGGACTCCCCGTAGTTACTCTGGACTGTGCCCTTAGGGAGTTGATGGGTTGCATAAAAATAGTCAATGAATGAACAGATACAAGAGGAAGGCAAAGGATCCAGAAGCCTGGATGCCAGATTTAGGCTGCAATCCTAAAGAAACTTTCCTGGGAGTAAGACCCATTGAATACAATGGGGCTTACTTTTAAGTAGACTATGGGTGCAATCCTGAGTAACTACGGGGAGTCCTTGCTCCAGTGTAAGAACAATTTGCTCTGGATTGCAATATGAATTTCCCATAGGTTTTCACTAGGTGGTGCAGTAACTACGGGTGCACGTAAAGTCTCTTACGTGCACCCGTAGTTACTCAGGATTGTAGGGATGGTTAGGATTGGGCTCCTAAACAAAGAATCACAATGAAATCTAAACTGCTTGTGTTGTAAACCATCTTGAGATCCTTTATGAGTGATACGTGGTTGGTGCATACAGTACAACAACGACAAAGATGATGATGATGATGATATGCTGAAGCCATTATATAATGGAGGAGAGACCTATAGAACTTCCAATGCACATCAGTTGGAGTAAAATCCTAACCAACTTTCTGAGAAGAGGGCAATACAATCTAAAGGTAAGGGAACAATATCCCTTTATTTTGAGGCAGTGGCATAGCTAGACAGGGTGGAGCAGTCAGTCTTGGAGGGAGGTGTGCAAGGAGCCTCTGTGCTTTGACTCCATTTTGCTTCCCTCTCCAGGAATGGTTCCAAAGGGGAGAGGTACACCTCCATCCAAGACTGACTGCTCAGCCCCCCTCTAGTTATGCCACTGTCTTTAGCCCCCACCCCCTCCCCACCCATGACTGCCACTTAATGCAGCACATGTCCCATTGGCACAGCTCTGCCAAGTTGGTTAGGATTTATGCCTTAGGCTGCAATCCTAAAGACACTTTCCTGGGAGTAAGACCCATTGAACACAAAAGGGCTTACTTTTGAGTAGACATGGTTAGGATTATGCTGGTAGGCTCCAATCCTAAACATGCTATCTTGAGAGTAAATCCCATAGAACAGAATGGGACTTCCTTCTGAGTAGACAGACATGTTTAGGATTACTCTCTCAGTCACTCTTTTAGTCTAACCTACCTCAAAGAACTGATAATGAGAGATTGTGGCTGCTATCTTAGAGACACTTTCCTGGGAATAAGACCCATTGAACCCAATGGGCCTTACTTTGGAGTAGACAATGGTTAGGTTTGTGCTCAAAATAATTTAAAAATAAAATAAGTAGAATTTATACTACTGTGCAGATTTTTTACTGAAATTCTTGGAAGGAGAATAGGGAAAAGAAACAAGTTGTGTCCAGAATGTGGGTTGGCAATCTTTTGATACTGAACTTCCAAGAACTTTTGTTACTGAAGAAAAATGTGGGTTTGGGTCTTGTTGTAAAAATGCTTAAAACTCTCCAAAGAAATACAGTGGTACCTCACTTAACAAGCGCTTCACATAACAAGAAACATTTCCAAGAAATCTTGCTTCACATAAGTTCTGTTTCACTTAACAAGCAAGTGCGCTATTGACATGTGTGCTATGCAGCCCTGGCGCTCCGCATGGAAGCTCTTTAAAAGGGCTGCCAGCCAGCACTACTGTCTCCAACTTGGGGGCAGTTGCCTGGAGGTGCTAGAGGCAGCTGCCCCTAACTGCCCCCAAGTGCCCCCACCAACCACCTTGAACCTCCAGCAGCAGCCCAGGTAAGCCTCCCAGGAAAGTGTCTTTGATTGCAGTCTCCTAACTATGTCTACTCAGAAGACATGTGTTAAATGGGGCTTACTCCCAGAAAAGTGTCTTTAGAATTGCAGCCTAAGTAGACTTCATAGGATCATGCACATTGAATAAATGTTTTGAATTCAATTCCAGTGTTTTGTCATCATTTTTACATAGAGTTAATATTTTTATATGAATATTTTGGGGGTTGTGGAACCAATTGTCTGAGTTTCCATTATTTCATATGGAAACATCTGCTTCACTTAAAGAGCATTTCACTTAAAGGGCAGGCCTCTGGAACGAATTAAGCTCTTTATGTGAGGCACCACTGTACACAAGAAACAGGCAGCAAAGGAATAACATAGACATCCATGAAGTTGAAAAGTTAACCTACCAACACCATTTCCAAAGGGCAACATGAATGAATGGTTTATGGAAAGGCAGCCACCCTTGAATGCCTACATCACCACTGGAGAAACATCAACTGAAAAGGCGGAAGACGAATAACACACTTCCCACTGCAGAGCCTTATGTGTGCAAAGCTTCTGTCCATTTGGTTCAATCAGGGTGACCATACAGAATGGAGGACAGAGTGCCTCTATGGAGTGACCATATAGAATGGAGGACAGAGTGCCTCTAACCCTAGAAGAGGGAATTGAGGCAGCAGCTGCTTTTTAACCCTTTTATGATGAGCTGAACCTGCTTCAGTTCTCTCTTCTGTGCAATGGTTAAAGGTAGAGGCACTTTGTCCGCCATACTATATGGTCACCCTGGGTTCAATCGAGTAGATGGAGCCTTCCTCTGTAAGTAGGGCTGCAGCTATTCCAGGTGGGGTCATGGCTGGCCTACAAATCAACCATGGTGAGATGTTAGTCTCAGGAAAGCAATCAGACCTTACTCTCTCCTTATCCTACTTTCCCTTCTTTCCCCCTCTTTTTTTCTTTTTTCCCCATTTCCAGATAGAATCGTTTTCATATAAAGCTTCTCTTGCTGCTCCTGCCTCCCTGGCTTTTTGAAAAGCAAGAGGGCATAGATCAGGAGAACAGTGAAGCTGGAGTAGAATTATGGGCTAGAACGGTTTTTTATTTCAAGATCACTTTACTCTTCAATCTTAACCACCTTTAAAAACACCCTGCTGGATTCAGTATCATAATGGCTAACACAGGCAAGAGCAGTGGAGGAGATCAGGAGGTCCAACCCTGTTAAAAGGCCACCTGCTAGTTGGTTCATGACTATTCTCAGTATCAGTCAGACAAGGTGATAGCTCCTTCTGAGGATGGCAGGCAAAGTTGCTGTTTTCCCATGTTCACCTATTGGATGGGTGAAAGGAGCACACCTTTAGTAAGCTAGGGGTGATATGGACAGTGGCAACCTGCCATGTCAACCTGCCAACCTGCCCTGTCAACCTGCCGTGGCATCACATGGCCAAAGGAGGTGACGCTTCCCCTTGATACATCACTGGATAAGAGGGCCATTGCTGGGTGTCTCCCAGAGCCTTCCACAACCTAGTACCAACATAGACCAAAGAAGGGCTGACCCAAGACCTTGAAATTCCTGAGGTTTCATGACAAATTCTTCCTCCCCCTTCCACCAGTTAGCCAATTATGTCTTCCTTTCATTGCTTGATGTTCTAAATATTCCTGTTGTGATATTCCTGTTCTAGATATTCTATATATTTTCTAGATATTCTAGATATACCTGTTATGGTATTCCTGTTGTGTCCAGTGCAGGGTGTCCATACGACTGGAAATTTCCAGATTTGTCCACTTTTTTAATCTCCTGTTTGGTTGTCCTCCAAAAGGACTTCATTGTCCTCCATTTTGGCCTCATTTTGGAACTTTGCAATGATGTCCAGTACCCCATCATGTCATATGTTGTTGGATTTATATTGAAGAGCAGAATCCAATGAAAAAATCAATTTTGAAATATCTCCTTCCTATCAAAAGTTATGGCCAAAAACCTAAAAATTAAAAAATATGCATTGAGCTTTATGGGAAAGTGAAAGTGCCCAATAGCATAGCTTTACTGGTGAGTAGGCAAATGTGCCATTGTCTGCTGGAAAGGCCAAGCTGAGAGGAATCCAAGACCATGTCCCCCTTTTGAGGTTCAGGCATCTGGTCACCCTGGTTTCATTTTTCTGCACCTTTTCTGTTGTACAACCTCATTTTTGAGGCACATGGGAAAGTGAAAGTGCCCAATATCATGGCTTTACTCATGAGTAGGCACACATACCATTGTCCACCGGAAAGGCCAGGCTGAAAGGAATCTAATACCTTGTCCTCCTTTTGAGGTTTGGGCACCTGGTCACCCTGTCCAGTGGGGCTTACTCTGATGGACAGTCCACAAATCGTATCCAGTCAAACTAGTCATGAAGATCAAAGAAAGGATCAACCAAGATATGGATGGAAGGAAATGTATAAGGTTGGCCTCATGGTTGAAGAGAGAAAGGTGAATAAAAGAAAGAAAATACTACAGGCATTTAGAAATCAATAGCTTGCTAGGCAGAGGTGGCTGAATCGATCCTCCTGGCCACACTGCAGAGTAGAAGTCTTGACTCCTGACCATAATTCCCAACATTCTGGAGAGAATTCAGGAAATCCAAGTCAGGATTTCATCCCTTGTGGGAACAGGAAACCCCCAGAGCAAGTCTCCCTTCCTGAGCAAAGCCTGCAAGGTTGCAAGATCAACAAGATTGTGCAATCTCTTCCCAGCAATTCTTCAGCATCAACCCTTTGGAACATAGGAAAATGAATGACACCTAAATACTTGCTGGAAGGAATTCTTTTGGGGTGGTTTTTTGTAATATGCTTTGCTGCAACCTCTTGATCGTGGTTACTGCAACACTTAGGGGGTGGATGCAATAGCATAGCCAGGGGATGGTGCAGAAAGTACATCAGGTGCTGCAATGAATGTGTAAGCGGCCTCTCTCACTTTTCATTGCCCTGAATGGCTCCAACAGCAAGGGGATGCTTATATGACATGTTGCGGCACCTGCTGTACTTGCTGTTTTACTCCCCCAAAAGAAAGCCAGCAGGGACTGCACAACAGAATAGGGATCAGGGCCTCAGTGGATGTGGCAGGAGCAGATGAATAGTATGTATAGGCAGTGATGGTTCCTAGGATATCCTCCACTCCATTTTTTCTCCAGCACATTCCTTTGCCACTACTCAGTCATGTGCTGGTTACAGAAAAGTCTGAGGTCTGAGTAGACCCCTTCAGACCCATGTGGGAGCAACCTAAGTACTATCTACTACTCTCATGGACTCTAGATGCCCAGAAGATGCAACAGAGCCTGTGCCAGTTACCATGCCCCATGCAGGCAGTTTTTAGAGATGATCACAAAAGAGATGGAAAGGGTCTCCTGTGGTAGATTCAATCCACAACAGCACTGTTGTTGCTCTGTTCAGTCTTTTTCCATATAATACCTACTCAAATTTTGCCTGCTGCTTCATAACTGGTGCTGGTGAGATAAGGGTTGGAAGCCTCCATGTTCAGAGGAAGTTTACCTCTAAGACTTTGGTGATGATTGCCAATAGCTAGAAGTGGGAGTGGTTGCCTTTGTGCCTTCAATACAGATTCCCAAGAGCCATCGGATTGGCCATGAGGGAACAGGGATGCTGATCTAGAGTGACTTTGATCCAGAAATCCTCATTTATTTTGTGGGTGAAAATTTAGATAAGAGCAGAGACATCTAGCATGGCTTTCAACCATAATAATTAAAAATGAAACCGCCATAGACAGAAGCGGAGGACGTGTAAGGGTGATATGTAACAGGAATATAATAATATGAGAATATTCTTATATATTAAGAATATAAGAAGAGCCCTTCTTGATCAGGCCAAAACTCCATCTAGTCCAGCTTCTTATATCTCATCTAGTCAAGCTTCCTATATCCCGCAGTGACCCATTAGTTGCCTCAGAGAATACACAACAAGATATACTTGTATCCTTTTGCCATTTCATTGCATCTAGTATTCTGAGGTAGCCTACTTCTAAAGCCTGGAGGTTGTACCAACCCATTGCAGCTTGTAACCTGTGATGGATGTTTCCTCCATAAATGTATCCAGTCCCCTGTTAAAGGCATCTAGGAGGCCTGGCACCATCATGACATCCTATAGCAAAAAATTCCACAGATCTTCATGACCTTGTGGATTTTCTGGAGACATCTGATAGTTTACTTTGGATTCATGATCAGAGTGATAATGAAGCATGAAATTCCACAGATCTTCACGGCCTTGTGGATTTTCAGGAATCATCTGACAGTTCACTTTGGATTCATGATCCTAGTCCAGATGGTCCTTGGATCTGATCCACCTGGGTCCTTCCTATGTTTTTAATGCTGCAGATACAAGCAAGTCACTGTGGCACACTCTCCTTGAAAGCCTCCTGACCCTGGCCTCCAAGTACTGAAAACTGGAAAAAGCTTCCACAAGAGTCATCAGTATGTCTGCTTTTATTTATTTAATACATTTTATCCCCGCCCCCCTTTCCTTCACCATCACAGGCACCCATGGCCTCACCATAGATCCAATGATGTTTCAACTCTGTGCCATAAGGTTGGCCTGTACATCATGGCTAAGCTTCAGATGTTTGCCAGAAACATTGTTCCAACTACTTCCACACCTGCTCACTCAAGAATAATATACTACGAACACTGGCTCAAACCAAGTATATTAAAGTATTGGCATCCATCAGTCTTGAAAGACTATGGTATCATGCTCAAAGCTGTATGTGAAGCACAAAGGCGTGGGTAGATAGATATGGAGGATAGGCTGTTACCCAAGCAGCAAACCCCCCTCTCCATGCCACTGAAACAGTCCAATGGAACGGCAGAGCTGATATGAGTGGTTCCAGTTGCGTCGCAGAGCTGGGCTAAGGACAGGAGCTCACCCTGTCTTGTAAGGTCCTGAATCTCGAATCCTGGCCTGCTGGTTAACAGGCTCAGTGTCTTAACCACTTGTGCCACCCACAGCCTGGTTCAAACCAAGAAGAAGCTGAATCAGACCAAGTTACGTACAGCATCCCTTTTTCAACAATGATCCACTAGATGCCTAGAGAATGATCCACTAGATCCACTAGAGAAGTTCACAACTTATAGCACAAAGCTGATTGCCCTTCTTTATTCCTTGCTCTTTCAGTGTCTTGTATTAAGGGTAGCCTGCCTCTGAACATGGAGGTCCAGCCAGGTTGCCAGCCGCCATTGATAGATCTTCCTCAAATCTCTTTCAACCTCCTTTATGGCCATCTAAGCCGGTGGCCATTATACTGGTAATGGTAGTGAGCTTCATCAATTAATTATTTCAAACTGCAAGTTGTGAAATTTCATTTGCACAGAAGCCCATATATTTCCTCTAATACATTTATTGGTCCATCAGCCTGAGTTTATCAATGCATTTTTCACACATACACATTTCTCTCTCATTATATTTAGAGCATTTCTTTTAAATAGATTGCATACTTTTTCATAAGTGGCCTAAAAATTTAAAGTAAGAAAATGAACAGGAATTAAAAACCTTCTGATTTAGATACAACTAACCTCTGCAGAACCTCTGAAAGCAAGTGGTAGGCTAGGTCTGAAAACACAATTTCCTGAAGATAGGTGCACATGCAAATACCCTATGTGTACTGTGCATGCATCTCTCCCCATCCAGATTGATCTCACTAAAATTTCCTATATAGATACTTCCATCTTATTCCTTGATAATGAGAAAAGGGGGCATTTACAAGAAAACTAAGTGTGCAATCCTAACCATGTCTACTCAGAAGTAAAACTCATTGTGTTCAATGGGTCTTACTCCCAGGAAAGTGTGCTTAGGATTGCAGCCTCAGTAGTTTAAGCCCATATCCTCTATTCATAGAATCATCTATAAATTTCTTATCCAAACTTCTTGGGTGAATAGCTTAGATCCTCTCTCTCTCTCTCTCTCTCTCTCTCTCTCTCTCTCTCTCTCTCTCTCATACACACACACACACAAAACAGACACACACACAGAGAGTGTTTTAAAATGATCTAGACAGTCTCTCTCTCACACACACATACACACACACAGAGTTTTAAAATGATCTAGACAGTCTCTCTCTCTCTCTCTCTCTCTCTCTCTCTCTCTCTCACACACACACACACACACACAGAGAGAGAGAGAGAGAGAGAGAGAGAGAGAGAGAGAGAGACTGTCTAGATCATTTTAAAACACAATCTGCACATTCTGTCCTCGTCCTATTTTCTAAGAGAACCCATCGGCATATACTCAATGGAATTATCTTGTTGGACAAGGATGCAGCTGATACCCTAAATCGCAAACACGCTTGAAACAGATGAACTTGTACATTGATGGGATTGCAGAGGAAGGAATTGCTGAGATGAATTTTTCCCCTCCTCAAATTCTGCAGCAGAGTGTTGATACAGGTGCCAAAGGCTGGAGGGGATTCAAAAGCCAATGGGCTAAGACAGTATTTGTTTTTAACTGTTTCTTTGGTGTCCTGATACATTTATTTAGAACAAGGATATTGGCCGACTTGCCAGGGCAGAGAGTGCTCTAGGCAAAATATAACAATAATTCATGAGTAGCAATCAATTATTGCAAGGAATAAAAAGGTATAAGAAGCAAACATCAGGTGGAAGACAACATGGGTGCAGACGATATTATAAATGTCTATACATTTTCATTCAATCACTATTGCTTAAGAGCTCAGAGTAGATTTTAAAAGTGCTCATGTACATTCCTGTGCACAGAGGCATGGGGGAGCACTGCCCCCATACTATGATCTATATGGTTCTGTCCTTGTGAACAGAATGCACATTTTGGTTAATGCTGGTGACCCTTTAGCTTCATCCTTATCAAAAAAGCAAAGAAGCCAGCAATGTAAATGAATGATAGGAGGATGTTTTACCTTCTGTTGGCTGCAGATCCACGGAGGATGTTTCCCCAGACAGGAAGCTTTATCAAGGGAGAAGTTTCTCTGCACCAGAGCCGGAGGTTGCTGCAGCTTGGGGTATAAAACCTGTTCCCCACCACCCAGTCTGTGGCACTGCCGTACCAAGTTCTGACAGGTTTGATACTGGCACGACGGCGCGGTGTCGTGTCTGCCCGGCAAGGGAAAAGGTGGCAAAGCTGGTAACCCTTTTGCCTGCTGTCCGGCACAAAGAGGCAAGGAAGGTGGAGATGGAAGACGCAGTTGGGAGTGCCCAGACACCAACCCTGGCAAAGTGCCACACTCCTGTGGCTCTCTCTTGCAGCACTCCGGATGGCTCGGGAGACAAGGGGAGTGCCAGCTGGAGGTCTGCCTGTAAGGACCTGGCAGCCGGTGCCTTCCACGGTTCCTGGGTTGGTGCAGGAGAGGATACAGCGCAGGGTAGAGCAACTGGGTCAGAGAAGGCTGTCCCAGGAACTGGAAACTGGAAGGGCGCTGGCCAGCAGAAGGCAACGCTGGCCAACGCTGGAGCTGTCCCTGGTGCTGGAGCTTGCCTTGATGCTGGAGCTGTCCCTGGTGCTGGTGCTGTCCCTGGTGCTGACGCTGCTGGAGCTGTCCCTGGTTCTGCACCTGCTGGAGCTGTCCCTGGTGCTGGAGCTGTCCTTGATGCTGAAGTTGCTGTCGGTGGTGCTGAATCCTCTGACACCCCTCGCTGCTGTTGCTCTGCAGCGGCTGTTTCTGCTGAAGGACAGCTTCTTGCTCCCACCACGGCATCCCCTCCTCTCCCGGGCGTTGATTCAATCTTTTTTTCCTGACTGCTCTCCTCCAGGCTCTCTGGTGGAATCCGTAAAGAGACCCTTCCCATTGGTGGGCTTCGCGGTGACGCTTCCCCCCACCCTAGACTGCTCCCCCCAATTCACTGCACCGCCCCTTCCCTCCATCTCTGGAGGTGCAGACACACAATCACACCTTGACATTGCTCCTGGAAGAAAGGCACTACTGCCCCCTGGCACTTCATCACAAACAATATGTATTTTAATTCATTATATGCAGGGATGTATACATCCTGGATGAATTCATTTCTTTGCATCCATTTGACCCCAGCTTTATTTATTCTATTCTTTCATCCCTGCCAACCTAGCAGTTCAAAAGCATGAAAATCTTCTTTAAGGATTGTTTCTGCTCCTGGCAGATCCACATAAATGATTGGCACAACATGGGGAAACCTGACCGCGCTGTCGTAGGGGCCTGTCAGCAGGATGTTGCTTTTCCCACCTATTTGTCTACTTGCATTTGCATGTTTTCGAGGTTGGCAGGAGCTGGGAGAAGTAAAGAGAGTTCACTCCATCATGCAGCACCCGGGTCACAAACCACTGACCTGCCAATCTTCAAATCAACAGGCACATTGCCTTTACCAACAGAGCCACCACAACTGTCCAAAGCATGCAAATAGACAAATTGACAAAGCATGCAAATAGACCACTTCAGTGGGATGGCAACATCCTGGCAACATGCCCCTGCAACAAGCTGACCAGGTTTAAAACCATGGTTTGGATGACTCCATTCCAGATCAAGCAGACCCTATTACCACAAAGGACAAATGCTAAAGAAGTTGCCTTATTTGGCAGCTCATCTAAGAACATAAGAAGAGTCTCCACTGGATCAGGTCAAAGGCCCTTCTAGTCCAGCTTCTTGTGTCACACAGTGGCCCAACAGATGTCTCATGGAGCACACAAAACACCTGTATCCAAGTGCCCTCACCTATATCTGGCATTTTGAGGTTGTTCATGTCTACACACACCCATCATGGTCTCATCCCATACACCCCTTTAGCCTGTGATAACCCTTTCCCCAAGAAATGGGGGAACTAACCCATGGAACTAACCAAGTCCTTCTTAAAGGCATTAAGGCTTGATGCCATCACCACGTCTAGTATATTTCTTTCAATTTCTGCTACCCGAGAGCAATGGAACTAACCTGAGATCGTCTGCTGGCAAAGTATATCCTCAATCTATGAACCTCTGATGAAAGTATTGTTTAAGGCTGCAATCCAGAGTAACTGTGGGAGCACATAAGAGACATTCATTATGTGCACCCGTAGTTACTGCACCACTTAGTGAAAACCTATGGGAAATTGATATTGCAATCCAGAGTAAAGTGTTCTTACTCCAGAGCAAGGACTCCCTGTAGTTACTCTGGATTGTGCCCTAATATTATCCACTATTGTCTACTAGGACACATTCTCTTGGAGGTCTCAGGCAGATCAAGGCCTTTCCCACCTTTGCTATCTGAGATTCTTTTTAGCTGGAAATGATAGGTCTGAATCTGAGACCTTCCAAATGCCTCTATCACCAAGCTATGGGTCTTCTGGCTAAAAACAAAAATACATAGCTGTGGATTTTTGCTGACAAACCTACGAAGCTGCTTTATACCAAGTCAAGCTCTTGGTATAACCATTTTAACTAATCAACTTGCTAACATTTGAATCCCTACTCATGACTCCACAATCGTAGTTTTAGGAGAGGAGAAACTATACAGTACATTGTGAAGCTCACCAGCAGCATGAAGCAAAGGACAGTTAACATTGAGGAAAGCAAAAGTTAACAAGCATTTAGTAATCATGAAAATGTACATCCATAAATAAAAATAAAAATCCACAGCCCAAATAAAAAGGAATGTTACTACTGCATGGCCGGGGGAGGGTAGAGGTAAAATCAAGGGTGCAGACTGCACTGGCATAATGCAGTGCAGCGGCATAGCTAGAGTGGTATAGCATCTGCTCTATTTCTGCCAGGAGCATACATCAAATCCCTTGCCAACATTGGTTCCTATAGGGAGGGGCTACTTGCAGAGTGTACTCAGGCCCCTGAAAAAATCTGCAATCCCATGCATACTTTCCAGGGAGTAAGCCTCATTTAATTCAATGGTACTCAGCTACTCAACTTTTGAGTAGACATGCATAGGATCCTCCTTCCCAACCTTGATCCCCTCTAACCCTAGATCCTCATAGACTTGCACCAGCAAAACAGACAGTGCAGTCTAAGTAGACCCAGCAGGAGATGTGGGATTACCCTGAGAAAAGGAAATGTTCCATTTGCCCAAGAATCCCTCCAGATGCCCAATTTGTGGCATATAGTGGGTGCCATATTGGCACAGTTCCATCACCTCATGGAACAGGAGATCTTTAGAAGGTTGAAGGTGGTGAAGCTGGAAGAGGTCACAGGCTGGAGTGTGGCAAAATGTAAGGACTGAAAGATAAGAGGAGCAAGGATATAAAGAGCTTTGAAAGAGTAAAGAGTTGCTGCTGGATCCAGGAGCTAGTGGAGTAAGATGTGTGACTTCAGCAGCAGAATGCTATATGTATGTGAAGAGGCCTGATGCACTGAACTCCTGGTACTGGTCCTGGCACTTTATGGGTGTTGCACAAGGTAAAGTCACATTTTGTGCAGCCAGGTGGATGCCGCAGGCACCAAGCAGCTCCACATTAACAACCACACCATGATCCTAGGTGGCAGTATGTCAGCAAGGGGAAGGAGTGCGAGATTAGGGTAAATTGAATAGGCCAGGAGCGGTAGGAATGGGGCAGAGAAGGGGATGGGCAGGGAAATTGCAATTGTAAAAATTTCAGTTAAAAATACTTAGTGTAGTTATAGAGGTGGCGCAAGCAGTTAAGACGCTATGCCTGTTAACCAGCAGGCCAAGGTTCGAGACCTTGTGGATCGGCCCACAAGACAGGGTGAGCTCCTGTCCTTAGCGCAGCTCTGCGACGCCAGCTGGATCCATTCGTATTGGCTCTGCCTTTCCATTGGACTAATTCAGTGGCGTGGAGAGGGGGGATTTGCTGCTTATCCTATCCTCCATAACAATCTATCCTCGGTAACAGCCTATCCTCCGTAACAATCCAACCCAGGCTTTCGTGCTTCCCATGCAGCGTATGCAGCGCCGAGCACGATACCATAGTCTTTCAAGACTGATAGGGGCCTGCTTTTTTTTTTAGTTATAGAGGGGAGGATAGCTAAGATGTGGTATCAAATTGGTTTTTTTTAATTAAAGCAATTTGAACAAAGCAAGTGCTTCTCTCAAATCCTCCTTCTACAGACTCCTAGTGCACATTGCACATAAAACATTTCAACCACATAAAATGAGCTTACAGAAAAGGCTGCATCAAGACATTTCCTATGGTGTGATCACATGTATGCATCTGGAAAACTGTACAAAAACAAGAACATTGTATCTACACACAATCATATGCTCAGTCTCAAGGTTACTAATATGCATGTGCACAGAGTTAAAACACTGCATGTGATTAATGGAAAGAATCACACATGAATGGAAAATTGTGGCAAACTGTGAGTTTTCTAATTCTTGAATAAATTTTGGAAAATCACCTTGGCTGCAATCCTAAAGACACTTTCTTTAGGATTAAGACAATCCTAATATCCATTTTCTTTCGGTTTTAAGACAATCCTAAAAACTCAGTGGGGCTTACTATTGAGTAGACATGGTTAGGACAGTGCTCCTAGCTGAATTTCAGGAATTTAAGAGAAGTTGAACACAGTCCAGAGCAAACCTATGAAATAATAAAGGAATGAAACTAGGGGAATGCTTTCAACCCTTAGAAGATGTAGTGTGACATCCAGTACAACTTGAATTCACTCCCATTTCTTAAAAGATCAATTCAGTAATTTCACTGATAGATACGTGATGGGCATTACCTTTCTAGGGAATGAATCAATAACAATTCACAAGCAACATTGGCCTTACCTGATCAGCTGCAATCATAAGTGACTAGAACAGCCCCTTCTTAATCAATCACTGATCATCTTATGAACTGAGAGAGACAGAAAGACCAAGCAATCCACTTTGCTTCTCGGAATCCAAATGGTCATGAATTTCATGATATGTCTTTGAGTTGGGGGAGGAGGAGAGAGAGAGAGAAAGAATGTCCATGATGCAATTTATTACAGATCAGTGTGTTCAGCAATTTACCTTCAGGAATAAATATAACTCCTGCCCAAGGCACTTTTAATTTTCATTTTAAGATCGTGTATAGAAACAACACTGATAAGAGTGTGTATAGAAACTAGAAGTGTCTAAAGATAATACAGGCCCTATGGCTTAAGAAATTGGGATGAGCAACACTCCCTAGAGTCGGTCACGACTAGCAGGGTAACCTGCAGGGAACACCTTTATACATAGAAAGTGTTACAGAGAAAGAGTTCTCCAAGTTTTCCTAGTGAGCAGCTCTCCAAGTTCTCAAGCCAAGGGACAGAGATGCTAGCCATGTGGCCCATAATTTAGCCATAGTAGCCATCATCTAACTAGAAAACATTTTTGTAGCCTTTGTCAGTCTTGATGAGGTCATACATACATACATACATACATACATACATACATACATACAACTTCAGTGCAATCTTGTTTACTCAGAAGTAAGTTCCATTGTGTTCAATAATACTTACTCCCAGGAAAGTGTGGTTAGGATTGCAGCCATAGCAAGAGATCATTTTAGAGGGTTGAAGATGGAACTGGAAGAGCAAATGCAATTTACCAATAAGAATAACCTGGAAACCTGGACCCATACTGTGGCGTCTTGCACTAGAATGCTGTTCAAGGTTAAATCTGCATGAAATGCATTGCAAAGATCCAGTCTAGATAGAACTAGTACATGTATAACAGCCTGCCTTCCTCAGAAAGTGTTGCAGCTCATGCACCAGCTCAAGCTTTGCAAAGGCACTCCTAGCCTTGGCCATCATTCTGGAGAAGCACCAGATCATGCAAAATTGCCACCAGAGCAATTAAGTCCAAATAATATCCAAATCAGAACGCAGCCTGATGAAGACCCAGAAAATCCATTTCATGTAGAAAAGCTTGATGTCTCCTGGCCTTCAGCTTGAGGATTTTGCTGCAAAACAGCAGACTGAAGATAGATGAATAGTTTCCTAACTATGGCCTGATCTAGGGAGGGCAGTTCAGTGGTGGGCTCCAGCAGGTTTGCACCTACTCTATAGAACCGGTTGTTAACAAGAGATAGGACATATAAAGTTTAAAAATAGCCATTTAAAAGTGGTTTCCAGAAGGTCATGGAACCGGTTGTTTATTTCTTTGAATCCCATCACTGGAGGGCATCCAGCCAGATGGTGCAAATATCCAGCAGATAAGTGGTCAGCCACAAACCTCAAAGTAAACTTCCTCCATCCTCAAGTCATAAATCTATCCAGCCTAACAAGACAAGCAGGAACCACAAGCACATCAAAATGTTGGGGAATCCCTACCAGTGGCAAATATCAAATCTCATGTTATCAAGTTCCATAAGTTTCAGCTCAATCCTACCCATAGCCAGCCCAAACCAGGGTTATTCCTCACCATTGTGCCACCCAGGCACACCCCCAGGGTGGGGTGACAGAAGGAATGGTTGGAATTCCTGCAGAAGGAATGGATGACAGCATGACACTGTCCACAAGCTTGGTATTTGTCTCCACTCAAGTATCATGCTGCCCAAAGCATGTGTAGAATGCTATGGGTCAGCAGGGCCTAGATGGCTGAGGAGAGAAAATCTGAATAAAGAAAATGTTTACTTAGCTCTTAGTAGGTTGTTTTGTTCCCAAAGGATCTCAACAGACTTACAGCAGTTCTTTGGCTGGCTTAATTCTCAACTGACTTCTGGGGGTGGGTATGGTCAAGGAATGGAGAGAAGATTCAATGTGCATGGCTGCCACCAAATTCCACCCCTTACCATCCCTGAACTGCCCTGATCCACACCGCCACTACTTTTCCTGCTCCAGTGGAAGTTCTGCAGGCTCAGGGTGACCATATGTTATAACCAAAAAAGAGGACAGGTCCTTCCAAAATGTAGGATGCCCAAGAAAAATGCAGGACAATATAAAAGCTAAAAATGCTCATATATATTGCTTTCATGTGATTAATTTAATCTCTATATTATTAGTAAATTTAAAAATATTATACTTAATTATTACATGTATTTTTTGACTTACAAAACGGCTACATGCTGCTTGCTCACAAGGAAATAGGGGACACAGGAGATTTCTTTTCCAGGACACAAGTCCTGGAAAAAGGGGACATATGGTCACCCTGTGAAGGCTACCACTGCCAGCTCAGAGCTTCCTGGCTCCTGCACCTTTGGTGGTCAGCCTCACATTATAGTGGCTGCAGCACTAGTGGCTCTAGCTTTACACTAGAGGGTCAGGAGATCCACCAGCATAAGACCAGGATAGGATTGGGCTATTTATTTTGCATTGACCAACGATAGACAAGGCAATTTCCTTGCCATAGATCTTGGATGACTGAACGTTAGAAAGAAAAACTTTATCCAACTTCCTATACCCTGGGTGATTGTGATTGTTTAAGCTTCAGTTTTGTCCCCTACTTAATTATCTTTTTTCTAATAAAATATCAAAGACTTTTCTCCCAGACAAGGTACCCTTGATCATCTTGGTTCCATTTTTCCGCATCTTTTCAGTTGCACAACCTCATTTTTGAGACACAGCAACTTGAACCGTGCAGGGTCTCCCACATCTACCGCACCACTGGTTTGTAGAAGAGCATGATGATACTGACAGTTTTACTTTCAAGTCAATCATCTCCCTAACAAAGAATCTGCCTTTTGTAGATGCTTTTCACCACATCACATGAGTTGTGCAGATTTTCAAGGTGCATTTAATGTGTGTTTGGTGTGGTAGAGTCTATTATGAGTTTATTAATGTGAAGCTAATGCATCCACTTCCGAATAACTGCAAGCAGAGAAAGAGTCAGGTGGTGATTTGCGCTACCCGCTCGCCTTGCTTCTGCAGCTCTTTCACCTCACTGGTATGTTTTCTCTCCATTATGATGCTTTAATTACTTTTGCTTAATTTATTGTTATGAGGGCAGACACTTGAATATTTCATAGGCTGCCTCCCGCTCTCCCTTCTGCTACAGCACTGGATAAATTACTTTCTTATTAGCCTGATTAATCTGCTTGTCTCAGGGGAATTAGAAAGGTTAAGTGCACCAGAGGGCCTCTCCCTTTTCCATGCAGGTAGTAAGTGGGCCAGATTGCCTTTCCTCTCTTTGAATTAGCACCAGAGGATCTACCATCTGGAATCACAGGTCTGTGGAATCATCATTCAGCTGGCAAATCCAATATGGTCAGTTGTAGTGGACCTATACTATCCATATATGCTGATGGAGGGCCACTTATAAAAAACATTTTTTAAAAGTTAAAAACTGCCAGAAAATAATTTTCCCTACTTTCGTGCAACAAAATCGTACCTTTTCCATGCTCCCAGAAGCCACCTCTGGGTCATGCAATGCATTCCAGGCATTGTAAGTAGCTTATAGGAGTTCATAAGTTTGTCCTACAGCCCTGCAAATGGCACAATAAAAAAATAAGGAAGGATATTTTCTTACTAATTTTTTAGTTATCCAACCTGATGAATTTTGTGCAACTCTTAACATGTTACTCATAACTTGGTGACTTTGGGGGCAGCAGTCGCAATGAAAAGGCTGTCACTGAGCCAATTGGTGAGCACCTGACCATTGCCATTGCTGCCCCAACAGGTCCAATGGCAAGGGAGAGAGGCTGTTTACAAGGCACATTGTAGCACCTATAATACACCCCCTGTAGCTACACAACTGTTTCTAAGGCCTCCAAGACACCTTCTAACACCCCCAAAAGCTGTAATGCTTCAGGAAATTTACCCTGCCCTGGATCTGTTTTAGCTACACCACTAGTAAAATGGTTTCTGGATGTTTGTGATTTCAAAACAGGCCTCCTATGTGAGAGAAAAAGGGGCATATAACTTTCAAAACTTTCTTTCCTTTAGGTCTATTTTTGTTTCTGACATCCAAAAGATGCAGATTTAATTTATTACCTTTTTATTACTTTATTATTTATTACTTGCTTAATATTACTATTCAAATTATGTACAGTACATGATCTACAAATTTTGGAAAGTCTGTGCAGTGATATCTACTGATCACGAGAGGGCAGTGTATGGTCCAGGAGGCAGATGACTCAGACGCTACCAGACTTTTCCATTTGTCCTCAATGACTTATGTATACTAGCCTTCCTCTTCCCCTCTGGATGAGCTGAATGAATGCCGTACCATGAGCTCTCATGAACATTCATGAAGAGGAAATAGTTCCCTGTCCCAAAGTCTAGAAATGGTACCAACCAGAGACTTATTGTACATGCTTTTAAACTGTGTTTAAAGTATGGTATTTTACCTCCTCCGCTCCTGTTTTACTGTTAGCAACAAACAAGCAGAGGTCAGTGGAGAGCTATTGGAAAAAGGATTTTCTGCTATTTATTCATTTATTTATTTACTTAGAGCACAATCCTAATCGTGTCTACTCAAAAGTAAGCACAATTGAGTTCAATGGGTCTTACTCCTAGAAAAATGTTTTTAGGATTGAAGACTTACCATACTTACTTCCAGCACAATCCTAAAAATATATACTGTTTCTCAAAAATAAGCCCCATTGTGTTCAATGGGTCTTGCTCCCAGGAATGTGTGTTTAGGATTGCTGTGTTACTTACTTATTTTTATTCAATATATATCCCACCTTTCTTCCTAAAGGAAGGATACCCAAGGCTGCTCTATATGTCTCTGCTTCAGTTAAATCCCTACACTCCTTATTTGTAAAGGGTAAAGAGTTAGATATTCATGGTGAATGTCTACATTGAGAAATACTGTACAGTGGCGCATCACATAAAGTATGTTCCATATAACAAACAAAAATTTCTCTTGGATTCTACTTCACATAACAAACTGTGCTTCACATAACAAACACACCCATTGGCAGTTGGGGCAGACGCGCTGGCCGGCAGCCCTTTTAAAAAGCGTCAGGGCTGCCTAGCACACCCGCCCATTGTGAAAGCAACACTTCCACGCTGTTCCTCCTGTGGCCGGGCATCCGCTGGGCAGAGGGAGAGAAGAGCAGTGGAGAAGAGGGAAGCAGCTCAGGGCTAGCCAGAAGGGAGCAGGGGAGAGAGAGGCTCAGGATGGAGAGAGGGAGAAAGTGGGGAGACACTTGGAAAGTGTCTTTGATTGCAGCCTCCTAACTATACTGAGAAGTAAGCCCCATTGTGTTAAATGGGTTCTACTCCCAGGAAAGTGTCTTTAAGACTGCAGCCTAAGTAGACTTCATAGGATCATGCACACTGAATGAATGTTTTGAATTCAATTCCAGTGTTTTGTCATCATTTTTACATCCAGTTAATATTTTTATATGAATATTTTTTTGGGTTGTGGAATATTTTTTGTCTGAGTTTCCATTATTTCCTGTTGGAAAATATGCTTTACATAAAGAACATTTTACGTAACAAACGTGCCTCAGGAATGAATTAAATTTGTTACGTGAAGCACCACTTTGTCTGCAATGACAGCCATATGCTGCAATCCTAAAGACACTTTCCTGGGAGTAAAACCTATTGAACACAGTGGGGCTTACTTTTGAGCAGACATGGTTAGGATTGTGCTCAAAGTCTTGAACCTTCATGTATAGATACAAGGCCATGGTGGCTCATTCATTAAAGACACTGTGCTTGTTGACCTGAAGGTGGGTTGGCAATTTGAGACTTAAGTACTTCAAGATGGAGCGATTTTCAGTCTCTTACCCAGCTTCTACCAACCTAGCAATTCAAAAGCATGCGAATGCCTGAGGGCTTCTCTATTAGGGCATCTGTATCACCATGATAGGAAGAAACATGTTGGCATAGAATGCACCCACATACTAGTAATACTTTTATCAGGTGCACCTAATTCATGGGCAATAAAGGAAGGTCCCATCTATTGCAACAAATCCCACACATATGCTGCAATCCTAAAGACACTTTCCTGGGAGTAAGACCCATTGAACACAATGGGGCTTATTTTTGAGTAGACATGGTTAGGATAGTGCTCTAAGTCCTAGGATTCTTACTTTCATATTTCAACTAGTTGTACCTCCAAGAGAATGTTCAAACTGGAAAAGATACTTTTCTTCATCAGGTCTGGCTTGGTTTGGCCTAATTTGTGGCCTGGCTCACAAGTTTTGAATTAGATCAGCTGAAAAGGATGACTACCCCAACCTCAATGTTCTCTCTTATGGTGGTGTCAGAGTATATATTTCATTGATCAGCGCTTACTAACTGTGTTACCATTTGGGATTGTTTCCCTAATAGGTTACACTGATGTCAACACAACAGGAGATGTTTTAAATCTTTCAGGATGTCAAGGGACGCCAATAAGCAGATTGCTCTAAAGGGAGACTTTAGTGTCTCACTGGGCAATAAAATGTGATTGCAGGCGGCACTTTGACATCCCCTCAGTTATTCCATAGGAAAAACTAAGGAAATATAGTATCCCTTTTTTCTAATAATAAGAGGCTCTGCTTGAAGCCAAGATCAAATGTACATAAACCCACATAAAAAAGGGCATTTCTTATGGACAGAGGTATGATTTCTCAGTGATAACAAAACAGCAACAAAAAAACTCTGCTTTCTGCACTTCTCATTTTTTTTTAAAAAACTGGTCTTCAAACTCTGTAAACCTCTTCATATTGAAGTCTAAAAACCCTTGAAATTGAAACAAATACAGAAAACAAATTTCCTCCTTGGAAAAAAAAGTCTGCAAAAAAATTAGAAATGTTTAAGAACATCTCTACACAGAACATCTTGACACACAGGGTATAACAGCATGTTATTACAAGATTTATAACACAGTTATTACAGCAATAATAACAGCATGGGCAGAAGGTCTGGCCAGTGGTTGAGCCACTGATAATTGCCAAAGATAAGATCCAAAGGTCACTGGCTTGAAAACACCGGAAGCGGTGCGAGGAGAGACTTTGATGCTGGGCTATGGAAATTGTGAAGATAAGAAAGGCAGCCACAGCTGAGTCTCCCACAAGACAAAACAGAAACCAAAAAGGTGAGATTGGACATTAATGGAACCATCTCAGAATGTAGGAGTTCTTGAAATATAGAAGCTCTGGGCGCAATCCGGAATAACTACAGAGAGTCCTTGCTCCGGTGTAAAAACAATTTGCTCTGGATTGCAATATGAATTTCCCATAGGTTTTCACTAGGTGGTGCAGTAGCTATGGGCACACGCAATGTCTCTTACATGCTCCCGTAGTTACTCTGGATTGCATGGTCTGTCTATTAAAGAAGCCTTTCAAGGGTTAGAAAACCTGCCCATGTAAATCACCATGAAACAATGTCAGAGGAGAAATCTGATTACTTGAAAGGTGATATATAAATACCTATTTGTTTGTTTGAATTCAAAGACTTTATGGGTTTCCTTATCCTTATCTGTGAGGTTTGTTGTTTTTTGCTTGTCACTGATTCTTCAAATATCTCTTCCCTGTTTTTCATATCTTAATCTGTGAGTTTGGAGATTTCCAGATGGGTTTTCAAATGGGCTGTGGATGGTGCAAGTGCTTAAGACACTGTGCCTGTTAACCAGCAGGCCAGGGTTCGAGACCTGGGTTGGTCCCCACAAGACACGGTGAGCTCCTGACCTTAGCCCAGCTCTGAAATGCAGCTGGAACCAATCATATTGGCTCTGCCTTTCCATTGGACTAATTCAGTGGCATGCTTGGGTATTCAGTTTGCTGCTTGGGTAACAGCCTATCCTCCATATCAATCTAACCCAGACCTTCATGCTTTGCATGCAACATATGCAGCACCGAGCATGATACCATCAAGGCTGATGGATGCCTGCTTTCAAATATATGTTCACTTCACAACATTCATGTGATTTTTCAATAGTGCACCTCCTGGGTACCCATGAGGAATCCATTTTAGTACGCTCAAGGACACCAAATTCCATGTTTAATTAAACCTGAGATTAGACCTCGGAGGTCCTGCAGGACATGTCTCTGGTGCAATCCAGAAGTGCCTCCTGAACAGATAAGGTAGGATTGCTGTACTTGTGAGATCTCAGCAGAGGCAGGAGGCTCTTGGAAGAACTGGCTCTTGCACGATCTTTGCCACAACCTTGTTTTCAGTTTCAAAGAGCATCATCTCTTGCCCTTGCTTGAGATGAGTAGGAGAGGCAGCAACAAAAGCAACTTTTGCTTGACATTTCTATATAATTGAGCCCACTGCACACACACACATCCTACACACCCAACCAGTCCTCAATAAAATTATTTTTTTATTTTTTCATTTGTGTGATCTCTTCTGCTACCTCCGATCTTGACTTTGAAATGCCTTTGAGAAAACATTAGTAGGATTGGGGTGAAAATTTCATCTCATGCACTTCAAAATAAGCATGAAATAGCTTCAGGATAAGAACGAGGAGAGATGAGATGCCTCCCTTTTTAGAAAAGGCTACAGTCTTTTGTGTATTCTAAATAAATACTTATAATATATTTATTATATTCCTGTCCCCTCCCATGCCACCGGTATTCCAGCATGGAAACAAGGTAGGGATATAAATGTAATTAATAAATTGGTAAAATTTCCAGTCACTTCCTCCAAGGGGCTCCAGACCAGGAACATAACTCATTCCAACTCCTCAGACAAAAACCATGTCAGGGAGATTAGGCTAAGCTAGAAATTCCAAAGTCATCCACTGAGGTTTTACCGTTGAATGGGGATGGTCTCCCCACTTTTAGATCATCACTCTAACCACTACCACCACACTGCCTTTAAAACAGCGGTTTCCAACCTGTAGAAAGTAGACTACAGATTAATCACAAGACCCTGAAAAGTGGTCTGTGAGATCTCAGGGGAAAAAACACTGATGACCTTCTATCATTGCTAGGTTTTGGCCAAGTGAACACTCATCAATGGACCATCAGAGATGGTGAAGAATGGACCACCCACAGTAAGCAGGTCTACCTGTGACTGGCATTGCCCAGAGAAGTTGAAATGGAAACTTCAACTTAAAATTGCTATAAAGAAAAAGCATCTGAATTTGTTCACTTAGAATTGCCAATCATATTATCCGGATCTCACGTAAGCTCCATTCATATTGTCCGGATCTCACGTAAGCTCCAAAACCAAATCTCGTGTAAACTCCATTCAAACCAAGCTTCCATTTAAATATCCCACCCTTCCATGGGATCATAGAACTTTTTTCACATAAAACCTCCCCCATTACATTATAGGAAGACAGTTGCTTTTCTGGAGAGACACATTGCTCTGTCATACTTCATGGCCGCTGCTCCCCTCCCTAGAATGGAAAGGTCAGGCCATGCTTTAAATAGGAACTCAGCACAGAAGGAATCTTTGCTAGAATTTGGCTAAGAAAGAATTGATTGCAGATGGGATCCCTGTTTCTTCCACCCCCAACCTCTAGGATTCAGCCAGCCAGACTAAACCTTGTCAAGGGAAAAAACTGCTAAACCTATTCATAAGAGTTATCTGCAGACAAGTGCTCTCAAACTCTGTGGATCCTGGTTTATAGACTGGCAATTAAATGAATGAGGAGTGTCTGAAAAGGCTGCGTTTCTGAATCCTGCTGTTGTTGTTGTTGACTCCCTTCATGTGGAACGCAGCTGCATCAGTGAGAAGGTGTGTCTCAACCATACTTTCTGATATGCCAGTACTGTGCATATTCTTGTATGATATACAGGGGATGCAATCCAGGATCCCCTGTGGATACCAAATTCAATGGATAATGAAATCTGCAGGGGTGATCACTCTGCATCAGAATTACTTGCGTGGTCAGACCTCCTGAGATGCTTTTCAGATATGAGTAGGGTGACCAGATGACCAAACCTCAAAAGGAGGACAAGATCTTGGATTCCTCTCAGCCTGGCCTTTCCAACAGACAATGGAACATTTGCCTACTCATGAGTAAAGCTGCGATGTTGGGCACTTTCACTTTCCCATAGAGCTCTATGCATATTTTTTATTTTTAGTTTTTTTTGCCATAACGTTTGATAGGAATGAGATATTTCAAAACTGATTTTTTGCATTGGGTTCTGCTCTTCAGTACAAATCCAGTGACATATGACATGATAGGTATTGAACACCATTGCAAAGTTTCAAAATGAAACCAAAATGGAGGACAATGAAGTCCTTTTGGAGGACACCTGGACAGAAGGCTAAAAAAGAGGACAAATCCAGAAAAATCATCTGGTCACTCTGAGTGGAAGGTACTCCCAGAACCAGATGTTCCTTCTTGTTGCATCTGGGAACTCCTCTGAGGTACTCCAGTTAAGGGCTTGGTGTTGCACCTCTTCAAATTTGCAGGTACGAATCCCACAGGTAAGGGCCACTGTACTTTCATTAATTCACTGGAACGTTGCATGCCACAAAGTGTGGCAATGGCCAGTAGGTATCTTTTTCAATGTTTTTTTGAGAAAATCTATCCGCAGCTTTTTCAAGAGGAGATGTGATGCTAGTTTGCCTCCTCATGGTGCACCCTGGATAGTATGAAAGTGTGAACGAAGCGACTGGCAACATTTGGCAGCCAGACTACATTGAAGAATTAGCAGTTGGCGATAGTTGGCAGCCAGACATCAATGTGTAAATCCTGGCTCTCAAAAGACATGGCAATGGAACATTCACATCTGATTTATCGTTATAAGGGCGCAATGCAGAGTAACTAAGGGGAGTCCTTGCTCCGGTGTAAGAACAATTTGCTCTGGATTGCAATATGAATTTCCCATAGGTTTTCATTAGGTGGTACAGTAACTACGGGTACACGTTATGTCTCTTACGTGCTCTCGTAGTTACTTTGGATTGTAGGGATAGTCCATGTATTTCCCATATGCTAAATAAATAAATGAAGTTAAGAGGAAGTGTACCTCTGCAGACAGTTGGTGGGTAGTTCCTTTTTTAGGAACTGGTGATAAACTTCCCTGTTTTACCTACAGCATTAAATCATCCATTAAATCATATTAAAAGCAGGCCTCTGTCAGTCTTGAAAGACTATGGTATCGTGCCTGGTGCTGCATACGCTGCATGCGAAGCACGAAAGCCTGGGTTGGATAGTTATGGAGGATAGGCTGTTACCCAAGCAGCAAATCCCCCCTCTCCACGCCACTGAATTAGTCCAATGGAAAGGCAGAGCCAATACGATTGGATCCAGCTGGCATCGCAGAGCTAGGCTTAGGACAGGAGCTCACCCTGTCTTGTGGGGCCGACCTGGGTCTCGAACCCTGGCCTGCTGATTAACAGGCACAGCGCCTTAACCACTTGCGCCACCCACAGCCCATTATGTTATCATGTTGTTATGTCAGGGTGATCACTAGAACCCACCAATTAGTAGGAAAGCCTTTGGTCCTCACTGCATAGGGTGCTACCAATTTGTCTTCACAATCCTATGCATGTCTATGCAGATGTAAATCCTATGCGTTCAATGGGATTGCGTCATAGGATTGCAGCCACTATTGCCTTACCTATATCCAATTGATTCAGAAGCTATTACAGAATGAGCAATCCTAGAAGAAAAACAGTAGAGCAGAGGAGAGCGGGAGGGGTGCAGATCAATATGATGGTGATTCTTGATAGGAGGGTAGCCATATAATCAGAGCATAACAGTGTCCCTGTTAAATGTGGAGGCTTATGCAATACACAGACAGGCTGCTTTATATTGCTTGCAGTAACTGCGAGGCTGTAATTTAGCTGATGTAGCACCGTTTTTTTAAGATTGTTTAAGCTACTTGTGCTATAGAAAATCAGGCCATTTTTAAAATAAATGCAAGAAGCTGATTTTCATCATCATTTTGCCATATCGATAGATTGTTAACGTATTGCACCATATACAACGCACAGAAACCATTCTTTTTATTGCATTGCTTATTTAGTGCATTCTTTTTCTGGGTGCCTCAATAGTTAGACCATCACATCTTTTTAGGTTTGCCTTTTTTTATTTTAATAGCCTAACCTTATTTTGTTGTTGTTGTTGTTGTCCTGCGGTACACAGCTTTGATTGCACATGCATGAAACTTAGATGAAAATTAACTGAAATAAATAATCAATAACCAAGCACTTTTTAAACTCCCATCCATTTCCAAGGCCGTTTGCTATGCAGCAACGGGGGAAGGAAAAAAAAATCTAACGATCAAACTAGACATATGCTTACAAAGGCAGTGTGGTCGGAAGAGATAAAATTTATTTATAAACAGCAAGTTAGAAGCCTTACAAAACACCATCAAACCACAGCAGGGAAGGTAAGGCTGCTTCAGTATTCAGTCCCCACTATATGTGTGCATGCAATTGCATGCACATGTTTGCACACACATTGTGAGCTATTTTTTGTTGGAAAAATATCCTTCAAAAGCCAGCGGGCAATTTTTTGTCAACCAGAAATAGCACATGATGGGGGTAAGTGCCATTGGGATCAATACCAAAGTGGAGGCACAGTACTAAAGTCTTCCTAACCTCCTGCCATGGTTTGTCCATAGTCCCCTGCATGCTATTGATGAATAAAACTTACACCCCACTGAGCCACATTATGCATTTATGTGCACATCTAGTTTGCCTTAAAGACTCTTATTTGAACCCACTAATAATGTTCCACTAATAATCCTCTAATAATTATGTGATCCACTAATAATAATGTAAATTCTGGCTCTGTATCCTCCAGCTGATGAAAACAGGGACCCATAACAGTTTTCTCTTACTAAGGATCATGACTCAAGCCAGTGGGGGTGCAGATAAGTCAGTTTTGGAAGGGGCAGAATGACCATATGCCCCTTTTTCCAGGACATGTCCTAGATTTTAGCCTTGGGTCCTGGAAAAAAGCTTCAATGTTCTCCTTTTCTTTGTAAGCAGGCAGCATGTAAATTAATAAATTACCGGTATACATAATAAGTTATATGTATTAGATTCAAATTCAATAATCTCACATAGTTTAAATTGTTCCAGAGGCATGCTCTTTAAGTGAAATGCTCTTTAAGTGAAGTGGATTTTCCCATGGGAAATAATGGAAACTCAGAGAATTGGTTCCACAACCCCCAAAATATTCATATAAAAATATGAACTGGATGTAAAAATGATGACAAAACATTGAAATTGAATTCAAAACATGCATTCAGTGTGCATGATCCTATGAAGTCTACTTAGGCTGCAATCCTAAAGACACTTTCCTGGAAGTAAGCCCCATTGAACACAATGGGGCTTACTTCTGAGTAGACATGGTTAGGAGGCTGCAATCAAAAACACTTTCCTGGGAGGCTTACCTGGGCTGCTGTTGGAGGTTCAAGGTGGCCAGTGGGGGCACTTGGGGCAGTTAGGGGCAACTGCCTCTGGCACCCCCAGGCAACTGCCCCCAAGTTGGGGGCAGTTAGAGGTCCTTTTCAAGAGCCTCTGCGCAGAGCATCAGGGCTGCACAGCAAGCGTGCCCATAGCGCGCTTGCTTGTTAAGTGAAGCGGAACTTGTTATATGAAGCAAGATTTCTTGGAAATTTATACTTGTTTTGTGAAACGCTTGTTATGTGATGCGCTTGTTATGAGCTTGTTGTGTGAGGCACTTGTACCTCACTGTATTGTAGTCAAATTAAGTACATGAAAGCAATATATATGAGTATTTTAAACTTTTATTTTGACATGTTCTACATTTTTCTTGCATGTCCTACATTTTGGGGGGCCTCGTCCTCTTTTTTTGGTTATGGTATATGATCACCTGGTGGAAGGGCCTCTCCCCTTCAGAGCCATTCCAGGTGGGGGCCATATGGAGTCATATGACTGACTGCTCCCCCTATCCCTCTAGCTACACCACCGACTCCAGCTCTCCCATGTACAGAGAAAGGAAGCTGTAAGATGCTGAACCATTCTTACTGGTCCATCTAACTCAAGTGTTGTCAGCTTTGACTGGCAGTAATTCTCCAGGGTTTGTATACAAAGCCTGTGGTCTGCCACTGAAATCTGTACAGCATTGATTCCCAAACTTTTAAGCATCAGGATTATTTGGCCAGAGTGCTCCCTGCAAGTAGTAGGTTGTTTAACCTTGATGCACAAAGTCTAAGCTAATTAGACTAGTCATACCCTACAATCCAGAGTAACTACGGGAGCACGTAAGAGATATTACGTGTACCCTTAGTTACTGCACTACCTAGTGAAAACCTATGGGAAATTCATATTGCAATCCAGAGCAAATTGTTCTTACACCGGAGCAAGGACTCCACGTAGTTACTCTGGATTGCGTCCATAGTCTAGTCTAATGGTAAGTTTCGTGACCCACCCAAAATTGGGTCAGGACCCACTGTGTATTTGCTGACTTTCTCACAGCTTACTTTGTCACAACTGATTTAAAAGCTAAGAGGTGGGCTGAATTGTGTGGGTTAAAGAAAAAAAATCCGAATTGTCTACAATATATTAATCAAGAGTTCAAACTATCCTTCAGGAGCTGCAATGTGTGAAATCGTGGCACTTTAGCATTAATGTGCAGGAATTATTATTATTATTATTTATATACAACACACGGCTGTAGGAGGTAAGCAGCCATGCAGAAATTTCATTACTAGAAAGACTTGAAAAAGAGCTGAATACCCAAGAACACTAACAAAATAATAACAAGTCTTCCCATCGCAAAGAGAGGGGCAGATGAATCTGCCTTATCCTGAGTGAGAACAGTGATACATCTAGCTCCGCAGTAGGATCTCTGATAGAAATGCTCCAATTTCTCAGACGGTGGATTTTTCCAGCCAGGACCAGCTTTAAGCTAATTGGACCAATTGCTCCCAAGTGAGATCTCCATGCTAGGTTATTCTAGTCTTGTCATACACGCATAACTAGTGACACCTAATGCCACATTACAGATTACGGTATACAGAAAACAACAATTTATTTTTCTTCTGAAATCTTAAAAAGTCAATAGTGTTTGTTTATACTTCTTATGTTTTGAATTTTTTTACTGTACTTGAATACACTTTACATAATATAGACATTGATAAACAGAAGCAGGGAAAATAAATTTTTTGTTTTCCTAAACAAAAAATAAAACCCATATTTTTACTAAATCATTTCACAGTCACTAAAACAAATGGTTTTGTAACTGTTACATATTGTGTTTGTTTACTTATAGACTTACATATATGCTTTGTTAAATTAAAATGTGCTTATATCCATCTGATCTATTAACTCACATGCACTTTTGAGCACACATTTTGACAAACGGCACTCCATTCTACTGTATAGATCAGGGGTCTCCAAAACCTGGCCTGGTGGACAAATGCAGCCCTCAGTGAGCCTCAATGTGGCCCCCAGCAATACCCCTCAATCCAGCCCTTGGGCAAGCCTTGTAATCCACTCCAGTACATTCTTATATGTAAATTTATGTAAATATATTCAAATTTGAACTATAAATTAGTTTTCTGGTCTCCGACACAGTGTCAGGGAGATGATGTTCGGAGGTTTAGAGACCCCTGGTATAGATCATAAGTTATATAAATAACATTATATACTTTATATCCATAAGATTCAACAAACCTTGGATGTGAACATAATTTTAAAATATAAAAATATAAAAAAAAGTTGGACCTTGCACTTCCTAAGGCCACACTATTTCTAGCCCTACATGCAGGGTGACCATACAGAATAGAGGACAGATTGCCTCTATGTTTAACCATTGCATAGAAGAGGAAATTTTGGCAGGTGCTGCTTTTTAAACCCTTCTATGATGAGCTTACCCTACAATCCAGAGTAACTACGGGAGCATGTAAGAGACTTTATGTGTACCCATAGTTGCTGCACTACCTAGTGAAAACCTATGGGAAATTCATATTGCTATCCAGAGCAAATTGTTCTTACACCGGAGCAAGGACTCCACATAGTTACTTTGGATTGCGCCCTTAGTCTACCTCAATTTCCTCTTTTATGCAATGGTTAAAGGTAGAGGCACTCTGTCCTCCATTCTACGAGGACAGATGGTCCTCGTATATGTCTTCCTGCCTATGTGGAGATGCAGGGAATGAACCTGGAACTTTTGAATGCAAAACAGGTTGGCTGCCACTGACCTATAGTCCCAGTGCAATCCATCAAGGCTTTCCTTCTGGGGGTACTCACTGATACTCAGTACCAACACTATTTTACACCTGCCTCTACACCAAAGCAGCTAATTAATAGGATGACGTAGCTATGCCACTGTGGTGAGTTCCCAGAAAAAAGCATTGCATCCATTATTCCATGCCTTTGGGGTTTTTCTTACTAGTACAGTTTTAAGGATAGCAGGAGCCTGCTCACAGCCCAGTCCTGAGATGCCTGGCACCCATTGGAACAGTGGTGTCAAAATTGTAACCCGAAGCAGCCATAGATCTCCTCTTTCCACTTCCTCTGGGGAAAGCCCCAAGCCCCACAATTAGGATTCTCGAGTCTGTGCTGTCTACAGTATTTATATACTGCTTTTCAACTAAAAAGTTCACAAAGCAGTTGACAAAGAAAATGAAAAAATAATAGCTAATTAATAGCTAATGAGTCCATTTTGCCAGCACAGGATTAAGAGATGATGTGTCAGCCAGAAAGTTTGACACAGAGTTATGAACACTACAGCCAGTCCCATCTCCTTCTACCCCATCCAGCCCTCATCCAATTTTTTTCCCTTACCCCACGCAGGAGCCACACTGCTGCCTGGCAGTTGAACTTACCCCCCAGAGGTGGTACATCCCTCTTTCTGCTGATGCTCAGGCAGGTGCCTGACTGTCACAGACCCAGTGCACTCCTTCTCCCTGTGATTTACATGTTTATGGCACTCAGTGCCAGTAGTAGGGCTCAGTGACAATACTGGTTCTCTTTAGGATTGGTCCTTCTGTGTCTAGCATTTCTCCTGTCTGGACCATCTGCCAAACCATTCATTTCCAAAGCAAAGGACATGCTATTAATAAATCTTACTGGAAACAAAACTGGGGAGAGCGTACTGTTGAGACAGAATTTCGGTAGAAATGCAAACATAGGATACATGGTTCCTTAGGTCAGGATCGTTTTTGGATAAATTTCATTTGCTTCCTTATGCTTCAACTGATCTACTTTCTAGAAAGGGTCAGACCAAAAAATAAACCTCTTTTCTTGCTTTTAGCTACACAAGCTGGGACCTTTTTTCCTAATATACGTAGCTAAATATTTCTTGGCAAGTGAAGAGTGCTCATCTTTACTATATTATAGCGACAATATAGCGATAATAGCTACAAGCAACATTGGATCCCATCACTAATCTGAACTTTGACCATTGCAGCCTCAGATCCAGCTGTATCACGATCAGATCAGCCCTGAATCTGGGTCTAAAAGAAGCTCATTTGTACCCTAAATTGTCAGAGTATTCATAGTATTTCACTTTAATTCTCAGCTTAATTCACTCACATTGTTCTTGACAAGTTTCATATTTGAAAGCCATTAGTTCAACGTGAAGGTGAATTTCAAATGTCTACTCTTAAATATCAGGTCCTCCGCATGGTGTAATGTTTGAATCTCTCTGCACAGCTGAGGAACAAGATGTGTGTGGACAATTTTTTGTGCAATAAAACAGGGATGGAGTGAGAATCCAATGCAAATTTTTACCATTTTGCAAAATAAAAATAAAAATAAAAATTTACTGTGTGAGCCCAGCAAACCTGCTGGTTTCACTGGGGTTTACTCTGCCGTGAGAACAGAGAAATATTGGCAAGCACTGCTTCCTCCTTCATCACATTACAGGAGAGAGATTCCACTTTCTATAGTAATGATAAAAGAGACAGTAACCCTGCCTTGATCTCTGCCTGGCAACTGGTAAAAGTGGCTGTTCATATCATAATTTATACCAGGAGTGGCCAGACATGTTTAACATGAGAGCCACATATGATAAACTCCAGATGTTTCAGAGCCACAATGGAGATTTTGAGAACCACAATATTTAAGAAGTATTTACATTCTTGAATATATTTACTCGCCACGGAACATTATATTTAATGTTTTAATCCAGTGGATTCTTAGCTTAGAATAATTATAAAGCTTAAACATTTCTTCTCTACCTTTTGTATTCATTGTGATGCAAAAGGAAGGTCAACCAACAGAATTCCGCAACCTGCACATTATATGTCAAAGAGCTGCATGTAGTTCCCGTGCTGAGGTTGTCCACCCTGCCTTATTCCCTATTATTTCCATCAGTGTGTAAAGTCTGACATACATAAACACATGATGGGCAAAATCCAGAGTAACTATGGGGAGTCCTTGCTCCGGTGTAAGAACAACTCACTCTGGATTCCAATATGAATTTCCCATAGGTTTTCACTAGGTGGTGCAGTCTCTTACGTGCTCCTGTACTTACTCTGGATTTGGGGGTATGTTACATTTTGGAAAGTGGTAGTAACTGCTCCACTGATGTCGTCTTCTTTTGAGATTCTTCTTTTGAGAAAGGGAACATAGTCTGCATATCTGAAGCATGATGCCTCCTCCTCAATGGTGTTCCTTTATTTGTCATGTAAATTCCTCTCTCTTGAGGTACCTGTTATATCATGAAGCACCCTCCCCAGTGTCAATTTCTTAAGAAACCATTTCAAAAAGAAAAAAAATCAAATACCATATATTTGTTTAAATAGATAATGGCATTTGAGTAATTGTACAAAAAGCTCGTGGACAGCCAATCCTAAGCTTGGCAGTGCCATGAGTTCCAGTGGTGCCAAAATGGCTACCACTTGACCCTATGGGTGCCAGGCTAGTGCTGGAAGTCTCCTCAGGGTAAGAGGATGTTTCTTCCTTACCCTAGCTAATTCAACCATGGCGCCAATGGGTCTACACAAATCTGTGCCATTCGGTGGGCACAAACCTGAAGAGGGCCATGTCAGGGTTCTTGGATCGGGAGGGAGGTTAGGATTTGGTGGCAAAGGTACCATCGTCTCCAGCCGACTCCTAACCTCTCTTAGGATTGGGTCCTAAATCTCTCAAACATGAATAGCAGACTAGTAGCAAGGATGAGAAGGCTTAACTGATGAGGAAGTTACAGTGACAAATGATGATCTGGTAGCAGGACCAGGTCAAGACATTCCACCACCAGTGGTGGCAAGCAAATGCTACCTCCCACCTTATCTGGTGATCTGCTAGCCTTATCTGGTGACGGGCTAGGAAAAGGAAACTAGGGATGATGCAACAGAGGTAGTTGGAATGAGAGAGGACTGGTAGGCCAGAGCAGCTGACATAGGCTCTCCTTCCTTGCCATCCTATATCCCACTAGCCCACAATGGAGATGAGTGGAAGTTGGGCACCCTCCATCAATCAGCTCCTGAGGATGGACCAGCTGGCCTCAATTATAAGCCAACCCTGCTTCGAAGACCCAGGTTCAATTGTCTATTTTATCATAAAGCTTCCTGGGTGTTCTTAGGCCAACCACTATGTTTCAGTCTAACCTACATCACAGGACTGTTGTCCAAATAAAAGAAAGAAAGAATGATCTCTCTCTCTCTCTCTCTCTCTCTCTCTCTCTCTCTCTCTCTCTCTCTCTCTCTCTCTCTCTCTGAACATACTCTGAAACTGACTAAGGCTGCAATCCTAAAGATGCTTTCCTGGGAGTAAGACTCACTGAATACAATGGGGCTTACTTCTGGGTAGACATGGTTAGGATTGTGCTCAGTCAGTCATCAGATTTGGAATATCTTGGGCATGGTCTGGTAGTAAAGGGCTGCCAGAAGACTGCTAAGCAGGAATGGACTGGATTAAATTTTGGATGGGAGGCATAAAGCTGATAAAGCTGTCATGAGACATGAAAGCCAGAGGGAGTCACTGTTTACAGATTGGTCTATCTGAAACTGCTCCTGCTGGAAGTTTGGAAGGCATTCCTTTATGCCAATGTGATGATGACGCCATGAAATATTCCATCTGGAAGAGTTCTACAAGCTGCCCATAGAACAATAACCTACCTCACAGGGTTGTTGTGAGGATAAAAGGATGAGCTACGTAAGCCACCTTGGCCATTTGCTTTGGCATAGGATAGATAGATAGATAGATAGATAGATAGATAGATAGATAGATAGATAGATAGATAGATAGATAGATAGATAGATTGATTGATTGATTGATTGATTGATTGATTGATTGATTGATTGATTGAATCTGGCCAATATGGTTCAAGTATCCATCTGGATATCTGGATATTTGGAAGTTCAAAATCTGGCAGAAGACGATTCTGTTCTCTCCCTCCATACCTAGTAAACCTTGCAATCAGGGCATGGACCCTTCTTGTCCAGTTGGTTTAAATTCAATACTCAAAGATATACTACTTCTGCACATGGAGATTTCTTCTAGCTCTTGTGACTAAATGGTGTTGATAACTCCATTTTAGAACGTAAAAGTACCCCCACCTGATCAGAATAAAAGTTAACGTAGCCCAGCACCTTTTGCAAAAATGCCAGTGACCAGGAAAACTAGTTCTTAAGACACTGGTTAGTGGTCCACCAATGATTCATGATGGATCTTCTGCCCACTGCTGCCTACACCCTGAAGGAAATGAAACCCTACAGCGAACCAACAAAAGTGCTTGTGGCTTGGTGTCAGTCTTGTCAGCTGAGCAGAGGGGAGGTATATGAGATAACTCTTTTCCAGAACCAGATGTAGCAGGTCTAGTGGCTAGTGCCTCCAACATTGACTCCTTAGTGGAGTTCCCTTTCCTTTTTCCCAAGCAAATATACCTGTTTGCATTGGATCCCACTTCCCAAAATACCCCCATCATCTCTTCCCCTTGGCCATTTGCTCTTCTCATCTGACAATACATAACGTGGGTTCCAAACCCCTACCTGGATTTGGGATACCTTCATCACATCTCCTCTAAGCATTTTTGACATAGATCCTATTCAGATGGCCCTGAATCCATCATGCACAGGATATGAGTGAGATAGGGTAGGACATAGGTTTGGGACTGACATGATCCTCCCAAGCATGCCAAGTTTGGGACTTTGGAAAAAGTCAAGTTTCCCACCCCATTCCAAGGTTGGCCCCAGTTCCACCATTGCACAGGTCAAGGGAAAGTGAAGACAGGAGAACTCACCTGTGGCAACAACTGTGATCTCCATCTCTGGTGTCCCTTCAGAATAAAGGACCAGGAAAAGTGCACCTGCTGGTTTTTCTCCAATGCCTGAGTCCCGAGTGCACACCCCGGGCTTTCCTCTCTGCTCAAAAGGGTCTGTCTATAAATACTCAGACAATGCAGCTCCGCTTGGTATGCCTGCCACCGCCCTGGCTGTCTTTTCCTTTGCCTCTTCCTGCAAGCAAAGGACAAAAGCAGCCAGCCCATGTGTGTGCGTCTCTCTCTCTCTCTCTCTCTCTCTCTCTCTCTCTCTCTCTCTCTCTCGCTTGATTATAATTGAAGCAGTGCAGTTCCCTGGCACAGGGACACCCTTAGATGATGGAGAAGGGAGGGAATCCACCTATGGAAGAGGGAATCACTTTTCTTGTAAGAGTGGGGAGGAAGAAACATTATTTTTTTCTTCTTTCTTTTTTTTTCCTTGGGTCTCTCTGAGCAAAGAAGACTGAGTGTTTTTCAGAAGAAGGTTCTCCCTGTCTTGTCCACAGTCCAAAAATAAGGATGGGAATTCCTAATGTAGCTTTCACCAGATCAGAGCATCAGAGCGGTGCACAAAGGAGAATTTGAGCAGGCGACTGAAGGCACAATCCATTTTATTGGATTAATAATAAACCAATTTATTGCAATTTATAACAACCACCAATTTATTGCAACTCACCCGTCACTCCTTTCTCATGATGGTGTGGGGAGGCTGGTGCACAGATGTGACTTACAACATTTTTGCAACACCCCCAGGCTGGTGAAATGGATTTGTGCCGTCTTACCAGAATTATCTTCCACAAAATTGGGACAGGACCCTTTGTCCCATTTGCCAGTATGTGAACACAATCCCCAAAATCAGGATTTTCCCTGTTTTGGGGGACATATGGCAATCCTAGTCTTAACTGAGGTTTGGATTATGCTATGAGTACATAGAAGCAGGACCGTGAAGAAATTCTCCCTTTCATTGAAAATTTACAGGCATGGCAAACCAAAAATACTATTTTAGGTCTCCCTGGGAATATGGGAAGAGACCATTTATTGCCCCTTGCCACATTCCTAAAGGTACATCAGATCAAGTCACTGGAAGTGACCCATGGGCCATTGCAGCTATGTATCAATTGGATCTGAATTCCACATAACTTTAATAAAACTTGCCAGGGAAGACCCATAGCTCAAGGCTGGTTTAGCTCTTGGTAGCTCCAGTTAAAATCTAGGAAAGACATCTCTTTGTCTGGACCTTGGAGAGTCCTTGATAGTCAGAGGATTATGGCTGAACTGATAATCTGACTCATGGCCCAATCCTAACCCACTGTCCAATGCCAACACAGCTACACCACAGGGAACAAACATTTCCTTACCTTGAGTTGGCTCCAGTGACTTTCCCACCACCACCATCACCACCACCAGATGCAGTGCATGACCTGTTGGCAAGGTTGCACTAACCATAGCAATGTCATTTTGGCTGCAATTCTAACCACACTTTCCTGAGAGTAAGTGCTATTGAACACAATGGGACTTACTTCTGAGTAGACATGTTTAGGATTGCACCACTTTGTGAACTTTTAGTTGAAAAGTGGTATATAAATACTTGGATGGATGGATGCATCAGTGCTGAAAAGCCAGATAGGACTGGGGCCTCAGTAAGGTGGATTTATATGTTCAGGGGTACATGTAGGCCAGTGGGTAGAGCACCTGCTTTGTATGAAGAAGGCTCCAGGTTCAGTTACTGATATAACCATCTGAAAAAGATAAGATTGGGGTTTGCCTTAGACCTAAATAAACCATTGTCAGAGAAGGCACTAGTTTAGGTAGATCTATGGTCTGACTCAGGGATGAGATCTTGGGAGGAGATATAGCTCAGTAGCTGCAAGAATGGAAGATTATCAGTAAGAAAATGCTCTTCCCACCACTCTCCATGTTTGATTCTTTGATTAATTAACAATGTGTTCAATGTCACCTGTAATTTGACCGTCACCACAACCACAACGCTTCTGTAGGCTGAATGTCAAACACAACATAAGAGGTTATATCTCTGGGTATAATGGACAAGCCCCATCCGCGTTTCATAATCATTTTAAAAATAAAATTGAAGAGACAGAATTCCGACCTGAAATTTTTCACAGGGATCTCTTTTTCCTTCTTCATGAAGCATCTGAGATCCAGAAAAAGCATGCACATCATCCTGTGATATTTTAGTGAGTCCCATTAAATGTATTTTAATGCCATTTTTGCATATAGGTTAACTTTCTGTCCCTATAGGTGCGGGGTGACCATATGACTGGAAATTTCCAGATTTGTCCCCTTTTTAAGTCTCCCGTCTGGGTGTCCTCCAAAAGGGCTTCATTGTCCTCCATTTTGGCTTCATTATTGGAACTTTGCAGTGGTGTGCAGTAATCCGTCATGTCATATGTTGTTGGATTTGTATTGAAGAATAGTATCCAGTGCAAAAATTGGTTTTGAAATATCTCCTTCCTATCAAAAGTTATGGCCAAAAATTAAAAAATAAAATTAAAATTAAAAATATGCTCTAAGGGAAAGTGAAAGTGTCCAATAGCGCAGCTTCACTTGTGAATAGGCAAATGTGCCATTCTTTGCTGGAAAGGCCAGGATGAGAGGAATCCAAGACCTTGTCCTCCTTTTGAGGTTTGGGCATCTGGTCACCCTAGGCGTCTTTCAGTCTGTACATTCATACACACGTTTTATGGTCTGCTTCTACAGAATTCTGCATTGAAAAATGCAGTGCTTTCAAGCAAGATGAAAAAGCCACAGACTCTGCAGTTTGCAACAAAAGGGGGTGGAAGAAGCATTTGGCAGACCTTAGACTGTCACAAACTGCAGTCTATTATTTCTTTTAATCATGCCTGAAATCTCTCTCTCTCTCTCTCTCTCTCTCTCTCTCTCTCTCTCTCTCATTTGTTCTGTTTGACTTCCAGCACCTTTTGACAGAACTGTTTGTTTCCAGTGAGTAAGATGGATTATAGCCCAAGTCTTATCAAACACAATGGGCTTACGTCTGAGTAAAAGAAATAGCACCATTTTCAAATACCTCTACCGATAGAGGATCTCCACAAATCTGAAAAACTTGCATACTGCTTGTGAGACCGGTAGTGAATTACTACTAGTAGTCCTACTAGACCTACTACTACTACTACTATTAAGACAGGTACAGTATTTATATTCCAGCTTTCACACCTTGGATTGCTTCTTTGGTTTTATTCATGGTGGTTTACATGGAAAGGCTTTCCTAAGCCTCTGAAGATGCTTTTACAATCAACAGAAAGTTCTTTCTTTCAAGTACTGGTTACATTCCAGGTTGATCTTTCAAAGTCTGGACACACTGTGGCTGCCATCCTTCTCCCATCTAGATAAGGGTTTCAAAGCTGACTTCATTTGGATGCCACTCCAAAAGATCTCTCATTCAGCTTGTCAAGGTCACCACACCAGAGTCTTCAGGTGAACTCAAACAGGAGAGCTTCAAATGGTTATCTTTGGGCATGACAGTAAGTCACCTCTAGATCAGACCTCCTGACCTCCTGTTATCTCCTAATACAGAGATAACCTGTTACTTTTGAATTCTGTTTAATGTTGTCTTCTGCCACGTCTTAGCTGGCCCATTCTGGACTGATCATCTACTCCAAAGTCCATTGGAACATGCCAGTAGCATGTTGACACACTGCACAATCCTATAAGTGTTGATTCAGAAGGAAGTCCCATTTTGTTCCATGATGCTTACTCTCTGGTAAATATGTTTGCAGCCACAGTTTCTTCTCCACCTTTACTAAACTTTTTCTCTAAATGCACCAGGTGATCCTTTGCTGGAGGCTTCGTGCTTAGCCATGATAGCTCAACCAAGAGGAAAGGTTGCTGCTGTCACTAAAGGCCTTAAAAACTAAGTCATCCATGAGATATTAGTTTGGGATGCCCCTTCTAATTCCCTTCTTCTACCCAAGTTATATATTCTTTTGGAGAAGAAACAGAGAACTCCAAGACCATTTGGGCATTTGTTTTTGTTTTGCGTTGTTGTAAAACATGGTAGCATTCCATACAATGCCCTTAATGGCTTGCAATGACGGGAGCCAAAAGGTCAATGAAATAGATCGCAAGACTATTTTACGGAGATCTACAAAGCTGGCAGGGTGTTGAAACAGGAAACATCCGCTCTGTTCAACAGGAATACAATGTTCTGGGCACAAAGGACAATGCTGTCAACATGCGGAGGAAATCCCTCTGAATATAATATCAAGACTCCGCAGAGTTTCCCTCCATTCTCCGAATCAAGGCCACCCCTTCGTTTGTGTGACTTGAACAGCATTATCAATTTAAGCCGCGTTGTATGTAGTACTTAGTAGGAACAAAAAAAGGGCATGAGATTTTCCACTAGATTACAATGAGGGAAACAGAGGGAAGGAAGGGAGGGTCAGCCAGGAGTATTTTCAGATCCAGTTACACATACGTAGGTTACTGGTTTTAAGGGGTGGATTTTAAGGCACTGTGAAGGAATTGGAGATTATGGAGGGATTTAAAGAGAAAGGAGGTAGCAGTCACCATGTAGGTGTTCTGACGTGGCAAGAACGAAGAATCATTTCAAGCAGGAACGAAGAATCATTTCAAGCAGGAACAAAGAATCATTTCAAGCACGAGCCTAACCAGGTCTACTCAAAAGTAAGCCCCATTGTGTTCAATGGGTCTTACTCCCAGGAAAGTGTCTTTGGGATTGCAGCCTTGTTCTAATCAATCAGAACCAAGCATGGCCTGTTGATATCAGCATGTTCTATGCTTTGCTGATTGCCGTCCCAATCATGCAGATTTAAACAGTAACTGGAAATGAGCAGGCAAAGGTTTCCTCTTATTTCTGATTCCAATAGACATATGGGGGTTCTTGGCTCTCCACAAAGATTACCGTCTGAATTTCAACAGTAGAAACAGGAGAAAATGAGAGAGAAAAGCGTAAGAAGAACAAATATATTTAAAGTGATGCGCAGTGAAAAAATACTCCATTTACTCAAATGTAACATTCATCTTTTTCAGTCAAATTTTGTGTCCAGAATTGAGGTGCACATTAGATTAGAATGTGCATTATATTTGAGTCAGGGTGACCGTATAGAATGGAGGACAGACCGCCTCTATCTTTAACCATTGCATAGCGGAGGGAACTTGGGCAAGTTTAGCTCATCATAAAAGGGCTTGAAAAGCAGCAACTGCCTAAACTCACACTTCTATGCAATATTTAGAGGCAATCTGTCCTCCATTCTATAGGGTTACTCTGATTTTAGTAAATACAGGTACTTTTGAATATAAGCATAGGTCAGTATTTAGTTTAACAGTTTACTATATTGTAATTAAAATGTAAAATAAACCAATTGTTGTATAAAGTAGTCCAATTAGGTAAAAATCATAACATAACCCATTGCAATTTTATTATTATAACTCATTATTATATGCTGTAAAATTACATTTTGTACCTACTTTGCAGCTGCGCATTGCAATCGCCAGTAAATTTTAAAAACTCAAGATTCTTAAAATAGAGGCATGAATTAGATTCAGTGGCGCATTAGATTTGAGTACATGGATGGGTGTGTGTACATGATAACAACTGAACACATGGATGCAAGAGGCACATTGGTGAATAGCTATTAGCTATGTGTAGCTAAATTAAACCTCCATATTCAGATGTCTCAGTACCAGTTGCTAGTCCGAGCGACTGAAAGGGGTATTGCCCATGAATGCTACAATCCAGAGTAACTACAGGAAGGCCTAAGAGGCGCTTACTCTGGATTGCTCTATGCAGTTCCCTTAGGTTTCCCATAGGCGGCACTGTAACTATGTTGGTATAAAGGGTCCCATAGTTACTCCGAATTGTAGCCTGAGACTTGCTGGACTGATCCAGCAAATAATTTCTGTTGTTTTTTAAAATAAAAATAACACATATGTATGACAAATAGGCTTGTCAAGAGGTATTAATCAAGTTAATCAAAGTAGAACCTCCATGTTTAGAAGCAGTGTACCTGTGAGTGCAGAATATAATTTGGGAAAAAAATAATATAAATATAAATAATAAATATATATAATAAATAAATATTAATAATATAAATATTATTAATAATAAAGGAAAATAATTTGACTACAGACTACCAGAAGTCAGAATCCATAGAGCAGTGATTCCCAGCCGAGGAATCTTCTTCCCAACTTGAAGAGTCAAGGTCATAGAAAACATTGTGTGAAATTTCACACTGACACTTGCACTATTCTCACTAAGATCTCTTGTTATGACCTCACTTTGACAGGTGAAGGGCACTGCAGCAGCCATAAGCCTGGGAACCACTGCCACAAAGATCTTCTGTCTATGCCCTTCAAACTACAACTGGATCTCAGGCTAGGGTGGATTTTTTTGTTTGCAAATTTGAAGACTGGTGGTTTTCTCTTCTTTATTTTAGAAGTAAAACTGAGGGTGCTAGTTGTGGCTGCTCTGCAGAAGTGATTGCAGAGAACTGGCAGGAAAAAATTGAGGGGGGGGGCACATATGCATGCACACATATGCACCCTACATTCCCCAACCCCTCCAATGACCTTGGGTCAATAGCAAGGCTGCATTGCCTTGGGTGAGCAGATCTGTTTTTGAACAAATTACCCACTTTGACACTAGCTATTGGGAATACCTGGAGCAGAACGAGAGCAGCTGTCACTAGGCTGGGGGCTGGGGTAGAAAGAGAGAACTCTTGCTCATTGCAAAACCCATTCTGTCACTGCATTGCAGCTACAAAAACCACATTCTGTTGAGAGCAGCACTTTCGGGATCAGACCACTGGATCAGTTACCCTCTTTCTTAGAACGAGATCAGCAACTGGGTGTATCGTTCTATACACTGATCCAGATGTGCAACTTGACAGCTGTGATTTTGCAGTATTTTCCAGTATCTGGGTGGCTGAAGCTTGGCAGTCCTCCTTATAACACTCCATTTTGAACGTAATAGGTCTGTGCATGTATGTGGGGGGGAGTGAGGGGATGGGTGGCAAAACTGGGTGAACCATGATAGGGTGATAGAAAACCTTCAACATTTTAATCCTGCTATGAATCTGATCTCAATTGTTTATATTTTACATAGAAAAAGGTCCCCATTAGCTTTCAGTAGCATGCAGTGGAGGGTCACAACTAGTCTCCAAACTGTGGTGGGCATAATGTTACACTCCTATCCTATGGGTCCCCCCAGTGTCACCACAACTCCAGTGTATGGGTATTGTTTTAAAGGAAGCAATATAGGTTGTCCTGGAAAGCCAAGATAGCATTAAAATGCCTGTTCACTCTACACTTGAAGTGCAATGTAAGTACCACTGAAGGTTAGGTGGTACTTATAATCACACTTATCCTAGTGAGCCCCATTGAATATAAGAGTACAGTGGTGCCTCACGTAACAAATTTAATTCATTCCGGAGGCATGTTTGCTACGTAAAACGTTCTTAACATGAAGCGGACTTTCCCATAGGAAATAATGGAAACTCAGAGAATTGGTTCCACAACCCCCAAAATATTCATATAAAAATATGAACTGGATGTAAAAATGATGACAAAACACTGGGATTGAATTCAAAACATGCATTCAGTGTGCATGATCCTATGAAGTCTACTTAGGCTGCAATCCTAAGGATACTTTCATGGGAGTTAGCCCCATTTAACACAAAGGGGCTTACTTCTGGGTAGACATGTTTAGGAGGCTGCAATCCAAGACACCTTCAAAGTGTCTCCCCACTTTCTCCTTCTCTCCATCCTGAGCCTCTCTCTCCCCTGCTCCCTTCTGACTACCCTGAGCTGCTTCCCTCTTCTCCACTGCTCTTCTCTCCCTCTGCCCAGTGGACACCCAACCACAGGAGGAACAGCATGGAAGTGTTGCTTTCACTATGGGCAGGTGCGCAAGGCAGCCCCGATGCTTTTTGAAAGGGCTGCTGGCCAGTGCGTCTGCCCCAACTGCCAACAAATGTATTTGTTACCTGAAGCAGAGTCCTAGATAAGTTTTTGTTTGTTACATGAAACATACTTTACGTGAGGCATTTGTTATGTGAGGTACCACTGTACTATAGTGAAAAGTGAAGTCACTGGCTCGCTCACTCACTGACACATACATCAATGCCCCACCAAAACCGCTGGGCCTAGAGGCGTGAAATTTGGGGAAGGTGTTCCTTCCATGATGGAGGCATCCACTAAGAACCAGCTTTTGGAAATTCCAACTGGAAGGGGGTGAAATGGGGCGTAATGCGCTTTCCTCCCTATACTTTCCATTGAAGAATCCCTGACTGAGAGATGCTCTGCCGCAACCCCTGGACCTAAGAGCATGAAATTTGGGTAAGGTTCTCCTTCTGTGATATCAACACCCACCAAGAACTGATGTTGAGAAATTTAACCTTTAAGGGGATGAAAAGGGGTGCAATGTGTTTTTGTCCTATACTTTACATTGAAGACTGACTCATTGACATCCAGCCAATTTGGTGCCTGGTGCCTGATGCACAGGGAGGGAGGGTGCACTGAGGGGGATGGTGTGCAAGGGGGGACGGTGTGCATGAGGGAAAGTTGCACATAGGCCAGATGTTGCACATGAGAGGGTTGATGAGCATGGGGTAAGTTGAGCATGGAAGGTTGTTTTGCATGGGGAGGTTGATGTGCATGGAGGGTTGATGTGCATGGAGGGTTGTTGCACATGGAAGGTTGTTGTGCATGGGGATTTTGCACATGGGGGATGTTTGCATGGGGGAAGTTTGCATGGTGGTTGATGCATATGGGGGATGTTGCACATGGGGGTTGATGAGCATGGGGGGAATGATGTGTATGGACAGTTGATGTGCAGTGGGGGGATTGCCTACAGGGGGGATTTTACTCCCACAATGCAGTTACTGTGTGTGTGTGTGTGTGTGTGTGTAAACTCCTTTTCTTTATTTATTTATTCATTCATTCATTGATTCATACATTCATTCTCACTTCCTTCCCCATTGTGTTCAATTAAAAATGAAGAAAAATGTAGAAGGCAAGATAAAAACTAAAAACTTTCTTTTTATTTATTCTTATTTCTTTCCTCACTGTGTTCAACAAAAAATGTAGAACAAGGCAAGATAAAAGAGAAAAAATCTTTCTGTCTTTCTTTATTCTTATTTCTTTCCCCATTGTGTTCAATAAAAAAGAAATGAAAATGTAGGACATAGCAAGATAAAAGCAAAAAACTCTCTTTCTTTCTTTCTTTCTTTCTTTCCCCATTATGTTCAATAAAAAAGAAATGAAAATGTAGGACAAAGCAAGATAAAAGTGAAAAACACTCTTTCTTTTTTCTTTCTTTCTTTCTTTCTTTCTTTCTTTCCCCATTGTGTTCAATAAAAAAGAAATGAAAATGTAGGACAAAGCAAGATAAAAGTGAAAAACACTCTTCTTTCTTTCTTTCTTTCTTTCTTTCTTTCTTTCTTTCTTTCCCCATTGTGTTCAATAAAAAAGAAATGAAAATGTAGGACAAAGCAAGATAAAAGTGAAAAACACTCTTCTTTCTTTCTTTCTTTCTTTCTTTCTTTCTTTCTTTCTTTCTTTCTTTCCCCATTGTGTTCAATAAAAAAGAAACGAAAATGTAAGACAAAGCAAGATAAAAGTGAAAAACACTTTTTCTTTCTTTCTTTCTTTCTTTCTTTCTTTCTTTCTTTCTTTATTTATTTATTTATTTATTTATTTATTTATTTATTTATTCGTTCTTATTTCTTTCCCCATTGTGTTCAATGAAAAAAGCGAAAAACTCTTGTTTCTTCATTTATTTATTTTTGTTTCTTTCCCCTTCCTTCCTTCCTCCCTTCCTTCCTCCCTTCCTCCCTCTCTCCATCATCTGCTAGCATTTCAGGAACGCCTTATGATGGCAGCCACTCTGACGCCCCCTCCACTTTCGGGAAAGCCCTGCTAAGGCGAGGATTCCTCGTAGGCAGCAGCCTCGTGACTGGTCTCCCCGGCACGGATTCCCCCTCCCTCCCCCTCCCCCCCATTCCCCCCCCCCCGCCCACGCATCCCCTCTGCAGAGCTAGAGATGCTCTGTTGCCATGGCAACCAGACGGCCCTGGACCATCTCCCTGCCTGGGATGCTCAGAGGGGACCAGACGCAGCCCGTCAATCATGCAGCCTGGAGGCTTCCCCCCCCCGCCCCCCCCCCCCCGCACAGGGAGGAGGGAATCCCCAGCTCCAAAAATAACCTGCTTCTGCTGGGGGTGCGGGTGGGGAAGGGAGATCAGATCATGTCATCACCAGAAAAGCAGGATGAGGACCCCCAAAATGTAGGACACCTAAGAAAAAAGTAGGACATGGCAAAATAAAAGAGAAAAACACTCAGATTCTTTCTTTCTTTCTTTCTTTCTTTCTTTTTTTCTTTCTTTCTTGAAATTCATATTGCAATCCAGAGTAAATTGTTCTTAGGTCGGAGCAAGGACTCCCTGTAGTTACTCTGGATTGCACCCTTAGAATATTAAATAGATAGAAATTATTCTCTGCTTCTTTCTTTCTTTCTTTCTTTCTTCACTTAGGCTGCAATCCTAAAGACACTTTCCTGGCAGTAAAACTCATTGAACACAATGGTGCTGACTTTTGAGTAGACATGGTTAGGATTGTGCTTTTATTAGAGTTCTATATTTATGTAGCTGTATTTGTTAGATTTATGTATGTAACTGTATTTATTAGATTTATATATTAATGAAGCAATAATTCCCTGGGAGTTGGAAGGTACTATTAAAACACAATGGGACTGACTTCTTTGAGTAGACATGCTTAGTATTGTGAGCACTGTGAGCACAATCCTGATCATGTCAACTCTAAAGTAAGCACCGTTATGTTCAGTGGGTCTTACTCCCAGGAAAGGGAGTAAAGGAAAATGTCTTTAGGATTGCAGCCTGTATGTAAGTTATTATGAAAATTAAAGTTGTTCGATGTAATTTATTAATTCCATGTAATTTATTAATTTATTAATTTTTTTAAATAATTTATTAAGAAGGCACCGTGCTGACTGCTCACAAGGAAAAGGGGGACAATGAAGGATTTTTTTCCACAAGGCTAAGAAAGATGACAGGTCCTTGAAAAAAAGAGGGCATGTTGTCTTGCTGGGGAGAGGGCCAGGGTGACTGTGGATGCAGTCCTATGCCTGTCTACTCAGAAGTAAGTTCCTTTATATTCAATGGGGCTTACTCCCAGGAAAGCTTTTTTGAGGATTGCAGCCACAATGGTGTAATCAAAAAAGAAAACAACCCCCAACTAGAATAATAGAAAAGCTAAAAAATACACAATAGAATAAAAGCTAAAAATACTCATACATATTGCCTAACCTTGTCTACTCAAAAGTAAACCCATTGTGTTCAATGGGGCTTACTCCCAGGAAAGCAGCCTCAGTGAAAGCAATATATATTCGTTTTTAGCTTTTATTCTATTGTGAGCACAATCCTAAGCATGTCTACTCAGATCTACTTAATCCTAAGCCCTATTTTCTTCAATGGGTCTTACTCCCAGGAAAGTGTCTTTAGGAGAGGGAGGACTCTTACAGCCCTGTACACGCAGGCAAGCACATAGAGACACGTGTCTTGCATTCCCACGAGACTGAGCTGGCTGCGGGGACTGCGGTGGAGGAGATCCGTGCAGGGTTTCCCCAGCCTCCGCCCCCGCATGGCTGCGCACGGTTCACTGCAGCAGGGCTGGAGGAGGCAGGTGGAGGCGCCAGGCTATGAATAGCAACCAAGTGGCACGTGCGGGGAATGCCTAATGGGGTCTCCCTGGTGCCGGGGGGGGGGGAGGCGGGGGGGGAGGAGGCAGCAGCCTGGAGAGGGGGCTGGGAAGGACAGAGAAGCCAGGCACAGGCACAGCAAGGAAAGGGGGTGGGGGAAGCACTGAGTTTTGCAGGGAGCCTCACCCACAAAATGCTCCCCCAAAATGTAAGACACCCAAGAAAAATATTGCAGAGGACAAAAACAACATACACACACATACATGTTGCACAGAAAAATGTTGCACAGGACAAAAACAACATACACACACATACATGTTGCACAGAAAAATGTTGCACAGGACAAAGACAACATACAAACACACACACACATATACATCTTGCACAGAAAAATGTTGCACAGGACAAAAGCAACATACACACACACATACGTGTTGCACAGAAAATGTTGCACAGGACAAAAACAACATACAAACACACACACACATATACATGTTGCACAGAAAAATGTTGCACAGGACAAAATCAACATACACACACACATACATGTTGCACAGAAAAATGTTGCACAGGACATAAGCAACATACACACACATACATGTTGCACAGAAAAATGTTGCACAGGACAAAAACAACATACACACACATACATGTTGCACAGAAAAATGTTGCACAGGACAAAGACAACATACAAACACACACACACGTATACATCTTGCACAGAAAAATGTTGCACAGGACAAAAACAACATACAAACACACACACACATACATGTGTGTATGTGTGTATATACACACAGTGGCGCCTCACGTAACAAGCGCCTCACGTAAAGTATGTTCCACATAACAAAGAAAAATTTCTCCAGGATTCTGCTTCACATGACAAACACTCACATTGGCAATTGGGGCAGACGCGCTGTCCAGCAGCCCTTTTAAAAAGAGTCAGGGCTGCCTAGTGCGCCTGCCCATAGCGAAAGCAACACTTCCACGCTGTTCCTCCTGTGGCAGAGGAAGGAAAAGTTGGGAGCTCTGAAAGTGTCTGTGATTACAGAAGAAAGTGTCTTTGATTGCATGTCTACTCAGAAGTAAGCCCCATTGTGTTAAATGGGGCTTACTCCCAGGAAAGTGTCTTTAGGATTGCAATCTAAGTAGACTTCATAGAATCATGCACATTGAATGCATGTTTTGAATTCAATTCCAGTGTTTTGTCATCATTTTTACATCCAGTTAATATTTTTATATGAATATTTTTGGGGTTGTGGAACCATTCGTCTGAGTTTCCATTATTTCCGATTTCCATCCCCCATGCCTATCAACCCCCCATGTGCATCAACCCTCACGCACAACACCCTGCCACAGAAAATTCCCCCGTGCGCAACATCCCTCCATGTGCATCAATACCCCATGCATATCATCCCACCATGCACATCATTCCACCATGCATATTATCTCTCCATGCGCAACACCCTGCCACACAATATCCCGCATGCACAACAACCCCTGCATGCATAACATGCCCCCCCATGCAACATCCTCCCACAACTGGCAGTTCAGCATTTGGGGTTAGGTGTTGATTAGTCTTCAATGTTAAGTACAGTGGCGCCTCACGTAAAGAACGCCTCATGTAAAGTATGTTTCATGTAACAAACAAAAATTTCTCCAGGATTCTGCTTCACGTAAAGAATGCTTCACGTAAAGAAAACATTTGTTAGCAGTTGGGTTAGACGCGCTGGCCGGCAGCCTGTTTAAAAAGCGTCAGGGCTGCCTAGCGCACCTGCCCATAGTGAAAGCAATACTTCCATGCTGTTCCTCCTGTGGCAGAGGGAGAGAAGAGCAGTGGAGAAGAGGGAAGCAGCTCAGGGCTAGCCAGAAGGGAGCAGGGGAAAGAGAGGCTCAGGATGGAGAGAAGGCGAAAGTGGGGAGACACTTTGAAAGGGTCTTGGATTGCAGCCTCCTAACCATGTCTACCCAGAAGTAAGCCCCATTGTGTTAAATGGGTCTTACTCCCAGGAAAGTGTCTTTAGGACTGCAGCCTAAGTAGACTTCATAAGAACATGCACATTGAATGCATGTTTTGAATTCAATTCCAGTGTTTTGTCATCATTTTTACATCCAGTTAATATTTTTATATGAATATTTTTGGGGTTGTGGAACCAATCATCTGAGTTTCCATTATTTCTTGGTGGGCCTCCCATCTCAGAAGGATGGGAGCTACAATCCTAAAGACACTTTTGTGGGAGTCAGACCCATTGAACACAATGGGGCTTACTTTTTTGTAGACATGCTTAGAATTGTGCTCTTAGCTGGTCACCTTTGAAAACAGGATGCTCATCTAAGCACGTGTTTGTTCTGCACATGGCTGCTCTTATAAATCCATTTAAAAATCAGGTTTATCAATGCTTACTTTCAATGATAGCTAAATGGAACCTCTATATATGAAATAACCAGATTATTTTACAGGGGACAATCATCATGTCCACACTTCATGGACTTGCATTTTGGAATAGATTGAACCACGTTGCCCAGAAGTTGCAAAGCTTTTTTGCTAAAGGGTGAAAGAACGAATGGTCAGTCAGTCAGTCTGTCTGTCTGCCTGTCTGTGATGACTGGGTATGAAAGCAAAATGGAACCTCATGTGCTAGGCAATCAACATTCAAAAGTCAAATGCGCGCGGGGGGTGGGGGGGAATAATAGGGGAGGAGTGTTGCGTTCATGCTCTGTTAGTTGAGATGTCTGGTGGCATAGGCTAGATGCTGCAGGAAAGATGATCCTGTACCCGATGGATCTTTGGTCTGATTCATCAGGGATCTTCTGATGTTCTTGCCTCTAAAACCCATTGTTACCTAGCACACTAGCAAAGCTTTCATTGTGCCCTTCAAGAGACCTTGGCACAGTGTTTCTGCAGTGCATCACTATTGCTTATGCATTGGGCTATTCTTAGTTATCTCAGCTGGGAAGGACACTAGAACAACATCATATCTACCAAGAGCAAGCACTGGCACAGGTACAGAAAGAGAAAGATAACAGAAGACACTCCGCTTGGACGGCTGCCATCCTGGAGAATCGGTGCCAGAAACCATGTTGTGTAGAGGTGTATCGAGTCCATACATTTGAAGAGAACAAACACAAGAGTCCTGCTTTCAACAAAGAATCCTGCTTTTAATCCTAACCATGTCTATTCAAAAGTAAGCCCCATTGTGTTCAATGGATCTTACTCCCAGGAAAGTGTCTGTAGGATTGCAGCCTTATTAACTAGTAGCAGCAGATGTCCAACATAACATTAATTAGTAAAATACCACCCTCTTTCCAGTATCTCAACTGCCCTTTTGTCTCTTTTCTCAACTGCCCCCTTAGCCTGTTCTCAGCCTGGCTGGTTATCTGTCCCACAGTTAGAAATGTGATTTGTGTGCTGATAGTTCTCCACAGCCTTGGAATAGAACCCTCAGCTTGGTTGACAGACACAGAATATGCTGGTATAGGTAGCAAACACTATCATATTTACTCAAATATAATGTGCACCTTATACTCATAAGCAAAATACTGTATTTACTCAGTTCTGATTGACAGCAAATCTAATGCGCACCCTTATTCTGGAGACTGAATTCGGCTGAAAAAGGTGAGCGTTATATTTGAATAAATAGAATATATGCTGCAGGGGAGGAACTGATTTCAAGAATAATTTTTGTATTGTTAATAACTTAATTTTATTGTACTTATTCTTAACTGAGAACATATCACTGATATGATAAATGGTACTGATACGTACAGATAAATGGGAAAGCTGGATCTAAATCCATGGAATGATTGAGGGCACAATCCAGAGAAACTATGGGAGCACGTATGAGACATTACATGCACCCGTAGTTACTGCACCTCCTAGAGTAAACCTATGGGAAATTCATATTGCAATCCAGAGTAACTTGTTCTTACTCTGGAGCAAGGACTCCCAGTAGTTACTCTGGATTTCACTCTAAAGTTGCTAACGCATCCAGTTGGTACTTCCAAGCTCAATTCCAGAGAGGAAATATTTTGTCTGATCAGAACAAGGAAGCTTCTAGGAGCTGGTTAGGTAACAATTCTATATAGTTTGCAGTGTATAGTTCTGATATTATATGAACAGGCTCCAGGGATGATGTTACAATTTGAACACATTATTCCTTTGAGGGATATCCTTTTTTAAAAGCTGAGCATTTTCAGCACAGAATGACAGAGTGCATCAGAGATAAAACATTCTGGTTGGGGTTTTTGGGGGGGGAGGATAAAAATTTTCTTAGAGCCAAATAGAATCACTCTGAGCTCTTGAATGAACAGAAAGTGTCTATAAGAGATATGGCTGCAGGATAGATTTAAGGAGAAACATTTCACTTTTGAGCAGGAAAGAAACCCTGTGAAGAAACTGGAAGTTGGTATGACGTGAGCAGTTGCACTTTTGCTTACCATCTGCAGCCTGAAATTCAACCTGCAACCTTGTCTTGCACGGGTAACACCACACATCTTACCATCAATTTGTCGGTGTATGTCTTTTCCGAGCTATGCCTCCATCAGGCATACACCCTTGCTGGCTTCATGGAAGAATAACACTGGGTGACATTTCTCCAAGTATCAAACAAAAGCCTCCAACACTAAAAAGGTGGAATTACAGCCTTCTGCCTCCCTCATTTGGTGCTTCAATGATGAAATACAAGGAGTTGCTGGAAAAATTGGGGTGATTCCCTTTATAAACCCAGCTTCAACTTGATGTGCATAGTGTCTGCTCAAAAATGCTTGGGGGGGGGGGGGGGGAAATGGGTACACTATGAGCCAGGAATAAAACTGATAATTCTAGCATACTGTTGGCATACAGATACCCTGTGAAGAAACCTGGAGGGCCTCACCTTCTGGCCAGGTTCAATTTTTTATTTATCAGATTAACCCTACAATTCAAAGTAACTACAGGAGCATGTAAGAGACATTTACGTCAATATAGTTACGGCACCACCTATGAAATGTGAAAACCTATGGGAAATTCATATTGCAATTCAGAGTAAATTGTTCTTACGTCAGAGCAAGGACTCCCCATAGATACTCTGGATTGCACCTTAAGTAATGCCGTTGGGTAAGGAAAGATACAGCTACAAAGGGAACTACAGAAGGTGAAACCTAAGAACATAAGAGCCTCCACTGGATCAGGCCAAAGGCCCATCTAGTCCAGCTTCCTGTATCACAGTGGCCCACCAAGTGCCTCACGGAGCACTCAAAACACCTGCATCCAGGTGTGTCCCCTACATCTGGCATTTTGACGTTGTCCACATCTACACACACCCTGTGATGGTGCTTTCCTCTAGGAAAATTTCAGCTAGATAATTTTCTAGGCAGAAAGGATGGGGGCATTGCCAGCCAGATCATATCAGTAAGGAGGACAACCTGATTCAGCTGCATCATTGCTGCAGGAAGAAGAGTTAACCAATTAAAAAAACATACAATAGATAAGATGCTTGGAAATTGGGAAAGCTGCACCCTACTTTGCAAAGTAAAGAGAGGCAGAGATATGCATAGAAACATACAGTATACATAAACTGGCATATTAGCAGCTTGTTGACAACCTCCAGATTCACGGTTGTAACTGTCATTAAGCTTGATGGATGAGAGAACAGAGCTGTATATCCTGGGTTCCCACTGTAGGTTGTCTAGTGTTGTTTTCAACTAACAAGAGCCACGATCCTATTTTCCAGCTCTGGTGTAGCCGTAATGCATCACCTTAATAAAGGTACATGGTCTGGAAAGAGGGAGTGGTGAGTGCCGGGCTATGGTGGTTAAGAGGAAACCCAGTAGCAATGTGATTCTAAACACCATCTGAGGACAGAGGGACAGAAACTGGCGTTGGTGCCTGGAAGTGACAGATATGTATCCCAGATCCTTTCCAAAGGGCTATGGGCTTTGGTGTAGACTAGAGAACAACTTTCTTTTAACAATGTCTTATTGATATCCATCAGGCCTAAACAAGATTCAAATGGCACAAGAACGGAAAGAGAAGCTTTCCCAGCTTGAACTGCCAAGTTCCTTGTGCTTCAGGATCCTGTGGGAAAGTCAAAAACAAATAAAGGACAACTGAACTGTTTTGTAGAGCTGCATTGGAACTTGGCCTGTTCTTCCAATTCAAGAACAGGCGCCTTCCTGCAGAGGTTACTGGCAGGCAAGACCAAGCAAGATGCCAAGTGCCCACAGCGGAGTTCTCAGCGGTATTGTGTTCTCAACACATTTCGCTGCACTGCTTCACAGTGTGGGTGGAGGCACATAGCACAGAATGCATACACAGACCATTAAAATCCCTTCATACAGAAAATTAGAATAATATGAAGAAGATGATAGTCTTTCTCCCTTTTAATATGTTAGGTTGTTTTTTTAATGTATGAGGAGCTGAGTGCTTTTAATACAAAGGAGCTTTTGGTCATGGAAGCCTCCCTCCCATCTTCTAGTCCAGAAACACTTTTATCACCCGAGTGAGAACTAGCACCATCTAAAAAGGATATCAAGGAGAAAGCTATTTGATATGGGATAAGAAGGTGAAGTGGCCTCTTGAAAAGGGAAGGAGTGATGATAATCAAAGCAAGTCAAAAGAGTTCCTTGCCAACCAGCTTCTACAAAGGAACCAGAGCAGAACACCTTCGTTATAAAAACTACACTTCTGTAGGACAGCTTTGCAAAACCCACTGAGAGGTTTTTGGGTTTTTTTAAAAGGACTCAGCATTCCCTTTAAAAAGGAAAAAAAGTTTTTAAAAAAATTCCATACCTTAGTGCCTCAAACCACACTGGTTACAGGGCAGTCTCTGGTGTTCCTAAAAGCCACTTCCAGGTTGTGCCTCTCATGCTGCCAATTTTTCCTCGACAGTGCCAAGGCCCACAACTACCTCTCTTGACCCTGGCATTCCTCAGAATGCATCATGGAGGAATTTGAGGAACACTTCTGTGATTCATTAGTCGTTAACATGACCTGGAAGTGGCTTCTAGGATCACCAGACCTGCAGCTAGCATGGTTTGCGACACCAAAAATAAGGAATATTTTTTAACTTGGTTTTTTTAATTTTAAAACATTTTTAATGCAGACTCCAATATCCACAGATATCAATCATTGCAAGATGTGTATGTAGGAATGGATCTCTTGCAGATACCAAAATTCAAACACGTAGGGACAGGTGAAGGCAGCAGCAACTTTACTAGAGATGGAGTGTGTGACAAGTGTGCATGATGGCTATCCAGTCATTCAATCCAGCTCTTTGAGGAACCAGCATCTCACCAGATTTCAGGGGCAAGCTCAGCTCAGGCTTTATTGGTGGAGGTGTGACTCTGTACCCCAAGAAGATCAGGAAGTCCCATTTTAAGATGGATATGCCTTGTGATTTAATTAATAGTCAAGTGAGGTGGAAATTAGAATCAAGAAACAGAAATGGGGTTGAAGAGGAAAAAAATGTTCTTTGCATCTTTTGATCCTTAAAATAGTTGAGCAAAGAGGGACACAGCTGTGTGAGTATCCACTGCCCTTGAAGATATTTTGGTATAGGGGACAGGGAGGTCCTCTTCCCATCTCACCAGTCTTATTTCTGGCTGTTATAGGCAGCATGCCTCTGGTTCATGGGATTCTCAGGAGATTTCATCCACTCCTTCTTGAGAAGCTGCTTCAGCTGGGATAATCGCATATTGGGGTTCTCCTGCTTGAGACGAGGAAGGTTCACCTCTTCAAAAGTCAGGAATGCAGCTTTCATCCGGCGTTCTGGGTGGCGGTCCAGATCATCAGCAATACTGTAGGAGAATTGGGAGTGATGAAGACAATATGAGAAAGGAAGATAAGAGCAGATTGCTGATCTCCAACTGGGACCATTCAATAGTAATGGGTTTTTAAAAAAGCAACAATGGAAAATTTGACGTCCTCTCTAAACTATTGTTTGCCAGACAAACAATTTCATTAAAAACATATTTTATTCTAAGCTAAAGCCATTTAAAGATTAATTAACCCATTTCTGCCCAGACCACAGGTATACATATTTGGCCCCTGTTGCAATATATGCAGCATTGAACAGAGTGGCATAAAGCTGCAACTGTATACATCAGTGTTTCCCTGTCCTCACTGAATGCCACCCCTTTAAAGAATGTAATGATCTGACCAAGAACCTGGAGCTGCCATTAGTATGGCACTTTTGGCTTTCACTGCTACCACAAACACAAATAAGTAAAAAATGCCTTTGGCCTATGAGGAGAAAGATATACGCTCCCACAAGACTAATGAACAGGTCTTCAGATTTAGATTGATAAGGAACCCAGTTAACCACCGTAAGAGGCTTAAGTGAATTCAATCATTTGGACCAGATCTGCCCTAGAGAATTTGCTTCACGTGCTTCCAGAGTACATAAAAACAACTCCAGTTCAGTATCCTTTTAACCCCTTCTTGGAATGAGGAAAAAGTGGTGGAACAGAAAGGAGGATTCAGCTATGTTCTGACCAAAGAAAGCCCCATCTGGAACTGAACCACCTGCTTAATACAGCTGCTTCACTTATGCTCAGTAACCACTGCTACCAAAATTATGTTGTTGTTTTTTTAATGTTGGTTGATGGCAGCTGCTAAATTCAGACAGCACTTTCTAGCTTGCAAATGCAATGATGCAGTTAACTCACCATTGAAACAAATGAAATACACATAAAAGTAAAAAAAATCAAATCCAATGTAACTTTTAAAACTGCAAATATATACAGTAATTCAATCACAGCGTCATAAAAGCTGCATAACCAAAAACCTTCCAGGATAAAAAGAATTTCTTTAAACATGGGCAGAGTGGAAGTCTTGGAAGATTCCCAAAGGTATTCTGAGCAAATCTATATACTGTATATAAAACTGAAATCTCTCTCTCTCTCTCACTCTCGAGAACAGCCAGCCAAAACCGCTGGGCCTAAAAGCGTGAAATTTAGGGAGATGTTCCTTCTGTGATGGAGGCACCCATCAAGAACCAGTTCTCAGAAATTCCAACCGGAAGAGAGTGAAAAGGGGCGCAATGTGTCTTTCTCTCCATACTTTCCATTGAAAAATCCCTGAATGATCAAGGCCCTGCCCCAATCCCCAGACCTAGAAGCATGAAATTTGGGGAGGGTGTTCCATCTGTGACATCAACACCCAGCAAGAACCAATGTTGAGAAATTTAACCCTTAAGGGGCTGAAAAGGGGTGCAATGTGTTTTTGTCCTATACTTAATACTAATACTGAAGACTGACTGATCAACATCCAGCTGATGCCATGGGACGGAGGAAGCACAGGGGTGATGGTGTGCATAGAGGGATGGTACATATGTGGGAATGGTGCACATGGGGGATGATGCGCATGGGGAGATGATGCACATGGGGGGATGCTGTATGTGGATGTTGCACATTGGGAGACGTTGTGCATTGAGGTGTTGCATATGGTGTGCATGGGGGCGGTGCACAGGGAGGTGTTGCATATGGTGTGCACGGGGAACTGTGCACATGGGGGGTATTGAGCATGGGGATGGAGAAGAGGGAGGAGACAGTGCGCATGGGGGGATGATGCTCATGGGGTGTTGCCCATGGGCAGTGTTGCACATGCAAGGATGATGCACAAGGGGGGTACTGTGCACAGTGGGGGGGATGGTGTCTGCCTCACAATATCTGCCTCACAAACACGTGAGGGGTCAAAGATCACTCCTGCTTTGCATTTCTGAAGGCAGTAGGATTTTCGTCCTGCTCTGAATGGGATTACACTCCCTCTGAAGGAGCAGGTCTGCATCTTGGGGGTTCTGTTGCTCCTGGAGTTCCAGGTGCCAGCTGTGGCCAGGGGATCCTTTGCTCAGCTTTGGCTGATTCGCCAGCTGCAGTTATACATGAGTCGTTCAGATCTGGCCATGGTGACCCATGCCCTAGTGACATCTATATTGGATTATTGCAACGCGCTCTATGTGGGGCTGCCTCTGAAGACAGAACAGTGCTCTAACTAGTGCAGAATGTGGCGGCTTGTGTGGTTGCAAGTGTCTGTTGGGTTGACTCTGTCAGGCCACTACTTCAGCAGTTACATTCTGCTGCCCATTCACTTCCGGGCTGAATTCAAAGGACCCTATATGGGTTGGGTCTAGGGTACTTAAGGGACCGCCTTCTTCCATACAATCCAACCCATCACTTAAGTTCATCTAAAGGGGTCCTGTTGACTGTGCAACCATAAGGGGAGTGGCTGCTAAAAACACGGCTTTCTCAGTGGTTGTGCCATGACTCTGGAACTCCCTTCCCCTGAAACAAAGTAAAGCTCCCTCCTTGCAGAGCTTCTGGTGGGAACTAAAAACTTTACTATGTAGTAGAGCTTTTGACTGAGGCAGAGATTGAGGAAATGGTTGAGATATAACCTACAAATGTTTTTAAGTGCTTTTAATGTATTTTATTGCTTATGTTTTAAATTCTGTGTTAGTTACCTTGAGGCCACTCTGCAGAGAAAGGTGGAATAAAAATCTATTAAATACATTTTTTCATAGCTTGGTTAGCTTCGTCATATTTCTATCTTTGAGCATTGGCTGGGTAAGTTTTTATTTTTAAAATTTTAAGATCAATTTATTTTTTGATTTTAATTAAAAGATTTTATTTTTAAAATTTTAAATTTCTTAAAATTTTAGTATTTTAAAAGTGCGTTTTTATTTTATGTATTTACCATGGGTGTTCCATGGTAAAACATTCCTATTTGCAGGAATGAAGAGTTTGTTGAATGGGAAAGTGAATAGGAATAAAAATCAAGACCTTTATTTATGTTTAATAATTAAATATTTTATTTAATATAAACAGGAGACATTTTATAAATAGTGGGTCAAAATACATTTTTTTAAAAAGTGGGTCCCAGTTAGACCTTAGGAGGAAATCCTAACTTCACTTACTTGGGAGTAAGCCCCATTGACTATAATGGGATTGACATCTGAGTAGACAGGGATAGGATTGCACTCTTAGGCTGCAATCCTAAAGACACTTTCTTGGGAACAATACCAATTGACTACAAAGGGGTTTACTTTTGAGTGGACATGGTTAGGATTGTGGTCTTTGTCTCTCCATCTCCTGTGCTTTCTGAGTGATTTGCAGAAATCCAATGGACCGAACTCTCCCTCTGTCAGTACTTGTTGAATGTCTCCTACTGTTAGGTCTTTAAAATACAGGAATGCTGTCAGTAAAACATCTAGCAAACTTTTTAAATCCTTCCACATTGAGCTGCACCTGATTCCTCTTCAATATCATTGTTAAAGGAAAAGGTACTCCTGCTATGTGAGGAGCTGGGCCTCCTCACCACAGCAGTATCTATTCTAGTTCAATTATAAAAATGGAAGCCATAGGCACAACAGTTCACAATGCATTTCTATGTATCAAGTGTCAGATTCCAAACTAAACTCACCTTAACTCTTAAAAACAAAAAAATAAACCTTTTGAGTACCTGAGCACAGAAATTGCATCATCAATATTTCGGGCTTCCACAGCATCTTCCTCTAGGACCCTACGGTTGATATTTTCCTCCAAGGGCACATCAAGATGACTCTGCTGTTTCTCCACTAGAAAAAAATGATCAGCGTTAGTTATTGCTACAGGCCAAACATAACAACAGCCTAGAAGGATCAGATGGTGGTGTCTTGTTTAGTTCAGTGTCATGTTTACAATGGCAGCTAGTCAGATGTCAGAAGCAGCTCACATGTTAGGTATGTAGGTGATGACTATTCCCTGTTGTGCCCAGTATCTAGTTATTTAGAAGTATGCTGCTGTTGTGCCCAGCATTTAGAGGTATGCATATTTAGAGGTATGCTGCTTCTATAGATGGAGTTCCCATTTAGCTGTCATGGGCAATAACGACTGATACTAATAATGACTGATACACACTGGAACGTAAGATGCACCCCCCCCCCCCGAATCAGATCCAAATTCCAGCATCCTTCTAACAGTAACTAACAGCCCAATCTTCAGCTGCCCTGAGCCCACTGAAGCAGTGGCACCAGAGCAACTACCACTGGATACACCTGGCACTAGGAAGCATCCAGATGTCTCCTTGGGGGATGGGGATCACAACGGGGCTTCTCAAGTAAGAGTGGATAGGACTGTTGCTACTGCAGAGTCCTCCCTTCAACAACCTTTTCATAGGCCAAACCAGGAAAAGGACCATGAGATTAGCTGAAAATCACAGGAGACTGAGCTACTCACCAGCGTCTCCATTCTCCTTCTGATCTTTCCGAAGTGTCTCTTCTATCTGGGCTCGAGTGACTTTGCCTGGGACAGGCTGTTTGGGTGACTTCCCCTTCAGCTTGGAGTCCTCCTCTTCCAGAAGACGCTGGAGCTCTTTCTTGCGCTCCAGCTGCTCCAGACGACGTTTTTCACGCTCTTCCTAGAAAGAGAAAAATGAGCCTCTTGAGGAATTATGTGTTGCTATAGATTGCTATGCAGAGAGAAAAATCCAGCCTATAACCAGGGAACCTAAAGAGCTAGCCTCTGACATTTATCAAAATCTTTTGCTTCCTCATATCCTTTGCATAAGCTTATTGCAGTTGGGATTTATTTATTAAATGCAATTACAGCTGAGCCTACCTTAAAAATGTATGATTGCCCACCAAGAAAGCTTGCAAACAAATCAAATTTTTCCTTCAAACATATCAAGTGAACACACAAAGAACTCTTGCATAAGCTGGACTGTTTTGAAGGGACAGATTGGAACATCTTCGATCACCCAGAACTGGGGGAATACACTGCAGCAGTCTTGGGATACATTAGACACTGTATAGATACTGCTATGGTGTACAGACATATTTGGATTTCTATTCTGTTCTATGATCTTCACTCTTCCTAGGTTCATCACTCAACCTTCAAGTTCAGTTTGTGTGTACCTCTTTACAAGCTCAGCAGCTCAGATGACAACCCTCTCCACAAACAGCCAAAATTCTGGGAAAGAATGATGAAAGCACCCAGTGAGTGCCTCTTTCTCTACTTTCTTTCTGCACTTAATCAGGATTCAACTGGCATAGGACTCAAATTGCCTGCTTGCCTTAATAACTTGTCTGCCCACACACATATTTTGTTTACTGCACAGTTGATACTTAGATAGTAAACATGGGATACGGTGTAGAGTCAAGGTGTGTTTTCCCCCTGGGGAGTAGAGTTATAGAGCTGGGGAAAGGACTGGAACTCACTGTCACATTTATTTGGGCCTTTACATACTAAATAACTACCATGATTTTGTTTGAAGTGTCAGTGACTGACTGAGATGGGTCATCACCATCAGAATTTTGTTGTTCTTACTTCATGTTTCTCAACAGGAGGTAGACTGCGTTTCTGCAAGAGTAAAATGTGTGATAGTTGTGTTTCATGGGTTGGTTGTGAGTTGCATGACAGTTTTTAGGATAATTATTCCCCTTTTCTCCTCTATTTGTTGCAGGCTGCCCAGCCAACTACATCTCCCCCAGAGATCTTTCACTTCCGAACCCTATATGGAATGGTGTACAAACCTCATGACCGACAACCTGGCAAGAAACATCCCACAGTGCTTTTTGTCTATGGAGAACCTCAGGTATTGCTGCAGGACTAGAGCTGAGAAAACTATGCTGGCCAGAGAACCTCTTGGTTTCTGATCCAAACTGTTTGCCGTTGCCTCCAGATAGCAGAACTGTGGTCTGTTTTGATCACGAGGAAATGAGGGTGGTTATTGGGAGATTTAAGTAATAATGATCAGGGGCTATTTAGCACATTGCACAGATTTGCTGCTCAGCCCTTGCTGTACATTCAGCCTTTGCTGTACATAGTTCCTTGTGCTGGGTTGGAGGTGTAACAAAAATGTCGTAAGGGACTTGTAGGGTTTTGCAGCTACAATAAAGCTGCTAATTCTATCTGAGCCGTCCTTCATTCTTGCACAGAATGAATTGCTCTTGATTCCTGTTTGGCTTCAAAACATTTTGAGTACCTGATGCTTTGTGATTAATAGTGGTATGAACTATCTCAGGTTAGAGCAGTGGTTCTCAATCTTCCTAACGCCGTGACCCCTTTATAAGTTCCTCATGTTCCTAAGGACCCCCCAACCATAAAATTATTTTCATTGCTACTTTATAACTGTAATTTTGCTACCATTATGAATCGTAATGTAAATATCAGATATGCATGATGTATTTTCATTGTTACAAATGAAATGTGTATTCTATGCACACATTGAACACAATGGGATTTATTTCAGAGTAGGCATGCATAGGAATGGGCCCTGAGGCTGTCAGTCAGCCCCAGTGCGCACGCAGCTACAGCTGGAGGTCTGGCAAGCCTGACCTGGCCCCCTGCACTAGGGGTCTTTTGGCGACCCCCAGGAAAGCTCTAGGCGACCCCCAAAGGGGTCCCGACCCCCCCTTTGAGAAACGCGGGGTTAGGGCAAAGGTCTTCAAAGCCCAGATCAGGGGCCAGATCAGGGGCCAGATCAGGTCCGTGGGAGCCTTGCTGGTGCCCCCAGAAAGACCTTTCTATCTAGCACTTGGGCAAGCTTTGTAATCCATTCCAATACATTCTTATTATTGTAAATGTAAATTTATTCAAATTTGAAATGTCATTTAGTTCCCCCCCCCCATGTCAGAGAGATGATCTGGCCCTCCTGCCAAAAAGTTTAGAGACCCCTGGGTTAGAGGAATAGTGTCACTGTTGAACAGAATAAAAATTACATTAGGAAGTGCCACTCTGAAGAGAATAAAAAATTACACATGAATGTATCCCCCTTCTTTTTAAATTTTATAGGTCCAGTTAATGAATAACTCTTTCGAAGGCATCAAATATGTAAAGCACAACATGCCGGCATCCCTTGGCTATGCTGTGGTGGTGATAGATGGGCGAGGATCCAGACAGAAAGGCCTTCCATTTGAAGGGGGCTTCAATTTGAATCAAATGGTAAGTCATTCAGAGTGCCAGATTCTAAGGCTGCAATCCAGAGCAAATTCAGCCTGCTCTGACCTAACTGCTCTCTCCTAACTATTCTGTATCCAGAGCAGAAAGTTATGCTGAATCCAGAGTCAGGAAGCTTGGGCTGCCCTAACTGCTCCAGAGCATGCTAAGTAATTGACACAAGGGGAAGACTTGCTCCTGAGGAGACACCCCTCAGATCACACTGAACAAGGAACAGCTGTGGTGCCTACAGTGGTGACATGACTCTGCACATCACCTGGTGCGGAAGTCTGTGCATCATCCCTGGGATGCGCCCCCCCCACCTGGACTGCACAGTCACCAAAGTTGGCGCCTGCGCAGTTGTTTCTGAAGCCAACTGGCTTCAGAAAGAGTACTGCGCAGGCACCATCTCTGACACCTGCGCAGTACTTTTCTGAAGCCTTTTGGCTTTGGGGGAGACTGTGCAGGCGTCAGAGTTGGTGCCTGTGCAGTACTCTTTCTGAAGCCATTCGGCTGCCGCTCCGCCTCCTGAGTGAGGCCGAATGGCTGTGCAGAGGCGCGGACTTTTTCTGCTCTAAGGAAGTCTCCTCTGAAGCTGTTTGGCATGCTCAGTGTGTTTCTGCGCAGTGCACCTCAGATGGCCGTTCAGGCCAGCTCCTCAGACAAGTGGCAGCTTCTGGCTGATTCTCCGCCTTGGAGCAGGCCTGAATGGGTGTGCTGACACCTGGGGCCTGCCAAAGGACAGTCAAACTCCTCCGGCACATCACCCCATATGGAGCGCATCCCCAATGCAGCCCACACCAGCCGCACCAGTCTGGTGATGCCACAGGGTGCCTGCCTTATAAGGAGTCCCTGATGAGATGCCAGTACATTCTACAGTGAATACAAGGGGCTTCTTGGAGTGGCCTGCTGTATCCTGAGGTTTGTGGGCAGCCATAGTTTGTTCCATATCCTGAGGTTGAGAGGCAGGGGTTGCACCTAGGCTGGCCAAGAACTCAGATTTTTGGTTAGCACTGCCATTCTTACTCGGGCCTTATCATGGACCCCTATGGGTCTACTCATTACTATACCTGCTCCTGAGGTGGTATAACTCTGAGGGCTGGAAGAGGGCATTTCTGCCTTGGAAACAGGCTCTGGATACAGAGTAACTGCTCTGCCCTAGGCAATGCTAAACATGCCCTCAACTTGCCTCTCCTGAGCTGCTTAGGCTGCCCCAGTTAGGGCAGAGCAGGTCCACCTCTCTTAGGGCACCCTATCTTGCCTTGCTCTGCCCTAAGCCTACTTCAGAGTAACTGGGCTGGAGCATCTTGCAGTTGCTCCAACCTAGTGTTAGATAGGGCAACCTAAGGGCTCTTATGTGGACAGATTAGTTGCTCTGGATTGGGCTGTAAATGAGTTGCTTTATGGTTCAGGATGCTTATATTTCTTTCTGTGCACACTACCTACTAATTTGGGAATATCTGCCTGGAAAATAAGCACGTTTCTAGCCCTTATAACTGAATTTCAGTGTATTCCAAACTTGTGGAGTGTCCTGTGACATGTCAGGATCCAGGGAAAATGGAGCAGAACAATTCTGATTAGTGGAAGGAGGGCAAGGTACCTTTTTGCCCTGTCACCTTCCTGACCAAGGAGAAACACAAAATAATATGAGTAGATTGATTGCAGGTTTTTAGGGTTTGTAGTGGAGAGTGTACACTGCTTTCCTGTGTTCAAATGACTTCATGTGACCAGCTGCACAGTGAAGCTGTTATATGAATAGGATCCCACTGATTCTCCTTCACCTGCTCCAACACCAGCTGCCGCCTCGCTGCTGCTTCTACACAGAACTTCTCTGACAATTCAACCTTATCCTGTAAAGTCCTTATCCCCTTTTACCTTCAGTCCTCATCCCTTATGAATACCAAAGTATAAGTAACTGAATCCTTTGCTTATGCTTTGCCTCCATCTCTTCCTCCATCTCTTCCTCTGTCAAAATTTAGATGGCAAGGAGTTGTAGTTTTTAAATGTTATGCTCTGTCCTACCTGGAACACTGATTCACCCATTCAAATAATCTGTACAAACTTTAAATTTAAATGTCCAAGTTTTTAGATTTATGATGTAAACAGATAAAGCAGTGGTTGGTTCCCCCTCCTTGCTGCCTCCCTCAAGCTCTCCAATTTGTACCCATCTGATTTCCCCAATGATGGGGAAAATATGAGCATAATAATTGCTCTTTCTCTGTGATCTTCAAGGGCCAGAAGACTTTGAGGATCAGGTGGAAGGTTTACATTATATAGCAGAGAAATACGAGTTTGTTGACCCTAGCCAAGTCAGCATCGTCTATGGCTGGTCTAATGGAGGCTTCCTCTCCCCCATCGGGCACGTGTGTTATCTTAACATCTTCAAGATAAGTGTTGGCATCATCTATTCAACACTGCCAATTTTGGGATGCTTAAAAATATTTTCATCTTCAGTTAAAAATACCTTGATAATAAGTGAAAAGAGCGTCTGTATAGCTGAGTTCTGGAGAGCTTTTGCCTATTGGATCAAAACTTAGTCCTGAGATGGGTTGTTCTGACTCTGTATAAGACAAGGACTTGTATTCCCCACTTCCTTAGGGCAGCAGCCTCCAAACTGATTTGTGCTGGAATATTCATTTTGGATGCAGTGACGGCAGATAGTCTCCGGTCCAATAAGTAAAAACCAGACATGTCCAGTCGTCTGAGTACATGGATATACCAGAAACCAACCAGCAAGGCTACGAAGCAGGCTTGGTGGCATTGCATGTGGAAAAACTGCCCAATCCATTAAGTGTGAAGGGAGGGGATGGATTGTGTGAATGTATTGTGGGAGTGTCATGGTATTTTTTCTTGACCTCCCTGCAGCTTGTGGTCCTGCTGTAATGGCTTCAATCCTAACCCCCCGTTAGGTCAGCCTAAACTCTAGCACAAGTCCTGTGCTGGCCAAGGAGTATCAAAGTGCCATAAGTCTCTTGTTTACCACTTCTGAGGGAGGGATAGGCCAGTGCACAGACATGTGCTTACCTCCCTATATCACCACAGGAAGAAAAGACATGACTTAACTTCACACCTAATTTCGTTGTATGTCTGTACACATGTACAATGACAATAAATTTCTATTCTAAATTTCTATTCTATTCTCAGTGTTGTCTAGAACTAGTAGAAGCTTACCAACTTACGAACTATGTCTATCCAGGAGAAATAGATCTACTATTTCTCCCTGAAGATGCTGCTACAAAATGAACCTTCTGCATACAAAAAGACTGTATGTCTGAATAAATGACATTTTGCAATTCTTAATAAATGAAAAAAATTTCCAGAGATACTGGTAAAAAAATACAGGAAAGTAGCGACTGCTGATCCTATGGTGAGAGGGCAGTTGTAGAGGTAAGGAAACAATTGTTCCCTGCTCTGGAGATAAGCCTCTCTGGCAAAAAAGTCTACTCAGATCTGCAACAGAATAACCTGCAATATTCTGCTATTGCAAGTCCATGTCAACCCATGCCACAACTTCAGGCCCAGGAAATGACTTACACTATAGAAAACAGTGATGCTGCTAATCCTGTCCCCTCTCAAACCTGATCTGCCCCTCCCAGCCCTCCTCACCCAATTTTGTCTCTTCCCATCATTCCGCCTTCCTGCCACCCCCATCTTACCTCCTCCAATAAGTGTTAGAAACATACCAACAGGAACAGGAAGGCACAACCCTGCCAGCACTGTTGATGGCGCACGAAGTTGCACACTGATGATATGCCTTTTACAAAAGGTGCCAACTACTTTACAACAGGAAGGGGGATAACCACATGTGATGACTTCTCTCCCCATATTATACAAGGAATGCAACCTGGGGGAGGGAGTCACATGATCCTTCCATCTTTCTTCCAGCTTAAGGACCAGTTATACTACTCCTATCACTGCCCCAACAACCAGAAAGACACATCCCATACAAAGGCTGGGAAGCATTTAAAAAAGTATAACCCTACAATCCAGAGTAACTATGGGAGCACGTAAGAGACATTACGTGCACCCGTAGTTATTGCACCACCTAGTGAAACCCTATGGGAAATTTCTATTGCAATCCAGAGTGAACTGTTCTTACACCGGTGCAAGGACTCCCTGTAGTTACTCTGGATTGCGCCCTAAGACATCATTCATTTACCTGATTGGGGGGGAAGAACATTGATAAACAATGTCAAAAGGCCATGCAGCGAACAGGGCAATACACAGGGATACCTCCATTGCTTTGCAATGCATGGAAGGTCAAAGGAGAGTGATCAACTGCCAGTGAGATGTCACTTATGAAAAGTCAACAGAGCAAGGAAGACTGGCATTAAGCTAAAAGAGGAGGATTACTGATATTTTCTGCAGCAAGACAGCTATCCCCAGTCTTGATCAAGTCCAAATTCTGCAATATCGAATTTGCAAAATTAATTCTCATTCTGCAAAGTAATGTCTCCCCATATCAAAAAGGATTAATTTTCTCCCCCACATTATGTTCAGAGTAAAGATGAAGAGGTGTACTTGTAGCCATAGGAAGCTAATTTCTCAGGGCCTTCATGCTCCCTCCCCCTAAAACAGAATAACATCAAAGCAGATCAAGAAACCAATTCTTCCATACTGTGAACAGACTCTTAGCTGCTCCTGAATACTTTGTACTGTTTCCTTCTCTGTCCCTTCCGTATCTGTAGACAAAGCACAGATACTCCACAGAACTGCCTGGACTTCCCTTCTGAAGTGGCTGATGGCTTTGGGCTTCACACACATAAGTGTATGAAAGGAGAACTCCCTGAAGTGGGCTCAGAAGCATTAGGAACATGTAATCGCACATTTTCCTTTAACTCTTGGAATATTACTAGAAACGGCAGCACTCTCCTTCCTTCCCGCCCCCCTCCAATCACACTCACCTCTACGTCTAACCAGTGGTGGGCTCCAGCAGGTTCACACCTACTCTATAGAACTGGTTATTAACCAGAGATAGGACATATAAAGTTTTAAAATAGCCATTTAAAAGTCATTAATAGCCGTATGCTGCCAGATGGGCATAGAACCGGTTGTTAATTTCTTTGAATCCCATCACTGTGTCTAACTGATCAAGTTCCAGTAACAATCATAACCCAAGGTTATGTTGATAGTAAGTGGGTGGTAGCCTGAGCTGTTGTGGGGCCCCAGGCAAAGTTTGGAACAGACTTCCATGGCCATGGAACTCATGGGAGGAGCAGCACAGATCTGGGGGGAGCAGTCTCAGCCAGGTTTGTTTGTGGGATCTGTGTGTGGCAGTGTGGAAGGTGTTTGGAAGCATTTTGTTTCAGCTAGGAGGCAGAACCCTCCCTTCCCCCTGGAGCTATGCAAGAGAAAGCAAAGTGATGATCACTCCCTCATTGCCTTGCATTCTGTTGTACTGCTCTAGGCAGGGGAAAGAAAGATTTTCCTCCTAGCTAAAATAAGCCACAGAGAGAGGCTTTATTGTGTCTATTTATCATGGCATATAGGCTATTTTAAAACATAAAGGAATATTTATCTTTTAATTTAATGGGCCAACTTAATTCATGCTGAGATAAAAACATGGGTCCACTGAGTTATACCTGCATTGTTATTTTTCAGTGAATTTTAATATTTAAGGCTTGTGAAGGGAAGGACTTAATCCAATCCAGGGAACAGCATGCCTAATGGGGACAGGCTGGATGCAAGCCAGGAGAAAGGCCTCAGTCAGGCAGGATGCCTGCTACTGGCCAACTGAAGCAACTTATTATTATTGATATTATTTATATACAGCTTTTCAACTAAAATTCATGATGTTAAAAAATGCAAAAGAACACCAGCAGAAGCTACTTGAAAAGAGACTGCTGGGTTTAGGATGACCAGTTAAACTAAATATAAAGCATCCACTTGAAAAAGAGCCTCTTATATAATTAGCACAGGTTACCTAGTTAGTGGGCTGTGGTGGCGCAAGTGGTTAAGACACTGTGCCTGTTAACCAGCAGGCAAGGTTCAAAACTTGAATGCTACAAGACAGGGTGAGCTCCGTTCCTTAGCCCAGCTCCTGCCAACTTCGCAGTTCGAAAGCATGTAAATGCAAGTAGATAAATAGATATCACCTTGGAGGGAAGGTAAAACAGCATTCTGTGCACCCTCTACAGCTATGAACACCCCATGACCACAGAAGTGTCTTTGGACAATGCAGGTTCTAAAAGATGAGAAATGGGGATGAGCACCGCACCCTCTAGTCGGTTATGACTAGCAGTATAATTCTGGAAAAGGAGATGCTGGCAAAAAAATGAGTATCAAACACAGATGGCCAAGGGCAGGAGTCAGGAAAAAGCATCTGGTAGACTGGATGTGGCTTACTTTGCAAATTACACATGGACTGTATAAAAACACCAAGTAACCGGCTGCTCTGAATCCTGGCAATGGCTCTGGAAACTACTATCCACTGAAACACTGAACTTAGGAGGTGAGCCCATTCCTTGCACATGAATACCCAGGACCATCTCCATCTGTTAACATGTTACAATAATGCATGGGGCATGAGCAACAAATACTTTGCAAAATAAAGCCTTCCCTCTCCTAAGAGTGAGCCGGTACTGGGACTGCTGACAAAAATAAACTGGAGCACATTTTCCTCTGTTAATTTTACATGGGAACGTGAAGGGCCAGAGGTCAAAAGAAAAGGAAACACATCAGAATGGGAAGAATTCAAGAACAGATCTAAAGGGGAAGAGAATCTAAGGGTTGAAAATATTATTCTCAAATCCAAATGGCTCATGTAGCCTGGGTGGCATCAGACATCAACCAAAGGCCCACCTGCACAGACTGTGCTGGAATCCTCACAATCAGCATTTCTCAAATATTTGTCTCCTGTCATTCCACCTTGGATGGTTCACCTATTGAAACTATCACCAGAAGTAACTGGTTATGATGAAACAACTGGCAGAATAGAAAAGCGTGGTGGAATCTCAACCCGAGGATGAAAGAGGATAGTAGTCATTGGGTATTCCCTGCTAAGAAGTTTCAAAGCTGTTGTGTGCCAACCTGACCAGCTTATTTGCGAGGTGTTCTGTCTCCCTGGTACCAGGATGCAGGATGAGAAGGAAAGAGCCTCCAACTGATGCATGTTGCATTGCTGGTCTTGCTGCAAGGCGGTATGGATCTGAGGGTCCAATGAGTGCACCAGACATCACTTTAAGTTATTCTGATTGAGAGAAACACTGCTTAAAATTTGGTTGCTCTCAATACACCATCCGAGGTAGGAGAGAGAAGCCCTCAGGATCGAGTATGGGGCTTTACCACAATGCCTCCGCCAACCTGAAACCAGCACTGTACATAACAAGATTGATAGAAAAAGATGAGGAGAAAGACAAACGAGACAAAAAAATAAGAGAGAAATGGAGAGAACAAAAGAACCAGGAAAAAGAACACTCTGAATCTTCAAAGCTAAACAGCTTGCATCATAAGTGAAACAGGAAGCATTAAGCAAATTAACCCAAGCGCTTTCAGCAGTAACCAAGCAAGGCAGACGCCACAATCTGGAGAAAAGTCAATGTCCCAGAAGCGATGCTTTGAAACTGGAACCTGCCAGAGAGAAAAGCAACACTCTTCTTCCTGGCTGGATTTTCACCCCTTGTTCCCCAGAGACAGCTTCATGTTTCAGGGAGTTACAGAGATGCCTTTAATTAGGGCTCTTGTCCAACATTAAGTGGAGGTTTCAGAGCAGACAGCTGAAGCTGTAACTGCTTTCACACTCAGATAGTAACTGTGGACTGAGAGAACCCAACAGGTCTCCTATTGAACTTTGGGACAAAAACAATTGTGCAAAAACCAACGTGGAAATTGCATTTTCCAAGAGTGGTAAGAATATGCTTGGACGCAAAACACATAAGGTTTCCTTATCTTCGAGATTTTAGCCACAGAATATGCAAGTAACTCTTTCCAACTTTTTCACCTCTTATTCTATGTGAGCCTCCACTGGATCAGGACAAAGGTCCACCTAGTCCAGCTTCCTGTATCCCACCAGATGCAGCCCACCAGATGCTTCGGGGAGTACATCTGCATCCTGGTGCCCTCCCATTTGGAGGTAGTCCACATCTACACATCCCTCATGGCTTGTAGCCTGTGATGGCCCTTTTCCGTAGGAATTTATCCAAGTCCTTCTTAAAGTCACTAAGGCTAGATGCCATCACCACATCATGTGGCAAGGAGTTCCACTGACCAACCTGGTAAAGAAATATTTTCTCTTTCCTAACCCTCCCAACATTTAACTTTAGTGGATGTCCCCTAGATCTGGTGTTGTGTGAAAGGGAAAAGAGCATCTCTATCCTCATGAGTTGAAATCCATTCGTGTATATTATATTCCCACAGAATGTTTGGAGTAGGCTTTAAAATAGCACACTCTGTGTATCACTTACGCTTCTTATCAGAAATACAGAACATATACATTTGAAGAGCCTGGAGACCCAAAGGAGAGGGTTAAATCTAATCTACCTCCATTATAAATGAGTCCATTTTTTAAAAATGGAAATATAGATGGATCTCTGTCCTGATCAAATTCATAAGTGACAGAACTTTAATTAGAGAATTCAAACCAAACACAAAGAAAGGGGCGATAGGGGCGATAGAAAAGCTCAAGATTTTTGCTCATAAACATCTGAAGTGAAAAAAATTAGCAATAATCCAAGTTGTGGATTATTAATCCACAATAATCCACCTTGTGTTCTTGCAAGGATCTCATTCTCTTCCTCTTGAGCAGAAAACAGAAAACTATCAGCCCTATGCACACAGACCTTCTAGCAAGATGTCAGATCCCTGCCAATTTTAGCTCACAAAATCCATGAAGGCAGCCAATTCCAAGTCCACATTGGCAACAAATGACTGTTTGACTGTTAAGCTGATTGGCTTAAAAGAGCAATCTGGCAATTGCCCTAGAAGAAGCAAGAAACAGGGAAGAAGGCATTATTGGGTTATCTTGGGGTGAGGGGGGAAGACAAAGTTATGCCAGTGCATAACTTCATTCACTGGACTTACACCTTCATTCACTGGACTTATACCACAGGAAACAGGTCTGGCAGAATAAAGCTTTCTCACTCAGTTTCTTGACTGATTTGGTGCTGCCATCACCCGGGCAGATGAGGCAATTGTTTTCTTACTGATATTCGAGATGCCAAGGGATAGAGATAGGGATCTTCCATGCCCCAATATCTGTACATTTCCTTTTTAGTTTAGAGGAAAATAGATGCCAATGAATAATGCTATGATGACGATGATGATGATGATAGGTCAATGGATAGCTAGATAGATGTCACTGGATAAATGTCAATGGATATATATGGTGTTGTGATAGTCAAAGAGATTAAGAGAGTAAACAGTTTTTAAAAGAATTATATTTTTATTCCTCTCTTAAGTGAGCTTAAGGTTATCACGTGAAACTAAGAGCACAATTCTAACCGTGTCTACTCAAAAGTAAGCCTCACTGTGTTCAATGGATCTTACTCCTAGGATAGTGTCCTTAGGATTGCAGCCTAGCAGGCTGTCTTGTTGTATGTCTTGTTCATAGAATCCCACAACTATCCTGAGATAGTCACAGGCTTAGATGACCTTACAGAGTTACAGGCTTAGCCAATTAACAGAGAAGAAAAGTTATATTAATAGCCGTGATATGTGAATTGAACCTCCATGTTCAGAGGCAGTAGGCCAGTAAATACCAATTAGGTGGACAACAGGAGAAGGCCACCATGTCTAGAAGGCTTGTGGGTCTCACAGAAGCATCTAGCTTGTAACTGCAGGAAAGAGGATACTGTGGAGCTGAACCTTCTGGTGGGCCGAGTCAAACAAGTTCTTCTGATCTTGTAAAAGGTTAAATAAATTCATGGTAGACAAGTCAATCAACGGCAAAATCCATAGCATTTAAGGGTCCATGCAGTTATGTCACTCTCTAGTGTTATCTTATGGAAAGTCATCTTAACTGCTCTGGAGTAAGGGGCTTAATTTCACTTTAGGATACAGGCTGACATCTATTAGCAGTGACAGCTATCTAAAACTTTCCCATGCAAAGCCTCCAAAAAACCAATAACTAGTTACAACAAACCTTGTATATTGTGTTTTGTATATTGTGTTTCTTTAATGTGCTATGTGAAGGAGACACATCCATTGTGTGAAGCACTTTTGTCTGTCTGTTTTTTTTGCCTACTGATCTATTTCATTGGGTGACCTCCAAGTTCTAGTTTTATGTGAGGAGAAGAAAAATGTTTTTCTGCCCACAACGAAAGCTCAAATCGCACAGAGATTAAATTACGCTCAATTAGGTGGACTTTTGAAAGAACAAGAGGAAAAAATTGCTGCTGGTGTTTGCCTTAATGCTTCCCAAGCCCCACTGCAGGGAGTTCGGAGTCTCCTGTGCTTTAAAGCTATTTTTGCTGGCTTTGTTACTTCAAGCAGCTCTGAAGAGATGTGTCCTGCTTGGTCTACAGAGATAGAAGGAGCAGAGAGAAAGGGGGGAAGCATACAATGCATTCAGGAGGAGTGCAGGGTCACTTCACAGAAGAAGAGAAGGTCTCTTGAACCTTCACAAGGAAAAAAATAAGCAGGGACACATGAGAAAATGGTCTCAAGTGGGTGTAAGTACATTTCTTTCTCCTAGCTCTAAACAGAGAGTTGGTGAGTCAACATTCAACCCCCTTTCTTAAACGGAGAGTTGAAATTCTGCAGAATGAATTTGCAAAGTTGGTATAGCAGGATTTGGGCTTGTCCAAAACTGATACCATGTTTCCCCAATAATAAGAGACTTATTATTATTATTTTTGGTCAAAAAAACACCATAGGTCTTATTTTCAGGGTAGGCCTTATTTTAATTAACACTGACAGCAAAATGTTGGACATCCAGACAGAAGGCTAAAAATCGAGACAAATCCGGTCATATGGTCACCCTGGGCACAGAAGTAAGTCCCATCCATCCCCACCACACTCAAAGGGCTTACTCCCAGGAAAGTCTTGCTGAAAGGTCCCTATTCTGTGTGTGCCTGTACAGAAGGGTTGGGCTTTTAGGCTGCTATCCTGTCCACACTTGCCTGGGAATAAGTCCCACTGACTATAATGGGGCTTACTTCTGAGTAGCAATTCAATGATCATGCTCTGAGACTGCTATCCTAACCAATCTTTCCTGGGAGTAAGTCCCACTGACTATAATGGGGCTTACTTCTGAGTAGCAGTAGTACCAGGCTACAAAAGAGGACATGCAAGAAAGATGCAGCCAAACTGGAGCAAGTCCAGTGGAGAGCGACAAGAATGATCAGTGGGATGGAAGGGAAGCCCTACAAGGAAAGGTTGGGGGAACTTGGGATGTCTAGCCTGGACAAGAGGAGGCTGAGGGGGAGACATGATTGCCCTCTTCAGATACCTGAAGGGCTGTCATAGGGCGGAAGGGGCTCATTTGTTCATAGCTGCTACTGAAAGCAGAACTAGAACCAATGGGTACAAACTGCAAGAAAGGCGTTTGTTCAAGATGTTTTAAGTCTTGATCATTCCCTTAATTATGGCTGAACAGGAAAGACAGGAAATGTATATTGAGGCCCAGACAATATCTGGAAAAAATTCCTGACGGTGAGGGCGGTTCTGCAGTGGAACAGATTGCCAAATGAGGTGGTGGACTCTCCGTTGCTGGGGATCTTCAAGCAGAGGCTCTAGGGAGATTTCCTGCTGCAGGCAGGGGATTGGACTAGATGACCTACTAGGTTCCTTCCAACTCTATGATTCTATGATTCTATGTCCTGGAAAAAGAGGACATACGGTCACCCAGTACCCTAAGAAAAGCCAAAGCCAAGGGAAGGGAGAGGGGTCTCCAGAGAACACCATGTCCTGGAAAAAGAGGACACCCTGTTCCCTAAGGGAAGGCAAAGCCAAGGGAAGGGGGGACTCCAGAGGACATGTCCTGGAAGAAGAGGACATATGGTCAACCTGTGCCAAAACCAAGGGAAGGTAGGGGGACTCCAGAGAACACCATGTCCTGGAAAAAGAGGACATACTGTTCCCTAAGGAAAACCAAAGTCAAGTGAAGGGAAGGGAGGACTCCAGAGGACTGGAGTCAAAGAAAAGGGAAGGGGGCTCCTCCTGGTGAGGGGTGAAGCTCCCCAAGCTGGGGGAGGAAAGAGGATTCTCTCCAGTGCAGCTGACAGGGACCATGGAGTCAGGAGAGATGGACATACTAGTACCTCCTTAGGGCGAGGCCAAGCCAGCAAAACACCAGCATGCGTCTTGGGCTTCCAGCAGCAGCAGCATCCTATCCACACTTGCCTTGGACTAGGTCCCACTGACTATAATGGGGCTTACTTCTGAGTAGCAATGCCTCATTGTCTGGAAGGGAGAGGGGTCTGTGAGGGGGCAGGAAGGGAGGTACTACTGGTACTACTGCTTCTCAGCTTGTGCCCCTTTATTAATTTCCAGTTCCTCTCCAGGCCAGCCACAGCTGCAGCAGAAGAACCACACCAGGCAGCAAAGGCAGAGAGGCAACAGCTGCTCCTCCGTTCCTCCAGAGGCTGGGGGAGGAGCTCTAATCCAGAATAAAGGGTGGGGCTTTTAGGCTGCTATCCTGTCTACACTTGCCTGGGAATAAGTCCCCCTGACTATAATGGGGCTTATTTCTGAGTAGCAATTCAATGATCATGCTCTGAGACTGCTGTCCCAACCACAATTGCCTGGGAGTAAGTCCCACTGACTAAAATGGGGCTTACTACTGAGTAGATCCACATAGGATTTGATGGGCTTTGATGCTGTTATGCAGAAGTAGGATTTTAGTAGGTCTTATTTTCAGGGTAGGTCTTACTTTAGACCTCAGGGCAAAAGTCCAAGTGGGACTTATTTTCTGATTAGGTCTTATTATATGGGAAACACAGTAGCTTTTGATGCCAAAGTCCTCCTTTTCAAAAATAAAGTGTGCAGTCTTAAGTCCATTTTTGTTTCTTCCCTACTCTGCTCCTGTTACAAACCTCACTTCTGTGTCAGCAAAATAGCCAGAACCAAGAAAATCCATAGGGAAAGTGGTGGCTTTTCCCAAGATAAGGGTATTTTTATCTTCTAAACCTGAGGAGATTTCTGCAGCTGTCCCCCTCCATACAAGGATGCAGTGCAAGTTCCACTGTGGTGCCTACATCAGCAGGGATGGAAGAGTGAAGTAGGATTGGGCTGCCCGGGTCAAAGGCTGCAATCCTAAAGACACTCTCTTGGGATTAAGACCCACTAAACACAAAGGGGCTTACTTTTGAATAGACATGGTTAGGATTGTACTCTAAGCTAAGTATGTCAATGTCCCAAATTAAAATCTCACTTCTGCCATGAACTCACTTTCCACTTGGGAGTGACCTCACGACAGCCATTCATATACTCTGTCACAACCCAACTGCAATTTAGTGTTAGAGGATAACACCTACATTACTAAGAGCACAATCCTAACCATGTCTACTCAAAAGTAAGCCCCACTGTGTTCAGTGGATCTTACTCCCAGGAAAGTGTCCTGGCAAAGATTGCCTTCAATCCAGAGTAACTATGAGAGCATGTGAGAGACATTACCTGCATCACCTAGTGAAAACTTATGGGAAATTCATATTGCAATCCAGAGTAAATTGTTCTTACACTGGAGCAAGGACTCCCCGTAGTTACTCTGGATTGCGCCCTTAGTTTTATTGTAAGGATATACATAAGTAAGTAAACAATAAGTACTCTGAAATATTGTCTGGGCCTCAATATACATTTACTGTCTTTCCTGTTCAGCCATAATTAAGGGAATGATCAAGACTTAAAACATCTTGAACAAAGTAGCTAAGCAAGGCAAAAATCCTCAACAAACTGTTTTTTCTAGAGATAGCAATTTAAAAAACCATCCTCTTTCCCACTCCCCATATTTTCTGCCAATTTATTCATCCCATCAGGTTAACTTATGACACTGTCAGAACCAAACTTAAGATGACTGGCAGAAGCTGATTTAAGATGTTTTGCTACATCTACCATTGAAAACAAACCAACATTGAAGGCTAACAAGGCAGGTATGGAAGACCAGCATTCCTAAGAAAACGCAAATAATAGCAATAGGGGCTATATTTTGAGATAGATGTGTTTATGGCATTAGTTCCCATACTGAGAGCCATGGAATATTTGCAGGAAACTGATCACCCTAATGGGGAACCGTGGTCAAAGGCCCAGTAGGTCAAGGGACCTGCCAACTGAAAAAGTGGGAACCATTGGTTTAGATTACAGAATTTGTTTTCTTTGCACTTTCCATCCCAAGCCAACCTGCAAACATGCCTCTTATAATGATACTTTTGGGTCTTGAGTACTTCACTCTTAATTCACTTCTTTCAGCTTCCAAAACGTAAATGGGAAGATTATTCCTATGGTGACAAGAAAGAAATGGTAGCTTGCCTGTGCAAGCATGGGGGACTGAGGATGCAAGGGAGCAGTGAGGGCTATAAGGAAACTGAGAGTTAAGAGATTTGGGTTGTAATCCTAAACACACTTTCCTGAGAGTAAGACCCATTGAGCACAATAAGGCTTTCTTCTGAGTGGACATCGTTAGGATTGCAGCCTTGGTAAGTTCACACGCTACGAAGGAAAATGCAGCATACATGAGGAGGATATGAGGAAAGCATTACCTTCAAGCACAAGCTGACCAAAAGCTTTACTCTAACTGTAAGGCCTAGCTACATAACTTGTTTAAGATAAAAACAAAGAAACACACACCTTTTTTCCTGGGCCCATCTCTTCAACAGCCATATCCACATTTTTTATTTCTCTAATGTCACAATCCAGAGAGCACAATCCACTTGGACCAATGCAAGTCCCTTGTGCTGGCCTAGGGGTGTCACAAAGCAGGGTTCCTCAACCCCCAGCCCACATCCCACTGCCAGGTCTCAAGGCCAGGCCACAATGCTGAAGCACAGCTGCCATCAACCAGGCAAGGTCTACGTCTCTCCCGGATTGGAGGCAACTGTGCTCCAGCTGGAGAAGCTCCCCATCTGGCTCACCAGAATGAGAGCTTCTCCTCACAGAGCATTCCAGAGTGCTCTGCCCTCTCCTCCAAGTTGCCACCTCTGCCTTCATCCTGGTGGGTGCATGCCTCTCCCAGGTGGAAGTGGAGTGAATCTGCTGGAAAGCCCTCCCTCCGGGTTGCTGCTCCCTGGTCGATGCTCTCTGACGCCAGCCAGGAGAGGCAGGTGCTCTCCTGACTGGCGACAGAGCACTATGACCGGGACCCACCTCTCCTGGCTGGTGACAGAGAGTGTTAGCCAAGGAGCCACACTTGCGGGACCCACATGGAGGGCTCTCCAGCTGATGAACTCAGCTTCCAGCTGGGCGAAGCACAGACCTCTCTGGCTGGCAGTGGAGTGCTCTGGCTGGAAACATGCCCACTCCAGGTTGATCCAAGATTAGCTTTCAGCCATAGCACTCCACAGCCAGTCAGGGTGGTCTGTGCCTTGCCCGGCTGGTGGTGGCTGTGTCTTCAGGTTGCCGGAGACAGAGCTCCCCCTCATCAGTCCATGGAAAACGTTTTCCACAGGACCAATCCATGGTCCAAAAAAGGTGGAGGACCACTGTGGTAAAGCATGTCTGTGACACCCAGAGAGGAGGGGAGGCTGGCACAGGGACTTGCACCAGTCTCTCCACACCAAGCCGAAGGATGCAGTAAGTTACACTGGAAGCTGGGATGTGAGGCACTTGTGCTGGATCCAAGCCTTATTTCTTGGCAGCTTACAGTAATCCACAGCTGCTCGGATCTGTGCCACCAAAATAGGTGGCATAGATCCAAGCAGACCCATTGAGGCTGCTGCAGCACTAACTGGAGAAAGAGGAAAAGTTTCTCCTTTCCCCACTGTAGCACTGCAGCAGCTCCAAACTTAACACTGGATACAATGCAGGCATGATGGCCTACCTTTTCCAACTCAAGTTTGGATTGCACTATAAGTCTTCTAAGAACACATCAAAGCCATCAGAAGCTCCCTCCCTGGTCCACATACCTTCCTCTGTTCCTTCCTCATGACGTGTTTGTCCTCATCCTTCCAGAAAGCATCCTCCAGTTCTTTTTGCCGTTTAGCATCAGCTGCTGCCTTGGCCTCAGCCTTCCTCGCACGGGCAGCTGCCGACTTGGTATTCTCCCCTTGGAACTTCTTGGGCATCACTCAGACTGCACTGTCTGCAGAGACAAAAAAAAAAGCTGAGTGGCTAAGTGGCCATAGTGGCAAAGGCTGCAATCCTAAAGACACATTCCTGGGAGTAAAATCCATTGATCCTTTACTTGGCTTCATCTTGGTGACTATTCCACAGCAAAAGAGCAATATGAAAGTTTACATCTTTGAAAGATTATTGAAATATGATCTACCTGAGCCGCCCTCCTAAAAGGGAGTGTGTACAGTATCTGTGAATACTGGTTGCTAGAGGGCACATGGCAAAGATTATGGGCTTCCCAAAAGCATCTGGCTAGCTTCTGTTAGGAAAAAGGATACTTACTAGATGGATGTTTGGCTTCATTGAACATGTTACTATTATTAGCACTAAATGCTACTCTAGTGACAATCCCACAAAAATACTTAATTTTCCTTTTTCTGGCAAAATATATCTTTTCAAGGAATTGGGAAATACAATGCTTATTTTACTCTCTCTCTTCTCAATTTCTGTCATGCCCCTGGTCCCCTTTTGCTCGCCCTGAACCCCTTACAATGAAAAAGCTTCTCCAGGGGAAGGTAAGCTGGGTTATATCCTCTTCCTCAAGATCAGACATCTCTGCCTCTTTCAAGAAGAATGCACACACAGGTTATGTATCAAGCAAATGATAACTTTTGCTTTAGGAGGAGGCACACAAGCATAACGGTTTCTTAAGATCTTTTCTTGGTTACAGGTTCAACAGGATGAGAAGTGAGCACGCAGGCTCTTCAGCACGTAAGGCACAAACCATAACAACAGTCCTTCCACAATGCAGGTAAGAGTCTCTGAGTCTCCAACGCTCTCTCTTCCTCACTTTTCAGGTATATGCCGGACCAGCTCTGGCTCCACCAGCCTCGTCTGCGTCCTCTCCTGCTCCGGCTTCTCCTCCAGCCTCCTTCCTCCTCCACAGCAACTCCTTTAACTGTCCAGTTTCCTGCGCCTCCTCGTCGCTTAAATTTCCCGCCTGGTCCGCATACCAGCAGGGAGACGGACCCACTGTAATTCCCCTCCTGCATCCAAAGTCCCCCCTACCTCTGTTGCACAACTCCACCAGGTCTTTTACCAACCAGACTTCCAGAGTCTGGGAAGAGGTCCATATCAAGGGGTGGGGGGGTATCTTGAGCGACGGTAAACATATAAACTCTCCCCCATGGGTTCCATGTTGTAAAGCTGGTAGTCTTCCCAGGGGATCTCACCACCATCTCCAACAGTGCTTCTGAGCCAACAGATCCCTCTTAAGGCAGAAAACTATAGCAAAACTAAGTAGGATGGAGCAGCTTGGACATGGATACAAATTAAACAGATACATAAAATTTTATTACGGTCAAAAGACCAGCCACTACCAATTAAATAAAAGTGGGCAGGGAGTAATGGGGCTGGGGCTGTGTGTAAAACACTGTCTCACAGGAGGTGGTTCCTCAAAAGCAAGAAAAAAATCATGGCAAAGACAAAGGAGAGTCTTGTAGCACCAGAAGGACTACCAGATTTATTGTTACTGGAGGTTGCACAAGGAAGAAACCACGCATTAAAATATGTATGAAGTATTATCGTACCTCGACAGAACAGACACACATAACATTAGTTATTAATGCAAGTGGTTAAGACACTGTGCCTGTTAACCAGAAGGCCAGGGTTTGAGACCCGGGTCCCCACAAGACAGGGTGAGCGCCTGTCCTTAGCCCAGCTCTGTGACGCAGCTGGAACCAACCGTATCGGCTCTGCTGATCCATTGAACTATTTCAGTGGCGTGGAGAGGGGGGATTTGCTGCTTGGGTAACAGCGTATCCTCCATATTAATCTACCCAAGCCTTTGTGCTTCACATGCAATGTTGAGCACAAAACCATAGTCTTTCGAGACTGATGGATGCCGAGTTAATTATTAATACAGGTCATGCCTTGTTATCCACTTAGGTTCCATTCCAGAACCCTCAATGGATTAAAAAAAATAAGTGGAAAAATAGCTTTAAATATCCAATTACAGGCTTCTGGTTCCTCCACTGTTACCTCAAAATGCATAAAGGAGCAACAGTGGAGGAGCAAGAAATTCAGAAAGTTAAAGCCATCTTTAACTCCAAGAAGTTTGCAGCCAACACAGTTTAACAGCATGAAGGTAGGATACAGGATTTTGGTGCTTTCTCCCCTTGTTAAAAGATGTTTAAAGATGGACCCCAGTATCAGGACGGCAGACATAAAGGCACTACAAGGGTCATTAACACTGCTCAGCAGATCATTGGCTGTCTGGTCCCTTCCTCGGAGGAGTTTTATGGTATAAATTGTCTGAAAAAGACTTCTAAAATCCTGAAAGACCCATCACATCCTGGTCATCAGTTTTTTCAACTACAGTGGTACCTCACTTAACAAGCGTTTCACATAACAAGCAAAAATTTCCAAGAAATCTCGCTTCACATAACAAGTTCCGCTTCACATAACAAGCAAGCGTGCTATGGGCACACGTGCTATGCAGCCCTGAATCTCCACATGGAGGCTCTTTAAAAGGGCTGCTGGCCAGCACTGCTGCCTCTAACTGCCCCCAACTTGGGGGCAGTTGCCTGGAGGTGCCAGAGGCAGCTGTCCCTAACTGCCCCCAAGTGTCCCCACCGACCACCTTGAACCTCCAGCAGCAGCCCATGTAAGCCTCCCAGGAAAGTGTCTTTGATTGCAGTCTAACTATGTCTACTCAGAAGTAAGCCCCATTGTGTGAAATAGAGCTTACTCCCAGGAAAGTGTCTTTAGGATTGCAGCCTAAGTAACTTCATAGGATCATGACATTGAATGCGTGTTTTGAATTCAATTCCAGTGTTTTGTCATCATTTTTACATCCAGTTAATATTTTTATATGAATTTTTCTTTAGTTCTGGAACCAATTGTCTGAGTTTCCATTGTTTCCTATGGAAAAATCTGCTTCACTTAAAGAGCGTTTCACTTAAAGAGCATGCCTCCGGAACGAATTAAGCTCTTCATGTGAGGCACCACTGTATACACACACACACTTATAAACATGCACATATATTTACAGGTACTGTATATACATATACTTAGATATACACAGAGGTCTTTTTCAGGGGATAGACATCTGTACGCAGTACTGCCACCTCTGTGGGAAAGTACTGCCATATACACACTGTATATGTGTGTATATGTGTGTATACTGTGTGTATATGTGTGTATATGTGTGTACACACTGTATATGTGTGTATAACACACACACACACACACACACACAAAGGTGAGTACCTGTGAGTACCTGTTTTCCAGAAAAATTCATGTGTACATGAATACATGTGTGTATACAGGTAAGTGTGTATATGTGTACATGAATACATGTATGTGTACATATTTATAGGTGTGCACATGCATGTATACATGTATAGGTGTATATATTTGTATACATACATAAGTATAGGAACAAAGAGGGCTGCTCTCTCCCCCTTCCCTCCTCCTTCCCTCTCCCCACCTGGGTGTCAAGAGAGCCCTGAGCGGCCCCCTTTCCTACCTGCCGCCTCCACCTCCGGGCCGGGCGTCGCAGCCTTTCTCCGTCACGCTCCCGCACCGCCCCTCGCCTTCCCCCCTGCGGAGAAGGGGCAGCTTCGCCTCTCCCAAACCTCCCTCCCCGCGAGGCCTTCCCCGCCATGTCGGGAGAGGGCGGGCGCCATCTTTGTTGAGGGCACTTTCGCCCTTCCAGTGCTGACTCCCGGCGCCTCTTCGCCCCCTCCCTCCACCGTCCCCCGTTGCCGAGAGGGGAGCAGGCAGGGGCGGAGGGTGGAAAGAGACTCCGCGTGGGAGCCGGGCCTTCGCTGCGCTTCGCCCACAACAAAGATGGCGGGAGGGGCTACAGGGTTGAGGTGGGTGAAAGGCCTGCCCGCGGTTAAGATGGCGGTGGCCCTCACATCCGGGGAGGGCAAAGATGGTGGTTCCCTTAGCCTGTGCAACTCCCTGCCACAGGACCTGCAGGCCTAGCCTGGGGTGCACTGAGCCTGTGCAACTCCCTGCCACAGGACCTGCAGGCTCAGCCTGGGGTGCACTGAGCCTGTGCAACTCCCTGCCTCAAGATGATGCAGCAACTGAGTCTGTGGAACTCCCTTCTGCATGATGTGGTGATGTCATCTAGCTTAGATGTTTTAATGATGGGATCCAGCAAAGTTCTGTAGGAAAAATCCATCACAGGTTACAACCCATGTGTGACCCATGGAGTCACAGGTTACAACCCATACTCCAACCCATGGAGTATGTGTGACCTCTTGCCTCTAGGAAAGGGCTACCTCAGCATGCCAGGTACAAGTGAGGGCACCAAGGTGTATGTTCCTTGTTGTCATGTGTGCCCCCAACGTGACCATATTTCATAACCAAAAGAAGCCACCCAAAATGTAGGACAATCAAGAAAAATGTAGGACATGACAAAATAAAAGCTGAAAACTAATATTGTTTTTATGTGATTGATTTTTACACTACATTGCTCATTATTAAATTTTAAGCTATGACATATACCCTACAATCCAGAGTAACTACAGGAGCACATAAGAGACATTACATGCACCCGTAGTTACTGCACCACCTAGTGAAAACCTATGGGAAATTCATATTGCAATCCAGAGCAAATTGTCCTTACACCAGAGCAAGGACACTGGATTGCGGCTATAATTTATTATGTAGAATTTATGAATTACAAGAAAGCTACAAGGGGCCTTCTCCCAAGGAAAAGGGGGACAATGAAAAATTTTTCCAAGTCCTAAGGATGAAAAAGAGGATATGTCCTGGAAAAACAGGACATATGGTCACCTTGACTGGATGGACCACTATGAGATACAGGAAGCTGAACTAGGTAGATCTTTGGCCTGATTCAACAGGGCTCATCTTGTCTTAGTCTATGGAACCTCTTGTCACAAGATGTTTTGTGCTTCAATGCCTTTACAGGGGGATGGGGACAGATTTCTGGAGGAAAGGTCCATCCCAAGTTACAAGCCTGATGGGTAGATAGATAGTTCTGGTTTTAGAAGGATGCAACCTCAGACTGCCAGATGCCCACCAGGATGGTAGCCTACCAGTCACACTGGCCCAGGATGCAGGTCTCTCTAAGGCACCTGGTGTGCCAATGTAAAATAAAAGAAGCAGGACTAAGTGGGCACTTTGGCCTGATGAGCCTTACGTTCTTAGGACTACTGCTGGAAGGGAATTTGCTTAGTAATCCCTGCCAAAGCCTCCTGGGTAGAGTTGTTTGCAAATAGTGTTGTTTCTCTGAAAATGGTGTCAAACCCATTTCATATAGTGGGCCAAACTGCACTCATTTACACCTGCTGAAGGCCAGTAGAGACTTTGGCTGCAATCCTAACCACACCCGGGAGTAAGCCCCATTGGCTGTAATGGAACTGACTTCTGAGTAGACACGCTCAAGACTGAGCTTGTAGTAAAGTAGCTGATAGCCAGAAATAAACACATAGAAACAGGCTGCAAATGACTGCAAACAGAAAATGTGCAAGTCTTGATCATCATTTAAAGATAAAGCCCAATTGTTACACAGACTGGATAATTTATTTCTATGGGCTGTGTCTGGCTCATGAGCATTATATTTGACTCACCTGTCTAAGGCTGCAATCCTAAAGACACTTTCCTGGGAGTAAGACCCATTGAATACAATGGGGCTAACTTTTGAGTAGACATGGTTAGCACTGTGCTCTAAGACAATGTTTTCAAAGCTTCACAGCAAGGGAAACTAGCCACAAGAGCCATGGAAACTTCCTGAAAAACCTGCTACCCTAAATGATGTACATAGGATTGCAGCCCTAATTGGAAGCAACAGCCAATGTCCCAGTAGGCCATGAAAGCCACTAGTTGAAAACATTTGGGAACCACTTCCCCTAGTTTGGGAATCTCTGCTCAACCTTGAAGCTTCCTGGATAACCTTTGCCAGTCACACTATCAATCTCACCTACCTTGCAGGATTGTGAGAATAAAAGGATGGGAGGACCCATGAAAGGATGGGCAGTGTGAAAAATAAATAAGTTACGGGAATTCTTTATTTGCAACCACTGCACCGGGTGACACACTGGGTGATGCATCGGCTGCTGCTCTGCCTCTGGAGCAAGGCTGAATGGCTGCACAGAGGGAACTGCGCATGTCCAGGCCACTGGACATGTGCAGTGGGAAGCTTCCACATCTTACTGACTGACGTGACCACTGACTGACGTGACCACTGATGTGGTCACATGTTACCACAGTTCACTAGGGATAATGCTTTTATTAGCCCACACAGGAACATTTGTTATTATATTTAAAGGTAATTCTCAGCTAGTTAATTTGCATCTCAACTTTGTACATGTAGAATATCCAAGAAATCCAACCAGCAAAATGTATAAAACATATTTATTTAGAAGAAAATGAATGCATATTGCAATCTTTGCATTTTAAAAACATTTTTAAAATCATGGTACGAGCTCCATTTCTCTCTTTCTTTGCATGGCCTGCATGCAGTTCCTGAGTCCAAAGTAACAAAGTTAGAGCTGTTCAGTCCTTACTAAAGACATTCCTGTTGTTGAAATCCTTACTGCTTCATTTTCTCCTTATCAAGTGGACCACATGCTTGGCTCATAGTGGCGTTACTAAACAGTAAATATTTTTGCAATGGGCCTGCTCATGATTACTCTCTAACCTGAAGCAGTCACTTGAAAGGTGAATCTTTCTCAGAGCAAGTTCTGAAATTGGTAAATGGTTCCACATGGAACAATATGGGAAGGAAGCAATGCCTGGACCCTTTGTATTGGCAAAGCACACACAGATCCGCAACCACATCTATGGCTGTGCTAGGTAAAGTACTGTTGCTTCAGTGTGACTTCATACTTCAGGAATCATCACATCTGTATAGCTTCAGATTATTGGGCATGAAGCAATTTGCAAACTTTGACCTGGTCCCTCAATTTCTGACTCCCTTCCATTCCTCTTCTCTATCTTCCTTTCCTCATAGCTTATATTTTGTCTCTGTATTCCACTCAACGTTTCATCTCCCAAACTTCCTCCTTGTTTTGACTTTTCTGTATCTGCATCTTCCATGTTCCCTAAGCCCAAAACCTCTGGAATCTTTATCCCATGCTCATTATCCTGTGTGCATGCGCTGGTGCAATGTGCTGTGTGCAATAAAGATTATATCATCTTTGGAGCACTCTGGTGGCAACCTGAAGAAAGTACACACAGTGCAGTCAGATCAGGCATCTAACAAAAATCCTGGCCAGAGACAAACTTACATTTCAGAACTGCAGGTAGAACTGTTTACTTAATACAACAATCTTGCTTTAAAAACTGTTTTTTTCTCATTCAGAAAAAAATTTCCATGAAAAACAATGGAGGTGAAATATTGGCCAGGCCCTTCGACTGGGATTTTGCCCCACATGAATTAATCTGGGGAAGTTTTCTTAAAAGTTAATTTAGTCTCTGGGTATTCCTAACTAGCACCTGTTGAGTATGATTTATCCTTATGATCCATTTATCCTTATGATCCATTTCCTGGGTGTTGAGAGTCTAGTAGCATGCAGTATCCAAATACCTCTTCATTGACAGCCAAGGCATTCTTTCTGTGACAGCAGAATCACAAGTGGTTACCAGGCAGACTTCCTCTTATCCCTGCAAGAGAAGGACTTGCTTCTGTGGCACTTGGTACCATTTCTGGCTTCTCTATAGTGCAAACCCCTCCATGGTGTTTGTGCGTGATGAGGCTTTGATTCAATGGGGCACTCAGAGAATTGAGCGGTGTTATCGGCAACAGCACCATCTTAGTACCAACTCCCTCTGTTCTTTTTTGGGGAGAGCAAAACAGCTGCAGATGTTATACCTGGCAGATGTTGTAATTTGTTCGTTCAGATAAAACGTCTCCAATTACCTCCATCACGTGATCCTTCCCAGGGTTATAGGTTACTTCTGTCAAAGTTTTCTTATCTTTGTTGCTCTGAGGATCCTGCTAGAGGTGGGAAAGAAACACAAGAATTGAGATAAAAAGACTTTAAATCAGTTGTTTCCAAACCTACAAGTGTCATGGTGCCCGCAAAACCTCTTCCACTTGGTTCATCCAGGTGCCACCATCTTAGCTCTTGCAAAATCTTGCACAGTTCTCAAATCAAGACGGCAGTGCCCAGTGGGGACATTCTGCAGTGCCCTGAGCATCATGATGTACACTTTGGCAACCCTTTGTCCAGATCCTGGGCCACCCTTCAACCCCAACAGCTTACTGCTGTGTTAAATTAACCCCATCCCCAGCAGCACATGCACATACCTTGGTTGGTTTCAGAGCAAAATCTTCCCGACAAACATGGGCTATGATCCCAGCTGCCAATGCATCACCCAGAACATTGGTCATTGTACGTAACCGGTCCCTAAAACAAAGATGACTGATTAGTAACCACTCACTTCAACAAGAGAAGCTGATTGATTAATTTTAAAGATTCCTACGCCACCTTTCCTACGCCCAACGCACTGCATAGCATCAGAATAAATATGCAACAAATAAAAACATAAGAATTTCAGGTGGTCAAGTATTGCTTGGAAACAAAAAACTGCACAATCCATCTCCACGCTGCTCCATAATGTTCAAAATGGAACTTTTACACCTCTCCATCCAAATAGTCAATGTTGCTGTCATCTGATTTATAGATATGAGATTCAGCAGGCCTCCATCAGTCTTGAAAGACTATGGTAATGTGCTCGGCGCTGCATGCAAAGCACAAAAGCCTGGGTTAGATTGTTATGGAGGATGGGCTGTTACCCAAGCAGCAAATCCCCCCTCTCCATGCCACTGAATTAGTCCAATGGAAAGGCAGAGCCGATATGATTGGATCCAGCTGGCATCACAGAGCTGGGCTAAGGACAGGAGCTCACCCTATCTTGTGGGGCTGAGCTGGGTCTCGAACCCTGGCCTGCTGGTTAACAGGCACAGTGTCTTAACCACTTGCGCCACCCACAGCCCTTGTATGAGATTCACTCCTTTAATTTTGAAGGAGGGGCCCTTTCTGGAACTGTCTAATTTTTCCTTCATTCATTATCTAAGTGGAGTCTCAAGGACCCCAATGAAGTATGTGTAGCGTTTCAGGACATACATGGAGAGGCACAGTGCTAAGCAGTTGGTAGCAGGGGATTCTTGGATCCCCTAAAGAGGTATCAGGGAGCCCCAGCACTCCTTGAAGCACACTTTGAGAAACACTGATTTAGCTCATTTTCAAGTCCTGTACCATAACAAATCTGATATGCAGACTATCTAATCCAGATCTCTCATAAACATTTCTCACTCTAAAACGCAGCTTGTAGCAACATCAATTATCCTTTAATGCAGAGGAGCCTCCGAAGAAGAATGTCCTGACTTGCAGATTTCACCCCATATCAAAACCCCACAACCCACAAGGATGGCCAGGAGCACAAATATAGAAGAGAAGGGAGGGCAACTCACAAGGCCCAGTCAACTGCAATGATGAGAGTGATGTCTTCTGTGGGAAGGCCAACAGAGGTCAAGACAATAACCATTGTGACAAGGCCCGACTGAGGAATCCCAGCTGCCCCTATGCTTGCTGCTGTAGCTGTAATGCTGAAAAAAGGGGAAGGCACAGAGCCATTATTCATGTGGTCGGTGCTCATCGCAATTAACAAATCCAGTCATCACAATTAACACATTCATGCCAAAGCCTTCCAAATATAAAGTGTCCAAATACAGCTATTGCCCAATGGACTGTTCTGCATCTCCAAGCTGATTTCTCCGTACTTTCCCTAAGCCCTCAAAAGCAAGGAGACATTATCGACAGCATCCTTCCAACATGCCATTATTATTGTCCCTATGGGAAAGAAGGTAGAGAAAGAAGTAGTCGGAGAAATGGAAGTTTGCCTATCCCAGTGTTTTCCAAACTTATCTGGGTCATGAAAGCCTTGCAGCCTTTTCTTCTTGGTTCAACCAGATGCCACCATGTGAAATCATGTGAGATCCATGAAATCCATCCATCAGTCATAAAATCTTGCAAGATACAAGATGATGGTGCTCGGGAATAAGTAAGAGGGGCCACTTGGGACAGGTGTCTCACCTGTGAGTGTAAGGGTTATCAAGATTCTATAGGAACCCCTGGCCTAAAGTTGAGTGGAAGGTTTGTGACGTTTTTACTCACATTCTAAACTGCTATGCTGTACTTAGTTCTTTCCCCAGGTACATTTCTCCCTATCCAGTGTCCAAGAACTGTGTACAGTGTTCAAGAGTGTACAGAGCTGGGTGAGTTTGGGCAACAGGCTGCAGGAAGGAAGGAGGGGTTCATTGTTCTTGCCTCAACTCTTGATATTAAAACAGGTTCCCAACATTGCAAACACCACTTTAAAATGAGAAGACTTTCTTTTTTAACTTTTGCTTTTGCTTGCAAAGAAGAAAAAGGAAGAATATGTCTTACCTTATGGTAATAATCTGTCCCAAGTCCAGGTCATATTCATTGACTTGTGCTATGAATATGGCTGCCACTGCCTCATACAGTGCAGTTCCATCCATGTTGATGGTTGCCCCAACTGGAAGGACAAATCTTGCAATCCGTCTGTCAATCCCATTGTTTTCTAGAAGGCATTTTAGGGTGATGGGCAATGTGGCTGAGCTGGTAAGAGAAAAGCCACACTTATTAAAATAAGAACTCTGTGCAGATGTTTTAACAACTGAACATTAGAAGAAATGCAAGGAGTTAAGCCATATGCTAGACCAGCTCAAGCCATTTTAATGCCTGATTTAGGAAATTACTGTCTTTTTATTTTTCTTTAGTGGACATTAGTTGCCCTTCAACAAAACTCTCAGGGAAGCATATAATTAAATAAAATAACACAAAATACAGTGTAATAAAAGCAATAATAAAAGTAATAAAACGGGCTGTGGGTGGTGCAAGTGGTTAAGACACTGTTAACCAGAAGGCCGGGGTTCGAGACTTGGGTCCTGAGCTCCTGTCCTTAGCCCAGCTCTGTGACGCAGCTGGAACCAATCATATAAGCTCTGCTTGTTCCATTGGACTATTTCAGTGGTGTGGAGAGGGGGGATTTGCTGCTTGGGTAACAGCCCATCCTCCATGACAGGAGCCCATCCTCCATGACATAATCCTCCATATTAATCTACCCAGGCCTTCGTGCTTCACATACAGCGTCGAGCACAATACCATAGTTTTTCGAGACTGATGGATGCCAATGCAATAAAAGCACAAAGGGATGGTAGCATCAGATGGTTTGTATCACATCTGAACCAATTTCACCTGATATACATTTCACCGAAAATTCATCTACCCAAACCTTCCAGGAAGCAGATGAAACAAGATTCTAAAACCCTACAGAGTCTTGATGAGTCTGACTGCATATTTATCGTCCAAAATTCTGCTTCTCACACAAGCTAACAAGATGATTCCAGTAAGCCTACAAGCAGGACATGAATGCAGTAGCTTTCCCCTCCAGATAGCTAGCATTCTGAGATACATTACCTCTGAACATAGAGGTTCCATTAAGTTATGGATGGTAGCTATAGATCAACCATGAACACACTTTTCATTCATCAAGACAATTGTACCTCAGAACCTGGTGGATTTATAGAGCCCATATGTTGTATGGAACAGTCCCACCTTTACTTACTTACTTACTTACTTACACACACACACACACACACACACACACACACACACACATACACACACAAAAGAATCTCCCCTTTGTACTTGGCCGTCAGTATTCTCAAACAACCCAGACAATAAAAAGACCCTTCACTGTATATCAGAGATCAGTAGACAAACTGCCGTTTCTATAAGTTGCTTGTAGTTAGAGATCCAGACAGTTCAGATATAGCTGAATTTGCTTACCTCTCAGAACTGATAAAGAGAATGAACAGACAGGCTGATGTCTCCACAGATCTTGTTTATAGAAAAATATATTATGGTTAAGTTGACCTCTCACAAAATGTGTGGTGATAATACTGAATGCCTGAAACAACTAAGATATCAATATCATCCAGTCACTCTTAAAATGTTGGAATGTTTGATGTATGTAACAGAAAGGTATAAGAAGCCTTCATTTCTATTTTCATGCTAATTTGGGTATTTTGGCATTGGCATCAACTTATTACAATAAAGTTACTCTTGAACTGGTTACCATTTGACTAGGTGTGATTGATTTGGCTTAAAGCGCATCTAGGAAATGGAACCTGTATCTTTCCTGCTCTCCCCATGTCCTATGGGGTGTGTTCAACACATAGTCAAGTCCTACATTGCGACATCCCACCTTTCCTACCTGGATGATGTTGCTAGAGCAATCAGCAGGGCTTGGAGGATCCCTCTCATGAAGGAGAACGGGTTTTTCTTGGTAATGAGCACAAACAGCAAAGGCAAGAATAAAAGGGCATGAATGGCCAACCCAGTCACAACTGTCATGGCATACAGGCCCAGTTTCTTTCCAATCACAGCAGGGTCTTCCATCTCCAAGATTTTTCCAGCAATCAGAAAGACAATGCCAAATGGGAAGTACCTGAAAAAAACAAGACTTCAGCCTCATCTCCCAATACCCTGAGGTGAGGCCAGGAAGAGATAGAATGAGCCCACCTCAACATTACCAAAGACTTTCATTATGAGAAACAAGAAGGACAGTACAGAAAATGGATGGAGGCCAGCTTCTAGTACTGAAATGATTCAGGGTGGGGGTCAAGCTGAAAGTTGGGAGAGGATAGATGTTGGGGAAGTGCATGGAAGAGAAACTATGAGGCTGATTTGTGGGAACACTGCACAAATATCTGCTCGTACAGAGGGCAACCAGATGGGATGTGGAAGTACCCCATCTCACTTTCCCAGTAAAGCTCTCTTTGTTATTTGAATTGCTAATCTCATTATTCCTCCTCCTTCTTTCCAGAGTAGAACCCCCCTCTTTCTGTCCAAGGAAATAGCAGGGATGTGTTCAAGTTACTGAGTCCAAGTTGCAGGTCAAGTCCTGAGCCAGTGACCTCACACTTTGTTGAGTCATGAGTCATAGTGTGCAGCTGCACAAGAAATTTCAAGTCTTTCTCTAATTGAGTCATTACAAGTTATTCTGTGAAACACCAAGGACTTCCCTGAGCATGACTTTATTCTAATGTCTGTTCTCCCAGGTCCTGGCAGCCCTTACTTTCTAGTTCCTGCTTCTAGCCTTGTGCAGCCCCCTGCCTCCTCCCTAAAAAAACACCAAGCCATCCTTCTCCTCTCAACCTCCCTTGAATCTCCTTCAATCCTTGAATCTACTGGTATCACCTAGAATTTACCTCTTTGAATCTACTCTATCCTTGAATCTATTCTATCACAACATCAGCTGCCATGCTGTACTATGGAACGCCTGCTTGCTTCTAGATCACCCACAAGGTCTTTGGTGTGATTTGGAAGCAACCAAAATAAAAAAGATAAGCTGGAACACACATGCTTGAGGTAGGGACTTGTAGTAGTTATTTTGAGTCCAGGCTTGTTTTTAGTCACTGGCCATGTGTCAAGATCAGCAGCATCCATGACTTGAGTCTACAAAGGTCATCAAAAACCTGAATTCGGGTGACTCACATCAAATCATCACAGGTCTCATGCCCAGTTCCCATCCCCACAGTGGGTTCTCCTTATTCAGACATTGATGAATGTGGCAGTGGAGATAACCTCTGCCAACATCATGCTAATTGCCGGAAGACTTGGCATCCATGGCTTCATGGTGGTGCCTCAAGAGGGGATTCCAGGCATGACCAAAAGTTACTTCTGGTCATAGGGAATTCCTATACATAGGGAATTCCTAGGAATTCCAATTCTACTTAGACTTTCCTCATTCACCACTGAGCTTCTAAATGTTCTGTTTTTGTGTTACAAAAATCCTATTTGCACTCTGCACAACAAAAGTCTCATTCTAATGGCACATAAAGGTTGGTGTTATCAATATACTGATTGACTTACCAGACAGCAATGGAGACAATCTTCATCACAGCTTCATTCAGGCACTGGCACACATTGACAAGAGGGGCACCACGCTCACCCATCTTCCCCAGAAGGAGGCCTGTCATGAGAAGCAACTATGGGTGATTGGCATTGCAATATATGGCAGAAGAAAAGCCATGTTGCTTGAGAGTAGCAATACACCAGAACATTGTGACACCACAGTTGATCAGAAGTCAACTGAACACATGCCCCTCTTAAGGAAAACCATCCCATTAAAAGGAAAGCAGCAAGATTCTGGATACCCTTATTTGATTAGCTGTAGCAAAAGACTGCTTCCCTCTCTACAGAGCTTTTGGCAGGGCGTGATATTTTTATTTATAAGAGCCTTCTACCAATGTAAGACTGCATGATTATCGTTATTTTAATTGTTTTTATTGCAAGTCAGTGTGTAGAACTATTTTAAATGTTTTAAAATATTTTAATTGTTATATTGTATAGACTTTATTGTATTAATATTGTTGTTTGCCACCTTGAGTCCTGCCTTGCAAATCAGACAAATAAATTAAAATAAAAAGAGAGTTTGGTGGTACACATCAAATCATATGCATCTCTGAGCTGACATCTATACATAAAAATGGAAAATGCAGATACTCATCCCTGGAGACTTGAGTATTTATATTTCTAGAGGATTTTTTAAATGGCCATTTCCTATAACACATCCAGCACCCTTAAGGATCTCTATGAACAAAAATCAATTTCCAGGCAGTTTTCCTTGGGGCCTCCCCATTTTCCAACTATGAAGTTTCTTTCCCCCAGTTGCCAACATATCTTGCTCCTCACAACATCTCTTCCAGTGCGATCCTAAGCATGTCTATTCAGAAGTAAGTCCTATTGTATTCAATGGGGCTTACTTCTAGGAAAGTGTGATTAAGATTTCAGCCTTCCTCTGTTCCAAAGCCTGCTCTGACACTGCTCACACCAACTGAGCAGCCAACTCCAGCTTTCTCAATCCCTTAAGAGGCTTTCTTTGCCTCATCTTCACTTTTAGGACCTTATGCAAGCCTCCGCAGCTCCCTCCTGCATTCTCCTTTGCCTCCCTCACTCCAGCCTCTTTCCTGTCTTCCCACCTTTTGCTGCAGTGGAAATCCCTCTAGCCTGCTTGCCAAATATTGTTCATTTCCATCTACAGGGTTGAGGGCTGAAATTTTACACAAATTAAATCCAAAATTGTAAAAATAAAAACACAAATCTTATAAATGGAAAAAAGCAACAAAAAGTCACAGCTATGGACCTGTGGCACATGCAACCAATTGTCATCTTAAAGACACCATCACTGGTTCAGCAGCCACAATCAAGCAGCCCAATCCTATTCTGTGCTGGTGCAGCAGGGCCACAGGTCCCATGCCACATGCGGTGCTGGATTTGAGCAGATGTAGGGTCATGTGGGGTAAGGGAAGTTTTATTCCCTTACCCAGTATCAAACCCCAGTCTGCTCAATTGGACTATTATTATTATTATTATTATTATTATTATTATTATTATTATTATTATTATTATTATTATTATTTTCTTGATTTATACCCTGCCTTTCCTCCACTAGAAGGGGAGCCCAAGGTGGCTAACATAGAAGAATAAAACACCATTAAAATTGCTAATAAATACAGATTAAAACATAATTAAAATACAATTGGAATGCAATTAGAATAATAGACTAAGAACAATTAAAAACAAGCTAAGAGACATTTGTTAAAACCATAAAATAAAACAATAAAACACTGTCCCCCAACCTCTGCCCCATTTAAAACGCTTTTTTAAAATAAAAGGTTTTAAGGCTCCGCCTGAAGCTCTGTATTGAGGGAGCTTTCCTAAGTTCTATGGGGAGGGAGTTCCACAGCCGGGGTGCCACCACTGAGAAGGCCCTATCTCTGGCCGCCACACCTCTCACATCTCTTAGTGGCGGCACAGTCAATAAGGCCCCCTCAGATGACCTTAGGTGACGGGTTGGATTGTACAAAAGAAGGCGGTCCCTCAGGTACCCTGGACCCGAGCCGTTTAGGGCTTTAAAGGTCAGGACCAGCACTTTGAATTCAGCCTGGAAACAAATGGGCAGCCAATGTAGTCGCTGAAGCAGTGGCCCGACAGAGTTGAACCGACGAGCCCCAGCAACCACACGGGCCGCCGCATTCTGGACTAGTTGAAGCTTCCGGACCGTCTTCAGAGGCAGCCCCACGTAGAGCCTGTTACAATAATCTAGTCTCGATGTCACTAGGGCATGGGTCACCATGGCCAGATCTGAGCGGCTCAGGTATGGTTGCAGCTGGCGGATCAGCCGAAGCTGAGCAAAGGCTCCCCTGGCCACAGCCGCCACATGGGACTCCAGGACTACTCAGATTTGGGCCAGCTACATTGCTGACAAGACTTAGAAGCCCTATGTAGGGCTTTCAGTCCAGGAACAGTAGTGAGGCAGTGCCCACTGTCCCCTTCCACTGCCCCCAGTCGTGCCCTGTGTCTGTGAATACCCACTGGTGCCCACCACCCAGTGGCAGTGCCTAGTGCCCAGAAGTGGCCGCCGGTGCCAGCCATGAAATTTTACTCCCATGACAACAGGTCTATTCTGCTAGTTACATTTAGTAGTTTACAATTTAATAACAAATAATGTGTTTAAATTAACCACATTAAAGCGGAATATATGTTGAGCTTTCATTTTGTCATGTCCTACATTTTTCTTGGATGTCCTACATGGTGCTTGGTGCTGCCCAATGGTGCCTGGTAGGGATGCCAGTTCTTGGTAGGGATACCCGCTGGTATCTGCTGTTGTCCACCACTGCCCCCTGGTACTCTTTGGTGCCCGGTGCCTGTTGTTGCCAAGGGGTGCAAACGCCCACCAGTACCTGCCACCCGGTGCCACTGCCTGATGCTCACCAATGCTCACGTAGATGGGCCCTGCAGCTGGAGGTTCAACTCTGAACTGGAGTCTCCCACAGGCTGTGCAGAGTCTGAGCCCATGACATCAGTCACCCAACTTGCTGCCTCCCCCCTTCACTAGGGGGAGCTCCAAAAGGCTTTCCCCGCTGGGCTGCACATGGCTTGACTGGCAGGTCTCTCACATTCCTCCCCAGCAGGGAAGTTCATCACCTACCTATAGTGGCTGAGAAGATTACTATTCCCAAGACATTCATCTCATTGTTGCTGCCTGCAAGTGTGCGGTAGGTCATTTCAGGAGAAGGCGTGATCTCCAGGAGCACAGGCTTCTGGATCTCTGGGTTTTCAGTATCTGGTACAAAGTAAATGAAGCTCAGAGTCTTCCCCGGCATCTTTGGCAATCCAGAGGACTTCACCACAGGGACGAGAACTGTTCGATACTAGAACCAAATGAAAGAATATAATTTAGGAACAAGAAGTGGACTATGGGACAAAAACCTTTCTCCCATAGCTGAAGCTGGACTGCTCTTTTCCAGCCAGAGCATTCACTGCCATAGAAAAGCAGCTTAAATTTTTTTTAATAGCAAGAAATTGAATGCTACCAGGGGACACTCTGTGACTCAAAACATACTGAGAAAAGGCATTTCTATCTTCAGGACCCTTTATTTTATCTCTTCCAATTTAACAACTTCAGCTCAAATAGTATAGAATCATAGAATCATAGAGTTGGAAGGTCATCTAGTAGGTCATCTAGTCCAACCCCCTGCCTGCAGCAGGAATTCCCCCTAGAGCATCCCTGACAGGTGCTTGTCAAGCCTCTGCTTGAAGATCCCCAGTGAGGGAGAGTCCACCAGCTCCCTTGGCAATTTGTTCCACTGCCGAACCGCCCTCACCGTCAGGAATTTTTTCTGGATTTCCAGCCAGAATCTCCTCTCTTGCAGTTTGTACCCATTGGTTCTAGTTCTGCTTTCAGAAGCAGCTATGAACAAATGAGCCCCTTCCTCCATATGACAGCCCTTCAAGTATCTGAAGAGGGCAATCATGTCTCCTCTCAGCCTCCTCTTCTCCAGGCTGAACATCCCAAGTTCCCCCAACCTTTCCTCGAAGGGCTTCCCTTCCATCCCACTGATCATTCTTGTCGCTCTCCTCTGGACTTGCTCCAGTTTGGCTGCATCTTTCTTCAAGTGAGGTGCCCAGAACTGAACACAGTACTCAAGCTGAGGTCTGACCAATGCAGAATAAAGAGGAACTAGAACTTCTCGCGACTTGGAAGCTACAGACCTCTTAATGCAACCTATAATGGCATTTGCCTTCTTTGCAAACGCATCACACTGCTGACTCATGTTCAGCTTGTGATCCACGGCGACTCCAAGATCCCGCTCACATGTGCTGCAAAGCCAAGTATCCCCCATTTTATACCTGTATTTTTGGTTTTTATTGCCCAAGTGCAGAACTTTGCACTTCTCCCTGTTGAAATTCATTCTATTGGTTACAGCCCAGGATTCTAGTTTATCCAGATCCTCCTGGAGGTTTCTCCTGTCTTCTGTTGTGTTTGCTACTCCTCCCACCTTGGTGTCATCCACAAATTTGATCAGGCTCCCCCGTATCCCTTCCTCTAAGTCATTAATGAAAATGTTAAAGAGAACCGGTCCCAAGACAGAGCCTTGGGGTCCCCACTTGAAACCGACCTCCAGGTTGACACAGAACCATTTACTAAAACCCTTTGAGTGCAGCCATTGAGCCAGTTGCGGATCCACCTAACAATTGCCCTGTCTAGCCCATATTTTTCCAACTTCCCAGTTAAAATATCATGTGGGACCTTGTCAAATGCTTTGCTGAAGTCAAGATAAATGACATTCACAGCATTGCCACTGTCCAGTAAGCTCGTAACCCGATCAAAAAAGGAGATCAGATTTGTCTGGCAAGATTTATTCTTGGTAAATCCATGCTGGGTTGTTTTGATCACCGAGTACTTGTCTAGATGTGCACAAATTGTGTGTTTTATGGTTTGCTCTAATATCTTGCCCGGGACTGAAGTCAAACTGACTGGTCTATAATTTCCCGGGTCTTCTTTTTTCCCCTTCTTAAAGATTGGGACTACATTTGCCCTCTTCCAGTCCAGTGGCACTTCTCCACTCCTCAGGGATTTCTCAAAGATGATCAACAGAGGCTCTGCAAGGACATCTGCGAGTTCCTTAAGAACTCGAGGATGCAGCTCATCTGGTCCAAATGACTTGAATTCACTTAGGCCAGTTTCGAACCAGTTCTCTGTCAATCTTAATCTGCTGTTCTGCACCATCCATGTTTTCATTACCTCTTTGTGGATGCAAGCACATCCCCGTATCAGCCAATGATCCCGCACCCCCATTTGCAAAGCCCTCCTTTCGAGAATAGACGGACGCAAAGTAGGAGTTGAGCAGCTCTGCCTTCTGGTTTCCAGACACCTGCTGTTCATCTTTGTCCAGGAGCAGCCCCACCCCCTCGTTTCTCCTCCTCTTCCTTTGGGCACATCTAAAGAAGCTCTTTTTGTTATCTTTGACTCCCCTGGCCAGCCTCAGCTCATACTGAGCTTTCGCATTCCTGACCCCCTCCCTACAGGACCGGGCTACCTGCCTGTACTCTTCTCTGGTGATCTTTCCAGTCTTCCACTCCCTATACTTCTCTTTCTTTAACTTCAGCTGATCCCCAAGTTTCTTGTGCAGCCAACCTGGTTTTTTCCCCCTTTCTTTTTCATGGGAATTGTTTCTGACTGTGCTTGTAGAAGCTGCCTCTTAAGGAGCTCCCACCCATCTTGGGCCCCTTTCCCCATTAGATCATCAACCCATGGGATTCCGCCTATGATTCCTCTAAGCCTGTTGAAATCAGCTTTCCTGAAATCCAATGTATAAGTTTCATTCTGCACTCTTTTTATTTCCCACATTATTCTAAATTCCAGCAGCTCATGATCGCTTTCCCCTAAAGTTCCTGCCACGTTGACCTGGTCTATCAGTTCATCACAATTAGTTAAGATCAGGTCAAGGATGACCCCTCCCCTTGTTGCTTCCTCCACCTTCTGGACCATGAAGTTATCTTCCAGGCCCCTCAGGAATCTACTGGAGCTTCCATGTTTGGCTGAGTTTGTCTCCCAGCAAATGTCTGGATAGTTAAAGTCCCCCATTACTACTACCTCATATTTCCTTGCAACGCCTGCCAGTTGCTCCAAGAAGACATCGTCTACTCCTTTTCCTTGGCCTGGCGGTCTATAGTAGACACCCACCACAATGCTTTGTTTCTTGTTTTTCCCCCTAACCTTTACCCAAACACACTCCACAGGGATATCCGGACCACTCTCCTGGATTTCAGAGCAAGTATATATGTTTTTGACATATAATGCTACTCCGCCTCCCCTTTTGCCACTTCTGTTCCTCCGGAACAGCTGATAGTCTTCCATTTGTGTGTTCCAGTCATGGGAGTCATCCCACCAAGTTTCAGTTATTCCTATCAAATCAAATTTCCCTTCACTTGCTAAAAGTTCCAGCTCATCTTGTTTATTTCCCAGGCTCTGTGCATTTGTGTAAATGCAACGTAAGCCCTGAAGGTTGCAACTCAATGCATTTCCCTCTTTTTTTGTAAGGCCAGGCCCCTCTAAAGATTTTTGACTTAAAGCCATGCCCTGGCAATTTCCATCCAGAGCATTTTCCTTATTCCTAGGTTCCCTTTGGACGTAACCCACCCCCTTCTTATTTAGTTTAAAGCCCTCCTGATAAGGTTGGCCATCTCCAGTCTGAAGACACTCTTCCCCCAACCCATAAGATGTAGTCCATCCTTTGCTAGGAGTCCTTCCTCGAGGAAGTTCATCCTGTGATCCCAGAATCCAAATCCTTCCCGATGACACCATTTTCAAAGCCAGCTATTGACCTGGAAAATCTTGCCATCTCTCTGAGGACCTTTGCCAATTACTGGGAGGATGGATGAGAATACCACTTGGGTATCCCCCAGACTCTTAATCTTCCTCCCCAGAGCTTCATAATCCCCAACTACCTTTTGGAAAGTTTCCCGAGCAGTATCGTACATCAATTAGCAGCCAAAAACCTATTTTTCCTCCTCCCCTCCCACAATCCAGTACAGCAGAAAGGCTATTGTAAGTGGGAAAGGAAGGCAGATGAAGATGTCTCTCTGCGTAAGGGAACAATCATCCCCTTACCCGAGGGTAAACCTCCACAGTGCAGGGAGTCTACTCAGACCTGCATTAATGAAATAGCTGGTACAAATCCACTTGAACCTGTGCTACAAGACTGGGTTCAAAGAAGGAGGTTATAATTCAGAAAATGTCATTCTAAGTGCAGATCTGGTTAAGTTGTGCCAGCAGGGTGGTGGGTGCTACTTCTTCTAGCAGAGGGGCAGTCACTGCAACCTTCTCAAGGTAAATGTGGAAAATGGAAAATGTGATCCCTTACCATAGGGCTGCACTGCGGCTACACTGGAGCAGTAAAGTTGGATAGGCAGCCATTGGGAGCCATTAGCAATGGGCTATTGGTTTAATCTGTGCAAACCCCACTGAAAATTGTTCCAGACCAGAGACTCACCTGTTGGAATGAAGCCTCAATGAGGTTGGAAGGAAACATATTTCTGCAGGAGACAAAATAAAACTGAGTTCAGCAGCTGCAAGAACTTTGCATGGGTGCATGGGGTGGGGAGAGAGTTAAGTAAGTGTAACTGGTATTTGTTCCAACAACTGTTATCACAGTTGGTTCACCTGGTCCAACTAATCATATATGGGCATACAGCGATATTCTGCTGCCCCGTTCTGATTCATGCAAATTGGTCTCATTTTCCAACAGTAAACAGCTCAAACAGGGTGACCATTGTCATTTTTTCCCAGGGTGACCGAATGCCCAATCCTCAAAAGGAGGACAAGGTCTTGGATTCCTCTCAGCCAGGCCTTTCTGGCAGACAATGGCACATTTGCCTACTCACGAGTAAAGCCACAATAGTGGGCACTTTCACTTTCCCACTGAGTTCAATTCATATTTTTATTTTTAGTTTTGTGGCCATAACGTTTGATAGGAAGAAGATATTTCAAAACTGAGTTTTGCATTGGATTCTGCTCCTCAATACGAATCCAACGACATATGACATGATGGGTTACTGCACACAATTGCAAAGTTCCAAAATGAAGCCAAAATGGAGGACAATAAAGCCCTTTTGGAGGACACCCAGACAGGAGACTAAAAAAAGAGGACAAATCCAGAAATTTCTGGTCATATAGTTACTCTGTTTTTTCCAGGACATGTCCTCTTTTGTGATCTGGAAAAAAAATCTTCATTATCCACTTTTTCCTTGTGAGCAGGCAAGATGCAGCCTTCTTAAAAATAATAAATTATATGTTAAGTATTAAATTTAATAATAAGTAATATACCAGCTGACCAGCATAAGCCCAGAACAAGCCCTATGCAAGCCTGGGAATGTCACAAAAGTGCCATAAGACACTTCTGCGCCACTTTTGGGGGAGGATTAGGGCAGTGCACAGATATGCGCTTGCCTCCCTACATCTCCATGGGAATGGGAAGACTGATGAGTTGTGCCAGCACAATTTAGGATTGTACCCTAAGAGAGTGAAATTGGAGCATTTGCTGTGCTCCCCACTCCTCCAGGAAGGTTAGGCCAGGACATAGACTTTGTGCTTGCCTCCCTGCATCACCACAGGAACAGGAAGACTAATTAGTTGTGCCAGCCTAGATTAGGATTGCACCCATTTTGCTTAAACTGACCACATGGAAGCAGTATACAGTATATACAGTGGCGCCTCATGTAATAAATTTAATTCGTTCCGGAGGCATGTTTGTTACGTGAAGCGGATTTTCCCACAGCAAATAATGGAAACTCAGACAAGTGGTTCCAGAACCCAAACAATATTCATATAAAAATACTAACTGGATGTAAAAATTATGACAAAACACTGGAATTGAATTCAAAACATGCATTCAATGTGCATGATCCTATGAACTCTACTTAGGCTGCAATCCTAAAGACACTTTCCTGGGAGTAAGCCCCATTTAACACAATGGGGCTTACTTTTGGGTAGGTATGGTTAGGAGGCTGCAATCCAAGACACTTTCTTCTGCAATCAAAGACACTTTCAAAGCTCCCCACTTTCTCTTTCTCTTCATCCTGAGCTTCTCTCTCCCCTGCTCCCTTCTGGCTAGCCCTGAGCTCCTTCCCTCTTCTCCACTGCTGTTCTCTCCTTTTGCCTAGCAGATGCCCAGCCACAGGAGGAACAGTGCAGAAGTGTTGCTTTCGCTATGGGCAGGTGCACAAGGCAGCCCTGAAGCTTTTTAAAAGGGCTGCCGGCCAGCATGTCTGCCCCAACTGCCAACGAGTTTGTTTGTTACATGAAGCACAGTTTATTACGTGAAGCAGAATCCTAGAGAAATTTTTGTTTGTTACATGAAACATACTTTACGTGAAGCATTTGTTACGTGAAGGTACCACTGTATTTTTAGCTTTTATTTTTGTAGTGTCCCACATTTTTCTTGGGTGTCCTACATTTGTGGGGGCCTTGTTCTATTTTTCAGTTATGACATCTGGTCACCCTGAGCATATATATTACACAAAAAGTAAAGAATAAAATAGGATTGGGATACAGGTACCTGATGAGGTCCAACAAAGCATCTGCAGAGCTGAGTACAACTTTTCCAACTGTGTACTCCTCTTTCTGGGCAGCAGCTCCAGGGTGGATACAGATCACTAGAACTATTCCAGTGGTTACCGCCAAAAATGTTGTCCAGAGGTAATAGGTAATGGTGATTATTCCCATCTTCCCACAAACTTTTGAATCCATTGTGGCCAGGCCAGACATCAAGCTAAGGAAGAGAGAAAGGATAGTGGCATAAGTTCTGATTTACTACATCAGCATGTATTCATTTTAAAACCAGTAAAATGCACTAAGCCCTGCATTGTCAAAAAAACCCCAACATTTGTAAAACAATTACACCAAAGAAGAGGGTCAGTCTAGTTTACTGGGATTAAACTGAAAGGAAAAAAATAGCTGGGATAGTTAGAATGAAAAACAAAATGATCAGAGTTGAATCACCACAGGATACTTTGGAAAAACAAATGGACCCCTGAGTGGCACTGTTTGTCTGCAAGGTGGGAAATTTCAGTGCTTTGCCCAGTTCTTCACCTCTCAACCTCCATCTTCCACCTCCTACACTCGACACTGCAAAAATTACTGCCCATCCTTTTTTGACCCATCTCTTTTGCAAAAAGAAAGACCCAAACTGGACAAACAAACAGCAAGATATAAGGCTACGTAGAGATGGACAGATTGAAGTGAGTTTCCAATTTCAAGTGGCCCAACACCCTTTCTGAACCTTTTTGTTTAGAAGAGTAGATGATCATCATCATCATTGTCAAATGGCTTCCTGTCCCAAAAGGGTTCACAATCTAAAAAGATCCAGATGAACACCAGCAAATAGCCACTAAAAAGAGACTGTGCTGGGATGAAAAGGGATAAAAAAGGAAGCCTGCTAAATATAACAGGAGCACTACTTGAAAAAGTGCCTCTTGCCCAGTTAGAAGGGAAATATGAGAGGAAATGTGGCATTTCACCAAAAGTCCATCATCCACTTCCAGAAATTTGCCTACTAAAAAAAGAATAGTGGGAATTAATGACGTGCAAAAGAGCTCAAAAAGGAGGCCATAACAATATTTCCCACTTCAAACTGCTGCTATGTGTTGTTGTTGCTGTTGTTGTAATCAAATATTTTTATACTGTTTTTAGGGATGCGGTGGTGCAGTGGTTCAAGACTTTGTCAACTTGAAGATCAGCAGGTCAGTGGTTTGAGACCCAAGTACCACAAGATCATAAAATCCTAGAGTTGGAAGGGACCTAGTAGGTCATCTAGTCCAACCTCATGCCTGTATGTGAAATGAGCTTCCATTACTTGCTCAGCTTCAACCAATCCAGCAGTTCAAAAGCATGTAAATGCAAGTAAATAAACAGGTACCACTTTGATGGGAAGGCAACCTGATTTGGCATTTAATCATGCCACCACATGACCATGGAGGCATCTTCGGACAACACTGGCTCTTCGGTCTTGTAACCGATGAGCGCTTCTCTCTAGAGTCAGGCACAACTATCAGGGCAACCTGCAGGGATCACCTTAACTATATTGCTTTCCAACCAAAGAGGTTCACAAAAAGGCTGTAAGTGGCAAAGTCTCAGGTCTTCTTTGTGGGGGCATCCTCTCTCTGGATGTCTCTTCCTAGGCAGGTGCGTCTGACTCCTTCTCTTGCAGACTGCTAGTTTTTAATGGTCTCTTGAAATCAGGACAGCCCATTCCTGAGGCCAACATAAACTACCAGGCAGCAGACTGGCACAGGGTTCCCATTTCCATCCACCTGCTCAATCAATTGATCTTCCTTCCTCCCACCCTTAGAGGGTGACCCCAAGTGAGGCAAAAAGGAGAACAGTAGGCTAGTGGTTTGAGGAGCAAAGGCTGAAACTTTGGCACATATCCAATAAAGAGAGCAGCATCTGACATGCTGCTTCAAGTTCTAGGAGACTTTGGGCCAGCCTTGCCTAAAGCAATTGAAAAGTGTCCTTGTTTTTTAACTTGGCCCAAACCTATAGACACCAATGGAACTATTGTTCTGGCACCACCCCGCTGGCACCGCAGATGTAGCAATGACACTCATAATGGAGTCACCAGAACAAATAGCTGGTGATTGTACACATGCACCACTGGAGCACCTACCAGAGGAAGTACATTGGCAGCAGTAGTGGAACAGGAAGGAGGAGTAAAAGAAGAACCTGGGAGGCACACTAGGAGAGGGAGATGGTAAATCTGGTGGCAGTCATGTGCATCAGATATTATACACCATTTTTTAGCTTCCTCTCCCTTCTGGTTCTCTTCAGACTTAAGCCAGCTACAAGAATTACTATATTGTACTGAAACTTTTTGTGAAACTCAATGCTGAGGTACTGTAAATGTTGAAAGGAGATCAAACTTGTCTTGGTGATCTTCCACTGCAAAACACTCCTTTATAAGCCAGGCACTTCTTGCTATTATCCTGATTGTAGAGCAGGAGCTCTTTTGAGTTGCTAAAACTGTGCAACAATTGGACCAAAGGATGACTTTGGAAGCAAGGATCAATGACGCATAATCCCTGCCATGTCAAGTAATCCATAGTTCTTTAGCAAGATCTAAGCTCCAACCGCACACTCTGTGCCATGTGATTTATCTTGTTACGGATAAATTGACAGAGCTGCTAATTAAAGACAACAGAAGGGGGAGGGAGATGATGCAGAGGTCTTTTATGTATACAACCATGTAATTTGGTAACTGCCTTGAGTGCCCTTAGTGGGGTAGAAAGGTGTCATGTAAAATCTGTAAATAAATATTACCGAACATTTAAACTACCTTATATTTTAGGGCATGATGTGACCTCCCCCTATGCAGCTTTCTGTTATTTCAGATGGGGGTGTTTCCCAGCCTACATGTCAGCAGAGTCTGAACCCAGGACTTTCTTGATTCAAAGCAGATGCTCTGCCACTTAGCCACAGTCCCATACAAAGCTAGGCAGAACATTGGCAGTCACTCCTACAGGTACTGAACATGGGCAACGTTGCGGTCTGCATCCCACCACTCCACAACTGCCAGGGCAGCATTTTCTCCATCATTCAGGTTGGGTGGCAGCATGCCTTCCAGGGCAACTGGAAACAGCCAGGCATCCTGGCCAACTATATGAGGGAGAATGTCCTTCAGTAGTTCCAGGAGGCTACCACAGACACAAGGGCCCAGTACTGAATCAGCAAACAAAAGAAGTATAGCCGTGGGTGAGAGCAGGACATGCACCTCAAGAGTTACCTGCCTTATACCAGAGCATACAGCAAAAAACACATCTTGTTAATTCTTATACTGAAAAGACAAATTACTATACATTTCTCCCAGTGTGATGCCCACAGGAGCAAGCAAAGACGTTCTGATAAGTGCCTCAAGGAGATCACATGTCCTTCTGCAAGCTGAGAGTGAACTGTTGTTAGCAAAATGTCCTATCACCCAACACCTCCCCGTTTCCCAGCTCTTACTCACCTAGAAGTGATCAGTGGCAAGATTAGCATTTTTAACATCCTCATTAGAAGTTCTCCCGGGAAAGAGAAATATTGTTTTTCCTGAAAAGGAAAGAAAACAAACAGCTCAGGTCTCATGGAAGAACTTGAAAGATGTGGTGTCAGGTTGAAGTTTGTCCCTGTGGCACAGAAATTAAAACAAATCCAGCCAGAGAATAAATTGAAAGGAATTGTGGAACAGTGAGAATTACACCTGCAATTTCCTCCAAAGTTTGTCTAGATTTCAGGGGTATGGAGGACCATTCCAACACTTCTGTGTCATCTGTTCCTGACACAACACTACATCCCATGGTGACCCACCTCAGATTCTTACATGACGACAAAATAATTATTTTTGTCATCATGTAAGAATCTGGCTTCCAGTTCTGTACAGGGCAAAATCCTTGGATAAAAGGAATTTTGGGGAAATTTCACTATTGCCAGCTTAAAATTGTCCAGAGAGGCACTTACTAAATGTGGACACCATACTACCACTCCAGGCTGCAGTATGGGGGCCCTTGCTGCAGGACACAGTGCAAGAGCCCAGATCACAGATGGAATGGCCCATTTTGTAGGACCTGCTGGAGGTATTGATGGCAGGTACATTACAGCCTTTGGATGGTGGGGGCATTTGATTACTCTTGGCAGGGGCATTGATGGATGAGGGTGCCCAAAGCCATGTCCCACAGCACTGGCAGGAGACTGCAGCTGACATTGTCCCAGCCAAGTAGTTATGGTCTACATATCTAAACACCAAGTGCCATAAGGCCAGTTTATAGGCCTTATGACTATGGCTGATTGTGGCACAGTCCCAGGGGATTTAATGCAGTTTGGCAAGGATGGCCAACAAGAAGACAGTCCTGGAGGGAGATGCTACCTATTAGCCCAGTGATTTTCAACCAGTAGGCCATGGCACACTGGTGTACCATGTATAATCCTCAGGTGTGCCACAGAAATTTGGGAAGGAACATTATTTGAACAGCATGGTGTGACTTGTCAATGGTAAAGATAACTGATGATGTTCCTTGACAATTTCAGTGCCTTGTTGAGATGCCTATGTAATGAGATGAAAAAGGTGGAAAATCACAGTTTTAGCCCATGTCAGCAGCACTTTCTGTGAAAACGCAGCAGGGATGGAAGGAGAATGGTGAGATCAACCCTCTCCTATTTTATGGACAGAAGAATAGCATCTTGTTTTCTTCTGGTTGTCTAATCCCTTTGCTTCTCTTTTTGAGAATAGTTTCAAGCTGGCTTTTCATTAGGCGTCTCTATAGTTGTCAGGACAAGAGGTGGAGGCTGTCTGCAGGTTAGAGAGCCATATAATAAAATTCTCTAGATTATGGCTGCAATCCTAAACCTCTGTTAGGCTGACAAAAGCCCCAACACAAGTCTTTTGCTGGCCTGGGAGTCTGCACCACTCCTGGGAAGTGTTAGGGCAGTGCACAGACATGCGCTTGCCTCCCTACGTCACCACGGGAATGGAAGACCGATGAGTTCTGCCAGCCTAGATTAGGATTGCACCCTATGTATCTGTGAATCCATTCATTTCCCCAATAGACAATATTCCCTGTAATATTCCCTAAACATGGCAGAGCAATGTATCCTCTGATATCTGGGAAGTCTTGGTGACTTCCAGTTCAGCAGGGCTTCAAGCTCCTTAGCTATGCAGCCTAACAGCTTCCCAGCAACAGTGTCCCTCCCCAGCCCAGAACATGCAGCACTGTCAACAAAGCTCATAATGCATGGCTTGGATGGGTAGAAGAACCAGATAGTTCAGGAGAGGTAAATAAAAAATCTTTTTAACTTAACTCTGTGTTGGCTGCCTGGTCTTCAGTGGTCTTCCTCAGACCTTCTCCAGCTTTTTAGATAGGATAAGTCTGAGGAGACTCCTAAAAGCATACATGCATCTCCCATTTTCTGACAGTTTGTTTTCTGATGGTTCTGCTCTTTCAGCCGTTCAGTTATACCCAGGACTCATTCATTCAAAACACGCTCCACTCTCAACCTCTCTCTGCTGGTCTAAAGGCTAAAATTATCTTCCCTGATGTAGACTTGCATATGACATGGAGATCAAACTTTCTGGCATTTCCTTCTGACTTTCTTCAGTAAATAACATCATTCAAATACATGAGATATTCATTGCCCACACATGCCTTTGTTCATTTTACTGTAATTTGTTATGTATTTCGGCTATGTGATAATAACTATGGCTGCAATCCTAAAGACACTTTCCCAAGAGAACCATTGAAAACAATGTGGCTTACCTTTGAGTAAACATGGTTAGGACTGTGTTCTGTTTTTAAGGCTTTTGCAAGTTATATTTACGTCTTTTTTAGGTGGCAATTTTGCACCTGCAAGCTGAAAAAGACTGGGTTTCACTTTTCAACAGTTTTCACTTTTAGACAGTGGTCTGGTCCAATAAGTGGGGGATGCCTGTATTCCAGAAAGGGAAATAAGATCTGTGTGTGCTGCTCTACTAAACCAGCTCTGGCTTGGCCCACTCCCCACCTCAATCCGCTCAGAATTGTCCCCTAAAAATTCCCCTTACCACCATACATTGTGTGTCCCTTCAACCAAGGAAAAATGGGAAGCAGGACAGGCTACATGATATGCTCCAATACGTGCCATGCCATCTGGGTGCTTTGTGACTAGTTGCCATTAGTGAAACACAATACCACTGGAAGCATAAGAAAATGAGAAGAGCCTCCACTGGATCAGGCCAAAGGCCCATCTAGACCAGCTTCCTGTATCACACAGTGGCCCACCAGATGCCTCAGGGAGCATGTAAAACGCCTGCATCCAGACGCCCTCCCTAGAATCTGGCATTTTGAGGTTGACCACATCTACATCTATCTATGCACACATACACCCCTCATGGCTCATAATCCATGAAGGTCATTTTCTCTAGGAATTTGTCCAATCCCTTCTTAAAGGCATTGAGGCTAGATGCCATCACCTCATCCTGTGGCAGGGAGTTCCACAGGTCAGTTAAATGCTAGGTAAAGAAATATTTTCTTTTGTCTGTCCTAACCCTCCCAACATTCAATTTTAGTGGATGTCTCCTAGTTCTGGTGTTATGTGAAAGGGAAAAGAGCATCTTTCTATCCACTCCTTACATAATTTTGTTAATCATGTCTCCCCTCAAGCGCCTCTATTCTGGACTGAAGAATCTCAAACACTGTAGCCTTTCCTCATACAGAAGGAGTTTCAGATCAATCATTTTAGTTGCTCAATAGGATTCAGGAATGAAATATGTAGATCAGGAATCTCTAGACCCTGACCTTGGGACCAGATGTGGCCTTTGGCACTAATTTGACACTTGGCATCCACACTGCAGCCAACCTCTGGTGTCCTGTGAGCCTCTGCCCCACTCAACCACTCAGCATAGAAGGCTTTCTGAGATCAGGGAGGTCTACCCAGTCATCCATGCTCTGGATGTTTGCTGTGATTTTGAGATAAAGCAGACCTCCGTCAGTCTTGAAAGACTATGGTTTCGTGCTCAGCACTGCATGCGCAGCATGAAAGCCTGGGTTGGATTGTTATGGAGGATAGGCTGTTACCCAAGCAGCAAATCCCCCCTCTCCATGCCACTGAATTAGTCCAATGGAAAGGCAGAGCCAATACAATTGGATCCAGCTGGCATCGCAGAGCTGGGCTAAGGACAGGAGCTCACTCTGTCTTGTGGGGCCGACCCGGGTCTCAAACCCTGGCCTGCTGGTTAACAGGCACCGTGTCTTAACTGCTTGTACCACCCACAGCCCTTTTTGAGATACTTTGAGATACTCCTGTATATTTAAGAAAGCGAGGGTGGGGGAATATGAGTCAAATTAAATTCTGCTTTATTTCTGTGGTGAGTGTTGGTACTTGGAGAAAATGTGAGCAACTCTGTGCAATCCTAACCAGTTTAGGCCAGCACAAGTCACCCATTTCCCAGTTCCCATGGTGGTGTGGGGAGGCCAATGTATGTCTGTTCAGTGGCCTAACAATCCCAGGTGCAGAAGTGCACCATTTGTGCAAGTCCAGCACAGGAGTTGTGCCAGCCTAGCTGGGGTTTAGGATTGCAGCCCCATTCACTGAAATCCATGTCTAATTATTTATTTATATATTTTTAAGAAAATGCTATGGCACTCAACACCATGCTAGATGTTTGTGGGGGAAAGTAATGGTTCAGCTCTATACCTCATCTAGAGGTACTGTCTCCTACTCTGGGTGCCACATTTTAAAAAGGATATAGCCAAACTGGAATAGGTTTTATATTTCTGATGCTGCTGAGTTATAAGTTCTCTTGTATTTTGATTTTTGGTCTTATTTTTCAAATAGTTTTCATCTCATTCTGTTGCACAGAGTACAGTATATTTTGTACACTGCTAGAAGTTCAGCTACAACCAGATTTTTCAGTAGCAAAGCTAAGCTCAGAAACATGCAAAATATTAGCATTTCTGCAGAATATAGCATCTATTTACTTTGCTTGAAAGTGAGTAATTGCAGCCTGTTCCCCAAACAACCAAGACGTTTTCAGAGATATTTGAGCTTCAGCACCTTTTCCTTCTTAATCTATACATATATAAAACTGAAAAGTCACCAGTACACTGACTCGTTGACAGACTCGTCAACGGCCAGCCAACTGGACCTAGAAGTGTGAAATTTGGGGAGGGTATTCCTTCCATTATAGAGGCACCCACTAAGAATCGATTTTCAGAAATTCCAACTGGAAAGGGGATGAAAACGGGCTCAATGCACTTTCCTATACTTTTCATTGAAGAATCACTGACTTGAATGTCACTCTGCCTGGACCTAGAAGCATGAAATTTGGGGACGGTCTTCCTTCTACAACATCAACATCCACCAAGAAACAATGTTGAGAAATTTAACCCTTACAGGGCTAAAAAGGGGTGCAACACATTTTTGGCCTAGCCCTATACTTAACATTGAAGACTGATGAACACCCAGCCCTAAATCCTGCACTGGCCCGGAAGGGATGCCCACGGTTGTCGAGAGAAGTGCACGAGGTGAGGGGATGTACCGCATGGGGGATTGATAGGCAGGGGTGGTTGATGCGCAGGGGGTGGTGGTGCACAGGGGGAAGTTCTGCATGGGCGGGTTGATGCACATGGGGGGAAGTTGCACATGGGGGGGTTGATGCACAGGGGGGTTGATGCACATGGGGAAATGGGACACAAGGTGAATGGTACCTGGGGGAGTATTTTGCTCCCCCTATGCGGTCTCATTTCACTACTTGATTTATATAAGCATTGATTTTAGCAGAACAGTGCAGGGTGTTTAGGCCTCTTGGTGCAAGATGGAGCCTAAGACAGGCACCAGTTCCTAGGATGTTTGATGCAGTTAAGTAACCAGCTTAGCTATTCAAACCTGGCTGTGACGCCAAGATTCTTAATTGAGTTACATCTCTAAACTCTGCCAGAGATGACACAAGGCTGCACTGTAAAAGCAGGCGGGCATCAGGACAGGACACCTGACCTTATAGTCCTGAAGTTGACAGGGAAATCACAGTGGCTCATTCCTTGAAAATCAGTCAATACTGAAATAGTCCCAGCTTCTGTAATAAGCAGCCCAAACAAAGATCAGCAATTGTTCTGCATTGATGAGAATGGATTTTTTTCCTATGAGACAATGTATTATGTGGATGAGGCTGGATTTGTGGGACTGTAGTTCATTAATTTATTGATTGCATGCATAAAGGGCAGGAGGTCTGGTCTAGAGGGTAGAGCCTCTGTTTGCCTGAAGATAAGAGCTGGAGGTTGCCAGATCGAGATAACCAGAAGTCAGATCCGAAGCAAAACCTTGAGAAGCAGCTGCTGTAGCTGAGATTTTCAATCTGCTTTTCAGTGGGAGTGAAGGAGCTTTCTCAGCTGCCCTTCATGAGAACTGAAGGAGAACTTAGGTCAGCCAGCATTTCAGACATTGGGGCCAGTGTTGTAACCAGACTGTGAATGTAACATCTTGAATGTAGTGTCTCTTGAAAGACAGAGACAATCTGTGTTTGTAAAAATCCCTTCGGGGGTTTAGATTCACCTGCCCATGTAAACCGCTTTCATTAAAGACTGAGGAGCAATCCAAAATGTCCAGAAAAGCGGTATATAAATGCCTAGTTATTATAAAGTCCTAGATTCAGCCATGTTAGCTGGGTTAAAGAGGGGATATGGAGCACTGCAGACTTTCATTGTTAACAATAGTAAACTAGATGGACCAAGGTTCACATGCTTTCAAGATGATCCCAAGCATATTTTTCAGAAATAAGCTCCACCACCAATTTCAGTTACACATCTGTAAGGAAGCCTTTTTTTATACTGGAAGGATAAAAAAGGCTGAAATACAGCCATGCCTAGAAAGAGAAGGTGGCATAATGTAAACCAGCATTCAGAAATTGAGATCTTTCCCAAATACTTGTTTTTATACCAGAGGCCTTGATTACAATAGATAGAATATAAATTTATTTTAATATTGTAACTCGTTTGAGCAAGGAGAAAAGTGCAAAACGTTGGTGCTTCATCATTCATTGAACTAAACGGTTTCCACTCCTTTTGTTCCTATCTTTGATCCTATGCCTTAAATCAAGGAGAGCAAAAGAAGCTTTTACTGGCATGGAAATAACTGGTGTGGAAAAATCTTCATTTGATAAATGTAGACATTTGGCCTCCATTTACTAGCACAGGAGCAGAGCCAGAAGAAAAACATGGCAACCTTTAATGAGAAAAGGAAAGCCTAAAGTCAACACCATCCAAAAGAACAGCAGTCTCTCATTCAGAATCTCATGGATCATCCTTTTATGTACAAGCCAGAGGGTCCAATTCACTAGTAGTCCCATTAAGCTTGCCAATTTTCTTTCTTGACAGAGCTCCTATATCTTTATAGCTGTACAGTAAACAGAAATTTAACAAGCAGACAGGGCTGACCCCTATGCAAATTAACCATTCACATAAGAGGTAATCTTGGCAGTGCAGGAGTGGCAAATAGACACAGACCACTGCCTTCCCTCGATCTGCTGACATGAACTGAGTCAAACTTCTTACCAGGCCCTTCCTCTACATGGCTTTTGGAGCAAATCAGGAAATAATAGCATTACCTGCATTACTTGCTCCTGTAAAAAGCCTGTGTGGAGAAAGACATTGAGACTGTTGCATTCCAAAACTTAAGAGCATAGTGGATCCTGCTCACTCACCTTCTGCTACCAGGTGCTTTAAAAGAGGGGGAATTCACTTATGGAATTGCTCTGACAGCTATTCATGGGACCAATTCACTCCCAGAAAAAAGGCAGCAATCCTACCCACCCCACATGCTCCTGTTCTGCCCCAAACACACATGCATTCTGTTTCAATCATGTCAAGTATGAGCAAGCATGTCAAATAGGCTTCATACAGAGCAGTTGGTTAGCATTCAGTGCCTGCTAAAGGCCAAGAGTGACATCATTAAGCAGAAAATGACACCATTAAGCAAAATGTAACATCATTAAGCAGGTGATGGACAGAAATAAGCACTTTGTTCTCATAGAAACTCATTCACTTTCAAAAGAGAAAAATGTGTAAATCTTATTCATATTTTCAAGATATGAGCGAGCCTAATTATCACAATGGGAGAACACTTATAACTAGGGCTGGATAAATTAATCCAGGGGCCACATTTAGGTTGCAGGGCTAGGTTAGATGTTGTTCTGCTCTGCAACTAAGAGCACAATCCTAACCGTGTCTACTCAAAAGTAAGTCCTATTGTGTTCCATAGGTCATACCCTCAGGTAAGTGTCTTTAGAATTGCAGCCAAAATTTCTGAGCTATTTTCCCAAGAGAACACAAAGCAGCAAGCCTCTAGCAGAATTTGAATTGGACACAAATAGCCTCTGTGCACATTCAGAATTTCCTTCCCTTCACCTGAGCACACTTGATCACCTATCTCACCAAAAATTAAGGAATCAGGCTTGAATGTACAGAGTACTGTACAATGTTATCTTTGGGGTCATATAAGAGCACAACCCTAATCATGTCTACTCAGAAGTAAGTCCAATTGTGTTCAATGGGTCTTACTCCCTGGAAAGGGTGTTTAGGATTGCAGCCTACATTGCACAAAAAACCCAGTACTAGCACACCTGCTGATTCAGAGAAGCCTACACAATTCTTGACATGTCCCAACTGAGCAGTATATTTGAATCCCTTACCAGATCAGACAATTCCAGTGTCCTCAGGAGAAAACCCACGAGACATCCAGTCATCACCGAGAGCATGGAAAGCGTTAAAAGGCCATTCTTACTCCAAAATTTCTGGATCTCTTTCCAGACCCTTGGAAAGCTGATAGAAAAGGGGCTCAGCAAAATTTTCTTCAAACGTTCCCACATGGTGGCTTTCAAAGGCTCACCAAGACCTGCTGAGAATAAGAAAGTGCTGCAATGAGGCCAGGATTCTGGACGCTGTTGGGCTCTCAGGGCACCCGTTGGCCTTGTGGAATCATATCTTCTGCTGGATCACAGCATGTCTGAAGACAGAAGGAAGAATTGGCTCTCTCTTTCACTTGTTGATAATCTACCCAAAGGATCACATCATGGCTCAGTGATTATTCAAACCTCTTTTAGCTTAATGGAAAGTGACATGTTGGAAGACGGACTATGAAGACGTAATCCATGCCTAACTTTGGAAAAGCAAGACAAGAGAGATCATTGCCTGTGGCAACAATACGGAGACTTCTTCTTGTGGCCATGAACCGCCAAGACATTCATGGACAAAGCCTTCAGCCTGGATTTAAATAGTGGCACTCTTGGATCTGCTGCATTGCTAACTGCAGAGGCCTTTATATGAGGTCCAGTTCTTCAAGAGTACAAAGTGGTTTACATTGTAAAATCAATCAATAAATGGTTCCCTGTCCTCAAAGGGCTTACACTCTTTGGAAAGAAAAATACAGAAGAGACACCAGCAACACCCACTAGAAAAGACACTCCTTTTGGGTGAAGGGCAGTTGTTGTAACTTTGCCCAGTTAGCATATAAAAGCACTCCACAAATGTACAGGATTGAGTCACATTTTTGACAGTCCAATCCTATGTAGGGCTGGGTGACCACATAGAGCTGCTAGAGCACCCACTGGAGTCTGTGGCCACCATACCAGGCAAGGCAGCAGCGAGGATGAGGTGGATGAGGATAGGGTAGCCTGGGGCAAAACAGGGCTTGATAGAGTGGGAAGGACATGGGAGGCACAGATCAGGCTCAGGCAACAATAGCAAACCAGACCCTTCCATGTTTGAAGTTCTTCTCTTTGGAGAACACATAAAAACTTCAAGGCCACTTAGAGGAATTTTATCATGGGCCACGTATTTTGGTCCTTTGGGAAACAGAGCAGGGGCACAGTGCGCAGAACTGGGTGGAAAGGAAGCAAAACAGGACAGGAGAGGGGAGGACAGCCAGAAAAGTCTTTGGGGGTCTAGTAAGCTTCCCTATGAGGAGTCCAAGTCTACCCACAGAGCATCAGCAGCTAGATCCAGGACAGGCATCCCTTACTTATAGGGGGTTAGGGACTGATGCACCGTTCAAAAGTGAAAACTGTTGAAAACTGGAACTCAGTCTTTTTGAGCTTGCAAATGGAAAACGGCCAACCAAAAAAAGACAAGAATATAAGTTGAAAATACCTAAATAATGCATATTTATTATACAAATCCATAACACATTACACATAGCCAAAATCCATAACAAATTACAGTAAAATGAATGAAGGTATGTGTGGAGAATTAATATCTAATGTATTTGAATGGTGGTTATTTACTGAAAAAGTCATAAGGAAATGCCAAACATGATCACCATTTCATGTGCAAATCAACATTAGGGAAGACAATTTTAGCCTTTAGACCTGCAAAGAGATTCCCTGAAAGATCCAGTAATAAATGTTCCTCCCCGCAAACTCCCACAGCACACCTGTGGACCACCTGTGGCACACCAGTGTGCCACAGCACAGTGGTTGAAAACTGCTTGTAAAAAATTGCTAATAAAACCACTGGTAGAAAATCACAAGGGTCTAGTAAAGGCAATCCTGGTTTTGATACTGTGATTAAGAGGGGAATAGTGTTCATTTGTGGCTTTCTATTGTCTAAAACATTTTGGAGAATTGTTGACTTTCCATTTGCAGTATATTGTGTATGACTGTGAAATAATTTGGTACTGACAGGAAACGGGGTATTTGATATTTAAATAAAAGCCCAATCTTATGCCTGTCGACTCAGAAGCAAGCCATATTATAGTCAATGGTATTTACTCCAAGGAAAGCATGGGCAGGAGTGCAGCCTCAGAGCCCAATCCTATGCCTGTCTACTCAGAAGAACATCCCAGTATAGTCAATGGGGCTTACTCCCAGGTAAGTGTTGAGAGTGTAGCCCAAGAGCCTATTCCTTTGCCTGTCTCTTCAGAAGTAAGCCCCATTATAGTCAATGGGACTTATACCCAGGTAAGTATAGATATGAGTGCATCTTGAGAGCCCTTTCTCCTCAAAAGTAAACCCCATTATAGTCAGTGGGGCTTATTCCTAGGTAAGTGTGGACAGAGTGAAGCCTGAGAACCTTCCCCTATCCATTTCTCCTCAGAGGTAAGTCCCATTATAGTCAATGGGGTTACTCCCAGGTGTGGAGTGCAGCCTGAGAAACAAAACCCCTCCATGTCTCTTCAGAAGTCAGTCCCATTATAGTCATTGGGGCTTACTCCTAGGTAAGTGTGGAGAGAGTGCAGCCTGAGAGCCCACCCCATCCATAACTCCTCAGAAGTCACTCCCATTATAGTCAATGGGATTACTTCCAGGTAAGTGTGGACAGAGTGAAGCCTGAGAACCTTCCCCTATCCATGTCTCCTCAGAGGTAAGTCCCATTATAGTCAATGGGGTTACTTCCAGGTAAGTGTGGACAGAGTGAAGCCTGAGAACCTGCCCCTATCCATGTCTCCTCAGAGGTAAGTCCCATTATAGTCAGTGGGGTTACTTCCAGGTAAGTGTGGACAGAGTGAAGCCTGAGAACCTGCCCCTATCCATGTCTCCTCAGAGGTAAGTCCCATTATAGTCAATGGGGTTACTTCCAGGTAAGTGTGAACAGAGTGAAGCCTGAGAACCTGCCCCTATCCATGTCTCCTCAGAGGTAAGTCCCATTATAGTCAATGGGGTTACTCCGAGGTAAGTGTGAGTGCAGCACAAGAGCCCACCCCTACGCATGTCTCCTCAGAAGTCAGTCCCATTATAGTCAACGAGGCTTACTCCCAAGTGAGTGTGGAGAGTGCAGCCTGGTGAGAGGGCGTGGCTGCTGAGGCTTAACCGTTCCGCCCCCTGTTCGAATCCTGGGATGGGCGGCGGTTGCGTTCAAAAGCGCGCGTGCAGCGCCACCTGAGGGAGGGGGAGGCCTCGCGGAGCGGGGGGCGGGCGATGGTGCCGGGACTGACGAATCCTGCGGCGACGCGGGAGTCTTGGTGGCGCCCGAGCCCAAAATGGCGGCCGTGGCTGCTACTGAGGGGGTGAGCGGCGCTGTGGCAGTAACTTCGGCGGCGGCGGCAGCAGCAGCGGCGGGTGGAGCGGAGGAGGCGGCGGCGAGCAGTCTGGCCCCGAGTGCGGCCCGCTTGGCGAAGCTGCCGCTAACGCGAGTGAAGACGCTAGTCAAAGCTGACCCGGACGTCAGCCTGGCCAGCCAGGAGGCCATCTTCGTCTTGGCGCGCGCAGCGGTGGGTGGGGCGCCGGGGGGGGCAGGAAAGCTGCTTTGCCACCAGGGGCGCTGACTGAAGGAGTCTCTGCAGGGCCAGGCGGTGGAGGGAGGCACGTGAGGCACAGCCTCCCCCTGGAGTCTGCCTGCCTGCCCGCCCATCCATGGAGGCTCTGCCCCGCCCCCCTCCTCACCCATCGCACACAGAGGCTCTGCCTCCCCACCTACCTCACATGGAGGCTCTGTCCTCCCATGCAGTTCCCAAGGAGGCTCTGCCTCTCCTGCCATCAACCCCCTCCACCAACCAGTGAGGCTCTGCCTCCTCATCCACCACCCAAGGAGGCTCTGCCTCACCTGCCTCTCCACCTACTTCACATAGAGGCTCTGTCTCCCCATGCACTTCACAAGGAGGCTCTGCCTCAGCTGCTCCTCCCCTCACCACTCAGGGAGGCTCTGCCTCCCCATCCACCATCTAAGGATTACCTGCCCCATCACCTACCACACATCCCTGCATGACATAACACTAACATGATGACTAGTGCTGTACGTTGTCTTATTTATTGTACTAGTTAAATGTACCCATGTTGCGGGAGTAAAATACCCCCTTACGCTATCCCTTAAGTATAGGACAAAAACATGTTGCATGCCTTTTCACCCCTTTAAGGGTTAAATTTCTCTACATTGGTTCTTGGTGGGTTTTTGTGTCACAGAAGGAACACCCTCCCCAAATTTCACACTTCTAGGTCCTGGGGTTGGGGCAGAGCATCCCTCAGTCAGGGATTCTTCTATGTAAAGTATAGGGAGGAAAATGTGTTGCACCCCATTTCACCTCCTTCCAGTTTGAATTTACAAAAACTTGTTCTTAGTGGTACCTCTATCACAGAAGGAACACCCTCCCTAAATTTCATGCTTCTAGGCCTGGCGGTTTTGGCTGGGCATTGATGAGTCAGTCAGTGACTTTTCAGTTTTATAAAACAGGCCTCTGTCAGTCTTGAGAGACTATGGTATTGTGCTCGGCGCTGCATACGCTGCATGCGAAGCACGAAAGCCTGGGTTGGATTGTTATGGAGGATATGCTGTTCCCAAGCAGCAAATCTCCCCTCTCCACGCCACTGAATTAGTCCAATGGAAAGGCAGAGCCAATACGATTGGATCCAGCTGCGTCGCAGAGCTGGGCTAAAGACAGGAGCTCACTCTGTCTTGTGGGGCCGACCCGGGTCTCGAACCCTGGCCTGCTGGTTAACAGGCACAGCGTCTTAACCACTTGCGCCACCCACAGTGTGTGTGTGTGTGTGTATATTTATATGTATATGTGTATATATATATGTGTGTGTGTGTGTGTGTGTGTGTGTGTGTGTGTGTGTGTGTGTGTATATATATATATATATATATATATATATATATATATATATATATATAAAGGTTTGTATATGTCTTGCTCTCCAAAGGACTCCCAAAGTAACATAATACTGTACAATTAAATTTTCCCATGAACCTCTTTCCCTCACCATAGCCATGTGAGGTGTGTAGGCACCCACAGCCCACATGTGTGGCCCGATCCAGTGCCTCATCCAGTCCCCACCCTTCTTATTCTCACAGTTAAGGTACACTTAAGTGCAAAAATCTTGTGTATAACAAATGCCGCTACAATTATTGTGGAGTAATTGTAACTCCCAAATCACTATACCATCATGGATTTCATATTGCCTTGCCTTCTCTATATGACCAAGGTACTATCTTAAAATTACAGTATGATCATCTTTATTAGATTTCACTAAGGGTAAAATTTTATGCATATCTACTCAGAAGTAACTCCTACTGTGTTCAATAGGGCTTTCTCCCAGGAAAGAGAAGACAGCCTAAGGCTGCAACCCTATCTGCACATGCCTGGGAGCAAGCCTCATTGACAACAATGAGACCTAAAGCAGGCCTACTTATAATGGAAATTAGTAGACTTGCTTAGGATTGGGCTCAGAGTTGTTTCAAATAAGTCATCAAATGTTTCATTTAATAATTTTTAATTATACATGAAAATATTTGGTATTTTCCAATACCAGTATATTGTTTCCTTATTTCATTATTACCAACATAATAGCAACATAGCAGGATAATAGTTTTTTACTACTAGTTTTAAACAATGCATGATTGAATATGTTTTATTTAATGAATAAAAACAACAATTATTGTTATTAACTAGCCCAAGTACAAAATATTGATCTGTAGATAGAAAAAAAGATAGAAAAAAAGAATTTGAAGTGAATTTTAAAAGATTCCAAGAGCCAGTCCTTGGAGAAAAACAAACTTGGACATGTTAATATTATTTTTATTGATTTATTTTTATTTATTTTGTAATATTTATAATTTTATAACATTATTTATTATTAATTAATAATAGGATTTAGATGCGTAGGATTTATCTGTTATTTGAGCAATCGGAGGAACATCTCCCTTCCTCCACTGCCATGTGGTCAGAAGTTATTAACAAGCTGATAAAGCTGTCTGGCTTCTTTTCTCCTCTCCTTCCACAATCTGCAGGAGTTATTTGTGGAAACCATTGCAAAAGATGCTTTTGTCTATGCACAGCAAGGAAAAAGGAAAACTCTTCAGAGGAAAGACTTGGGTAGGAATTCATTTCTCCTAAGCTGTAATGCTGCTACAGAATGAAATGCAGCCTATTGATCATTAGTCCTTGGGTGGCTCTTACCAACATAGTGGTTTGAAAGCATGTAAATGCAAGTAGATAAACAGTTCCACTTTGGTGGGAAGGTAACAACATTCCGTGAGATTTGGCAGTTAGTCATGACCATGAAGGCATCTTTGCACAGCACTGGCTCTACAGCCTGGTGAGCACTGCTCCCTAAAGACTGTCACAAGTAGCAGAGCAACCTATGGGGAACCTCTTACCTTGGATGACAGCAAATATGGTTTAGCAGAAAGAATGGTTTTTCTTGCCACCTTATGCTAGCCAGTAGCCATTTTCAATCTCACACTCATGCAGGAGGCAGCTACAGCTTCCTTGCATTCATTTTTTCTATGGACAACTGCTGTGGCACATCTGGTTCCCTGCAGTAGATGAACAAGAAGGGGGAGATGCCCACCTCCTTCGTGATGCAGTCAGACGCTACATTAACCTTGTAACATGCTACAGGATAAGCTTGAACAACGTGCAGTAACTGCAAAGTAGCAACCTGCAATCTGTTCATTCTGAGCTGCTCTGATGTAGATCACAAGCATGGGGATAGATTTGGGTGAATGTGTCAGTAAAAGAATGTTAAACATTAGTTCAGTTTCTGCTCTATTCTGTTTTTGGGAATACCAACTGTGCACAGGGAAACAGGACCCAGTTGCAGAATTGCTATAAGCAGGGTCCAGACTGTTATAAGAACTGGAAAATCTGAAGAGAATTTGAATTCCACAGTCATTCAGATTATTAAGCATCCAGATCATCTCTTGTAGCTAAATGTGGTGTGATTTCTTCAGTAGCCAGCAATATGTAAAATGAGCATCACATTGACAACCAAGAAACATATTTCTATGTTGTAATTTTTTTAAAATGACTTTTGTTTTTCTTATTACAGATAATGCCATTGAAGCAATGGATGAATTTGCATTTCTAGAAGGTGAGATTCTGATTTCCCTGTTCTGGGCTGTCTCTGTTTTAAGAACGTGTTATTGTTCCATCTGTTGAACTTCAGAGAAGTAAAACTGATTAACTTTTATGATTAACTGTATTCAAAAGCAGCACCCCCCCCCCAACAGTCTAAATTTGTACAGCCCCCACTCTACTCTCTTGGGATTCTGCCATTTAATTTGGCTTTATGTGTAGATCCAGGCTCAAGGCATATTCCATCATCAATAGCTAAGTTGATCCCTAAACTATCTGGTTGTTCATGATTTATATACTGTTGTGTCATGAGGTTTTCTTTCTTGTGGTGGGGTTCTAGGTACTCTGGATTGAACTGAGCAGAAAGGAATCATTGGAAAGAAGGAAAGAGAGAGCGTCCAATGCAAGAAGTGTGAAATGAGAATCTTCCCAAGAAGATCCATGTCCAGATGTGTCTGCTGTGTTTGAAACAACCATGAAAAAGGGGGACTTTTTGCTTTGTGTATAATTATGTGATTTGTAGCTATTTACACGTTGTTAGTTTTGTTTTAAATGCTTATATTTTTCATATATCTGTGTCTTGTATTGATGTCACGTATTAGCCTTCCTGTTGCCTTAAAATCTTGTAACAGTGACTCTCAAGAGTTGTGGCCCCCTGCCAGTGTCAGACCCCTTTTTGTGCTATACTGTGTCATGACACTCCAGCTGTTCAGTGATGACACTGAATTGCTGAACTCCAGACTACTAAACTCCTGCTGTGCAGGGCTTGGCTTAGAGCTGTGCAGCTTATGAGGAACAGTGTCTGGACCCCTCCCTGTGAGTCTATATTACTGAGTCTGGTAGTTGGCCATCTTGTCCGCTGTTATCATTTCAGATTAAGTCACAATAGATATCAGATTAAGTCACAATAGCCTTCCAGGGTCTGATAGAGGATTTTTCTGCCTACCTGTTTTGAACTGAAGATTATCTACTGACTGATAGTATATTTGTATACCATTTATATACCATTGATGGCATATTTATATACCATTTTTCAACTAAAAGTACACAAAGCTGTTAACAAAGAAAATGAAACAATTAATGGCCAGTAGGTCCCTGTTCCAAAAGGGGGTCACAATCTAAAAAGAAGGAAAACAACAGCATTGGAAATAATACACTGCTAGGGTCAGGAGGGCCAGTTACTCTCCCCCCCCAGTAAATAAAAGAGGAACACCCACTTAAAAGTGTGCCCTTTTCCTGTTATCAGGGGTCTAAAGATGGGGACTAAAATCTGTACTAAAAGTATATTTATTACTTACTTCCAGGATTTATACCCCTCCTTTCTCAGTGACAGCAGACTCAAGTTAAGTAACAGAGAGTGATAACAATGTATATAAAAACATTTAACACATTTTAAAACAATTTAAAAAATTTAAAAATAACCCACCACTGTAAAAAAAATTCAGAAAAACATTGTTCTGCCCATGCGTTGTGTGTGCTCTTTTTTTGGAGAGGAAAGAATGAGGAAAGGGAGATTTAGTATTTATTTTGACAATCACTACTCCTGTTGCAAATTACAGCTTCAATGCAAGTGATTCTTTTAAACATCAAAATGAAACATAAAGGAAAAGCAAACTCCTACCACCTTGGGCAGTCCAATATCAAGCAGGGGTTGTTAAAAAGGTAAAGGAGGAAACACCTCTAAAAGCATCTCTCTCTCTCACACACACACACACCCCTACACCTATTTGACCCACAGCAAGTGGAGCACTATATATATAAAAACTGCAAGTCACTAACTACTCTGGATTCCAGTATGAATTTCCCATAGGTTTTCACTAGGTGGTGCAGTAACTAAGCAGGCCTCCGTCAGTCTTGAAAGACTATAGTATAGTGCTCGGCGCTGCATGCGAAGCACAAAAGCCTGGGTTGGATTGTTATGGAGGATAGGCTATTACCCAAGCAGCAAATCCCCCCTCTCCATGCCACTGAATTAGTCCAATGGAAAGGCAGAGCCAATACGATTGGATCCAGCTGGTGTCACAGAGCTGGGCTAAGGGCAGGAGCTCACCCTGTCTTGTGGGGCCGACCTGGGTCTCGAACTCTGGCCTGCTGGTTAACAGGCACAGCGTCTTGTACCACCCACAGTAACTACGGGTGCATGTAAAGAGTCTTACGTGTTCCCGTAGTAACTCTGGATTTGGGGGTTAGTCACTCACTGACGCGTCAACACCCAGCCAAAGCTGCCAGATCTAGAAGCATGAAATTTGGGGAGGGTGTTCCTTCCATGATGGAGGCACCCACTTCGAACCAGTTTTTGGAAATTCCATTTGGAAGGGGAGAAAAGGGGTGCGACTTTTTTTGTCTTATGCTTAACATCAAACATGTTTTTTTGGTCTTCTACTTAACATTAAACATGATTTGGTGCTCTGGGGAGAATGTTGCATGGGGGAATGGTACACGGGGGTGGTTGTGCACAGGATGTTGCACAGGGGGTTGCATGGAAGTGTGTTTCACCTGGGCCAGGGTTGCATGGGGGTTAAGGGACTACCAATGCACAGGGGATATTGCATGGGGGGTTGCACAGGGTTGAGTTACAAATACTCTTGTCTAGAGGTGCTCCAGGGCACTAGAAAGCACAGAAATAAGAGGTCATCTACACACTGGAGTGAATGTAACAACATAACCCTTAATTTAATCTCGTGGGAAGGCCCCAGTGTTTTAATTTGCTGAGTAGAGAGGATAATTAACCAGAATTTTTTAATGCAATATTTAAAATTATAAATTTAATATTTAATGTTTATAATGGTTTGCTAGAGCAGGAACTAAAATGAGGGTTCCTTGTCTGGCCACCACATTATTCTTACATTAAAAACAAAATAGTAAGGGGTTAGAGCTGTGTTTTTCAATCTTTTTCATCTCATGGCACACCAACCAGGTGCCAAATTGTCAAGGCACACCATCTTTGGACAATTGACAAGGCACACCATGCTTTTGGGGGGTACACTTCCTCAATAATCCTATTAATCTATGTTTATTTAATAAATTGTCCAATCCCCTGCAGCATACCTGTGAACCACTCGTGGTTGAAAATCACTGGATTAGAGCACTTTCCCAATAAAGAAAGGCTAGGCTTTTGGGGCTGTTTAAATGGGAAAGGGACTGATGGGGATCATGCTTAAGGATGCAATCCTGTCCACAATAGCACCAGCAGTACAAGCGGGAGTGCTGCCACAGACTTGCTTTAAGCGCATTTGGGGTCACCCTATAGACAACGGTGCAAATGGGGGCCTACTGGTCCCGAAGGTACAGAGCACCAGAGCAGGTACGCTCTGCAGACTAGCAGGGAGAGGGCAGAACAGAGGAAGGGATGGAGTAATGGAAGAGGGAAGGGGTGGATTGGGCTTGGAAGAGAACAGGAATAGTGGATACCACCAGAGGTGATACCAGCTGTACTCATGGCCAAAACGTGATGTTATTTCCATGTTCTCCCAGGCAGTGGTGGAGGTTTCGTATACTCCGTTGCTTCAAGCACAAAAAGGAACACTGTGGCATGTTAGAACTTTTAACACATTTATTGTAACAAATTATGGATGGACTAATCATCTGGGTTCTGACCTAGGAAAGATGCTTCCACAAAGTTATTTCAATAAATAAATATTAATTGTCATTTTCTCATTTAAGCCAAAGCAGATAATGATAGAAATTAAAGCTATAAATACCAGAGTACTGTATATAGAAATAACTAAAAATCCAGCAGGATAAAAGCAAAATTAAAACTACTCTGCATACTTCATGTATTCCTACATTATTTAATCCATGCAAGATACAAGATTAACTTAATCAGCATTTTTATCACTGATTTTGACTCAACATGAATCAAATTGGCCCCTTAAAAGACAAACATAATGTAAGCAGTAGTTAATGGCTTTAAAACAGCTTGCTTATCATGTTAATGAAAGCAGGCAATCAATATTGCCAAAGAAAGGCTTCAAAAAAAGCTTTACATTCAGTTTGGAATTGCAGCTGTTATGTGATTATTAGGTGAATTCAAAGTGATAATCACTCTCAGCCTTACCTACCTCACAGGGTTGTTGTGAGAACAAAAATCAGGCAATCATTCTGTACTCCTTGGAGGAAAATCTAAAAAATAAGACAATGCAGTCTTAAGAAACACTAGTAAATAGCCACTGGAAAATAGATGCTCTTCCCCTGTTCCTTTTAAAATATATAACAACTTTGACTAGTTAAGAGTTAATTCTTGCATGCCAGAATTTACTCCTTTTCAGTCTGAATAAAACAAAAAAAATCCAATTTAGTAATAAAAATCCATTTCAATAAGTGCCCAAACCTATACATGTCTGCTCAGAAATAAGATCATTATAGTAAATGGGATTTACTCCCAGGTAATTGTGATAGGATATTTGCAATCTTGTTACTTTTATTGATCAGTATTAATCAATGCTCCTGGAAAAAATATGATCCACTGTCTCCCAATTTGAGAAATCTTCCAGTTTCCATCTTTCAGATTAGCATAAGATGAGAAAGATTTACACACAAACCACTGTTAGGAGTGGCAGATGGGCTAATGACCCACTGGACCAGTATCCAGTGGTGGGCTTCAGTGGGTTCTCACAGGTTCTATAGAACCCTTTGCTAATGAGTGCCTACTTCTGAGAACCAGTTACTAATGGGACATAGAACCTGTTGTAAATTTAGGTTATTAGGACAAAGAACCTGTTGTTAATTTATTTGAATCCCACCACTGAGTAAGATCCATTGAACACAATGGAGCTTACTTCTGAGTAGACATGGTTAGGATTGTGCTCATAATCACATAACTTCTGGATATGGTTGGGCAACCAACCAATACTCTGTTTCAGTCAAAGAGAACACAGTTGTTGCAAACTTCCTGCTGTCCTGGCTGACAGTCCCACAGCCATACAAGCGGTGGCTGCTGGTAGCCATGCCTTGTCCCCAGTCCAGCCTCCTTCCATGTATCCCTCTAATCTGGAATGGCTGGTTGATGCAACTTTCACTTCTAATGTGCAGTTCAGTCTGTTCCCATGTTGAAGATTCTGCAATTGCTGCCATGATTGCAAGTAGAACAACTGCCGGGGTGAAATTCCCTTAGTTGATTATATTGAGTACATAACTGGAATGTCCTTGGCTCCTTTTTCTTGCATGTCTACCTTGTGCCTGCTCACTGTATTTATTTTTATTTAATTTTCACATCTTTATACCTCCCTTCCTCCAAGATGCTCAAGGTGGTGTACATAGTTCCTCTCCTCCTTTTGTTTGCACAACAACCCTGCAAGGTAGGTGAGACTGAGAGTGACAAGCTGAGTAAACAAGCATAGGTTGGGGCTCTGATACTGCTAGTTGACTATCATGACTGCTCCATGCTTTTCACCATCTCCAATAGGCCAGCTAGGATGCCTTGTGCCTGACTACCTTTGGAGGGTGTGCAGTGTGTACTTTCCACTCTTGTCTATGCCAGTGGTGAAGCTGGGGTGTGTGTACAAAACAATAGGTTTTTCAAAGAGCCCCACTGCAGCATGCAAGAGCTCCCTGGGAGTCATTCTGGGCAAGGGAGTAAAACAGAGGTATTCACCTGCACATAGTGGTTGAGCTCCCTGCAAAATTTAGTGTACCCCCCTCTGGTTATGCCATTGTCGGTTCAAAGCACCCTTGGTTTTCTTTAAGTGTCAGTAGCAGCTGCAACATATTCTTATAGAAATATCTAGGAAAATCATATACAAAATATAAGAATATACAGTAGCAATTTCCATCCTGGTCAGTGTTTGCACTGACCCAAAAATAGAGCTGTGAGTCAGTTTTGGGAAGTGCTTTGTCTTCCTCTCACTTTGTTTTGGAAGACTATGGTATGACTGCAATCCTAAGGACACTTTTTTGCAAGTAGTGGTGTGCTTCAGGGGGTTCTCGCAGGTTCTATAAAACCCTTTGCTAATGAGCGCCTGGTTCTGAGAACCGCTTACTAATGGGACTTAGAACCTGTTGTTAATTTAGGTTATTAGGACATAGAACCTGTTGTTAATTTATGTGAATCCCACCACTGAGTTGGACCCATTAAACACACAGGGACTTATTTTTGAGTAGACATGGTTAGGATTGTGCTCTATTATTGTAATCCTTTATACATGCTAAGGCACTGTGCCTGTTAACCAGCAGGCCAGGGTTCGAGACCTGGGTCGGCCCCACAAGACAGGGTGAGCTCCTGTCCTTAGCCCAGCTCTGCGACGCCAGTTGGATCCAATCGTATTGGCTCTGCCTTTCCATTGGACTAATTCAGTGGCATGGAGAGGGGGGATTTGCTGCTTGGGTAACAGCCTATCCTCCATAACAATCTAACCCAGGCTTTCGTGCTTCGCATGCAGCATATGCAGTGCTGAGCACGATACCATAGTCTTCCAAGACTGACGGAGGCCTGCTTTATACATTTTCCTGTGTATAGGATTGTAATCCTATACACATAATCCTGTACTTATACACCCTTTCGAACATGCTGGGACTTAACTTCAGAGTAGATATGCTTAAGATAGTGAGTCTAGTTACCTTCACTTACAGCTTACTCTAATGCATGTGTACTCTGAACTAAGGCTGCAATCCTAAAGACACTTTCCTGGGAGTAAGATCCACTGAACACAGTGAGGCTTACTGTTGAGTAAACATGGTTGGGTTTGTGCTCTAGGTCCAATTATAGAGTAGTGAGTATGGCTTACTCAGAGTTGTTGATAAGATTGCAGCCTTAGATCCAGAACATGTTTTGTCTTTGATACTGTAGGGCATTACTTCCCAGCCCTCGGTAAGATCCCCTTTTCAATTTATGGTACAGAAGAATGGTATATAAAGATATTAATGCTGCACATGTCTCTATGTTCCATTCTTCTGTGCATAAATGCACAGTATTGCATTTATTTATTGCCATAAATGCATATATTCAGACTATAGCCAAGTGATCGGTCTGCAAATATATTTTGTGAACCTGTTGGTTGACAGTTTTCACCCTTTCACAGTTGTCAAAGCCAGGTGTACAAGGAATGGGGGGAGGGAAGGGAGCAGAGGTGATTTCCATACAGAATAGCATCTCCATTTGTCAAATCAATGGGAGATGACAGTGATTTAACTGCTATATTGTTTTGCAGATCTGTCAGGAAATTGAGGTGGGAAGGGGCTTAAGGCACTGGTTCTCACTAAATTACTGCCTGCTGTGGTAAGTACAACTATTTAGAATGAATGTACTGTTGAATGTACATGAATGCACGCACATGTACTGTTGGTTGTGGCGGGTGGTGGAAAAGATACCTACCTTTCTCTCTCACAAACATACACACTCTGATGGGCAAATCCAGTTCCAAAATGTCCTCTAGAACCAAAGGTACATGTACTGCGGGTTCTCCTGGCCACCAGAAACCATGACAGTTGTATTCTTGTTTCTCTTCATTTCCTTGTGATCCTTTGTAGACAACATGTGGATTCCAGGTGTCACCCTCTCAAGAAGGGGACAGACTGGAAGATGGAGGTGTGAAGTAAAAGGTGTGAAGTAAAAAGATAACTAAGGGTGCAATCCTAAGAAATTTAGGCCAGCCTAATTTACTTGGCCTATCTTTCCATGATGGTGTGGGGAGGTCATTTCATTGGCCTAAGCCCCACAGGAGTGGGGCAGAAGTATCTTACTGCACTTCTGGGACACCCCTAGGACAGAACAGTACTTATTCTGGTACTTAGGCTGGCCTAAATGGAGGTTAGGATTGGTTCCTAACACAAAGACACTCACCAGCTCAGGTGCTGTGGAGGTATATTAATGTGTTTATTCTTCACATTTTTATGCCACTCTCCCTCCAGGGTAGGTACCACCACTGGAGTGATTCAGTGGTTAAGGACGCTATGCTTCTCAACCTGGTTCAGGTTGGTGGATTCAGGTTGGCAGTCCTACAGCCAGGTACTACAAGACATAGTAAGCTCCATTTCTTGCCCACCTCTTGCCAACCTAATAGTGGATCAGGTTTTTTTCAGCTGGATCCAGCCTAGCAGTTTGAAAGCATTTTAATGCAAGCAGATAAATAGGTACCACTCTGGTGGGAAGGTAACAGTGTTGTGTGCATTTAGTCATGCCAGCCACATGACCACTAAGGCACGTTTGGACAATGCTGGCCTTGTAATAGGGATGAGCACTGAGCATTGGTCACAACCAGCCAGGCCATCTGCAGGGGACACCTTTACCTTTTCACCTCCAAGGAGCTCAGATGGTGTACATTAGTGGTGTCCAACCGTTTAACTTCATGGTTCCTGGACTTAACAAGCTTGTAAAAGAGGGAATTTCAGCAGGTGTAGCTTGTGATCTGTGTGATGAAAAGCTGCACATGTTGAAATTTCCTCCTCTGCATACATGTTAAAGATCCTGGAGTCTTGAAGTTGAAAGGTTGGACAGCCCTGGTGTACATCATTCCTCCCTTTCATCCTCACAACACCCTGGTGAGGTAGGCGAGGCTCAGAGACAATGATTGGCCCAAGTTCACCCAAGAAGCCTCTTCTAGGTCTAAGTCCACCTCCTAAACCACTATCCTGGCTCTTGATGTAGCCAAAAATATGTTGAAATCGTGCTTTGTAGTGCAATGCAAACACTTCCATGGGATTGAAAAATAATAATCTTTAGCCAGTAGCAAACTGAGAGCACAATCCTAACCATGTCTACTCAGAAGTAAATCCCATTATGTTCAACGGGTCTTACTTCCAGGAAAGTATTTGGGATTGCAGCCTGATACCAATTATAATCATGGCATTCCTCATATGCTCATATGTGTGGAACTCCTTGTACACACAATATCCTTTCAGCTCTTTACTCAAAAACCTATTTTTATGTGGCTTTGGACTTATTCCTTCCACTGTTGCCCTCATCTGTAACTTAGAGCACAATCCTAACCATGTCTACTCAAAAGTAAGCCCTATTGTTTTCAATGGGTCTTACTCCCAGGAAAGTGTCTTTAGGATTGCAGCCTAAGGCTACAGGGGGTCCAGGGGGTTCTCACAGGAACCCTTTGCTAACAAGCGCCTGGTTCTGATAACCGGTTACTAATGGGACATAGAACCTGTTGTTAATTTATTTGAATTCTGCCACTGGTTTACTCCATGTTTTGAATTCCAATTTAATGAATTTGTAACTGATGTAAGACCCAAAATCAGGAACATGCCTTCCCAACAATGTCCAAGAAAAATAAACTGTAGAAATTAAACTGGAGAAAAATAAACTGCCCTTCCTCCAAATGGACTGTATAATATATAGCATGTATTAGATGGATAAATTATGTGATTTATTATATGTGTCCCCCAAATTTTAATCTATGGAAAGTACTTTTAACCTATTGGAACAGCAAATGTGCTGAGTGAGCAGCCACTAAGAGCTAAATTATAAAATCAGACTTGTAGAAAGGTGGAGTGCCTGTACATTTGTTCTTCCCATAGGTTAAAAGAGTTAGGGCCCAATCCTTCCATCCAACTTTCCAGCACTGATATGACTGCAATGTAAGGTAAGATTCCCTTACATTGTGGGGGGTCCGTGACTTCCCCCTACTGCAGGATACAGCACACACCCCATTGGCATGGCAGCATCAGCACCTGAATGTTGAATAGGATTGGCCTTTAGAAACTTTTTTTAAAATATGTATATGTTTGCTGCGGTAAACTTAGCAGGAGAATTAGCATATAAGCATATTTCTGTGTTCATCTCTAAGATGAAATAGGCCTCAACATTTTCCCAACCACAGCATTCACCCTACATAAAAATCAATATTCAAAATACCCTGGCTAGAGAGCTGAAGCTTGCAGAGTGACAGCTGTAATATCTGTAAAGAAGGCATGCCCCGAAGAGCAGGACAATGATTTATTGTTGCAGTCGCTATTATTAAGAATACTATATTTGCTGCTTTTCAAGCATATTCATATTTATATATTGCTTTACCAGAGACATGGAGCAGAAAATAACTGTCTAGAAATCAACAAGCCAACATTGAAAAAATGGGTGCATGTGAAACAGACACTTCAACGTGTCCCTGAATGTTGGATGCTCAGATGCTCTATTAACATACATGTTCTTTGTTTAAGTTCTCTTGATTTCTTAGTCCAGAAAGCCTTTTTATATGCAATATATTTTTTTGTGACATTCACATCTCTTCCCCCCCCCCATCCCTTCTATTAGTCCAAATCTGGAAAATTCCTTCCTACTTGCTAATAACCTCCTATTTGCCCCCATTAGCCTTCTATTAGCCTCCCAGGGAGACTAATCTCTTCTCCTAACAATATTTGCTGCTGAATAAATTTTTGAATCATCTGGAAGATGTTGGCCCTCTTCACCTGCCAATCTGGTACACTGTTTTCAGGAAACTGTTTCAGGGGGAGAATCCACAACCTGATAAAGGTTTGTGTACTGGACCTAATAGACCTGTTTCCTCACCTGATTAGCACTCCCATTAACTCTCTTTGCCCTTCCTGATGGCTCATTAAGATTTGGGTTTAATGGTCTTCCTAGGCACAAGGTGTGGGAGGAATCTTGCTTTATAAATGTAGCTGCAGCCAAGTGGGAAGACAAGCCAAGTTGGAAAGATAGCAGTCATGCATCATCCTCAATTTGTACTCCTGCTCTTCCTTGCCTGGCAGACCCTCCCTTGCCTTGGCAAACCCTGTGATGATCCCCACCTGCAAGAGGTCAACTCTGAAAAGGCAAGACCCAAAGCCCATGAGAGGCTCCTGCAAGATGTTGGCACTGACAATCTCCTTCAGCATCACATCAAGCAGCCTCTTCAGTATATGTTGGAACTGTATGTCAACCTCACCCAAAATGCTTCTGCCATCAAAGGCAACACTGTGCGCAGTTTTGTGGATAAAAGTGAGTATTGTGATCTGAGACATGGGGAGGGATGCTTGGCTGGTGGGTGGAATAAGCTTGACAAGAGGGAGGAGAAGGTGGGGGATGCAATATAAAACTTGATATTGCAAAATTTTATATGTCTTCATACTTGGCTTAAGCCATTCTCTGCAACAAGGGCACTTGTTGCAATCCTAAATGCGCTTTTCTGGGGGTAAGTCCCATTGAATATAATGGAGCTTACACACTACATGTGTAGGCATGGATAGGATGGGACTGTAAATCAGTTAAAAATATTTTCCACCCATCGGGTACGGCTTCCAGATTTGGCTACTCTCAAAACAGGCCAATTCTATCTATAATTACCTGGGATTAAACTTCATTGACAGCAATGGGACTTACACCTGAGTAGACATAGGGCACAATCCAAAGTAACTACGGGTAATCCTTGCTCTGGTGTAAGAACAATTTGCTCTGGATTGCAATATGAATTTCCCATAGGTTTTCACTAGGTGGTGCAGTAACTACGGGTGCACGTAATGTCTCTTGCATGCTCCTGTAGTTACTCTGGATTGTAGGGATAGTATAGGATTGGTCTCTTGACTGCAGTAAAGCTGAGTGTATTTATACCCTCTCTGGATTAGTTCCAGCATGAAAAACACAATGCATTTATTTGTAATGATTTATTTAAGACACATGCATCTTGCTTTGCTCAGCAAACTCAAAGCATCTTACAAAAAGTTATTAAAATACAATATGGCACAGCAGTCCATGAACACTAGTACATAAAAACAAAATAAACAACATGTACAAATGCTTTCCTGTTTTCGCATGGATCACCAATGCTCCCCATTTGTTGAAACTCTAATAACCCCCAAATCCAGAGTAACAATGGGAGCACATATGAGACTTTACGTGCACCTGTATTTACTGCACCACCTAATGAAACCCTATGGGAAATTCATATTGGAATCCAGAGTAAGTTGTTCTTACACCGTAGCAAGGACTCTCCATAGTTACTCTGAACTTTGCCCTAAGTTGTTGTGAGACTTAAGTGGAATCTAATCTGGTTTATCTGATCTTGTGCATGAGACTTTTCATTTGAGAATCAATGTGGTGTCATGTGGTGGGTGACATGTGTGTCAGATGAAGATTGAGTAAACCCAGTTTCAAGTCTCCAATGACCCATGAAGCTCAGTGGGTAACCTCAGACCAGCCTTTCTCAACCAAAACCTACCTCTAGAATTGTTGCAAAGATAAAAGAAGGTGGGATGGAGTCATATATATGGAGCTTGTCTCCATACACAGAGAGGCAGCATTATACTGTTATAACAGGACAGTAATAAATTAATAATCGCTTTCCATTATGTCTTCTTCAGCTCGCAGTAACCAGATGCGTTTCAACTTCACCGTGTCCGGCGTGGCAAAGAATGAGAAGGTGGTGGAAGCAGATCTTCGCCTTTTCAAAATGCAAGCCCGAGATGGTCTTCTGAGGAAGCACCATTCCTTCAAAGTAAGTCTGGTGAAGGCAATGGAAAGAGGTTGTGGAGCTAAGCCCAGCCTCAGTCTTGTAAAGAATACTAAAAACCAAACTTTTGGCAAAACAAACCTTGGAACTGTCAACAACTTAATTTTTGTTCAGATTAATGCAATTAATCTTAAAGACACTTTCCTGGGAGCTGCAATCCTAAAGACACTTTCCTGGGAGTAACACAATGGGGCTTACTTGAACACAATGGGGCTTACTTTTGAGTAAACATGGTTAGGATTGTGCTCTATGATGGCCCAACCAGATCTCCAATTAGAATCTAGTTTTATTCTGTGTCAAAAACAATGATGTTACTTGACAAGGGCTACATCCTTTGTATATATAATTCCTTCAGAAAGGAATTGACTGTCGACCTCAAATCATGGGTCACTCTTGAATGCCTTAGTGTGCAATCCTAACCTAGGCCATCAAAACTCATTGGTCTTCCTATTCCTTGGTAATGGAGGGAGGCAAGTGCATGTCTGTGCACTATCCTAACCCTCCCCTAGGAGTTGCGCAGAAATGTCTTGCAGCCCTTTTGTGAACTCCCAGGTCAGAACAGGATTTATGCTCTGGCTTAGGCTAGCCTAACTGCAATTTAGGCAAAGAATATGCCCTGAGAGTATGGCTGCAATCCTAACTGCACTTTCCTGGGAATCAATCCTATTGAACATTATGGGACTTACTTCAGAGTAGACATGCTTAGGATTGCACTATATGTCACTCTCCTGAGAGTATGTCCCATAGTACACAATGGTTAGGCTTTCATCCGTAGTCTGTAACACCACCAACCAGATGTCTACAGGTAAGACAAAAAATACCTCCCATCAGTAGTAACAGGTGATTTTAGAACTAATACTTGTTTTGCAGCTGACTCCCAAGAGGCTAGTTTGTTCCTTAATCCTGAACTAATTTTCATGTCTCCTTTCCTTCCTTTCAGGTGAAAATATATCAGATTCTAGACAAGGACAATCTGGATTCATCCTATGGAAAAAAATTGGTCACAGCCAAGACCCTAAGTATGCAGTTGACCGGCTGGATAGAATTTAATATCACGGAAACGGTGAGTCCTTGATCTTGCCAGGCAGTTTCTGATCCTGTAAAAAGTTGATGTGGTTAATTGGCTAGAAAACTGAGGGTCCTAACCAATTTAGACCAGCATAACTCACCCAGTATATTTTTCTGTGGTGATGTGGGGAGATCAGTTGAATGCCTGTGCACTGGCTTAACTCCTCCTTGAGTGGGGCAAAAGTGTCTTTTGGCACATTTGTGACACCTCCAACTCAGGACTTTCTCCTGAACTTAGGACTGCAGCCTGAGCTATAGGTCAAGACGTTCCAGATTCAAATTTCACCACTGCTATGAAGTCACTATGTAGTCCAGAACAAGTCAGTCTCAGCCCCCCACACAGGGTGACATAGGGTGCAATCCAGAGTAACTATGGGGAGTTCTTGCTCCGACGTAAGAACAGTTTGCTCTGGATTGCAATATGAATTTCCCATAGGTTTTCACAAGGTGGTGCAGTCACTATGGGTACACGTAATGTCTCTTACATGCTCCCAGAGTTACTCTGGATTGTAGGGATAGGCTGCAATCCTAAGAACACTTTCCTGGGAGTAAGAGCTATTGAACACAGTGGGGCTTACTTTTGAGTAGACATGGTTAGGCTTGTGCTCATAGTCCTGGATGCAATTCTAAACACTTTCCTGGGAACAAAATGGGGTTTACTTCTGAGTGGACATGAATATGATTGTACTCTAAGTAGCACACCTGAAATAATTGTTTTTTGTCAGTCTGCGCAGCATAGTGACCAAGGTCACAATTTTAGGGCACATGTAAGATAGTGTCTAGGAAGCAATGCCATGAATTGTGAAGGCATCTGGTTTGAACATTGTTTCTGCCATAACTTACCAGGAGATTCAGAGTGGATTTTCTTGAGAGACTTGAGTACAATCCTAACAATGCCTACTCAAAAGTAAGTTCCATTGTGTTCAATGGGTCTTACTCCCAGGAAAGTGTCTTTAGGATTGCAGCCTCAATGAGCCACAGATTTGTTGCTAGAAAAATCCCTCGAGGTTAGATTAACAAGTCACTCTGTTTTGCTTTCAGCCTTTTTCTGTTGCATACAACTTGGTTCGCTTGCTTAAATTCTTAAAAATTTAAATTCTTAAAACACTTAATTAAATTTCTTAATTTAAAGGTTAAATTAAATGTTCTTAAATAAACACTTAAGTTCTACTTAATTTATGTCAATAACATGAATAAATGTTTATTAATATAAGAACATTAATATGTTCTTAAATATTAACACTTAAATTCTAATTTTTATACAAATTAACCAATTTTGCAACTTTGCAGGTTCTTGAGTGGACAGAAGAGGAAAATAGCAACCAAGGTTTATTGGTAACTTTGGAGACCTCTGAAGGAGAAATGCTGGATCCCAGAACCGTACGGTTCGCTTCTGGCAGAGATCATCATGACAGCAAGAAACCAGTGCTGGTTGTCTTCACTGAAGATGAACAACAAGGAGCTGTGCTGCCCACCAACATAATCTTAGGTAAGGAGGAGCTCCTTTGACTAGTAACAAGGGAAGACTTAAGGCACTGTATGATGATGGGGGGAAATGGCACAGCTATTTCCTTTAAATGATTTGTGGAATTGAATGTGGGTTTGGGGGGAAGAAGCTTAAACCGTATGCATGCAATGCACATCGCAGTACAGGGTGATTGAAACTCCCTATATTGTAATTTATAAGTATTTTAAAATAGAGAGTTACTTTTCAATTACCCTGTATATCTCTGGAACAAGATCTAAAACTACTTTTGGTATCTTGTCAAAATGATTTCATACTAACCATTTTGCACAGGAAACAAAATTGCTTTCCACCTTTTTCTTTAAAAAAAATCAATGTTTTGTATTGAAAGGCATGTTTCACTAAAGTAATAAAATAGGACAAGGAATAAAATACAAATTGAAGATGAGGATTTTAAACTAATGAAAAAGTCTATGCCAAAAATGCTGCAATCTTAAAGACACTTTCCCGGGAGTAAGTAAACACAATGGGGCTTACTTTTGAGTAGATATTAATATTGTGCTCATAGTGAATGAAAAAATGCATATAGGTAAACGGACATTCATAAGAATGTAATATGCAGCCTTGCTAGGTCAGTCCTAGGTTCCATCTAGTCCAAACATCTTGGAAGTGATGGAGGCTTTCCCTGCAAATAAAAGTTCAGCAAATAAAAGTTCAGTTTCCCAGAAGATAAACTGCATTTTCTGTTGGCATAACTACTTTATTGGGAAGGTTTTGGTTAGGATTGACTGAAGGTGCAATCCAGAGTAAATACGGGGAGTCCTTGCTCTGGTGTAAGAACAATTTACTCTGGATTGCAATATGAATTTCCCATAGGTTTTTGCTAGGCGATGCCATAAATACATTGACGTAAATGTCTCTTACGTGCTCCCGTAGTTACTCTGGATTGTAGGGTTTGTGTCGGAAGAGATTTCCTGTGCTTTTAATGTAGATCTAATTCATTTTTAAAAAGAGATGCACTGCAGTGAAATCCATTACTGGAATATGAATTTAAGTTTTCTCATCTTTGCTTCTATTTCAAACTTCAAATAAGAGGCAGTTTATATTAAATCCCTACAGAAGTTACCCCCACTTGTTCTAGTACATCTGAATTCTAATCTCAGATGTGTATGTGGCCTCTTCATAATTTTTAACTGGTTTACAGCTTTTTTTAAAAAAACATGAATTATGATCTTTCTCTCCTTAGATTTGATCCAGAATGATCCAGCGCTTTCTGAACTGCTTGCAGGCCTCCAAACAAACAGCACCCGGATCACTCGCTCAGCGTATAGATCATTCTCAAAGCCCTGCCAAAGACTCCCCCTCTATGTGGACTTTGAGAAAATTGGCTGGGATAATTGGGTTATTGCTCCTGATGGATACCATGCCTATCAGTGCAAGGGGTCTTGCACCTTCCCGCTGGGCACAAACATGCAGCCAACCAATCATGCCACCGTCCAGGCCATCATCACTTCACTGAAAGTCAGGCCAGATGTGAGTAATCCCTGCTGCGTTCCGGATAAACTCTCTCCCATTAGCCTTCTGTTTTATGATGATGATGAAAATGTGGTCATCAAGAAATTTAATGACATGGTGGCTGAAAGTTGCGGGTGTCACTGATCCTTAAATATAAATTGAGACCAGCTTTCTTGATGAGAAAGTTTGAGATTGAATACAGTGGAACTTAACGTTTTGAGTAGACATGTTTAGGATTGCATTGCTAATCTTGCTAAATATGTCCTTTCACTGCTAAGATCTGCCACATGCTTTGAAAAGTGTATAAAGTACGTACTGGGAATATTCATATCTGCAGGGAACCTCCTCTCCACTATCACATGTGTCTCATTGGTCTCTATTTTGCAAAATCCATCTCTGATAGTTCAAGAAATGAGATTCCGAAAAATGATATTGCATTTCTGTCTTCAAGACATTGAAGGCACTTGGTACCAGTGGCATACCAAGGTCATTTGGCAGCTGGACTCATAAATTTTTGGTACCTCTCCATGACATAATTATTTTCAGTAGTAGTCATTAGATTAAATCAATGATAATGGCCAGAGAAGAAGTACATAACAACTTTTTATTTTATTTTTATTGAACTTTTTGAATTTTATAGTTTATTTTATGTTTTTATTTTATAAGTTTATTGAACTTTTGTCTGTATGTTCAGTCATTAAATTGTGTCCAAGTCTTCATGACCCCACAGAGCACATCAGTTTCCTCTTCTTCCAATGACTTCTGAAGTCACTGGTTCAATGATACAATTTAGCTACCTCATCTCTTTTTGCCTTCAATTTTTCCCAACATCAGGGAACAACATGGCCATCAACATGAAATTAGTATATTAATATCAACAATTAATATACTAATTAGTAATTAGGAGTTTCAGCCTCAATATCTGTCCCTTCTAAAGAACAGTAAGGATTGATTTCCTGTAGGAGTGTCTGATTTGATCTTACAGCCCAAGGGACTTTTCAAAAGTCTTTTTCAGCACCATAATTCAAAGTCATCTTGTCATCATATGATCCAGTCCTCAAAACATTACTATTGTGTGTATAGATATATAGGTAATAAGGTAAATGTAATAATATAAGGTAAAGGCCTATGTGATGTATATACTGTATATATAAACTTTGTAAGTTTGTATATCTGTGTTTGTATATTTGTACGTAACTTGTAACTTCATGCATATTATATCAATAAAAACTGAAAAATAAGTAAAAATGTTTCTTCTTGAAAAATTGGAACAATTTGGGGCAACCGCTTGCACACCTCTTCCAGGGGCATCCCCCTCCCCCCAAAAAAACCCCTTTCATATGCTACTGCTAGGTGACTTATGAATGAAGATTTGAAAACTTCTCCCTGATACTAATCTCACTCAATAACCATTATGCCCCTTTGCCATTTTATGCATCTTTGGGTTACAGTCAACTATGGGACTTTTTAGTTTAATCAGTAAAGGTATCAGATAGGTTGTCGCTTGACCTAATCCACAAGGATGCTGAATACTGTTGCTTAATTTTCCCATAAGACAAAACACTCAATCACCCAGTGAAAATGGACAAATGATAGATTTAGGCCAGACAAAAGAATATCTATGTCATCCAACACAGAATTAACTTCTGGAATTTATTACAATAAATGGTGATGGCCACTGACTTATTTTTTTAAGAAGGAAATAAACAAACAAACAAAAATATATTATATTTATTCAATCATGTGTCAAAATCATGTGTTTATTCAATCATTATTGAATCATCAGATTCAATCATGATATATATATATATATATATCATGATTGAATCTCCATGTTTGAAACCTGTCTATATTCTGATAGCAGCAGCAAGAAGGCCAAAAAAAAAAAACCTTGCTTGTTGGTGTCGCATTGAAGCATCTGGTTATCAACTTGGGTCTGGTATGCTGGATTCAATGGATCTTTGTGCAGCAGTTGCAATGGTTAAAAACTGTATGTCTGTATATCACAGAATTATAAACTAATCCTAACCAAAAAAAGTCCACCTTTATTGCAGAATGTACCATATTGTATATTTCAAAAATTACTAAGAAGTACACGCACATTCCCTGTAATGTGGCACCTGTAAATATGTGGTCAGGAGCCAAAGAGTTGGAAGTGACCCCCCCCCCCAACATTACACTACCTGGAAAACTTGTAGGGTTGTCAATTCCTTGCGTTCTCTATTTGTCCACTCGGTATGGGAAATAGAGCAAGGACAGCCCTCCCTTCCTTTCGCACTGTGGCAGCTCTTCACAGCTCAGAAACAGCAACATCTTCAGACAGGTAATCCAAGATTAGCCTGACAATTCCAGTTTGATGCCTTCCTTAAGCAGATGCTAACCTTGTCTTGCTGCCACAGATGCTTCATCTGCAGTTTTTGACTCCATGGTTGCATATAAGTGTTGAAAAAGGGAGGCTGACCATTTATTTTCAGTTAGGATCCCTACATGTTTGCTCCCCACTCCTTTTTTACACGCACACATACATGACTGGATGGTGGAGCTCAACATCAATTCGTCCTACAAGAGGCCTTGTACACACCCATTAAAACAATATTTCCTTCTCCATCTGGTTTTTAGGATTGTACTTTGGGTGCATTTTAGCTGCTTTGGGTGTCCTCCAGGGATATGGAGGGATCAAAACAAATCAGACTTAATTGAAAGTAGTTTGTGTATGTTTGACTTGGGTTGAAAATATACGATACACTGTCTATGGGTGCAATCCTAACCTAGGCTGGCACAACTTATTGGTCTTTCCATTCTTGTGGGGAGGCAAGCGCATATTTGTGCATTAGTTTAAGATCTCCCCTAGGAGTGGCACAGAAGTGTCTTACGGCACTTTTTAGGACAGGACTAATGTCGGGACTTAGGTCAGCCTAACTGGAGGCTAGGATTGCAACCAAAGACTAGTGGAGGCTGTCTTGTCTGAGGCCCTAATATGCACTCTTGTCCCACCCAAAAATTATCTCAGGAACAGGCGTAAGGGCTAGAAATATTGAATCCTGTATTAAGGCTCTAATGAGAGCTGGATGGGCTGGGAAGGTTAGGAAAGAGACCCTAAATTGCTATGCACTCCTGGTGAAGAGCATTTCTCTACCATATTTAGACCCACAACTTTGGCAAGTAATATGAGGGTCACTGGCCATTTTGTTGACACCTGGGGTGCAAATGCATAATTGTATTGAGACTTATCTTCCCCAATATGGAAATGGAGTAATGCAAAAGTTGTAGAAAGCATGCTTTTGAAGTAGACTTCAAATTCCAGCTTCTCCAGGTAAAAAGATTTCAAATCTTTTTCTAGCAGGTCTAGCTTTTCTAGCAGGTCTAGAAAAGACTTCTGTATGGCTGAAATTTATGGAGGTCTGCTGTGAATGAAGATACCTAATGTTAACATCAGTTCATAAATTCACAAGCAACAATCTTTGACTGTTCTCTTTGTAAGTCATAGCTTAGAAGATAGAACTTGTGCTTCACTCACAGATGGTCCAAGGTAAAATCCATGGCCTTTCTTAAAAGAATCTGGGATCCTTTGCATTGCTGGGTTCCAAGAATTTTGGATTTGCCAGAAATTCCAAAAGCCTCTATTAGTCCAAGGTTTACTTTTGTAATGCTACTGTCTGGCATGAGGGAAGTGACGGGGTGATGGCTGGGGTGTGTGGTGGCCAGGCTGTGGCGCAGGGAAGGTGTACTGCATGTGCCCATGGTGACATTGTGGGTGGGAGCCAATGTGGTCTGAATGGTGAACAGGAGGACAGGGTGAGTGGGAGGTGGTGCTATACGAGTGGTGAAGGTGACATGGTTGGCGAGTAACAGGTTGTGCTGGGATGTCCTGGAATGCCTGGTGTGTGGAAGGATGACTACTGGGATGACCCACCATTGAATATGGGGTTTGCTGGCTGATGTAATCCGTGCAACAGCAATCAATGAATTTCGCCTTGGTCCTTTCCTTGAGATTGAGTTTTCGAGAGAGCTTGAGCGATAAGGTGGTCTCAACCTCATGCGATTTGAGCTTGGCGTAATAGTCGGAAAACTTGTTGTAGAGGATCGAAATGGGCATCCCATTGAGGATGATGCCAAAGGATATGCAACCAAAGGCAACAATCCTGCCCAAGAGTGTATCTGGTACTGTATCCCCATAGCCAACAGTGGAGAGGCTGACCTGAGAGGAAGAAGAGAGAGAGAGAGAGAGAGAGAGAATATGAGATCATCTGGCCGACGCTATGCAGATCTTCACTTCCTTGTATACAGAGCATACTTCTTTGGCTGGAGCTTTACATAAAATCTATGTAAATCTATAGATGCTGTACTTGTGGTTAAAGATGCTGTGATTGTCAACCTGAAGGTTGGCAGGTCGGTGGTTTAAAATCCAAGTACCACATGACAGCGACATCATTGACATCATTTTACTTGCCCATCTCTTGCCAACAGAGCAGTTCAAAAATATGTAAATGAAAATAGATAAATAGGTATCACATCAAAGGAAGGCATAACAGAATTCCATGTGCCTTTGGTGTTTAGTCATGCATCTCATGATCATGGAGGTGCCTTTGAACGACGCTGGCTCTTTGGGCTTGTAGCATACTCTGCTCCGTAGCCCTGCTCCGTAGCCCTGCTTAAGAAAACTTACACTGACAGTATCATGGGGTCTATTTGATCCCATTGTAAAAGCAACAGTATGAGGGGGGTCAATTTGACCCCATTGTGAAAACCTTTTCTTTTTCTTCAAATAACATTATACATTAAACATTTGTATTCAAATATTAATAAAAAGAGGCATGTGTGTCTTAGGAATGTTCAAATAACTTTCAAAATCCAAATAAAATTGCTGTGGGACCATGGGGTCCATTTGACCAGCTCCTGATTATTTGACCCCACAGTTTGTCAACACAGAAATACAAGTTAATAAAAAATTAACAGAGAAACAAGAACACTAGTAGTTCAGGAGTCACATTATTAGAATGGCATGACAGAGGAATATATGAAAGGTCAGGCCACTAAGAGCACAATCCTAAACATGTCTACTAAAAAGCAAGCTGCACTGTGTTCAGTGGGTCTTTCTCCCAGTAAAGTGTCTTTAGGATTGCAGTCTAATTTTGATAGTACAGTGGTAGTGCCCCACATAACCAGTGATTCACATAACAAGCACAAATTTCCATTGGGAGTGTGCTCCTCTTAACAAGCCCGCTTCACTTAACAAGCTCCAGGCAACCTGAAAGCAACCTGGCTGGGTCATATGGGAATGTGAAAGGCAGGCGCATGGAGAAACAGGAAGCATTGCTTCATAATGGGCAGCACACTAGGCAACCCTGACACTCCACTTGGAGCCTGTTATAAAGGGCTGGTGGCCAGCATGCTGTGGCCTCTAACTGACCTCAACTTGGGGGCAGTTGCCCCTAACTGCCCCCAAGTACCCCCACCAGCCTCCAGCCAGCAGCAGCAGCCCTAATAAGCCCCCTATCCTCCATGCAGCCTCCTAACCATGTCTACTCAGAAGTAAGCCCCATTGTGTTAAATGGGTCCCACTCCCACTCCCTGGAAAGTATCTTTAGGATTGCAGCCTAAATAGATTTCATAGGATCATGCACACTGAATGCATGTTTTGAATTCAATTACAGTGTTTTGTCATCATTTTTACATACAGTTAATATTTTTATATGAATATTTTTGGGGTTGTGGAACCAGTCGTCTGAGTTTCCATTATTTTCTATGGGAAAAAATGCTTTACATAAAGAGTGTTTCACATAACAAGCATGTTTCCGGAATGAATTAAACTTCCTAGGTCTACAATCCTCTGCATGGTATAGGGTGGTGTTTTCTGCAAGGATTTGGCAGTTCCATGGGGAGCAACAGCTCACAGTTTGGGAACTGTGAGCCAAGATGGTGTAATGCAATGGTTTTCAAAGTGGGGGTCAGGACTCCCTTGAAGGCTCACAACTTCATCTCAGGAGAGTCACAAAAAGTTGGGTGCCACCATCTTCGGGGCACTGGATGCTGCATCTTGAAATGGGGCACTCCAGTAGTGGGATTCAAATAAATTAACAACAGGTTCTATGTCCTAATAACCTAAATTAACAACAGGTTCTATGCCCCATTAGTAACCGGTTCTCAGAACCAGGCACTCATTAGCAAAGGGTTCTATCGAATCTGGGAGAACCCTCTGAACCCCACCACTGGTTACAACCCAAAGTGAAGTCATCCTCAGGTATTTTTTAAAAGAAAATTGGGAAAAAGCTGCCTCCTCTTCCTCAGCAGCGCACCACACATTTGCTCTGCTAGTGGCATAGCTAAAGCACTTATTTGCTATCTGGAGTCGAAGATCCTTTTGTTGTCCCTCCACCTCTGCAACAACAAAATCAAATGTAATTAAGGTTGCAATCCTGAAGACACGTTCCTGGGAGTAAGACCCATTGAACACAATGGGGCTTACTTTGGAGTAGACATGGTTAGGATCGTGCTTTAAGTTTAAAAAAAATGAAAATTGTGTCCCTTATAGGTTAGGGAAACTGCAAAGAGGAATGGTTGTTCTTTCCCTGCTAATTTTAAGACGAGCACCGCTTAGAAATGCCTGTATATCCAGTTAGCATGGGCAACTGTATTATGATATACTGTATGTATACGTAAATGAGAGCTGATTCATATTAACACCTTCTTAGTTCCATACACGATCACAATTACATTTCATTGGCTCTCAGAGCAATCATTACAATGGGAAGGTTTTGAGTCAAGAAAATCCATTATAAGTTCCATAGGCTTTGTGTTTTCAGTTTCTCCTTAATATTGTCTATAGATATTCCAATGCAATTTGTTTATTGCATTCTGCATTAAATTACCTTTCCAAAGATCTATAACATGATGGTATCATTCATGCACAGCCCGTTTTTCACAATTTTAGCCACTGTCAAGTTCAGCTTGTAGCCCCCTAAGGCTTGTTGCCCAATGCAACTGCACCCCCCTGCACTCCCCCCAGCTATGCCACTGCCCCTTTGCAGATCAAAACTTTGATGTTGATAGAAAAGTGAGGACATTGGGTTACTTACTGCTGCCCACCACCAGGCATCAGGAATGCTAGTGAAGTTGGTACCAGGGACATCATGCTCCACAGAATGCATAAGGGCAGAGAAGGTGAAGACTCCCATGGCGATGAAGAGGAGGAGGCAGCAGACTTGCTGGTAGCACTGTCGGATGGTGAAGCCGAAGGCCCTCAGTCCTGTGGAGTGCCGGGCCAGCTTGAGGATGCGAAATATCCGCATCAGCTTGATCAGCTTGAGGACCTTCCCCAGCTTGCCCACACTGCGCATCTTGTGCAGCTCCTCGTGGTAGTCTGAGTCATCCTCGCCCAGGTTCTCAAAGAGGAGCTGGATGTAGAAGGGCATGATGGCCACCAGATCAATGGCGCTGAAAGCGGCCCGCAAGAACTGCTGGAAGGTAGAGGTGGAGATGATCCGCATGAGATACTCCAGGGTGAAGAAGACAGCACAAATGGTCTCCAGCCGTTCCATGCACTTCTTGGTGGTTTTGTACTGCATCTCCTCCACTGTGCTGAGGGTCATTCCCACAATGGAAATTAGAACAAAGAAACTGGACATTATGGCAATTATCTTGGCCGGGATGGAGGAATATGGGTTCTCGATCAGGTTCCAGATCATTTTTCGGAATGTCCCAAGGAACTTGCCTTCAAAGTGCTCCTCTCGATGAATTGGTTCCAGCTCAGCTTCCAGTTCTCTCTGGATCTTCAGGTACTCGGCCATCTCATCCATCTTCTCCTCAAAGAGGATGCGGCAACATCTTTGGGCATATTTCATATGGATGCCCCAGTACTCAATCTCCTCCTTAAAGTTTGCCGGGCACATCTCCTCCACGATCCACATCACTCCACTGCGGTAGAAGTGGAAGACATAGTGGAAGATGAGTGGATCTCGGTCAAAGAAATATTCATTCCTTAGCACCGAGTAGTCATCACAGAGCTCCAGCTTCTTAGTGGGGTCAGTGGCGACAGCCAGCTGTCCAATACGAGTTATGGGATACTTAGCAGCCATTTTGTAGGTTATCCGGAAACACTTTCCTCCAACGTTAAGGTTTAAGAAATACCGGCTCCGCCGAGCTGCGACTTGATTTCTGTCCTGATTTCTGCTGGTGATATCATGCATGGAGCTCCATTGCTTCACTAGATTTTCCTGTGCAAAAGGAAAGTGCACTTCTTCCTCTTCGGGGGTCAGGAAGCATCTGCAATGGCCCCCGATTTTCAAATTGGCCGAGAGACTCGCACGTCTCTTTGCTGTCTGTGTCATTGTGGCTGGTGCTTCTACGCACACCTTTTCAACCACTTCAGCCAAATTATGCAGACGGCTTAAAGAAGTAACGGTTTTGTTCCCATCAGGAATGCATGATTTGTGCTTCTCCAAGTCACCTGCTGAATCTTCCAAAGCTCTGACTGTTGCTCAGGATGAGCTGTTGGATGTACATTGGGAAGGCTGGCAGTTGGCTCTGCTTTATCTTCTTAAACCATTAATACGATTAACGTGAAAGGTTAACAACTTAAAGAGGCTATTCTTGGAGACAAGGCCTCCTTTCCTTCAGCACTGCGACCCCCACCCATATGAGCCTACTCGCCATGACTTGACTTGAAAACAAAGCATAATAGGGGCACTTCCTAAGTCACCCTTTTGCAACACTATAGAACTCATGTTGCCCATCACGTGCATTCTAGCACAGGGTGTCCCATGGGGTCAGATCTGACCCACAGCAAGCCTCCATCTGGCCCACAAAGAAGTATTGTAAGGTATCTAATCCACCCTTATATTTAAATATATGTAAATTTATTCAGATTTGAAATCTAAATAATTTTTCCGGCTCTCAAGTGTCAGAGATTACGTGGCCCTCCTGCCAAAAAAGATTTGGACACTCCTGTTCTAACACTTTGTGATGGGAAAAAGTGCAACACAGCTTGACCCAAGTCAAGCCCATTGTCACCATGCCCACCATGTTTAAAAAGCCCACTGCTATTGCCAGGCTGTGGGAGTGAGAGTGAGAGTGTGTTGGAGCTCTCTTTAAACTCAGGAGGGTTGGGAAGGACTGCAAGAGAAGCGGCCTTAACTACTCCAGCAGGTGTACCTACTCCATCAACACTGATGGTTCCAAAACACTACCACCCTACCTGATTACAAATTTGACCACAAAGTGAACCCTGCATACTTCATCGACAACCAATTTGCATCAGCTCAAGTGCTTTTCACTTTGGAAAGAGCTCTGCCCATTGGTCTAGCAATTGATAGGATTGGGCCATAGGATTGGGCCATATAGATATGGTGGATATGTAGAAAGTGCGGGGGTCTTTTCACAAAGGTATTCTCAGAATCTTCAGCCATTACATTACAATGTAATGGAATTAATGTAATTAAAATTGCATTAACAATAGCCAAATTCATTGTTAGATTCATTATTAACAGCAATTTGGTTTTCATATTTTTATACTGCCATTCCTCCTCTTAGCTCAGGATAGAATATACGGTTCCTTCCTTCCCCACTCACAACTCTGTGAGACAAGCAAGGATGTGACTGGCTCAAAGTTGCCCAAGAACCTTCATGACTGAGCAGGGATTAAACTTGCATCTTCCAGGCCTAAATTCATACTGTATAGAAAACCAAACTAAAGGCAAAATTAATGTACTAGTTGCATCCTGGAGGACATGAGCCAGCTTCACTCTAATGGATAGACCTCAGTCAGCCAATCATCACTGAGTGGAATGGTGACCCTAGAATGAGTTCATGTCTTGTGTCAGTCCATGTCTTGTGTCAAGTGGCCCTCCTTCTTAAAAGCACTTCTGGGTGCTTACCACTCTGAGAGCACAATCCTAACCATCTATTCAATAGTAAGCCCCGTTGTGTTCAATGGATCTTACTCCCAGGAAGGTATCTTTAGGATTGCAGCCTCAGACATACAGCAGTTTCCCACATCTATCAGTGAGACCCAGAAAATGAAAAGCAGTTTCATAGCTGCAGACTCCTGAGCAGCCAAGCCTTATGGAATTCCCATGGAATAATGGTACGAGAAGATATTGTAAGACCAGGTATCTGAACATGGGCACACAGCAGTAACCATACTCAGCAAGCTGGTCTCTCCACCAGGAACTATAATGTATTTATTTATTATTTATATATTTACAATATAGTTATTTTGTATATGTATTTATCCTCTTGCTGTTTAATTACTATAGAAAAATATACCCAATCTATAATTTAGACAGGTGATATAGAAGTATATGTGTTTGTCTCTGTGCAAGTAGCCTAATCCTAAGGAAGTTGCAGGCAGTAAAACAACAGGGGAAGAGAAAGGAAATTGACGTAACATTAGAGAACGGTAGGGAGTCCATAGTTTAAGTGAGAACTTATACTCTTAGGAGATTTAAAGGTTCTCACCTGACTAATTTGCAAATGAATACATCAGTTCTGAAGAAAACCACTTTCGTTTTCTTGTAGGTTCACCTTTCTCTTTTCTTGTATGCCCACACCCTTTTCTCACAGTGAAAGAAATTCATGGAACGATGGGGAGGAAATGACAGGTGTTTCTAAAATTATGTATGGTATGGAAACCACCCAATAACTTCCACTTCTCTTTTGAATAACTGATATTCTATACATTTGAATTGTATACAAAGTACCACTGACCTGCCAAAATTGGACATTTTTTTCTCCTTCTGTACTGTGCAGCTGTGGGAAGGATGTATGTATTAGAATAATAGTTCCCAAAGTGGGGGTTGGGACCACTTAGACGGTTATATGCCTAAAAAGTTGGATTTTAAAAAAATTATACAAAAAGTTTATAATTACAGCTTATTTCCCCAAGTACATAAATGTAGTTTTACAGAAATTTAGATTAAGTTAGGGATACAATTTATTTAATTTGTTAAACTCCAAGGGTACGGACAGCAATAGTTCTGTGCAGGATTTCCTCGTCCTTCTGTCTTCCATGAAGTAGCAACTGCTTAGATGCTGAATGAAACCACCAGCTTTGAGCATTTACAATCAGTTCATAAATAAGGTTCATCTTTGGACAGTTCCCATTTTCGAGGTGGACTCCCTGGTACCACTGGATTTTTCTCTGTTGTTGCCACAGCAGATTTTGAGCTAAAACAGAGAAAGGAAATAGTTGGAAACTAAAATGTTCTGCAGAAGGTGATATGAGAAAAAAATCAAGACAAATTCAACATGAAGAATTTAAATTTCCTTACACCTTTGTGAGCCTCTCACTCTGCAATGGGTTTCCCCTGACCTGCACTAATGATTTTCCTGCTGATTGACTAAACAAGTTTGTCCCCTCGTTGTGACAAGAGCAGTTTGGCTCACAGTTTGGCTTGTTATTTAAACTGATGTGGAGACCCAGCACCAGCTTCTCACCAGTGCCTTCCTCTTCATGGCCACCACAACAAACTTTATGACACTTTTGCAGCTGTCATCTCCTGAGCAGGCTGCTGGAAAACAACATGTCCAGGATAGGATAGGTGGAGCACGTACATGTAGCAGATTAGCAATCTAGTGATTGGTTGAGTCTGTCTCCTGAAAAGAGCACCTGAATTTTGTTGTATACTTATGGACAATGACAATAAAGGCATTTTTATTATTGGACTGTCAGTTAAGCAAAAACATTATCCAGATATAACTTATCAATAGATCTTAAACATATAGCAAAGCACAATTAGGGTGCAATCCTAACTTATGCTGGCACAACTCTTGGGTCTTCCTGTACCCATGGTGATGTAGTGGGGCAAGGGCATGTTTGTGCACTGGCCTAGCCCTGCCCCAGCAGTAGTGCAGAAGTGTGTTACAGCATTTTGGTGACAACCTCAGGTCAGCACAGGACTTATGCCAGGGCTTAGGCCAGCCTAACTGGGTATTTTTATTCAACAAAAACCTCCTTAACTTGATGCATCCTCCAAAATTACAAGAGCAAAGCAGATGCAGTAAAAAAGACATTCTGACCTTACCTGGCAGACCCATGATCTCCTGCCGCCAAGGTTTTCTGTGGTGATACAATAACTACTGGAGGGAAAGATTCCCGACGGCCATCACGAGTACAATAATAGTTGTTTGCAAACTTGTGACTGGGTCCTACAGGCAGAGATGGAGGTGGCTGAGTCCTAGAGAATAAGCAATGTGACAACATTATGGAAGCCATACATGGTTGGATTCAGGAAAACAGCTGCAGGGCAAAATCTATGCAGTGGTGCAGATGTTCTGACAAGATAGTTATGATGAGCACAATCCCAACTATGTCTACTCAAAAGTTAGCCCCATTGTGTTCAATGGGTTTTATTCCCAGGAAAGTGTCTTTAGGATTGCAACAAATGCCATATAATTCCCATTCATCAACTAACTTTCATTACTGAACAGAAGTGATTCTTTTGAATAATCTAATCCAGAATGTACAATATCACAGAACATATTGTTGCAAGATGCTGGGGGCACTTGCTGGGAGCAAGAGCTGAGGGTGTCCCAAGGCAGAGGAGAGCTTGAATCACAGCAAAAAAGAGACCAAGTAGTTTTCTCAGGGAAGCTCTATCAGGGAAGCTCCATCTCGACTAGCAGAGCCCATCCCATATTTATTGGGAAACATGAAGCAAGATAAATGAAGCGTAACTAACAGCAACAGAAATAACCAAACATACTGGACAAGTTGATTAATTAAAAGGAGAGTTGGACTTCTGATCTTGTGGCAGGAAAGCTTTACGTGATCTACCTTCCTTACTATACAATATGTACCATACGGCTTGTTCCGTTCTTCAAAGCATTCCTTTCCTTATGAGTTTATGTTGTCTTGTGCAGTTCCAGAAAAGTACTTTTTAATCCCCACAGTATATGAGCGGGACTTTTCCACACACTCGCTGTGGTTCATAAAGGGGGGAGATCCTCACAGGGTTGATTTTCCCATACATATGTTTTATGTGTATGAAGAGTTATGTAATTTTAAGCTTTTTTATATATCTGCCTAAACTAATATCATTAACAAACTCAATGTTTTCTTTAATGCAGAGATTAATGCAGAGATTCCCTTTGACACAAGATTTTCCCCTCCTATCAGGGAAATTACCTTTTAGAGATCTCGGTGTAGCGTAGCTGCAGTTTGGCTTGGAGGTTTCGCTGTTGAGAGAAAGAGAGATGAATGTATATACATATAAGGAGGACTCAAGCTTTCTGTAGAAAGACAACTGAGTTTCTATTGTCATAATAACAAAATAAAAACAACAACCAGGCATCCTAGGGTCCTTGGGAAGGACTGGGTTAAACAAACCAATCAGTAATATCTACTTATGTGAGAATCTGATAATAATGACAGTAATAAATAGGACAGATCTCTGCATTTGGCCCAATGGGGTTAGGATATCACTTTATTATGCTGTTAATGATGGTTTATATTAGACTATCAAAGCCAGTTTTTATTTACACAGGTATCTTATTTAAAATTAGATTGTATTTTGGATTGTAGGAGCAATCCAAAATGACCAGAAAAGTGGTATATAAATGCCTAGTATTAGTATTATTTATTTATTTATTATTAGAAAAATCTAATAATCCAGCTTTCGGTAAATCGGTGTGTGTGTGTGTGTGTCTGTGTGCACAAACGCACAAGGATACAGATGGGTCATTTCATGTAAAATGGTCTAGTTTTGGAAAAGTGCCCACACAATCATCATGGATTCTGATGAAATTTTGTATGCAGAGTCCTACATGTCTCAAAGAAACATATGTTAAATTATAGCTTCACATGTGGAATAGTTATTGAGATATAGCGGTTTGTTTGACCCCATACCGTGCGGATGTACAGGACAACTATAAGATTTTGAAAACTTTGGGATACAATACTTCCTCTGCTTTTTTTTCCGAACAAGTGTATCTAAGTTTGGGAACATGCGCATATGAATAATTATCTCACAATAGCAGTAAAAATAAGCATTTGAAACAATCTGGAAAATGAAAAAATTGCATGTTAAAATACAGTCTGTTGCCATAGCAAAGTCTCCCAACTTTGTCTCTAAATTTTGGGCACTGAATGCTTGTGTTGGAAAATCAAACCCACTTTTTGGAAAGTTTGAAACATGCTTTCTTCTGAGGTTAATTTGAAAGCGTTTCTAAATAGTACTTTTTTGCCAAATCAGATTGAAAATACCCTATTTTGGGGCTTTTTACAAAAATCATCAACTTTATACTCAATCACTGTTGTGGGAGCTGTATGACATTAAAACTCTATTTTTTTTAATGATTTTTTTTGGGTCGACTTTGCAATTTAGCCGCTCTGTATGAATGAAGCCAAAATTATTATTAGTTCCCTTGAACAGAGTAGAAAAAGTTGTACAAGCTCAGTTTCCTTTGTTCAGAAAAAAACAGCAGAGGAAACACTGCATCCCAAATTTGCAAAAATCTTATAGTCGTCCTGTACATTGATGCTGTATGGGGTCAAACAAACCGCTATATCTCAATAACTATTCCACATGCGAAGCTATAACTTTACACAAGTTCATTTGAGACATGTGGGACTCTGCATACAGAATTTCATCAAAATCTGTGATGGTCACGCGGGGAGCCCTAGAACACTTGACATGGCATGACCCAGCTATATAAATCACCATTTGTATTTTAATACATAAAGGGAGTATGCATACAGACCCTTTTTCAACAGGGCTTTGCAAAGCGATTTTCAGCAATTACTGAATAAAACAAATATTCATTGAATAAAATCTTTATTGAATAAAAGACACATTCAAGGCATAGTCCTAACTGTCTTTCCAGCACTGTGCCAGTGAGGCAGGTGCTGCATCCTGCTTCATGCAACGACTAAGGCAATGTTTGTTCCTAATTGCACTGCCCTTACACAAAGATGGAAAACTGGTTAGAAATGCACATTATGATGTTTTCTAAATAAAATTATAACTCTTAAAATACATAACATAAGGAAGTACATGTATACTGAAGTACAGATCAGTTCTCTTTATATGCAGGGTGAGCTCCTGTCCTTAGCCCAGCATTGTGATGCAGCTGGAACCAATTGTATCAGCTCTGCTGTTCCATTGGACTACTTCAGTGTCATGGGGAGGGGGGACTTGGATAACAGCCTATCCTCCATATCAGTCTTCCCAGGCCTTCGTGCTTTGCATACACTGTTGAGCATGATATCATAGTCTTTTGAGACTTATATATATATATATATATATATATATATATATATATATATATATATATATATATATATATATATATATATACATACACACACACACACACACACACTCTCTCTCTCTCTCTCTCTTTATACTCTCCGGTATATACTCTCTCTTTTTATATATATATATACCGGTATATACTCTCTCTTTATATATATATATACATATACATACACACACACACATATACACACACACACACAAATGTATATGCATACACTGTCGAGCATGATATCATAGTCTTTTGAGACTGATGGATGCCAGATTTTCAATATATATGCATAGTATAGTATATAGTGTATATATACACACACACACACTATATATCTCTCTCTATATATATACACAGACACACACATATTCTCTTTAAATGCTCTTTATATACACACTTTTTCTGGGGTGCTCAGCATAGATACCCCTCCTCACTTCAGCCTTCAGGGCATGGGGGGGGGGCGGCCAAGAGACAGAGAGAGTGGAAGGGGAGGGCTGAGAGGCCTCTGGAAGGTGGCTGTGGGGCTGGGGCCAGGAGACAGGTGAGGGGACTGAAGCCAGCCCTCCCTGCCCCACACGGAGGCCTCCTCCCCACAGCCACTGAGGGCTGCCCGGCATGAAGACCCTTCCTCCCCTCAGCCTCCAGTGCAGGGGAGGGAGAGCACCCTGAGGCTCCAAGGCCTTGTTCTTTGGCCTGCCATCTTCAAGGGGCTACTGTGGGGCTGGGTCAGGTGGAGGGGCTGAAGCCGCCCCCTCCCCACAAGGAGGCCTCCGCCCCTCAGCCTGCGGTGGGGGCTGAAGCTGGGCCTGCTGCCTACTTGTGGGGCCAGCCAGGCCCCCTCAGGGCCTCCAGGGGCAGGGGGACCTCAGCCCCCAAGGTCAGTCCCCCAGCAACCCCCAGGGGACGCTGCCTGGGCCCAGGCCTCAGGGCACTAGTCGAAGGTTCTGGAGGGCCTCAGTCCGACCCGCCCTCCTCACCCCCGCGGCGAAATTCCGCAGCCTCTGGATGATACCCGTCGCCGACGCCATCGTGTGTTGTTTTCAAAGTCACACCGACAGGGCGCGCGGGGATGACGTGATAGAGCGCGGGGGCTGCTGGGAGGAAGGGATAATGTGAATCTAGACGTAGGGATATGACGATATTGGTGCCGAAAGAACTCTCGCGAGAATAGGTTGGGACATCTCCCATTGCCTGGAGAAACTCTCGCGTGGTCTTGAGAAATCGCGAGAATATCCAGAAAGATCTCGCGAGAGTTGAGGTGCGGGCATATAAAGGCCCTGCTAGGCCCACGTGACCTTTCTCTTGCTCCCTCGCCGCCGCCATGGACACGAGCCGCGTGCAGCCCATCAAGCTGGCCAGAGTGACGAAGGTGCTGGGCCGCACTGGCTCCCAGGGACAGTGCACGCAGGTGGGTGGCCCTGCTCCTGTCCCTGCCCTCGCCAGAACGCACTCTGTACATGCTCAGAGGCCCACTCCCCCAGCATGGTTCTCGGGGGCAACAGGAGTGCCTCTGAGCATGCACAGAAGGCTCTCCCTCTGACTGAACTCTGCACATGCTCAGAGGCACAGTGTCTGTGTCTCATCCCTCCCTCCCCCACATGGCTCTTGGTATTCAACAAGTGTGCCTCTGAGCATGCACAGAAGGCTCTCTTGAGTGCATTCAGTACATGCTCAGAGGTTCAGTATATGCTCAGGTGTTCAATAAGAGTATCTCTGAGCATGTACTGAGTGAATTCTTAATTCAGCACATGCTCAGAGGCAACGAACACTTGTCTCATCTCCCTGTGTGGATATTGGTTTTCAAGGGTGCCTCTGAACATGTACAGAAGTCTCTCACGTACATTCACAGAGGCACAGTGTATTTCATCCTCCCTTCCCCACATGGCTCTTGGTATTCAACAAGGGTGCCTCTGAGCATGCACAGAATGCTCTCTGACAGATCTCTGTACAGGCTCAGAGGCAGTGTCTCCTTGTCTCATCCCCCTGAAATGGCTCTTGGTATTCAACAGGAGTACCTCTGAGCATGCACAGAAGTCTTTCTCTAAGTGAACTCTGTACATGCTCAGAGGCACAGTCTCTTCATTGTCTCTAGAAGAGATGCCAGTCCTCTTTTTCCCTCATGTGAATTCTGTACATGTTCAGACACTTTACTGGCAAAGACTCTTTATTGTCTCACTCCCACCCCGCCCCCAGCAAGGTTTTTAAGAGGCAAGAAAAGGTGGCAGCCCTTAATGGCCCCATATAAGTGAATTCTGTATGTGCTCAAAGTCACAATGTCAGCTGCGTCTCACACACTCCTGGCTCTTGGTATTCAAGATGTGCTTCTTTAGCATGCACAGAATTCGCTCACATGGGAGGGATTTCTGTTCATGCTCAGAGGCACTCTCCCTTCATTATCTCCAGAAGAGCTTCCAGTCTTCCATGCCTGAATTCTGTACATGTTCAGAGGTACAGTATCCCACCCCCAGCATGATTCTCAAGCATTAAGAATGCCCCCAGCATAACTTTTAAGAAGCAAGAGTTGCTACTCCTCATGACTCCCCCACATGAGCAGATTCTGTATATGCTCAGAGAAACAGTGTCTGCTTGTTCCGTTGCCCCCAAATATGGCATTCTTCTGTTCTTATTATGTTGTTGTTCAAGATGTACGTCTGTGCATTTATAGAAATTGCTCCCATGTGACTGAATTCTGTATACAGTAGTACCTTGCTTAACAAGCGGTTCACATAACAAGCAAAAATTTCCAAGAAATCTTGATTCGCATAACAAGTTCTGCTTCACTTAAGAAGCAAGTGTGCTATGGGCACATGTGCTATGCAGCCCTGACGCTCCACATGGAGGCTCTTTAAAAGGGCTGCCAGCCAGCACTGCTGCCTCTAACTGCCCCCAAGTGCCCCCACCAACCACCTTGAACCTCCAGCAGCAGCCCAGGTAAGCCTACCAGGAAAGTGTCTTTGATTGCCGTTTCCTAATTATGTCTACTCAGAAGTAAGCCCCATTGTATTAAATGGGGCTTACTCCCAGGAAAGTGTCTTTGATTGCAGCCTCTTAACCATGTATACACAGAAGTAAGCCCCATTGTGTTAAATGGGGCTTACTCCCAGGAAAGTGTCTTTAGGATTGCAGCCTAAGTAGACTTCATAGGATCATGCACATTGAATGCATGTTTTGAATTCAATTCCAGTGTTTTGTCATCATTTTTACATCCAGTTAATATTTTTATATGAATATTTTGGGGGTTGTGGAACCAATCGTCTTGAGTTTCCATTATTTCATATGGTAAAATCTGCTTCACTTAAAGAGTGTTTCACTTAAAGAGCATGCCTCTGGAACGAACTAAGCTCTTTATGTGAGGCACCACTGCAGTCTCTCCACTGTCTCATCCCCCCACCAGCATGGCTTTCAAGAGGTTCCAATCCTCATGAGTAATTTTTGTACATGCTCAGAGGCACAGTTGCTTTTGGACAATGCTGGCTGTTTGTCCACAGAAACTGAGATGACCTCTGCACCGTATGGCTGGTCACCCCCAGCAGGGCTACCTGAGAGGGGTTACCTTACCTTCCATGCTTGGAGGAACAGTCTCTTCATTGTCTTGCTCCTCATCCTCCCTGTGGCTTTTAATATGTAAAAAGTGGTGCTGCTTCTCATGCGCCCCCCCCCCCAAGCAGGTGACATACTACTACTGTATACTTAACAATATTGGCACTGTGTTGCCTGTTCAGCTTTCAAACACTTAACCTACAGGCCATTATTGTTGGTCTTGGCACTTCTGGTGCTTGTCTTCAGTATCAGATCGAGCAGGTCCTCTGCACTGTCGTCTACCCTTTTAAGTGATGTGTATATCTGTGTACATGTCTAAAGCTGCATTGTAACTTACACATAAGTAGAAGTGCTCACCTGATTTTCACTTAGCGTGGGAGTGTGGAAAAGTTCTAGTCTACAAATGCTAACGTGTAAACATAAGTCTTTATCCAGTTCTAACTCCTACGCAATAGCTGGTTTTTTTGGGGGGGGGAACAAGACCCCCCAAAACTGAGCCTTAAATAAGCTTAAAATTTAAATAAGCTTTGCATCAAAGTCTGGGAGAACGAGGCAGTGTTAACTTGGCATCTAAAAACAGCAGAGTTGGTACCAGTGGATTTGCCCGGAGACAGGCGTTCGATAAGTAATAATAATCTCCAATCTCCAATAACAATTGGAATGGAACCCCTGAGTGATCTTGGCAGACGGGCAATTTCATAAAAGGTGGTCCTTCTGGGTAACCACTTTACTGGAATGCTGATGACTGTGACCGCCATCTTCTTAAAAGAGAGAGCGGATGAGGTGGTAGGAGCTGCAGTGGTAATTCTAATAACTGTTGCTATGAAGATGGTACAGCAGCTGCCTCACTCCTCTCTCCAGAAGTGGTCATCCGAACAGGAGCATGCAACAACTCCTTGAAGGAAAGATAACAAGAGTGTAATCATATACTCTAAGCCTGGATTCAGAACAGTGTTAGTTAATCCAAGAGTCCCCGCCCCATAAAGTTGGCAGCCCAGCTTATTTCTTCTCCGTCTTTAATATCCCACTGTCTCCTTCCTGTGCAGGTCCGCGTAGAATTCATGGATGACACCAGCCGCTCCATCATTCGCAATGTGAAAGGCCCAGTTCGGGAAGGGGATGTACTGACACTGCTGGAGTCTGAGCGTGAGGCCAGGCGGTTACGCTGATCCATGCCTCCTATAGGTCAGTGAGTGTGATTCTCCCTAAATTCAGTTGGCACTGAGAATACTCTTATGGGTTCAATCCCAACAAATTTAGGCTGGCCTAACTCACATGGCGTATCTTTCTGTGGAGGTATGGGGAGGTCAGCATATGCCGGTGCAGTGGCCTAACATCCCATGAGTGGGGTAGAAGTGTCTTATTGCACTTTTGTGACACTCCCAAGTCAGTATAGGACTTGTGCTGGGGCTTAGGCTGGCCTAAATGGATTGCAGCCTTTGTCTCTATTATACCTAAAACCAGTTGTTTTTTTCCCCCAGGTGGGCAAAGGTTCCTCAGGAATGTCTCGAATGGAGAAAGAGACGTCATGTCATGAGAAGAAACGCAGTGTGACAAAATAAAGCTTGGCTTTTTCCCTTGTTTAACTTTTACTTGTCTCTGTTCAGTATAACAATAGTAAGGATTTGGTGTCTGAAATTGTCATGTGTGATTCTAGAGGGAGATTGCCCTCATCCCTGCCTACTACACACTCCTGCCCATGCTGTTGCAGGGGCCTCACCCTGTGAATTTCTAGCAAATAAGGTTGTCTTCCCCACCTCATTTTCTTGTGGGGGAGGGTCTCGCCTTTTTATCTGCTTCTTATTTTGTTCTGCTTTTCCTCTCAACCTGCTAAAAGTGGGTGACTGAAAACCATTTAAAAATGAAACTTAAAATCCAAGAATAAAAATACCCAAGATGTGGAACATTCTCTGATCGAAACTTAACTAGGAAAGGCTGGGAAAAATACTAGCTTCTAAATTAACTAGGTAAGAATAGGAGAGAAACACATTCCATAAGGGGGCGTGAAGGGGGGCTCTGCAGATGCAAGCTTTTTTTCTTATCTTTTTTCATAATTCCTGATCAAATAATTACAAAGCCTACTAGGAATAAAATGTTGCTTGTATGTGAGGCGAGATGACTAGCATTTTTGGTTTTGTAAAAACAGGTTTCATAACTTCAAAATATGAAAGTGTCTGATATTTTATATAAAAGTCACTGACTCATCAATGCCCAGCCAAAACCACTGGACCTAGAAGCATGAAATTTGGGGGGTTCCTTCTGTGATGAAGGTACCCAGTAAGAACCAGTTTTCAGAAATTCCAACCAGAAGGGGGTGAAAAGGGGCACAAAGCGTTTTCCTCCCTATACCTTTACATTGAAGAATCCCTGACTGATCAATGCCTTGTCCCAATAAAACAGGCCTCAGTCTTGAAAGACTATGGTATCGTGTTCAGCGCTGCATGCGAAGCATGAAAGCCTGGGTTGGATTTTTATGGAGGATTGGCTGTTACCCATGCAGCAAATCCCCCCTCTCCACGCCACTGAATTAGTCCAATGGAAAGGCAGAGCCAATACGATTGGATCCAGCTGGCCTCGCAGAGCTGGGCTAAGGACAGGAGCTCACCCTTTTTTGTGGGCCGACCCTGGTTTCGAACCCTGGCCTGTTGGGTAACAGGCACAGCGCCTTAACTGCTTGCGCCACCCACAGTCCAATAGGACTGTGGACCTATAAACACAAAATTTGTGGAGGGTGTTTCTTCTGCGCCATGAACACCTACCAAGAACTGCTGTTGACAAATTTAACCCTTAAGGGGGTGAAAAGGGTTGCATAGTGTTTTTAACATTGAAGACTAACTGATCATCCAGCCAGTTTGGTGCCTGATGCCTGAAACACTGGGAGGGATGGTGCGCATGGGGGGGCTGATGTGCATGTGAGAGATGATGTGCATGGGGGATGTTACACTTGGGAGGATGTGCATGGGGAACATTGCACATTAGGGGTTGCACACGGGGGATGTTGCACGTGGGGGGTTGATGCGCATGGGAGATGTTGCACATTTGGGGTTAATGCGCATAGGGGATGTTGCACAAGGGAGGGGGATGCACATGTGGGAAATGTTGCACATGGCAGGTTGATGCACATAGGGGGACAGGACACAGGGTGGCTGGGACACAGGGTATTTTACTCCTGCAATGCAGGCACATTTCGCTAGTATATATTAAATTTACCAGAGTTGACAAACTTCTATTTTCAGTTGACAGGCAATCTGGAAAATAAGGGCAGCAGAAGACCATATCAGCTTCCCTGCCTTCTCGACCAGCTCACTTTACAAATAATGAGCAGTTCTTTCTGTAGTCCTAATGTGATCCATTGCATATCTTTGTATGGCCAGAGAAGGCTTTTTGATGTGACACTAATCCATTGACGTTCCTAATGGAGAGAATCCCCTGCAGGTTTTACAGCGTGCATTTTCTTTACACCAGGGTCCCAAATGCTGCTCCCCATCATCCAGCATAACATCAAGAGATGATAGTATTATGGCTCTTTATTCCATTGATTGAAAATCTTTGTGCTTTCATTGCAAATAGTAGAGAACAGGGTGGAGTTAAGATCCTTTGCTGCTGATAAGTCTGCAAGGGCATTAACAAAATGCTAATAGCAAAACGTGTGCAAGGGAATGCTAAAGCCAGTGAGGGTGCAGGATGAAAAATAGGGAAGTCCAAGTCCTTCCTGATAATTCAGCACACAGGCTTATTAATTGAAGGACGGGGATAGAAAAGGGCTGTAGTAAGTGAGGTAGGTGTCTTGGCTCCAGCTTATACTGCTAAAATTGGGGGTCTGCACGACAGCTATACTGCAAAAATTAATACTCCAACCTTGTACATGGATTTTTTAAATACACAGATTTGACTCAACACAAATGGCCACGGCAAATCAAAGGAAACGTGGCCCCCTGGAGAAGGGGAAAACGCATCCTTTTAAAATCACACTTTAAAAAACTGTTTTGCTTCCTGTTGTAGAGAGGCAGTCATGCAACCAATCATTCCATTCCTCAGCTGAGTCAGGCAAAAGCAGGGGGTCCTTTGCATTTTTAATTGCTGACTGCTTCTCTACAATAGTAAGTAAACTTTTTAAACAATTGTGAAGGGAAACTATTTTTAAACCGCTTTAACACCTTTTTTTGTACTGGTAAGGAGTCTCAGAATCAAAGTCCTGTAGACTGGGCCTGTAATAGAGACCCAATTCTAAGGTATCCACAGTGGTGTTGATGGAAGATATAAACCATTATAGTGTAGGAAGGAAAAATGGCATTTTCTCCTTCATAGTATTTTCCACATGATTACTGATAAATTCATTGAGCTATAAATTTTTCATTCATAGCAGTAGTTTTCACTGTTCTGACGATCTGCTTTCTGCAACATAGAAGAGGATCCAAGTTCTAGATTTTTTTTCCTGCTGCTATTCAGGCTCTGTAAAAAATAACAAAATTAGATTTTTTTCACATTTTTATATTGCTTTCCTTCATGAAGCTCAAAATGATAATATAGTTTCTCTTCTCTCTGTTTCTCACAGCCTTGTGAGGTAGGTAAGGGTGATATGGTGACTAGCCTAAAATTACCCAAAAACTCACATTACTACATATTCAGGTGTATTTTAGGATCTGTTCAGGAGAGAGTGGTGCACACAAATTTGCTCAGGCCACTTGCCATGCATGTACCTACTTAACACTTGGTCACAACGTATGACTGAAACATATACTGGTGGTGCCATTAGGTTGGCTGATTTATAGGGCACATGTAAGGAGCATCAAGAGCACGATGCTACACACAGCTTTTTAAATTGTCCTTTGCATTAGTCTCATGGCACCAATACTAGCAGTCAAGATTTGTGTCCATCACTAGCAAGCATCTCTCAGGCAAGTATACTATGCATACATCAAGCCCAAAGAACCTGCTAGGCTTCATGATATATGTTCCTATGTAAAGGAAAGACTGGCATATCAATGAGGTGTTTTCAATGAACATTGATATTAACACCTGATTTTATCACTAAACCATTATTGCCATATGCAAAATAAATAAAACTTTCAATGAAGGATTAGAAGTTCTAGAACAGATTCCAAGGCAGGTAGTTGTGATAAAACTACCAGTTAAACTAACAGATTAAACTGTCAAAGGGCTGTCACCAATTCCTTCTCCCTAGGATGGATTCCCCCAAAACACACAGAGATGTTCTTATACCTGTTCCCTAAGGTGCTGCTACCTTGGAACTTGCAAAATCTCACAAGAGCTGGGTGTCACCATCTTGGATCTTGCACGTTTTCACAAGTTCCAAGATGGCAGTGCCCAGCTAAGGCAGGAAGAAGGGGCTGTGAGGGCATTGGGACCCAGGTAAGTTTAAGAAGTTCTATCCTAGGATCTTTAATGTGGGCTGACACAAAACTGAATGGGATTTGCTAACCAGTGTCCATGCCGCCGCTTGCCTCGTGGCTGCTTATCAGTGTTGCTATGTTGCAATGACCAGCCTCCAGTGCTATGGAAATAGCATCATTGCCATCCTAAAAGAAAAAGGAATTTCACTTGCTGTTGATGTGTAATAAAAGATTAGTTACCTACTTGCTAATATATTGGGGTGTTCAAACTTGTTTAAGTCCATGAATAATAAACTTCAGGTTTTTGAGAGAGGCAATATTAAAAGGCAATATTACATTCTTAAATATAATTCACTCAACATGAGCACTGACATTATGCTTTAATCTAGTGGATGCTCAGTTTACATTTAGTAAATATTATAAACTAGCAAAAATGTACCCACGTTGCAGGAGTAAAACCCCCTGTACGCCATCCCTTCACTGCGCCTCAACCCCCCCATGCGCAATACCCCTGTACAACATCCCCCCATGCTCACCCTCCACCCATGCGCACTCATCTCTGATTGCCACACCCCCACATGCACTGTCCCCCATGCGCAACACCCCCATTCATCCCCCAATGCACACCATCTCCCCATGCAACATTCACCATCCCCCCACACACACCATCACCTCCTGTGCATCCTCCCTCCCAGTGCATCAGCTGGATGTTGACCAGTCAGTCCTTAAGGTTAAGTATAGGACAAAAACACACCCCTTTTCATCCCCTTAAGGGTTAAATTTCTCAACATTGGTTCTTGGTGGGTGTTGATGTCACATAAGGAAGACCCTCTGCAAATTTCACGCTTCTAGGTCTGGGGGTTGGGGCAGGGCCTTGATCAGTCAGAGATTCTTCAATGTAAAGTATACATTGCGTTGCGCCCCTTTTCACCCCCTTCCAGTTGGAATGTCCAAAAACCAGTTCTTAGTGAGTGCCTCCATCATGGAAGGAACACTCCCCAAATTTCACACTTCTAGGTCTAGCGGTTTTGGCTGGGCATTGATGAGTCAGTGAGTCAATGATTTAAATTTTATATATATAAATAGATTACATTTAGCTGACACAAATTCAAACACCCTTAAACAGGGGATATGGCAGAGGCTTGCCCTGCCAATTCCACCCATGCATTGGGCCTGATCTGCCCCAGTTCTGCCCTCCTCCACCTAGGATCACCCTGCCTCTTTCAACCTCTGCTGCCCAGTATGACTCTTAATTCTGCTGCTGGCCATCCCCACTGATGGAGCATGGCATGACAGTACAGACTTCCCAACCTGCACTGCCTGCTCACAGAGTGCCACAACATGTGCTTTATGGTGCCCATGGAGTTCTGGTCATCTCCTATTTAAACCATCCCCTAGAATTTGCATTCTTCTTATTAAACAAAATCAACCACCTACTCACACACAGTGTGGACCAGAAGCTTGAAAACATCAGGAAATGCCCACACTCCCAAAAGGGAAATATAGAAACCAGATCTTACATTGTTTACAACAGACACATTGCAGGTTTGCTGAGACAAGAGGATCCTCACAGTTCCAGCCTGCCCATGTTCACAGGCGCGCATAAGTGCTGTGGAGCCTTCCTCATCCTGAAGATTGATGTCTGCTCCACAAGCCAGTAGGGCCTCCACCATCTCCTGCCTTCCATGGCTGACAGCAAGCGTCAGAGCTGTCTGACCAGCCTGGAGATCGAATAAAAAATGAGAAATCATATTTTGTTAATTTTTTTACAGCTTTCCTTTTTATTTTTGTCCTACTCAACTTTTGTAAGAAAAAAACAATTTAACTAAGATTAAAAAACAATTGATGTAAAAGGAAAAAGAAATACTTCTATGCTGTGGTTCCTATTTATTTCCAGGTTTGGTATCCACCAAAGATCAGACTCACTGTGAGTTCTGAACTCATTTTGAGTCAAAACCAACCTCGGAAAATATCCTGGAGCATGGATTCCATTGTTTGTGGTTTTCATTCCTAGATCCCCTGCAGACGCCAAGGACTGACCTGATTTTTATTAGTTATATTGATTGATTTTTATTTATTACATGTCTTGGCGCATACCAGAGATGCTTGCCTCTGATATGCAGAGCACCAATCCTCAGCCCCCAGCTCATTGTAAGGTCAGTCTCACAGTACGCATCATCCATCTTTCCCGTCCTATGTATTCACATACTTGGCTTGCTTTGGCGTTGACATTCCCCATTCCGAATAGTCTCTGAACTACAGCCATATCTTCTTCCTGCTCCACTACTGTCAAGGCAGCCAGCATGAGGGCTGTGTAGCCGGCTTTATTCTGGTGGTTGACATTGCAGACACCTGTAGGAGAGAGAGAAGGAACCTGGCACACAAATGGTGCCAATAGAGCCCTGTTGGCTGACCTTCGATCCTGCTGAGGATTAAAAGGACTTCTCTTGGTAACTAATTTTGTTATGTTGTGTCAGGTCACTTGGGCTGTGGGTGGCACAAGTGGTTAAGACACTGTGCCTGTTAAGCAGCAGGCCAGGGTTCGAGACCCAGGTCCCCACAAGACAGGGTGTGCGCCTGTCCTTAGCCCAGCTCTGCAATGCAGCTGGAACCAACCATATCGGCTCTGCCATTCCATTGGACTATTTCAGTGGAGTGGAGAGGGAGGATTTGCTGTTTGAGTAACAGCCTAACCTCCATATTAATCTACCCAGGCCTTCATGCTTCACATGCAGCGTGGAGAACGATACCATAGTCTTTCAAGACTGATGCATGCCAATGCAATGTGTCAGGTCAGTCACTACCAGGACTGTCCTATGAAGGCCCAACCAATGGAGGAAGTAACAAATTTGTTCTTTATGGCCCTTGAAAGTAGATTGAATAGGTACAAACCGCAAGAGAGGAGATGCCAGTTGGGTATTGGGAAGAAATCCTTAATGATCAGGGCAGTTTGGCAGTGGAACCAATTACTGTTAAGGTGGTAGATTCTCCCTCACTGGAAATCTTCAAGCAGAAGCTCAACAGGCAACCCCTGATGATGCTGTAGGAGATTTTCCTGCTAAAAGCAGTGGGCTGGACTAGATGGCTTTGTGGGTACCCTCCAACATTATGATAGGAAGTTACAGCTGCCCCTCACACTGCAATTTACCTGCCTCCAATTCTAAACTGATATTCCCATTGGTAAAAGGAAACCTGTCTCCTATTCTCTTCAAGACTTTGAAGAGCCACTTTTCAGATTAGACAATATAGGACTAGAAATACACACACAAGGAGCAGTGCTAACTTAGGTTGGCACAACTCATCAGTCTTCCCATTTCCATGGTGGTGTATGTAGGGAGGCAAGCGCATGTTTGTGCATTGGCCTAACTTCCCCCAGGAGTGGCACAGAAATGTCTTTTGGCACTCTTGTGACACTCCCATGCCAGCATAGGATTTGTGCTGGGACGTATGCTGGCCAAACTGGGGATTAGGATTGCAGCCTAAGACACGGTCACCTGAGACAAACAGCTAACACCTTGTGAGTCTTCCACCCCTGACAATGTTTTTCCGCTCACCTGTGTCAAGCAGAAGTTGGACGATGTCAAAATTAGAATGGGAGACACTGTAGTGTAGGGCTGTGTTCCCATTTCCGTCAGAGAGGTTGATGATGTGTGTCAACATTGCTGTTGAGATTTCAGCAAAGGCTGATAAGTATTCAGCAACTTCGGTAGCCAGAGAAGACTTCTGGCTGGAGACTCGGAACCATTCCTGAAGAATGAGGCTGGTGCTGGATAACTAGGAGCCAATCAATAAAAACAAAATGGAAACCATTGAGAACCACGACAGAGAATCAGGGCAATTGAAGCCATCTGGCACTATTACAGGAACGGCCACCAGCAAACCATAAGGGTGCCACTATGCTTCACAAGGAACTCAATATTTTATTGGTTGTTGCCACAGGAATTTGGATAAGTTCCACTCTCCCTATCAATTACATGGAATTGTCTCCTACCACATCTACTCACCAACTCTTTGCTCTGCGAGGTTGGTCTGCCATGGCCCAGATGACTGCTCAGAACTAGACAGGCTTCTCTCATTGGGGGATTCAGCTTGAACCTGTTGGAAGAGACCAAAAATGAACTAGGCCACGGAGTCAGCCTTTTAAAATTGTCTCCAGTACCTGCTGCATTAAGGTCTCAGACATCTTGAGAACTCTAGCACCCATTTTACAGGTGGGAAAACTGAGAGACAGAGAAACTAGAAGACTTAACCAAAGTCATCCAGCACATCCAGCTTCTGGAAGGAGATGGGATGGAATTTGAAGCCTACGTACCAGGGCAAAGCCCACCTCTATGTACACCCCAGTAGGGGGGAATTTAAGGATGTGAAGGAAAAAAGTTGTGTGTCCAGTTCTAACCCTTCTTTCTGGGCACCTTCAAGATCAGAATGGTACAAGTTATCTCTGTGACACTATGAGCACAATGGATGCTCTCCATAAACAGGACGTACGTTTTCAGTTCTGAGGGCGCAAACTCTGGGACGTTCTCTTCATCAATGTCTTCTTGATCATGGCCTAAATGTGGTTTATCCTGCTCTGCTCCCTGGACAGGACCTTCGTTATTGCTGTGACTGCACTCAGGATTGTCAGAAGTGTCTGTTTGGTCAGTGGTGTCACTAGTGGAGACAAGAAAGGATTCCTTCCTGGTATGCTTCTCTTCCTCCTCCTCTTCCTCCTCCTCATCCTCGTCTTTTTTTTCTTCTTCTTCTTCTTCCTCTTCACTAGATGTGGTCTCGTACCTGCCAAGAGAGATGGGAGGGCTCAGGATGTAGTCTGTAGGCTCAGGATGTAGTCTGAGCGTATTAAATCGATGCCCAACCATTGCAATGCCTATGAATTTAGGCATTGATTTTAGGCCTATGAATTGCTCATATAATAGCAATTATTTGACAGACCATACAGTTATCACCAATAACTGCTTCTCCTTCACTGTACTCTTATTGCGTATACATTTAAATTTTGCACAGAAATATACCATGACAGATCTCCTGCATTTCATTTTTGCCACCCATTGTCCGTTTGTCCCTGCAAAAGGAGTGAGTGAGTAAGTATGTGCCATGGCACTGTCTGACATACGGATATCCAAAATACAGGTGCCTGCATTGATGCTGTAACACAGACGCAGTCAATCCTCGGTAGTTCTTCCAAAGCCAGACACTAAGGGCACAATCCAGAGTAACTATGGGGAGTCCTTGCTCCATTTACAATTTACTCTGGATTGCAATATGAATTTCCCATAAGTTTTCACTAGGTGGTGCTGTAACTACGTCGATGTAAATGTCTGTTATGTGCTCCCGTAGTTACTCAGTCAGTCAGGGTCACCTTTATTGGCATAACAACCAAAGAAACATTACAGTACCTTATACAAATAAAATATTAACACTCTACAATTGCAATAGTAGTTAGGACGTTAAAACTATTCATATCAAGTAATCCATACTTACATAAATTGAATAAAAACTAAAATTGCCCCAAAGTCCTAGATTGCCACACTAGCCATAAAGCATTCATACCAGGCCAATAGACGTCAAATAGGGCCCATTATTTCACCCCTAAAAGAAATTACCCTTTTAAAAAAACGTATTACCTCCCTGACTATGACAGGGCTATTGGAGCTAAAAAGGAAGCGGATTATGTCCTCATCTGGTAGACCCCTTAAATTCGCTATTAATGGATCCAAAATTTGAATATGAAGAGCAGCATAAAATGGGCAATATAAACAAATGTGCGAAATAGACTCCACACTGTTCATATGACATGAACAGATCCTGTCCTTATTTGGTATCTTCTGATATCTACCATATAAGACAGCTGAAGGGATGACATTAAAACGTGCTAAAGAAAAAACTCTTTGATCCTGTGGTAGATAAACAAATTCAAGGTAGGAGACTATATGGCCATAAGACTTAGGTAAGGATAAATTCAAAGGTGAGCAAGACTTATTTGCAGCACTGAGTAGGTTTTGTCTTTCGATATCGGAGATCCTGAGTTGGATACATTTCAATGTCTCTGATTGTGATGGCATACTAAGTGTCTCAACAGGTAACTGTATCGACTAAAGTTTATTCTCCCATAAAGTTAAGGCTGCAGGGCGAGGATGGTCTGAAAGAAAAAATTGAAATAAACTATCCATCTCACAATTATAAAGGACACGAATCCAAAATTTGGAAATAATCTGCCATGCTCTAGCTTCAATTTGTCCTTGACCAGTTTCCAAACACAAGGCTGCATAAGGGACACATTGAGGGAGAGCCAGTTACTCTGAACTGTAGGGTTATACTGAGGATTTAGGGAATCAAAATGCTTGGCCTCAAATACTACTCCTAGACAGTCTTTTTCAGCATGCACATGCAAAAAAGCCACCCAAAAAGACATAAATCACTTGCAAAAGCCTAACAACACATACTTATCAATACATAGCAAAATGCATAACAAAGTAAAATGAACAAAGGCATGTTTGGACATTGAATATTTCATGTATTTGAATAACAGTTAGTGACTGAAGACAGGAAACATCAGAAACCATTTGATCACCATGTCACATGCATATCAACATTAGGAAAGACAATTTGCCTTTAGACCAGCAGAGAGACACTGAAAGAGTGAAGCATGTGTTGAATGAATGAATCATAGGTATAACTGAAAGGTGTTGAAAGAGCGGAAACATCAGAAAATGAACTGTCAGAAAGTGGGGGATGTCTGTAGTCACTACTGAGCTAGCTAGTCTGATGGTCCAGCTTTCTACCTCCACCACTTAAATTTTGTGAAGGGAGATACTGTACACAGAATAGGAGAACTTGAACATATGAAATATGTGCACTACTCACTCAAGTATTGCCACCCTTTAATGTGCTTCATATATGTTTCTGCTTCCAGGTCATCCAGAATCCCTGAAAGGTTTTGCACCCAAAGAATTGAGCATCAGGTCATAACCCCACAGTTTGGAAAACACTCTGCTAAAACATCAACCCTGAGAGCAATGTACTGATTAACCCCTTCAGCATGAAGGCCCAGATCTTTCCCAACCCCATCCCTACCCAAAGAGAAGAATTAGAAAGACTCGTACTCGCCATTCAGCACCCCCATAAACTGGAGGGTCTTCTTCCCATTTCCTGCATCTGTCCTGGAAGGGCCATTTTGCTTCTTCATGATCGATTTGAGAGCTGTTGGGGAAAAATGAAATTGATACCACATTTAGATGACAACAGAAGGACAAAAGGTCCTCCCAACAACACCACAGATTAAGATGCATAAGGTAGATTAGGATGCAGTGTTGTGGTGGGGGGTTAGGCTGCGTGTGGGACAGTGACATCTAAGGCAATTGTGGGCTTCAGGGGGTTCTCACAGGTTCTATAGAACCCTTTGCTAATGAGCACCTAGTTCTGAGAACTGGTTACTAATGAGACATAGAACCTGTTGTTCTATGGATGTAGAACCTGTTGTTAATTTAGGTTATTAGGACATAGAACCTGTTGTTAATTTATTGGAATCCCACCACTGGATGTCCCCAAATTCCCACAGCACACTTGAGGGCCTTCCATGGCCCACCAGCGTACCATGGCACAGTTGAAAATCACATGGCACAGTTGAAAATCCCTGGCTTAGTCTATTACAGTGCACATCTAAGCATATTTGAGCAGCTAAGGTTGAAATCCTATACACGCTCTCTTGGGAGTAAATTGCATTGGAAACAACCATTTACTTATGGGTAGACATGCATGGTGCCTCTCCTGTTTTCCTTGCCCTACAACTTCTTTGAACTCTTGTGGCAATCCTGCTTGGACTAGCTTTTCAGTAACTCCTTGCACACCAAGGTCCGAGGACTAAACTATGTGCCCAGATTCTTCTGCATTGAGTAGGCTCATATTAAATTAAATTTATTTATTATATATAAATATATATTAACATATATATTTATTTAATATAAGTAATACCCAAGTATTATATGAATGAATAAATGATGCCAAAGGATACCCAAGGTGGTAAATGACATGCTTGGACAAGCTCAGTAAGTTAATAGGCTCTGATTCGAATGACCTATAGTGGAAGTCCCTAGAATGAGAGAGAAGCTCTTTCACATAATTCCCAGCTCTATGGAGTTCTTCAGTGGTGAAGAAAGTTCACTCTGCCAAGGATCTACTCTGAAATGTCTGAAGTTAAGCCCTAGACTAAACTGAGAACTGAGTTCCAATTAAGCCCTGATGACTGGTCGCAAAGACTCAGGTTAATGCTGGTCATGAGATTCCCAACCTGTAGGAATCTCACCTGAAAGCTGTAGGCTCATCTGTATTCCTAATAAAATTTTTCTCAAATCCCTTTTGTGTAGTTAAGGGTGCAATCCTAACCTAGGCCAGCACAACTCATTGGTTTTCCCATTCCCATGGGGATGTAGGGAGAGAAGCAAATATCTGTTCACCTGCTTAACCCTCCTCCAGGAGTGGAGCAGAAGTGTCTTATGGCACTTTGGTGAAACTCACAGGACTTGGCCAAGATTTAGGCTGGCCTAACTGCAGATTAGGATTGCAGCCAAAGTCAGTTATTTCCAACCAGACTGCAGGTATACCACAGCAATTTGGGGGAAAGCTGTTTATTGTTAGGGCCAGGGGTGGGATTCAAATAAATTAACAACAGGTTCGATGTCCTAATAACCTAAAATTAACAACAGGTTCTATGTCCCATTAGTAACCAATTCTCAGAACCAGGTGCTCATTAGCAAAGGATTCTATAGAACCTGTGAGAAGCCCCTGAAGCCCACCACTGGTTAGGGCCATTAGGGGATGGCCATAACATCCTGACCCTAACATACTGAGCCCCACACCAGGGCATGGTGTTCCTTGTCGATTATCAAAAAACTGATGGGGTGACTTGACATTTTAGCACCTTGACAGTGTGCCCTGAGAGGAAAAAGATTGAAAATTGCTGAGTTAAGTTCTTGTCATTTGCTGTGGAAGTAAAGATGATTCCATATGTGTTCTGTAATCTCCATCACCAGAGAAGATCAGGTAAGCCTACACTCCCCTAAGCTTGCATGTTCTCTGCTGTTTACCACTTCTGATGTAGATCCATTTTTACCTGTGCTTTGATGCAATGTTGTGGTGATGGATTCGGTGTTGCATTCTACCTCCAGGTCAACTTGTATGGCTTTGTCTCCACATACGATAGGTATGAAACCTTTATGTTGCAAATCGTAACCAACTTCTGTACTTGCCACGTGAGAGCACAGGACACTGCTGTCCACTATTTCTACGTGACCACCCACAGCTTGGTACTGGGTTGTCTGAACAGTTTCTGTGCATGCTTCAGCCATCTCCGGTTGGGCCATGGTCTCCTTGTTGATCAGATTCTTTGGTATTCTAGAGCAAACCTCTATCCTCAACTCCTCTAGCTCGTTCGTGGCATCTTTCAAATGTCCCTCTAGCATGGAGATGACCTCTCTTTGATGCAGAATGGTTTGCTGAAGAAGATGGAGTTCTTCCTCCATCTCAGTCGAAACACCAAGCAAGGATTCCATCACCCAAACTTCAGCATCTTTAGTCTCCAGATCTTGTCCCACAGCAATCTCTTGGCATGGTCTTTGGCACCGGTAGTAAAAAACTGCCTCATTCATGTCGATCTCCTCCCCAACACCCACAGATTTACATGCCTGTTTGCCACCCGTTAAAGAACGCATGGCTCCTTTGCCCACCTTTGCAACCTTCTCTGAACTTGTCAATCTTTCCGTCAGTTTCTTTAATGCTGCAATTTTGCTCAACCTCACTTTAGAAGCGTCTGTGTCATTGTTGATCTCAGTCTTGTAGCTTCCTTGATATTCCTCCTCACTCATACTGCTGTCCTCAATACTGGAAGGTGGTGGGGAGAAGTTGAAGACGCAAGCCTCGTCTGCATCAGTTTCTGATTTCATGGTCAAGTCAGCCACCAACTGCTCCTTCTCCTTCTTCAACTTGCTAATCTTCATTTCCAAAACTGGGATCACCTTCACTTGCTCTTCCAGCTCCTTCAGCTGTTTGAGGGCAGCGGCCATTTGCTCGCGGATATGCTGAAGTTGTCCAGGACTCATTGCTGGTGTGCTTCTTCCTGAATTGAAGGGGCTTGTTCGAACAGCCCGACTTTCTTCTGTTGGGGGGACAGAAGAAGGAGAGCAATTCTGGGGGAACAAGTGCATTTTTAAAGGGCTATTAGGTGTCTTCAGGGTCTCGGTTTCTAGCAGGTTTAGCTGCTCTTGTTCCAACTTCTTCCTTGTCGCCAACAACGTTTTCTCTACTTGTGTGTTTCTCATCAAGGACTTAGGAGGAGGTGGTGGGAGAAGGTGGATAATAGGAGTTGGAGACATGGGGACAGAGCCTTGTTTGCTTGACACCTTTTGGTTTTTTGAGGAACTTGGCCAAATTTTGGGTCCTGGGGAAAATGCAGGTTTGCCATCCTCACTAGTTAGCGATGAAAGGGACTCTGTGGAAGTCCAATCACCAGTTTGGTTACGGGAAGAATTCAGTGTCTGTTTGGACCCCTTAAGTTTCCGGTGGAATGGCAGCTTCTGGAGGGTTTGGCCCTTCTCGATGTCATCAACATACTTGAGAAAATCCAGATCCAATAAGAAGCCATAGGGGGTCTCCAAAGAGTAGGAGGCCTTCTCTCCATCCTGTTCCTGGTCAGGATACAAGAAAGGGCCGCCCAAATCTGGAAGTCAACAAGGAAAAAAACACACACATATATCAAAAGAGACACTACCAGCTTAGACATTACCATCAAAAGAGACACCACCAACAAATATTTTAAAATACAATATTTCCTCCATATCCTTCCATTTTAGGCTCAATCCAGCTTTCTTACCTGGGAGATTTCTGTTCAGGTGAGAGGATCGAGCCATCTCCTTCCACTAGGTCGCCCAGTAATTCCAGATAAGGAACATAAGAACCTGCAGAACCACCAAATTAGAATCTGAACAGGTTTTTCCTGCTTATCTATCTAGCTGGCTTACAGTATTTATATACCACTTTTCAACTAAAAAGTTCACAAGGCAGTTTATAAAGAAAATGAAAATGCTTATTAGTTCCCTTTATACAAATCCATGCTATGGGCACACCTGTAATATTGTGTACAATTCTGGAGCCAGAACTATCATGATGCTGTAGCATGTTTTCTTAGAAGGTTTTCTTATAAGACAGGGGCTTTTAGTTTAAGTGAAAGAAATAATAAGAAGGGTATGGAAAAACTGGAAATATTTTATAATAACCCAATCCTATTCAATTTTTCAGTGCTGGTGCACTTGTGCCATTGAAGTGCGTGCTGCACCCTGTGTTATGCACCTTCTCAACTTATGGGACCATGTGTTCCATTACCATTGAGCCACATGGTAGCTGGATAGGATTGGGTCCCTAGTCACCTAGGTCTGGGCCCCTTAAGTTTCCAGTGGAATGGCAGCTGAAGAGCAACAATACAGGCAGCGTTGGCATAGCTAATGATCAAGTAGCCCATTGCAGAGCTCAGAACGTCCCAGAAGTAACATCACAACCCTGAAAGCAATATCATACCCTGGCTTTTTTAAAAGTGAAAATGATGGGGGGAGGTGGATCCACCTTCCCCCAGCAGCTCACTACCCACTTGCTCTACCACCTTTCCCAAGCTAGTGTCAGAGGTATCTGCTACCAGGGATAAAAGAAGATTTTGTAGCCCCCAATCAACAACTTGCGTAATCAAATTTAATTAATTAAATAAATAAAAAGTGCACCCCTTATGATTAGAGACATTTTGCTGGCTGTAACCTTTATTCCAGTGCAATGTGTTTGATTCCATTCTGCATTAAATTACTTTTCCAATGGTATATAACATGATGGTATTATTCGTACACTACCCACCTTTTCACAATTTTGGCCACCAGCTTGTGCCCCCTTTAAGCTTGTTACCTGCCCCTGCATCCCCTTAGCTATGCCACTGACAGGCAGAATATCCAGTGGCCATATATTCAACACTCCTTTGCTAGAGAAATAGTTGCATTCTTACTATAGGGGGCTGATTCATGATTTGGAGTGGATATGGGGACTAAAGGGGAGAAAGTTGTTCTATAGGTTGCGCGTTCTATAGGGTGCGTGGTGACACTGTCAAGCAACATAAGGAGAGCTTGTGGGAAAAGACAAGTACTTACAGAAGTTATCTGAACAAACTGAGCCTGAGATAATGAAGCATCGAAGCCGAAATGTCAGACGCGCAGCTGGAGCTGTGAGACTCAACTGCAAGGAGTGTAGAGAAGTAGAGCTGGGTATTGTCCATATATAGACACTCCTGAATGCCATGAGAGTTGAGGAGGTCATCCGGGACAATGAATAGGAAGATGCTGGTTGCCGTTCCTGCTCCTTCTCCCAGTATGGCTAGATTTGAAAGGATGAGGCACCCTACAGAACTTAGGGCACAATCCTATCCATATTTAATCAGAAGTAAGCCCCATTGTGTTCAGTGGGTCTTACTCCCTGGAAGGTATGTTTAGGATTGTAGCTTTAGTGCTTTGCACCCCTCACTAGCTATACTGTTGGAGGGGCCAGTATAAATGAAGTAATCTCATAATCTCATTTTCTTCCTGATTATTTCTTGCATCTATTTCCTTTAAGGGAATAGAAACTCCTCTTTTCAAATCAAGCACCAAAATGGGGCACTATAAACAAGTCACACTCATTGCCTTTCCTGACATGTTCCCCTCCTGCAAGGTCATACAGGATCATGCTAGACTCCTCACAAGCCAATCATTAATTTTAAAGTTATACTTTGTCAAGATCGCCATTTCAGTGCTAGCCCAATGCAAAAAAAAGCAGGCCTACGTCAGTCATGAAAGACTATGGTATCGTGCTCTGCGCTGCATACGCTGCATGCGAAGCACGAAAGCCTAAATGCAAAAACATGTTAATATAATTAGTAGTTTTGAGTGACTATTGACTGACTTTCATTTAATGGCTGACTAGATGAGCTATAAATCAAGAAGTCCCCAATTTCATATTGCCACTGTCACTATCTCTATCTATCTACAGTATTTAAATGAATTATTTACATTTAAATTTACATACAGTATTTAAATGTACTTTTCAACTGAAAAGTTCACAAAGCGGTTTACAAGAAAACAAAAAAATTAATAGCCAATTAATAGCTAATGGGTACCACTATAGCTAACATAGCTATATTAGGACCACAATACCTAGGACCTATAGCTATATAAGACCACAATAGCTAATGGATACCTAGATCAGTGGTACTCGGGCATTTCACCCTTAGTCCCCCTATCAAATTTAAAAATCTGTCTGGGATCCCCTGTCAAGTGTACTGTCATGTGATGTGACGTGACATCACTGTGAAGCCTGAGCTCCTCCACGGAAATAAGTTCCATTGTGTTCAATGATACTTACTCCCAAGAAAGGCCAGTGCCAGATTCCAAGATGATGGATCGCACTCTCTCGTGAACCCCCTCGCCCAAAGTTACAACCCCAAGAAGGTCCTGAGTCCTGACCACTGAACTAGATAGACAGAAAGATGGATGACCTCCTTCTGTATATAGGACTTTCAAATGTTGAAATTTCTTAAATACTACAAGTATTTTAAAGTATAGGAATGTGAATGTTTCCCATATTCCTATAGGAATGTTAATGATATCCAGGGTGGAAAGAGCCTCTTAGCTGGGTTCCTGTATGGACAACTGATATCAGCTTATCCCAAGATAACAGCTTATCCCAGTACAATGACACAGAGGAAGAAAGCAGCCTACTCTTTACTCTTCAGGTTCTACTGACATAGGAGTCCCATCTTTTCAGCCTGCTCCCTAGAGAAATGGCACCATATGACCTATACCACACTTTATTCTCTTACAAAAAGGTACCTAAAGAGGACAAGACTGAGACATACAAAATTACATATACGGGGGTGGATAAAGAAATGTTCTTTTTTCACACAACACCAGAACCAGGGGACATCCATTAAATTAAGTGCTGCATTAGAATGGATTAAAGAAAACATATTTACTTGGCATATAATCAGTCTGTGGAACTCTTTGCCACAGTATATGATGACTGGATGTATCGTATATGATAAAGGCATCTGGACTGGAAGCCTTTAAAAGAGGATTGGATACATTTCTAGAGGAAAACTCCATTACAGGTTACAAGTATGTGCAACCTCCTGATTTTAGAAGTAGGGTACCCCAAATTGCCAAATGCAAGGTCTCTTGTTGCCTTGTGTGCTCCTTGAAGCATCAGGTAGGCCATTATGAAGCTGGACCAGATAGGACTTTGACCATATCCAGCGGCTCCTTCTTATGTTCTTAATTTAGGGTCTGATGATTGGATACACCTACTATTTTTTTTTATTTATTTTATTTAAGCAATTTGTATCCCGCCTTTCTTCCCCCACAAGGGGGAACTCAAGGCGGCCAAACAAATAAAAAACAACAAAACACCACTAAAATTAGATATGGTAATAGAGATAAAAACACATTAAAATGTAGTTAAAATACAATTAGATTAAAGCTAAAAACGTAGTCTATAAACGATAAAACAAAAAAGATAAAAAAAGATAAAAGCCCCCCAACCTCTGCCCCCATTTAAAAAGCTTTTTTAAAATAAAAGGTTTTAAGGCTCCGCCTGAAGCTCTGTAGTGAGGGAGCTTTCCTCAGTTCTAAGGGGAGGGAGTTCCAAAGCCGGGGTGCCACCACCGAGAAGGCCCTATCTCTGGCCGCCACACCTCTCACGTCTCTTAGTGGCGGCACAGTCAGAAGGGCCCCCTCGGATGACCTTAGGTGACGGGTCGGATTGTACGGAAGAAGGCGGTCCCTCAGATACCCTGGACCCAAGCTGTTTAGGGCTTTAAAGGTCAGGACCAGCACTTTGAATTCAGCCCGGAAACGAATGGGCAGCCAGTGTATTTCTAGTATTTCTAGTGGCGCAAGTGGTTAAGACACTGTGCCTGTTAACCAGAAGGCCAGGGTTCAAGAGCTGGGTCCCCACAAGACAGGGTGAGCTCCTGTCCTTAGCCCAGCTCTGCGACGTAGCTGGAACCAATCGTATTGGCTCTGCCTTTCCATTGGACTATTTCAGTGATGTGGAGAGGGGGGATTTGCTGCTTGGGTAACAGCATATCCTCCATATCAACCTACCCAGGCCTTCGTGCTTCGTATACAGTGTCAAGCACGATACCATAGTCTTTCAAAACCGATGGATGCCAATGCAATGTATAGCCTGCCTAGGGGCCAATGCATAGGTTTTGCTTGCTAGAACAGCAACAGGATGGACTTCCCAGAGTAGGATGCCGAAAATGAACCTGGTGAAAGGAAGGGGATGGGGGTGGGAACCGCCTGTTTGGAACAAATGACTCAGTTTCCTTAAGGGAAAGGAAGTGACAGAGGAGCTCCATCCGTTTGGGAGACAGCACCATTGTCTTGCACGGAGAGCATGCCAAGATCAGCTGCCCAGACTCAGCAACAGGCTTCCTGGAGAGCACCGGACAGTAAACAAACCATAGGCCTGGAAGGCTTTGTCACACACTTACTCAAAACATATGCATGTAGTTCCCCTAAGTGACCACCTTTTTATTTATTTTTTAAAATATTCCTGAAGAAACACCACTATGCTACAAACTGCTTCTTCCCCAGACATCATCCTGCTTGCTTCAAGCTAGATGCCAAATCTCGAACCCACTTCCACTAGCCTGTTAATCTGGAACCAGCTTCCACTAGCCAGGTTTACTTCTGATGGTGAGATCCAATGGTGAGAGATTTGGCTTGGAGCAAATTACTATATATATTCAAAATATAATGCACAATCGAATCTAATGCACACCCCACACAATCAAAACACTGTATTTACACAATTCTAATTAACATCGAATCTAATGTGCACTCTGATATTGGAGACTGAATTTGACTGAAAAAGGTGAGCGTTATGTTTTAGTACCTCTCAGCCACCATTTCAAATATCTGCACTGCCAGTGTGGTCAACCTAGATGTCTTTGTGAACCTCTTCAATCAATCAACTGATTGATCAATCGATCAATCATATTTATATTCTGCTTTTTTATCTTCCTCCAAAGTTGTTAACAAAGGGATCAGCTCTTTTTAAGGCCTCCATCAGTCTTGAAAGACTATGGTATCATGCTCGGCACTGCATATGCTGCATGTGAAGCACGAAAGCCTGGGTTGGATTGTTATGGAGGATAGGCTCCCCCCTCTCCACGCCACTGAATTAGTCCAATGGAAAGGCAGAGCCAATACAATTGGATCCAGCTGCGTCGCAGAGCTGGGCTAAGGACAGCAGCTCACCCTGTCTTGTGGGGCCGACCTGGGTCTGGAACCCTGGCCTGCTTGTTAACAGGCACAGTGTCTTAACCACTCATGGCACCCACAGAGATCAGCTCATCCGCACAACAAATGCTGCAAGGAAAATCAAGTGGGAAAAACTTCATCCCAAAAGTGCAACGTCCCCAAAGTCCCTCCCATTTTTCTTCACTAGTAAACAGGTAGTAAAGCACTTTGTAAACTGGACATCAGAGAATAAATTGACTCTGGAGTTTTCCATCGTCTCAGTTTATGCCCCCATATAAAAGTTTTAACAAATCATCCTTTAATAATAAAATCCAATCCAGGTTTTATGATCTCATCGCTGCATAATACATCATAACTGAATCCAATGTGTTTTGTCTCAGTAGTGGTGTGAATGGCGTGAGAAACTGAGGCCAGAGCCTGTCTTTGTCTGACAAAGACAGATTTGTCTTAGGGCAATTTGTTTGACCCGCTCCGCCTTTTCTCAAATGATAAACTCCATCAGGGCGGAAAGGAAATAGCTGTTTCCTTTTCTGGAGAGAAAGCAGGAATGACAGTGGCAACTTGCCAAGCTAATTAAAAATCAACTCATATCTGGTACATGGGGCAAAAATAAGATCTTATTAAATAATACTTGCTCATTTGTAGTGTAGTGTATGCACTTAGGCTGACAAGTCAATCCTATACATGTTTTACTCAGAACTAAGAGCACAATCCTAACCATGTCTACTCTAAAGTAAGCCCCATTGAGTTCAATGGGTCTTGCTCCCAGGAAAGAGTATTATGATTGCAGCGTTATGATTGCATCCCATTAGGTTAATGGGGCTTACTCTCATGAATGGATAGGATAGGATTGGATAGGAATGGACTGGATAGGATGGGGGCTGTTGGTGGTTCAAGTGTATTTAATTAACATTTTCAAGTGGCCCTTGCTGCATCAGAGTCCCCATTTTCTTACTACAGCCTTTTCCTGTAGTAGTCTCTCGTTTTCTTATACATATTCATTCATTCGTTCATAACCCCCTTTCTCAGCCAAGTCAATTAACTTGAACTAACTTAACTAACTTAGGGCAAAATCCAGAGTAACTATGGGGAGTCCTTGCTCCGGTGTAACAACATTTGACTCTGGATTGCAATATGAATTTCCCATAGGTTTTCACTAGGTGGTGCAGTAACTACAGGTGCATGTAAAGTCTCTTACGTGCTCCCGTAGTTAGTCTGGATTGTAGGGATAAACTAGAGTAAAACTAACTTAAATTAGAAAAAACACATCATCATTTAAATAAAACATTTTAAAACATATAAAAACTATCATAAGTTATATGAAAATTAAATTCATGTTCTATAAGGCCACATTTGGGCCTTATAGAACAATCCTAACCATGTCTACTCAGAAGTAAGCCCCATTGTGTTCAATGGGTCTAACTCCCAGGAAAGTGTGTTTAGGATTGCAGCCTTAGAAGGCAAACATTTTTGTTGTGATTCTTGCATTTATAATCATAAGATCCTGGCAACTGCAGGATCAGGCCCAGGTTTTAGCTCCCTGTATCTCACAATGGTCCACCAGATGCCTCAGGGCAGGGAGCAACACACTTGCATCCTGTTACCACCCCATTGCATCTGACATTTTGAGGTAGCAAACTTCTAAAACCAGGAGGTTGCATACTGTATATCTATCTTGGCTTGTAAACTGTGATGGAATTTTCCTCCATAAATCTGTCTAATCCCCTTTTAAAGCATCTTGGTTGGATGCTATCACCATAGCCTTGTAGCAAGGAGTCCCACAGATTAATTTACGTGCTGGGTGAATTGATATTTCCTTTTACCAGTCTAACTCCAATCCAGATTTTAAGTGGATGTCCCCAGTAAATCTTCTGGCTAGGTTTCCTCTGGCATTAGGTGGGCTTGATGAAGATGTCAAGTGGATCTGTGAATCTAGCTGAGTGGTCTGCAAAATATTCAAAAGGGGGGGGGGTCAGCCCCAAATGACCTTGTAGACCCCTTCCTGCTCTCTAATGTGATTAGACAAAATTGGGTCTGATCCAGCAGGGTGTTACTGAGTCTCAGAACTTCATTTATGGCAGGGGGGGAAAAAGGTGATGACCCTATCATCTTTGTCTGAAAGCCATAATTTCCAAGGTTGCAGTCCTGCCCTCTTCTGCTTTGATGTGTAGCAACTGTGCTTTGCATACTCAGCAACAAGACATGCCCCCCTGCACTTACACAGCAAGTATATATATATATATGTGCATGCGTGTGTAGGGGGGCACTAACAGCACAATCCTTTTCATGGCTACCCAGAATTAAGTCCCATTGTATTCAGTGAGGCTTACTACTCCCAGGAAAGTGTGTATAGGATTGCAGCCTCAGTTCCAACTGGTCCTCATTTAGCATATTAGTATTAGGGACATGGAAAATCTGTTATATTTGTGGCAGACAATTCGCTACCCAAAAAAGCTTTTTCAGACTTTTAAAAAAAGAGATCTAGAAATAAATTATACTTTATTTATTTATAACAACCAGAAAAAGATCCTCAGACATTTATCTCCCTATACAGCTATCCCTCACTATCCACGGGTTCTGTTCAGAACCACCTGTGTGGTTTTTTTAAAAATGGAAAATTAGATTTAAAGACCCAAAACCATGTTTCTTGCTCCTCCATTGCTTTTAATGGAATACAGTTCAGTCTCAGTGTCTAGAGGAGTTTATTCCTGGGGCTCCCTGCTGATTAAATGTATTAAATAAAATGTGTGTCCCTTTACAATGGTTTAAAAACAGCTCTTCTTACTGTTGTAGAGAGACAATCAGCAGTTAGAAATGCAAGGGACACTCTGCCTTCGCCTGAAAAATGTAGGTTGCGACAAAACAAGCTAAAAATGCTCATATGTTGTAAGATCTGAGATTTTTCTGCCCAGTTTATATATATTGCTTTCATGGGATTAATTTAAGCACCGATGCTACAATCTGAAAGACACTTTCCTGAGAGTAAGAGCCACTGAACATAATGGGGCTTACGTCTGAGTAGACATGGTTAGGATTGTGCTTTATATGATTAATTACAAGAAAGCTACATGCTGCCTGCTCATAAGGAAAAGGAGGACAATGAAGGTTTTTATACCCTAAAAAGAGGACATGTCCTGGAAAAAGAGGACACATGATCATCCTGCTGATGGGCTTAATTTTACCTAGTCCCCCATGGGCTTACTTCTGAGTAAGCTTGCTGAAGACTACAGCTCAGGCTGAGATCCCAACAACACATTGATCCCATTGACTTTAATGGGATTTACTTCTGAGTAAACATGCATAGAAGTGAGTTCTTAGATGAGCATCTCCCCCTCCTGAAATGCTCTCCAAGACTGAGTGCTGCGCCCCCCTATAGCTACGCCACCAGATTATCATCCTTAGAGCATCACTCCCTTGCCACCCCCCAGGTGTAAATCGAGGACACCCCATAAGCTGCCCCTGGTACCTCCAGCTCCTGTTCCAGCCCCTTTCCTGATGCTCTGCATCCCCACCGTGCTGGGATCAGGACTGATTGCAGTGCTTGCAGCCACCTCCAGAGGTAAGAGTTGGGGCTGGAACAACTAGTTGGCCAGTGAGTAAGAGGGGTGAGGAGGAGCCTGGCACTGATGGGGGGACTTCATAAAAGGCATGTGAATGGAGTAGTTGGGTAGATCCTGGATGTGGTTGATAACTCCTCCTCCACTTGGCCAGAAGTCCAATTACAAATCTAAGAAGTCCTCCAACCCCATGTGTGTGTCCCCTTTTTCCAGGACATGTCCTTTTAAAAAACCTTATGTCCTGGAAAAACCCTTCATTATCCTCTTTTCCCTTGTGAGCAGGCAGAACTGAGCCTTCTTATAATTAATATTCATAAATTAAATAAGAAACACTGTAGTCACACAAATCTAACGCACCATCGAATCTAATGCGCACCCTGATTTTGGAGACTGAATTTGGCTTTAAAAGGTGTTAGATTCAAGTAAATACAGCAGTACAGTTTAGTGTTTAAATTAACCACATGAAAGCAATATATGAGCTGGCCAGAAAAATGTCTGTTCTTACAATATACTGTACATGTGTTTTTAGCTTTATTTTGTGATGTCCTACGTGTCCACGTTTTCTTGCATGCCCTACATTAGGGGGGTTTTGCCCTCTTGCGGTTATGACAAATGGAGCACAATCCTAACCATGTCAGCTCAAAAGCAAGCCCCATTGTGTTCAATGGGTCTTACTCCTAAGGGTAAGATTGCAGCCATGGTCACCCCCATATAAAAGTTATAACATATTGGCTGCAATTCTATACACACTTTCCTGAGAGTAATTCCCTTAGAACACAGTGGGACTTATTTCTAAGTAGACATGCTTAGGATTGCACCCATGTTCTTGTTCTTACTCAGATGGCTGAGTAACTATGGCTCAGTAACTGCAGCTAACTATGGCTGCAGTCTTATCTATACTTACTTGGGAGGAAGCGCTATGGATTATACTAGGGCTTACGTCTGTGTAGATATGAACTCAACTATAGCAGTAGATCAGGGGTCTCTAAACTTTTTGGCAAGAGGGCCACATCGGCTGGGACCAGAAGGAAAAAAAATTTATTTAGATTTCAAATTTAAATAAATGTACATATTTTTGCATAATTTACATATTTATATAAATGAATATATTAGTGATGGAACTTGTGAATGAATGAATGAATTCAAATCAGTTCCAGCACACACAGAGAGGATGATCTTCAAAAAGTTCATACACTTGTGTGTGCATCCTTCCCAGACCTCTAAATACCCTCCTGAGTAGTGGAGAGCAGAGCAGGAGGATTACAGGATTTGCCCAAGGGCAGGATGGAGAGGACTTGCTGAAGGCCAGATTAAAGCTCATCAAGGCAGGTCACATCTGACTCCAGCTCTAGGGTTTGGAGACCCCTGCATTAGACAATGGGCGCAATCCAGAGTAACTACGTGGAGTCTTTGCTCCAGTGTAAGAACAATTTGCTCTGGATTGCAATATGAATTTCCCATAGGTTTTCACTAGGTAGTGCAGTAACTATGGGTACACGTAATGTCTCTTACGTGCTCCCGTAGTTACTCTGGATTGTAGGGAAAGAGTCCATCATGGAAAAATTAGAATCTTGTGGAGGCCTCAACCAGATCTTGGTACCAACAAGAGGGGTTGGGCATCTTCAATCAGCTCTGATATGAAGCTTCTATTGTACTTCCGCACATTGGAGACTTCTTCTTCCACTTTCTTCACTCAGGGCCTCAATCCTATAATATATCCAGCCACTTGACTGCCAGGCTGGGAGACACTTTGCATTCTTCTTGATGCTGGATAATGACTCATTTTTCCCACCATGAAGACCCTTTGACATTTCAGACAGAAGGGCTAAGTGTCTTTTATGGGTTTGCTGCAAAGAAAGACCTTTCATTCACAACCAAGAAACTGCATCAGAATCCATCCGGGATCAGCGGTAAGTAATGTTCATTTTTTGGAACCTGCCAAGTTCTTCTGGATGGATTACTAAAGGTCCTTTCTGGCTTGGAAGGCGACTGAATGGGTTGTGGTCTCAAGAAGACAACTGCACTATTGAGTCTGATTCCCATGAACCCTCCAAGGCAGGCAGAGTAATGGTCCTCACCCTTCACCTCTCTTTCACTGATGCCTTCTTGTTCTGTGGCACAGCTGGGCCCACATGGTTCTATTAAAGTTATAAAGGACATGGAGAAGGCAATAGAGGGGATGCGCATCCAATTTGTAGGTAAGACCACACTGGAAGCGAACACGAGAAACACAGAACACAAGAAAATAGAAACAGGATCTGGGATGATCTTGGCAGGATGAAGGACTGGGCAAATGCAAAAAAAATGAACTTCAGCAGGATTAAATGTAAAATGTGGGTAAAAAAAAGCAGAAGCATTTTAACTGTGGATTGAGCACTTACCCGTAACTAGTCTGTGCAGCAGGCCTCTGTCAGTCTTGAAAGACTATGGTATCGTGCTCGGTGCTGCATAAGCTGCATGCGAAGCACGAAAGCCTGGGTTAGATTGTTATGGAGGATAGGCTGTTATGCAAGCAGCAAATCCCTCCTCTCCACGCAACTGAATTAGTCCAATGGAAAGGCAGAGCCGATACGATTGGATCCAGCTGGCATCGCAGAGCTGGGCTAAGGACAGCTCACCCTGTCTTGTGGGGCCGACCCGGGTCTTGAACCCTGGCCTGCTGGTTAACAGGCACAGTGTCTTAACCACTTGCACCACCCACAGCCCTAGTCTGTGCACTAGTTTGCAATATAGGGACAGGGACCAAAAAATCAGATGGGTAAGAACAGGATGGGGATAGCCAGGAAGCTGGCTGGCAGAATCCAATCCAGGCTGGCAGAGGCAGGTTTTGGAAGTGGGTGGGGGACCATCTCAGGGGGGACGGGGTTGGGAACCAGGGAAGATCTGCTGCCCAGGAGGAGGAAGGGTGATGCTGACCCCACCCCGGGACAGTCTGAGGCTTCCCTCCAATCCTCTCATATACAATCAGTGCTGGGATGAGCAGCAACATCACTAGAAGTGGGGAGCTAATAAGAACAGCATAGCCGCTATTGTGGGAGAAATTAAGTTGCTCACTGGGCAGATGTCCCCTAACCTCATCCTATTGGGTTGCCACAGATCCGTTTGGACTGTCCCGGTTTTCAGGGATTGCATTCACATAGCCTGGTTTTGGTAAAGACTCATGAAATTCAGCCTTAACTACATCAGAAATTCAGCCTTCACTACATCAGCAATCTTTCATCAATTCAGTATATGGAACAGACATTCCTTTTTCTCCTTATGCAGAAGACCTCAAGAGGCCTGTGATCCTGGACTGGCAAGTGGACAATAATGTGTATCTATGATGTTGCTTGCTTCAAATGTGATCATGGCCGCTGTCTGAAACTGTGCCAAATGAGGATTACACTAACGCATGATGAAAGTGAAATTGTCAATTATCAGCCATCAGTTATTAGCCACAATAACGGGAAAGAGCCTTTATTTAGACTGACAGTTTTCCTCTGAAGGAGGTCTTCAGTATTCACAGGATATCTGTTCCAGGATTCCCCCATGGATACCAAAATCTGCAAGATGCTGAAATCCACAGCAAAGGTTGGCCAGTGTGGGAATCTAGAGGTTGCACCTGGCCCTCTGAAGGTTTTGCTGGTCTCCCAGCCTCCTCTGAATGCTCCCAATTGTGGCCAGAAACCACTTCAGGTTTGCGCTGGTGACTTCTGGGTGGCCTTTTCAAACCATGGTAAAAGAGGTCCTCTTTAACTGTCCATAGATTTGAACATCTGCAGATGCTTGTCTTGTGCTACAGGGCCTCAGAAGATTTTCTGGACTTGATCATAAGCTTCTAGAGATATGGAGGATAAAGAGGACCTACTTTACCATTGTTTGAAAAGCCAACAGTGGGGGACACTTTTATTTTTCATACTGTGCTTGTGAGTTTCATACAATGGGTCTCTCTAGGAGTGGATTAGGGACCCACCAATTGGACCCAAACTCGTTTTAGGACCAGTGTCTGGAAGACCCACCAAAGATCTGGATGTGACTGGAAGTCATGTCCTAGAGGTATTTTGAGTTGTGGGGAGGCTGCGCATAGCTTCCTGGTGACTCAGAATGACTTCCAGAGACTTCTGGTTTTCATGGTAGGACCTACTAAAAGGCTCCACCAGACAGTCAGAGGTACAGGGTAACTTTCCTGCACCCAAGTTTGAACTGTGGATGCCAAGAAGTGACCTGTATTTGTTTTCCACCCCAAATGCTGGACTTGATGGATTGTATATCTCTTCTACCAGGGCTCTTACCAAGTCATACCCAGGCAGACCATATAGAATGGAGGACAGAGTGGAGGACATAGAAGAAGGAATTTAGACAGTTGCTGCTTTTTAAACCCATCTATGATGAGCTAAACCTCTCTCAATTACCTCTTCTATGCAACGGCTGAAGGTAAAGAAACTCTCCGTTTTATATGGTCACCCTGGTCATATACCTTATAAAGTGCATATTAAGAAACTGGCGTCTTTACCAAGGCAAGCTATGTTCCCATAATTCTCCAGCGTATAATAAGGTGATACAAGACTCTATTCTCTCCCCCTTCAAATAAATTGGTGGCCATTAGGACAAATTTTTAAACTGATTAAATAAATCTGTTAGCTTGGAAATAGAGACAGTATTTGTCTTCCCGAATCTGCACAGGAAATGCCTTAGTTGCCTGGACTCCTTCATACCCAGTTTCTTTTTCTCACCTTTCTACCATCTTCTGTTATTTCTCTAGATAAAACTTTCCCCCTCTGTTCATCTCTCCCCTCCTTGCAATTATTCTACCCAGAAAAGATGGATACAAATTAATGAAGGATAACACCAAATGCCCAGATTATTTAAAAAATGGCTTAAAATATCTTTTAAAACACTTTCAGGTATAAGATTCTCTTTCAAATATGATATGGCTTTTATCTGAGCCATAAGCAAGTTGTTCTTGGAACTGAACTTTTTAAAAGGCTGCTTTACTTAGAAAGGAGAAACGTTTTTGACAATTGTCAAGCAGTTTATGACTGGGTCTTGAATCAATGTGTCAAAGGCTTCAATCCTAAAGACACTTTCCTGGGAGTAAGACCCACTGAATACAATTGCACTCTTAAGCACTCAAAAAATATGCATTTTATCTTTTGTAAGAAGCTAAAAAATGGTTAAGAGATGTGTAGGCTACAGGGGGGATCAGTATAACGTAAGCCAACTCCCTGATTTCAGACCCTTCCCCCAAAGCTGCTGTTAGCCGGATGGTTTGAACCTTCTCCCTCTGCAGCTAACAGATGTGGCTGACCAGGCCAGCCAGACCACACTGTCACAAGCAATTTAATGCTCCCCAATCAAAGTTGGATTCCTCTTTACTGGTATGTGAAATTTTTTTTTAAATCACCAGCATAGTGAATCTCATAAACTGGATGGGTTTGCTGATATATAAAACACAGAAAGTCTTATATAAGTACATAGAAAAAAGGACACAAGAAAAAGCTGAGAGGGAGAAGGAGCGAGTAAAATTAGAATTGTGTCTAGTCCTCATCACAAACTAAGGGTGCGGTCCTAACCTAGGCTGGCACAACTCATTGCTTCTCCCATTCCCGTGGTGATGTAGGGAGGCAAGGGTATGTCTCTGCACTGGCTTAACACCTGCCCCCCTGGAGTGACGCAGAAGAATCCTATGGTCCTACAGGTCTAGTGCTGGGGGGAGGTACGCCGGCCTAACTGGGTATGAGGATTGCAGCCTTAGAGACCATTCCTATTTACACCTACTCAGGAGTAAGTTCAATTATAGTTAATGGGGCTTGCTTCAAGTCAGTTTGAATAGGTTTGCAGCCCTAAGTGGCATTTGAAGATGTTCAGTTAAGTTCATGCTCACAATCATACCTCTTGATTTTCTACACTGCATGCCACTGTGCACCTATTATATAGGCTGCCTTCATCAATGTCAGAATCAATTTTTCAGTGGCATAGTGAGAGGGTAGAGCTACATTTTGCAGGGAGTCTCACTGCACCACAAAAGAGGACAAACCCTATGCCTGGGACCCCTGCAAAACGTACCACTTTGCCCTCCCTCTAGCTATGCCGCTGCTGTCTAGCTAGGATTAAGCATTTTCATTTTCTCCATCTGCCATCTTTTCCACTTGTTTAGCTCCATCTGCTGGGCATTAATGCACTCTGGATGAAAAACATTTCCTTATGCTTTGCTTCCAAGTTTTCATTACCCATCTGGGCTTTTATTACAGCACTTGCTATTCCCATGTTGCATGTTCCTTTCTTAATGTTTAATGAACTAATTCCATTTTCATCCTTGTTCTTCTTGATCCATGTTTCTGAGCAATACAGTGGATTGTCCTATCTCTTTGTCCTGTAGCTGCTACTTAATTTGGCATCCATCAGTCTTGAAAGACTGTGGCATTGTGCTTGATGCTGCATGCAAAGTACAAAGGCCTGGGTAGATTAATATGGAGGCTAGGCTGTTACCCAGGCAGCAAATCCCCCCTCTCCACACCACTGATATAGTCCAATGGAACGGCAGAGCCGATAACGATTGGTTCCAGGTGCTACTGTGGGATTTCTTTTTATTAAGAATCCCCAGAGTTCAGAGCCAAATGTCTAGAGGCATTTGTTTTTGTATCTTTGCATCCACATGAATTTTCAGGGTTTCATCATTCCCATAATAAGAACACTGGCAAAAGTTGCCAGGAAAGGTAAATGGTCTGAGCCACTATGTATCTGCCCCCAGGAGGGCACAACTTCATATGTTCTGGCAATTCTCTTCCCCACAATCACTGTTGGCACCTCATTTCAGATAACAGATGCTGTTTAACTGGTATGGCTGGTTTTCACTGGCACTGTTAGTTGGCTATCTGTTGGAAAACCTGCCATGTCACAAATGCCCTGTGGGAGCAGAGCACACGGCTGTCCAGTGTGCATGATCAGTACTCCGAGCATGAACAATAGGCTCAGGGCACTCCTGGCCCAATGCATCCAGGCACATACACTGGGCACCAGCACCATCAGCATTCAGTGCCAAAAATGTTAGCCATCACTGGACTAAGAGCTGTATCTGGGTGTAGCTAGATGGGTAGACTGCACCTGATATAGCTCAGTGATTGGTCATTGCAGTGTAAGCCTTTGTATGGGAAAGGCAGGATATAAATCCCTTAAATGAAAATACAAATCCCCCACTTTGACAGTTCATTTTCCAATGATCCATTCTTTCAACATCTTTCAACTATACTCAGAACTCATTCATTCAACACCTGTTCTGCTCTTTCAACCTCTCTGCTGTTCTAAAGGCCATAATTGCCCTTCCCCTTTCCTAAAGGAGTTATTTATGAGAATCCATTTGCAGAAATGTGTAGCAGCAGAAATTTCCAAGATAAAGGACACATTTGCAATTTGCTAGCTAAAAAAAAAAGCGTTGGAAGCAATATTTATAAACTAAAAAAGATTCAGTTCCACTTTTCAGTGGTTTTCACTTTTGGACAGTGCTCTGGTCCCTAACCCACCAAATATGTGGGGGATGCCTGTAAATTGGATTGTCACAATAGGAATAAATGATGTGGTTTTTATTGCTAAAAATTCATCTTTTAATAACTGACAAATGTTTAAAATGCTTCCCTTAAGAAAAGCTCCTTGATAAGAAGCCATAAAAAGATGTTACCAGTCCTTGTTCTGTTTTGTCCCTTGCTTGTCAGGCTACCCAACTATCTCAACATTTTGTTTTTGTAAACTGCTGGTGCTGGGTTCATTCCAAACCAGCACCCAGGATCAGTTAACCTCACTCCCTTTACTCCCAACCTTTTGCCCCACTTCTTTCCACAAGGAAGCCACTGTGGCAGCACCAATTTGACAGCCAACCTTCTTGAATCATCCTTCCACTCACAAAGCAGTTCTGGCTACTTAGCCCTGCTGCTCTGCCTTGAGCATTCATGGCCCGCTACTTAGCCCCTTGGTTTGCTTCAGGTCTCTTCCAGCCTTTTTACCTCTTCCTTGGTACAGGATGATCCTTTGGCACTGGCATGCTTCATGGAATGCAGCACACTTCATCCGTTAGAAATGCTGGTAATCCTAACAGCAGCCATCAATGTGCAGAACTCCTACCTTTCCTTGTTTGGGGAGAAGTCAAATTAATGAATATACCTTGTCCATTGTTTTAAAACTTTGATGTGAATGTGCACAGTTACCTTAATAAACATTCTTTCCAGAGTCTTGATACCACTACAGCTTCTAAAAACTGGAGGACCCACAGTGGGATCTCTTCCCCTCCCTCAAAATATTTATTTCATTTTCCAAATACAAAGCAAAAAATTAACAGTGAATGTTAACATAAAAGTACATTTGGGAGTGAACATCTTCTCATACAGAAATACTGCTATTTATTAATATGGATTAAAGTACAAAATATAATTTAAACATGTTTTAGAACGCTGCTATAGTTGACTTCTGGCTAGATGACATACAGTATTGCTAAAGCATTTTTTTGCTCACAAATGATAAGAACACATCTGGCTGTAAGAAAATAATGTTCAGAAGTAAGATTTAATCACAAGGAGGTGCTGTTTCTTCAGTCACCCAAAAATTCTGAATGACTTGCAGGTTTTAATCCCTAAAATAGAGGCTTTAAACTTGGCAGAAGCAAAAACAGGATGCCAGAGAACACCAAACAGTTGGTCAGGGAGGTGAATCAGTAGAATAGCAAGTGGCACACAGAAGGTTCCTTCATATTGGTGCTGTAGTTTGCAGTATCCATATCAATATGGATACTGATACCAAGCCTTTGGAATGTTGGCAACAAGAAACTGCATGTGGCAAGGTCAAGATCTGAAGCTATGACTGAAGGCAGTTGCTTATGGGAAACCAGGTGGTTAAATAGCTGCTGCAGCGTGACTTGGCAAAGAGAGCACTTTTAACAATTACTTAAATTGCCATTACAGTTTCTGTCCATTCATGTGTCTTTCTCAAGACCCAAATAGTTAACCTGTTACAATTCTCCATTTACATAAACTGTATGTGTGCTTTCTCAGCGAAAACATGCACTGTTCATGTTTACCTCAGAAAAAGGAGTCCCCAAACTCCAGTCTGGGGCCCAGACATGGCCTGCAGCAAATCTTGATGCAGCTCTCAGCCAGCCCCTTGTCCACTGAGAGCCTTTGGACGCTGTTCACATCCAGAGGGTGTTCTGAGGGCATCTGAACACCTTTTATATGTCTAAAAACATTACTTCCTGGTTTTCCCAAAAACTGGAAGTCAACTTTTTTTTTGCCTTTGACGACTTTAAAAGGCTTTTGGAGAATCAGAGAGGCCTTCCTGGCCTCCGGAACCCACTCCAGATGCATCTGATGGTTGGCTGTACTCAGATGGTTCTGAGTATTTACTCCTGAATATTTAAGTATGCTGCTTAGTAGGGGAATGGAAGTCCATTGAAGCCCTAGCTATGGCAAAAGCCACCTTCTCCTTTGTGCAGCTGCCAATATACAGAAAGTTGTGATATTTGGAAGAATAGTACAGCACTTGACAAAACAAATAGGTAAAAACCTGATCTAGCTCTGAATGCTCAATGTTATGGGTCAAACTGGATGTGACATAATGTAATTTAAGCCCTTTACCTCATTTTTCTTTATAAATTCACAGCCCCTAATTGCTATTTGCAAGGTAGGGTGTGTTTTTACCCCTCTCCTGAGATTCTTTAACTAGAGATGTCATGGATCAAACCTGGAATCTTTGGCTCTCTACAAGTTATAATGTATCCTGTCCTCATTTTAGTTGTAACTTTATCCCTGGTCCAGTACCTTCGCTTAGAGTACAATCTTAACAATTTAGGGCGGCATAACTCACCTGGCATGTCTTCCCATGGTGATGTGGGGAGGTTGGCATATGTCTTACAGCACTTTTGTGACACCCCTGGGTAAGCACAGGACTTATGCCAGGGATTATGCTGGCCTAAATATAGGTTAGGATCGCAGCCTTACTCATTAGCAATTTTTTTTTTCAGTGCTCACTTGTGCACCACTTTAATTCTTGGAAGATGTATAGTCTACTACTCTAGTGTTGTAGCCCAAATATCCCTTTCACAAGTTTCCTCCCTCCCATACCCATCATAAATCTGATGATTTATCTGCATGTTTTGATACCTTATATCAACAATTGTTACTCATTTGGCATGTGGTGATGTATATTTGACACCTTTAATTTTTTTTGCATAATTACCATTGAATGAAGATTTCAAACTTGATGATAATTCTGGATCTCAGTGAGCAGCTGCTATTCCTGCAAATGCTTACTAGATAATAGCCAATAACTACAGCTTCAGGTTTAGAAAAAACCAGCTGCTCATACCTTCAGCAGCAACAAAGCCTTTCCAAGAGTGAGTTTCGTTTGTGATTCAAGTCCATCAGCATCAACAGCAAGTGTCAGGTGTCTCCTTTCAGGAGCATCAGTCAGGAGCAGTCCAAGACACTGGGTGCCTAGAAAAGGAAACCCAAATGATGCACCTCTCTCTGCTGCTAACTAACATGTGGCACAAGCACATCTAAGGTATATATGGGGCACTAAGTACAAAACATGAGCTTTCATTAGCTCTTTATAACCTCAAAGATAGGAAAATACAGGTATGTATTACACAACAACATTCCACCTAAGGGCAATCCCATCAGATAATGGCGGTTTATAGCCTATGAGCAATAAGCTATTCCAGTTTATCCCAATAGAAGATGCTGATGTGCTCTAAGAATGTTTGTACTGTACAATAATGAAAAAGCTTAACGTTACTCAGGACATACCCCTGTCATTAAGCAATACATACTTGCATGTGATTAACAACTGCTGAAAGAATCAAAGGCCAGTTAGATACTCATGACAGACTTGCACAGCAGCAAGGATGATCCTTTCATGTCATTCATCCCATGGGAAGCAAACCTACAAATTAGCATGATTTAATCCCTCCTCTGGAACTGAATTTGGTAAGACAGGCGAAAAATTATAACAATTGCTAGTTCAGGGTACACACCGTTGTGGCTACACAACTCTATGTCCTATCTATAGTAACCATACAGCAGCAAAGTCATAGACTGTAGATCAGTGGTTCTCAAGCATTTCAGCCCAGGGCCCCCTTCTGAGAATGACAATCTGCCTGACCCCCCATCCCGGAATGTCATGGCCAGAACAGGAAGCACCACCACTGTGATGCCAGAGCTCCATATCTACTCAGATCACATTGTGTTCAATGAGACTTATTCACAAGAAAGGAGCCCAAGTACCCCATTTCAAGACAGCAGTGCCCAGTGCTAGATTCCAGGACGGTGACACCCAGCTGTTCGTGATCCCTCTGAAATGAAGTTAAGACCACCAGGGGGTCCCAGCCCCCCACTTTCAGAACACTGCTGTAGATGAAGATCATTTTCACACTCTGACGCCTAAAACATATTACCTTTTTTCCACATTTGAGATATTTGTGAGCAGAGGCCCCCTGCTGTCATGTTAAATGTCTAATCAACACATAAGCAGGAGGCCCTGGACATGTTTCTGAAAATACCAGGCACTCAAAAGACACAAGGGGATTCAACTGCAGTTTATACATCTGTATAGTAGCGTCATACTTTATTTAAAGTAAACCCATGTAAAAACAAAGTTAAAATGAAAAAGTGGTACCTGAAAAATAAATTAATTATTTTGATATAAAACAAAATCAATAACTTAAACACGCTAAATATACAAAAATGTTTAAGCATATATACTGTACAATATGGAAAAACCAATAAAAGCCTTCTGTTGCACAGACAGATGATTTTATAAAAAGAAAAAGGAAAAAAGGAAAAATTGTTACACAAGTTTTAAAAGGGAAGCCAAGTGAAAGGTGCCAGAGAGGTGCCATTTACAGCCCATGAAGAACTCAGACACTGGAATTGGCATTAATGGCTGCAGATAGCACCTCTCTAGGTGTACAAGTGCTACTCCACATAACGGGTCAAATAAAGATTGCCTCAACATAAAGCTTCAAAACATCTTTCTTCCATTTTTTTCTTAAATTACCTTTTGGAAAATTTTTTATACCATGGAAGATAAAAACAGAAAAAACTGAACTGATGAGAATAACCTCTTAGAAAACACAAATAAGCAATGGTGAAGGTTCTAGATGGCAGTTATGCTGTTACTAGGTATGTATGGTCTTTTTCTTTTCGCATTAACTAAAAAAATGTAGAAATTCCACTCAACAGAAAAATAAATGTTAAGTAAACCTGTGTGTATATATTGGCAGCAGGGTGGAATAAAAAATGGCATCTAGGCCAACTATGTAAACCTGGGGTTAAAGGCAAGCTGTATGAGAGTATGACTCTGTGTGAGAGTTCAGTTTGAGCATCACACCAATTGTGAGTTGTTTTTAAACCATATGCTGGATATAGCTTACTTATCCTGAAAATAGATTGAATTCACCACATGAAAGTGGTACAACTAAATTTTAAGTGGGATATACCTTGTCTCCATTTTTAAAGTAAAACTGAAAAGACATTAACTGTAATTGCCACTGATTTTTTTTAAACTACATATTACAGCAAACTTTTAAAAAATGAAGGATTTGGGCAGATCACAAAATCCACAGACTTTCATAATGTAGGGAGAGAAGAAAGATCCCATAGCAAATTTCTACCTATGTTAAAACTTGCACTTCTAAACAGTGATCCATCAGGCCTCACAGTTGTGAACATTCACAAAATCTCAAATAATCTCTAGCCCATTTATACACAATAACCAGTCCTCTAGTGGGATTTTAGGACAGCAGTCACTGCTAAAAAGGTAAAGATTCTCATGCTGCTTCTGTGGCATTCCATAGAACTCCAGCTGCTAGAAGTGGAGGATTGACATTCACAGTGTCCTTGGGGGCAAATCCATTCCCAATACTTGAGGGGAGAAGTGTAATTGTTCTTCTATTCAAAACATATATGATTCTACAAGAACTTCACACCCAGAGAAATAAGTTAGGGACAGTGAAATGCAGTGGTGTTTTGTGGTTTTTCTTTTCTTTTTTGGCAAAAACAGTGCTCCCTTTTTTGGTAGTTAATGTGGTAACCTTCTACCAGAGGTAGCATTATAAAAAGGGAAAAAAAGGAAAAAGAAACCAGATTCCATGATGCAAGCAAGAAAAGCAAAAAAAAAAAGTGCTTGTAATAGTTCCTCTAAAGTTACACACTTCACAAAATCATTCCCTCAAAATGCAAAGCTATTTGCAACCAATTCAAAGAGCTAAATTCTGAACATTAAAAAAATTCAGAATGTAATATTTAGGGCTGTAATCATCACAAATATGAAAATGTCACACAGTAATACGAGCAATGAAAATGTAGCTGACTTATCTAGGTCAGGCTATCCAATGGGCCCCCATCTTGTTTCTCAGCGGTGAAAAACTGAAAACACCATCAAAAGCAATGGGAATCTTTCACATGAAAATTAACAACAATGTGGATCTCCTTATTTAAAGAAGGGCTTTCTTATTTTAATTTGCACTAAACTGTTAGCAATTCTCTGTGAAAAACTACATCCCTCCTTTTTGATAATCTGAAATCCAATTACTACTTTTAAATGTAAAGAAAAGCAGAACCCTAGACATTTGGTCAATCTGATACATTAAAATAAAGAATCCTACCCCACACTCCTCCTTCTTTCCTGTGTGTAGCCTATTTTAAGAATGTGAATTGATTCAACTTTCTATGCCTTCACACTCTGTCTTGAAGCAGTGATAACTCGTGGAGAGTCATCTACCATCTACTAGTTTGGATCATCCTGTAGTAAGCAGTGTCTTCATGCATTTTCTACCGTAAACTCAGAATGTAGACTTCAATATGCTATTGAGATGAAGACAAGACTCATCTGCCTTTTGTCCTGGACTTCAATCATGACACTTCAAAAAATTAAAAATATAAATATATTGACCTGGGAGGGGATAAATACAAAAGGACCTGGGAGAGGTTAAATACAAAAATTAAATCTAAGGATTTATGAATCAAGAATGGATCAATGTACTTTTTCATTTGTACAGATATATGCCAGAATATGTATGGTATACAGTACAGTAGATCGCAGAGCTTTCATGAGTACTCTGCAAAAGGCAGTTCTGAACATTAAGATGTCTGTTCTTGATGGAATCCCACCCCCATTTGGAACATAAAGAAGCCGTATTTCTGAGTTAATCAGATAAACATTGGAATATATTGTTCAGATGCATCTTTCCAAATTTTTCTAAATGCTGAATTTTATCAGATTTATAAGGTTGTATTAAAAAAGCTATCTAATAAAAAATGGAACAAGATTAACTGTAGAGAATGTAGAGAATATAACACTTTGAGGATTAAATGAAAGATTTCAAGTCCATGATTTTTGTCCATGTCAGAATCTATAAAGTCCAATGCAGTTTTGATTACAATGTATATTTACAGGAGTCCACCTCTACAAGTTCCAGAGTTCAAGTGAACCAAGTTTTCCAGAACTGTAAGAGACTTGCCTGGATATATGTACCCTACTCAAATCAGGGCTCCAGGAAGTTAAGTCTGTAAGAACAGAACTAGTGAAAATCAGAGCAAACATGATAGAACAAATGCTTAGCAAGGTGGTTAACTGAAAATGCAAGGGAACGCAAGAAAAACGAAAGTTGTTTAGACATGCTGGGCATAGCCAATGTCAAGTCTGAGCCAACTAATTACCCCCATCTAGTCCTTTTGCAAGACTGGATAAGGGGTGATGGAGGGACCTGACAATATCGAAACTGACAAGTTAGCCCAGGTGAGCCAAAATGGAAAGCCATTCCTAACAAAAGACAAGAGAGATCAGAAAAACAGGACACCATGCTCTAAACCTACAACTGAAATGAAAGTGGCAAAAATTACTGAGGTCATTTCATAGACCACATTGTTAAACTGCACTGAAAAGAAAAAATGTATTGTAAGAGGTTCTTGTTAGTGATAAACAGCTATCCCCAAGGGTCCTCCATTATAAACGACTCTTGAATCTAGGAGCATAATTCAGTGAGACATTCTTCCCCATGAGCTACATTGAAATGAATGGAAGCTGCATTCCTCCCATTCATTTCAATGGGGTGGACTGCAGGAAAACATCCCACTGAATTACACCCCACTTTTTAAAAATAAGAGTCTTAATGATTGTGGTGAAAAAATTCTAAATGATTGTGATGAAAAGAATATCAGGGGAGAGAGGATCTGTCACACTATGAAACCATCAGGCCCACAGTTCCAAATAAACAAACTGGAAATTCTGAGCAAAATCCAAAGTTTCTTTTTGGAACATGAATACTCATAGTTAAATCCCACTGGGAACAACTGAAATGCAGGCCTTGTTTTCGCAACCATATGAAGAGGACTGTTCAAGGGACAGAACTGAGTAAATGCTATTTGTGATCATGCAGCTGCCAGGGGGAAATTGTACACAAGCTCTGGAGTCTGAACAGTTGTGGCACCTAATCTGGAAAAATTAACCCTAACAGCAGAAAATAAAAACTAATGCTGTTGTACGAATGGACCGAAAAGAAAAATTAAAGGCAGCAATTTCTTTAAAAAGAAGACATCTCCAAGCAAGTGCCAGAAATTACTTTGCGAACCATCAGAGGGAATGATGATAGGAGAGCACTTGTTAAGTGTTCATTTGGGTTCATGGGATCAATGTTTAAAAAACCACCACCAAAGGGCAGAATAGAGGGCACTTTTGATGTGCAGCTACCCTGAACCACACACAGCTGAGAGAATCCTGTCCATAATGGAATCTGTTACACCAAATAAGCTCTCTCTTAATGGTTCAACAGACTCTTAGAAGAGGATGAAGGCACATCACTATTAATTAGACTTATGTGCAGGGCTGTTTTGTTAAGGGATGCATGCACAGGATATTCAGTTTAACAGCAAAGGAAAACAGCTGTTCAAAAGATTTTTATCGTGTTGGTGTAAAGAACAGGGTTATCATCTGCAAGAAAACCCTAAGCAGCATAAAGTGATATTTACTCAAAAATCATCATAAGGACAGGAACAGAAATCTTTTAGTTCATGAATCTGCATCTAAAAGAAGACTATAAATCAGTGAAGAGATTGGAATAGTCATGAAATTAACATGTAAGGCAAGGGTGGAAGAAAATTCTCTCTGTACCTCTGGTGGAGCAGATCTTCACATGTTGCACTTTTAGAAACTATGTATGGGTGTTCTTACAGGGCAGGAAAAGAAATACTGCAAGAGTGTTGCTGAGCATTGAGTCATACTAGGGAGGCAAATGGCAGTGCAGTCAGTTTTTCAGTGCGACATAGGGAATGAGGGGTAGCTGGCAGTGGCTTAAGGCTCACAAAAAAAGGAAGGAAACAGAATGAGCAGAGGATTCCAGAAGGAAAATGCCCACAGAACCTGGGGTGTCTGGCCCTCTTTGATCAGTTTATGCAAGCCATTTTCAGAACATGATGTGTGACTAATTGTTTTCAAAGATTCTAGCATGTTTCTTTTGAGCAAAAAAATGCTCAATTTGCACACTAGAAACCTATCTACTACAAAGTGAGAATTTGTTAAACTTGAAAGCCCTTCTGAATTACATGGCAGCTTGCCATGGCAGCTGCCATGAGCCCTCACTCTTGCTACATCAATTCTGGATATTGTTAATCTTTACCATAATTTAATATTATTTCCTACTGGCCAGCTGATCATCATGTTTCTTTAACATCAAATCATTCCTATTGGAAAAGGGACTGATGTATTTTTAATGTTTAGACATTGTGTGATACGGGAGGGGTGGAAAATTAAAATAACAAACCAAAACAAAATTTGAGCAAAACCAAATCAAATTTAATTGGTCTTAAATGCAAAAGTAAAAACAAAACACAAAAAAGCAAAAGAAAATTAACAGAAAAACAACTCAAAGTTTCAAGGCAGTGCAGAAAACTTTGGGGATTAATTAAAATCTTAAAGTCTACAAAATCAAATTTTTGTATGTGTTAAACCTCTAACTCAAAGGTTTTAATGTACTTGTCTGCCAAGTGTTCAGTACATAAAACTATCTGTCAAAACAAAACCCTATTAAAATAGGAAACATCTAGCAATTATTGGAAGGGATGCAGAAAATCACAATGCTCAAATGTTAATAACAGTTTTTATAAAAGAATCCCAAGAACTCAACTAAAAATTATATTTGAAAGAAAGGTTAACACTAATTCTTGCCACATCTTTTTTTAAAAAAGAAAGTTACACACTAGGATGTGCTATTTGGAGATAAGAACTCTTCAAGTGGCAACATGTTCACACTGGGTTTGGAGTTTCATTTTTACTCTGAAATGTTCCCAGAGTTTCTATGAAACTCTTTGGTCCATTTTTATTGAAAACTGGGCTTTTAAAACAAGATTTTTTTTCAATTTGACATTTTGCCCATCCATCAACTAACTTGGTCAAAAGTGTTACAAAACGCTGGCATTCTCTCATTCATTGTAGGCTTTTCTTCTACAGATTAATTGTAAGTGGAGAGATATTTGATAATACAAAAATCAGCTGCAAACTAAAGCTTCCAATGCCAAGGTTTGCCAGATTCTACCAAGGGCAATTTTATACAGAAGCTTGGAAATGGCAGACACCATTCAGTGGAACCAACAGCCATTCACTTAAGGGAAAGTATATCTGACAATTTCAACACTATTCAAGTCTGTTCCAAGTCTAGTTGAAATTGTCATTTTCGATTCGGGACTCAAGGACAGGTCATGAAAAAAACCATTAAAAAGGAAATTAAATCTAATAGAATGTTGCTGGACATAAGAAAAAAAACAAAACACCCAAACATTTGAACATGTTGGTGGCATCCCAGAATATAAAACCCCCTTTCCACTTCCCATTTAGACTAAAGACAAACAACTTTGTGAAAATTGGCGCAAAAAGAGAGTTGTATACTAACAAAACAAAAAAAATTCAAACGTTTCCATCACTCAGTTATCTATTCCATAGAAAAAAGCCACAAGCGAAGTTATTTGTGGGACTTGTTGGTTTTGAAGGAAACCTGCAAGATTTTGTCCCCCAGCCGGTAGCCGTTAAGACTCGCTATGGCCATGGCAGCTTCTTCATAGTTTGTCATTGTCACAAAGCCAAAGCCTTTACACTTGTTGGTGTTGAAGTCGCGGATGACTTTCACATTAGTCACCGCACCAAAGGGGCCAAACATCTGCCAGAGGATTCCCTCATCGGCATCTTGGCCAAGGTTGTAGATGAAGATACACCAGCCCGAAGAGGAGTTTCCTGGGACATTTACACCAGAAAGCCCACTCATGTGATCTACACCCATAGGAGAGAACCTAGCAAATAAAAAGCACACAATAGTTCATGTAAACAAAACAACAAAACAAAAAAATCAGTTCAATTAAGCAAACTTGATAGGGAATTAAGATCAGGAATGTTGGATTTGCCTAGAGTTTAAGGCTGCTCATGAAGCAAAAGCATCAGTGTGCCTCTCTGACAGCAAAGCATCTTATTGGGGCATAACCTAGCGGCTTTGTCAGATGCAGTTACTCTGCATCCCACTCTGTCAGATGCAGTTACAGAGGAAAAAGGATCAATAGCAGGTCTAGAAGGTTGTGAAATTAAGAGGTAACACTGTAAGCCTACATTTTTCTATCTTGGGACCATTTGTTCAGTGATCCATCATATTATGGAGATCACAACTCTTTAACAGTTTTAAAAAGCAGGGTCATCTAGAATGAACAAAACCAATGATCTGAACAGTGTGAAACTCACTTATATTGCATTCTAACCCATTAGGGATATTCAACTACTGTAGCTAGAAAGATGGTATTTACAGGTGAGGACTTGCATCTGTAGGGAATCTGTTCTTGGATGCCTTGCAGATACCAAGAATCATTGTTAATAAATCTGTGATTTTTGCCCCTCATCTAGCATAAATATCTTGAGAACCACTGTGATATAGAAGTGTGTGAGATTAGGGTAAGAGAGACCTTGATTCAAACTGTTACTCAGCTGGGAAGCCGTGGGCTGGTCACCATTCCCATATGGTTGTTGTGAGAAAAAAGGGGAAAGCTTTCAATTAGCAATAATTGCACCTCGGATTAACCTTATTGGCTATGATACTGCCACTTATATCATTAACAGTGTATCCAACCCTGAGCTCCTTGGAAGAAAGACTGGAAACAAATGAAGAAATAATAATTTAGGCTCAAGACCTTATGGCCCTTTTTCCCATTCTTTCTAAAGGGTTTTCCTCCTCTCCTATACCTGTCTGTCTCTCCTCTGAGAGGCCAAAGCATCTGATGAAGTAGGTTCCAGTCCTTCCACTTAAAATCTGCATTTAAGAAACCACAAGATCCTTTGCTGTTTTTTCCTGCAATAGGCTAATAGTTATTCTGAAATTTCACACCAACTACTTCTCCTGATCTACTCCAATGAAATGAACAAGAGCAGAGAGAGCACCCTCACTGCTCCTATTCATATCAATCAGGCTTGAATGAAGTTCCCTGGAAATTTGTATTCTACTGTACTAAGGACAAGGTGATAGTGCCACTGATAGGATAAGGGAAGAGCTGATGTTCATACATCTTTGGCACACACATGCCACACCCCAGTTCCTCGGCAGCTCTTTCTGCAGCACAATTTTCTAAACTATCATGAAAGGGCCAATGTGACGCAACTGCACTGATCAGATAACTGCACTGCATGGATTGGGTAATTTCTTGTAATTTCTGGATTTAGTCCTGTATTCCAGATGTGCATGCATGGAAGCAACACCACAACTAGGAGTATTTTTCCCCTTTAAACATTGCAAGAACAGCTACTGGGCAGGCAAGGAAAATAGTCTCATCTTCCTAGCAATTCCAAGGTATCCCATTCCTTGGATTCCTTGGAACGCGGAGGCCCAATGCTTAGTGTGCCTGACTTATTCCCAAGAGTGATCAGAGGGCTTTAATATAAACCATCATTTAGTTTTTTCCCAACCTAGAAAAGCAAGATACTGCAGAATGTCTCACAAAGTCTGCTATTTTGAATGTGCACTGAAAAGTGACAAAGATCTGGTTGTTTGACAAGATGGGATGGACAACTTGCAAGGGCAGGAGAGCATGGATTTTGCTTTAATAGTCATTTAGGGTGGAAAGGCTCTTCACTATTTGGTTGTAGACAAATAATACACAAGTGCCTCAGGGTTTAACTATGTACCTGTTCTCTCAGTTGAAAGTGAAACACACCAAATTGTTTAACCAAAAGCTGTTCAAGAGACCACCAGGCTTATTGACAACCATCTTTTCAGATTCACCCATGTGGTTAGTCCCAATTCAGATGATTTGCTAACCCATATTTCTAAGGATTGTGAACAAGCCTGGATACGCATGCTACCTCTTCCCTCTCCATTTCTTGTTAAGTGCTAACACCAGTTTGTTGCAACTTCCAAGACAGGAAACTATGATTTAGTCTGAAGTGGTTTTATGACCCCTTTTCAGAGGCAAACAAGTTGCCCTGATCTGCAAAGAAGAAAGGCGTGTCTGAGCTTCATTCACAAGCTCCCAAACCATGGTTAAGCAGATCACCTGAATTAAGCCATATAATTCCAACCCCAAACCCATTATATTAACATGTTTAGAACAATTGATAAAAATATTCTAAGGAACATAACACAGTGGAAAAAAACCATCTACATGGAAGAGGCTGAGTACAGGCAAATAGAAGAACGTGTATTTATTTAACATGTAACAAGAATTTTGAAAGATACCCATCTAACTACACTTTTGGAGAATTTAAAAAACATGCAAGGGTTTCACTAAAGAAAATGAAGGAATTCATAACAAGCATTGTGTGAAAATGAGCAAGAACTAAAAAATAAAAAGGACACAGAAGTAAGTGAAATAAGAAATCCAAAACCAGAAGAACAGTAAATTAGAAGAGAATCTTTCTGAAAACATGGCTAGAGTTTTCAAAAGTGTATATAGCTATTGTGAACTAGATTCTTAAAGAGAACTGTTTCCAATAAAAGGGTTATTGGCAGAATATAAGCTTTTGGGGTAGTTTGCTATCCAAGTTTAATGGTACTAAGTGAACTGCTGCTGATAACCAATGCAGGTAAATTTCTTTAAAAACGAATATGTCCCTATGCATTAAAATATTTGCCATCTAAAAATAAAACTACTAGCTTATGGTTGCTAATACTGATAATTATCCAACCAAACTATTACAGATGAATTAAAATTTGACCAACAGGAGTGAGATCTTGTTATCTGATTAGAAAATTCTTAGCAGAATTATTACATAGTGAATGTTATTGGGATCATTATTAGAACTATTTATCGTTATCATTTTTACAGGACAATTATTGGCGGTACCGTTTATATTAGCAGTTGATGAATTATTCATATTTTACAACTCTGAATAATTTTTGACTGGTAAACTCTATTCACTGAAAGATTTTCCAGGTTCGCCAAGATGATCCTCAGTAATGGACAAAGAAAGACCATGGGGGGAGCATTACCAAGCTTACAATCCTGGTACAATATAAAGGCCATTAATTATTTTAAAACTAGCAGAATTTACCCATCATTATGAGAGTAAAATTTCAAGAATATTTGTGGAACGTGGGCCCAGGTGAGCACCAGCAGACAGTGGTAAGCAATGGTATGATCTGCTGGGGAATCGACATGAACTAAGCACTGGATCGTACCAGGGGGCAGTGGTGGGCAGCAGCAAGCACCAGGCATCCCTACTAGGCACAAGCAGCCACCAAAAGCAGCACCAGGTATCCCTCCCAAACACTGAGCATCCTTACCAGGCACCACCAGTCACTGGGCACCAGGCACCCTACTGAGCATCCCTGCGGGGACCAGTATCATCGGCCAAATTGGTTCTTAGTGGGTCCTTACACCAGAGAAGGAATAGTTATTCTATACACTACCCAAATTTCATGCTTCTGGGTCCAGGGGATGGAGCTGGGTTTTCAGTCTTCAATGTTAAGTACAGGGATGAAAACACATTGCATCCCTTTTCACACACACACCCCCCCTTAGGAGTTTAATGTCTAAAAATTTATTCTTAATGTGTGTTCATGTCATGGAGGGAATAAGCTCCACAGGAATAAGGATTTCACATTTTTAGGTTCAACGGTTTTGGCTGAGCATTGATGAGTGAGTGACTCTTCAATTTTATATACTGACTTGGTTTTACTAACTAACTTCTATTTGTCTTACCATCTACCCCTTCTCAAGTGCATTAACAATGGATTTGGGGATGAAAAAGGGATTTCTTTTATGTGCACTGGGGTATGGAGACAATAAAGAACACAGAAAGAACTATGCTATTTCTTGTATTAAGTAAACCTATATATGTAAGAGCTGTTGATGGGCACGCTGATCAGCAAAGCAACTGTCCCGATTCATAACTCTGTGACAGAGCACATGCGCATACAGTGTTACAGGTTTAAAGTATCTAATCTTTATCTGGTATAAAGTGGTATACTGGTAAATTCCATAAGGTGACTTACAAGGTGGCTTATGTACAAAAACAGGTTCAACATTATTCATCTAAGGTGGTAGGGGCTGGAAAAGCATGAGACCAGAAAATCCACTAGGTTCAGTGTAGGTAGGTCTGAGGATAGCTAGATTAATGGTCTGAGCAGAAAAAAGCTTCATATTATCATCATCAACCACTGCTGGCTTTCCACAGCCATACAAGTCAGTATGTGAGTCATTCAAGTGAGGAGGTAAAGGGGCATTATGGAAGGATTTAAGTATTATTCACATTAATCTGTGGCAGGAGCCCACATAAGACAAATTAACAAATCCAAAGAGAAAATGGAGGAGTTAAAATTAATTATGCCAAGGATAAAACCTTTCCTCATATACACTGAAGAAGCATAAAATTTTGCTAAACAGGAGTTAAAAAAAACTAGTAATGAGTTTAAATTATGAAGATCAATATCTTCTTCATGGTATACTTAAAATTTTTAGAAACTGGTCACAAAATATTTTTCCTTTCCCCTACTAGCACAGAAGGAAATAGTATTCAGAGGACATGTGTCTTGTTTATCTAGTCAGGAGACTTGAAACAAAAATAAGCACATGGAGCTTTAAGTAAAAAGTAGTAATTCAGTTAGGCTAGGCAGAAAATAAAACAGCAAATTATTAATATGTTACACCATTAGCACGAGGGCAGCTGATTTAATATTTTAATCACTGAAAGAGGAATGGAAATTTCAGTTTAAGGAATTGGACTCCCTCACCCTCTTTTAATTTTTTTATAAGACTGCTAACTGTAATACTACAGGCAGAAACAAGTATAGCACTTTGTTTTTTAGACAATAACCCAGTATTAACAACTGTAAGTATGTTCTTATTCCAGTTGCCACAATGAAGATATCCATCTAGATTTTTAGTTGCAATGATACATCAGGTTTTAGTGAACAGCCATATTTAAAAAAACACAAATGTAGTGACTGCTTTTGAAAAACTTGTACAAAAAAAGAAAACAGGGCAAAAATGACCAAGAAGAACAAAAATGGTAATCTTATGGAAAAGAATTTTAAAAATTCAAGAGTGGCAAACTTATATTTGAGACCTGACAGGTAAATCTAGGACACAATATTTGACTAGAATGCCAAATATTTTTATTAGAAAAGATGAAAGAAATGTGCTTCCCAACAACTAAGAAAAAAAGTGAGTCCAATTTGAAGGGTAATGAGTCTCCCAGGCTGACTATCTACAAGTCATTACTGAAGCTAGTGCCAAAGGGAGAAGAGAAGGGAGGGAAGAGAAACATTTACTAGCAATTTTATGTACATTTATAGAGAGTACGTCCTAGGGAACTAGCAGGTCATAGACCCATACCCAACAGGAAATGAGCAACAAGTACCAATGCAATGCATAGGCTTGGAGCCAATATATTATAGTACACACCCAGCTGTAATCCTCAACCCCAGGTAGGCCAGCACAAGTCCTGGTACAAGTCCTAAGCTGACCTGGGGGTGTCACAAAAGTGCCAAAAGCCACTTCTGCACCACTACTGGGAGGGGTTAGGCTAGTGCACAGTCAGGCGCCAGCCTCCCCACACCACCATATGAATAGGGAGAGAGGTGGGTTAGAATCATAGAATCCTAGAGTTGGAAGGGACCTAGTAGGTCATCTAGTCCATTGTGCTGGCCTGAATTGTTTAGGATTGTGCCCATAGTTATACACACATAACTGTGTGTTTTCCCTGTTTGATATGCTTTTAAAACCCAGAGAAGCACTGAAAGAACAGTGTGTATTTTATTTTGACCCCTTATATATGTGGCATCATCCACATATTTGTATCATTTTCTTCAGCAAGTATCAGAGGAAAGAGGGAGGGAAATGCAACTTTTGAGTAGAAAGGAGTAGGAGGGAAAAATTAAGCAATCCTCTTCACCACTCCAATCAAATCTGCAATTTCCTGTAGGTCCTTTGAGGGGAAAAAAACTGTTGCCAAGGGAGATTTGTGCAGTTGCACATCACATCAAACCCAGGCTTCAACCACAAACAAACATGCATACATTTGGGCTGCAAGCAGGATGTACAAAGGTGTCTCAATTACATCTGCAACTATTTAACCCTGCCGAACAATTGTATTATATGGAGAAGTCTACAAATTATTTTTTTGAATGTTAGTTTACATGCTTGAATAACTGTACTCTCCATTTAGAAGGTACAAACTTAACTGCAAAGTGACTCCTTACAAATTCAGATGGCTATGGATAGCTTTGCCATATTTTAACAGAGAAATGAGCATGTCAAAAGAGTGGGAAGAGAAGTACCTTCATTATATATTATTCTTCACTCAGTGTTCAATATGTATAACTGTGAAACGTATAACCTTTCTTTTTTGCCAATTGGCAACAACTGTAAGACGACTGCTTTGATCAGACTGCTTCTCAAATGAAAATGTGAATTTTGCTTTAGAAATTAAATAATGGATATTAACAGCGCAAACTGAGTTGTCTGGGTTTTTTTCAACCTTGGACCAGGGTTGGTGTACTGATTTTATTGTATTTAAACTGCTGCCTTTAACATTACTGAGTTGTATCTTTAAAAGTTTATGATGTGTGTTTATGGTTCTTTAAACTGCACTAAGCGGTTTAATTACTTTTAATTAGAAACATCGCATAACCCTTTTTAAAAAATTACATAATGAAGACTAAAATTGCTCAATCAATTACTGATTTTTAGATAGAAGTTTTCATGGGATTAAGGTATGAACATTTTACTGGCTTGTTTTAACAGTGCTGGAATTGCACTTCATGAGAAAATGTGCATTTCAGTGCATACCAGACCCCCATTCAGTACACACTAAGAAGCATCAGATCAGACAGACAAATTTTCAATCTTTATTTACAGGGGAAGGAGGACCTTGAGGGCTGTTAATAATCTACTTTTGAAATTTTTAGAAAAAAAGGAAAAAAGCTGATGGAACAGAAATAAGAACAGAAATGGACATAAACAATGATTACTGACAATGCTTGGGAATACATATCCATTTGAGGACAGAAACACTCAACTTTCTTGAATGTGAAAAGAAAGTATTCGGAACTCCCTAAAGTTATACAGAATGCACTTTACAGAATGCACTTATAAATCTAATGGAAGATGTTGGAGGTGCAATTGGGACCAAGCTGATGGGTTCCACGTGAACTGTCAAGAAATATTGGGAAACAGTGGTTAAAGTAATAACAGAAATCACTGGATATAATATTACATTGAATTCTATTGTGACCTCTTATAGATTTTAAATGGCACCGATGCATGGCTTAGGATATGGAATACCCTGTTTACATTAACACATATGGTTGGGCTTTATAAAGGGAGAGCAACTCCTAGAAAACCCATCTATATTGTCTACAAGGAATATGAAGGTCTTTCACAGAGTGCTAATCCTAATATTTTGACATGTAAAATGGTTACATCAAAGTGTTTTATTCTCTTGCTACTGGAAGATTGTGATGTGTCCAACGATGAGCAGTAATGATTTAAAAAGGTGAGGAAGCAGAAACACATGATACAGACCTTCAATTATTTTCACCCTTCCTAACCTACCTGAATCTTTGCGCTTGGTGATGGACAGGCCCCCCAAACCGTCTTGCTGGTGAATGGTACAGCTGTGAAAGCAGTGCCACATTTTTGTTCTGGTTGGGGTTGGCTGCAAACTTCACTGTGATTGGCTCAGAAGAGCCTGGTGGCTTGTGACCATTGAAGTTTGAAATTGCCTCTTCAGCTTCTGACCTTTTGTCAAACCGGATAAATGCAACCCCTCTGGACAGACCTGGAAAAGAAACCAACAGAAATGCAAAATAAGCAATCCCTTCTTTTCCTACCAAATATGCACAATCTTGAAACAGTTGTACAATTAGCTAATCCCAGAAACATGGAAAAAGAGAAGAAAACAAGGAAGTTGGGAAACAATCCACTCAACATTAACTTAATAGTGAAAATTAACTATTTTCTATGAATTTTAAGAGGAAAGAGCTAAGGGTATACTTGACTTTTACACTAATGATAACAAGACATATCACTTGACTATGCAAGGCTTACCTCTAAATTACACTTCCAAAATTATCACAACCCCTAACATTTTACTGAAGGAGGAATTACACTGAATTCATTTCCAAATCAACTTGATTTGGACCAGTGGCTCTCAAAGTGGGGGTCAGGACCCCCTGGGGAGGACTTCATTTCAGGGGGGTTGCTGCAAAAATCTTGGCACTGTCATCCTGGAATGGAATAGTCAGGCTGTAATCAATACTTTGCTGGAAGTAAGTCTTATTGAACACAATGGGACTTCTGAGTAGACATGGAGGAGCTCTGGCATCACAGTAATGTCACTTCTTTTAAACTACCACTTCCAGCCATGACATCACTTCCAGGTTGACGACATCACTTTGGGGAAGGGGGGTTGCAGACAGATTATCATTTTCAGAAGGGGGTACACATTACACATGCTCTTTCATCCTAACAATCCTAACCAACTTTCCAGCACTAGCTTAGCTGTGCCAGTGGGGCACATGTTGCAACCTGTATTAGGGGAGAAGTCACTAAGATCTTTTCAAGGTAAGTAGAGACCTTACCTTGAAGTTTGATATGAATAAAAATTGGTTAGGATTGCACCCTAGGTTAGTATTTTATAACCAAGATCATAAGAGGCAAAAGGCATGAATTTTTTTTTTATTCAGAGGGTATTGCCACTCTTTCCCTACTCAATGCAGACACATTACATAAGCTTTCAGGGTGATATTTTCAGCCTCACATACCTTACAGAGTTGTTGTGAGGACAAAAGGAGAAGAACTATGTACTTTACCTGAGTTCTATCAAGGCAATGTGAAATAAAAATGTGAAAAAAATAATTTTTTTCTTCTAGATCTTCATTTTCTGCCATCCTGGGAGGCAAGGAAGTGGTACAAGTAATGTAATGTGCTTCAGCAATTATCCTTGCATGAATGTCTAACAGGACACCAAGGAAGCCAATTCAGTAGAATATGTATAATTGCACTGAACATAGGAAAAATACTGCCATTCACACCTGTAGTTTGGTCAACCAGCACACGCGAGTTGATAATGCGTCCAAACCGTGAAAACATGTCTTCTACATCTTTCTGTGTCATTGTCCTTGGCAGCCCACTAATGTATAAGTTTGCATCTTTGATAACCTCTGAGCTTGGGCGGGCATATGACACCTAAAAGAGAGAAGGTAAAGGACTTAGGTTCATAAATTCCTAAAAGGTATCTGGTGCCTATTTCTCCAGAACTCCTGGCAATAGTCCTGTTTCTCCAGAATTCCTGGCAATAGTCAATTCCCTATTTCTACTGCTGCAAGCAAGATCCCCTCACTGTCAGTATATATATTTCAGACAAAACAAACAAATGCAATTCCCCCTTTCTTTGGGTTTTGTTAAACAAATTTCATTTCCAGAAGCCTATCATTTCTCCAGCTCTGCAAGGAATCAGCCAAACCAGTAATTCCAAGGTAATCTTACCTCTCTCAATCATTTACTTATTAGAACACTCAGAAGAGAAAAATTTAAAAAATTCTGCTTCCCATCTGGTGCATATTTCCAAATGAAGACTTTCACTGGAGGAATCTCTCAAGGTTCCCCCATTTCACAGCAGAAATCTACACCAAAAATCAATACAACCAGGTCCCATATAAAAAAACTTTTTCATATTGGCCACTTGCTGGATATAGCAAACAATTTTGTTGTCCAAATGTTTAATTTGCACTGGCTTGTACAGTCAAGACTCCTAAGCCACCCTTACTTTCACACTCTCACACTTACTGCAAACCTTGCTTGCTATGGCAAGTGGTGTTCGTCGCACTGACACTGGTAGGGCAGAGAAGGCCCTCCCACGAGCACAACTGACTCCTACATTGTTGTAAAGTATTTGATTGCACTTTTGCAACCTCCTGCATCAGTGGAATTTGTGATCCACCAACACAAGGTAACTTTAGGATTGTGATGTTAGTTTATTAATACTGCCAGATTGATCCAAGTGTCCCCCTGGAGACAAGTTGGAGACTGGAGGAGTATTACAAAGCAGAAATGGTCGAAAAACAAAATTCAGTCTTTCTTTACAAATATCGCTTCCAATGCTTTTTAGCTAGCAAACTGCAAATGGCTTTTTTTTACTTACAAATTCCTGCTGTCACAAAGATTTCTGCAAACAGATCCTCACTAATGCCTTTGGGAATGGGCAGAGACCCAGAGGTAAATTTGCAAGTGCTCTTTCTTTGTCTCCCACACACATCCTAAAACAGTTTGAATCACTATGACATATTGAAATCAACACAGGTAGGGCAATTTTAGCCTTTACAACAAAGAATACAAAACATGCATTGAAACATGTTGAAAGAGCAGATTGTCAGAACTGTCAAAAAGCAAGGGATAACTGTAGGTTATGAGTTGTCTTCAGCAATTCAGCATCAAAAACCATGTTAATCTTAGTTGCCAACTGCCTGACAGGGCTGCTTTCCCAGAGTACATACATGGGACACAATGAATACACAAGATGCCAACAGTACACTAAAAAGGGAGCTTAAATATTGCTAGCAAATAACAGAAGCAGAGGTAAAGAAACCCACTATGCATCTATTGAGCAACTAGGTTTTAAGAGGACAAATGAAAGTCAACTCCTGCTGGCTTTAGCTGATAGACACTTTTACAACAGTCACTTATACCTTGATAGTTTTTGATTGAAGTCTCAGACCATTCAATGTGTTTATTGCTCTTTCTGCATCTTTAGCCGTCACGTAGTTCACAAAGCCATAACCCAAGCTGTGTCCTGTATGGGGGAAGGTATTGTTTAACAAAAAGTTATAAAAAGATGGGGAAGAGTGCTTGACCAATGCTTAAAGAAAAAGCATCCCTGACTTGTTCTCTGTGGACAGTTTGTTTTCTACATTAAATTAAACCAGTGGTCTTCAACCTTTTCATGCCACAACTCTAATGAATAATGAAGATGCAGACTTTCCAACAAACTGCAAATTACCACCTTTCCATGGAACTTTGGCATATCCAAGGGCAATGGTTCTCACACTAATTCTTATACAAAGTGAAAATCACAACCCGCTTCTGGGCTCTATTCACAAAATCAAAACTGTATCATGATTGCTATTTTCACTTTCTAGCTGCAGAGAGTCTGCAAAAAAGCCTCCGGCCCCCACAGTGGCACAATCCTAGGGATCATGTCACTGCCTTTCTCCCCACCCCCACACAACCTCTAGAAAATCTGAGAACCTACTATTCTGTTAATGTCTAAGTTTGCATCTTTTCTTCCTTTTTCTTCTCTTCCAATAAGCAGGACTCCTAGACACATTACAATAAAACCTTGGATTGAGAGTAACTTGGACTGAGAGCATTTTGCAAGACAAGCAAATATTTCTAATGAATTTGAACTTGATATACGAAATGTCTTGATAAATAAGCAAAAAATAGTCCCAGCTAGGATACAGCCAGTTTCGGCACTCTGCCAGCACCTTCTCAGCCTCTCGCAAGACCAGCGAGAGGCTGGTCTTAAATAAGCCTGCTACAGTCAATACTGTAATACAGTCTGTAATGACTGTAATACAATCGTGTCTACTCTTAAATAAGCCTACTACAGTCAGTAGGGCTCACTCCTATGTAAGCAATGGAAAGGAGCCTGAGAGACGGGGGGCAAAATCCAGAGTAACTACGGGGAATCCTTGCTCCGGTGTAAGAACAATTTACTCTGGATTCCAATTTGAATTTCCTAAAAGTTTTCACTAAGCGGTGCAGTAACTCTAGGTGCATGTAAAGTCTCTTACGTGCTCCCATTGTTACTCTGGATTTGGGGGCTAGTCTTGCATGTCCACTCTAGTGGACATGCAAAAGTAAGCCCTATTATAATCAGTGGGGCTCACTCCTGTGTAAGGGAGGCAGACTGCAGACTGAGAGACCAACTGCAGGTTAATTTGTTTTATTCTACTTTATATTTTATATTATATTCAGTATTGTAATCATTTTTATACAACTATTTTGGGGGGTTTGGAACAAATCATAAGTTTCCGTTATTTCCTTTTTGAAAGTGCTAATAAATTTACAAATTTATAATAAGTTATGGGGAAATGCTTGTAAACCAAAGTACCACTGTAAATTGCTTTTGAAAGTTCTTCAGTTTCAGAAAAATCTGTTGCATGTCCTGGAGAACTACTGTTGAAGACTAAACAGACTGGTCCTCTTGGGCATGCATAAAAAGATCTTCAGATCTTGGCCAGACAGTAGGGTTTAGTCAATTCTTCAGAGACTTTTCAGAAACACTAGTTTCACCACACTGTACATTGGGTCTGAGGCTAACCACCTCTAGTTTATACAGTTAGCCATCAGTAGCAATGGGGATCCGTTTCCAGAATCCCACCAATACTAAAATTCACAGATAATGGAATCTGCAGAAACGGGGTGCCATCAGAACATCTCCCAGATGCAACTGAAAAACTATTCCAGTTGCAGTCAGGAAGTACAGTAAGACCCTCCTTACATGGACTAGGACAGATGTTGGGTCAATTCCTTTGTCCAAGTCCACAGATTATAGGTGTCCATGATATTCACTCACACTTGCTCAGCCACCTCTTCAAACATATCAAAGCTTGTAAATACTGTGCAGTTGATGATGTGCCAGGAAGAGCCAAGAAAACTGTGGTTTTAAGTCAATTTATTTGCAACTAAGGAATGGGAACAGTGCAAAAAGTCATCAGATTTCAACTTCTGTAAAATCAATCCAAGCATATTGAAAACAAATGAAATAAATCATTGCTCTGGTGCATGATCTGAACTGGTCTTATACAATGGTATACAGAAGACTTTGTTCTATACAAATTTGTTGTTAAAAATATAGTTAGGTTTACCACACCACACTTTTTTACAGGTTAACAATTTTACCTGCAACTTTGTCACGAATAAGCTTGGCTGATTCCACTTCACCAATGCTGCTGAAAAGACTTCGTAGCTCATCCTGGGTCATGTTCTGAGGAAGGTAGTTGACAATTAAGTTTGTCCTACCAATATCGTCCCTGCAGTCTTCAGCCATGTGATCTTCATAACCATTAGACATTTTAATTGGAAAAGAAACCTGTCAAAAAACAAAGACAAAATGTTTCATAAGTTGTGCATTTCTTTGCAAATCAACATTCATGTCAATATAGCTTTTAATTTACTGACTACCAAATATTGAAGAAAAATATATTTTTTAACTCTGAAATTTGGATTAGTTGATGGTTATAAGGTTCGAAATTGGAGAGGGAAGAGGTCTGCTTGTAGTAGACTTTCAATTGCCAAGACCCCACAATTAGATCAGACTGCAAAACAAGGACCAGTAGTTTTATGATGTGGTAGTTCCTCTTCTCCAAATACTATCATTAAGATATAACATACCAGAATGCTACTGAAATTCCGAGTTTAAACAAGAAGAAAAAGAAGCAGCAGCAGTTCTTTTCAACAAACTGAAGAAAGGGAAGAAAGGAATATGCTCCACCTAGGCAAAAGTTACTGTTAAAACGTTAGGCAAATACCGTGGTGCCTTGTTAAGACAAACATAATTCATTCCGGAAGCATGTTTGTCTTACAAAGCACTCTTTATACAAAGCAGATTTTCCCATAGGAAATAATGGAAACTCAGACGATTGGGTCCACAACCTAAAAATATTAACTGTATGTAAAATGATGACAAAACATGGTAATATAATCCAGAACACAATTACTGTAATATTAATAAAAAACTCTAATGTACTCAACAGTAAAACAGAAAAGAAAAACCTTTATTACTAAGGATGACTAATTTTCACTAAAAGAGTCACTAGTGTCTTTTTGAGCATCTTTAACCAGGAATCTATCTCATGACACTTGCTTCTGTCTCCTTTTGAGGATTTCACAGAAATGTGACACTGCCTTGTCATTAAACAGGGCCCTCAATCCGGCCCGCCAAGGCTTGCTGGCCACCACTGGGAAAAGAGGCTTGGTGGCGGCTGCCATTTTAAATTTGGCACGCTGCTGTGTGCGCTGTGCTGTCCTGAGGACACAGCTCCTCCCCTCCCTGCCTCACTGTTGCTGAATGGCTGCCAGGCGAGAGCAGGCAGGGAGGGGGAGGAGCCATCCTCTCACAACAGCACCGGGGTGGGTGCCCACTATGGCAAGGGGCTGCCTGTCCGCTTGCCCGCCTACCTGCTCACCCAGCGGAAGAACTTGATTTGGATGGGGGGCTGCGCAGCTGAAGCGCCCCATCCACAGCTTCCTTGCCCGGCCAAGGGGCTTTGATGGGGGACCGCGCAGCTGCAGCACCTAATCCACAGCTACCCTGGCCAGCCAGGGGCTTGGATGGTGGCCACAGGGCTCCCCAGGTAAGTGCCTCCCTTTCTTCCCCTGATCCCCACCAGCCTTCCAGTAACCCCACCCCCCAGAAACCCCCCACTAGCCCTGCCAGTAACCCCTACCCCCAGAACCCCCACCAGCCCTGCCAGTAACCCCCACCCCCCAGAAACTCCCCCCACTAGCCCTGCCAGTACCCACCACCCCCAGAACCCCCACCAGCCCTGCTAGCACCCACCACCCCGAGAAACCCCCACCAGCCCTGACAGTACCCCTCCACCCCCCAGAAACCCCCCACCATCCCTGACAGGCCTTCACCCCCCCCCAAAATCCCCCACTAACCCTGACTGCACCCATCACCCCCAGAATCCCCCACTAGCCCTGCCAGTACGCCCCACCCCCCAGCAGCCCTGCCAGTACCCACCACCCCCCAGAAACCCCCACCAGCCCTGCCAGTACCCACCACCCCCAGAAAGCCCCCCACTAGCCCTGCCAGTAACCCCCACCCCCCAGAAACCCCCCATTTGCCCTGCCAGTACCCACCACCCTCCAGAAACCCCCCTATTGTCCGGCCCCCGACAGTATCTGAGGGACAGTGAACCCTGTTTAAAAAGTTTGAGGACCCCGATCTAAATAAATTTATCATGCTACCAGCCTTGCAAATAAGGCAAGGGGCAAAAATATGTAAAATAATTCTTATTACTGTTCTTACAGACTGCATAATGACCAAGATGTTAATATAATCCCATTTAACCTAAAAACTACACCCATACCCATTACATGCTCCATTAAGAGAGAACAGAACTACCACTGGCATAGGCCACAGGCTTCACATGCTGGAGGTATAGGTTCCGTTTCTGATCCAAACAGTTGCAAAAAGGAAGAAATAGGTGAACCCACATGTCTGGTACCATGACACCTATCATGACTGTTATTGTATCGGACAGCAAGCATTTACAAGATCTGATGAACTTGTAGATCTTTTCCAACTCTATAGCAGAACTAGCAACTGCTAACACTCTCATAACAGTATCATGGTTTGTAATTCTCAGGAGATAATTTCAAACCAGTCAGATCATCCAAGTGTAAAAACACTTTATTTGAACCAGACACTTGTAACCAGTATCCATTACAGTGCCAATTGCAAACATCAGTTTTAGAGTTGCTAACACTGGGCTTTCCTTCTCTGTATGCAAGCTCTGCGCACATACAGGTAGTTAATGTCAACAGAGGAAGGGTTGCTTACTTGCACGGTTCCCCATGGTTTGAAACTAATGAAAGCAGTTATCGCATTTAAACCGGAAGTCAGGCTTCTTATTTAAACACAATTACACTTTCATTATTTTAAACCTGAAAGGAATCTGCAAGGGTGCTGTGGGGCTGCCCAGGATTTCACTCACCCCTAGACAGTGGTAGTACCTTTCTTAGGTTTGATAATAGCCTCCCACTCTGCAGGAGAGCAATCCTCCTGGGGACTGTATCACTATCCTAGCCTCTCCCCTGCAAAAATTTACTTGGAGAGCTTCACATTTGAGAACCATTGCTCTAAACTGTTTAAGCAAGTTACTTATAGAACCAGATCTTCCATAAGAACTAGCATTTAATACAGACCAGAATTCACAGCAAAGCTTTTTCAGTGACTACATCCCTAAGGATCTCTCTTCCTAGAGCAGGGGTCGGGGAACATTTTTTACCTCTTACCCCAAAATATATTTAGGTATGTGGACGTAACCCCCTTGATTTGAAAGGAAGGGAAAATATATTTTTAATTTTTTGAATTCAAATATGTGGCTTCTGGGGAAGCTGGAAGAAAAGTTTGAAGTATGTGATAAAATGGATGACCATATGGTCTGTTTTTCCAGGACATTTCCTCTGTTTTAGCCTTGTATCCTGGAAAAAAATCTCCTTTGTCCTCTTTTTCCTTGTGAGCAAGCAGCATGTAGCTTTCTTGGAATTCATAAATTATATATAATATGTAATAGTTTTAAACATACAGTACTAATACACATAATATGGGGTTTAAGCTAACAACATGAAAACAATATATATGAGTGTTCTTAGCTTTTAAAAATGTCCTCCATTTTTCTTGGATGTCTTATATTTTGGGGGGCTTGTCCTCTTTCTGTGTTTATGACATATAATCACTGCATATTGGAGAAATGTGGGGGTCAGGGTGACCATAATAAAAAGAGGACAAGATCCTGCAAATGACTGAAACAAGTGCAGGATTCATCTGGAGTGGGGAAGAGAGCCCAATCTATTAAAGGTTATTCAGAAGTAAGACCCATTGTAGTTATTGGGCTTCCCATGAAAATGTGACTAGGATTGCAGCCTCAGAGCCCAATCCTGTGCCTTTCTATTGAGCCGCAGACCATTACAGTCTGTGGGGTTTCCTTCCAAGAAAGTGTGGAGATGCAGCCAGATCCCAATCCTAGGCATTTCTCCTCAGAATTAATGCCCGTTACAGTCAGGAGGGTTCCTTCCAGGAAAGTGTGGCAGCATGTAGCCTTCTTGTAATTAATAAATTATATGTAATAGTTGTAAATGTAATAAGTAAACATAGGCTGCAATTCTAAAGACACTTTCCTCAGAATAAGACCCATTTAATACAATGGGGCTTACTTTTGTCATTGTTAAGGCAGTGCTCACAGTGTTTTAATTGTTCACATGAAAGCCACATAGGTCAGTGTTTTTAGCTTTAATTTTGTCATGTCCTACATTTGTCTTGAGTGTCCTACATTTTGGGATTTTCTTTTATGATGATGGCATATGATCACCCTGATACAGGAGCAATGAAATGGTCTTACCAGAGGGAGCTGGATGGAAGAGAATTCTCTTTTAAATTCTCTTTTCATTTATGTCTGCATGGCTCCAAATCCTGCTTGGTCCCCCTGCTCACCTGCTTCTTTGCTCTGGATAGCTGAATAAGATGGAAATTTTGTGCAGCTACACAAGGCAGATGGCTGCAGGTCTCACTCCTGTCTTGACTGCTGATTTAGCAGTAGTTTTCTCTCTCTCTCTCTCTCTGCTGACTTAGAAGCAGTTTGGATCATGACTGCAAAAAGCAACTCTGCTCTCAGGCTCAGGTCTCTCTTTGCAGCAGGAGTTGAAACACAGCAGCAGTAATTAGCAGGCAGATCAAGTTGTTTCTAGCATCTTAGGTCCATAACTTTGGGTGCAATGCAATACACACTTTCCTAAGAGTAAGACCCAAGGAAAATAATGATACTTGCTTCTGAGTAAGCAAGCAGAATCTTGAGTCTGAAAACCCCAGCCTGCAGCTGAGACACTGTTGATCTCTCTTCCCTACAACCCCCCTGCCTGAACTTCTTATGACCTTTCAGGAATTCACGCCTTTTGTTTGTTTTGATCTTTGGAAGCTGGAGCTGATGAGGTGCTAAGAGTCAATCAAGGCTGCAGAGAAGCTCTGTGCTGGTCATGCATACCTGGCTGAGTTATTAATATGCCTACCCAGCTGTGTCATTCATATGCAAATCCAGGTGGTATATCACCCCCAGGAATTCCATTATTACCCAAATTGGGGTACTAAACCCCTGTTCCTGGACCTCTGTCCTAGAGAGATCAGACTACCTCATTTTTAAGCAAAATGTCAAAAGCAATTTGTCTGAGGACTATTACTATTCAGGGAATTTATACCTTTGTTTTCTGCTGCTGTTTTTTTTTTTAACTAATATTAACATACTAGCGAAAAGTGTACCTGCATTGCAGGAGTAAAATTTCCCTGTACGCCATCCCACCACTGTACATCAATCCCGCCCAATGCGCATCCACCCCCATGTGCAACATCCCCCATGTTCATCCATCCCAGGCTCATCAACCCCCCATGCCAACATTCCCCATGTTCATTCCCCCATGTGCAATATCCCACCACGCGCATCAAGCCCCATGCGCATTATCGCCCATTCCCAACATTACTCATGCACATCATTCCCCCATGCGCTCCAACCCCCAATCACAACATCTCCTATGCGCACCATCCTCCCCATTGCAACCTCTTCCTCCGAACATCCCCCCCAGTGCACCAAGCACCAAACTGACTATCCCCCAAATCCAGAGTAACTACAGGTGCACGTAAGAGACTTTAAGTGCACCCATAGTTACTGCACCACCTAGTGAAAACCTATGGGAAATTCATATTGGAATCCAAAGTAAGTTGTTCTTATGCCGGAGCAAAGACTCCCCATAGTTACTCAGGATTTTGCCCTAGATGTGGGTGAATCTTCCATGTTAAGTATAGGACAGAAACAGGTTGCACCCCCTTTCAGCCCCTTAAAGGTTAAATTTCTCTACATCGGTTCTTGGTGGGTGTTCATGTGACAGAAGGAACACCCCAAATTTCATGCTTCTAGGTCAAGGGATTGGGGCAGAATGTTGATGAGTCATCAATGGTTCAATGCAAAGTATAGGGAAGAAAACGTGTTGCGTCCCTTTTCACCCCCTTCCGGTTGGAATTTCCAAAAACTGGTTCTTAGTGCACCCCTCCATCATGGAAGGAACACCCACCTCAAATAGGCCAGGCGGTTTTGGCAGGGTGTTGATGAGTGAGAGACTTTTTTCTTATATATATAAGCGGGGACTGGGCGCCATTGGCAGCAGGCATCCCTGCTGGTCACCAGACATGGGGGCATCAGGACTTGGGGCAAACAATCAACACTGGGCAATGGACACTGGCAGACACTGGCCATCAGCAGGCAGAGGCGAGCACAACCAGGCAGCATCCTGCATTTCTGTTAGGCACCAGATACCATTGGGCACCACCTGGCAGTGGAAACCAAATCAAGACAGTGACATAGCTGTAACTTATTTTAATTATACAATACTGTATACTATTCTATTGCAATTGTGATTAGACACTTTACAATTAACTTCAATTTGTTCATAATGCTTCTGCCAGATTGTTGTCCGATGCAGGCCAAAAAAAGTACATTACTCCAGTGGTATTAAAACTACATTTTTAGCTTCATTTCAAGATTGTGGCTCTCATTTTTAAAGTCTTCAAATGACTGGGAATCAGGTACATGAAGGATCATCTTGTGTTCATGAACATTTGATCAATACTTGAGGAACTATTTCCAAGTTTCCCCATCAAATACAATTTAACAGACAAGTACAAGATGCTTGCATTTTCTGATGCATGATACCCACTTTGGGAAATGTTTTTTCCCCAGGGAAACTTGCCAAGTCTCATATCGATGAGTAGGCAACATGTGGCTCTTCAAGAAGGCCGACAATGAACTGCCTCTTTTAACGTTAAGGATACATTTTCTCATTTCATGTTACTGATGTTTTAATGGTTTTTTTATCCTCATACTGGGGCTTAATTCTACCCTATTATACAGTTCTGATGCAGCTGTGCCAATGGGGCATACACTGCACCTTGTGGTATTGGGGCCGACCTGTGGGGTTCCCTCAAAATATGGCAACTTTTGTTACCCAAGGTCTATACTGGGAAGTATTCAATGCTGCGAAGTTGGGATGGGAAGTTGGGATAGGATTGGGCCCTCAGTCTCTTAATTCTTCTGTAGAAAAACAGGGACAGAAATATCTGAAACTATAGTCTAGAAAATGCTGAGAAGGCAACCTCTGAATACCTCTAAGTGTTTACATCATACAGTTTTGGTCAGTTATTTCATCCAAAACAAACCTGAAAGGAGTCCCAAAGGACAAGACAATAAACCCTGCATAAAAAGATCGTTCTGAGGTTACTAGTTCACAAAACTGATATTCCTACTCACCCATGTACACTTTTGTTTATCATCTGTAGCCTCAAAGGAAGAGAAATAATTTTCCCTTTACTGAACTTAGTGCCTCATTGCCTGGTGGAGAATACTGCATGCCAGAGCTAAACAGGCAAGTAGTACTATCAAGCCTCACTCCAAGATTTAGTAAACCAAAGAGATCCTACCATCCAACTCTGAAGAGGAATGAATGAAAATCGTGGAAAGCCAATTACAGATGCAAAAATTCCATCAATCATTCTGAAAGACCTTAATTGCACAGAAGAGCCAACTGGACATCCAATGAGGAGTGTCAAACATAAGGCTACAGGCTGGATATGGCCCACTGAAGTTGCTTATCTGGGTCCAATGATAACTGGGATTTATCCCAATGATAACTCCCAGCATAAACATCAGCTGCTGAGCTTCCAATCAACACATGCCTAGGCACACGTGGCATTGCTAATAATACAGTGGGCAAGTACAATCATACAGGCTGCCCTTTTAGTAAGTAGTTATCATACAGGCCACTGATTTAGCTAAGGTGGTGCTGCTCAAAGTACGGCCCATGTGATAATTCTGCCAACTTTTACCCTTTTACCAACACCTGTTCTGCTGAGGTGCTGAGATGGTGAGGAACCATGGGGAATGTATAGGTGAGAAAGGGGGGACAGAAAAGGAGGGATGGCAGAACCGAACTATTATGTGGGTTGCCCTTTCACAGTGCCCCTTCTGCCTAAGAATCCATGTGCAGAGCTCCTCTTGGTTACTGAGCTGTAAAGTGATGCCTCAGCAAAAGTGGAAGCCCACATAAAAACTGGGCTCTTCCATGTCTTGAAAATATCAATATTTGCACGTTTTTCTCTTCTGTTTGCAACTAAGTAGTTTCTAAGAGAATCAAGTGCTCACTCCAATCATCAACTACTTAAGAAAAACACTCCCTGTCTTTAGCAGATGCCATGGAAGCTATTCAGCCACTGTAGGAAGTGAGTCTGACAACCCTGGCATGGTTCTAATAAATAGTGATGAGGAGAAATACCTACTGTATTTTTTGACCCTTTCATTTTAGGCTACCGATGGAAGCACAGAAAGGAGGGAACATTTTTTTAAAAGGACCTTTTGTACATAGAAGGGTAGTGAGCAAGCAAGAAACTTGAATTTATGTTACTTTTCATATGCAAGTTTTTTTTAAGAGGATAATTCCATTACACAGTTAATAGAATGCAGCATTCTATTATGCAGTGTGAAAGATTACTCCACATATGGGCTCAAGTAGGACAGTTGACTCAACAGTTGACTAGTTATTTCACAGTTTGAAAAAAGCCAAACTTGCATAGCATAAAATTTTGTCTATATTAATGTTTGGCAGAATAGAGACAAAGGGAGAGCTGAAGAGGAAGAAAAGACTGCACACATTAACATTTGATGCTGGCTACTAAAAACAAGAATTTTACTGCTCTGTGGGAAAGCCATCGTAACATGGTAATAATTTTGCTTCCTTTTATGCAAGTGGGGAAAAAAGTAAAGAGAAAAACCAGAAAAATATGCTATAAAAAAGGAAAGCAGAGAACAGAAATTTGAGTTCAAAGTAGAACTTGTGGCAAGAAAAAAATCCAGAGAGCATTGTGGCACCTTTGAGACCTCCCTTTTGAGAAATGAGAACAAGTAGCAGTTTGTGACAAAAACAAAAACACTCATAGTATTTCAAGTACACAATAAATGAGTAGAAAGCAAAATCTGACATTAACTGCCCAACCCTTATGCAGTTGTACCAATGGGGAGCATGCTACACATCCTTGGGCGGAAGAGGGGGGTAGGTCACAGAGATCTATTTCATTCTCTTACCAGGAAGTAAGTCCTTGTTACACTGATGGATCACTGTGGATCTTTCAGTTACTTAGCTGGTGCAAGTCAGAGACAAGCAAAAAGAAATGGGACAAGGATACTGACACAAGCTGCAGCCTATAGCTGTACTATTCTACCCCCTTGGGCAGACTATTCTGTAGCTGTACTATTCTACCCCTCTTGGGCAACTCTGCCCTGTTGGAGACGCCTAGTTGCCCGTCTGGAGGTAGCTGACTATATGGGCAGTCCTTCGATACTAGCGCCATTTGCAAGGATATTCCCAGAACAGCTGCCAACAACAAGTTATGTGCACCATCAAAACCTATTTCTGAACAGTTTTCTGTTGTTGTAAAGGACTGTAACTAGATAGAATCAAGCTGTTAGTTGTATTTACTGGTCATTTTCCAACACCCTAATAACTCACTGTGCTGAATAAAAATCCATCTCTTTCAGAACAATTAAACGATCTGAGCATTTAACAGTGTCTATTAAAAGCGTATTCTCTGTATCCACAAGATGGCACATCCTTGATTCATGACAAGCACACCCTTTGCCTACACTCATAAATGCATTATATGCATATGTGTGGCTACGATCTTTGCTTTGAAATAACTGGATGCTTCAGCAAGGTTTTACCAATACTTTACTGGATCCATAAGACTTCACCATATATTTCTTGACTATAGGAGTCTTTATTTCAGTCATGGAGATCTAAAAGAACAAAGCTAACACTATATCAGTGAAGGGCTGCACCACTTTAAACCTACACCAAGAATGAAAAAAATTGTTTCTAACACCAAAAAGACAACTTGTAAATGTGTAGGAATCCAGGCAAACAAGCATGTGTGAATTTTTCAATCTAAGGTTCCATTTAGTAAATATCAGTTTAAAAATAACATTGCTTACACTTGAAAGATCTCACATTTTATATCTCAATGGCAGTTCCCAGGACTGGCACTTTTAATAGCAGAAAATGTAACATACATATCTAACGGCTGTAATCCTAAACATCCTAGAATAAGATCAACTGAACTCAGTAGGACTGGATTTAAAGTAAACATACTTGGGATTTCACTGATGCTTTTCAGGTTTGCTACTTCTGTAGTCGAAAAACCTTTCTGCAGGAATTTGCCACCTTATAAGCACTGTCTGGACTCTGTCCCAAAGCAGCGCATTTCAGATTCAGGTCTTCAGGCTCAACTTTTTCTTTAATCCTGGCATGAATACAATTCAAAACTACACGGCTCATATTCCCTATTCAGGTCTATTTTAGGGACTCAAAGGTACTTTCAGGTCAAAAAGGGGGACCAAAATAAGAACGTCACTCAAAAGAACATTTTAAAAATTTCCTACCACTTCCTAAGCCAGTGAATGTAAAACAATTTTTTTTAAAAATTCTAATAAAAATTAACTCCAAGTTCAATTTTTAGCTTGACTTTTAACTTTAACTCAAATTTTAACTTCCACTGATTTTAACTTCATTATTTTAGACATATTTGAGGGAGGGAGAGATATCAATGGTATTGGGCCCTTATTTCAATTCTTCTCCCTTTCCACATACAGTATATAGTGAATAGTTGCCAACCACAAAAGTAAGGATGAAAGAGACATGGATCTGATTCCAATAGATTTAATATGACACTGGTATGTTTACTCTATCTATCTAACTATTCTTTATTATACATGTCATGTACATATTTGGACTAAAAAAAACCTTATTGTACATATTTTTAAAAAAGTGATTATTCAAAATGATTATTACATAAACACTCATAATAGAAGTGCTTCAAAGCACAAGTAGTTCTACAACATACGAGCCAAAAAATTCCCAACTCAAATTTTGCTTAAAAAGACGAACAGTACAATTCTAATCATGTCTACTCAAAAGTAAGTCCCATTATATTCAATAGGAAAGTGTGGTTAAGATTGCAGCCTTAGAGTTGATGATTCTTCCCTCTCAGTAACTCATGTATTGTTAATACTCAAGGATGGTACCCATGATGGGAAAGGGGCAGCAGGTGCTCCCAGAATTTAAAACTTTCTATTTGTTTGACTAGACAAACTCAAATTTTAAACTATTTTTGAATTTATCCCTAGCTACTGATGGGCTTTATTGCAATGATTTTTCAGTGGATGTACTGTGCCACATTGGTATGCTGCAAATGGCCTTCAGATATGCTACTGGAGTTTTGTGGAGTTTAATTTATTAATCGGGCCATTGGGGATGTGAGCCACCCTCCAGAAGCATGGTATGCCTTGTCAATTATAAAAAAGGGGAAAATTAACAAGCCTTGTCAGTGTGCTGCAAGATAAGGTTAAAAATTGTTGCTTTATAGAACTACCAACACTGCAGAATCTGTCTTTTATACTTGACTCACAGAAAAAGAGCAATACGGGCATGCTTTTTAAATTGGTTGAAACGGACTAAATACTTGGAGTCCACCTGCATCCCCTTTTGTCCCAATTCCTGGAGGCAGCAACCTAAAGCCTTCGTTTACATTCCTTCCATCAATTGACATGGACCAGAAGTGGCAGTCATATACCCACCCACCTAGCCTTATAATGTCAATATTTTTGAGTGCATTTATTGTCACCTACTGAGATGTAAATCTTAATGAGGAAAAAACAAACGTATAGAAAAAATTCCTAAATATAAGAGTCATTTGGGAGTGGAACAACTGTTGGAGATGTTTTAGGAGGATTTCCTGATACACTGAGGAGGTTGAACTAGATGATCTATTAGGTCACTTACCTTGAACAAGTATTTTAAAAAGTACAGCATAGAAAAGCATTTTCAACATCCACAAAACTCAAAATGACCAGATATCCTTTTTCCCTGTGAGCCTCTGTAGACAGCACGTAGCTGTCTTCTTCTCATTAATAAACAGTATAATAAATGTACTATTGGGGGTTGCATTTGCTCAATGGTTTGGATGCTGAGAAGACCGTTAAGGTCAACTGCTAGAGAATTTGAGACCCAAGTGCCACATGACAAAGGCACTTGACAGGTCCTGCATTTTGCTTGGATGCCCCATACTTCAGTGTATCTGGTCCCCTTTTGAGGTTATGACATTTGGTACTATATATTAAATACATTAGCAGTGGTATGGAAAGCCTGAGACAAGTCACTGTCTTTTCTCCAACCCTTGCCTGTGGGGGTGCCCATCTTCCCCTCCTCCCAACCTATGAGGCACAAAAACCCTGACCTGTGGGGGTGCCCATCATCTCCCTCCCTGCTGGCCTGGGGGGCCATCCTTCCCCTGTCCCCTGGACTATGGGGCAAACCCTCTTGCCTGGGAGGGGGTGCCCATCCTTCCCCTCCACCCCTTGCCTACGCGGGTGCCCATCCTCTCCCCCTGTCCTATGGGGTGCCCACCTTCGATGGGGGCCCTCCTCCCCCTGCTCCCCTCCCCCTTCCGCCCGAGTCCCTCTGGTGGGGCCTCCTCCCCCTCACACAGGAATAGCTGTGCTCCGCCCTCCCCCAGTGCCTGCGAAGGGTCTCTTGCCTGGCGAACAAGGCAGTCCATTGTAGCTTCCGAGGGCATCTGCCTGCTCCGAACCCCCCCTCGCCTTGCCCCGCCCCTCCTGCGTCACAGGCCCCACAGGCAGCCTCGCGGCGCGGCACCAACGGCCGCGGCCTCCTCCGCGGCCGGAGCGTGGTCCCTCACCTGAGGATGACGGCGGGAAGGGAGGGGGACGAGGAGGACACGGAGGGAAGAGAAGCGCCGCCGCGGCCCCTCCGTCGGTGTGTCCGTCTGTCTCCCTCCGACGAGGTGCTCCGCTCCCTCAAGCGGCGGCAGGAGCAAGAGAAGGAGGGAGGGCCGCAGAGCCGCCCGCCCGCCCACCTGCCGCTCCTCATTGGACGAGGCTCCCGCGCCCGACAAGCATATTGGAGGAACCACACGTCTGTCAGGAAGCCGCGCGCGCGCACGAGAGATGGGGTCTCGCGGAGGAAGGCAGGGCTCCGCTCTCGTCGGGCGCATGCGCAGCGACGCCAGCGGTGTCTGCTTCCCTCGCGCTCTCCCCTCCCCCCACTGGTGGGCGGGGCCACTCTGGCCTCAGTGACACCGCCCCGCCTCCTCCCTCAGTCTCACCTGCCCCTCAGGAGCCTGATCCCAGCCACGTTTACTCAGAAGTAAGACCCATTGCAGTCTATGGCACTTACTCCCGGGTCAGTGTGGGTGGCCACGCTTTCCTGAGAGGAAGGCCCATTGACTGTAATGGTTCCTACTCCTGAGGAGACCCATTATGTCTCTGGACGCTGTGCTTACCCCCAGGACACGCTTTCCTCAGAGTAAGATCCACTGACTGTAATGGCTCCTACTCCTGAGGAAACCCATTATGTCTCTGTGCATGCTGTGCTTACCCCCAGGACACGCTTTCCTCAGAGTAAGATCCACTGACTGTAATGGCTCCTACTCCTGAGGAAACGCATTATGTCTCCCTGCATGCTGTGCTTACCCCCAGGACACGCTTTCCTCAGAGTAAGATCCACTGACTGTAATGGCTCCTACTCCTGAGGAAACGCATTATGTCTCCCTGCATGCTGTGCTTACCCCCAGGACACGCTTTCCTCAGAGTAAGATCCACTGACTGTAATGGCTCCTACTCCTGAGGAGACCTATTATGTCTCTGGACGCTGTGCTTACCCCTAGGACACACTTTCCTCAGAATAAGGTCCACTGACTGTAATGGGTCCCACTCCTGAGGAAACCCATTATGTCTCTCTGCATGCTGTGCATGATAACATGATACGCTTTCCTCAGAGTAAGGTCCACTGACTGCTATCTATCTATCTATCTATCTATCTATCTATCTATCTATCTATCATCTATCTATCTACAGTATTTATATACCGCATTTCAGCTAACAAGTTCACAAAGCGGTTTACAAAGATAATGGAAAAATAATAATAGCTAATTAAAAGCTAATGGGTCCCTGTCCCAAAAAGGCTCACAATCTAAAATGCAAAAAAGAACACTGGCAGAAGCCACTTGAACAGACACTGCTGGGGTGTGTAGGGCCAGTTACTCTTCCCCTGCTAAAGAGGAACACCCACTTGAAAGAGTGCCTCTTGCTCAGTTAGCAGGTTTAGTAATGGGTCCCACTCCTGAGGAGACACGCTTTCCTCAGTTCCTATTCCCTACAATGAACCTACAATGGTTCCTACACCCCCAGGACACACTTTCCAAGGAGTAAAGTCCACATAGAGCACAATCCTAACCATGTCTACTCAAAATGGGTTAGTGTGGGTGTCCATGCTTTCCTCAGATAAAGGTCCATTGACTGTAATGGGTCCTTCTTCTGAGGAGACCTATCGCATCTCAGTTATACCCTGCGCCTCAGTAGATCCTCACTTCCATTGGGGTCCCATACAGATTGTCATTCTCAGAAGGGGATCCCAAGCTGGAATGCCTGAGAACCACTCACTAAAGTAGTGGTATTTGAATATTTCAGCCCAGGATATGAGTATCACTGCTCTAGTGACTGGTTCTCAGGCATCCCAGCCTAGGACCATATGCAACACCCCCATGCACATCATGATCTTCCCTTGCCTGAACTTGATTGACCATATATAAGGCTGCAATCCTATATGCTCTTATGGACATTGAACTGAACAGGAACACAATGACAATTCACAATAGCAGTAATTGAGGGTAACAAACATTTCAGTGTGCCTCAGTTACATCCAGAGTGCAGGCAACACTAGTCATCAAGGGAAGGGTTGCATAGAAAGAATCACAATACCTACTGGAGAAATTGAGAAAAATGTATGCTGTTCTCATCCCACATTGACAGGGTTGACAGTCATGACTGAATGTATTCATGTGCTGACAGGAATACTTTATTTACTCGAATCTAATGCTCACTTTTTCCAGCTGAATTTGGTCTCAAAATCAAGATGCGCATTAGATTCAATGGTTAATTAGATTTGAGTAAATACAGTGTCTTGATTATAAGTATAGGGGGCACATTAGAATTAGTGGTACATTTGGTATATTACTATTAGTGGTTAAGAACACAATCCTGACCATGTCTACTTAAATGTAAGCTCCATTGTATTCAATGGGTCTTCCTCCCAGGAAAGTGTCTTCAGGATTGTAGCCTTCGTTTTGTCTGACTCTTCGCAACTCCATTAACTGCAGCATGCCAGGACACCCTTTCTTCCACTAACTTCCACAGTTTGTCCAAATTCATGTTCATTCCTTCAGTGGTACTATCCAACCATCTCCTTCTGCCATCCCCTTCTCCTTCCATCTTCAGTCTTTCCAACCATCAGGGTACTGTATTGAAGAGTTCTCCCTTCTGTATCTGTTCTTCCGATGAACAGTCAGGAATAAAGTATATACTTATCAATATATTTAGGTTCCTGTCCTATACAATGGGCTGTGGGTGGCGTGAGTGGTTAAGACACTGTGCCTGTTAACAAGCAGACCAGGGTTCGAGACCCAGGTCAGCCCCACAAGACAGGGTGAGCTCCTGTCCTTAGCCCAGCTCTGTGACACAGCTGGATCCAATCGTATCGGCTCTGCCTTTCCATTGGACTAATTCAGTGGCGTGGAGAGGGGGGATTTGCTGCTTGGGTAACAGCCTATCCTCCATAACAATCCAACCCAGGCTTTCGTGCTTCGCATGCAGCGTATGCAGCACCGAGCACAATACCAGTCTTTCAAGACTGATGGAGGCCTGCTTTATCCTATACACACCTTACTGAGAGTAAGTTCCCTTGATTACAATGGGAGTTACTTTTGAGGAGACATGCATAGATCCCACTCATAATGTAAGTAAAGTACAGTCTTGGTAATGTAGCTTTATACTGTAAAATACCATAATGTATCTTGGTGATTTTATGCACTTCATACATACCTGACTTTTTAAAAAGCTGACTTTTAAAAATGAAAATGACAAATGCCCAGGGTTGCCAAATGTCCCGAAAAACAGGTACAATCCCAATTTTGGGTGATTGTGTTCACATGCTGGCAAGTGTGACAGATTTTGTGGAAGAAAATTATGGCAACCCTACAAATGTCTGTTTTGGCATTACTCTGCATTCCCCTATAAACATGCTCACATGCCTACTATGGGCTGTTTTTATAATGGTTGCTATGTTGCTTTAGGCTGCAATCCTAACAACCAGTTAGGCTGGCATAAGCACAAGCACAAATCCTGTGCTGGATATGGATGTCATAAAAGTTCTGTAAAGGTGCTTCTGCGCCACTCCTGGGAGACGCTTAGGCCAGTGCACAGACATGCGCTTGTCTCCCTATGTCACCGCATGAACAGGAAGAGTTGTGCCAGCCTTGGTTAGGATTGTACTCTCAGTTCCTTTCAGTCCCATTTCTTTTCAAATAGTGTTTTAGTTCTCCAAAGCAACCATTCGCAGCTATTTTTTTTAGCTATGACCTAGGAGCTCTTCTCAGTTTCCAGGGCCTTCTTTTCAAATATAGGTATAGATATAGAATCATAGAATCATAGAGTATATGTATGTATGTATAGATATATAGGTATAGATATGTATAGATAATATATAGGTATAGGTATATAGGTATATACCTATAGTATAATATATAGGTATAGGTATAATTTATAGGTATAGATAGGTATAGATAAAACTATTCAGTAAATATGCAATAAAACTATGCAATAAAATTAATAAAAGTATTCCACAGAATATAACTGTTTTTTTCTTTTTGACAAGGAATTCGGGTAGAATTATTTCTGAAACTTCTGTGGAGGTTGAAAAGTTTGTATCTTAAAATTGATCCTAGAAAACCTGGGCTGACATATGAGTATATGGTATATCTGGACAACAAACATGCTGAATGTTTGAGTGGCTGAATGAATGAGTGGCAGAATAAGGGGAGAGAGAGAGAGAGAGAGATGTGCCCTACCTGCTTTCCTCATCCACTACTATTGGCTTTCTGACTCACTCCACATACCTATATAAACCATTAAACATGCATCCACCTACGTTTTCTGCACAGGGCATGTTTGCAGCAACACCAGCCTGGATAGGTTGAAGGAAGGGAAGCCAGGCATGGAATGTAGCATTAAATTCTACTGAAGCAACTCTAAATGTGTGGTACAACTATTAAATGAAAGGAGACTATAAGGCCTCTTTATCCAGGACATGTCCTCTTTTCATAGACTTGTGTCCTGGAAAATTTTTTTTATTATACAGTATTCCTTTTGCTTGTGAGTAGGCAGTATGGTAAAATGTTACTTGGATATTTCATCAATTCAATTACCAGGCCCCCTATAAACCCTTGAGGTACCCTTGTGGGACCCAGCGGCCAGTTCAGCACTGGGAATAGGTCAGCGCCAGCCTACACCATATTTGTGCTGGTCCATTACTGGTGCTTCACTGTTTGGTGGTAACCAGATTGCGGGATGAGGGGGGTCGAGTGGAGTGGTGAGTGTGGGAGGCAGGAAGGAGGTGTTCTGAGGTGGGGAAGGCCACAGAGAGGGAGGGGAGAGATTGGGGGCAAGTGGTGGGACAGCTCATCACGAAAGGTACAGTTCAGGTTCAGAGCCTCCATGTCGGGCCTTCCAATGCTGCATGGAGGCTCTTGATTTTACAGCTGTGGTTCTTGAGCATTTCAGACCAGGATTCCTATCAGAATAGGATAATATGGGACACCGAAAGTGATGTCATCAACTTGAAAGTGATGTCATGACCAGAAGTGCCATCAAAGAGGAAGCGACATCACTGTGATGCCAGTGATCCTCCCTGTCTACATGGAAGTAAGTCCCCACTGTGTTCAATTAGATGTACAACCAGAAAAGTATGGATTTTGTAGCAAACCTTGGTCATTTTTTGACACTCCCATACACCCAAATTATTTAACTGAGTATTAATTAATATACAGTGGTATCTTGGGTAAAGAGTGGCTTGGGTAAAGAGCAAAATTTTCTCAGAAATTTTGATTTGCGTAAAGAGCACTGTCTTGGGTAAAGAGCACTTCTGAGGAAGTTTGGAACAGGCTTCCACGGCAAGGGAACTCACAGGTGAGACGAGGGTACTAGCTTGAGTTACAGTGCGGCCCTGGGCAAAGTTTGGAATAGGCTTTCATGGCCAGGGAACTCATGGGGGGATCCGGAGGGAGCAGCCTGAGCCAGGTTTGTATGTGAGATTGTGTGGCAACGTGGAAGGTGTGCCTTATACATGTTCTAGTGCTGCTCCCCGTCAGCAGCTTGGGAATGTTAGTTGCAGATAAAGACAAAGATTCCCTTGAGCCAATGGATAGCAGTGATTCCATTAGTGATAGTGAAAGAGCACAATCCTAACCATGTCTACTCAGACGTAAGCCCCATTGTGTCTAATGGGTCTTACTCCCAGGAACGTGTCTTTAGGATTGCAGCCAAAGCCATCCCCCTCTCTGTAACCCTCACACCAGCCTTGAAGGTTTGTAAAGGTATAGTCCAGACCAGTACTGTACAGTATTTTCGTTCTTGCAGTGTAGTGTGTTACTGTATATTAACAGTGTTTTGTACTGTGTTATATTACAGTGTTTGGTAATAATTTTTTATAAACAGTTAATATTTTTATATGAATATTTTTTTGGTTGTGGAACCAATTGTCTGAGTTTCCATTATTTCCTATGGGAAAATCCGCTTCACGTAAAGAGCGTTTCACGTAACAAGCATGCCTCCAGAATGAATTAAACTTGTTATGTGAGGTGCCACTGTAATTGATTAGATGTAAGTTATATTTTTATATTTATAAAATCACCTTACCAACTAAGAATTTGTTTTATTCTTTTGGGGGGGGGGGTGAAGGAGGGATGAGGCTGCTTTCTGAAGCACTTCTTGAGCTCCACTTTCACTGGATTGGGATCATTCTGATTGCCTTGCATTCCTCTATGCCTGACCTGAATATAAGCCAAGGCATCTTTGCTTCCTCATGAGTAAATGTGGTTGTGTAGCTCAGTTTTTCTGTAGGGCTTATCAGGGACTTCCTTCTGGGCTGATTTGTGGTGGCCGAGTTCATTGGATCAGGACCATTCTGGGGGCATTGGATTCCTCTCAGTTTGCCCATTCCAATAGATCAGAGGTGTCCAATCCCCTACCTAGGGGCCAGATGTGGCCCACAATGAGTTTCAATGTGGCCCGTGGCAAGCCCCCATCATCTGGCCCTCAGGCAAGCCTTGTAATCCTCTGGATCTGTCTCTAATACACTCTTATATGTAAATTCAAATTTGAAACATAAATCATTTTTTTCTGGCCCCAACACAATGTCAGAGAGATGTGGCCCTCCTTCCAAAATATTTGGACACTCCTGCAACAGACTAATGCTTCAATCCTAACCTATGCTGTTCACATGATGATGTAGGGAGGCAAGCACATGTCTGCACACCTAACCCTAACCCTCACACCCCCCCCCCCCCCGGAGTGGCGCACAAGTGTCTTATGACTTTGGTGACACCACCAGGTCAGCACAGGACTTCTGTTGGGGTCTCGGCCAGCCTAACTGCAGGTTAGGATTGCACTTTACTCATGAGTAAAGGTCAGTGGTGGGCTTCAGGGGGTTCTCACAGGTTCTGTAGAACCTATGCTAATGAGCACCTGGTTCTGAGAATGGTTATTAATGGCACATAGAACCTGTTGTTAATTTATTTGAATCCCACCACTGGTAAAGGTGCAATATGGCTCAGTTGCACTTTCCATCCATAGGATTCCATGCATTTTTAAAAAGAACTTTTGATAGGAAGGAGGTATTTCAAAGTTGTTTTCTGCATCTGATTCTACTGGAAAATACGAATTGATGGTGTTATTGCAAATGATTTTTGTGGTTTTGGTCACTCTCCCAGTGTGTCACTCCCTGGCTGCCTTTAGAGCCCCGCGCATCCCCTCAGGCAAGCCACTGTACGGACTGCACGCTGAGTGCCAGATTCCACCACAATGGAGGCACCCAGTTTTTTGTGACCCCCACTTTGGGAACCTATAACAGGGCTGCTTCCCATATTTGGGGAAGGGGATAAAAACAAGCAGCTCCTTGTCCTGAGGTCTGCAACTCTGCACTGCACCACATTGGCTGGCACAGCTGCATCAGCCAACACTGGGTCCTTCCTTCCTGCCTTCCTTGATTCCATGGATTACCTTCCACCAATAGAAAGCCTTGAATACCAGCAAGTCAACCCGGTGTGTCACTCTACTATTTTTAAGTCTATATTTACGTTTTTAAACCGGAAGTTCCTCTAAATGTCGAAAAAATGGCGTCGACTTCCGTTTCAAACCGGAAGTAGATCTAACGGTTTTTAAAAGATGGCGGCCGCTTTCGCTTTAAACCGGAAGTTGTTCTAACGGTTTTTTTAAAAAATGGTTGCCGCTTCCGGTTTTAAACCGGAAGTCGGTTTTCTGTGAGGGACTCCATCCCCTGAGGGTGAAGGCCCAGACACGAGCGCCCACAGTGCTCACTGGTCCCGGGTTAGGAGTTGGAGGACCGACCATAGAGAGGCTCTCTGAGCGGCCTAGACAGGCTTCAAGCGGTGCCGCTCCAGCCTAGGGCTCTATGGCTGCCGGCGTGTGAGGGGAGCGTGCGTGGCGCGCGAGAAGCCGGCCGGCCGGCGGGCGCGCGGTGACGTCGGGTGTTTCCCGGCCTCCCCCGCTGTCCCCTCCGCCGCCGTCCTATGAAGACGCCAAGATGGCGGCCAGCAACTACTACGGGTTCGCCTCGGCCGCCGTCGCAGGGGCCCCGTACAGGTACTGGGGGGAGGGGACGGGAAGGGAAGGGGGAGGGCCTCGACTCCCCCTCAGCCTCCTCACAACAGCCCTGCAAGGTGGCCTCAGCAGGAGGAGGAGAGGAGGAGGAGGCCCCGGTCCCCTCAGTCAGTCCTCACTCGCTCAGGAGGAGACTCCACAGACACTGAGGGCCTCCTGGGCACACCTGCCCTGTGCACGCTGGAACCACTCTCAGCACCTGCACAGAGGCTTCTGTGCACACACACACATCACACACACACACGTATATAGGTTGTGCATATAGATATACACAAATTTCTCTATTGGTGACAGTGTATGTAGATATACATATATATACACACTATATATACACACACACAATATACACATACACACACACACATATATATGGACAGAATGTATGTGTGTGGGGGGTACAGATATAGATATATACAGACAGAGGCACTCACTGTTTACACACACATACACACACATTTTACCTATATGCACACAGAAGGAAAAATCTACACATACCCACATCAATATATACATTGACACATAAACACCACATACATATGAACACATGTATATGTGTATACATAGGCTACAATCATAACAACACTTTCCTGGTAGTATTGAACACAATGGGAGTTTCTTCTGGGTAGACATGCTTAGGATTGCACTGATAGACTCAGATATAGATATGTGTGTGAGAGACACACACAAACAATATATATAGAGACACATTTTATAGATGCACATTTTACATGTATGCACATACAAGCAGCACACACACACAATATACATGTTATAAGTATATAGTACCTATATACATATTGTATATTTATAGCCACGTACACTCTGCACTTTATGTACATACTAAAGCAGGCCTCTGTCAGTCTTGGAAGATTGGTATCGTGCTTGGCGCTGCATATGCTGCATGCGAAGCACGAAAGCCTGGGTTGGATTGTTATGGAGGATAGGCAGTTACCCAAGCAGCAATCTCCCCTCTCCACGCCACTGAATTAGTCCAATGGAAAGGCAGAGCCAATACGATTGGATCCAGCTGGCATCGCAGAGCTGGGCTAAGGACAGGAGCTCACCCTGTCTTGTGGGGCCGCCCCAGGTCTCGAACCCTGGCCTACTGGTTAACAAGCACAGTGTCTTAGCCACTTGCGCTACCCACAGCCCACTGCACATACTAGTGTATACATATATATAGTGTATAGTCCATATAGTATTTTCACGTATATATATGTGCACTATATATAGTGTATAGTCCATATAGTGTGTGCAAATATATATATACACACTACACAATATGCATACACAATAGATAGCTATACAATTTACTTGTATGCACACACACATACATATGCATCAAGCAATATGCATGCACACACACACATTCCAATAAGTTGGCACATATACACTATATATATATGCAGAGACACAAATATATGTACGCGTTATATATGCAGACACATTTTACATATATACACTCATAAACACTTATAAACATTTATACATTATATACATACACACATATATATTACATATATACAGGTCCATACCTGCTATACATGTGTCCCTCATTATCCACTAGGGTTTCATTACAGAACCTCCTGTGGATTTAAAAATATCTGTATAAAGAATATAATTGGAATGTAGGTTTAAAGACCCACTTCCATGTTTCTTGCTCCCTTTTGCACCTAATGGAATAAGGTATCCAATCGTATTGGCTCTGCCTTTCCATTGGACTAATTCAGTGGCATGGAGAGGGGAGATTTGCTGCTTGGGTAACTGCCTATCCTCCATAACAATCCAACCCAGGCTTTTGTGCTTCGCATGCAGCATATGCAGCGCCAAGCACGATACCAATCTTCTGAAGCACTTCAGTATGTGCCTCAGTATCTGCAGGGGTTTGATTCTGGGATTGAAGAATGGAATGATTACTTGCCTGACTGTCTCTACAACAGTAGAAAAGCAGTTTTTTAAACTTTGATTTTTACTGGGCATTCATGTTGAGTCAAATCTGTGTATAAAAAATCAGTGTATAAAGAGGTTGGACCTGTACGCAGATTTTATTAATACACAGATTGGCCACAAAAGATGTTTTTAAACCATTGCAAAGGGACTCGCTCTCTCTCTTTTTTTAAACTGCTTTTATTTAATATGGTTTTTGGTATGAGGAGTAAGTCCCAGAATTGAACCCCCATAAATACTGAGGCATAACCATATTCCTTTTGGAGCAATGAAGGAGCAAGAAACCTGGAAGTGGGTTTTTAAATCTGTTTTTCCACTTTTTTATTTACATTTTTTTTAATCCACGGGAGCTTCTGTAAGAATCCTAGTGGATAATGAAGGATATCTATACACACATTTTTTAATATATGCATGTCCTGGTATTTCATATTTACACACATATGTACACACACTTTATTTATTTTTCAAATTTTCATAACATCCTCCAAGGAACTCAAGGTGATGTGTGTAGTTCCTCCCCTTTTCCTCCTCTCAGCAACAGTCTGAGATTGAGAAGCTCAAGGTCACCCAAGAAGCTTCATGGCTGGGTGCAGATCTAGAACCACGACACCTTCGACTGGAGAATTACTGACTCTGTTGTTACAGTGATACCTTGGTTTACAAGCATAATTCATTCGGAAGCATGCTTGTAATCCAAAACACTTGTATATCAAAGCAAATTTCCCATCAGAAATAACGGAAACTCAGATGATTCGTTCCACAACCCAAGAATATTCATATAAAAATGATTACGGTACTGTCATAGAATACAAAATAATAAAGAAAATATAAAATATAAAGAAAAATAAAACAAATTAACCCGCACTTGGTGTCTCAGGCTGCAGTCTGCCCTACTCACACAGGATTGAGCCCCACTTATAATTGGGCTTACTTTAGAGTAGACATGCAAGGCTAGGTCTCAGGCTCCTTTCCATTGCCCCCTTTACATCAGAGTGACCCCATTGACTGTAATAGGCTTACTTCAAAGTAGAAATGCATAGGCTGGTTTCTTTTCTTTTATAAACTGTCTATGAACATCCTTTTATGTGTGGAGGAAACTAAATCAATTGCCCACAGCAGCTTTTAAAAAAATATTGTGTATGCCTTGGGCTGCAATCCTAAAGACGCTTTCCTGGGAGTAAGACCTATTGAACATAATGGGGCTTACTTTTGAGGAGACATGGTTAGGATTGTACCCTTGATTTGGGAATTGTTGCATATATTTGCATTCTACAATTAATATGGGAAGTGTCATAGCTAATAACAGTTTGCTTTTCCAAAAACATAGATCCAAGGCTTGGTCTTAGCATGATCCCCCTACATGAGGCTGGGAAAGACCTGTTTAGGTCTTCATTTAGGCTGCAATCCTAAAGACACTTTCCTGGGAGTAAGACCAATTGAACGCAGTGGAGCTTACTTTTGAGTAGACTTGGTTAGGATTGTGCTGTTTGTCTCTCTGTCCTAGGTAGATCGTACTGAGTTGAATGGGACAGAAATCTGAGTCAATAGATGGTGTCATATGTTCACGTCTTCTTAATTGAGTGAGGTGTAGAGGAGAGGACTCACTGTTTTACCCTGACATGAAAGATTATTTCATTAGGATTGTGGAGGTTGGAGGGAGCAGAAAAGATCCTGAGTAATGGGGGAAGAAGCTCATGCTGTTTGGTAGCCTGTTACAAAACTCCCAGTAAACCCTGGTGTTCAGGGATTGGTGAGTTTTGGCTGAAGTGAAGCCCAGTATGTCTGTGCACCTTATATCTTTCTCTAGCTTTCTCCGTTCTAGGCAACATAGGTGAATAGCAGGTGAGCAAAACCTTCCTGACAGCTTTTCTCTTCATTGTGTCCCTCACACTCTACACTGCTCTTCCTCTGAGATTACTTGAAGGAAAATCACTTGTGCATCCTCCAGGAGCTTTCTTTAAATAACTCGTATTTACTCACATCTAATGTGCCATCAGATCTAATGCTCATCCCAATTTTAAAAGGCTTAATAAAAAATATTTACTGGCAATTGTAAGGTGCAGGTGCAAATTAGGTGCCAGATTTAATTTTACTGCATACAACGAGTTATAAGACAATGGATTTACCTAATTCCTCTACTTCAGGGGTCTTCAAACCCCAGGTCTGGGGGCCAGATGCGGCCCTCAGCAAGCCTCATTGTGGCCCCTGGCATGACTCCTGTACCTGGCCTTTGGGTAAATTTGTAATAAACTCCAATACATTCTTATATGTAAATTTATTCACATTTGAAATGTAAATTAGTTTTCTCCCCACCCCAACACTGTCAGAGAGATGATGTGGCCTTCCTATCTATCTACCTATCTACAGTATTTATATACCGCTTTTCAACTAACAAGTTCACAAAGCGGTTTACAAAGAAAATGGAAAAATAATAATAGCTAATTAAAAGCTAATGGTCCCTGTCCCAAAAGGTTTACTCCTGCCAAAAAGTTTACTTTACCCTGCTCTACTTTATACAACAGTGGGCTGTAATACATTTTTATTACAATATTATATATTGTAATACTAAAGAGTGACCTATACTTATGATCATAGTACTGTATTAACTCAAATTTAATGCACACCCCAATTTTGGAGCCTAAATTCGGTTGAAAAAGATGAGCTGGAGTAAATACGGTATTCTGTTTTGAGCAAAATAAATAAATGTGTACTCCACCATGAAGCAAGCTGGATCCCCCAAAGCAGTTTCCACTTGCAACCCTTCAGATGTTGATCAGTTCCTATCGGTAAGAATTTGTACAAATTTGGATGGAATTTGAAATGAAAAGTGTTGTGCATTAGGTTCATTGATCCTTTCTATCCTTGTGGTTCCTGGCATATTTGTCTGCCAGGGCCTATGTGAAAGATTTGGCAGTGTGTGCCCAAAGAGGACAGCTGTTCTACCAACATGAATTAGAGTCTGTTTCCTTGCAGAAGTGAAACAAGAAAAAGCCAGAATTTAAATGAGCCCGTTGCTTTCCAAAGAACAAGGGATGTTGAATGAGGACTATATTGTGCTTTGAAATGAACAAATAAAGGAATATTTTAAATATTTATATTCTAACTTATTCCTCCTCATCTGGATGAGCCCATGGCTGTTTACAGTATTTGTCTCAAACCCTGGGGAAAGTAGGGTACAAGGGCGTTATTTTTAAACAGAAACATTTAATTGAAGTGAATTGAAATGTGACACCTTTTGCAAGTTGGATTCTTGAATCTGAAGTCTGAAAATTGTTTTTTGAGACCTGTATTTCTGTACTGTTTTTCCAGACTGCTGCTGGTAGAAAAATACCACCAGCAAGTCTGCCTACAGGGTTGAATTCTTTACATGGGAAAAGATACTGGCTATCCTTTTCTTGCCACTCCAACCCATCTGCTTGCTTCCAGTTTGTGTGTGCAGTTAGCTCTTTGAAGCAGTAGTAGAGCTGCATTTGCAGGGATTCCTGTTATAAGATTCTGCTGGTGGTTTATATTTTTTTTTCTGGTTGCCATGGCTAGCAGGACAAATGAAGGTGCTTGTTTGTTTGTTTGTTTGTCCTTCTTTCCTTTGTGGTGCTCAAGGTGGTTTACCTCCTTTCATCCTCCTTGCAACCTTGTAGGATAGGCTGAAAAAGAATGACTAGTCCAAGGTCAGCCATGAAGCTTCATGGCTGAGCAATTTTAACCCTAAACTTTCCAGGTCTAATATTTCAGCTCCTAAACCACTACATTCTCCGTAGTTTTGTTAGTGACAAAAGGCTGACACTGACATATTCATGTGTTCTTTTGCCACTGGTACAGGATTTTCAAAAAGTCTCAATTCTTGATGTCTGATGACCAATGGTGGGCTCCAGCTCGCCTACTCTATAGAACCAGTTGTTAATGAGAGTTTACATATAAAGTTTAAAATATAAAGTTTAAAAATAGCCATTTAAACGTGGCTGCCAGATGGACATAGAACCGATTGTTAATTTCTTTGAATCCATCACTGCTAATGACCCTAATTTTGATTGGTACCTGAAGTTATATTGATTCTAGCTCTACAATCCAGAGTAACTACAGGAGCACATAAGAGATATTATGTAGTTACTGCACCACCTAGTGAAAACCTATGGGAAATCCATATTGCGATCCAGAGCAAATTGTTCTTACACCGGATCAAGGACTCCACGTAGTTACTCTAGATTGCAGACTGAGTCTTGCCTAGTTTGTTACTGTGATGTTATGCATTCATTTTGTTACTAATTATTGTCATAAAGCAGTACTTTTTAAGAAATGGAATATTTTTTTTCATGGAAACACACAGCAGTAGAACATGTTACATTACGGTAAAATTTCTACTGCTAGCCAAAAGAGTAGTATTTGAAAATAGGTTTTCAATTGTTGTTTGAAAGTAAACCATGGCTACTGCAGACCAACATTGTTTTGGGCTAGGAGAACAGGGAGCATCCAAGCACATTCTTAGGTTGCAATACTGTATATTGATACTTATATATTTATAATTTATAATACTTATATGTTTATACTTATATATTTATAAGAGTGTACATATGAAGCTGTTTTCTATTGAGTCAAAGCATTGGCCCCGCTTTTCAGTATTGTATACATTGGTTGGCAACAGCTCACCAGGGATTTTGGTCAAGGACCCTCTGAGTCCTTCCCCGAGGTTGGACTTGTGACTTTGTGCATCCAGAGCAATTCCTCTGTCCCTGAGCTCCAGCCCTCTTCCATCTGCTATTAGCTGTGGGCTGTTTCTGTATTTTAATGGCTCTTTTTGCTACCTAGCGTAATCATTGTGTCCATCGTTTACAATAAAGCTATGGCTTTTTCTTTCCAATGTCATCACTTGTGGTCTTTCTTTACAGTGCCCAGCCTGCTTCAGCTTACTCCCACCCCACTGCAACAGCAAGCTACGCGGTCCAGCAGGTGCCAGGAGTGGAACATACTGTGGCCCCTGCTTATGCACCAGCTGTGCAGGCTACTAGACCAGTGATGTCTGCAACATATGGAGGCTACCAGACCCCTTCAGCGCAGGAATACAGTTATGGGACACGACAGCCAGAGCCTGCTCCTCAGCCTGCAGCAGCCCAGAGCTATCAGGTAGCTAACAGGCACTCCCTGTAGTTGGTTACAAAACTTGAGAAGTATTTCAAGTTCTCATGTACTAAATTAATGTTTCTACTGCAGGGAAAAAATAATAGGCATTCACATAACCATTTTAGAACTCAAAACTATTTCACGTATTTTGTCTCCAGTCAGGTTCATGCCTATATCAGAATGGGACAGAAAATGGACTAGCATTTCAGGCAACTGCGGTGGGAGGGCGAGTGCCACATCTGAGTGCTTCCCCTGCTGGGCTTGTTTTCTGTTTGCAAGGAGGTAGGGGAGCATGCAAACATATGTGGAAGGGCTGCCTCTAAAGGTGTGTATTTTTACTGCCAGCCTTTGAAGTCATTGCAGCTCTTTCTACCACCTCCTTCTCTAATAGAACCTGGAGCCTGGTCTGTTTTCACAATGAATCAGGTGTGGACATGCTCTGAAAATCAATAGGATCTATGCCTATGGTTCCCAATTATACCTGTTTATTCTTTCTACTCTATGGAGGAAGTTCTGAAACTGAACTGTGTCACTGCTTGCTGGCCCAGAAGAAATGTTTTCGTGTCTCCCAGCCAACCCTACAAACCGCTTTGGGAACTTTTAGTTGAAAAGCAGTATATATAAATATATGGCTGCAGCAGCTTAGTGATTAAAGGTGTTGTGCCTGTCAGTCTGAAGAGTGGCAGGTCTGCAGTTTGAGACTGAGACCTGAGACCTGATTATTGCAAGGTGGGGTGAGCTCCCATCCTTATCCTAGCTCCTGCCAACTAGCAGTTAGAAAGCATGGAAGTGCAAGTAGATAAATAGGTACTACCTTAGTGAGAAAGTAACAGTGTTCTGTGCGCTTTGGTATAAAGTCATGCAGCCCACATGACCATGGAGACATCTTCAGACAGTGCTGGCTCTTTAGCTTAGAAACAGGGATGAGCATTGCACCTTACAGGCAGATTCAATATTTCCAGATGATCAGCCTCCAAAAAATGGAGGGCCTAAGAGGACTGTATGGATGAGACTGGAAGGCACTTCCATTTCACCAGTGCAAACCAATAGTGCCTTCCAGTTGCATCTGAAAGTTGTTTCTGGAAGAAGTCACTTCCAGGTCATTACAGAGAATTCCAGCCATGTCCAGGTGGTATTCTCTGTGGCCTTCCAGCCATGGACTTGAAATCAAATCCCTGAATTAGAGAAACAAGTCATTAGACAGAGAAAAAGAAGCAGGTAATAATGTGATGTATATATAAAGAAAAAAATGTAAGTTTACCAAAATTGCTGCTAAGTGAACGTTTTTGCATAGACTTGGTGAAACTTCAAAACCTATTTTGCATTATTTGTGGGATGGGAGGTACCTGTGTAATATATCTGAAACTTGATGAAAGTTCCTTTGTCACACCCTCCCTTCTGTTGTTGAGGAGCAATCTTTTGCAGAACTTTAAGATGTTTGTGAGAGCTTTGAGAGCTGGTATAATATCTAAGAAACAACTGTGATCCAGGTTCAAATCTTGCCTCTGCCATTATTGCCTGCTATTATTTATTAAGTGGTTTTAAGCAAGCAACTCTGCCACATTTGCAGTTTGCATATATTTTCCTTATAGAGTTAAAAGGATTATATTAAGATAAATATATGTGAACATAAGGAACGCCTCCAGTGGATCAGGCCAAAGGCTCCTCTAGTCCATCTTCCTGTATCTCACAGTGGCTCATCAGATGTCCCAGGAAGCACATGACTCCTGCATCCAGGTGCCCTTCCCTGCATCTGGCATTTTGAGGTTCTCCACATCTACACACACTCCTCATGGCTTGTAGCCTGTGATGGTCTTTTCCTCTAGGACTTTGTCCTTTATTAAAGGCATTAAGGCTAGATGACATCACCACATCTTGTGGCAGGGAGTTCCACAGACCAACTACACATTGTGTAAAGAAATATTTTCTTTTGTAATGTTATGCTTACTGTGACTCCGTGTCATATTTGTTAAACAAGGCCCCTAAATCTTCAGTGGACCTCTTTAGTGTGAATGGGACAATCACCATTTAAAGTTGGCCTTCCTTAACTTTAGAGAAGAGGTGATCACATGTTTTCTTCTTACGCTATGTTTTGTTCTGTTCTAGCAGCAGGATGGTTATAGTTATGGCCGATCCCCGTCTTCCAGCAGCTACGAGACCAAACCATATTACCAAGCAGTGGTCACACAGTCCCAGAATGTGACCACGGACTCTTACTATCACTCAAGTGAGTTATCTGAGTAGTTATAATAATTATTTGAGTAGTGTTACTTTGAATATTGAGTAGGAATTTGAGTAGTGATCATTAGGGTACAGATGTGGTTCAGAATCCTAAAGCTGAGGAAGTTTTAATGAATAGTGCCTAAGGTAACGACCAAGTGATTTGAACAGTATTTCAAAGTCTTAGGAAGCTGAGCTGGCTTGGCCGTTGGAAGTGACAGGGATGTTAGATGGTCTTCATTGTGGATAGTTCATCCAAGAATGCTGGAGCTGTTTGGCCCTTTGCCCTGCATTTATTATTGCAAAATTTAAAATTGAAACAATATGATACTCTGAGCTCTATATAAACCTTTATTACGGTCTTAGAACAGCACAAAAAGTAAAAAACAGCTTAATTACAAGTATTCAAAAGGAAAAGAGCACAGTAAAAATGTAGAAATTATCAATATAAAGTGCAAAGGTCATATAAAAGTCATATATAAAATCATATATAAAAGCCTTGGGTTAAAACCTCAGCCAAGATTAAACATAACATAGTGGCCTAATAATGTACAGAAAATGATAAAAATTGGCAGTTGCTTAAACTGAAACATTCATAGCTGCGATCCTGATTCTCATAGCAGCAGCAAGAAATGTTGCAACAACATACACGGAAGTTGGATTTCTGTCAGTCAAGAGCATGTGCAAAAGTTGACAGCTAGATCTCCCTGGCAGATTAGACAGCAATGGATAAATAAGCAGAGTGCACAGATCTTTATAAAAAGTGCAACGTAAAAGAACGTGCTCCGTAGTTTCAACCTCATCCTGTCCACAAGGGCAAAACCGCTCATAAGGGATTTTCTTATATCGTCCCTCTACGACAGCAGAGGGTAGGGTGTTGAAGCAAGCTAGAGTGAAGGCCCTCCTATAACTATATATGTCTAGATGGGTCAGGTATAGCACCGTGGCCTTTTCGGCCTTTTGGCTAAGATCAAGTGTAGTACTCTGAGCTCTAAGCAGTACAGATCTTTACTAACTGATTATCTCTCTCTGCTAGTTGCTTACACTTTTAATTCCTTCAAGACATTCCTATAGGACTGTCTCGTTGCAGAATGAGATCCATGATTACATGCCTGAATTCTCAAGTGCTATTCTGGAGAGCTTCTGGAGTGTGTCAGTGCAGGTGTTTTTCTTAACCAGCTCATATCACCGCCTGCAAAGTAAATATAATATAGGTTCTCATTCATGCCTGACAATCCTAGTTATTGCTGACCAATACAAATTTAAGCACATCCCCTTTACCTGTTAATTATGCACTTCAAATTTTCATTTTCCTCTCAAATCCCTGACAGTACTTAAACTGTCAGGATCCTCTGGTCCAAATTGCCTTTTGATTTTCAGTAAAAATAAAGTAGTTTTCCCTGACAAGGGCTTTGAACTCCATTCTTTGTCCTGTCTTTGAGGGCACTATGTCCAGTGCTCTTAATTTACGAGATTGTTTGAATCTAGCTGTTGTTCAGTGCATTTGGTAACTCCTGCTTGTTCTTTGTAGACTCCCAGAGTAGCTATACACAGCCTGCTGCAGTATATGGTCAAAGCCAACCTCAGAGACAAGTGATGTCTATTAAGCCAGTACAGACTGTGAATGCTTCTTCATCCAGCTACAGCAGTTATTCAGCCGGAACAACAGGCCAGCAGAATGCTGCTTCTACCTCCATTCAGTCATATGCCCCTTCTTCTTCCACATATGCCTCTTCTTCATACAACTCTTCTCCTGCTTCTTATTCTGGTAAGACTCTAATGCAAGCCTGTCACTTTGCTGAACTTTCTTTGATTGGATGAAGAAGCCACCTAACCGGGAGCCACTTCTACATTCTTTTTTTCCCTATCCAGGGTCAAACTATTCCAGCTATGACACCACTGCTTACACAGCAGCCAGCGCTTCATATTATCAGGCCTCTCAGCAGCCTCTCATGCAGCAGCCACCGCCACTGCAGCAGCCTCAGCAACAGCCCCCTCCTCTTGCACAGCCGCCAAAGCCCATGGGCAGCTCTCCATGGAGTGGGGCAAACAACTCCAACTCAAGCAGCGGTTACAACAAGAAGCCATCCTTTTCCAGCAAGCCACTGAAGCCAAAAGGCCCTCCAAAGCAGCCTCAGCTTCACTACTGTGAGATCTGCAAGATCAGCTGTGCAGGGCCCCAGGTGAGCCTAGTCCTCCCCCTCAACACCCCAGGAAATGTGAAAAAGTAATAATTTTACCTTTGTTTCTGTGGTTAAGAGCATTAAGAGACTTACAGGATCAGACCAAAGGTCTCTCATATTATTGCTAGAGCACTATCAGTTTCCTTTTAATAATTACATTAGTAGAGCTCAGGAAGAGGTTAATTAAAAGTCCATTTAGTCTAGTATTCTGTTTTCACTGACAACTAGCTACAATGGTTCTGGCTCAAATTTGGTATCCAAAAGTACATGTTTTTTTTTAATTTGCAAGTTCCATTTCTCTCACGTGTATTACCCATTGCTAGCCCTATCCTTTGTAAATGTATCAAATGCACTGTTGATCCTGTTATGCTGTTTCAGATCAGAGCTTCATCTGGTCCAGTATACAGTTTCCCACAGTGGGCAGCCTTGTGGAAAACCTACAAACAGAACACAAATGTAATAGCCATTTCATTCTCAGGCTCACTTAAGGTCACCAGAAGGACTTGATGGCTGTGCAGTGTGTTGAGCTCTTTTTTTTTTTTTGTCCCTTTCAGACTTACCGAGAACACTTAGAAGGACAAAAGCATAAGAAGAAGGAGGTAGCACTGAAAACAGGGAATCAGCCTGGCAGTGCCCCTCGTGGGGTCCAATCTCAACATCATTGTGAGCTCTGTGACATCTCCTGCACAGGAGCAGATGCTTATGCGGCCCATATCCGAGGAGCCAAGCACCAGAAGGTAGGAGGTTGCAGGGAGACTAACAAACGGTCATAGGCTAAAATTTCCAATTAGAGGACAAGGAGAGGAGAGGCCATGATGAAGAATGGTTCCTTGGGGGATAGGCCAGAATGTTATCTGGTCTCCCAAACACAAAGATATTGAAAACTTCATGGGTTTAGAAACCATATGTTCAAAACCCATGCATAAGACTCCAAACTCGTGGACTGATAAGAATATGGATACTCTGTGGCAGGAAGCCTACGTAGGTTTTACATCTAAATGTGCATCTGTTCTGCAGAAATTCCCCTTTAAAGGTGAGCCTAAATTGGTTGTTTTTAAAAGTTCAAGATATTGGAAATGAGCAACAAAGAAGCTCAAGTGTATTCTGTTTTTGAAATCATGTATCCTTTGAATGTCCAGATTCCCTCATATCTCAAATCTCTAGATCAGTGCTACTGAGACTGTGGGGTTGCAAACCCCCAAGTTCATGTAAAGATCCCCTGCTCCCTTTAAGGCAGTGGTACTCAGACATTTCAGTCCAGGACTCCCTTTCCTACTTACAAAGTTGTCCACGACCCTGGTCAGATTTACCAGGATTTGACATCACTGCAATGCCTGAAAACCTCCATGTTTACTCAGAAATGTCCCATTGTGTTCAATGAGACTAACTCCCAGGAAAGCCCACTGCCAGATTCCATGATGGCAGATCCCACCTTCTTTTGACCCCTCCCCCCGAGCTGAGTTCAAGACTTCTCCCCAATTTGAGTACCACAGCTTGAAGGGGCAGGGAAAGAGGAAAATCGGCAGTCAGCTCAGAGTCGCTAGTACTGAAACAGATGAATCAAGGTGCTAACTCATAGAAGACTGAGTTATGCTCAGGCTGAATTAGTAGATGGCTATATATATTCATATGAGGTGACTGGTAGGTGTGTTCCAGGTTGTCAAGCTGCACACGAAATTGGGGAAGCCTATCCCATCCATCGAGCCTGTGGTGGTCAATTCATCAGGTCCAGCCAACGGCTCATCCAGTAAGCAGGCTCTCCACACCCCTGCATTCACTATGCCGGTTGCATCAGCAAAGCCAGCTCTGGGGATAACAAAAAGCACAAGCCACATGAACAAGACTCTGCCAGCAAAGAAACCCAACACAGCAAAGTTAATATCCACAGGTACAAATTCTAGAAGGAAAGCCAGTCCAGACAGAAGGCAGTCCAAACTGCCAGTTTCCCAAGGCAGTTTTGGTTAATTCTGAAGAGAACTTGCTTGCTTTAAAATCTTGTTTGCAGATGCAGGGCCCTGAGGTTCTATCTGACTGGTTTTGGGGGGGTTGCCACTTTTTAATGTTTCTATTTATTTAAAATGTCCCATTTTTAAAGAACCTGCCATAGCACACCAGGGAGAGCACTTCTGGCTCAGCCTACCCTTGCAGGCTAGTTTTCTACTGACAGAGGGGTTATTTTTAGTCTAAAAATGTGATTCCCTCCACCCTGGGAAGTAACACAGTCTGTTCTTCCACATTATTATTTTTTATTTGCAGACTACTATAAAAGAGGAGTAGAAAAGTTTGACTCAGTGATGTGGTGGGGAAATGTGGCTGTGCCCCTCTTTTCCTGACTTGTCTGTGGGAAAATACTACCCTTCTGTCAGTTTGTTGCAACTGGATTCTTCACTGGATGATTCACATTTCTCTCCCATTTAGGAACCAGCAAACCTGAATTACTGAATGCAAAGCAGGAGGTGACAAAAGGGGTGCAGCTCAAAGCCACAGAGGAATTTGTGCTTGACAGTTCAGGGGATGGCCCAATGGATCTGCTGGATGTACAGCCAGTAGGCCACGATTATGTGGAAGAGGTAAGACTGTGTCAGCCTGGCCCTGTGAGAACTAGAGTCAATTCCTTTTCAATCCTTGGGATCTAACTTTTTAAGAAATCTTCATTTTAAACTGATGTTTTCTGTTTAATGTTTCATACACTTAAAAAGTGACCTTTTAATATACTGTCTGTGTCAAGGATTATACCTGGAGAAGGCAGGCTGAACCAGGGGAATAGTGTTAATGGTTAGTGTTCATATACTTCTTCCTTCTCTCTACTTTCCCTTTTACTGGGACAGCAGCTTAAAGGGAAAAAATTTAGCAGTTTCTGTTTGCTGCCACCACCCTAGGCTACAGAGCTCAGATAGAGGAGGTTGTGTAGATCACACTCTCCACAGAGAGTCCTGAACCGCAAGGGGTCATATTGAAAAAAAAACTACAAGAATGTCTGCAAGCATGATCAGACATGACAGCCCACCTAGTTACATATGGACATGGAACCGATGGGCATGAGTCAAGCAATGACTAATAAAAATCTGGTAGAAAAGCTAAATGGAGTTTGAAAAGTAAGGGGGGAAAAGTTTGTCAGCTTAAACTTAAGTCAGTCAGATGGAAAATGCATGAACTAAGCTGGATGAGGACAAAGTAAAAGCTTGAACAGATTTGTTCTTCTTTGTTTAAAGCATCTTATTCCTGTCCTTACAGGAGAGTAAGTGGGCATGCTTTCTAAAAGCCAGCCTTAGATTCCATGGCAGACCCAGCAAAGCACATGTACATCATCTCTGTGCTGGAAATTAAGGCTGCAGTCCTGTAGTGCAGTTGGGCTAGCCTGTCTTTACTGGGCTGGCCTAATTGCAAGATAGGCCAGCCTACCTGCACCAGAGAAGGCTTGGGCTGGCCTAAGTCTACTTAGGCTGGCCCAAAACAGATGGATCTGGGCTGGCCTAGCAGAGTCCAGAACTGGCCTAGGCAGTTCAGCAGGGACGTGTTGAGGGCATGTAGGGCATGGCTTGGTCCAGAGCCTGTTTCCAGGGCAACCATGCCTCCTCCCAGCTCCTCAGAGTTAGTCCACCTCAGGAACAGGCGTAAATTTGAGCAGACCCAGAGGGGTCTATGATAAGCCAGAGTAAAAATGGAAGCAAAAGAAAAAGTTCTAATTTAGGCTAGCATAATTACCACTCCTACCTCTCAGCCTCTGGATATGGCACAATTACACCAGCCCAGTGAACATGCTGTCCTTGTGCTGCAGCATATAGGCCATCCAGAGGCCTTCTAGCCCTGTCGATTTGGCCTAAGTGTCAGCTTAGAGGCCTCCTGTCAGCTCAGGATATGGGCTACTTAGGCTAGCTTAGCTCAGCCATTCTTGTCAACCTAAATCAGGATTGCACCCTAAATGATTTATTTCTAATGTCATCATGTTACCCAGTTGGAAAAATAGAAACTGCCACTCTATTCCACCTCTTTACTTCCCAGACAGGCTGATTTGGCTAATTAATTGGTAAATGCATGTCTATCAATTGGAACACTAAGTACTCCAGACAAGGAGGAATGATTTTAATCCACAAATGCATGTGGTTGACAAAGACATGCTTCTGTAGGAGGATATCTGGCAGCATTTTAGGCTGCTAAACCTGTACAAGAGCTTCTGGGAGGTGGGTAGAAATGTTGAAAAAAGGCAGAAGTAGGGAAAAAAACATAGCATTCATTCTTATTCCTTCACTTGGAAGATAGGTATATGGAATTTGAGCTCACCAAAATTCCAGTTTAAGCAATATGTTTAAAGCATTTATGAAATACAGAAGTGTTTGTTGAAAGATTTGTCACATATGGTTACAATGAACAGAAACACAAAATTGAAACCTAACAGTGTGAATAAAAGTAAAGCATTTGGTAAAGGATTTCTTACTCTTTCACCACTCCATGATGTGAGAAGTGTGAGTGAACTTTCCTCTGGTACTTGACATTGCTTCACATTTGCAGTTCACATTTTGTTGCTCTTCACATTTTGGGTTAGTGAATAAGAATGGCACAGAAATGCCAAGGACCTGGTTATTGTCCGATTTCCCTCCCTAATAATGTTTACTACAAAGCAGGCATTGGATGCACCTCATGTTCTTCTGAGAATTTGACAGGATGGCACTTTGCAAGGCCCAGCTTCTCTTACAGTGAGAGGGAAGACTGAGTTGATTTTCCCTGCATATCTTAACTAAACTGGATGCAGTGATACCTCTGGACCATTTGCAGTTTGTGATGCTGCCACCTCTGCTTTCCAGGTGCACAATGCTGAAGGGAAGATGATCCGTTTCCACTGCAAGCTTTGTGAATGCAGCTTCAATGATCCCAATGCCAAGGACATGCATCTGAAGGGACGTCGACACAGGCTTCAGTATAAGGTGTGTTCTAGGGGCATGTCCTGTAGGAAAGGCCTATGCATGTGATCCTTCAAGTGCAGTTTCGTTGTGTGAGAGAACACCTAGCAGGCTGTGACATGGATCACAAGCGGTCTTAATTTCAAAAATCCAGTCCATCACTAAAAAGCACAGTGAAATTCCAGGAGATGAACTTAGATAGTAGTCCCCCTGAATGGCTTCATGCTGATGCAATATCTCCATATCTCAGAGCCCAATCCTGATCTTGGCGCACTGGTTACCTCCAATGTGCACTGTCGCAAATGTACCATAACGCAGTGGCCCTCAACCTTTTTGGCCCCAGGGACCAGTTCTGTGGAAAAAAAAATTTCCAGGGACTATCCCAGGAGTGAGGGGAGAGTTCTGCCTCTGGCGACCTGGAGGGAGGGCTTCCCCACGTAGAGCACAGCACAGCTGCCTCCAGCTGTAAATCCCATTATAATAAATAGAGCTATTGCTAGGTTACTTTGAATAGGATAGTTACCCAATGATAGTAGCCCAATGATAGTAGCCCAATGTTTCAATGCATGTCTAAGAGCAGGGATTTTCAACCCTTTTCCATGTAGGAGGCATTGAAAATGCAAAGCCATCCTAGTCACTCTTATTGGAGAGTAAGCCTCATTGACTGTAATAGGACTTATTTCTGAATAGACAGGCATTGGATTGAACTCTGAGGCTGCAATCTTATCCACGCTTTCCTGGGAGTAAGCTCCACTGACTACTATGGCACTTCCTACTGAGTAGACAGGCAGATTGGTCTCTGAGATTGGTCTCTGAAGGTGCAATTCTCCAACATTGCCCTCCTGCTGTGTGCAGGGGAAGATGCACTTAGAGGAGTCCTCTTGCAGACTGGTCAGGCAGCTGCCAAGGACCTCCAGTGGTCCCTGGACTGGGGGTTGAGAAACCCTGCCATAAGGCACATTTGTAAGCCCTTTATCCCAGCCAACACCTGCTAGGCTAGTGCCAGTGGGTGGAAGTGCCAGTTGGTGGAAACTGGTGCTCCACCAGACTGTCGGGCAGCAGAGAGGTGTGTGAGGTATGGAGGGAGGTGGGAAGAGGCATTCTGGGGCAGGAGGAAGATGGGGAGAGGGAGGAGGCATGGTGGAGAGGGAGATCGGCGGAAGGGAGTTGGGACTGGCAAAGCTTATCTCCACCAGATCTTGAATCTCATGTCAGACCTTGCAATTTGACACAGAGGTTTTTTTTAAAAATGTACTGTACATCCCATGCTTTCCCCTTTCATTGAGGGGGTACCCAAAGTGGCTAAGTGTTCAAAGTTAAAAAAATAAAATAGCTGAACATAAAAAGGCAACTTCTTCAGGGTTTGTCCCGTGTGGAGATGGGGTCCACTTATTAAAGATTAGAGTTATCCAATCCATGATGGACAAGACAGGGGGAGATCTGGCTGGCCTGTCATAGGGGCCTGTCACCAGAATGTTGTCTTTCCTACAACAGTGGTCTTTCTTACAAATAGTGGTACCTATTTATCTACTTGCACTGACATGCTATCAAACTGGGAGGAGCTGGGCTAAAGACAGGAGCTTACCCCGCCTTGCAGTACGTGAGTCTTGAACCTCTGACCTGCTGATTTGAATTCTGATTAAGCAGTGTTCTAACCACTAAGTCACTGCAGCCTCTAGCTGAAAATAACAACACGAAAAAATCAGTAATACCAAAGCAGATAGGAAGGAACAAAGTCACCAAATCAGCATCACAACAAAAGGGGAAGGCCAACTGAATTTAAAAAAACTCAGCTGATAATAAATTGACAAGAGTGCCCACCTTACTCTCACAAATATATGTACAAATAGTCCCTATTTGTAAATCTCTTGCATTTAAGTTTTTGATTTTTTGAGGAACTGCATGTAAAAGTTCTCCACGCTAAGTTACTGCTGTAGCTCTATGGCGAGTCTACCAAGGAGCCAGCAGCACTAAGGAGACTGTGACAGCATTTTGGCACTGTGGCAGTCTTGGTGCTTTAGGCAGCTTAGCATTAAAATTCTTAGATGTATTTACTCACTATGAACATTAAGCTTACTCTTAATCCAGTAGACTCTTCAGTTTATACCCAGTAAATATTCATAAAGCTTAAAAATTTCTTATTTGCTTTTATATTCATTAGATGCTCTGCCGATATATTTATGTGAACTACACATTATATGTCAAAGAGCTTCATGTGGCTTGCAAACTGAAGTTTGGCCACTCCTGATATGTTGCTTTGTCAGTTTTTGGCTGCAATGCTATACACACTTTCCTGAGAGTAAGTCCCTTAGAACATAATGGGACTTACTTCTGAGTAGATATGCTTAGGAATGCATCCTTTGTGTCTTTTCTTATTTAAACCTTTTTTCTATAAGTTTTTAAGGCTTAGATGCAGAGGCAAATGAAAAGACATGTAATTAACTTAACAAATGGCAAACACTTGCAGAAGAAAGTCAACCCAGATCTCCCAGTCATGATCAAACCCAGCAACCGGGCTCGGAAGATGCATGAGGAGAAGCTGAAGAAACAGCAGCTGCTTACCTTAGTGAAGAGGCGTCGAGAGGAAGAGCAGCGCTGGCGTCTGGAAATGAGGCAAGTCCTCCTCCCATGGGAAATGTGGATAGCCTGGAATAATATTGGATCCCTGCTATTTTTTCCTAATTTTTATCTATTTTTGTGTGTGTTAACCCATCTTTCTGTTTTTAGGTTAATTGCTTTCAAATGTGCATTTGTGTGCATTTGTATTTTTCAAGGTCTGGCTCCAGTCCAAACCCTAGACTTAATTTGTAGCTTCTCCCCATCATAACCATCCAGTCCCAGGAGATGGATCAGCATCTCAAAAGCCCCCCTCCTCATGGCTGGCTTTCCATCTTGGTACAGTGCCAGCTCCAGGGTGACTTTTGGGATGGCCCCAGGAAGCTGGCCAACAGGAAGATTGACAGCTGGCCCCAGGAAGGTAGCCATGAGCCACCCATAAACCATGTTCCCACTCAGGCCAAAGGCAGTTTGGGTTGTAGCTTCTTGTCACTCCAACACAGAGGCAGGAGGATCCACTAGAACTCAGGCGAGTTCATGAGCTTCAGCCTCATCCTCACGGGATGGACTCAACTGCAGCCCCAAGAATGGGGCTGGAGAGGGAACCAACCTGGGAAGTTCCCCTTGAGGGAACAGGATGGAATTGGAAATGGGAGGGGAAGCCAGGAAGAAGTAGAGGAAGCAATGACCCAGACTAGAAGATAAAAGTGATAATGATAAGACAATTGGCTTCAGATGGATCTGATTTGAAACCATTTGAATGCAAGAGCTGGAAGGATCCAGCCTGCATATGCCTCACAGAGGTCTCCAGTGGGTCATGACCTACACTTTAATTTCTTTCTCATTTCCAAACAATCTCTTTCCTTTGCTAAGATAAAATATAAAAGAAAATTGTTTAGAGCTAGGTAAGCAACAGTCCATCTGTGGTTATAAGCACTGGACATAGTATGAAGGGAGCAGCGGGCGCATGGAGATTAGCACAAGGGAGAGAAGGAAGTTGGGACTCGTATAAGTTTCAGAAATCTGCCTCCTCAATACTTCCAAGCTCCTCAAGGATACTTCCAAGTATCCTCCTTGATACTTCCAACCTTTTTAAAAACTTGGTTGTTTTAAATTGTGGTCCCTTTGTTTGATATAAGTGTTACCAAAAGAGCAGTGTACAATATTTGTGAGGGGAATTAGGCATTGCCTCTTTGGTCATAAGATCAAAGGCAAGACATTTAAATCAAACGGTGTCACTTCAGATAACCTTTGTAGAAGAATGAGATTTTAAAAGGTATATTTTAGCAAGGTTTATTAAGAATATTATTAAGATTATAAATAAAGAATAATCACAAATCACAAAGATTACACTAATAACAATGAAATGCGATCAATCAGTTGAGTTCTTATGCTCTCAGCTGGCTAACCTATTACAAACAACTGAGAGAGAAAATAGGAAAGGGGGGATTTTGATAAAGAAAACAGGTTTTAAAAAGATGTCATATTACCTATCCAAAGAGCGCATCCTTCCATTGGTCTGGCCATCTTTGGGGTGAGAGAGCACTCCTCAGGGAGGCAGATTCTCTTCTTTGGTGAGGGACCAACACCACACACACTTTGAACCAAAACCATAATAATATAAATATACATATTTTGGCACCTTGTCTATGTGACTAGTTGTTTTTCGGTTAATCCTTCGGATGTTTCCTGGGCTATCCAGACAGGAAACAAACAATTTACACTGATAATAGGACTGGATAGGAATTTGCATTTATTGCTGTCTGAGTGTTGACTGAATGTTAACTGTTAGCAAGAAAATGGGACTTGTTTTAGACTACATTAGGGACTACAATAACATTGCAAGAATAAGGGTCAGAAAAGATACACTTGACTGAGACTTCAGTTTGACCCTGTATATTGAGGTTAATGGGCAAAACATATCCTTGCTCATACATTATATTCTTATATGACAATAATAACAGTTTGATTTTGTAGTGATGAAACCTCATGGGTTACCTAGGATAACCACCACTTTGAAAGATGCCTCTTTGCCCAGTTAGCAGGGGAAAAAATTGGATTTACATACCTTGCAATTGTCTAGTCCAAGGGTATCCAAATATTTTGGCAGGAGGGCCACATTATCTCTCTGACACTGTGTCAGGGGCAGGAAAAAATGATTTACTTTTCAAATCTGAATACATTTACATATAAGAGTGTATTAGAAACAGATATGGAGCATTACAAGGCTTGTCCAAGAACCAGGGGGAGTCTTGAGGTTCCGAGGGCCACATCTGGCCCCCTGGCCAGGGTTTGGACTAGCCTGGTTCAGTCAAAGAGTTCTGATGCAGTCTGTTTGCTTTTTCTCTTATCCATCCTGCTCTCATCCAGACGCTATGAAGAAGAACTGTACTGGCGGCGGGTAGAGGAAGAACAGCTGTACTGGGAGGAACAGCAGCGCCGCCGCCAAGCCTCAGACTGGCGCCCTCCACCCCTCATGGGCAGGCCTGGGGTTCCTGTCCCCCCTCTCCTGGTGTGTCCTCAGGTTTCAACTCTGTTCCTTTCTATCCAAAATTGCAGCATGTGTGTGGTATTTCACACAAGTCTAGACTTGGCCAGTATAGTCAAGATAATATTTTTTTTCCTTGCCTTCTCTAGCCAGCTTATGTTAGCGTCACTAAAATCCATAATACAGATCTTGCGTTGTTATAGAGCTTCACTCTGGTTTTTTTGCATATGCAATTGAATGCAGTGTAGCATCATCCCAAAGTGGATGGTAAACTTCAGAGTACCATCAGGAGATTAAAATGAGCCAGGAGACTTTGCCAACAGAGCTCCCAGCAACCTTGCACTGGGGACAGTGGCTTTTTTCAGGTGAAACAGCTTTTAAAAACCTCATGTTGGACTGTATGCCAAGGCTCAGCTTTTAAAGAAAACATTTGTATATTACAAATCTGTAGAGTTCCTTTTCAGCTAGAACAAGTTTCCTATTTTAAGAGCGAGCGTGTAGTTCTCAAAGCAAGTTCTCAAAGCAAGAGCAAGTGTGCAGATTCTCCTAAAAGATTTAAAACAAATAAAGCATATTATTTTAATAAGAACAGAATATGCTTTCATCACCTATTCATCTTGGCATGTTCCCTATGCAGCCTGATGATACTGTTGCTTTGTATGAGGCCTGATGACCCTCCCTTGCTTTGACATATTTATATTTTGTGATTTTTAATCCTGGAGAATCCTACTGAAATGTATTTTCTGTTCTTCTTTTTCTCCCTCCAGATTGATAGTTAAAGTCTGTCATTTTATCTCCCTCAGCCCACTCGGCCTCCAGGCTCTTTTGATGACCGACACATCATGACAAAGCACTCCAGCATCTACCCGACAGAAGAAGAGCTGCAGGCCGTTCAGAAAGTTGTGTCACACTCTGAGCGTGCTCTTAGGCTTGTTTCTGATTGGCTGACAGAACAGGAAACTGGGAACAAGGAAGAAAAAACAGAAAAGGGGTAATGCATAAACAGCCAGTTCCTCCCATAGGTATTTTGTAGTAGGTGAAGAGTGTTCTTTCATAGTCAGGGTCCTTCAGTTTGTGGAAGCTCATCAGCAGGGAAAGAGTTGAAATTCTCCCCCTTTTCCCCATCAGTTGTTAGAACAGGGGTCCCCCATGAATGGATTCCATATCCACTGATTTGCTTTTCTATAGATTGCATCTGTGCCCCCTCCAGAGGTGAGGGGAGCTCTACACCCCTCGCATCTTGAGAGTTGTCTGGGCTCAGACGATGGGATGGACATCTGAGGCCTCTGCCATGCTCAAATTGAGCCTGAGAAATAAAAATGCAACTTTTAGTTTTTTTTCTTTAAATTGGAAGTTTTTTTTACTTCTTCTGAGTAAGAACTTCTGAGTAAATTCAGATTTTACTTCATTCTGAGCCCAGCAGATGGTCTCTGGAGGTGAGGGTAATGGAGCAGGTTGGGGATGTTCAGTGGTATCTGATTTCAGTCAACTGTGGGGGATTCTGGAATAAAATGATACTGGGGCACACATCTACACACCTGAATATGGTTCACTTATTTGGTGTCTTCTGGGAGACAAAATTTTGAGTATCCCCTCCTTACTGAAAGCATAGTAAAAGACATCAACTTAATCATTGTCTGTTCAAAGAGAGTAGGCCATTCTGTCCTCCAGACTGGCACTATCTTATGACCAGTAATACCACAGCTTTGCAACTTCTTACTACATTAGTTTTTTCCCCTTTTTCAGACCTCCCCATTTCTTACCCTTCCTTTATTTTTCCTAGTCAAGGAATGCAAATGTGAAACATATGCGCTAGGGATAATTGAATTCTTGTACTTGGGGAGTCCTTTGCACATCCACCTACCTGGTTTATTAGCTGTGATGGCAGCTACACAGCAGAATGCTAAACTCTTTCACCTGCATTCTGGAAAGGTTTGTTGAAGGTGAATAATAGAAGCAGCAATTTTGCAACCAAATTTCCATCTCCCCATCTGCCTTTTGATGGGCTGATCAGTTTTCTGATGATCAATCTTTTCAGCCTTCTGGAGATCTGAACCATAGAACCTTTTCCCAGAGACCAGAAAACTATTCCATTCTTGGGACAGTAAGTAGGCGCTATTGACTCTTTAGTGGTTAGATATATTTCTAAAGAGAAAATGGTCCTGCATAGAGACTCTGAAAAGCATTGAATACCATGAACAGATGAAAAATTATGGCATCTGTTGTCCTATTGGAGACTTAATTGCATTTGTTCATGGCAAATTCCTTCATTTTTTTCCAAGACATTAGGAATTTCCAGTAGAGAATCCTCCTTCTTGGGTGAACACAGAACATTCAGAATGTTCTGTGGAACATTCACAGAAATTCTGGTGGTACATCTCAGGGGCCAACAAGTCTGCTTCCATCTGTATCTTATATATTATCCTCTTATAGTCTCCATGTTAAAAGAAGGAAATACAGGACATGCTTCAATGTCTAAAACAGCAAGTTTTTGTCATCAACTTAGAAAAATGTTCCCTGACTCAGTCAAGTCCCTGGAGTATCTAATTGTTGTACTGGATACCAAGAATTTCCACATTAGTATATCAGAAGAATGGCATCACAGGCTGAGAGCAGTGTTGTGAAAAGGCATGGAATGTGGAGTTACTGCAACTGGCGTATCTTATGGTATCATGTCAGGATATTGTGAAGTGGTCCAGGTTCCATATGTGGATCTCCAGCCATTGCACCTGGCTGTTCAGGAACTGATTGCTCCATAACAGAGGAGCTACAGTAGATTGCTCCATAACAGAGAAGCTAGACTATGGTATTGGGAAGCCTGAAACTGGAATGGTGGAAGCAACCAAGAAGTCCTCCTCATACATACCAACCTAGTGTTCAGAGGGCAGACATCTCACACAGTTGACATGGTCCATTCAGGAGGCTAGTGTGGAAATTCATGGCAGGTTGATGGAAGACAGATACAATGGCAATGAGTAATCCATTAATATCACAATCTTATTTTTAAACTGCCTGTGAAATGCAGCTTGCCCTCATGAGTGCATTCCTACCCAGTTTCTCTTTTATATAGGAAGACAGACAGCCCACCCCGAGTTCTGAAAGGGGTAATGAGAGTTGGCATTTTGGCAAAAGGGCTGCTTCTCCGTGGAGACAGAAATGTTCGCCTGGTACTGCTGTCGGCACAGAAGCCCACACTGGCTCTCCTCAAGAGCATTGCGGAGCAACTGCCCAAACAGCTAGAGGTAAGAGTCCTCCATATCTTGGTGATTTGGGTCTCCTTTTGCCAAATATCAAAATCTCTGCAATCTGCTCAGGGCCTGAAAAATGGGAATTTTTGTCCACACAGTGGGTGCTAAATCTACTTTCACTTCTTATTTTTCCAGAAGGTGACAAATGACACTTATGAAGTTGTGTCCAACTTTGATGAGGCCAATATCGTAATTGCTTCATGCAAGGAACCCAAAATGCAGGTCACTGTGTCGCTCACGTCCCCTCTGATGAGAGAAGAAGCTCCAGAAAATGAAGGTAAGTCAGCTGCCTAATTGTGGTATGATTTCTCAGTCTAGTGTTGAATCTTCATGTTCCCCCCCCCCCCAAAAAAAAATTATATTCAAAGAAAAATTAGCACTTGAACTCATAGTGGCAGCACATGTCGACAGGGGTTGGAAATACATGTTGACCTTAAACACATAGACATTTGTTCTTGTCTGCACACTTTATTTCATATTTGGAGATGCGCATCTCCCCTAAATAGTCAAATGTTTGCTGCAGCAACTGCCAGTGCATCTCCAAGAGCCTGAACGTCTCTTGATTGTGATGGTCTTTCTCTTTTCTTACACTTTTCAAGGGAAATGTAAGATTGCCTTGCAGAATGGAGAGTCACATGCTTTCTCTTCCTTCTATAGATAGTGACTTTCAAACTGTACGGTGAAGCAGTTGAGTTGGGATGGTGCAGCCAGTGGTGCAGCACAATCAGATCATACAGTGAGGGATCCTCTGGTTGGCCTGAGCTCATTTTCTTCTCTCTCACTCCTCCTAACCTCTTTGTTTCAATTAAAAGTACTAGCAGAACCGCAACAAGATGCCTTGGAGTTCTTGAGCAAACAAAAGTGCCTGGAGTCTCTGGCTGCACTTCGCCACGCAAAATGGTTCCAGGTGAGAGCCTGTCTTGGAAGGTCTGGAATTTACCACACAACAGGGTGAACATACCACCTCTTCTGACAGAGCAGAACCAGTCTCCTGTTGTGGGTGGCTTTTTGTTTGGTTGTTTGGAAGATAGACTATTGTGACTAGGGTTGAGAGAGTGACCACTGTATTTGTTTCCTCTTCACAAAGGCCCGAGCGAATGGTTTGCAGTCATGTGTGATTATCATCAGGATCTTGCGGGACCTTTGCCAGCGGGTTCCAACCTGGGCTGCCCTTCCGGATTGGGTAAGGAATCAAAGCCTTTAAAAGACATTGTGCCTGTCTTCCTACCCCTCCTATCCCTTTATATGTCTGTTTCTCATTGTTCCGGATTCATCTATCCACCTGCGTCTCTCCTCCTTAAGCATTGTCAGTCTGCTTGCTTCTTGAATGATTCACACTGACATAGCAATCAGCAGTCACTAACCTCCATGTAAATCAGCACTAGTAAGGCACCACACTCTTACCATGATTGCATCCTGAAAGGTGGGGATGATCCAGTGTGTCCCTTTCACTTAAAAGAAAGTAAATAAGGAGGACCACTCAGGCTGCAATCCTACTTACTTTCCTAGAAATAAGTACTATTTAACCCAATGGGACTTATTTCTGAGTAGACATACTTAGGATTGCACTGTCAGTCTTTCAGAAAGTACATTCCCTAAGATATTTGTCCAGGGGAACCATGCACACTTCAGAAATATTCCATGGGAAAGAGCAGTAAATTCTAGTGAAACTTCACACCTTACAGTTGGCTGCATGTAATTCTTTTGGATTTCCTATAGAAATTCTCACAGTAAACCAGTAATGGAATCTATGCTACATCATGGAAAGTTTGCACTACTGAAGAAGGTATTGCATGAAGGCATTTGCACTGGATTGCCTGCTTAAGTCTGAGCCTACCCATCATGTAGGTTAACATCAGAAACTATTATGTGTGTGTGCATTGGGGGTATCCACATCTTTGGATATTAAAAAACTGACATAGGCGGGACGTTTTCAGCACATCAGTTTGTGGAACATTCTCTACGGAAATTCAGGCCTGGCATCTACTTTTATCACAAAGCTTATAAAAGTAACAATATTCTTCTCACTAGTTATCTGTGCTTCTAGATCAGTCAAAGTTGTTTGATCTTGTGATTTTTCTGTTGATCCGTTCCAAGCTCTTTTTATTCAGTTGTAAGTTGCATTATGTGGAAAGACAATACAGAGATATTTTAATAACAACCATGGAAGTTATTTTGCTGTATTAAAACATTTCTGTTTCATATTTTTTGCCTTCTCTGGACTGCCTAAATCTCCCCCCTTTTTTCCACAGGCTATGGAGCTCCTGGTTGAAAGAGCCCTAAGTAGTGCAACAGGACCGTTGGGGCCTGGTGAGGCCATGCGAAGGGTTTTTGAATGCATTGCCACAGGAATGCTCCTGCCAGGTCAGTTTTGCATGAGTACATCTGCAAAGTCTCTCTGAACATTGTTGAGCTGAATAGCTGACTTAGGCTGCAATCCTAAAGACACTTTCATGGGAGTAAGACTCATTGAACACAATAGGGCTTTCTTTTGAGTAGACATGGTTTGGATTGTGCTCTTTCTTACTTGAGGTGATTGCTTTCATGTAGCTACAAGCATCTTCATCTGCTAGTATCTCATCTGGTTGGAGGTAGAGAATGGAGAGTTAAATTAGAAATGCCTGTTTTGTCATAAACTGAAAAATACCCAATGAGAAAGGGGTATGTATTGTCGTAAACTGGAAAATGCCCAATGAGCGAGCATAGAAAAAGAATGTCCCAGTGGCAGATGATGATGTTGCTGCTTCTTTGTACTACAAAGTAGAGAAAAAAACCTGAGGTTTTTAAGGGTGAAGACTTGACCTTGAGAATTATATAGAACTAAAATTTTAATTGGACCAGCTAACTCAATTTAACATCTGTTGTGATCAGAAGAAAGGAAGGCCAGTTGCTGGTGCCTTCCATCCTTTTGCCTGATCTTCCCCATGCCAATGTCAAAATCAGTGGCCACTATGAGGACAAGTCCATTAGGAGACCATTCTTTGAAAATTCCTACAAGTTACCTGGAGAATTCCCCCCAAATCTAGATCTCAGCAGGTAGCCAAGGATGCAAGTGGTCTGAGGCAAGACTGTCATCAACTGCCAGCAGGCAGGCAAAGAGTAAAAACAAAAAATCTGACACACACTTATAAACAAATGAGTAGGTAGATAATACCAAGGAGGGAAATGTGCATTTTCCAACAATATTGCATATTCCAATTCCAGGTATATTTGTCCTCTTATTCTTTGCATTAGGTCTAGAGGTTGTGATGTGTTAACCCAAGCTGGATAAACTTTAAGTGGAAGCTCTGAACAAGGTTATGTCTATGGGGTCACAGCCACTAATAGACACAACTTTGATTCTCTTTTGTAAGTAATTTAGACCCTCTCCTATGGGATTGAAAGCCCTAAAGTAATAGAGCTTCATTGTTTAAGGTTAATGAACTGGCAAAGCAAGACAAAGGAAATAATAGTTGCAGTGTGCTACACACATCTACCTATATGTAACAAATGCTACCATTTGTCCTTGCTTCCAGATGGCCCAGGACTTCAGGATCCCTGTGAAAAGGAGCCAGTGGATGCCTTACAGAGCATGGCCCATCAGCAGCGGGAGGATGTCACAGCCAGCAGCCAGGTGCATGATACTTCTTTGGCCTCCAGCAGAAATACAGATTATTTCCATTGAAACAGCAGGTTTCAGGAACTTGTCAGAGAACTTATATATCGTTTAGGCACTTGTCAGTATCTGTGTGCACCCTCCCCTCCCCACTCTGGGTTGGTGCTCAAGAGGTTATGAATGTGAGATTTGATTTAAAACTCTGTTATCCATTCACCATGTTCAGGATACTGGCAGAGAAGTCCATAGGTTTTGCTTTCTCCTGGAAAGGATAGATCTCCTTGCATCCTGAAGCCTTGCACTGCTATTTGTTTCTTAAGTGCATTAACTGCTGTGTTGTGAAGTCAGATGAACAGCACAATCCAGAGTAACTACAGGAGCTCTTAAGAGACATTTACGTTGACAGTTATAGCGCCACCTATGGGAAACCTATGGGAAATGCATAGATCAATCCAGAGTAAATTTTTCTTACATTGATATAAAAGTTCCCATAGTTAGTCTGGATTGTGCTGTATGAGTTAGTTCATCTCTGTTATTGCCTTTAAGCAGGGCTGGGATTCAAATAAAACTAATCCTAACAGCCCACCATAGCTTAAACTTTGGTGTTTGTTTTTTTGTTATATGTTTACTCATTGTGTACCACAGTTAACTGCAGGGATGTATAGGATTGGGTATTGATCACACTGACTAAGAAACATTCTTATGAGTTAGCTGAAACAGTTTTGGGGGATCTCAAGCCTAGACTCATCCTAACTATGTATCTTCCCTTTCTTTTCTCCTAGCATGCTTTGAGGATGCTTGCTTTCCGTCAGATCCACAAAGTCCTTGGCATGGAGCCCTTGTCATCACAGAAAAACAAACCCAGCACATACAACCGGAAAAGGCGATGGGACACAGATGAGGATGTGGAGGGTGAGGGGGATGGCAAGAAGGACAAAAAAGAGGAAGAGGAGGAGGAAGAAGAAGAAGAGGATGGAGCCTAACCATTGTTGCAAAATTGGGATGTTCACATGACTTTACTTTTTTATCTATATAAATATATATATAAAATGATTTGCTGTTTAGTCTAAATTTTGGTAATTTAGTGTGTTTTTTTCCCCTTTAAAATGACATACTGTAGACTGTTTTAATACTGTGCTTCAGTCATTAAAGGGATTCCATCATTCCATAAGAGTGACATTGCTTCTGCAACAGACCCTTCCCTTCTAAGCTCTGCTCCACAAATATCCTTTCTGCAGCTCCGTGTATCTGTTATAGCCGTGTCCTTGTAAACAAACAACAAAGCCTGCAAATCTAATACTTTTTCCATGAGCTTCAAAAGGAGCATAGTGGAGAACGCAACTTTATTTGGTCTGCACTACTGAAAAGCATTCCTGGAATTAAGCCAAAGTATTGTGTTGAGCTTGTCACTGGCCTTTGTGTGTTCAATTTTTGTTTGTTAAATAGCAGTAGTGCAGAGTCGTACCACTTGCCCTCACCATTGGGTGTAGATCAGGCTACCTGGATCAGGCTACCTTACAGCTGCTGTTTAGAAAACCAGAGTACAAGGAAGGTGTGATTAGCATAACATGTAGTTTATCCTTTAGCCTTGGCTGCAAAGTCCAATTTGGAGGGAATTATGAGAAAACTACACTACACTGCCTAGACAGCCTCCTCCAAAACATTTAGTACAAGTGACCTCATATCCTACAACTGACCACTAAGCTGTGCTCTTCTCTCCCTGCCTCTATGTCACTGGCTGCAATTGAGGTGGCTGTGTAGATAACGGGAAGTTGGAGTACATGCGTTGGAGGACAGGGACAACTTGGGGAAAGGGAGTTTTTATTTTTCGTACAATATCCCTTGAACTGTATGCAAACAGTACAGAAGAACAGTACAGTATTAATCAGAAGAAGGGGGATAATTGTGCACTTGGTGAGTTCTCAGTGAGTCATTGGTAGAGGTCTGCATAATAGGAAGGCAGATGCAGGGTGAAGCTTCAAATAAATACAGCTGCCCCTGTATCTGCAGGGGCTATGGTTCCGGGGTCCCTGCAGATATGGAAACTGTGCTCCCCACCCCACACCCATTATCTTTTTTTCCTTTACTAGTATTGGAAGCGTGCATTTACTTCCTTGTCAGCAAGAAGAGCAGAACCAAAGTGAGCATGCTGGAACTCCGGGCATGCATACTAGGTTGGGAGCACCCTGAGCCTATTGCACATGCCCAGAGCTCTGGGCATGCGCAATGGGCGCTCACCCTCTCAGTTTGGCTTTGCTCCAACATAGCCAAAATGAGTCCTCTGGTGCCAGTGTGCATGCCCAGGACTCCAGGCATGCAAAGTGGGCCAGGAGTGCCCTGAGCCCATTGTGCATGTCCAGAACCCTTTTCTCTTGTCCCAGTCCTAAAATCCCAAACTGTTAAGAGAAGTGGTAATTGAAGTGGCGGCTAAAACAGTGGTTCTCAACCTTTTAGGGAGATTTATTCCCTAAGACATTCTTTGCAGGTTAGAAGTTAAAGTGATCCCCAGGATTGTGCCCCTGCATGGGGAAGGGGGGCAATGCTTCAACTATGTAGGGAAATCCACAGAGTGCTTGTAGGACTCCCCTTGGATTCCAAATAGTGAAGTCGCAACAACATTTAACCAGCCCTTCTGTTTAGTTGAAACATAGTTTCTCCTTTCCCCGCATGGGCGCTACTCGGGGGATCGCATTGCTGCTTTCCCCCTTTCCCTGCCCCTTCAAGGCAACGGGGGACCTTTTCACAGACGGGTCGCAACCCTGCCAGTTTGAGTATCACCAGCCTAAGACACAGCAGACATTCTCTATTCAGAAACAACAGGATTGAGCATTAGGCTCATCTTCAACTTCTTTCCAAATGGTGGATAACTTGATGGAACAGAAACTGCATTACTTAGTGCCTTATCAAGAGAGGTATAAAGGTGCTGCTTTTAAACTGCTGCCTCTGGAGTTGGTTAGCCCATCTTTTTATTAGCTGCTTGTCAGCATTTCCCCTTGATCTCTGAGACAACAGTGTGCAGTCATAGTAAGCTGCTCCAAGGTGGGCTTTCCTATCCTCTGGTAAGTTAGGAGTTGTGATAAGCCACTGGAGTGGTAATACAGCCATGAATAGGGAATCCAGACAGACATCCTCTGTGAACCCTGATGCTGCTCTCTTGTGGCCTAAGGGGGAAGCAGCTAAACCAGTAGACTTGTTGGCTTTCTTTACAGGGTTTCCTAAATCGTCTGGAGTGTTTGAAAAATAGTGTTTATTTTAGTATTGCGTTCTAGGACCCTGGATTTTTATTACTCATTTGAATGTATTTCCCAACGCTACATGGAGGTGGGCAGAGAGAAATGAAAAGTATGGGAGGGAGATTTTCCCTAAAATAAAGACATGCTGATTCTTTTGCCTTGTGTAATGTCCAGTGTTTATCCAGGGAATTGTGGAGGGTTGTGAATCCCATCACTTATAGATGCTGCCAGCTCTTCCATTTCCAGCTTGTTATAGGTAGCATCCTTAATGCAAACCCGATGGTCTCCCTAAATGCTGCTTCCAGTTATTTTCAGTGATTGCTGTCTATTTCCTTCTTGGAAATGTGCTTTGGAATTTGTTTTCCCCCCCAAACTTTTATAAAGTTTTTATTAATCCTTTTAATATTTTATTAATATTAAGGTTTTTATTAATTTGTTTTTGGTCCATCTTATGGAGTTGAAGTCCTCTATAATTGTTCATCTTCCTAATTTTGTATCATAGGAGGTTTGTGGGTAAAATACACGCATTCTTTCTCTTATCCCCATCTCTAAGAAGAAAGAGGATGGCCTTGCACAGATTTGAGGAAATAAGCTCTTCCATTGCCAAGGAAGTTCCATCTTTAAAAGGCTGGAAAAAGCACCGGAGAGTGGCTACAATACTAAAGACACTTTCCTGGGGCTGACTTTTGAGTAGACCTGGTTAGGATTGTGCTCACTATAGGCATAGTGCTGCTACTGCAATGCCAGCAGCACTCTGAGATTATTGAAGTGTGTTGAAATGGAAAGTATGTGATCTACTCCATTCCATACCATAACAAAATGCAAGATGATATGCCATACCAACACCTATCACCATTTCGTTTGTTCTCATTAACACAGCTACATATAATTTGGTCCATTAAGAGAACAATATTATGACCTGCAGGAAGGCCTGGTGTGGTCCTACAAAACTTACCCGGAGGCCTCATAGAGCCTTCCAAACTTCAAAAACTTCCAGGCCAGCCTCAGAACACATCTGGACACAACAGCAAATCACTCACATGAATCAGAAATGGCTTCTGGTCATCCTTGGGAGACACCCCTGCAGTATAGGCTCAGCATATGTGGACCCATTAGCCATTAATTTTTTTCCTTTTCTTTGTAAACCGCTTTGTGAACTTTTTAGTATATAAATACTGTAGATAGATGGAACAGTGGTGGGCTCCAGCACGTTCGCACCTACTCTATAGAACCGGCTGTTAACAAGAGATAGGACATATAAAGTTTAAAAATAGCCATTTAAAAGAGGCTGCCAGATGGACATAGAACTGGTAGTTCATTTCTTTGAATCCCATCACTGGATGGACAGATAGATAGACTGATGGATGGGTAGGTGGATAGATGATGGATAGATGGACTGGATGCAAGGATTCATGCTCAGATCTTGTCCTCCATACTGGTCTAGAAAAGCAGTAGTTATCCCCTCCATCCACCCATGGTTCAGCCATGTACACTGAAGTCTCCAGTTGCCTCAACCTGAAAATAAGCAAGATCATAGAATCATAGAGTTGGAAGGGACCTAGTAGGTCATCTAGTCCAACCCCCTGCCTGCAGCAGGAAATCCCCCTGGAGCATTCCCAACAGGTGCTCCTCGAGCCTCTGAACACACCAAGACCTCACAGGAATAAACAAGGTAACAATCCCTGGTTTGATTTCCCTGGTATGATTTCCCCTTTCCACTGCATTTACTCAAAACTAACGCTCACCCTTTCCAGCCAAATTTAGTCTCCAAGATCAGGATGCGCATAGATTCTGTGGTTAATTAGATTTGAATAAATTGTGTTTCAATTATAAGTGTAGGATGTGCATTAGATTCAATGGCACATTAGATTCAAGTAAATACGGTACCTCTCCATATGGTAGATCCCTGGAAAAAGCCAATGGGGTGGGATGCACTCTTGTAGGCCCAAAGAATAGGAATTCATAGTAAGATATTTTCCTTTCTCCTGTGTTATTTCATTACAGATGATGAAACTCGGTGTACCATCAGGATGAGCAGCCCCACCACCTTACCTTCCTTACCCATTCAAGATGGGATTAACATTTTCAGAAGCCAAACTGGGAATCGGTATCAGTGCTTCAACAGTAGTATAACTTCTAAAGCTACACATGCCCCAAAAGAATTTTTATCAGCCCAGCTTCTGTTTCTGAAGGTGTTCAGACTGTTTGTACATTGCTTTACCTAAGATCCTTTTAGATACCCAATACTTTTATTGAATCTTGAACGTTCAGGAAATTTAGGTCATCTAAGGAATACCTCTGAAGAGCTCAGGCCCTGCTAATCTTTTTCTCTGGGTGGCAAAAGAGAAGCAGCACCTCTGAAGACATCGCCTTGACACATTTATTCTGCAGGTACTCCAAGGCAAACAACCATAGGAGGTTGACGGCTACTAAGATTGCTAATACCTGACTATTTTTGTTAGGTCTAATCTGCCTGGATCTCCTGTCCCTTGGCTAAGCTCACTGAACCCTTTCTATGAGATCTGAAAAGCAGAAGTGACAATAAAGGTTTGGATTCATACCAGCTTGCAAAGGTGATGCTCGAAGAACAAGGGCCTGGCTAATGGGCTTTCATGCCATCCATCTTATATGTCCTTAACGCTCAATATCTAATATACTAGAAAGGAGCCATGGGGAGTCCAGGGCATGGCTCTCCTACAGGACGACCAGCAATATGGGATGGTGTTTATGTGCCCATGCATGCGTCTCTGTGCGTATGTATGAAATCCTGGGAGTTTTGTAAAAATCAGAATCTGTAGCCTAAAAGAAGAAAACAAATTAGATTTACAGCCCAGACCTCGCTTTCCAGCGCCAATGCATCTGCGTCAATAGGGCATGCATTGCACCCTGCAATGAGGGTGATGGATACGGAAGGTAGTCAGGGTGGGCTCCTTAAGTAAGGGAACTGTCAGGGTTGCATCAGCACTAAAAACCTGTTCAGAACTGGGCTGTTAAGAATCAGCACATGAACATGAAGGTTCCTGTTCATGTCACCAGAGTAGGCTCGCTTAAAATCACTTCGGTTTTTCACCTACGTTCTTTTATCTCAGGTGTTGGAGAGGTTGGAAAGATTATTTTCCTGGCCTCTGCTGTTCACTGGTATCACTATACCAGATTACCTTTCTTCCCATTGTTCAAGCGTTATTAGTTGTCTTGTGACAGTGTCATTCCTGATCCTATAAAATCAACAGGCTTTATAGTGGGACATCACTTGGCCTGACCTCCCAAATCTCATATGTTTGGATACCTCTGACATGACAACCCGAGTTTGACGGTAACGACAAATGATGAAAGCACATAGATACATTGCAGAATGTGGCTTGATCAGGTGGAGGCCTTTCAGACCACATTCCCTGCAGTATGTAGGGATTTGCATGTCTGGTATAGAACTGTTAGACCATTGATGGGCTCCAGCAGATTCGCACTTACTCTATAGAACTGGTTGTTAACAAGAGATAGGACATGTAGAGTTTTAAAATAGCCACTTATAGCCAGGCTGCCAGATGGGCATAGAGTTGGTTGTTAATTTCTTTCAATCCCATCACTGGCTAGACCTGAAGTGTTTATGTTTCAGTAGTGTTGGTCTTACCACGTCCAACACTTGGAGGACCTGGGGAACTCTAACGTGCCATCGAATCTAATGCACACCCTATACTTAAAATAAAAACACCAGATTTACTCAAATCTAATTAAACATTGAATCTAATGTGCACTCTGATTCTGGAGACTACATTGAGCTGAAAAAGTTGAGCGTTAGATTCGAGTAAACCACAGTATTGTGTTTTATTCTATAGGACAACTCTCTAGGTTTTTCTGATGCTCTTTCGGAGTCTGGTTGTTTTGCAAATTGGGACTGATCTCTTGCTGTCACCTTCTATTAAACAGGATTTGGGTGTCTTCGCCCGGGGGGTTCTTGGAGTTGTCCTCCAGGTCTAGTATTTCATGCTTGGATGCAATCCAACCCACAGGGCAGAATGGTCCTGCGAAAGATGGAGGTGTGATGTTGAGATCTTGTGACCTCTCTGATCAACCACCCCTCTCTGGCGCCTCTCTGAGGACCCCTGCCGTCTCAGAGCATGGCTGACAGTTCACATCAAATTCCAGAAAAGTTGTAATTGACTCGGGAGGTTTCTGCAGAGCCTCCCCTGGCCTCATTTGTGCTCTCCCATTGTCTTCCTTCAAGGCCCTGAGATTAAGAATCTTAATGAAACAATGAGATAGTTAATGGGACCTGATGGGATTGATTACTGTGAATGATAACTCAACACTTTGCTCTCCAGCCTGTTTCAATCAATCCCAAAAACACGTCAGCAATATAGTAATTAATGGCCTAAGCCCTGTCATTTCCTTGCGACCTGAACACGGCAAGGTTTTGATTTCTGCGGAGTACGAACATTGGCGATTTGGCAAACGGAAGGTGGAAGGGGACCGTTCCTTGGCATTTGGATGGCACAGCCCTGGCACAGGATGGACCACACCACCCTGGCCGAGAAGCATCAGACCACCCAGACACTTCTGATTCAAAGCTCTGATGCTGGATCTGGAGCAACTGAGTTGTCCGAAGTGGAACAAGGCTAATCAGGGCACCTGTTTGCTTCCGGGGATTATTTCGGAACCTCCGCAAATGTGGCAGAAAAGGGTATGCCTGGAAGTGAGAGGCCTGGGGACTTAGGAGTGTAGGGTGTATGTAAAGGGGATTTAATAACTGCAAGGATGTGCAGAAATGTGTTGCTGCATTATATCAGCTTCCCACAGGATATAATGGGAACAGGGGAGGGGCTATCATCACAAATGTCTATATTGTTTTATGTGAATATTGTATGTGAATGTCAAACTTATTTTGCCATAGAAAACATCCAGAGCTGGGGTCAGAAACAATAGTTCATAAATTACACTTTTCTTAAATTTATTTTTTTCACATTTTTAGACTGCCCTTCATTTATGGAGCTCAGGGCGGTGTTGTTCCTCCCCTCTTTTTGTCCTCACAACAATCCTGCAAGGTAGGTGAGGCTGAGATTGAGTGGCCCGAGGTCATCATTCATGGCTGAGGAGGGATTTGAATCTGGCTCTTCCAGGTCTATGTCCAGCTCTAACACTTTCCAGGTTGAGAGATCAGTAGCTGCAACCCAAGACCTTGAGATCTCAGTGGGATTTTCTTCTGGGAAACAGGCATAGAAGTTGCATGCTGTGCATGGAAAAGTGAAAGTGGTACACAGCTGGAACATCAGACTGATATGACAGACAGGATGTTGGCAAACAAGGATTAGCATGATAACATTTCTGAGGGTTGATGCTGTTGATTGATTTGTCAATTTGTTGGTCTAAGTGGTTCCCTCTATAGGGAACCAGAGTAGTGATGTGGAATTTATTAGAGAGACTCAAAATAGACAAAATATTAGTTGGATCCCGGTTTATAGCATCCTATGTTTACAACCTGGTTTTCTAGTTTCTCATGCAAGAGAAGTTTCTTGGAGTTTCTTGCTTCTTGTTTCTCTGTTTCAACCCAATCTTAAATGCAATGCGGTGGAAACATTTTGTATCTGATGTAAGAAAACCGTTCAAGAAAAACCTGTAGCATTACAATAAGAAATGAAATTGGTGAAGATAAATACACCTTAAATATAAAGACTGTTTAGATCCTTGCTAGTCAAGGTGGATGACGGACTCTCCATCAATGGAGATCTCCAAGCAGTGGCATTGCAAACACTTGAAGATGCCCGAGGAGGATTTCCTGGTAAAAGCAAGGGGTTGGACTAGATGACCAGTTAGATGGTCATCTAGTCCATCTAGATGACCTCTTCTATTCAAGTCTAATATGTGAGGTGTGGTGGAGAAAATGCACAAAATTAATTCTGTCTCTGTTATAGTGCTAGAAATTAGCCATCCAGTGTTACTGACAGGCAGACAAAAGAAAATTTAGGACAGACAAACAGAAATCCTTCAAGCCATCAGCATTTGATGCAGGCAAAATCCTAACTACCATATTTATCTGAATCTAATGCGCAATCAAATCGAATGTGCACCCTATACTTATAATAAAAATACCGTATTTACTCAAATCTAATTAACCACCAAATCTAATGCACTCCAATTTTGGAGACTGAATTTGGTTGAAAAAGGTGAGAGTTAGATTCGAGTAAGTACAGTAATTTAAACCAGCATTAACCCCCTAGCATATCTTTAAGTGATGGTGTGGGGATGCTGGTATATGCCTGTGCACTGGCCAAACCCTCCAGGAGTGGTGCAGGAGTGCTTTACAGCACTTTTGTGACACCCCAAGGTCAGCACAGGACTTATGCCAGGCTGGCCTAACTGGAGGTTATAATGGCAACCGCAATGATGCGATCAACAAGCTGTGCTCTTTAAATAGTGTGGCTCTCGAACATCTGAAGTTTATGATAGGTGGTTCTTAATGTTAAGGAAGTTTGTCCAGCTCTGCTCTTAAAAATAACGTCACCCGTAGAATATTTCTGCAACATGAACTATCAAAGGGATGGGGTGGTCATCAGAGATAAGGGAAGGAGGGAAGATGAATGATACAAAGGTGAAGGTGTCCACTGCAGGTTGCAATGCTAGTTGTGACCGATTCTAACAGCCCATCCCTGTTACACGGCCAAAGGCACACAGAATGCTGTTACCTTCCCACATTTGGGGAGATAGTCCTCCCCACATGTTTGCCTCTAGCAACTAGGCCTATTGCTTAGTAGTATACTGGGTCTGTGCATAAAAGCAGAACAACTGCACTGGTGAATCACCATTGTATATACAGTATACAGTGTACTACTGTATATTCTGAATTTCTGAATACTGTAAATCTGAATTTTGAAACACATCCACCACTACAACTTAGACCAATACATTCCAGAAACGAATTCCACATTGCATGAAGAATAACTTTTTTAAGCCTCTTTGGAAACTGTATAGAAGTGAGATTTGGACAGGCTCGCTTTTGCTCCCTTCGCAGGGTGACCATATAGAATGGAGGACAGAGTGCCTCTATCTTTAAGTATTGCATAAAAGATGGAATTAAGGCAGGTTTAACTCAACATAGAAGGGTATAAAAAGCAGCACCTGCCTCAATTCCCTCTTCTATGGAATGTTTAATGGCAGAGGCACCTCCATTCTATATGGTCACCCTGTCCTGACATAGGAGCCCCATTTTCCTTTACATGTGGTCACTCTGTATTTCAGAGACATCAACGACATACTGCAAAAACATAAAATAAAATTGGGAAAGGGTGCTAGAAAAACAAGATCCAGGTCCTCCCATCCACCTTGACACCCAAAGCAGTAAAAGAGGACGTGAAGAAGAAGAAGAAGAAGATGATGATGATGATGATTCTGTATTTGGTTGGCTCTGACATCCATTTTCAGAGCTCACTACATTAATTGGTGACTTAATGACGATTAATTGACCATTAATGTCACTAAACATGCCTGAAGTTGATTTTCTCCCCTCTGTATACACTTGGAATGAGGAAGTAGAGCTTCTAGGTGGCATCAGGGCCCAACTAAACCCATTTGGAGAAATTAACCAAAGTGGACCTGAGGATGCAACAAGTTGTAGTTTTCCAATTTATATGGATTGTTTTGCCCTTTGCTTCCTCCACCTCAACTGATATGCCCCCACCAGCGTCTCCTGTCTGTCTGACAGATACTCTTGGAGGGAATCTTTCAGGCTGTTTCTGCCCCCACCAAAACTATGCCCCCCATCTTCTTAATGAACTAAAAAAAGTGGCAAATCCTTCTAAGAACCACCCGTGACCCACACACACATACACCGGTCCAGCCCCTGGCCCTGAGTTAGCCCTCTTTTCTTTCCCCTTCCAATCCTCGGCCCCCCTCCCCAGCCCTGTAAGCTGACACAGCGTCTCTAAGCGTTAGCAGCTTTGGTGTCTAAGAGGCTTAGTCAAGTTTAAAACTGTCATTTGAGTGAACTAAGTCCTCCTGATACCCCGCCTTGCACCTTCTTAGCCAATTTGCCTTCAATTAGGGTAATTGGGAAACTAGCAAAGAAGTATAGCATTAATATTTTAAAGTGATGAAGCGATTACAGGGCCTGGCCTAGGAAGGAAATCAATTTGCTATCTGCGCTTGGAAAGGCAATTATCATCATTTGTCAAATAATCACCCTCTGTTTCCTCCTCCTCCTCCTCGTGCACCTTAAGGAGGTTACATGGGGGAAGCCGAGGAGGTGGAGGAGGAGTGGCAGGCCAGCGGATGAAAAAATTAAATCCTCACACGATCAAGACAAGCAGAGGGCATCTGGGTTAGTTTCTGGGTTAGCTCACCTCACTTCGTCGTGATGCCTTCCTACCAAAGCTGAGGTCCACCTCCATTGACAAGAACACTCAGGTGCATGTCAACGGTCCCAATTTACTAAATACACTCCTAATGTTCTGGTCTCTGTGCACAGTCCGTCAGTGAACATTTTTGGGAAAGACCCAATCCTTAAGGCCCAATCCTATCCAACTTTCCAGTGCCGATGCAGCTGCAATGCAAATAGTCCCTGACTTTGAGGAGATTGTATGAGGACCGGCCAATGTGTGTACCATCCTTGTAGTACTGCAATAGAGCCTTCTCTGTAATGGTACTTGCTATTGTGGTACTGCGATTATGGAACCATAATTATGGAATTATGGAACTTCCTAGATGTTCCAGCTGGCTCTTTAAGGAGTTCATTCAGGGAGATGTTTTATTAAGGCTGCAATCCAAATCTCCACTTAGGGCGCTCTAAGCCCTGGCGTAAGTCCTGTACTTACCTAGGGGTGTCACAAAAATGCTATAAGATACTTCTGCCCCGCTCCTGGGGTTAGGCCAATGCACAGGCATATGCCAACCTCCCCATACTATCACAGAAAGATAGGCCAGGTGAGTTAGGCTGGCCTAAATTTCTTACTAAACCCTTTGTGTATGTGCAGGTGACCATATTCCTCTTCTTCCAGGACATGTTCTCTTGTTTAGCTTTGTGTCCTGGAAAAAAATCTTCATTATCCTCCTTTTCCTTCTGAGAATGCAGCATGTAGCCTTCTTGTAATTAATAATTTAGATGTTAATTGTTTTAAATTTAATAAGAAGTAATATAGTGTTTAAATTAACCACATGAAAGCAAGCTACATGAGAGTTTTTAGCTTTCATTTTGTCATGTCCTACATTTTTCTTGGATGTCCTACATTTTTGGTGTCTCTGTCATGGTTATGTTACATGGTCACCCTGTGTGAGTGGTGGATTCTTTTCTGAGACTCTGCTTTCTGTCAGCTGATCTCTGTGTGGTTTATTTTGGCGCTTGCTTATATTTTTATGGATGAGTTTTATTTTGCTGCTTATAGGTTTATTTCTGTTACTGCTTTTGATTACTGATTTTTATCTGCATTGAGTTTTATATCCTTGCTTGATCTCTTAAGTAATGTTTTCACAGCTAACGTGATTAGGGTTATTGCATTTTTTCTTATTTATGTATTTTATTTTATTGTACGCTGCCTCTGGTACCCCATTGCAGGTGGAAACCCAGGATAAACATTGGGTAAATAAACTCTGGCTGAAGACTATATGCTGCCCCCAAGTATTTAGAAGTAACAAGTGCACCCTCAAGATCCAGGTCAGGGAAGGATCTATAGGGTTATCAGATACGAATGGGAACAGAATGCTGATACTTTTAGCCATTGTATAGAAGAGGAAAATTTGGCAGGTATAGCTTTTTAAACCCTCCCTTTTGAGTTGCACTTGCCAAAATTCCATATAATAGCACTATCTGTCTGTACATCTATACAAAGTTTTAAAATATAGGCACAATGTCCCTGTTTATAACCCTAATGATATGTACTCATATTCATTAAATAGTCTAAATACTTGTAAATACTCATTAGAGCAATGGCATGAGAGGAGGCCATCCAGTTGCTCATAATAGGCAACAGGTTGCTGGACTGAAAGTGTCTTGGCCTGGACTGAATAGGTCTTGGCTCTTCTCATAAACCGGTAGATCAATTCATTTAATTCAATAAATGCCCCAAATTGCAAATGAGATCCAAATGAGATCAGTTTATTTGTTGTATATATTTGGGCACAATCCTGTGAATGTCTACTCAGAAGTCAGCCCTACTGGGTTTAATAGGGCTTACTCCCAGGAAAATGTGCATAGGATTGCAGCCTTTGTCTCATGCATTTCCCCCGAACTATCAGGAGTCCCGTGGAAGGTGCGTCTTTCCACTACCATCAGCCATTTTTTTCTGGATGCATTTTTTCTGACATTACTAGTTTCAAAAGGATGCGAGGGAAGTCTGAAAGAACCTGCTACAGTCACCTTGCTAATGGTAAGCCAGGGTGACCATATGACCAGAAAAACCCAGATTTGTCCGAATTTTTAGCCTCCTATCTGGGTGTCCTACATTTTGGCTTCATTTTGAAACTTTGCGATAGTGCACAGTACCCCACCATGCCATACGTCGTTGGATTCGTATTGAAGAGCAGAATCCAATGCAAAAATCAGTTTGAAGATATCTCCTTCCTATCAAAAGTTATGGTCAAAAACCAAAAAACAAAAACAAAAACATACATTTTTTGGCAATTTTTAAAAGCGGGTAGGAATTTTGGCCATGGGGTTCAGGAATAATCTAGTCACCCTGATGGTAAGCAGGTTTAGGTATGGGATCAGTGGTGGTACAGAAACAGCTTGAGAACCCTGTGGATGATGCCTTGAATGAAGCAGGTGGTGTATTTATGTTAAGTAATTACAAGTCACTTATTACCTTGTGTTGGTCGAAGACCTAATAAATATCTAAATGTAAATCACTGATTACCTCATTCTGAATATACACTACAGTGATTAGTATAATATGATTCATGAGTAAAATCATATATATAAATAAAATCATAAAATCATTGATCATAAATAAAATCACTGATCATACGTAAAATCTTCAAATCATATAAACAAAATGTTATAAGCCATCTTTTATTCTTGTTTGTATTATTGGTATTTGTTTAGTATTTTTTCTTTCTGAATGTTTGAAATAATGATAATTAAGATAACAATCCTGTATATATAGCCACAACCACAACAATGGTAAAATAAACAAGAGGCTTTAAAAATTATATGTTTGAGAAAATGCCATTTATAAGTGAAAAACTACCCAACCAAGAAAGGATCCTTAGGGGAAAAAGAGGTGTTTAAGTTTGTCCAATACCTAATGTTATTTTTCTGTGCGCATATAGGTCTTCCATTGAAAACAATAAGACATGAACATGATGAAACAAAGAATCCATAACCGAGGGCACAATCCAGAGTAACTATGGGAAGTCCTTGCTCTGGTGTAAGAACAATTTGCTCTGGATTGCAATATGAATTTCCCATAGGTTTTCACTAGGTGGTGCAGTAACTACGGGTACACGTAATGTCTCTTATGTGCTCCCGTAGTTACTCTGGATTGTAGGGTAAATCAATGTAAATTTCACAAAGAAATTTCATCAGATAAACCTTATAATAATGAAAATGAATAAATAATGAAGCAAAAATATTTTCCTCTAATCGTAATGTAATAAAGAACCCCAAGATTCCTGTGTAACTTTACTCCGGTGTTCATGGACTCATATCCTTTGACTCCAGACTCAATAGGGATTGAGTTTGGATTCTTCTATGCTCACAGCATGTGCATTTGCCCACTAAAGGCCAGCACCCATCCCATGCTGCTATGGGGGTGTTCTAAAACTGCCATAAGATACTCTTATAAGATACATAAGATCTTATACTACATAAGATCATAAGATACACTAATCCTGTGGGATGGGTGGGTTAGATCAGTGCACAAACATGTGGCAGCCTCCCCACACCACTATTGCTCAGTTGTGGTGGCCTGAATTGGTTAGGGTTTCTCTCTAAGAGCACAGTTCAGAGTAATAGCAGGGAGTCCTTGCTCCGGTGTAAGAACAATTTACTCAGGATTGCAATATGAATTTCCCATAGGTTTTTACTAGGTGGTGCAGTAACTATGGGTACACGTAATGTCTTTTATGTGCTCCCATGTTTACTCTGGATTGTAGGGTTAGTGACACATCTCTTCTCCTCAGTTGTGTTCCTGAGTCTTCTGCTCACTGCTTTTTTTCTGGGGAAAAAGGTGCTGGTATTCATGACAGTGGTTAGCTAGTCATCCCTAACTAATTATTAATTTGCTGCTGCAGTGGCGCAGAGGAGGTAGAAAAAGATGCAGGTATGATGAACAGGTGAGTACCCCAGAAAAAGCCCCCCTTCTGTTGTCTTGGGGCCATCCATTTAAATTCTTTTAAATGCTATCCCTTTAAATTCCCTTGACGGGAAGATAACAGGCAGTAATTGTGATGATGTGATCACTACAGTAACTCCCAGCACACTCCAAGTGGCTATACAGGGGCAGGTTTTCTTGTCCTCCCTTATTGTTTTTTATTTATTTGTTTATTTGTGGGTTTGTTTGATTAATTGATTGATTGATTGGTTGGTTGGTTGACTGATTGATTGGTTGATTGATTGATTTTTACCCCACCTCTCTCTGGTACAAGAGGACCCAAGGCGGCTAACAACCATGTCAATACGGTAAAATTAAAAAAAAACATGTATTGCATTTTTAAAACACCCTAAAAATACAATAAAAATAATTAGTTCCAGACACTTGGCGCAATTGCATGTCATTTGGAGAGGCTGCCTGCTTCTTTCAATGTGAAAAAGTGGGCATCTGCTCCAGTGGTGGGCTCCAGCAGGTTCGCACCTACTCTATAGAATCGGTTGTTAACAAGAGATAGGACATAAAAAGTTTAAAAACAGCCATTTAAAAGGGGATGCCAGATGGGCAGAGAACCGGTTGTGAATTTCTTTGAATCCCATTACTGATCTGCTCCAAGCAACAAGCAAATATTAACAAGCAAATGCTCTATATGGGTTTTAGGGGAGTAAAATAACCTGTCTACATCACAGCCACTTGGGACAGTTTTCATATCATTCTGGACCCAGGAGAGGCTGCTCTGAGTGACTGCAGGGGAGTACAATGGATGTTGATGAGCAGCGATGGGATTCAAAGAAATTAACAACCGGTTCTATGCCCATCTGGCAGCCACTTTTAAATGGCTGTTTTTATACTTTATATGTCCTATCTCTCATTAATAACCGGTTCTATAGAGTAGGTGTGAACCTGCTGGAGCCCACCACTGGTGATGAGCCCCTCCCAGATATGTTGCGCAGGACATTTGCCATCCCTGCCCACTCTTCGTTATATTAATGCCTTTCTTTAGGAGGTAAGTCTACTGACACAGTCCAATTTCTGACCTTCTTTTCGGCACCAAAACAACCTCATTTCAGTCTATGAGGGTCCTCCCCTTTTCAGATGCAGAGTGCACCCCATTGGCACAGTTGCATCAACTCTGGGAATTTAGTTTCAGTGGTGGGCTTCAGGGGGTTCTCACATGTTCTATAGAACCCTTTGCTAATGAACGCCTGGTTCTGAGAACCGGTTACTAATGGGACACAGAACCTGTTGTTAATTTATTTGAATCCCACCACTAGTTAGTTTGGATTTGGCTGATAGTCACTGAACACAGATAATCCTGGTAATTCACTGAACGCAGATAAAATGCACTGGTGGGGGAGAAAGATGGGATATAACTGTACAGGTGTAGCCTAATTATCTGCAATTTTATCTCAAAGGACTGAGATTGGCTGCTTAAATTAAAAAATAAGCTGCCCTTAAAGGAGCAGTTAATGTCTTAAAGGCAGGCTGCTTACTGTGGCAATGTGGCAGGCAATTTAGCTTGCCTTAAAGTTCATAAACTTTTAATTTCATTTCTGTTCACTTCCCTTCCCCCAAATGATAATTACTTGTGAATTGCTCTGAGCTGTGGGTGGTGCAAGCGGTTAAGTCGCTGTGCCTGTTAACCAGCAGGCCAGGGTTCGAGACCCAGGTCGGCCCCACAAGACAGGGTGAGCTCCTGTCCTTAGCCCAGCTCTGCGACACCAGCTGGATCCAATCATATTGGCTCTGCCTTTCCATTGGACTAATTGAGTGGCGTGGAGAGGGGGGAATCTGCTGCTTGGGTAACAGCCTATCCTCCATAACAATCCAGCCCAGGCTTTCGTGCTTCGCATGCAGCGTATGCAGCGCCGAGCACGATACCATAGTCTTCCAAGACTGACGGAGGCCTGCTGCTCTGAGCTGAAACTGCTTTTGCAGGAGCTCAGCTCCTTGCAGGGCAGTAACTTAGGAGCCACTTGAAAGGGAACTGGATTCATTGCCTGCCTTGTAATTGCCTTTGCATAACACAAAAATAGTTACGGTAATCACTCTGGTTCTTGGAACCAAATGTCACGAATGGGGAGGTTCAACCTGTAATAAATAAAAACAGAGGCGGCAATCCTAAACACACTTTCCTGGGAGTAAGCCTCATTGAATATAATGGGTGTTACTTCTGAGTAGACAGGCATAGGAATGCACCCTAATAGTTTTAATAACTAAGGGTGCCATCCTAACATCTTTCCAGCACTGGTATAACAGTTCTAGTGGGGTATTTGCATCTTACAGTCAAGGACAGTCACAGAGGCAGTCTCAAGATAAGGCAATATTTGTTCCCTTACGTCTAAATTGCATTGCTCTTAACCCAAAATTGCATAAGATTGCACCCTTATATATGAAAAGGGGGAACAGGACTAAGGGCACAATCCAGAGTAACTACAGGAGCACGTAAGAGACTTTACGTGCACCCGTAGTTACTGCACCACCTAATGAAAACCTATGGGAAATTCATATTGCAATCCAGAGTAACTTGTTCTTACTCCGGAGCAAGGACTCCCCATAGTTACTCTGGATTTCACCCTAAGTTTCCTGTGGATGTTACAATATGCCTCCCATTTTACCCAATGTCGGCGGGTAAATTGTCCAATGGGTAGATTACCTCTTCACTTTTTTGATTTGGGGACAAAGAAGGAGATGAATTCCCCTAGTATTCCTAGGAAGGTATTCCAGGATGTGGGATGGAATTCCTGATAGCAGCTTGGGATTGTGGAGATTATTTATTAATTAATCTATATATATAAAAGAGAAAAGTCACTCACTGACTGACTCACTGACTGACTCACTCACTCACTCACTCATCACCATCCTGCCAAAACCGCTGGGCCTAGAAGTGTGAAATTTGGGGTGGGTGTTCCTTCCGTGACTGAGGGGTGCACTAAGAACCGGTTTTCGGAAATTCCAACCGGAAGGGGGTGAAAAGGGGCGCAACGCGTTGTCCTCCCTATACTTTGCATTGAAAATTGCTGACTCAGCAACATTCCGCCCCAACTGCTGGGCCTGAAGCATGGAATTCTGGGAGTTCCTTCTGTCACCTAAACTCCCACCAAGAACCATCTGGAGAAATTAACCCTTCAGGGGCTGAAAAGGGGGCAACGTGTTTCTGTCCTATACTTAACATGGGAGACTGAACAACATCCAGCCAATTTGGTGCTTGGTGCCTGGTGCACTGGGGGATGTTGTTAGGAGGAATAGGTTGCACTGTGGAGGATGTTGCGCATGGGGGGTTGGTGCGCATGGGGGAAGTTGCTCATGGGGGGAAGTTGTGCTTGGGGGTTGATGCGCATCGGGAAGTTGTGCATGGGGGTTGATGTGCATGGAGGAAGTTGCGCACGGGGGGTTGATGCGCATGGGGGGTTGGTACGCATGGGGGGTTGGTGCGCATGGGGGAAGTTGCGCATGGGGGTTGATGTGCATGGGGGATTGATGCGCATGGGGGGTGGTACGCATGGAGGGTTGGTGCACATGGGGGAAGTTGCGCATGGGGGAAGTTGTGCATGGTGGGGTTGATGCACAGGGGGGAAGTTGTGCATGGGGGAAGTTGCGCATGGGTGTTGATGCGCATGGGGAAGTGGTGCATGGGGGAAGTTGCACATGGGGGGGTTGATGCTCATGGGGTAAGTTGAGCATGGGGGTTTATGCGAATGGGGGGGTTGATGCGCATGGGGAAGTTGTGCATGGAGGGTTGATGTGAATGGGGGTTTGATGAGCATAGGGGAAGTTGCGCCTGGGGGGTTGATGTGCATGGGGGGTTGAGGCGCATGGGGGACGTTGTACATGGGGGTAGATGTGCATGGAGGGAAGTTGTGCATGGGGGTTGATGCGCATGGGGGGTTGATGCGCATGGGGGTTGTTGTGCATGGGGGGTTGATGCACATGGGGGAAGTTGCGCATGGGGGAAGTTGTGCATGGGGGTTGATGTGCATGGGGAAGTTGCGCATGGGGGAAGTTGTGCATGGAGGGTTGATGCGCAGGGGGGTTGATGTGTAAAGGGGGAAGTTGCACATGGGAGGAAGTTGCGCATGGGGGAAGTTGCGCATGGGGAAGTTTTGCATGGGGGAAGTTGTGCATGGGGGGTTGATGCGCATGAGGGGTTGATGCATACAGGGGAACTTTACTCCCACAATGCGGGTATGCTTTTTGCTAGTAAAATTAATAAAATGGATTAACACATTTAAGGGCTGTAGTGGTTCAAGTGTTTAAGACAACTGTGCTTGTCAACTGCAGACCAGGGTTTAAGAGCCAGATCCTACAAGACGGAGTGAGCTCCCATCCGGAGCCCAGCTCCTGCCTACCAAGCAATTTAAAAGCATATAAATGCAAGTAAATAAATAGGTACCACCTTGGTGGGAAAAGTAACAACATTCTGTGCATCTCATTGTATAGTTTCGCCAGCCGTATGACCAGAGAAGCATCTTCTGACAACTCTGGCTCTAAAGGCTTAGAAATGGGGATGAGCACCACATCCTACAGTCACAGCTAGCAGTACAACCTGCGGGGGACACCTTTAGTAATACAATTATTTCTACAATTCCAGAAAAACAAATCCAGCCAGTGCAAAGCTAAAATTATGGTGCATTCCTAACCTCGGCTGGCACAATTCATCGATCTTCCCGTTCCTGTGATGATGTAGGGATGCAAGCTCATATCTGTGCATTGTGCACAGTGCACAAGCGCATATCTAACCTTTCCCCAGGAGTGGCACAGAAATGTCTTACAGCATCCATGGTCAGCACAGGACTTAGGCCAGCCTAACTGTAGATTAGGATTGCAGCGTTATTACTTTAACAAGAAGTATTTGGTCTTTGAGGATTTTTGAAAGTCTCCCTCAATTTGCATTAATGCCCCATAAAGCCAAATTTCATAAATTTATGAAAGAAAATAATTCTAGTCTGTGGCCCTAGTGTTTTATTCTCACATACATAATTTATGCTCTGACTTTTATACCCTGTGCTCGGTTTTGTTTACAAAGAGAGATATCTATGGGTATATGCAGAATCCCCCCCAATTAAATCTGCAGAGGCAAAAATGTGATTTTAAAAAATACTAATGTTAGGCATTCTTTCATCTGAGACACAATTTTTTTTAGCACTGCCACCACTATCACACCAAGCCTTGCCATCTGTCAGAAGCCACAACAAGTGACAAATTCCTTTAACTAATTTAATTAATTAAATTACGTTTCAGTTAAATTAATTATTTTTGGCATAATACCCTTCTCTGAAAAGCTGGGAGAGAGAATATAGCTGGTTATGCACCTCTAACCACACAGACAGAAACCATCAATATTTCTTTTTTTAAAACTGGGAGTAAATGCAATTTTTTTTTAAAGCAAGACTTTTCCATTCATTAACCGCACCTTCCTATGCACTGAGTTAAATAATAAAAAGGCAGGCCCTTTTCGGGATTAGGAATGGGTTGAAGACCAGGAAAGAGAGAATGGTAGTGCAATCCTAAACATGTCTACTTAGAATAAAGTCCTACTCTGCAATTCAGAGTAACTATGGGAGCACGTAAGAAACATTATGTGCATCTGTAGTTACTGCACCACCTGGTGAAAAACCACGGGAAATTCATATTGCAATCCAGAGTAAATTGTTCTTACACCAGAGCAAGGACATTCTGGATTGTCTCCCTACAGGCTGTGGGTGGCGCAAGTGGCTAAGACACTGTGCCTGTTAACCAGCAGGCCAGGGTTTGAGACCCGGGTCGGCCCCACAAGACAGGGTGAGCTCCTGTCCTTAGCCCAGCTCTGCGACGCCAGCTGGATCCAATCGTATTGGCTCTGCCTTTCCATTGGACTAATTCAGTGGCGTGGAGAGGTGGGATTTTCTGCTTGTGTAACAGCCTATCCTCCATAATAATCCAACCCAGGCTTTCATGCTTCGCATGCAGCGTATGCAGCACCGAGCACAATATATTTTTAATCTATATTTATAATTCGATTTTAATGGTGTTTTATTTTTATGTGATGTTAGCCGCCTTGAGCTCCCTCTTGCAGGTGAGGAAAGGCGGGGTATAAATCAATAAAATAATAAAAGAAATAAATACCATAGTCTCTGAAGACTGATGGAGGCCTGCTTTTTTTTTTTTACTCTCAGAAAAGTGTGTTTAGGATTGCAGCCAGGGTGTCAGTGTGCAATTTTCACAATGGAGGGAAGGGAAAAGCCTTGGGTATCCTTCCTTTAGGAAGAAGGGCAGTATATAAATAAATAAACAAACAAACAAATAAACAAATAAATATTTTTTAAAAAGCAGTGTGCCCCAGGAATCAATCCTTAAGACAGGGGTGCCGAAATTTTTAGGTAGGAGAGCCACATCATCTCTTTGACACTATGCCAGACATGTGCTTGCCTTCCTACATCATGTGCTTGCCTCCCTACATCATTATGGGAATATGAAGACCAAGAAGTTCTGCCAGCTGATGTTAGGATTGCACTCTTAATGTAAAACAATGAATATTGGGGCAAGAAACCACAATTTCACATTCTCCTAATGGGTTCTGATTTGTCTGTGATGGTGGTAGTGGCAGAAGGTGTAGTCTGGAGGTGCAAGTGTTGCCTTATCTGAAAAATGCTAAGCTGGTTTGGGTTTTTCTTTGAATGGGTGACTGGATGCCACTGGATAGAGATGGACGAAATGGATAACATCAGAATCAATCTGAGGTCTTTTTTGCAACTGCCTGTGGAAACTTGGAAAGTTGGTGTGCTACCAGAATGATAGTTGCACCATGAAGGGAAACATCTGGAAAAGTGAAAGGCTATATGAGTTTCTCTCATAGAATAACACTATGGGTTGAAAAAGCCATTTGAAAAAATTGTATGTATTCCTGTGAGACTCAAGTGTGTCAGGAAGGTGGTACATAAATACTATAATCTATATGCATATAACTGAATAGTCACTGACTGACTGATTCACTCACTGACTCATCAACACCCAGACAAAACCATTGGATCTCGAAGCATAAAATTTGGGGAGGGTGTTCCTTCCGTGATGGAGGCACCCACTAAGAACTGTTTTTTGGACATTTCAACTGGAAGGGGGTGAAAAGGGGTGCAACACATTTTCCTCCCTTTATATTGACTGACTTATGGATGCTCTGCCCAACCCCTGAACCTTGAAGCATGAAATTTGGGGAGCATTTTCCTTCCATAATGGGGGCACCCACCAGGAACCAGTTTCTAGAAATTTAACCCCAAAGGGGCTGAAAAAGGGTGCAATGCATTTTCAGCCTTTACTTAATATTGAAGACTGATCAAAACCAAGCCTCAAATCCTGTAACCCCCATGACTGTGGGGGGGGGGGTGTATGGGGTGGGGGCACGATGCATATGGAGGAAGGTGATACACATGGGGTAGTGGTGCTGCGCATGGGAGGGTGATGTGCCTGGGGGCAGTAGATGCTCATGGGGATGGTGATGCGCATGGGAGTGGTGATACACATGGGGGTTGATGCACATGGGGGGCTGATGTGCAAGGCATAGTGTTGCTCATGGGAGGGTGTTGTGCAATGGGGGTGTTACACAGTGGGTGTGTTGTGTAATTGGGGTTGTTGCGCAATGGGGGAATGATGTACAGGGGTATTTTACTGCTGCAACACTGGTACATTTTGCTAGTAAATAATAAATACATCTGGAGAAAGATCCTCTGGTGGTGGTGGTGGACAGATCACTGAAATTGTTAATGTAGCATGCAGCAGCTCTGAAGACTGAGGACACAATCCTAACCAATTTAGGCCAGCATAACTCACCTGTCTCCCCATTCCCATGGGAGTGTGGGGAGGCCAGTGCATGTCTGTGCACCAGCTTAATCCTCCCAGTAGTGGTGCAGAAGTGTCTTATAGCATTTTTGTGTCACCCCCTAGACCAGTACAGGACTTAGGAACATAAGAACATAAGAAGAGCCTCTACTGGATCAAGCCACAGGCCCATCTCATCCAACCTCCTGCATCACACAATGGCCCACCAGTTGCCTAATGGAGCACACAAGACACCTGCATCCAGATGCCCCCCCCCCCGCATCTGTCCCAGGACTTGTACTGGCCTAACTGGGAGTTAGGATTGCAGCCTAAATGACTAAAAAAGGGACTGAGAATAAAATAACCAATATTATTATGTCAAAGTACAATTTGATGGTAAGGCCACATCTGGAATATTGTGTTACCACATCTCAAAAAGGATATGATGATATAGAAAAGATGCAGAAGACAGCAATCAATATCCTTAGTGGACTGGAACATAACGGAGAAAGGCACCAGCGTTAGGAACTCTTCAATCTACCATAAAAGCCTTAAAGTGTGTGTTAGTGTGTCCAGTGTTATACTATATTCAGCCACTAGATAGGATGGAATCTAATGGAATCTAATGTTATCTCAACTGTCAGGAAAATCTCGCCATCCAGTTGGGCTGGCATAAGTCCCAGCACAAGTCCTGAGCTGGTCCTGGGAGTGCCACCAAAGTGCCATTAGGCACTTCTGAACCAATCCTGAGGGTTAGGCCAGTGCACCGATATCCACTGCCCTCCCCACACCACTATGGGAACAGGAAAGCAGGTGATTTATGCCGGCCTAAATTGGTTGGGATTGTGACAACATAAAATTATACATGGGATGGACAGAGATCCATGATGGTGGCACCCAATCTCATGAGATTTTGAATATCCAAGATAGCAACACCCAGATCTTATGTGATTTGGGCACCTCTATCTTGAGGTGCATTAAATATTATAAGGTAGATCGTGCCATGACATCCTATATTGCTTTGGGAACCCCTGCAAACAAGGTATTCGTGCTGCTTTGCAGACCCTTTGCTGACTAAATGTTAGCTACCAGATATACAGTGGTGATATGAAACAACATCAGTGGACCTCCTGGAATTCTGAATTACAAATGGTATGGAGATTGACTTTGGAGGACTTTGACTGCACGGCCCCCCATGCAGTTTGAGTGGATGAGAAGAAGAGCCATGCTGGATCAGACCAAAGTCCCATCTAGTCCAGCTTGCTATATATAATTGTGGCCCACCATATGCCTTAAGGAGTACATAAGAACTCATCCTGATGCTCTCCCTTGCATTCTGAGATAGCCCACTTCTAAAACCAGATGGTTGTTGTATGTACCCATCATGTAACCCATGATGGGTCTTTTCTCCATCAATTGATCCATTCCCCTTTGGCAAGCATCTAGGCCAACACATCCTTGAGCAAGGAGTTTCACAGTCTAATTACGTGTAGGTTGAAGATATATGTATTCCATAGCATATTTTTTTTCTTATGTAGCATAGTGGTCAAAAGTGGCTAGGCTTTGAAGAAGGACCAGCTTATTGGATGAGCATTAAAGGGCAGAAAATATATGCTTTGTATGCAAAAGGTTCCAGGTTCAAGCCTCTCTGCTTTGGACATAATGGCAAGAAGTTCCTGAATTACTGAATAAAGATTTAGATATGTACCTTAAACCTAAACGTCAGCAATTGATAAGCACACAGCACACATTTATTAGGAATATTTTCTCCATATGTGCATTAGAAATGGAACATTTTGCAAGAAAATTGCCAGAACAGTGCTATATTTTTTATACTGTACCAATTGGCTTGGAATGGATACTTAATCCATCAAATACTTATGGATACTTATCCATCAAATCTCTTCTGTTTAGCTGGTGAACTACAAACTCACCCTGAGATTTTATTGCCTGAAGATGTGATTTAGGGGAAAATAGTTTGTGGAGGTAGGGTTGCAATCTTATACATACTTTCCTGGGAGTCTCATTGAAAACAATGGGATTTTCTTCTAAGGAGACATGAATGGGATTGCACTGTATGGCTACAATCCAGAGTAACTTTTACACTGATGTAGTTATGATGCCACCCGTGGGAAACCTATGGGAAATGCATAGAGCAATCCAGAGTAAGTGCTTCTTACATCTTCCTGTAGTTACTTCCTGTATTTGTTTCAAACGGAGGTGAATTTTGGGATGGATGGAGATGTGCCCCACATTAGACAGCAAAGTGCTGTTGCTGTTTTGAATTTCTGTCTTTGAGATCAATGCCTCTTGAAGCCACCTTGGATCCGTACCCTCTGGTTCATCCCGTGATGCTCCAGAAATGCTAATTCTGCAAATGTCCCCAAAAATGACAACCCCAGAGCATGTAAGTGTCTGAGGACTGCATCTGTGGACAGGGCCCAGGAGTCCACCAACTTTTCCTCTGAACTTCTGCCACAAGACAAAGCCATTGTTCCCGCCGTGACCCTGTTCCTGGCTTGATCGTGGCTTGGCCCCTTCTTTCTCTCTGTTTCTAATTCTTTCTCTCCTCTGTAATGAGGGGATTACAAGGAAAACTACAGCAGAACTCTTTGTGTGAGAGACAATCAAAGCGGGTGGGGTGAGGGCATCATTAAGAGTGGTTCTTCTGCTCTTTTTCGCCACACATACATGCATCCTTAGTCCCACCCCACGCCATTTCTGCAGGATGAACTGGAGGGACACTTAGAGCAATTACTAGTCCAGAAAGTAACTGTCAATCATTCTTAAAGGGGAAGTCCTCCAATTAATAACCTCGTCTTAATCCTCGGGACTCATTTCCAATCTGCAGGGCCCAGTGACATCTCAAGACTAAATAAAGAATCTCTCGGGGCTTTAGGCGAGGTGGGCTCTGTGACAATTAAGGCGACTACCAAGAACTTTGGCTGCCAAGCTACGAGATTGGAAAGGTTGAGCTGCTTGTTTGCATTCCCGGAGGAACCGTCAAAGTTAAATACTTCTGCACGATCCAGCTAGGGCCCAAGCAGGTAATCGAGTTGTTGTTTTTTTAATTTGTTGATAATTTACTTATTTGATTAATTTATTCTCGCTGGTGATCAAAATGTCTTACCATGCAATATAAAATTATTATATTTTCTCTCCCAGTTCCACAATCTTCTGCACTTTCTAATATTGGGAGAGAAAATATATTTATTTTACATAGGATTGTAGGTTATGACAGTGAAATTGTTTCTTTAAAAATGCCAATATGGACAGAAAGCAAAATGATAGTGGGGTGCAAAAAAGCGGTAGATGTAAGGGACATAAAATAAAAACTGGGGTATAAGACTACTTGAGGACATCCCTTCCAGATCCCCAAATCTTTAGTGAGTATATGCAGCCCAAGCATAAATGCATCTTATCCAGGTTAAGGTAATCTCTTACCAATAGACTAAAGACAGAAAATAATATCTGGTACTCACCCCTGGTTGATTCAGAGTCTAACTTGCCAGGAATAAAAGCAAAAAAAGTTTCATCTTTGCTGATCGGTACAGCTGGAAACACTATTTCTCTTCTCCCAAAATGTTAATGCATCCTGTGTATAGGGTAGAAATCCTAAATCCATTCCGTTATTTGACTCAGATAGGCCTAAGACTACACTCTGCAGCCTCCCCCTCCTTGCTGTGTAACATTTTAGGAAAGCAAATGTGTATTTAAGAATAAATCACAATTGGAGGCAAATCCCCAGGAGATTGTACGCCTTTGTGACCGTTTTCATTCCTTCCAATCTTAGAGCTTAAGCACTTAAAACTGAAAAATTGCTGCAGTGGTGGTGAAAATGTATCTACTATAAGAACACCAGAAGGATGTGAGGAAGAGGAAGAATAGGGCAGGTGTTATGACTGCATATATTCGGCTATATAAAAAAGTTTGCTGATTGATCAGCATCATCGTGCTGCACATATTTTGAAACTGTTGCCAAATTCTTCAGTGAAATATGTTTGCTATGCGGCAGAATTGCAAAAGGAAATGCTGGCCAAGTCTCTGATAGTGTGGGACTTTCTTTGGGGCAGAATGAATCTCATCAGGGCCTCCTTTAAGTCGCTTGGACCAATTGCTCCCAGTTGGGCTTCACTGGCGGGGGGGAATTCCCCACTTCACCCAAGGGGATCCTCTGCTGGAATAATCTAATCTTGTACTCAGATCCATTTGCCCCCAAATTCAGAGTAACTACGGGAGCACATAGGACACTTTACGTGCACCTATAGTTACTGCACCACCTAGTGAAAACCTATGGGAAATTCATATTGGAATCCAGAGTAAGTTGTTCTTACACCAGAGCAAGGACTCTCTGTGGTTACTCTGGATTTTGCCCTTGGTCCATTAACTCGCATGCATTTTTGAAGCACATATTTTGATTGCTTTCCATTTTGCCATAGGGATATAAAGTCCACAGTAACTTGTATTTATAGCTCTGAGATTCTACAAACTTGGGCAGTGATTGGGAGGCCCCATGAAAAAAAATGTTTCCAGTTGGGTCTCACAGCTCCAAAGGTCAGCCCTGACTTCCATAATAGTCCACCGAAAGTTGTGCTCTGTTTCTTGAGAAAGGAAAACATTGACAGTGGTGCAGGAGACTGACAGCGCAATCCTAACCATGGCTAAAACAGACAAGCTAGTGACCAGACAAGCAAGTTGTTGGATTCATTTTGAAGAGCAGAATCCAATGCAAAAATCAGATTTGAAATATCTCCTTTCCATCAAAAGGTAGGGCCAAAAAACTAAAACTAAAAAATATGCATTGAGCACTTTGGGAATGTGAAAGTGCCCAATATTGCAGCTTTACTTGTGAGTAGGCAAACGTGCCATTGTCTGGAAAGGCCAGACTGAGAGGAATCCAAGACCTTGTCCTCCTTTTGAGGTTGGGCATCTGGTCACCCTGCCCACCACCCACCCTTCCCTGCCCCAGAATGGCTACCTCCTGCCTCTTCCCTACTCCCCTTCCCCTGATCCCTGCACTGATTGAGCTTGGCAAACACAAACTCACCCCTTCCTGAGGCCCACAGCAGTATGGAGGGACTGGCACATAGATGTGCACCAGTCAATCTTCTGCTCAAGTGGTGCAAAAGTGCTTTACGGCATTTTCACGACACTTTTTGGCTAGCCCAAAAGACTTGTGGTGGCCAAATGGGCACTTGGGATTGTGCCCTGAAGGAGACAAAGGATCCTCTGTTACATGGAAGATTAGCACATCCCATGTTTGTGCACCAGGGTCAGAAATGTCCCAAAGGTGAGAAAGGTACGGTAAGACACATTAAATGGAAGTTATGAGAAAGGTATGGTATGCACATTAAATGGAAGATTTGAGAAAGGTATTGTAGGCACATTAAATGGACGTTATGAGAAAGGTATGGTAGCAGGGTGACCATATAGAATGGAAGACAGAGTGCCTTTACCTTTAACCATTGCAAAGAAGAGGGAATCTAGGCAGGTGTAGCTCAGTATAGAAGGGTTTAAAAAGCAGCACCTGCCTAAGTTCCCTCTTCCGCAATGGTTAACAATTATAGTTAACTCCCTGTTCTTCATTCTATGTGGTCACCCTATATGGTAGACAATTAAATGGAAGATATGAGAAAGGTATGGGAAGCACATTAACTGCACAATCCCGAACCCTTAAGTGACATAAGAGAAATTTGCTCTACGAATTTCCCATAGGCTTCCATTAGGTGGCACTGAAACTACATCAATGTAAATGTCTCTCAAGAGGTCCCTTAGGGCGCAATCCAGAGTAACTATGGGGAGTCCTTGCTCTGGTGTAAGAACAACGTACTCTGGATTGCAATATGAATTTCCCATAGGTTTTCACTAGGTGGTGCAGTAACTACGGGTGCACAAAATGTCTCTTACCTGCTCCCATAGTTACTCTGGATTTGGGTTATAGTTTCTCTAGATAGTGGACTAAATGAAAGATGTGAGAAAGGTATGGTTGGCACATTAAATGGAAGAACTGAGATACCATCAAAGGTGGCCAAAGCTGGTCCTAAAGCAGGGGTGGGCAAGCTTGGCCTTTTTTGTTACCTGGACCTTAAACAATTGAATAGAGGAGGAAATTTCAGCAGGTGTAAGCAGGTGCCTGATGAAATTCCCTCTTCTATACTATTGTTAAGGTCCAGGATCCTAAAGTGGCCCAGCTTGCCCACCCCTGACCTAAGGGATATATAACTGAGATGAAAGTTTTCCATTACAATCCTCATTTAAACCAATGGAAGATGAATATTTTGGCTGTTAACTGAGGGTTATGCAGAAGCACTTCCCTCTTGGCTATGCCCCATATCATTTAGTGAAGGTGGATGAACATCAATATGATGCCTCTCGGGGAGAGATCTACCTTGGGCTAAACCCGACAGAACTTCTTGTGCAATATGTTTGCTATGAGAAGATCCAGAGAGCTGCATTAGATGTGTCAAAGCTTTGGGGGTTCTCAGTGGGCAGTTCCTAAATACCAAATCCTTCAGGCTGCTTTGCCAAAGTTTCTAAGCCCAATCCTAAACATCAGTGCATCGATGCAGCATCTGAGTTAAGGGGAAAAAATGTCCCTTACCTTGAGGAACCCTCTTTGACTGTTCCCTGCACTATTCTTTGCTCACCTTGACAATGGTGAATTTTCATGTGCTGAATATGCATCACCCAAATGTCTGGCATCAGAGGACGGGGAGTGATCATGATCTGTTCATTGTGAAGAGGAATTGCTGGTTGGTTTTTCACTGTTTAAATTACAAATGTCCAGGTGGTGAGCAAATAAATGCAGATTTTGTGTCCAAGTGTCATCACATCAGTCCATCATCCTTATATAGGGTTGCCATATGTCCTGAAAAACAAGGACAATCCTGATTTTGCAGGATTGTGCTCATATACTAGCAAATGGGATGGAGAATTATGGCAACCCTATCCTTATAGAAGTTTCTTAGGCTGCAATCCTAAAGACACTTTCCTGGGAGTAAGACCCATTGAGCACAATGGGCCATACTTTTGAGGAGACATGGTTAGGAATGTGATCTTAGCCAGGAAACTCCAAACTCAATCTGAAATCCTATGTAAGCTTACCTGAGTGACACTTGTTTCTGGAGGAAACGTGCATTGGGTTGGCCTGTCTCATTCTTGTTCTCTAAGCTGACATCTGCAAACCACATCCTTCAAACTGTTGAATCATTATTATTAGTGGGTGCAGCTCTTCATGATCCCCCTACAGTCCGGCATATTAATATCCACCAAAGGGTCTTTTGATTGTTGAGAACTTTCCCTTCTCTCGTCATTCATAGAATCCATTCATATATGGGATTTACTCATATTTGCCCCAGACAACCCTCCTTCAGTGTTTCTCCATTCATATGGGAGTCAAAAGGAGTGCTAAAACTACACTGGCATATTTGTGGTTGGCAGCAGAAGTACTGCAAAAGTAGCAATATATAACTTATTTATAAACTTATAAATAAATAAACATAAATAAAACTTATTTAACTTAACATAAAAATCAAAGTCACAGAAAACTTTCTGTGTTTCTTTTTGCTTTTTGTGTTTGTTGTGTTTGTTTTAATTTTTCTAATTCAAAGCTAAAATGTCCATTTTTAGCATATTTCATCAGAAAATACATGTTTGCCTGGAGCTGATCTACGCTATGTGTTTGATTAAGGCTGCAATCCTAAAGACAGTTTCCTGGGAGTAAGACCCACTGAATACAGTGGGGCTTACTTTTGAGTAGACATGGTTAGGATTGTGTTTGTAGTCAAATAATCTTTAACTTGTTTGCAGAAATGAAATGAGAATTAAATTTTAAAAATGCGCACATAAACCTACTTCCTTGTGCAAGGCTATATCAGGCATACCTGTAGTTCTAATGTGAAAACGAAGCATGTTACTCCTTCTACATGTAGTATTCTCCCAAGTCCTTTATTTACACCATAGAAGGGCCTCCAGTCTCTCCCATCATGCTCAACAGTCCAATTCCTCAGTTCCTCAGGAGGCCTGGACGGAGTCCTCGGATTTGAAAGCAATCATGAAAAAAGGCATCTGAACATGTGTAAAGTTCCTGCTCAGTGCCACAGTGTGTTCCAACATGCAGAGGATTAAATGGTGGGGCTTTTAAAGCAGATGGGAGACCCCCACATAGGGATAAACAGATTTACCCCTTCTGTTCCTTTATTGTTCCTACAGTATACTGTGCCGAGAAGGATATGAAATTGGGTTCAACATTTAGTAATGATCCTTGCACACATCAGGGATACTTGTCATCAGTAAGGCCCCCTGCGGGCATGTGCAGATGCGCATGCACTCACACACAAACACGAATGTCATAATGATGAACATTTTCTAGTTATCTAGTCATGACCAGGGCTTTTTCTCCCTGGGATTACTCACAGGTACTCAGTACCAGCACCTTTTTCCGCCTGCCCTCCAGCCGCTATTAGTCATATGGGGATGACCTATGGTGAGTACCGGCACCTTTTCCCCAGAAAAACACTGGCCATAACTATAGAATATATATTTTTCCTATTTTCTTTTGTCAGAAAATAGTTCTGATGGGAATTTATAGAATATATACATTATGTAATCAGATTTATAACCTTGAATTTCACTGGAGCCATCCACATAAGACTAAAAAGTCTTGAAAGGTTTTGGATAACTTTTTTGAAACTTTTCTGAATCTGTGAGAGCACAAGCAGCACCTGCTGAACTTCCCACTTCTATACAATTGTTATATTTGTATATAATTTGTTATATATAAATTGAGTAGACGCTCTACCTAAGTAGAAATTATAACTATATGATTGTGTTTCACACACACACACACACACACACACACACACACACACACACACACACACACACACACACACAGTGGTACCTCGCTTAACAAGCACCTTGCTTAACAAGTGTTTCACATAACAAGCAAAAATTTCCAAGAAATCTTGCTTCACATAACAAGTTCCGCTTCACTTAAGAAGCAAGCATGCTATGGGCACGCGTGGTATGCAGCCCTGATGCTCCACACAGAGGCTCTTTGAAAGGGCTGCCGGCCAGCACTGCTGCCACTAACTGCCCCCAACTTGGGGGCAGTTGCCTGGAGGTGCCAGAGGCAGCTGCGCCTAACTGCCCCCAAGTGCCCCCACCGACCACCTTGAACCTCCAGCAGCAGCCCATGTAAGCCTCCCAGGAAAGTGTCTTTGTTTGCAGCCTCTTAATCATGTCTACCCAGAAGTAAGCCCCATTGTGTTAAATGGGGCTTACTCCCAGGAAAGTGTCTTTAGGATTGCAGCCTAAGTAGACTTCATAGGATCATGCACATTGAATGCAAGTTTTGAATTCAATTCCAGTGTTTTGTCATCATATTTAAATCCAGTTAATATTTTTATATGAATATTTTGGGGGTTGTGGAACCAGTCGTCTGAGTTTCCATTATTTCCTATTGGAAAATCAGCTTCACATAAAGAGTGTTTCACTTAAAGAGCATGCTTTCAGAATGAATTAAGCTCTTTATGTGAGGCACCACTGTGTGTGTGTGTGTGTGTGTGTGTGTGTGTGTGTGTGTGTAGTGTCTTTGGAAAACACTGGCTCTAAAGTCTAAGAAACGGGGATGAGCATCTTACCCTACAGTTGGTCACAACTAGCAGGATAACCTTTAGGGTACACTTTTACCCTTACCTTTTCCTAGTAAGCATTGTCCTCCTTTTCCTAGTAAATTATATGTAATATTATATAATACAGTAGTTTTAAATGTAATACTAAGTTATATGGTATGTAAATCAACCACATGAAAGCAATATATATGAGTGTTTTTAGCGTTTATTTTGTCACGTCCTACATTTTTCTTGGGTGTCCCACAGCTTGTCCTCTTTTCTGGTTATGACATATGGTCATAACCCACCATAGCACAGGCCCATCATGTTTTTGGGAGCAGAAATATTGATATATTGTGATTTGTGCCAATTGGGCACAAGGGTAAGTAGGGGAAGCTGTTCTACTGTTAAAGGAGGCATGGACCTCCACTTAGTGGAGACTCAGGTAATGCATCCTTCATTGCCGAACCCTGGAGAATGGCATTCCTTACTGATGACTAGCCCGCTTGTGTCTTAGGGTTGGCACCATTTCACCGCCAAAAGGTAGGATCCTCTCAAAATCCCTCCTAAAAAGAGCTGGACATCCTATATGTGTGCCCTCATGCAAAGAGGATCCTCCAAATAAACTAGCAGTGTACTCTGTCCTGTAGAAGTACAGGAAGTACTGCAGAAGTACAGGCATCCCCCACTTATTGGATGGGTTAGGAATCAGAGCACCATCCAAAAATGAAAACCGTTGAAAAGTGGAACCCAACCTATTTTAGTTTATAAGTCTTGCTTCCAATCTTTTTTCGCTAATTGCTATTTGTCCCTTTTATCTTGCAAATTCTTGCTGCCACATAAAGATTTCTGCAAATGGCTTCTCATTAAAACTCCTTCGGGAATGGATTAGCTACCAGATAGGGAGGGAAATTTTGGCCTTTAGAACAGCAGAGAGAGAAGATGAAAGAGTGGAACATGAGTTGAATGGATGGGTTCTGGGCATAATTGAAAGATGTTGAAAGAGTGGATTGTCAGAAAACAAATGGGTCAGAAAGTGGGAAATACCAATAGGTCTTACTTTGTTCTGTGATACTTATCGTCAGGTAAGTGTATAGTACACAGAATTGTAGCTGCAACAGGTGACTATTGCTTTTAGAGATGAATTTCTTTGCTAAGATATTTGAGAACCTTTGTGAAGATTTTTCTATCAAGAGACTGGGGTGACGTTTCTGCAGTGTGGCTTCCTAAGTCATGAGATCTCCGTCCTGGAGTCAGTTGAGGGTCTTCCGTGAACTTCCTTGTAACTGCTCCCAGGAGAACTTAAGCTGCTGCAGCTTCTACCTGATCTTCAGATGCTATACAGGGTGATTCAAAATGAGTGGGACAAAAAGGCAAGCAACCTTACATCTTTTTGTCCTATTCATTTTGAATCACCCTCTATTGTCTCCATGCTGCTCATCTGAGGTCTTCATTGCTTAGTTTCTGCAAACTCTGGTTCTGAATAGTACAGTATATGAGCCCAATCCAGAGCAACTAATCTGTCCACATAAGAGCCCTTAGGTTGCCCTATCTAACACTAGGTTGGAGCAACTGCAAGATGCTCCAGCCCAGTTACTCTGAAGGAGGCTTAGGGCAGAGCAAGGCAAGATAGGATGCCCTAAGAGAGGTGGACCTGCTCTGCCCTAACTGGGGCAGCCTAAGCAGCTCAGGAGAGGCAAGTTGAGGGCATGTTTAGCATTGCCTAGGGCAGAGCAGTTACTCTGAATCCAGAGCCTGTTTCCAAGGCAGAAATGCCCTCTTCCAGCCCTCAGAGTTATACCACCTCAGGAGCAGGTATAGTAATGAGTAGACCCATAGGGGTCCATGATAAGGCCCGAGTAAGAATGGCAGTGCTGACCAAAAATCTGAGTTCTTGGCCAGCCTAGCTGCAACCCCTTCCTCTTAACCTCAGGATATGGAACAAACTACAGCTGCCCACAAACCTCAGGATACAGCAGGCCACTCCAAGAAGCCCCTTGTATTCACTGTAGAATGTACTGGCATCTCATCAGGGACTCCTTATAAGGCAGGCACCCAGTGGCGTCACCAGACTGGTGCGGCTGGTGTGGGGTGCATTGAGGATGCGCTCCGTATGGGGTGATGTGCCAGAGGAGTTTGACTGTCCTTTGGCAGGCCCCGGGCGTCAGCATCCCCATTCAGGCCTGCTCCAAGGTGGAGAATCAGCCAGAAGCTGCCACTTGTCTGAGGAGCTGGCCTGAACGGCCATCTGAGATGCACTGCGCAGAAACACACTGAGCATGCCGAACAACTTCAGAGGAGACTTCCTTAGAGCAGAGAAAGTCTGCGCCTCTGCACAGCCATTCGGCCTCACTCAGGAGGCGGAGCGGCAGCCGAATGGCTTCAGAAAGAGTACTGCACAGGCACCAACTCTGACGCCTGCACAGTCTCCCCCGAAGCCAAAAGGCTTCAGAAAAGTACTGCGCTTCAGTTGGCTTCAGAAACAACTGCGCAGGCGCCAACTTTGGTGACTGCGCTGTCCAGGTAGGGGGGCGCGCATCCCAGGGATGACGTACAGACTTCCGCACCAGGTGATGTGCAGAGTCATGTCACCACTGTAGGCACCACAGCTGTTCCTTGTTCAGTGTGATCTGAGGGGTGTCTCCTCAGGAGCAAGTCTTCCCCTTGTGTCAATTACTTCGCACGCTCTGAAGCAGTTAGGGCAGCCCAGGCTTCCTGACTCTCTGGATTCAGCATAACTTTCTGCTCTGGATACAGAATAGTTAGGAGAGTGCAGTTAGGTCAGAGCAGGCTGAATTTGCTCTGGATTGCCGCCTAAGTTGATGAAATCAACACATTTTTGAGCCCATTTATTCAATAACCACAAAATTTGAGCCCATTTATTCAATAACCTAAGTCCTATTTTTAATGTATTTAATGAAATTTTAGATTAAATTTTCTTTTTCTGGTTCTTGACGCTATGCCAGGTATTTGATGTGGTCCTTTGAGGGAAAGGTTTGGTGCCCTCTGCAGTAAACCACCAGATGCTTGTGTCCTGTTGACTCTCTCTTGCACTTGGCAATCAGAGATAGGCTACCTCTAAAACCTGGAGGAGGTTATGTGCAGTCATCATGACTTGTAATCTGTGATGGAATTTCCTTCAAAAATTAATTAATTAAAATTAATTTTAATTTTAAAATTAAATTAAAATTAAAAACATTAAATTAAATTTTATTTATTAGATTTATATCCTGCATTTCTGCTGCACAATGGGATCCAATCTGTCCAATCTCTTTTAAAGGCATCAACATTCTGTGGCAAAGACAACTATGGGCGCAATCCAAAGTAACTACAGGGAGTCCTTGCTCTGGTCAGGGTGACCAGATGCCAAACCCAAAATTCCTGAACCCCAATGCCAAAATTCCTAATCCCAGAACAAAATTCCTACCTGCTGAAAAAAATAGCCAAAAAATGTATTTTTTTATTTTTGTTTTTCTGCTTTTTGACCATAACTTTTGATAGGAGGAGATATCTCCAAACTGATTTTTGCATTGGATTCTGCTCTTCAGTACGAATCCAACTACATATGGCATGATGGGGTACTGTGCACTATTTTGGTTTCAAAATGAAGCCAAAATGTAGGACAATGATGCCAACATGTAGGACACCCAGACAGGAGGCTAAAAATCTGAACAAATCTGGGTTTTTCCGGTCATCTGGTCACCCTGGCTCCAGTGTAAGAACAATTTACTCTGGATTGCAAAATGAATTTCCCATAGGTTTTCACTAGGTGGTGCTGTAACTACAGCTGCACGTAATGTCTCTTATGTCCTCCTGTGGTTACTCTGGATTGTAGGATATGTAGCATATTTACCCGAATCTAATGCACCGTCAAATCTAATGTGCACCCTATACTTATAACAAAAACAAAAACCACATTTTCTCACATCTAATTAAACATGGAATCTAATGCGCACCGTGATTTTGGAAACCAAATTCGGCTGAACAAGGTGAGTGTTAGATTTGAGTAAATGCAGTATTTCCTTTTGGGGGGCAACCTTTCGCTACAGTTTGGAGAGATCCTTTTGGAACTCTTCATAACCCAACCTGTTTCTCACCAGCTTCAAATGTTAACTGTCAGCTGCAAACTTGGCCATCTTATTCACCACAACAGGCACGGGAACAGCAATGCAATTCAATTTGTGACATGGTGCAATGGCAATGACTTTATTCAGGGATGGAACGAAGGCATCCTCAGCATGAGATTAAGAGCGCACATATTGTGGTCACTCCAGCCATGCAGAGTTTTTGAGTCCGCAGTTCTTGTCCATCCGCCCCTTCGTCCAGGAAATCATTATCTCAGCAAACAAACTGATCTCATTTCGTACTGCAGAAAGGCCCGGGGATTATGTATTTTTTTTCTGGTGTCTTTTTATTTAAATGTTTCTGCTCGATAAAAATGGAGAGGGAGTACTAATCCTGATCAAGTGTTGCAGAAAGATTTCAGAGTTGCTGGATAAAAGGCTTAGCAGGAGAATGTTCCAAGGTTTGAACATGCTTATCAAGACCAGCCTGACTGGTACTGGGATGATGAAGAAAGACAGACAGACCCAGTCCATTTTTTCCTCCCCATTCCAAGGGGCAAAGTTTTGAATTTAGGAAGAAGCCTGGTTTCTTCCTCTTCATACAAAACGCCTTTTAGCTACAATTTATTGTTGGATTTCCATTGTTTTTGAAATTTAAAAATAGTGTGCAGAAGGGCTGAAACTAGGATTCAAACTGCTGCAAGGGCAAAGTCCTAACCATGTTTGAAAACAGTATTGTTGTGAATCCTATAGTATATAGGTATAGTACAATATAGTTGTGAATTAGATACTATACCTATATAGTATAATGATTCCCATTAATTGCTTCCCATATAATGGAAACACATTGTACACACCAGACAGAAAGTGCAATCTTAGCCCCTGTTTAGGGTGTCACAAGTCCTGGAACATAAGTTGACCTTCAATAAGTCCCTATGCTGGCCTGAGGTGTCACAAAAGTGCCATAGTCGTGCTGTTTCAATCATGGGTTAGGATTGTGCTGTAAGTCTCTAAGGTCTTCTCTGGCATAGTGATAAGGTCTGTCATAGAAGCATAGATTTGAAGGTACCCACAAGGTCATCTCGTCCAACCTCCTGTCTATCGCAGGAGATCATCTTACAGAATCTTCAGCAAGAGCCTGTCAGGTTTCTGACAAAACTATCTGTTTTGATAGTCTCCAGTGACAGAGAACCCATCACCTACCTTGGCAATCTTTTCCACTGTTGAACTGCCCTAACCAACAAGAACTCCTTCCTGATAACCAGCCAGGATCCCCCATTGGATCTGGTTCTACTCTCAGATTCAGTTGAGAAGTTTGACCACTTTTTCATTCTGTGACCCACAGATACCAAGATGTTCCTTAGTAAATGTGATGGGGAGCTGAGTGAGCTGAGGAAGAGTGTGGACAGCGAGGGCACAACACCAGAGAACCCTGATGAGGAGCAACCCAAGAAGAAACACCGTCGCAACCGTACAACATTCACCACCTACCAGCTACATGAATTGGAGAGGGCCTTTGAAAAGTCTCACTACCCAGACGTCTATAGCCGTGAGGAGTTAGCCATGAAAGTTAACTTGCCAGAAGTCAGAGTTCAGGTGAGAGCTACTTCCATTGGAGCTACTTTACTGTAACACTGAAAGCCAATGCAAAGAACTGGGTTTTTTAAAAACTTGCATAATTCAGGGTAGCGATTCTCATGTTTGGAAAAAAAAAATCCCTGTTAATAAAAGTAGCATGTTCAGCTGCATGATGGTTTTCTCAGGTATGCAGAGTTTTCCCTGTTGGCATCCAAAGGTGAGATACAATCAGATTTTTTAAAAATGATCATAGAAATTCATGGAGGGTAATATTATCAGTACATATTAGTCTTGATAATTATCTGGAGTCACCCATGTTTAGGGGAAGCATGTAACAGGGAAGAGCTCACAGCCCAGAAATGTGAGCTTTATAGAAATAACTGGTTGGTCACTATTGAAAAACAGGAGTGTAGAGGACAGACAAGTTGCCCAATCCTATTTATTTCCTTACATACATACATACCTACATACATACATACAGTGCAATTCTAAGCATGTCTCCTCAAAAGTAAGCCCTATTGTGCTCAATGGGTCTAACATCCATGAAAGCGTGTTTAAGATTGTAGCCTTACTTACATATTTGATCGCTTAAATTGGATTAATTTCCCATTAACATATTTTTACTTCTCACAGTTTGGATGGTAAGTGTGGTTGGATTTTCCCACAATGCTAGTGAACATTTTGGCATGAAATGGAATTTCTAATCTATATTGGTAATTCTGACCACAGGATGTGCATGTGAGTGTGTGATACTCCAGACTGAGTACTAAGGTTAAAGTGTGTGTATTACACAAGGGGTTTGTAAGTTACTGGTATTAGAAGAGTTTCTTCTCCCTTTAACAAGTTGTGTTTGAGGCGCAAAATGGTTCTGAGATTAATTAATGCCTAGTCACTCCATGACATCTGGATGGATGCATGCGTGAGGCTCAGAAGGGGCAGTTGGCTTGCAAGCATTCAACCAATGTTTCTCCCTTTGTAGGTTTGGTTTCAAAATCGGAGAGCCAAGTGGCGTCGACAGGAAAAGATGGAAGCCAATTCAATGAAGCTTCATGAAACCCCCATGTTGTCCTTTAACAGGCCTCCCATGGCAGCCAACGTAGGACCAATTGCCAACTCTCTCCCCTTGGACCCCTGGCTGACCTCACCCATCTCCAGTGCCACTACAGTGCACACTATTCCAGGATTCATGGGCCCAACCCAAGGCCTGCAGCCTGCTTATGCCAGCCACTCCTTCCTCAACAGTCCGCCAGCCATGCCCCAAGGCATGCAACCCATGGCACCCACACCATACCAGTGTGCCACAACGTTTGTGGACAAATACCCTCTGGAGGATGTTGACCAGAGGAGTTCTAGCATTGCATCACTACGAATGAAAGCCAAGGAGCACATTCAAACCATTGACAAAACATGGCAACCCATTTGATGGTGGGTTGGTCAGCCCCTTCGTACCAAACGCTGACCAGGTGGAGTGAATTGGTGAAACTCTTAGTTGGGTCTTTCACAGATGATAAAGGATGCCTCTTAGTTTTCCCCAATGATGCACTTGTGATTGACTATAACACGATGTATCGCACGCTAGACACACAGTTGAAATGGGGGGAACCTGATGGATTGAATGAAACCCATGATCAGATCAGATACACTATTTGAACAGGCATATTCAAGATAGTTCCTCCAGAATGGAATAGCCAGTCTTGTCCTCTTGAAAGTGATGGCCTCATCCACTTTAAAAAATGGCAGCGGCGATGGAATAATTCAAAGGAGAGAATTCTGCCATGTGAATGTTTTTCTCAGATGGGTGCTTGTTACGTCATCATGGAGGCGTACAGGGTTTCAATAGGAATTTCAGGAAAAAGTGTCTTCTGTCTCAGGGTAAATAAAAACATGTTAGGTTAACCAAAGGGTATGATTAGAACTGCAAAGAGCTCAGCCAAATGGGATCATCACGACCATAATCAATTCTCAAATGCCTGAACTAGATAGGTAGTCCTCTTGGTGGACAGATTAGAAGTCAGCTGTAGAAGAACAAACTGATTGGCATGGCCAGAAAGAAATCAGTGCAATCCTAAGTATGTCTACTCAAAAGTAAGTCCCATTGTGTTCAATAGTACTTACTCCCAGGAAACTGGTTAGGATTGCAGCCACAATCACCCATCGGGTTGGGATGTGGGTAGCTCTAAAGAGCTACCAGTTGGTACCACCATCTATGCTTCCAGAAAGAATGGATATAGTCCTTGTGGTGTTTTATTGGACCAAAGGCAGCAATGAAGAACTGATCGCAGTCTGAAGTCTAATGACTGTTTACACCCTCGTGGATTCTTTTTGAGTCACTTTCGGGTCCATTTGCTTTTTTAGATAGTCCTCTCCAATCTTTGTCTTTAAATCACCATTCTCGGTATGATTTGTATGCAACAGAATTGAATACAGAATGAAAGAAATAGTTTCTTAGATAACCTTTTTCTTTTCTCTGATTTGTTTTCTCCACAAATCGATGAAAAAATTGGTCTTATAAAAAAATCTAAAAGAAGAAAAATGGCTATATTTGGAATTAAATATAGCAGACAAGAAACAATGCTGAGTACAGTAAGAAGTCAAAGAAGGTATTTGGTTGGGAATTCATTTTTTGTGCTAGAAAATCTGCAACTGCTCAGTGTGATCAATAGTGCATAGGTAGACCAATGGTTGGACTTACTCTAAGCTGTGATACCACAAGGAGCCTTGATGCCCAGTGTGATGACATGTGACATCACATGACATCACTGGCATCCATCAGTCTCGAAAGACTATGGTATTGTGCTCGACGCCGTATGCGAAGCACGAAGGCCTAGGTAGATTAATATATTGGATAGGCTGTTACCCAAGCAGCAGATCCCCCCTCTCCACACCACTGAAATGGTCCGATGGAACGGCAGAGCCGATATGGTTCCAGCTGCGTCGCAGAGCTGGGCTAAGGGCAGGAGCTCACCCTGTATTGTGGGCACCTGGGTCTCGAACCCTGGCCTCCTGGTTAACAGGCACAGTGTCTTAACCACTTGTGCCACCCACAGCCGATGACATCATATCATCATATTATATTGTGACATCAATTTCAGGTTCAGCGAAGATTTTCCGGAACTTAAAAAAGCAACCACTCTGAGCTTTGCCGAGTCACTGATGAAGCAGAGATTCTTTAAGGGGTGGGGGAGGGGAAAAGTGATGCCATGGCTGGAAGTGACATCAGACAGAAAGTGACATCACTGTGATGTCACAGGTCCTCCATGTCTACTCAGAAGTAATTACCATTGTGTTCAAATTGGCTGCAATCCTAAAGACACTTTCCTGGGAGTGAGACCCATTCAACACAATGGGGCTTACTATTGAGTAGACATGGTTAGGATTGCACCCTTACTTCCACTCAAGTAAGAATTGAATTCCAAGTGCTCCATTTTAAGACGGTGGCACCCAGTGCCAGATTCCAAGATGGCAGTGCCTAGTTTTTGTGACTCCCCCAAGGGGGTCCCAACCCACACTAAGAAAACCACCACCCTAAAGAGTGCCTCAAACTCAGAAGCAGAATATATTAACCCTACATAAATTACAACATGCTGTCTTTCATCTACTAGCAGGTTTACATCTGGGGCCACTTGTTCCAGCATTCTTTGGAAAAATCCCAGCTGTGGGGAGACTGTGATAGGATTAGAAACCACTAGGCAGGGCTGAGATGAATTTCATTGAGGGGTACATTTATTTTGGGTCTCCCCAAATAAATCTCCTTTCCGCTCATTCCTCCTTTCAGACCGTATCTCAATACAAGTTAAGCCCTTGGATTTTTACTCCTGAACATGAATTTGGACAAACTTTGAAAGCTAATGTTGAATAGGGTGGCCACAAATGGGGTCCATGGGGTCACAAAGAGTCGGGTACAACTAAACAACAACTTTTCCTCCTTGGGTCTTTCTAGCTCAGCTGGTGCCCTGCATCTCGTCTCCTGCTCAGCCGGGAGCACGTCAGACCCGATTCTGTATTGCATGCATGGCTGCCCCTCGTGACAAAAGGGCCCCAGCCACAACCACCTCTCCCAGGCTCTGGCCTGCCCTAAGGGCTGGAATTGTGTGCTTCCAACAGGCAAAGGCCGGTATGTGGTGCCTCATTGGGCTTGTTATGGAGAATCGGGTCTCCCATCACTCCAGAGGCCATTTGTGAATAGGCAAAGAATGGGTTTTGCCAGACAGAGAAGCTCAGCGCAGTAACTGTGCTCCTCCAAAATATTGGTTTGACCACCTAATCATGCACACTGTTCCCAGATTTTATTATATATTGCACATATATATATGTATATATATCCCGCCTTTCTTCCAAAAGAAAGGATACGATTAAGGCTGCAATCCTATACACGCTTTCCTGAGGGTAAGTTCCATATAACACAATGGGACTTACTTCTGCATCCTAACTGAAACAAAAGGTTGACTACTCATCACTCCAGGATCTCTGGAATTGTGTTCTCAAGGCTTGGAGGAATCTTAGGAGAGAAGAAACAAGAGTAGGAGGGCTTAGCAACTTTGGCTGGTTTATTAATTTTTTATGTACTTCTGAAAACAAGTTGGGGTGAGTTCCAAAAGCATAAAAGCATTTTACCATAAAAGCAATGAATCCACAAACTATCTCAGTGCTTCACACAGCATTCAAAGTCAATCTCTTTCTTTCTAAGAGGAGATCCATTTCATAGAGAGAAGAGATTCCCTTCTTAGGCCATTCTCATGTAGGGTCATTCTTGTATTGCACACAGGGAGACTGGATTTCATAAGTGCAAAAGAAGACCCAAAATGTAGGATACCCAAGAAAAATGTAGGACATTATAAAATCAAAATAAAAAACAGTAATGTATATTGCTTTCATGTCCTTAATATAAACATTACTCCAAGTGCAATCAAGGTGACCATATGTCCTCTTTATCTAGGACAGCGTTGGGTCCTGGGGAAAAAAAATCTTTTGCTCATGAGCAGGCAGCAAGTAGCCTTCTTGGAATTAATAAATTATGTCATAAATTATATATAATAGTTTTTAAATTAACAATAATTTATGACATAATTTATTAATTCCAAGAGGAATTAGGAGGAAAAGGTTTTTTTCCAGGACCCATGGTTGTCCTGGAAAAAGAGGACATATGGTCACCCTGATTGCACATGGAGTCACCTGGGCTAAAAATATGGCCAGTGGCATAATTAAGGGGAGACAAAAGGAAAAACAGCCTAGGTGACAGGCTGGGGGACTACACATCTTCCATACCACCCCATAGCAGGCCCCTTCCATGCCAACCAGGTCCTTCTACCCAGAGGTGTTCTGTGGGATGGGGAAGCAACATGCTGCTTCTTTAACAATCTTTTATTCATGGAGCCACAAATGTTGTATAGTATACTTGATCCTAAAGAACAGCTGGGAAAGATTCCTGCTTTCATGATGGACTTGTGGGCTTCTGAAAGGTTGCCTTATATGCTTGGTAAAAATTAAAAAACCCTAATAAAAATTCCAGTTCAAGATTTAACTCTATGCCTTACTAAGAACTCTCAATGCAGTATCATCTTTATCATTAAGAACATTGTACAATTATCTGAATCTCGGTTAAAATCATTTGGAAGTCAAATCACATTAAATAAATTGGGTTGTAATTAACCACCCCCTTCAGAAAAACTTCAGTTCATCTTTGCCACAATGAGGGGCTGGTGCTTCTGGCTTGCCCCCTTAACAATGGGAAACTGGAAGGAGCAATTAAGTGCACAATCATTTTTTTTCTGCCTTGCCAAACCCTGCCCAGGCTGGTTAACAGACCTGCTGTCCAAATTATCAGCCGCTGTGGGCCGTGTCTTGCAGAGAGGGGAAAATGCACCCGTTGCAGCGGCACTAATGGGGTTTGATCGCCATTAGCCAACACACTTGCTCAGAGCTGCTGTAGGTTCTCTTCCAATTTTCTCCCCCTGCTTGGTACAATCGGAGGAGTTTTTGGCACATCTGGCGCCAGAACCAGAGGAAGCCCATCAAGGTTCCATCAGTCTCCCACGAAGGGCCCTTGATGGCATGTGCTTTTCTACAGTAGGCTTTCTGGCCCCCTTTTTCTTTTTAATTGTGCTCCATTTAGGTCAAGGGCTTCCTCCAAGTCAGGAGGAGAGAACCCAGCTTCTCAGAAGAGGGCTCATTCACCAAAAGAAGAATACTCTGGGTATATATAATACAACTGTACATCATACAAAGTTGCATTGCCAGGATCCATTGCTAGGCCATTGCTTTGCCTGCACTCCAAAATAGCTCCAGTTAGTAGGTTTTCAAGTACTGTGGCCAGGAAAGAACTTGGAGACTGCTGTCAGTCAGATGTAGGTTGCAATCTTAAAGACATTTTCCTGGAAGTAAGAGCCATTGAATACAATTGGGCTGACTTTTGAGTAGACATGGTTAGGATTGTGCTCTAAGCCTAGGAAATTCATGGGCTTGCCTAAGCAGAAGGTAGTGGTAAGACTAGATGACCTCATGGTCATAAATAAATAAAGCTTAGCCAACTTTATTTCGTCAGTTCTGTTGCTCTTTCTGCCATACTACTCAGTTCCATCTTTGCCTCTCAAGCTGCCCACATTTCCCTTATACCCCTCCTGCTTAGCACACATACTTTTGCTTCTTCTACTCTTCCTGTCCTACAATCTTCTACCTGCTCTTGCATGAGCGGCTGAGCCATTGATGGTTAGAGATCTACTAACTACCCAAACCCTCTGTGATTGGGATTTAGCCGAGTAAAACCTTGTAGCCAAGTGTGATTTAAACTGAAATCTCTGGAAAGCACTTAAAATACCATTCAAGAAAATATTTATTTTACCTTTCCAAAACAATCAATAGGAAAAAAGGACCTTGTTAAGTTTTTTTATTTCAATAGCCAGCTATTACTTGAAATTGACAAAAATAAATCCATCAGTAAGACAGACCAGGAAGAACCAGAGCACCAAAACTACCAAAATTCAGATATCACATTTCCCTGAAGTATTTCGAAGTTGTAGCCTTTTTTGATGTATATCCTTTGCAAAGAGAGATGAGCACAGCTCACCTAGGGCAGATTACAAGAGGTGGAAAGCAACTGATCCTTCATTTTTAGCATCTCAGGGGAGAGAATCATCCGTTGAATGTCCACCTGAAAAAAGAGCTAAACTTCTGGAATTTCTTGTTGTATTTGCAGTACCCTTTAATCCTCTGTTGTTCCAGAGAAGCCACTAGAAAACAGTCCGTTGTTATAAAACATGTTGCTTCGGGGCATAGTGCTAAGGGAGAGACACTTTGCCCCTACAAACATATCTTGATTATACAGAAATGGAGAAAAGATCTCTTTTGAACACTATCCATTACTCCCACGTTTGGGTCCTATTAGCCTTCTGTTGTATTTAACTAAAGTTGTGTTGCTGTTTTTTTAAATAGGCATTTGCTAAAAAATTAAAGGCTAGTCCGAAGTTGGTTTATTATGGGCAAACAATGTGTTTGCTTGATTCTATTTCTAACACCCTGTATGGACTTCACGTTGGGAGACTGAAGATACAACTATCTTTTGAAGACAGATTCTTCATTTACACGCTGGAAAAAATAATCTATTTGCTTGATTTTACAGTGCCCCAAATGCACTGCATCAGGTCTATAGAACGGAATATTCGACTTCAAATCTTGAATTGAAACAGGAACAGGAGATTATTCTGGAGCCGATTTCAGCCTGACTTTATAGTTGTTGAGAAACTCAGGATGAAACCAGCTACCTTTGCACTGTCCTCACTGTAGGACTTGAGAGATCTCCAAAGCAGCAGCGTCCTCTGGTGGACCTCAGAAATACTACAAGATTGTCAGGTGTTTCCAAACATGCATTCACTTCCTTGGCTCCATCAGATGGAAGGAGCAAAGAATGCCTGTAAATGCATTTTGCTTTTAAAATCAGGTAAGAGGTGTTTTTTAAATAAATTGCTCACCAATTTTTAGCATTGAGGGAGGAATGGGTGCCTGAAGAACTGGTGCATTCTTTCTATAGGATTGCCAACAATCTTCCAAAATTTCCAGCATGTGGTAGAAAATCCAACATATGGATTTATTTGATGATATTAAAAGTCATTCATCAGTTTTCCTATGCTAGCGTTTCCTTCAATGCTTCTTTGCTTCTTCGGATGCTGTTGGGAAAGAAAATAGAAAAAAATAGTCTTAGGACGCAATTCAGACTAACTACGAGGAGTCCTTGCTCTGGTGTAAGAACAATTTACTCTGGATTGCAATATGAATTTCCTATAGGTTTTCACTAGGTGGTGCCTTAACTACGGTTCCACGTAATGTCTCTTGCGTGCTCCCGTAGTTACTCTGGATTGTAAGGTTAGTCTTGTACGAGTATAGCAACAAGAAAATTCTTCAACAACTATGAAACTAGGATACTAGAATGGTGTTTTCATAGTTAAGCAGGAGCCCTCAAGCTTCACTTGTAAAGACTAAAAATAACCTCTGCACTACCAAGAAATTCCAACCTGTATCTTTTTATTGGCAGGGAATAGGAAAGTCAGCCTAATCCACTTTGTGCTCTGAGTGTTAAGCTGGATATGAACAGAGCCAGCAGCTGTCTTACCAGGGATAAGCAATCTTCTGGGGCCAGGTATGTTGTGGGGAAGAAAAGGTCGATCAAGATCACACCTGTATGGCACACCCCCATAGGGAAGGGGTCATAGCTCCATAGGAGAGCATTGGCTTTGCATGTAGATGGTCCCATGTTCAATCTTGGCCAGCACTCCAGATGAGACTGAGAGGGACCTCTCCCCAAAAACATTGGAGAGCCTCTGACTGCAGAAATAACACCAACCTATATGATCTAAACAATTCAGAGAAGAAAGCTACCCAATTCAGTTAAAGACAGAAATACACCAAGGTCTAAAACAGCTCTGGGAAATACTGCATTCCTTGAATTTTTATTCCGCCATCTTCTTCCTCCGAGGAGCTATGAAAAGTGGCTTATATGATTCTCCTTCCATGCACAGATGGAGAATTTCCATGCACAGATGCTTAATCACACAACAAAAATATAATTATATAAAATATGTTTAGGAAAAGTGTGCATTGCTGAGACAGAAACAGGAAACGTGTGAGGCTGTTAGGGACTTTAGTAACTCACAACCACAATATGAATGCTATTTTGAAAAGGAAGAAAAAGTGTACTGAACGCCAATGACACCATAACACCATTTTAAAAATAATAGCTTATTGGGATATGAATGGGATAAAAACCATGGCTGGGAAAACTACTGAAGTCTCCATTCATCCTCCCTTCCTAGTTAAACTTGAGCCCAGTTGGGGCAAATTGTGTGATTATGGGGCGAGTTGTATGATTATGTGTATAAGGCTGCAATCCTAACCTCCGGATAGGCTGGCCTAAACCCTGTGCGAGTCACAAAGCCGTGACACACTTGGGCACCATTCGTGGTGCACAGACATGTGCTTACCTCCCTACATCATCACAGGAACTAGAAGACCAATGAGTTGTGCCAGCCTAGGTTAGGACTGCACCATAAGTTAACTAAGGCTGCAATACTAAAGACAACTTTCCTGGGAGTAAGACCCACTGAACTCAATGGGGCTTACTTATGAGTAGACATGGTTAGAATTGTCCTCTAAATGGGATATTAGAATACATGAACTATTGGCCTGATCCAGGTCTATTCAGCTGATTACTTGTGTATAGCCACTATAATCTATAGTAGGGGTCTCCAAAGTTTTGGGTGATAGGCCTCATCAAATATTTGGCACAGTGTAGAGGACCAGAAAAAGTTGTAAATAAATATATTAGAAATGGAACTCAGATCAATGAATAAATGGGGTCAAATTTCCAGGATTTCTGCAAGCATGAACACACAGTGCACATTACAAAAATGAAGCACACACTTAAATGGACATCGATTCCCCCACCTCACCATTACAGCTCAAGTTGTGTTTGGTCACTTGGGTCAGAAGCTCTTAGAGAACTAGAGGCTGGCAATGGGCAAGACAGAGGCTAGGTGTGGGCCACATCTAGCCCCTGGGCTAGGGTTTGGAGACCCCTCCATCTATAGGTGTGGACTTGCCTATTGTAGTGTTAACAATAATGCAAACTATTTTAATCACTGGAGGGTTTACATACAAAAAAGAAGAGGTGCTGATGGACGGCTGACTGACTCCAGGTGAGCTTGGCTGTTGGTCAGAGAGTGAAGCACTGAGAGAAGGATGAGGGAGAAAAGATGCAGAAGCAATAGTGAGTCAAATGCTAGAGAGAAAGAACATAACTGAATGCTGACATGCAACTGTTTCAGTAGCCTGAATCTTCAGTGTCACATCATTTTGATAAGTCGTACATCACAGGGAAGTATGGCACAACACTACATAGTAATGTGTTAGGTGCTGTTACAGAACAGCCTTCAACAGATGATTTTAAAACTGCATTTCAACATCAACCCACACGGCAGGGTTATCTCTTGCAGTATACTGAGGCTGCAAGCACAACTGTTGCGCTTCCACATTTTTGCAGTGTTGCAAGAGCTGCTGCTACCAGATCAGAGGTGCCTACCTGCCCTAGAAGACACAGAAGCTACATGGGCGGCTCGGCTACTAAGATCGTTCAGCATACTGTCCACAGTCTGGTGGTGCTTCAGGAACCAGGGACGGATGAAGCTGTGATACAGCACCTGGGAGCCATTCCATGAGATGGGAGCCATGCACCACAGCAGGAAGACACACTGGGGACAGAAATTGTGCCAAATGAGTTAGAATCAACTGCAGCATTAAATAAATAAATAGAATAGAATAGCTAATAGGACACACCAGTTCCTTCCAGAAGCATCTTAATACAGGCCAGTCCAGACCCAGTCCTCTGGATCTCAATTACCTGGATCTCAATCATTTGGTGGAACTGAAAATGTTTACACCAGTGTTTTCCAAAAGATGGGCTAATAGCCCAAGTGTGGCTGAACTGAGAATGCTCCTGAAAATCATGCCATAATCGAAGGCACTAGATGCCTCTTCCATGGCACACCATGCATGCCACTCTACTGGCCTCAGTGGAACATGGCCTGCAGAACATTCCAACTTCCGGACCCAACTTCTGGTTTGGCCAGAAGTATCTTCTGGAAGCTCAGAGACCATATGTTCACCATGCCAGTGACTCAAAAGTGTGGGTCACTGGCATGGCACAGAAGAGGCCACCCGGCAATTCCCAATAAGGGATGGCACTGACTCACAAGCCACTACAGAGGACAAGGAGGGCTGCACCACTGAAAGGGATGGGAACCAGTGGCTTATGCTGATGATTATAAAGACATCTTTCAGGAGACATTATCTCCTGTCAAGAATTAAAACAGATCAGTTGCCACCTCCTGTGCTTGACTGGTCCAAGAATTCATTTATACCTGCTTTCTGCTTGCAAAAGTCATTGGGCAAATGCCTCCAAGAAGCCTGAAAGCAAGACACAAAGGTGACAATATTCCACACTAGGCTACCTTGGTAAATCTGTGAATTAACACAAGCTATAAAATGGAGAACATGCATAAAATACACTTGTTTGCTCGCAGAATGTGTAGACTACCTTGAATGATGCCTAAATGGAGCATGTTCCATTTAGGCATCATCATGACCAACTGAACTTTCCTTTCTGAAGTTCAGGTGTTTATTCTGCAGAAACTACCAAATACAACTGCTGCTGCTGCTTCTTTTGCTTACCTTGCCAGCATAGTAAAATGGGAACCAGTATAGGAAGGTGTCGGAGAAAAATTCTGCAATGCTGAAGGTTCCATAGACTACCCAGTAGGTCAGCCAGATTGTATCATCATCCTTAGTTGAGCTTTCAATGGCTTTAATGCTGAAACAGGGTTGGAAGACCACAAGTCAAACCTGAGATGATTAATCTTCTCTGATTTATTTATAGCCAGTCCTTTTTTGCTTGGTTGGTGGCCAGAATGAGACCTTCATGTTATCAAGAATGCTTACAAGGGAAACTAATACCATATTTACTTGAAACTCGCATAAACCTTTTTTAAGCTGAATTTAGTCTCCAAAAATCAGGGTGCACATTACATTCAAGTAAATACAATGTCATGATTAAAACCCATTGTCATATTATTATTGCCATATAGCTCGTTGACAAATTTTTGCAGTAAAATTAAATTTTTTCACCTGCTTTGTAGCCGATTACAATCACCAGCAAACATTTTTTAATTTCAAGCTTTTAAAAATGTGGGTGCCTTTTAAAATTGGATTTGATAGTGCTTTAGTTTCAAGTAAATATGGTAAATTGTTTTCTCAAGGACACAAGGTGGCCCAGCTCTGCTTCCAGTTTAAGGGCAGCCCAAGGCAAGGTAAACAGATAAGACAGGGTACAAATCAGTGTCTAGTAGAAAACAACCCTCTGAGAAAGAGACTCCGAGAAGAGGTTGAGAAAGAATTTCCTCAAAATAAAAGTTTTATTTAAAACAAATGACATGTAAGAGCACATACAAGAATATTTTTTTCAAAATAATGTGTGAATATATCTAGGCACATGGTAGATATATATGTAGTGTATCTGATGCAACCAAAAAACAAAAAGAAAAAACCAACCAGGAATAAAGGTTTCATGGAAAGCCTTAAAGCCAGTCTCTAAAAACTGCCTTATTTACTAGAATCTAATGTGCCATTGGATCTAATGTACAGCACACATTCATAACAAAAAAACCGCATTTACTCAATTATAATTAACACCGAATCTAATGCGCACCCTGATTCTGTATACTGAATTTGGCTGGGAAAGGTGAGCATTATATTTGAGTAAATACAGTAGTTGGGAAGGATTCTGTTCTGCTCTACTCCTGAACTGCCGTGACCATGATCAATTTATTTCCGATTTTCAACAGGAATCACTTCTCTGAAATTTGTTCCTACTCTGAGAACAGTTTTGTTCCATCTTTCATATGATAACCATTTAAGTATAGGAAAATCACTATCATATACCTGCTCTGGCTAAACAAAATTTCTGCATCTTTCCTTAAAGAGGGCTTGTTTTCCAGTCCTCTGATCATCCTCGTTGCTCTTCTCTGAAATGGCACCAGTTTAGCTGCATTTTTCCTTAAAAAAGTGTGCCCAGAGGTAGACGCAGTACTCCAGTTGAGGTCTAATCAATTCAGAGTAGAGAAGAACTGTGATTTCTTGCAACTAATGAGAACCATTATTATTCAGTCTACTAAAATTGTGCTAAGGGCACAATCTAGTGTAACTATGGGAGCATGTAAAAGACATTATGTGCACCCGTAGTTACTGTACCATCTAGTGAAAGCCTATGGGAAATTCATATTGCAATCCAGAATAACTTTTTCTTACTCTGGAGCAAGGACTCCCCGTTGTTACTCTGGATTTCACCCTAAGTCTTCTTTGTAGATCCCTGTTGAACTTAATCTTATTCACTTCTAGACTCAACCAAGCAAGTAAATCTTGCTCCCCTCTTTCTCACTTCCCATATCCCAGAAATGGGATATGGGAATGCTGACTACCTGCAAAGTAAGTATGATGCAAAGATGATGCTGACTACCGGCAAAGTCAGCAGAGAACAAAATCTGGCTCTAGCCACCGCCCCCCCCCCAAAACCTATATCCAGGCTTCTCTAGGACTTGTATGAAGAACTGCCAATCAACATTAATACCGGTGGGGGGAGGGAAAACAAGGACACTTTCCTCTTGAAGAAGGTACTTACGAGGCATAAGCTGGATACACAAAGCCGATGAGATTACAGAGCAGTGAAGCGCCATAGCCAAACATCAGATAGAGTCCAAGGACGGCAATGAAACCTGCGAGGGACAGAAGGAAATCATTAGCAAAGACAATTCAAGCTCCTTCAATAAAAGTCTTTTTCTAAAATTTAAGTTGGACAGGATATATATATAGGCATCATTACCCCCTCTGCGTTACCTCTACACTCATAACAGCAAAGTTTCACAAACTGTGGGTCAGGACCCACTAGGTGGGTCTCAAGCCAATTTTAGGTCCCCATCATTTCAGTATTTTCTATTTAACCTATTAGGTTTGATGCTAACATGGTACATAACTGGATTTGGGGAAATGTTACAGATCTATATTTTTCACAGACTTTTAACAACGATAGTAAAAGGGACAGACTCCTGGGTAAGTTTAGTTAGGATTGCAGCCTCAGATTGTCAAAAAATGTCCTACTTGATGATGCCACTTCAGGCCATAACACAAGTTCTAGATTAATGACATCACTTCTGGTGGATCCCAACAGATTGTTATTCTAAAAGAGTAGGTCCTGGTACTAAAACATTTGAGAGCCTCTACATCCATACAGGCCAGATGACTTTGGGGGGCAAACTGGATCCATTGCCGACCCTTTGTGGATTGCGGCTTTGTCAACTTTTAGATTTCTACTGGGTTCTTTTGCCTGTTTATAACCAGGGCTGCAGTTCCTTGACTCAGTAAAGCTCTTACTAAAGTCACTGACTAGTCTTTCAGATCTGCTACACTTAGAAGGGCATGTTTCAGTGGAGCAATTCACAAGTGTCTTAAAAAGCAGATATCTTGCAAACTTGTTCTGCAGTGCCTACATGAAGGTGTCATGCAAAGTGCTGGGTTCAAAGCAAGCTTATGTTCATCAGAATGGTCACCTTTAAAATAAGTTTATTTAGAAAAGGTAACACTGAAAAAAGGTTTGCTATTTCATTTATTCCAGAAAAGCAGCTTTTTATTCCAAATGCCATTTTTATCAGTTAAATGAAGGAACAGAATTCCATGAAGTGGGTTCTAATCAACTCTTCCTCACCATATATTAGCTGCTAGGTTTTAAGAGGCAGAGACTTTTGAGTACAATCACCCAAAAGGGATACATTATCCTCAGTTATTCCAGAAGCTCTCTATCAGACACAACACTTTGAAATTAATAAGCATGACTATGAAATTAATAAGCTTGTTCTTAACAACAACAAAACCTAAAATGTGATTTCCAGTGAAATGTTTGTTTGAATTCTGGCTTATAGGAACTTAAGGTGGTTTCCCCTCTCCACTGCAGCAAGATGCCACCTATTTAGACAACAAACTTAATATGATAAAACCAGGTCCCAATAAACTTTATCCCATGGCCTAGCAATAAGGTAGAGAAGAGTCTGCGAAACAAGGAGGGAAATGGAACTACAAAGATCAAGCATCTGCCACTCAATACTGAACAGCTGGAAAAGCAGTGTGCAGATCATAAGCTGCGGGGAAGCTGAATTCACCCAATGAAAGATCAGGATCTTATCACAGACATCCCTTGGAATAATTAACATCAGAAAGCAAAGTCCAGGTGGTATCGGACACGTTGCAAAACCCAGGCACAAGACAGACAATAGGGAAAGACATGACACCCAACATTCAAGAGCGAACACAGAATTGGATTTCAAAAAATGCAGAAAGGAAAATAAACTAGACTTAACATTTAAAGACCAAGAGCATGCAAGAAACATGATGCAGCAGCTTCTGTTGTCAAGGAATGGTATAAGTTGTATTTAATGGACCTATGTGCATCAAAGATTTTTTACTGTCTTAACAGATATAACTTATCTCTGAAGAAACCTGAATGTTCTGTAAGGGATATATTTTCTAGGGGAAAGGTGCTGGTATTCACCACAGGTCATCTTTAATTAATTATTATTTATGTGCTGGGAGGGCAGGTGGGAAATGGTGCTGGAACTGAGTACCAGTACCCTAGAATAAACACCCTGACTACAGGCAATTTGTAGGTTATAGAGTATTGGTGTGTGCTGGCATGGGGTTCCATTCCTAACCCACCAATGGACACCTGAAATTGCAGATACATGGGATGCCAACTACTGCACCACTAGGCTTTGTGCATGGTTTTTGTGGCCGTTGCAGGTCTCAGAATGGCGATTTAGCCCCAAAAATGTTACTTGGGGTTACCTCTGAAAGGCTAAGAAGAACCTCTGGAAAGGGAACAGGGGCCCCCTGATACAAGATCTGCATATAAAACCCCTTACTCTACTGGTTCTCCAGCCTTTAAACTCAAGACCCCCTTTTGAGAATGACAATCTGTCCAAAACCTCCCAGAAGGACATAATCAACCTAGAAGTGATGTCATGGCCAAAAGTTGCCATGAAACAAGAAGCAACATCACTAATGCCAGAGCTCCTCCATGTCTACTTGGAAGAATGTCACAATGTGTTCAAGAGTTCTAGAGAACGGAGTGGTCTGAATTCTAGAGAATGACACAGATAGCAAACTATACCATCTATACTTTCTCATGGCATCCAAATAAGAAAATAGAGGGACAACTAGGAAGAGCAACTAGGAAGGACTATGACTTGATTTAGTTATACATGTTGGACAAAAATGCAGAAGTGAAAAAGTGTGTGGGGGGAGTAGTAATCATGTTGTCCAGAACTTTCTTTACATTCTGCACTCTGAGAATTTTTACTACTGGATTAAAACTCCTGCAATTTTGCCCCTGGCCACGTGCCTATGTTGGGTTGGATCACTCTTGCATGGAGGTTTCCAAAGAGAGGCCTTTATTAGCACTTGATCTTGCAAGTAGACCTAGGTTTCACTTTCTTATCCACTGTTGCAACACCACTGTGACAAACTTGCTCTTCCAGTTTAATGAAGAGTTCTATGGCTTTAAGCAAAGCACTTGGCGATATGCAGAATGAACATCTTTGGCCCAGATCTTACAGGAAACAATTGCAACAACGCACCTTGAGATTTTTCTCAAGCCTGGCTCATCCTGGGAGCCACGGAAAATTGGAAGACAGTGCAATATACTCGACTAAGGGTGCAATCCTAACTTAGGCCAGCACAATTCATGTGTCTTCCTGCTCGCGTGGTGATGTATGGAGGCAAGTGAATGTCTGTGGACTAACCCTAACCCTCCCAAAGAGTGATGCCAAAATGCCTTACAACACTTTTGTGACACTTCCCAAGCCAGCACTGGACTTGTGCTGGGGCTTAGGCTGGTCTAACTAGAGCTTAGGATTGCAACCTTAGACAGTGGCTCCCAAAATCCTATTCAGGTGGACAAAACCACTTAAGGCTGCAATCCTAAGCTCCAGTTAGTCTGGCCTAAGCTCTGGCCTAAGTCCTGTTCTGACTTGGGGGTGTCACAAAAGTGCAGTAAGACACTTCTGTGCCACTCTTGGAGGAGGGTTAGTCCAGTTCACAGGCATGTGCTTGCCTCCCTACATCACAACAGGAATGGGAAGACCGATGAGTTGTGCCAACCTAGGTTGGGATTGCACCCTAAGTCTCTGCAGGCCTGGGAGAAGGCAAGCAACATGGATTGGGACCCACCAGTTTGGATACCACTAGGCTAATACCAGTGATATTCTACCCTTTTCATCTCATGGCACACTGACAAGGTGTTAAAATAGCATTAAAACCATCCATTCTTGGACCATAGACAAAGCACACCATGCTGCAACACACCCCTCTTGGCCCTACTTGATCTTTTCCCCCAAATTTCTCCGCACATCTTTAGACCATTTGTGGCACATGGGTGCACCACGGCACACTGGTTCAAAACTTCTGCCTTATGCTATACCACAATCCTCTGCATACCTACTCATTAGTAAGCTTTACTGAATTCAATGGGACTTATTCCCACTCAGTTGTGCATTGTTGCTGCATTAAAGGGAAGAGAAAACCTTAGTAAAGTACAATGAGATCAGTTAACCTTAAAATGGTATAGTTTTTTTAAGGTATTGTGTAAGTCGCTGCCACATCTGTAATGTGATAAGGGGATAACATTGACCTAATGTGCAGGACTGTTCACCTGCAACGTTTGGAATGTTTATTTGCAAGGTGATCAACACAGCAACCTGTTCTTTGGGAAGGAAGCACATGCTGGCAGGTTGTGTTTTGCAAAACAAATTCGGTTGAGAATAAACCATTTCAGTGGTACTTGGACCCCCTTTTCAGATTTAAAAATCTATCCAGGACCCTTGTGAAACTTACCAGGATGTGACATCACTGTGATGCCACAGCGCCTCCACATCTACTTGTGTTCAATGAGACTATCAGCCAAATCCAGAGTAACGACATGAGCACGTAAGACACATTACATGCACCCGTAGTTACTGCACCTCCTAGCAAAAACCTATGGTAAATTCATATTGCAATCCAGAGTAAATTGTTCTTACACCAGAGCAAGGACTCCCCGTAGTTACTCTGGATTTTGCCCTTAGAGCACAATCCTAAACATGCCTACTCAAAAATAAACCCTATTGTGTTCAATGGGTCTTACTCCCAGGAAAGTGTCTTTTGGATTGCAGCCTAACTCTCAGGAAAGCCACCCAGTGGCGACCTTGACTCAATGTTGTGACCCCCAAAGGGGTCCTAATTCCCACTTTGAGTACCACTGAAGTACTACATGTGCCTAGGGAAAGTTAAGAGGGAAGGCAGGGCTGAGTAAAACACTACTAAATAATACAGCACCTTTCAGTTTAATAGATGAATGAGGAAAGGTTTGTCTGCTAATGCTGGAAATCCATTTAGTCCAAATACATTTATGACAATGTACATGCACCTATGCAATATATATGAGGCCAAAAATGTGTATTGTTTCCAATCTGTTACATTGGGGATTTCTTGCACAGGGTGACCATACATCCCCTTTTTTCCAGGACATGTCTTGGCCTTGTGTCCTGGGAAAACTTCTATATCCTCCTTTTCCTTGCAAGTTGGCAGCATGTGAACTTCTTGTAAGCAATAAATTATGTGTGACACATTATATGTAATAGTTTAAAATTTACTAATATATAAGATAGTGTTTTAATTAAGCACATGTTTTATTTTAAAGGGACAGGCAGGGTTTAGTAGTTTATTTTTCACATGTTTATACCATCTTTTTCCAAAGAGCTCAGGGTGGTGTATGTAGCTCATCTTCATCTTTGGTTGTCACAAGGACCCTGCAAGGTAGGCAAGGTTGAGAGTGACTCAATCAGGAAGCATCGTGGCTGATTGGGGATTTGAACATGGACCTTCCAAGTCTAAGTCCAAACCATATGGACACCATTCTGGCTCAGAGTTCACTTAGTGGAGAGGAAAATGCACTTTGCACTTGCTCAGAGAAGCAGTTAATGCATTCAGAAAGAGAGATGATGGAGGGGAGAACCAATGCTAAGCTGTAGAAGCAATGTACGCCTCTGTTTTCAAGTAGAGCCAACTAAAAAAGGAAAGACTGAGCATGTGGAGACAGACACATAGAAAGCATAGACCTTGTCACACTATGCACTACAGCCACAGATCAGCCGCTGAGGACAGGAAGAGAATATCATGAAAACAGCACCAGGTCCACTGCTACACCTAGGTCCATACAAAGTTACATATGCAATAGTACCCACACTTACCTGGGAGTAAACTATATGACTATAATGGGATTTACTTCTGAGTAGACCTACAATGGGCTCAGACAAGTTCCAAAGAATTTGCAGTGAGGAAGGTCTCCAGATCCCCAAGGCATCCAATGGCACCCAGGGTGACCAGATGACATAACCACAAAAAGGGCAAGGTCCCCTTAATGTAGGTCACCCAAGAAAAATGTAGGACAGGACAACATAAAAGCTAAACACACGCACATATTGCATTCAGGTGGTTAATTTAAATACTATGGCTGCAAACCTAACCAGACTTTCCTGGGAGTAAGTTCTGTTGAACACAATGGGACTTACTTTTGAGTAGACATGCTTAGGATTGCACTGTAAATGACTTATGATTTTACATATAAACTATTACATATAATTCATTAATTACAAGAAGGCTACCTGCTGATTGCTGATAAGGAAAAGGAGACAAATGAAGATTTTTTTCCCCCAGGACTGAAAAAGAGGACGTGTCCTGGAAAAGGGACACCTGGTCCCCCTGCTCAGCACCATGACTCACCTGTGGCCAGGTACAGCCTCTTGACTCCGCTCTTGGCTTCCAGGCTGCCCAGGAGGTCCCCCAGCCAGCCGGGCTTCTCCAGGAACCTCTCGAAGCGCTGCTGCAGGGAAGCCATCGCGTCCAGGGAAGAGACTCCTCCGCTGGCTGAGCTCCCCGGGCAGGTGGAGAAGGCAGGAGGTGGGGCAGGTGGGTGGGCACCCTGATGTCACTCTGGCAGGGGAGGGGCAAGAGTGCCTCTGAGCATGTGCAGATGGGAATCTGCGTTCTTCAGGGATCAAGGGAGGAAAGGCAAGAGTGCCTCTGAACATGTGCAGAGGAGAATCTGCTCTATCAGGGATCAAGGGAGGAAAGGCAAGAGTGCCTCTGAACATGTGCAGAGGAGAATCTGCTCTATCAGGGATCAAGGGAGGAAAGGCAAGAGTGCCTCTGAACATGTGCAGAGGAGAATCTGCTCTATCAGGGATCAAGGGAGGAAAGGCAAGAGTGCCTCTGAACATGTGCAGAGGAGAATCGGCTTTCTTTGGGGATCAAGAGAAGAAAAACAAGAGTGCCTCTGAGTGCATGCAGAGGTGAATCTGCTTTCTTCAAGGATCAAGGATAGAAACACGAGAGTGCCTCTGCACATGTACAGAGGAGAATCTGCTCTATCAGGGATCAAGGGAGGAAAGACAAGTGTCTCTGAGCATGTGCAGAGGGGAATCTGCTTTCTTCAGGCATCAAGGGAGGAAAGACAAGTGTCTCTTGAGCATGTGCAGAGGGGAATCTGCTTTCTTCAGGGATCAAGGGAGGAAAGACAAGTGTCTCTTGAGCATGTGCAGAGGGGAACCTGCTTTCTTCAGGGATCAAGGGAGGAAAGACAAGAGTGCCTCTGAGCATGAGCATAGGGCAATCTGCTTTCTTTGGGGCTCAAGGGAGGAAAGAGCATGTGCAGAGTACCCGAGTACCTCTGAGCATGTGCAGAGGGGAATCTGCTTTCTTCAGTGATGCAGCTGCTGGCTTTTTTCTTCCCAGCACCTGAAATCCATTAATACCTGCATAAAATAAATGAGCCATCTAGGGACTAATATAATGGGACTCTGCCAATTGCTTGCAAAGACTGAATAATTCTCAAATAGAGCATGGTGACCACTTCTTTATTGTCTTTTCCCACCTGTTCTGTGGGATTGCTGCCAAGTTACCTGAATAGCAACCCCAGGGAAGTTTCAATTTGGTCAAAGATTAGGAAAGGGAATCCCATGAGAAGCTTTAGGGCCCTTGAGCCTGGTTATTGCGTCTCTGACAACTTGAAACCAAAGTCTGGCTCTGGCATGTGGGTTGTGCAACTGCACCATTTTCCATCCTTCCCCAGTGGCTCAGAGTCAACCATCTTTCTGATATGACTGCCAGTGCGCACACATGCGTCAGACTCCTCATATCACCACTGGAGCAGGGAGTGGGTGAGTTGTGCCAGCCTAATTTCTTTAGGATTGCACCCTCACTTTATACCAGGGGTCCTCAAACTACGGCCCGTGTGCCGGATCAGGCCTGCCAGAGGCCTCAATCCGGCCCGCCAGCCTTTTGGGGGTTTCGCGATCCACCAGTCGCGGCAGCCCCGTGTAAAGGGGGAGAGCCCCTTGGGGCTCCAGAATTTGTGCAGCTTCAAGCTGGCCCTTTAAATTTTTTTTAAAATGTTGCACGCACAGCTGGAGCAGCACGTGCACTTCGTCTACCCCAGGGGTTCTGGCTGGTGCATGCACCTGTCGCCGCTCTCTTGCGGCCACCCCAGTTTCCAGGGACTTACTTCTGAGTAGACAAGCAGAGAGCTGGGCTATAAAGTACACCCTCCCATCCACACTTTCCTGGGAGTAAGCCCCATGGACTCTAATAGGTCTTACTTCTGAGTAGATATGCAGAGGGCAGGGCTTACTTTCCTGGGAGTAAGCCCAACTGACTCTAATGGGCCTTACTCCTGAGTAGACATGCATAGGCTTGGGCAAAATTCCTGAACAGCAAGCCTAAAATTGAGGTGAGTTTGTGTGTGTGTGTGTAAGAATACATGGGTGTGTGTGTGTGAGAGAGAGAGAGTGCATGGTGTGTGTCAGTGCATGTCACTGACATTCCTTGTGTTGCTGCAAATTGCTTTGAGGGTGTCTTACAATTACATGTCTTAAGTCTGACATGTAAAATATGTTGTAGAAAAATATGTTAAGTAAAATATGTTGAAGTAACCTGTTGCTGGAAACTGCTTTGAGGGCATCTTGCATGTCTGGGTGAGAATCAGGCATGTTAAAAGGTTTTCAATTTCAAAAGTGTTGAAATTAAGTACCGGCAAGCAATACAAGCATTTTTGCTTCATTTTATCATGTCCTACATGTTAAAATGTAGGATAAAATGTAGGATGTCCTACATGAGTCCTCTCACTCTCCGGCCCCTGACAGTGTCTGAGGGACAGTGAACCGGCCCCCTGTTTAAAAAGTTTGAGGACCCCTGCTATATACAGTACTGTGCTCCTGCGTACACACCATGTAACATCTGCTACACAGCAGTACCAAGGGCATATGAATTTTTTTAAGATTATAGCCAATTTATGTATAGCATAAGCTCTTAAAAAGGTTCATCCCCCTTGCTCGAAGCTAATAATCATATATGAACTCTGGCACTGAAAAATTCAAGGAATGACCTCTGTTCTGGCTCCAATTAACTTGATTATGACCCAACCCTTTGATTAGAGTGGGTGTGAGAGTGAAAGACATTCTGCTATGAGACATGCAAGGCTCTAATCCTGCATAGTCCTCATATTCTCTGACCATGAAAATCCACTGCCTTCAGATATAGTTACCCAAAAGGCACTCTTCCATGTGATTAGAGCTACTCTAGCAGTTTGAAAGCATGTGCATACAAGTAGATAAAGAGGTTAATACTTGGGTGGCAAGGTAACAGTGTTCTGTGCACCTTCGGAGGTTTGTCATGCCAGCCATATGACTACTATCACTGCTTTTTTTCTAGAAATAAATATGGGGTACTCATTCTGAAAGTGTTATAAATGTGGGGATACTCACGCAAGTGGCTAAGACACAGTGCCTGTTAACAAGCAGACCAGGGTTTGAGACCCGGGTTGGCCCCACAAGACAGGGTGAGCTCCTGTCCTTAGCCCAGCTCTGCGACGCCAGCTGGATCCAGTCGTATTGGCTCTGCCTTTCCATTGGACTAATTCAGTGGCGTGGAGAGGGGGGATTTGCTGCTTGGGTAACAGCATATCCTCCATAACAATCTAACCCAGGCTTTCATGCTTTGCATGCAGTGTATGCAGTGCAGAGCACGATACCATAGTCTTCCAAGACTGATAGAGGCTGCTTTTTTTTTAACTCACCATGAAGATGCATGGGCATGTCTACTTGGGGGGGGGGGGGGGAACATTGGTGCCAGTACTCAGTACCAGTGAGTATCTCCTCAAAAAATCCCTGGCTACTATAGAGGCAACAACAAGTTGTAAAGCCTTTAGAATTGTGAAGAACTCAGAATCTTTTTCACTAGTTGGTGACAGATCGGAGGGTCCTAGGCTACAATCCTAAATACACTTTTCTGAGAGTAAGAACCATTGAACATAATGGGGTTTACTTTGGAGTAGACATGGTTAGGATTGTACTCTTGGTAACGCTTAGGACCCATCTCCAACTTTTTTGTTCTCCTCATAAACCAATATGGCTACCTACAACTTAAAAATATGAATTATTTTTCATCATCCTCTGAGTTGGTTTAAACTGACAGGTTTAAAAAAGAATAAGATTATTGTATTTCTGTGCTTCTGAATCTAGGCTAGAAACCTATCCACACTTTCCTAGGAGGAAGCCCCATTGACTATAATGAGACTTACTTTGGTCATGCTTTTGCTGCAATTCTAACCACACTTTCCAGTGTGTAACTACTATTGAAAATAATGGAACTTACTTCTGAGTAGACATGCTTAGGATTGCACTGCTGGGCTCCTAAACTGCATTGTAAATTCATTACCGAATAAGCCAGTTTGACTGCAGTCTTAAGAACAGTTTCCTGAGAGTAAGACCCATTGAACACAACGCGGCTAACTTTTGAGTAGATATGGTTAGGATTGTGCTCATAGTCTCCATTTAAGAGCCCAAGCCTATTCATATCTACTTAGAAGAAAGGCCCATTGTAGTCAGTGGGGCTTACTCCCAGGTAAGTGTGGAGCCTTTGCTCTCCTTTCACCTATTTCTGACCCAGGGACTAAATGTGTAACACCTGTGGGCCAGGTAGAACTGGATGATTGGCAACCAAAAAAACTACATTTCTCAAGACCCTTAGTGCTCAAACATGCATTGGTTTACACCTGCAAAGCAACGCACGGCCTCATGGGAATGGTAGTTCCCAGCTCCTTGCTCTGTGCTGGTGTCCAGGGCAACCATGAGCCCTTGTGGAATGCAGAGTGGTCCAGGTCTGGGAGGGAGGGCTGTAGTAGGCCTTATGCCAGAGGAAGGGGATATCTAGCCTGCCTCTTGCCTCCTCCATCCCCATTTTCCCTGGGAGAAGCCATGAGGATGGAGTTGGGCTTTCTCTGGCTGCTCCTCTGGGGCTGCTTTCCCCTTGGCCAAGCCAGGCTAAGCCTCTACCTGAGCAGCTGGGCTGTGAGCATCCCTGCAGGAGAGAAGGAGGCCCGGCGCTTGGCACACAGACATGGGATGCTCTTTCTGGGGCAGGTGAGGGAGGGCTGGGCCTGGGGGAAGCCCCTTCCCCCTTGGGAAGGCCAGGGGGGCAATACCTGGGTGAGCAGGTGTGGCACACCTGTGTACGACGGCACACCTGTGTACGACGGCACACCTGTGTACGACGGCACACCTGTGTACGACGGCACACCTGTGTACGACGGCACACCTGTGTACGACGGCACACCTGTGTGTCCCGCTCCCTAGTGGAACAGCTGCATTTCCCAAATCACTGGAGGAAGGGAGAGTACCCTTAAGGCTGGGTTACCATATATGGTCTTTCTCCAGGACATGTCCTTTTTTTAAAGTTTGTGTCCTGGAAAAAATCTGCATTGTCCTTTTCCTTGTGAGCACGCAACATGTAGCCTTCTTGTAATTAATAAATAAGATGTAATAAGTTATATGTAATATTTTTAAATTTAATAAGTAAATTTTAAATTTAATAAGTAATCTATTGTTTAAATGAAGCACATGAAAGCAATATATTTTATTTTGTTGTATCCTACATTTTTCTTGGGTATCCTACATTTTTAGGGAGCTCTTGTCCTCTGTTTGCAGTTTCATCTGGTCACACTGCCTTAAGGAAGCACATAAGTTTTGCTTTTTGGTATCTCCCCTTTCTATACCTTCATCATCATTACAACTATCTTCCCTTCTAAGCAAATCTCCCCTTATATAAAAGGAGGTGGAAAGGTTGCTGTTGCTCCCTCCACTTGGAATTAAAGCACTGAGCAAAGCCACCTGTAAACAGTCCTTTTGGGACATGGATCCATTTAATTATGATCCGTTTTTGTCAGTCAACTGCTTTGTGAACGTTTTTGTGTTGAAAAGCGGTGTATAATATTTTTGTATTACACAATAATTATTGTGATATACAATACTAATGATGGTGATGATGTTGAAAAGAGATGTAATGAAACACTATCCAGGTGGAAACTTTGTTTCCTCTCTACCATTTTTGGTTTTGTATCCTACTCTGCCAGTCTAACAGGTAGATACAAGGCCAGTTGAAATCTGTTTGGTTCACCTCCCTCAAAAGGGAACAGAGAAAGGTACTGATGGGGAAAGTGTTATCTGAGCACATGCAAATAACTTTTTAAAAGGATTAGTGTCTCTGAGCATGTGCAGAGTACATTTTCTTCTCTTAGCAAAAGCAACTTAAAAGAAATCTTTTGAGGATTTAAAATTAGCTGGCTGGTGTGGGTATAAGTTAGGAATAAAGGCAATGTTAATAGCAGAAGAAAAAAAGGGAAGGAAAAAAGAGGTGGCAGGAGATAGAGCCAATTATCTCTGCCATTGTGGAGGATCTCTGGTATATAGATCCCATGGGATTTATATTTCTCTCTTCTATAGCAAGAGAAGAGTTCATTCAGAAATGCATTTGGCAGCCATTGCTGCTATTCTAGGAAAACATATTATGTCAGTGGAGGATTTGGCACAGCTTCCATCAGTCTGTTATTTATGTATTGATTTTCTGTTGTGATGCTCTTCTTCTGTCTTTTAAAAGGCTATTATATTTTTGAATTGACCTCCCTGCCTCATCTTTTTAGTTTCCCTGCCAAAGCAGATGGTAGGCTCAGAATTGCAGAACTCCTGGCCCATGGTTACCTTCAGTGCAGCCTGCTGCAAGTATATATATATATATGTATATGTATATGTATATGTATATGTATATGTATATGTATATGTATATGTATATGTATATGTATATGTATATATATATATATATATATATATATATATATATATATATATATATATATATATATATATATGAACTGGTTTGAAGATCACACCCTCTCTGTGTTAAGTTCTATCTAAAACTCATTTATTATCTAATACTCATTTTTGTAAATCTAATCAAATTGGAAATATAAATCAATTCTTTTTTTTCCCCACCTGTGACAGTGTTAGAGAGATGATGTGGCCCTCCTGGCAGAAAGCGTGGACACCCCTGTGAGTCAAGACTAAAATATATCCCTTCTGCTCTGGCAGGTGATTGAGGGAGGATCTTATTACCATATGCAGCATCGTGGCATAGCACAACAATCTTTGAGGCAGCACCGGGGTTGGTATGTTCATCTGAAAAGAGAGCCATGTGTAAGTTCAGTAAATTGAGAAAGATCACCATTGAGATGGATCAACTTGATCAATGGACAGAAATTAAGAAAGATGGCCAAGCAGTGTGCCTTGGACAAATTCACTGAAGAGAACTCCTTGCTATCTTATGACAGTGTTATTAACTTTAAATCCACTATCTAAAAGTTACCTAGGTCTGTTCCTGCTTAACATTCTTCAGCAGACTTTCACTCAGCTGCCAGACCACACCTGCTGCCTCTGATCATGAGGTTAGCCCAATTACCAGTACATTGATTTGCCGTTTTGCCATCAAACTTTTTTTGAGTTTCAAAAAATATGTATGCTGGATTTCCCTACAGCACGGAGGCTGCTTACAAGATTAGCAACCAGGGAGCCAACCAGCCTAAGCTCAACTCTTAAAATGCAGGATACAAATCAAATAAATAAATACGGTATGTTAACACAAAGCATTGTAATGGTAGCCCTGAGCAACCTGTTGGAAAGTGAGGAGCACTAGCAATCTGCTATGTTCTGAATAAAAAAAAGGAGGCCTCCGTTAGTCTTGAAAGACTATGGTATCGTGCTCTGCGCTGCATACACTGCATGCGAAGCACGAAAGCCTGGGTTGGATTGTTATGGAGGATAGGCTGTTACCCAAGCAGCAAATCCCCCCTCTCCACGCCACTGAATTAGTCCAATTGGCAGATACGATTGGATCCAGCTGGCATTGCAGAGCTGGGCTAAGGGCTAAGGTCTTGTGGGGCTGACCCGGGTCTTGAACCCTGGCGTGCTGGTTAACAGGCACAGTGTCTTAGCCACTTGCGCCACCCACAGCCCTAGTCTGAATAAAACAGGCCAGTAAATCTTCAATAATTGAATTAGAATTTTAAAATAAAGAGAAAACTAACAAAAGTTTTCAAATGGGCAAAAGTAAGCAAGTGAAATTTGAGGCAAAATTAAATAAAATCCAAATGGATTTTGGAAAAAGCCAAGCTACTATCTGGTTTGTCGTAGTATGACTTGTTGTCTCAGTTGCCTTGTTAATGGGGTCTTGGGGGATCAGTGTAATTTTTTTTCCTGTTGGCTGTTCCAACGGTGAGGTCTAGTTCAACTCCCCAGATTTCCTATAGTTATAATTGACTATAGTTGGATTGATCGACTTGATCAGTGGGCAGAAGGTTGGAATTGTGAAGAGAGAGGGCAGGCTGAGGGGAGGCTTGGGCCCAGGAGGCGGGCAGGGACAGAGGCAGAGTCTGCTACTGAATCCTATGTCCCTTCCGGCATCTTGAAGCCTGACACTGGCTTAACAGTGGGTACAGATAGAAGAAAACCCACTGCCAGTGGTGGAGATTGACATGGGGTAAGGAGACATTTATTCTTTTAAACTGAAGAAATTCCAGTGGCTGCCCTGGCCTTATTGGAAACAGTGGTACCCCTTTTGGTGCTGTTGTACTGCTGAGTACAGGCAGGGCATGGGATTGGACTGGCTGACTAGATAAATAGCACTGAGACGGTGTCTGGGGTAGTTGATGGGGAATGTTGTCCCCTGTTTTAGCAGAAGGGGTGCACGCTGACACTTAAAGGCAAAATAGCATAACATGAATATGGTAACACATCAGCTTCCTGATGTGATCATTGACATGCTTTTAAATGTATCTGTGATTTTGGTCATAGGTCCACTGGTTTGAGCAACAGACTCTGAGGAGACGAGTTAAGAGAAGCAGTCCAGTGGTCCCCAGTGATCCTTGGTTCCAAAAGCAGTGGTATATGGTGAGTGATGGATAGGGGGGAGGGCACAGCCACAGGAATGTGTAGACATATTTCCTAGAATATGTGGAGCTATGTGATAAAATAAATCCAAAATAAAAGGATGTCACTTGATCTAGACCAGGGGGTCTCTAAACTTTCAACTTCAGGGCTCCTGGACCTTTAACAGCTGTGTAGAGGACAGGATTTCAACAGGTTCAATTTGTGATCTGTGAGATGAAAAGCTGCACCTGCTGAAATTTATTCCATAGTTAAAGGTCAGATCCCTGAAACTGAAAGTTTGGAGACCACTGATCTAGACAGACTAATATTTCTTTCTAATAACATTGCAAGGATTAGACTTTGATCATTATGCTACCCAGGGTCACCTGAAAGGTGTATAGCATGCATGCATCCTAGTCTCCATCCTTGTATAGCACGCATGCATCCTAGTCTCCATTCTCCTGCGCCATCACAGCTGCTTCTTCAAAATAGGTAAGCATAACCACACTCTGAAAATAAAGCCTTCACTCATTCATTCTGGTGAGAGCCCACATATTCATATACGCTATATATGCCACATATTCATATACGCATATATGGTGAGAGCCCACATATTCATATACGCTAAGTAAGTAATAAAACTTACTTAGCCAAAGAACTAGCAGATAACAGAATGACCTTTCATGAAAGCCAACTGGAAAAATGGAGAGCCATCCAAATAAACAGCACCAACCTAATGGCTGTAGTTTTAGAAAAAGTGCTGGGCAAGTTGCTTAAATAACACCACTATTTTGCCAATGTGAAAAGCATGCCTTGGAATGAGCTAAAAACCTCTCAAGGTTTCCCCTCATAGATAGGGGAAAAATTAAGCAGTCTGATTCTTCCCCTACCCTCAACTTCTAAATGCTTTTTCTTTCTGTTTTTAGAACAATGACATGGTTCCCGATCTCAATGTCCTCAGTGCATGGAGTCAAGGCTATACTGGCATGGGGGTGGTTGTGAGCATTCTGGACGATGGTATTGAGAAGAATCATCCTGATCTTGTGGCTAATTATGTGAGTTGAGGCAGACTCCTACCAGCATGAATCATAGAATCAAAGAGTTGGAAGGGACCTAGTAGGTCATCTAGTCCAACCCCCTGCCTGCAGCAGGAAATTCCCCTAGAGCATCCCGACAGGTGCTCGTCGAGCCTCTGCTTAAAGATCCCTAGTGAGGGAGAGTCCACCACCTCCCTTGGCAATCTGTTCCACTGCCAAACCGCCCGAACCGTCAGGAATTTTTTCCAGATATCCAACCGGAATCTCCTCTCTTGCAGTTTGTACCCATTGGTTCTAGTTCTGCTTTCAGAAGCAGCTATGAACAAATGAGCCCCTTCCTCCCTATGACAGCCCTTCAGGTATCTGAAGAGGGCAATCATGTCTCCTCTCAGCCTCCTCTTCTCCAGGCTGAATATCCCAAGTTCCCCCAACCTTTCCTCATAGGACTTCCTATGGAAATAGGTGGGGAGAGGAAGCTGGAAACCTGTACAGTGCAGTGTGAAATTATAGTACATAAGATACTTCTAATCTGACTAATCTCAAAATTGGAGATATTTGACTTAGGTTGCAGTCCTAAAGACACTTTCCTGGGAGTAAGACCCATTGAACATAATGGGGCTTACTTTTGAGTAGACATGGTTAGGATTGTGCTCTTATTTCATCTGTTGCTCCTTGCAGCCAATATCAGATAAGGACTATTTCTGAGATTATCATCCTCTGGGTGAAATCCAGAGTAACTACGGGGAGTCCTTGCTCCAGTGTAAGAACAATTTACTCTGGATTGCAATATGAATTTCCCATAGATTTTCAGTAGGTGGTGCAGTAACTACGGGTGCACGTAAAGTCTCTTACGTGCTCACGTATTTACTCTGGATTTGGCTGTCTGTCTCTCTTTCCAAATTTTGGAATTTGCATTAGCTGGTCCTGTTTCTAATACAGAGCCGTGTCTAATTCAGAGCCGTCCATGTTCATCCTCCATAATTGCATTCATTATCACCAATAACTAAGGCTGCAATCCTAAAGACACTTTCCTGGTAGTAAGCCCCATTGAATACAAAGGGACTTCCTTTTGAGTAGACGTGGTTAGGATTGTGCTCTAAATCAGATTACATACAAGATATTTTATCTACCACTATGGATTCCTCAGTTTGTTTCTGCAAACATCAAAACTAGACACTTGTTTTAAAAGAAGAAAAGGGAGAGAGGAGGAACACAAATTGATAGAGTCTAGACCATTTTCCCCCGTACAGCCGTGATTGCAGGTTTTTATTGAATGCAAGAAAAAGGGCACATCTCTTCAAGATACTTCCTTTTTCTTATAGGATCCTCTGGCAAGTTATGACTTCAATGACAATGATCCAGATCCTCAACCACGCTACAACTCTTGGAATGAGAATCGGTGAGTTTGTTGTTTAAAGAACCACAAAGCTCTTTTGTTTAAGGCTAACAGATTCATTAAGGCAGAACCTTACAATCCAGAGTAATTATGGAAGCACATAAGAGACATTTACGTTGACATAGTTACAGCACCACCTAGTGAAAACCTATGGGAAATTCATATTGCAATCCAGAGTAACTTGTTCTTATGTTGGAACAAGGATTCCCCAGTTACTCTGGATTTCACCCAAAGTGTTTAGAACAGTGTTTCTAAACCAGAGGTACAAATACCACCAGTGTTACTTGAGGTGAGGAATCCCTGGAAACCTGCTGCCTGATGGCAAGACCTGGAACTCAACAATGAAGACCAGGAACAAACAATGGTAGGAAGCTCAGTGTTAGAGCTCCAAAACATACTTTTTCTAAGACCCTGACTGGTGTTTGTTATATATCATTTAGCCTTTCAACCCAGAAGTGACTGGTGATTATGTCATCACCAGTTACCTCCAATAGTTCAGTACTTTGAATAGGTAGACCATCTAAACTGGGATAGCAGAGGATAAATCTTGAGAAGCACTAAGTTTAGAACTAAGTGACCAGGAAATGGGGGCTGCAGTCCATAAAAAATTTGGAAGGATTTGACACAATATGGGTTGTGTGATGCCAGATCTGGATTCAAGCGCCACAGGCTCCTGTCATTTTATTGTCCTCCATCTAGAATCCTAAGAAGCTCCCTACAACTAGTTTGTTGTAGTGGCCAGAGTTTTGGACTTAATTGGGAAAGGCTCAAAATCTCTTCAACACCAATCTTATTTGGCTATGTATCTTCTGTTAGTCTAACCTACATTACAAGATGGAGGATAAAATGGCAGCTGTGCCCTGAACGGGTAATATTCCTGTCTCTATTGGCACTTGACAGTCCTGGGCATAGTCAAGGACAGGTCTGAGGAAGGTTCAAACAGAAAAATGCAGGGTGTTTTATGGAATTCCCAGCTGTCACAAGCCTCATGTCAGTGGCACTAAATATATTCTTTTGTTCTTGCTTTCAGACATGGAACACGTTGTGCAGGGGAGGTGGCTGCCACTGCCAACAATAATGTTTGTGGAGCTGGCATCGCTTACAGAGCGAAAATTGGGGGTAAGTGAACTTTTGGGGAAATATTTGGGGAAATATTATTAGCTTGAAAGACTTGTGATCAGGAACAAATGCCATCATCCTGTGGCGTAGCTAATGATCCTGTAGCCTGGTGCAAAGCTCAAAATGTCACAACCAGAAATGATGTGATGTCATCCCCAGGTATTTTTAAAAAGAAAATTGGAGAAAAACCTACCTTCTGTAACAGTTCACCACACGTTTGGTCTGGCTAGTTCCAGAGCTAAAGCACCTATTTGTAACTGGAGTTGAGGAATATTTTGTCATTCCCCCCTCAACAACAAAACTAAATTTAATTATGTAAAAATAAATGAAAATTGTGTCCCTTATTGGTTAGGGAAACTGTGCTGAGGAAAAGAGGAAAGGTTATTCTCTCTCCGCTAAATATAAGAGCAGCACCACTTAGTAGTGCCTGTATAACCAGTTAAGGGCTGTGGGTGGCGCAAGCGGCTAAGTCGCTATGCCTGTTAACCAGCAGGCCAGGGTTCGAAACCCAGGTCGGCCCCACAAGACAGGGTGAGCTCCTGTCCTTAGCCCAGCTCTGTAATGCCAGCTGGATCCAATCGTATCGGCTCTGCCTTTCCATTGGACTAATTCAGTGGTGTGGAGAGGGGAGATTTGCTGCTTGGGTAACAGCCTATCCTCCATAACAATCTAACCCAGACTTTCGTGCTTCGCATGAGCACGATACCGTAGTCTTTCAAGACTGACGGAGGCCTGCTTTTTTTTATAACCAGTTAGCAGGGGTAACTGTATTATGAAATGTATATGGAAATGAGAGCTGATTCATATTAACACTTTATTAGTTCCATACAGTATCAGAATTTCATCTCATTGGCTCTCAGAGCAGTCAGTATTATGGAAAAGTTTGAATTAAGAAAATCTACTTTTTGTTCCATAGGCTTTTGTGTTTCATTTTCTGGTTATTTGGAACATCTGATGTTCCAAATCATATACATATCTATTTCAATGCAGTTTGTTTCATTGCATTCTGCATTTAATTACCTTTCCAACTCTCTCTCTCTCTCTCTCTAAAACATTATGGTATTTTCATTCCTAAATACCCCATTTTTCACAATTATAGCCACTAGTGTCAAGCTCAGCTTGTAGACCCCCTAAAGCTTGTAACCAGGTTCAAATACACCCCTCTAGCTATGCCACTGCCCTCATGAAAGATTCCATCCACAGAGTTGACAGTCCTCTCTCTAATCCCTCTCTCTAAAGGCAAAAGATTCATAGCAACTGTTGTGGCCATTTTAAAGGAGGTCAACTGCAATGCTCTGTATGAAGCTATCCTCTCTCTTTCTTACCAAGTGCTTTGCTAAGATTGTGGCATGCATTGCCCTGCATTTCTCACACTGTTAGGGGAGCTCAGCTCTTTCATTGAAAGCTTCACAGTGCCCAGTGGCTTGGCAGAAAAGGAGCCCTGCAAAAATTCAGCTCGGCCCTCATGTTTCTAAATCTATTTCAGCTGGACACACACGAGACAGGATGAGGCAGTCAGTTTGGTTAGTGAGGATCCCTTGGGCATCAGAATGGTTTGTTACTGATAAACTGAATGGAGAAACTAACTCAGGAACTCTTTTCCCAGGGGTGAGAATGCTTGATGGTCCAGTAACAGATATTGTGGAGGCCAAGTCTTTGAGTCTCTATCCCCAGCACATCGACATCTACAGTGCCAGCTGGGGCCCAGAGGATGACGGAAAAACAGTGGATGGTCCTGGGACTCTGACCAAAGAGGCCTTCCACAAGGGAATTGTGAATGTAAGCTTGTTTCCATTGCCTGGAGGTCCCCTCTATTGAAGGATAAATGAACTTACCATTGAAGTGATTTCTATACTCTATGACATGTGACAGCTGCCAAAGATCTTCAGATTCCTTTTATATTCAGATTCAGATTTAAATTCAGGTTTAACATTCAGATTCCCTTCTGAATGTGATTCACTTGCACATGCTGTATCACAAAATTATGTCCCTTTCCCAGATTTAATGTATTGACTTTTGTAGTGTTGCCATAATTCTCTTCCACAAAATTGGGATAGGACCCTCTGTCCCACTTGCCAGTATGTGAACACAAACCCCCCAAATTGGGACTTTCCCTGTTTTTCAGGACATATGGCAACCAGTGGTGGGCTCTAGCAGGTACGCACCTACTCTATAGGACCAGTTCTTAACAAGAGATAGGACATATAAAGTTTAAAAATAGCCATTTAAAAGTGGCTGCCAGATGGGCAGAGAACCGGTTCTTAAATTTTTTGAAGCCCATCACTGATGGCAACCCTAATATCTTGCCATTTGTTGGAACATCTGAGACTAGCATCGTTTACTGGTAATACTTTTCTGGATGTTCTTCGACCCCAAAGAGCAGAGACCTGTTTTCTCCAAGTTTGTTGGCAGCAAATGTGGATTGTTTAAGCCTTGCATTCAATGAGGATAATGGTTATTTTATAGCATCATTAGACCTCTGTTCCACTTTCATGACAGCTTTCTGTGAGGACTCAAATTGACATAGTTTCTTTCTTGTAGGGCCGTAAGGGACTGGGCTCCTTGTTTGTCTGGGCCTCTGGCAATGGGGGACTCCGTTATGACAATTGCAACTGTGATGGTTATACTAACAGCATCTATACCTTGTCTGTGGGCAGCACAACCGAGAATGGCCAGGTGCCATGGTACAGTGAGGCCTGTTCCTCCACTCTCACCACCACCTACAGCAGCGGGACAAAGAAAGAGAAGCAGATTGTGAGAATCCTATGCTCATGTTGTCTTGGCAAGTAGGGAGGAACTCCCTGACTCCCCATGAACTACTGCAGTCCACTCTAGTTAAGGCTGTTTATTTTTTTAAAATGGTATGTTCAAACTCCTCAACTCGAATGGAGTAGGCTAATTTGGGGCGGCAATCCTAACCACCTTTGAAGCACTGGCATACCTGTGCCAGTGGTGCATGTGCTGCATCCTGCAGTTGTGGGGCAGTCAGGGAGGCCTCCTCAAGGTAAGGGAATCTTTGTTCCCTTACCACAGAGTTACCCTTACTCCAGAGCTGGAAAATTGGTTAGGATTGTTCCCTGGGCCACTTTAGGGATCCTGGATATTTAATACTTAGGCAGGAGAGGGCATTTGTTTGCCCACTCCTTGCCATCATCTGTTTGCCCACCCCTGAACTAGAACAATGCTTTCCAAATATTTTAACACTGGGGTACACTTTTAAAAATGGCAATCGAGCATGACCCAGTAGACAGAAAAGGAGATACAGAAATAAAAATTTATTCCTGTCCAACCAGAGGTTGCTACACATTATCCTTCCGCAAGTCTCCCCTAGTCTTATCAGTGTGCCAAGCCCAAGAAAGCAACTACCTTCATACTTTTCAATTTGGGCAATTTGAATTAAGGATAAATCTAAGATTATAAATAAAAATAAGATTAAAAATAATCTTATTTCAGCCTAAATTATCTAAGATAATGTATTTATGGAAAATAAATAATTTAATAACTGTGGTCCTCTTCACTCAAGGCTGCTAGAGATCTTAGGTAAAGTGAATATGTAAGCATTTGCTAGACTGTCCCTAGAAATGGAGTTGAAGGACTGTTCCCCCAAAACTTTGTCATCTCAGGGTTTACCAGAAGGCTAAACTGGTGAGCAAGTTGTGCAAATAAGGACTTCAAAGTAAGGCAAAGGCTGAAAATGGATTTACATTTTATCTACAGCACACCAATTAGAGAAAGTTTTAAAATGTTGTACAAATATTACCTATTACCATAGCATTTCAGCTGATAATTTTCTATGCACGGTGTTTGAAAGGACAAGGGTGCTTGAAAAGCTTTTTTTAAACATTTCAAAAACTTTTTGCAACCCACCTAAAATCATCTCCTGACCCACAGTTTGGGAAACACTGGAATAGAACACTGCTTGAAGCTTGTTTTAGTAAATCTAAAGCGCCACCTATTGACAACTGAACCATATGATACACTTTAGTGCACTTGAGGGAGCCAAACTAGCACACTTAAAAAAGACCTGGAGACAATTTTTATATATCCATTTAAAGCATTTAAAGCAAATACAATTTTCACTTTTAAAACTTAATTAAATTTGATTTTGTTATTGCAGGAGGAATTTAAAAAAAAAATACTCTGGGATGATATTACTTCTGGTTGTGACATCACTTCTGGGGTAACATTTTGAGTTTTGCACCGGGCTACGTGATCATTAGCTATGCCATTGCATACCCTTGTTAATTTCTTCAACAGTAGCATCCTTTCTATCTGGCTATGGGGCAATTAATCTCCAGGGTAAGCTTCAGCGAAAATTAAGATTTTTCACCCTTGAAAAACTAAGCAAGAGTTCAAGGCTTTCATTTAAATTAGGGGTCTTAGGCTAAAATTACTGGTATTTCTCGTACAGCTGCTGCCTAATAAATCTCTCTCATTTCCAGGTGACAACAGACTTGAGGCACACCTGTACCGAGAACCACACAGGAACCTCTGCTTCAGCACCCCTTGCAGCTGGCATGATTGCACTTGCTTTGGAAGCCAAGTAAGAACTGGGGGTTTCTAGGATCCTTAGATCTTAAATTTGTACTAAAGTTATATTTTATTTAGGGTACAATCCTAACTTAGGTCTGTGCAACTCATCAGTCTTCCTTTTTCCATGGTGATGTAGGGAGACAATCGCAATGTCTGTCCACTGGCCTAACCCTACCCTAGCACTGGCGCAGAACTGTCTTAATAGCACTTTTGTGACACCCCCAGGTCAGCACAGGACTAATGCCAGGATTTAGGCTGGACTAAATATTTATATACCACTTTATTAATAAAAAGTAGTGCACAAAGTGGATTACATAGCATAATAAATCAATAAATGCTTTCTGGTTCCCAAAAACCTCACAATCTGTACCAAGATTGACTCTTTGTAAGGGTTCACATAAGCAGGCCTCCTTCAGTCTTGAAAGACTATGGAATCGTGCTCAGCGCTGCATATGCTGCATGCGAAGCACGAAAGCCTGGGTTAGATTGTTATGGAGGATATGCTGTTACCCATGCAGCAAATCCCCCCTCTCCACGCCACTGAATTAGTCCAATGGAAAGGCAGAGCCAATACGATTGGATCCAGCTGGCGTCGCAGAGCTGGGCTAAGGACAGGAGCTCACCCTGTCTTGTGGGGCTGACCTGGGTCTCGAACCCTGGCCTGCTGGTTAACAGGCACAGTGTCTTAGCCACTTGCGCCACCCACGGTCCTAAGGGTTCACATAATCTATGAGCAAATTGTTGATCATTCCACCAGCAGATTCTTGGTGTCCAAAGATCCAGTGTAACCAGTGGCAGCCGGCCACCACAGTTTATTCTATAACTAGTGAAAGGCGTACCCGCGTTGCGGGAGTAAAATTCCCCCATATGCCATCCCCCCATATGCATCAACCCCCCCCCCCATGGATAACTTTCCCCCAGGCGTAACAACCCCCCATGCACAACTTCCCCCCATACACATCAACCCCCCATGCGCAACTTCACCCATGCGCATCAACTCCGCATTCACAAGTTACCCATGCGCAACTTCCCCCCCGCGCGTCGACCCCCCCCCGCGCGTCGACCCCCCCCCGCGCGTCGACCCCCCCGCGCGTCGACCCCCCCCGCGCGTCGACCCCCCCACGCATCTTTCCCCATATGCATCAAACACCCTGCGCGCAACTCCTCCCCCCTGCGCGCAACTCCCTCCCATGTGCAATTTTCCTACATGCGCAACTTCCCCTCATGCGCAACTTCCCCTCATGCGCAGCATCCTCGCCAGTGCAACCTCTTCCTCCAAAAAACATCCTCCCAGTGCACCAGGGTCTGAGCACCAAATTGGCTGGATGTTGTTCAGTCTCCCATGTTAAGTATAGGACAGAAACACGTTGCCCCCTTTTCAGACCCTGAAGGGTTAAATTTCTCCAGATGGTTCTTGGGGGGTGTTCAGGTGACAGAAGGAACTCCCAGAATTCCATGCTTCAGGCCCAGTAGTTGGGGCGGAATGTTGCTGAGTCAGCAATTCTCAATGCAAAGTATAGGGAGGAAAACGCGTTGCGCCCCTTTTCACCCCCTTCTGGTTGGAATTTCCGAAAACCGGTTCTTAGTGCACCCCTCAGTCACGGAAGGAACACCTACCCCAAATTTCACACTTCTAGGGCCGGCAGTTTTGCCAGGGCGGTGATGAGTCAGTGAGTGAGTGAGTGAGTGAGTGAGTCAGTCAGTGACTTTTCTCTTTTATATATATAGATGGAAGCATTAATATCTTTCTCTCTGTTTCCCTAGCCCAGCCTTGAGCTGGCGTGATATGCAGCACCTCGTGGTGAGGGCTTCCAAGCCAGCCTACCTAGAGGCAGATGATTGGGTTGTGAATGGAGTTGGACGCAAAGGTGAGACTGCAGCAAGCTCTTAGGTCCTTGGTTAGGATTTGAACTTTTAAGTTTTTACCAGTCATTGGCTGTGTATCAAATTAAGGTCAATAAATAACTACTTTTAATTGCTAGCATTGAAATCAATTTTTTTGGGAAGAGAGGTTCTCCAATACTGATTTAAATCCACATCCATTCTCTAGCAAAGGCTGCATGTGCTTATTCTATGAACTTTTAGCATTTTTGTGTGAATTAGGTCCTTGAACTATTCTCAGAATTCAGCATTTTTTCTATTAATGATGCTTTTTGCAATTTAAATTTTATTTTTTGAAAACATATTTCAAATGGAGTAAAAGATGCTTGTAAGCAGTTTACCGATTAAGCAAACATTAAAATAAAAGAGCAGCAAAAAACCCTATTGATTCAAAACAAAAGATGGTCTCTGAGAAAGCAACAGCACTGGCAACAGCGTAGCAAAAAGTAATTAAAGGGGGCCAGAGAATGTTCACTAAAACATGCATGTCTACAACTTCTGCTGAAATAGGGACAGGGAGATCTGTATAGCAAAAGTGCTCATAGTTATCTCACGTAATCCTTATATCCTTATAAGGTAGGTCATTATCACCTCTGTTGCAGATGTTTTAGTATCCCTTTAAGATCAACTATGGCCATCCCATGCAATGTATGAGTTAGAACAAAAATTCCATATGCGTGTGAGTGTGTAAATGTTTTCCTTTCCTTTCAGTAAGTCATCATTATGGATATGGGCTCTTAGATGCTGGAGACCTGGTGGATCTGGCCAAGAAGTGGACAACAACTCGACCACAGAGGAAATGTTCCATCAAAGTTGTCTACAAGCCATTGTGAGATTGGGGCACCTGTGTATGTGGTCTGTAACAGATTAAGAATAGATTTAGGCTAAACAAAAGTAAGTTGTTCTTTACCTAGTGCAAAATAAAATGATGGAATTTGCTACTACAATGCTTTGAAAGATAAACCAGGCCTCCAACAGAGGAAGCTCAGTATGGAGACCGGGTCTATCTATCCATGGCTTACAGAAGACAAAAGATCCACCTCCAGATCTGCAGTGATGTGATCTGTCCCCTATCCCACCCTTCAGAGTGAACAACATAGCCAAGCAGCTGTTTGTCACTGTATCAATGCCAAGGCTGTTTGTGTTTATGTATGTGCGTCCTCATCCCCACATCTGCTCTCTTGGCTTGGACTTAATGAGGCTGGGTTGGGCAAAGACAACCCCTGGCTGCCAACTTGCACCTCACGTTGCTGCTCTCTCATGCTCATGTTAAGATGTCTGGTGACAGTATATCTAAAGAAGACTACATGAAGCCCAAATCAAGAGTTTGGAAACATTCCTAATTTTTCTGGGAGCAAATTTCACTGAGTCTTAATGGCACTCTCAGCAGATTTACTGGTAATTGACTAGACATGAGCCCCAGTGAACTTTCAAGGCTGAAAACTTATACAGGTGCTCAGTGTCCAAGGTGTAAACCCTTTGAACAAAATGGGACTTACTTTGAATAGAAATGCATAAGGTTGTGCTATAAGAATTTTAGGAATCTTTCCCTATCTTCAGATTGAACTAAATATTAAACAATATGTTAGTTTGGCCCTGCATGTGTTTTTAAAATGCTGAATAGCTGTGGTGGATGGAGGGGAGATCTTTTGTACACACACTGAGATCTTTTGTATTGTGTTCATTTGAGTTTACTCCCAGGTATTTTTGGATAGGATTGCAGCCTTAGGCCTTTACAGGTGCACTGTTATATTGTATTTTTTGCAGAATATGTTTGCCGCGCAAGTGGTTAAGACACTGTGCCTGTTAACCAGTAGGCCAGGGTGCGAGACCCGTCCTTAGTCCTGAGCTCCTGTCCTTAGCCTAGCTCTGTGACGCAGCTGGAACCAATCATATCGCCTCTCCCATTCCATTAGACTATTTCAGTGGCATGGAGAGGGGGGATTCGCTGCTTGGGTAACAGCCTATCCTCCATATTAATCTACTCAGGCCTTCGTGCTTCAAATACAGCGTCAAGCATAATACTGTAGTCTTTTGAGACTGATGGATGCCAATACTGATGCGGCAGACCTTAGGCACATGCCCAAGGCTTCTGTGCCCAAAGCTTCTGTGAAGTCCCAAAAGGAAAGATTCCCTTAGTGGGTCTCTTCAGCCCTCCCCCACCGCTAATAATGACTCTGGGTTCCAATTTTATTTTATATTTTGATGTGAGAGGTAGAGTTAACTATCTCCTCCCAATGCGCTATAGTTTTGCTTTATTGGTGGAGAGTATTTAGCTTTTAAATAACCAAAAGTGGCACATAGCCAAGCTACATATTTAATGTACTGTGTAGTTTTTGTCCCATAATGTAAGTTTGCAGAGAGTGTCTTTTGTTGTGTACGAAGTGTTGTGCTTTTGTCATGACAGGTGCTAAGTGGCAGAATGAATTTACAGAGGCAAAGGATGTAAAATGGGCTGTTGTACTCTTGACAACTTTTCAGAAGCAGTGTCCTGGCCACTGTTAGGATGCTGAATTAGGTAGGCCTTTAGTTGCACCTAGGAGGGCTCCTCTGTTTACACATGGGTTTTTTATTTTGCCATCTCCTTAATGGGACAAGCTGGAACTACACTAACTTCTTGAGGATGCTTTATTGTCCTACACCTGCAGATGCTGTACAGATATGAAAATAGAAATTGTTGTGCCACCTAATTTTTTGGGGTGGAGAGATATTTTAAGGGCAGTGCTACTGGATTTCCCTGGAATAAGAGAGTGCTGGAGTACAGTATTAGCTATTTAAGCAGAGTACAGTGAAGGTACACTCCTTTAATTAATAGGGTACCCCAAAAAGCAGTTTCTCAGATTTACAATCATGTCAGTGTCAGCTAACTCTGCCTAGCAACTCTGAGCTCTCTCCCTAAACACAAACTCCACAGTACATTAAACGTGTAGAGGAAGGGTAGATTGGTCCTTGAAGGAGGTATGTTCAGCAGCAACAGCTGTCAAATCCTAGTCCCCTTCCCAAAGCTAATCCTGATGTGTAAGTCCATACATGTGGACCTTTAACAGTGAACTCGCTTGTACAAGTCTACATACCAATAGATTCCTCTCTGTTGCTAAAGTTCTGTTACAAACAGGAGACATATGCAGCTACCCCCACTGTGGATTGCATCTGTAGCCATTCTAGAATGCCTACATCATGGGGGGGGGGGGAATGGAATATATAGAATTGCTCTCAATCCTTAAAACAGAATAAACAAAAATGTTGTCGCAAAATATAAAACACCAGTTAAAAAACCACAAAGATGAAAACAGTGTATATGGCTGTATATATCTTCTTGAAAATTATTATTCGAGCAATTAATAAATAAGCTCATAGAAAACTGGATTTTATGAGATCTTGTTTCTTCCTTTGATGTTTGATAATACTGTATGTGAGTTTCATTATTGATAAGCAGGCCTCCATCAGTCTTGATAGACTATGATATCGTGCTCGGCTATTGATATTGTTGTCCAAATTAGTGCAGGTGGAGACTGTTTATCTGAAGAATTTTCATCAGTGGATCTGTTCAGAGTGGGTCCCCTGGACCTGGATTGAATCAGATTGGCTCCATCAAAGCCCTCTGACGGGGACCAGAGCTGTGTTTGCTTGCCTCTCTAGGCCATTCTGAAGTCCAGAGAGAAGGCCTTTAGAGAGGACTGCCGAGCAGCTCTGGTCCAATGGAGGTAGAAAGAGGCTGAAAATTGTGGATTTGTTTCTTGGCAAAATTCTGTATTAGTGGTGGGTCCGAGAATAGATCCCCCCAGGATACAGAGAGCATACAGGATGATTTCTATACTGCCTTTCCCCTGGCAAAAAGCAAATGATGGAAATGAAATGTTAATTACTTAAATGAACACTTCAACCAGTTTTTTTTAAAAGACTTGGGAGAAGTTGTGCCAGAGAAAAATCTGCATGGGTTCCTCTTCATTCCTCCTTAATGTGATGTTGCTTTCTCTTTCTTGGACTTCTGGTAGGGTTATAGGTTCAAGGCTTGCGGTCTCCAAAAATGTCACCACCTGCCCTGGAAAGAAGAGGAGTATTTACTCTTTGGAACATGTCCAGATCCAGTTGTCTCTCAGCTACCGCCGGAGAGGGGATCTAGCCATCTCGCTGACCAGTCCAATGGGGACCAAGTCCACACTTGTGGCTGTAAGGTGAAGTGGCTTTCTAGGTGAAGGGCTAGGGGTGTACTGTATAAGCATCTGACCATCAGATTTGTAAGGGTGGAAAGGGCCATAGTCAGGAGTGTTCAAGACACTCGGATACCTCTTAATGATGTGCCTTCCTTTGAACCCATCTTTTCCCTTTCTAGTTGAGAGATGGTAGGGAAAACAAGTGGGTGGATAGGGGTGGACACAGCTGGTGAATGTGCTACTTGGGATCAATTCACCTCTGGGATTGGCTGGGCCTGGCTATAGCTGAGTGTTTCAGTGCTTGCTTTGTGGGCAAGCTTCAGATCCAACCCTCAGCATGTCCAGATAAGCCAGGAAAACATCCTCTTTTATTGAAACCTTGGAGAATCCTCAGCTTAAGAATTCAGCATGAATTACCCACTTTCTAACTTAGAAGGCCATACAAGGCTAACATAAGATAATGTTCATATTATCTGGTGAGAGGCCATTCCAGGAACAACCCCTACTGTCCTCACTGGCTCTCCTCAAATTAAGCTTTTAGAGCCTTGCTGGAGGAAAAAATATATATATAAAAGCTACTTTGGGTAGGGTATATAGAGTTCATTTTCACAGGAAAATTGGTGGGTGGAGGGCTTTTAAAAGCTTCATCTCCCTGCTGATTTTTTCCCAAATTCCCCCCTCTAAAGTTGTGTATTTTTTCTTCATCTGTATTTTTTCTCCTTCTGTAATCTGCAACCAAATGTTTGTAACATTATGAGTGTGATAATTCAAGACCATCTGATTTTCTTTGTAAACCTCTATGTCAGTGATTTTCAACCACTGTGCCATGGCATGCTGGTGTGCCATGGATAGTCCTAAGTTGTGCTGTGGGAATTTGGGAAAAGTCATTAATTAATAGGAAAACTGGGAGATTTGAATGCCCTGGTGTGTCTTATCAGTGGTAAAAACCACTGATGGTGTGCCTTGACAATTTCAGTGCCTTGTTAGAGTGCCATGAGAATGAAAAAGGTTGAAAATCACTGTACTAAATGATGAAGGGGAAGTTTGTACATCCGTTAATTTCAACAGTAGTATGAACAACAGTTTGTTCATACTAAAATTATCATACTGTAATTTTGCAACAACTGAAGACAGCATTTCTGAGCACACGCAGCGTGTTTTTGCATAAACTTTGAGAACAGCTTGCGCACTCCTTGCACACCTACAGTAAGAGGGCTAAATCTTTGTATCTGTGAAAACTTTCTTCCTGATCTCCCTGTGCTGCAAATAGTGCACGGGGGAGGGAGAACTCTTGTACTTTTAAAAAAAGGGTTCTGGCAGTTTTGTGTGTTTGCCCAGTAGACCTTATGACACCAGCAGAGATGGTTACAAGGACTGGTTGTTTATGTCTACGCACTATTGGGATGAGGACCCACAAGGTATCTGGACCCTTCTGCTGGAGAATAAGGGGGATGCATATAACACAGGTAAGAGGAACATTTCTCCCCAGTTCAGATCCTGCTTTGGGCTACCTACTTTGTTTAATTTTAAAAATTGCTCTCTGTAAAACAGCAGCCTAGCAATTTGGGTTTTTAAAAGAGATATCACAAGGTAGGACACCATCATAGAGCTGATTCTTTTGTCAGGGTTGAAGGCCACTCATCCCATTTTTTGATCCAACCCATCTGAAATTACAGTGGTAATTTCAGTGGCATTCTCAAACATTTCAGATTCCAGAACCCATTATATTCCTTAAAAAGGAGTTTTGGGGAGCCCAATGGCTCAATGCTGGTATGTGCTGATTCAAACCTTACAGTTTTGGAATTGACATCTACTGGGTTGTGCCCATACTGTATTGCTCTCTACACAAGATTAGGTATATGAACTTGATCAATGGCAATGCCGAATCCAGCTGGTGATGGTGTTTAGCTCCTTGCTTTGTTTTTCCCCCTTGTTCCATCCAGACTTTCTGATTTGGACCACAGCCTAGTTCAGACCATTGTACCTTTTAAACTTGAGGCCTCTAAAACTGAGAAATCCTCTGCAACTTCACCTGGGCTGACTTCTATAATATAATAATTGTAGGTGTTTGTATTGTTTGGATCTTGACTTTTGTCTATAAATATGCAGGTGACTGAGGTCAGAACAGCAGAGTTATGCTGGAGCATCCCAGTGTCGAACTCATTTCATAGTGGGCTGAAATGGTATTCATGCTGTTTGCTACTGACATCATTAAGCAGGAAGTGGTGTCACTGCATATATAACTGCCAGAAATAAGCACTCAGGAACTAACTTAGATGCAAATGACAGAAGTAAAAAACATTCAAATCCTGATCATACTATCAAGATATGGGGCTGTGGGTGGCGCAAGTGGTTAAGACACTGTACCTGTTAACCAGCTGGCCAGGGTTCGAGACCCAGGTCCCCACAAGACAGGGTGAGCTCCTATCCTTAGCCCAGCTCTGTGATGCCAGCTGGAACTAATCATATTGGCTCTGCCCTTCCATTGGACTATTTCAGTGGTGTGGAGAGGGGATTTGCTGCTTGGGTAACAGTCTATCCTCCATATTATTAAGCTACCCAGGTCTTCGTGCTTCGCATACAGCGTCGAGCGCGATACCATAGTCTTTCATGACTGATGGATGCCAGGTTGTCAAGATATGGGACAGCCCAATTTTCACTGCCTTTTCAGTAGTGCTGCTCCTGGTGATGTGAAGTGTCACTTTATAGCTCAGGAGCTGAGAGGCAGTTTGAAGTGATGCCTTGGTGGAAGTAGTGCTGCTAAAAGGATGATCTGTGTGGTTAATTGATCTATCCCAATGACTTGGCAGCATCTCCCTGTCTCACTCCCTTGTCGGTCCCTTTACCTGTATCATTCTGAGGCAGGGTGATCATATGTCTGGAAAATTCTGGATTTCTCCTCTTTTTTTAGCCTCCTGTCTGGGTATCCTCCAAAAGGGCTTCATTGTCCTCCATTTTGGAACTTTGCAATGGTGAGCAGTACCCCATCATGTCATATGTCATTGGATTCGTATTGAAAAGCAGAATCCAATGCAAAAATTGGTTGAAATATCTCCTTCCTATCAAAGGATATGGCCAAAAAACTACAAATCAAAAATATGCATTGAGCTCTATGGAAAAGTGAAAGTGCCCAATATTGCGGCTTTACTCATGAGTAGGCAAATGTGCCATTGTCAGCCGGAACGGCCAGGCTGAGAGGAATCCAAAACCTTGTCTTCCTTTTGAGGTTTAGGCATCTGGTCACCCTGTTCTGAGGCCTCTTTCCATTGATTGATTGGATTTGTACTCTGCCTTTCTCCCCGAATGGCACCCAAGATGCTACTCCCTCTGCCACAGCAGAAGCAGCGCTGCTGAAAGGATGCCCCCACATGATAATTAGGTTCTTCCAGAACCTGTGGTGTTTCTCTTTCTCTCTCACTCCTTTTGGTCAGCCCCTTTCCTTGCCATCCATGCATTCCTTGCCATAGTCAGCATTCCTTGCCATCCATGGCCACCGTCAGTGTTTCCCTCCCAGACCCTCAGCAGGTGGCACTTCTGAAAGGTCAGCACTTGGAAGAGCCCAACTGTCATGTGGTCTTGACAAGAGCTTCCATGGGCCATATCCAGCCTTTGGGCCTTATGTCTGAAGCCCACTGTCCTAGTCAGTTGGGGAGGGGCTTTTAATCTGATGAATAGAGGGGTTCCCATTCTCTACAAGCCCTATGAAAGAGCCCACAAGCTTTTTCATAGCATATTATTAATAATGTATTTATACTTCGCCAAAGCAAATGTCCAAGGTGGTTTACAAAGATTTTATTCTTTTGTCTTTAAAACAACCCTGTGAGGTAGGTAAAGCTGAGTGTGAGTTACTCTCCAAGGTCACTCAGGAGACTTCATAGCTGAGGGGAGATTTGAACCTGGATCCTCCAGATCTCAGTCCAACTCCCTATCCACTGCATCACCCTAGCCCCCAACGAAGAGGGAAGATACAGATTTGGACTTTGGAGTCATAAATTGTGATCCTAATTTGCGAGGACTTCAAACCAGCTGTTCAACATTTTAAAAAAGTGCTTACTTAAAACAACTTTACTTTGCAAAGTTGGCTTGACTCCAACTTTGCAAAACCCATGAGTAATCAAGAGTTCAGATGCCATCAGACCACATCTTTCTTTTGGCACAGTTGCAGCAACATTCCCAGCAATTGTGTCATTACGCCCATGCACACATTTTTATACCCTCTGGTTTGTACCATGTACACATGTAGGGGAATTGCAGGTTTCTGTGGTAGTAATTATAGCTATCTCCACCCTAACAGCTATAAATATTCATTCTGGCTTCTGAAGGGTGTGTGGGTCTGAGGCTGAAAGATGGAAGAACTTGTTGACCTGTTGAAAATGCTCACATTTTCATTCATTATATTCTGCACCTATCCAAAGGAATCCTCTCTAAATTTGTGTTAAAGCTGTATGGGACGGATGAGGACATGATGGCAAGACAAGCTGTAGCCTCAGTGGTGAGCAAGTGTGTGCTGCAAAACACTGATGGGTTATGCCAGGGTGAGTTGACTGAGTTCCTCCAGTTGCAACAAACCATTTGTAGCAGTAAGGCAATAAGTGGGTTGGCTTGAGCCAATTTCTCCATCTTGTTCCTTCATCATTCACCAAGTTTGATCTGCCCTGAAATCTGGATTCAGAGCACAATCCTAACCATGTGTACTCAGAAGTAAGCCCCATTGTTTTCAATGGGTCTTACTCCCAGGAAAGTGTCTTTAGGATTGTGCATTGCCCTACAATCCAGAGTAACTACGGGAGCACGTAAGAGACATTGAGTGCACGAGTAGTTACTGAACCACCTAGTGAAAACCTATAGGAAATTCATATTGTAATCCAGAGTAAGATGTTCTTACGCCGGAGCAAGGAATCCCCGTAATTACTCTGGATTGCACCCAAAACGGCGATGCTGAATGCTGTTACCTTCCCACTTGTTAAGTGGTACTTATTAATGTTGTTACTTATTAATTAGTTACTCTGGATTGTGCCCTAGATCTGTTATAGCATGCTCATATTGCCACATGTTTTCAGTTCCTTAATTTTTTTTCTTTTACCTCTGCATTTACCTATGCTCATATGTATATTCAGAGAACAATCTAAAAGAGCAATCTTGATATGCTCAAACATTAAAAGCAGATTATTTTTGCGTGCTGCACAAAGGGAAGCTTGTTGCAGTTGTATATGCAATTGCAGGAAGATTATTTTTATAGTGTTTTCCTCAACACACACACCTACTTGTGCTTAAGTAACATGGGGGGAAGAAAGACATGAATGGACTGAAGAAGCTGAAAGGTGTGGCAAGATGCAAATGCATAGTATATAGGTTATCAATGAAGTTACAGTGGTAACAAGCTTGCTTCCGGAATGAATTAAACTTGTTATGTGAGGCATCTCTGAATAAATATTTAAAAGTATATATAAAGTTATAAATTAAGTACAGAACAATGGAGGATTTCTGATGCATCACTTCTACTTTCAAAGTTAATCCTGATAACTTTGAACTGCAAGGAGGAATTTAGAGGAGGAGAGTTTTATAAGCATCGCTGGATTATAGAGGCTAGAAATAACTATACTGTATATGTATTATTTTTAAGTAGTTGTGCCTTTTTTACAAAGGAAATATTTTAACTATTTAAAAAATGTGTGTGGTGTGGTGTGTGGTGGAACTTCAAAGCATGCAGAGCTTCATGTCAAAACAGGACTGGGGCACCTGGAATTGGTGTACCTCAATCAAGATGGCATTGAGGAAAAATTAAGGGCTGTCGGTGGCGCAAGCAGTTAAGACGCTGTGCCTGTTAACCAGCAGGCCAGGGTTCGAGACCCTGGTCGGCCCCACAAGACAGGCTAAGCTCCTGTCCTTAGCCCAGCTCTGCGACACCAGCTGGATCCAATTGTATTGGCTCTGCCTTTCCATTGGACTAATTCAGTGGCGTGGAGAAAGGGGATTTGCTGCTTGGGTAACAGCCTATCCTCCATAACAATCCAACCCAGGCTTTCGTGCTTCGTATGCAGCGCTGAGCACAATATCGTCGTCTTTCAAGACTGACGGAGGCCTGCTTTTTTTTTGAGGAAAAATTATATTTATCTATTGTTTTATATTATCAAATATATTAAACAGTTATATTATCAAATAATATCTATTATTACAACAATCATGTATAGCAACAAACATGCAGTTCAGTCTGTTGACTGTACAGAAAGAGTTAAAAACCAACAGGTTTAGCAATCTGATTAAAAGCTTCATGTGAGAGGGCTGCAAGGGTTTCCAGGGTTCCATACCCACTACTTGATGATCATAACAGCATAAATGTGGGGCACTTCGAACAATCTTTAATACAGTGGTTTCCAAACTGGTCACCCCTGTGTTACGAAAAACAGGTCCCCATTTGGACCAGAGCTTATCATTCTATTGCACCGCTGCTTGACTTTCACTTAGACTGGGCCCTTTGGGCAGTCATACCTTTTGTCCAACATCCCCAAAATAAATACAGGACTTCTCTGCAAACACAACTGCCCAAAATGTCTCTGTCCCCCAATCTAAGTGAAAGGCATGTGGCAAAATGGTGGAACATTAAACTCTGGTCATGGGGGTAGAAGAGTTAATCTAAACCCCAGATCTTACCCCTGGCCATGGTTTCAAAGCACATGGTTTCAAAGGATCAATTGTTGATCTTGATCTTTGTGCCACCTGTGCCAGGACTGCATAAAACCACCCACAAGGTCAGTATTATTTCTAGTTTCCTGGAAGGAAATATTACTTCCAGTTTTTTTTTGGCGGGGGGGAACTGATAGTGATGTTATCCTGTAGTGCAAAAGAGCCTTCAGAACAACAACATTGGGCTGCAGTGGAGAGGGGGTCAAGGTAACGGCCCATGTCAGAAGGCGCCCCGGAAAATTTGCTACCCCGGCCACTCCCTGTATGTCAGCTCTGGGGATGCCTTCTAACCACAAGCTAGGAAGAGCCTGGTTTTGAATTTAATTTATCCCATAAATCACCGTATATACTCAAGTATAAGCCGAGTTTTTTGGGCCCCAAATATTGTCATATCTTAGACAGCTGTTGACAGGATGACTGTGAGATTTATTTTAATAATGGGATTCATAAATAACCATGCTATGAACTTTTAAAAGATACCCTGGGACCCATGATCATGCAATGGCAAGAATTTCTGTCTCACACTATTCTCACTTTTCCTTTCTCTTCCCAGAGTGCGCCAGCCCACTCTATGCTTTCCAGAACCTGTGCCTCTCTTACTGCCCTCCCAGGTATTACAGCCTCCTCCAGCTCTCTCATAATCCTGGTGGAACCACCTACACCATCCGTGCCTGTGCTGCTTGCCATTCATCTTGCTATACCTGCCAAGGAACAGCGAGCAACTGTACTACCTGCTACCTCTTGAGTGCCTTTGATGTGCACACCCACACCTGTTCACGTCTGGCCAATTCATACAAGCCGCGTGGGGGACATCTCAGCCAGGGCCCCCTCAAACAAGTTCTGCTGGTGGTGGTGATCCTTCTATGTGTAGGTCCCATCCTTTTTGGTCTCCTCTACGTGGTATACAGCTGGCTATCCCTCAATGGGAAAATCAGGTGGCGGAAACTGGCAAGCCCTAGTGACAAATCTGAAACTTCCAGCTTGGAACTGATGCACCTCAACCCCACCAGTTTAAAGGAACCATCCCAGAAGCCTTTTCCATGAAGTAATGGCAAGTTTACATCCCAAAATGCTTACAGAAGCACAACTTTGGATTACTATTATTACTGTTTTTAATCTCTCTAAACAAAATCTGGCTTTCCCGAATGCAATAAATGGTTGGTCTCAGCAGGTCCTGTCTTGCAGTCACACATCCCAGTTGCAATCTGTTTTGGGCTGAGATGTAATTTTTAAGATAAGCACTATGGATCAGACCAAGGATATCCAATATCCAACATCATGTTTCCAACTCTCGACACAACAAAAGGATTTCCCGTTTTGTCTCCAGCACCTGGTATTCAGAGGTATATGGTCTGTATTTATTTAGTGTATGGCAAGCACAAGGGCTAAAGGTAAATCAGATGTTAATGTTCCGTTGTATTTTGAGAATCAGAAATTCCATATTGATATCTGGGTGTTAACTGTTGCCAATTCATCAATGTAGTCTGGCTGCCAATTGTTGCTAGTTGTTTAGTTCTCACTTTTGTGCTATCCAGGATACACCATGAGGAGGTGAACTAGCATCACACCCTATGGCCTGTACACTGTGGCTCTATTAAGCTATCATTTCTATTGATAGACCATGAATTTGGATAATTCTCTTATAATAAGACCTATAAGTAATAACAATAAGAATTTTCTTATAATAAGAGCTAGAGCCTTCCTCAAGTAGACCAAGCAGTGGACCAGGAACCTGTTTTCCACAGTGGGTTGCTTCTATTCACATCTTTTGTCCAAGAGCTCAGAATGGTGATCTATGTTTCCACCCTTTCCCTGCTCACCATCTGTGATTCCTCACCACAACCCTGTGACTTCAGGTTAGACCAAAGGTGTCCAAACATTTTGGCATCATCTCACTGACACTGTGTTGGGGCTGGAATAAGAAAAAGAATTGATTTACATATCAACAGGGAGATCTTCTAACCAGTTCATAAGCACTTTCATCCACAGAAAGAGGAGGTGCATGCAGCCTCCCCAATTCTTAGAATACCCTCTGGAAGATCAGAGAGAAGAGTGTCTTCATTACAGGACTTGCCTAATGGTTCAGGGGCTTGCCGTGGGCCACATCTGGCCTCTGTGATGGTATTTAGACACCCCTGGGTTGGAAAGAGAGTAGCTGGCAGAAGATCATCCAGTGAACTACATGACTTTACACAAGAGCCAACATCTAACATGCATCTTTGTACCCTCCCCTGCATCTTGCATTCTGAGATAGCTTATCTAAAATATCACCACATCACACCTATCATCCATAGCAAAGAGTTCCACATACTAATTATATGCTGGATTAAGATATATTTTATATGCTAATTCTCCCAACATTTAATTTTAGTGGATGTCCTCTAGTTCTAGTGAAAGGGAACTTCTGCATTTCTATTACTGTATTATGCACATCTCTTGATATGCAAGATCTAATCATAAGATATGCATATCTCTTGCACAGTTTTGTATGTCTCAGTCATGTTAACGCAAATGGATAACACTGAATGGATAAAAAGGTCAGAGGGAGGGATTTTTCTTCTTTGCTCTCACACACCACCAGAACTAGGTGATATCCACTAAAATTAACTGGCAGAAGAATCAGAACAGATGAAAAGAAATATAGAAGTGCCAGGTGACAAGGACTGGACTGGAAGAGGGCGAATGTAGTCCCAATCTTTAAGAAGGGGAAAAAAGAAGACCCAGGAAATTACAGACCAGTCAGTTTGACTTCAATCCCGGGCAAGATATTTGAGCAAATCATAAAACACACAATTTGTGCACATCTAGACAATCAAAACAACTGAATCAAAACAATCCCGGGCAAGATATTAGAGCAAATCATAAAACACACAATTTGTGCACATCTAGACAAGTACTCGGTGATCAAAACAACCCAGCATGGATTTACCAAGAATAAATCTTGCCAGACAAATCTGATCTCCTTTTTTGACCGGGTTAGAAGCTTACTGGACAGTGGCAATGCTGTGGATGTCATTTATCTTGACTTCAGTAAAGCATTTGACAAGGTCCCACATGACATTTTAATTGGGAAGTTGGAAAAATATGGGCTAGACAGGGCAATCGTTAGGTGGATCCGCAACTGGCTCGATGGCTGCACTCAAAGGGTTTTAGTAAATGGTTCTGTGTCAACCTGGAGGTAGTTTCTAGTGGGGTACCACAAGGCTCTGTCTTGGGCCCGGTTCTCTTTAACATTTTCATTAATGACTTAGAGGAAGGGATACGGGGGAGCCTGATCAAATTTGCAGATGATACCAAGCTGGGAGGAGTAGCAAACACATCAAAAGGCAGGAGAAACCTCCAGGAGGATCTGGATAAACTGGAATCCTGGGCTGTAACAAATAGAATGAATTTCAACAGGGAGAAGTACAAGGTTCTGCACTTAGGAAATAAAAACCAAAAATACAGGTATAAAATGGGGGATACTTGGCTTGGCAGCACAACATGTGAGCGGGATCTTGGGGTTGCCGTGGATCACAAGCTGAACATGAGTCAGCAGTGTGATGTGTCTGCAAAGAAGGCAAATGCCATTTTAGGCTGCATTAAGAGGACTGTAGCTTCCAAGTCGCGAGAAGTTCTAGTTCCTCTTTATTCTGCATTGGTGAGACCTCACCTTGAGTACTGTGTTCAGTTCTGGGCACCTCACTTGAAGAAAGATGCAGCCAAGCTGGAGCAAGTCCAGAGGAGAGCGACAAGAATGATCAGTGGGATGGAAGGGAAGCCCTATGAGGAAAGGTTGGGGGAACTTGGGATGTTCAGCCTGGAGAAGAGGAGGCTGAGAGGAGACATGATTGTCCTCTCCAGATACCTGAAGGGCTGTCAGAGGGAGGAAGGGGCTCATTTGTTCATAGCTGCTTCTGAAAGCAGAACTAGAACCAATGGGTACAAACTGCAAGAGAGGAGATTCTGGTTGGATATCCAGAAAAAATTCCTGACGGTGAAGGCGGTTCGGCAGTGATACAGATTGCCAAGGGAGGTGGTGGACTCTCCCTCACTGGGGATCTTCAAGCAGAGGCTCGACGAGCACCTGTCGGGGATGCTCTATGGGGATTTCCTGCTGCAGGCAGGGGGTTGGACTAGATGACCTACTAGGTCCCTTCCAACTCTATGATTCTATGTTGTAAGCTCTCAGAGAAGGAGCATCACTAGGGTTCACATCTCCCGGTGTGGGAGGCCAGCATGTCACCTCCATACATTGGCCGGGGCAACAGTATGATTGGTGGGCATGATTATGTGCCATTGCTCCACCTCCACTGGATTTTTTAGCCATCCATTTTAACAGAATAAATACCATATATTTTGAAGTGGTTTGTTTCACTGCATTCTGCTGTAAATTACACATTCATATAATGTGATGGGATTATTTCTAAAACCATGATTTTAGCCATTTATGTCACAAGGGCTGCCCCCTTTCTAATGCCCCAGTAACATCCCGAATGAGACAATTTTGTAAGTCTTGTACTCCTGGACTGACCTTCCACTCCAACCAAGGCATGCTTGCTTACTCACCAGTAAACACAGCTGTGCAGTTCTAATTCTTTTTCAAGGAATTTCAATACAATCATCAGGGACCTACTTCTGGGGTGATTTGTTCATTGGATCAGGACTATTCTGGTGTCCTTAGATTCCCCTCAGCCTGCCCTTTCTAATGAACTATGGCACATTTGCCTACTCACAAGTAAAGCTGCGATATGGGTCACTTTCAGTTTCCATAGAGTTCAATGCATATTTTTTATTTTCAGTTTTTTGGCCATAACTTTTGATAGGAAGGTGCTATTTCAAAATTGATTTTTGCATTGGATTTTGCTCTTCAATACAAACCCAATGGTATATGACATGATGGGGTTTGCTGCTTGATCATGGAGTTGCAATTTTTAGGTCCACCAGTGTGTTACCCCCCACCTTGGGTGCATCACCTGGTGCAGACCACACCACCCTAGTGACGCCACTTTTTAAGAGGCATATGGTGGGCCATTGAGAGACATAGGAAAATGGTCCAGATGGGCACTAACAGGTAGAAGCCACAATCACACTTCCTTCTTTGTAAGCTGTTATAAGAATTGACCTCCACCTGATCACTTTTGGAAATGCAGTTACAAAGCATTGGTCTGCAATATTAAGACTCATCTTATTAAAGAGAAATTAATAAAGAGGCACATTTATGGAGAACTGTCACTGGTTATTTATATTTAGAGGAAACCTACATCTAAGTATCCAATTGCTGGAGATATTGTGGAGCTTTGCTGTCACATCCTTTAAGAATACAATGCTCTGTTTAGTTTGGGTTTTTTTGTGAATATAACAAGAGACAGCTGACAAAACCAAGAGAGATAATTTATTTTGCATTCTGCAATGAGTTTATTGGTTTCAGCAGACGGTTATGCCCAATGTCACTGGAAGGTGGAGTCATGCAACTCGGGACACAAACTGAAAATACAGCCCAAACACTTCCAATGCTTCCCATTCACCCCTTTTCAGTAGGGGAATGAGAAGTCCCTTCAGTAGCTCTTGGGGGGGGGGGGGGCAGAGTTCTGTATCAAGACTCTTGGGGTGACAGGTCTTACTAATGTGCAGGAGCACATAAAAAGACACAGCACAGGAAACACATTAATGTAACCAGACATAAATCATATCAAGAGATGCTGGGAGACACAGCTGGCAACTACCTTGTAGTCCAACTCAACACTTGCTCAAGATACCTGCTATACCCAAGAACACCAAATATCAGTGATCACCCTGTCTCCTGCAGTGTTTCACTCCAAATGTCCTTCTTTATCTCTTCTGGAATCCAGGCATCAAAAACTCCATGCAGACCTCCTAACAACATTCTCTATCTAGCAATGGTCTCCTGCCCATTTAACAAAGCCAAATCAAGCTCAGGTCATAAGCACACTAGCTTGCTAGTTAGACCTCCTAACAACATTCTCTATCTAGCAATGTGGTCCAGTATCCACATTGCAGTATGGTTCATCATATGCCACCCTCACGTGGTGACTCAGCTATTTCCCAAGTCATCATCACCTCCCAAGACCTGCCTTTTTATTTGCAAGCTGGAATTGTTGATGGCCACCTGCCCACTCAGAATTTTCTGGAGTGAGGTGGTGGTGGGGAACTGCATATCCACTGCTCTAACAGCTGTATTGAGCTATGATCAGAACCAGCTGAAAAAAGCCTAACTTGACTCAATGCAATCCCCTTTTTCTTCTCAGACTACTCCAAGGAAGATCGCTCAAGAAATAAATATTAATAATAATGAAAATATTAAGAAAAGAAGCACAGTTTGTTTCTGAAAGGGTAGACATTTGGCTAGAAGACTAGATACTAGATTCCTTTCAGGCCTATAAGAAGCAAGGGCAAGTTGATGAGGGCCCTGGCAAGGTTGACTGCTTGGCAAAGCTGGCTTCAGTTATCTGGTTTTGGCTTGGCTGTTGGTGGGATGCGTCTTGCTGTTCAGCTGCAGGGGGATCTCCTTGCTTATGCAATCGCCATTGCCATTTGGGCTGGGTTCAAGGGTCCCATTTCTCCTGACTTCCTTCTTTTGCTCAGTCCCATTTTCATTCTTCTCACTCTCATCTGAGTCACTCCTCAAATCCTTCTCCATCTGCAAAAGAACCAAATCATTTGTCAGCAGCCAAGTGAAACCATTTTCCCATCACTCCATCCCATCACAATTATGGGATTGTGCATAGGGCTAATCAGATTACTTGGGTTCCAGATTCTGCTAATGTGCAATAGCACATGTGAACATCAAGATTTGAAAAGAGATAAAAGTCGAGAGTTTCTAATTGGAGTCAGCTTGAATGCCGTACATACTGTTTTCTGGAAAGCTTTTATCCTGAAGGAATGCCTGCTGCTTACTTTCCCTTATGAATAACAGATATTATAAGGCATCTTACACCTCCAGAGATCTCACCTAAACGGGTTACATCATCCTGAAATTTCTCATTGCTTTTGGGAGCACATAACATTTTAAGAGACGGCAAGAAACAGGATTATGGATGGAAGAATATGTTCTTGCTAGCAGAGGGCACATTTGTGTAAATATATTTTAAGAGGGGGTCAGGTCTAGAAACTGTTTTTATGATATGGGCATGGTCCTAAAAGAGTAATAAAAGTAATAGAAGAGTGCCCCTGAGCATGCACACAACGAATTCAAGGTTGAGAACTTAAAAGCAGCCTCACTTAATGGAAACTACAAGATTTCAGAATTCCACTTTCTCTAGGCCCTCGAAAATGCCCCCTTCTGTCACCCCATTTCAGTCCCTACCGTGCCACAAAGGACGAACTTATAAACCATGTGGATTATAAGACAGGACCAGAAGATTTGTAACAGCTGGAGAATCATCAGGAGGGCATTCATGAGGTAGTAGCCAAAGAAGGGCTGGAAGATCTCCATGGAATAGTAATATGTGTTGTAGAGCACCCTGCAAGTAGTAGAGAAATCCCATTAGACTCTTAAAGTTCCTCAAAACACAAACCAGTTCCTCCTAATATTATATTACACTTTACTACCAAAATAACAAACAATCTCAAGGAACTTCTATGGCAACTGTAAAGAAGTTCCATATACAGGTATGCATCACTTAACTGCAGGGATACGTTCTGAGGAATGCATCATTAATGGGTTTTATTTTTGTGTCAGTAGTCTAAGGGTGCAATTCTAATGTAGACTAGCACAACGCATTGGTCTTCCTGTTCTCATGGTGATGTAGGCAAGCAAGCGCATGTCTGTACACTGTCCTAACCCTCCCCAAGAAGTGGTGCAGAAGTGTCTTATGGCACTTTTATGACACCCCTAGGTCAGTGCAGGACTAATGTCAGGGCTTAGGCTGGCCTAACTAATGGTTAGGATTGCAGCCTTAGTACACAGCACCATGCATTTTGTTTGCATTTTGCCCAGCTTTCCATCCTGTAAAGTTGGATGGATGTTTTGCCCCAAAACGCTAATCCCTCCATTTTACACCAGACTGACATAGCTTTTTTTGGGAGAGGTGGGAGGGAAGTGAGGCTCAGATTATGTTGAACCTTCTGACTTTTGAACTTGTGACTTTTTGTGACTTAATTTGTTCACAGGGCAATTCCAATGTTTCTTCTTGATGGGAGATATTTGTAAGGTCCAGCAGCCAATATGTGCAGACTATGTCTGGGGTGCACCACAAGGAGGTGCCCGTTACTTTGGGTCATCACATCTAACATCAGGGAATGCTTTCCAAGCCAGGAGCAGTTTTCAGGTCGGCCATGTTAACAATGACACCTCTTGCTCTGTTGTCTCATGACAGTTTTGTCAGCTTTCAGTCTCTCATCCAAGATCTGTTCCCAGATCTGTTCCTGTTCAGTTTTCTTTGACAGCCCTTCACTCAATCACCAAACCATGCCTTTTGTCTAAAAGGGAAGGGTAAAATGGCTCTATGCCAATGGTGGACTCTGCTCAATGGCTCTATGCCAATGGTGGACTCTGCTCAACCCCATGCTCTGGTCTGCATTCACATGGGACACAGAAACATGGCCTGCAGATGTATGATTCACTCTGTAAAGTGCAGCATGAATTGTGATGGGAGGTAAATGGCTTAGAGAACTGAGAATGTCACTTGGAACACAAACTTACTTGTAAGGGAAAATAATCAGGCGGGTGAAAAGGAAAACAGTTGAGAAAATTATAAAAAGAAAATCGCAAATCCGGCGCCATTTCAAGTAGTTGAATATTTTAGTGGGCTGGAAAAAAATGGAAGTGTATAAATTACAAGATGGTAGCTATTCAAGTTACATTTACCGTATCTTTTAGTAACTTCTTGTTGTACCACACTGATACCATTTATAGTTATGAAATGATACTCAGGCATCTCAGTAACAATGAAGAGAACAATACAGTATCAATGGAGAGTCCAGCAAAACATAATACTCACTGACTTCTAATAAATAACAAGGTCACTTATTAACATTAACAATAACTAATGGTTATATCACTTATTAACATTAACAATAACTAATAACTATTAATAACTCATTGACTTCTAATAATAAAGAACTTCTAGTTTTGCTACTTCTCCTACCTATGGCCCAATCCTATCCAATACAATCCATGGAACACAGGTGCCAGGATCCTGGCAGAAGTACTTGGATCCACTGGAACCAGGGGTAAGGTGGATTTGTTTTGCAATGGCACACACCAGATCTGAACCCCTCTTTTGAAAACCTTCCCCAAATTGGTGATGTATGTTTGAGGAGACCAATAGTTGGCTTCTTACATCCTGTTTGCATTTGGGTTGCTCTTCCATAATAGGATGCCGTGTCTGCCTTTTGGGTAGGGCTGCTTTGATGCTGGGGGATAGGATTGGGCTATGATGAGTTTCATCAAAGAGGCTCTTATATGTTCAAAAGAAAGATCTGTCTCTTATGAACTGTAGCTGGTAGTGAACAACAGGTTTAAGAAAATTGAAAGGGGCCTGAGAGAAGCTTTGATACTGGCATACAACGCTTCCTTCTCCCACAGTCATGCTTTGTCAAACTTGTTTTGTAGGTTTTGAAAACAAAATGAAAAATCTGCCAAACCTTTTTGGCCAGGAGTGAAAGTGAGATGAACTTACTGTACTCATTACTCGTTTGTACACCAAGAAGATAAATATCCTAGAAACACAATATTCATTCTTCTGGCAAGCCTTCTATCCAACCCAGTAGTTTTTCCAGCTCTCACAACTTTACGTGGTCATTTTGCTGAGGATAGGAACATCACTTACCTCCAGGATGCAATCAGATGCATCATGTATTATTATTACTAGTGTGCCAATACGGATGTAGTTGGCGCAATACGAGAAACAGATAAGGAAGATGGTGATGGCATGGTGAATAATTTGCTCGTGGAAGTCCTGTACAGGTGAGAGAGGAGATGAATGTGGAACTGTTGGAAATACAAAAGGGATGCCTGTCCCGTTCAGAAAGGAACTAACAAAACCAACATTTAAAAAGATGTCTTAAATGTTCAAAGGGGTTTGACAGTAGAAATGTCGAAGTTGTTGGCCAAGATGCCCACACCACATGTGCATCTGCATTACATCCCTCACAACAGCAGACTTTACCACATATGCAAAATCCTAAAATACCGTGTTTTTGAGTGATGACTGAAGAAATGTGATATTCCTACAGTAAAAGTGTTGCTGTGATTGGAGATAATGAGGTTGCTTCCACTCTTGGGCCATTCATGGCACAACCCTAAACAGTTTAGGCCAGGACAACTCACCCATCTCCCTGTTACTGTAGTCGTGAGGAGAGGCTTGTACATGTCTATACACTAGCCTAACCCCTAGGAGTGGCATGGAAATGCATTCCATCTTTTTTCACAACACCCCCAGGCTAGCAAGGGACTTGTGCAAGCCTAACCAGGAGTTAGGATTGTGCTGTCAGTTTACATGGTAACTCATAGGGTAAAAAGTTTCAGTTATATGGTCATGCAATGTTGCTAATGAAAGACCATACAATATGTGGTCATCTGTTAGCATGTAGTATTGTTTTTAATATAACATGGCCCATAACTAGTGATGAATGAGTCATTAATCCTGGTTAACATAACCATTCCTCATTGCCAAGAAGTTTCTAAAATGTTTATTCACAAAGCAGTTCTGCAAATTCCTGGAATTAACCAAATATATTAACCAAATATTCCTGTCTTCCAGTTTCTGCCCCGTCACTGTTTCCTGCATTTGGGAAATTAGTAATTAATTGCCTCTTCATTAGTCAGCATCTCTTTGCAAAGGGGTAGGTGGGGTTGAATTACCAATTCTCTATCTTCTTTTTCCCCCTTTTCACAATCTTAGCTGCAAAAGGAGGAAAACAAAATGGAAGGGAACAGAAGCTGACAAATTAAAGGAGCAATTCATTATCACTAATTCAACAGTCATGCTGAACAGAAACCACAAACTGGATAGGTATGTAAATGGGAAGCATGGGATTAAAGGTACAGTGGGCCCTTCTTGCTGGCAGAGGTTTGGTTCCAGACCCACACATGGTGGATAGGGAATTCCACAGATGGTTGAGACCACTCTCAAAGATCACTCAGTTACAAACCTGGAGCTTCCAGAGGTCTATCTGGGGTTCTTCCAGGCTGCGCAACCCACTCTACTGACCTCCATGGACCTGGCCCCCAGAAGCCTCCACAAGTTACTTCCAGCTTTTGGAAGCAAACTATAAGTTGCCTAAGAAAACTGGAAATAGTTTCTGGAGTCTTCTGTGGACCTCTCCAAAGCACATGGTGGCCAACGAAGTGGGTCACCAGCTGGAGTGACCCAAAAGAGACCTCTGGAGCCTCCAGATATGTGATTGCAGAAAGCCTCTGTGGGCCCTCTGCATTGTAGATGGTTAAATATATGGACATATGATGTGGAGGGTCCACTGTTAAATAGCCCTGGAATTAGGTTTGCACCTGTCCATACTATACAAGGCTGACACCATAAAACCAAAATCCTACCACACCACAAAAAAGAAATACAGAAAATGCCATAATGTGATAGTTTGGTAACAACACTGTTCAAAAATGTTTGTACACAATTTTGTACAGCTGAATTTTGTCATTTCAAAATTTTCCCAATTCTAGAGCAATGGGTTACTGGGGAAGCAATCTTGATGCTTTGGAAAACTTGATAAGGCTAGAACATGCATTGAGTAAAAACTGGGCACAATACTAGCCAAACTGAAAAAAGTTTTATATTGGTGTGTTTGGAGCCAAGTTTTATATATTTCCAGATTTGCTGCTCCCATAGTGCTTTGGGTTGCTTTGTAATGATAATGGGTTGCTTTGGCACAGAATGGAAGCTTTGCATTTTGCTCCTCATTATCTCCTTTATGATAGACCCTTCTGCTCACCTTCCGTTTCACGTCGAAAGGCAGAGTGATGACCAAGGAGAGGTAGAAGGAGAGCTGCAACATGTAGTAGGCAAAGATGGAAGGGAGGAGAGGCTGAAATGCAAATAAGGAAGTGGAGTTATTCTTCCAGTCGGGGCTGGCCAGTCCTTGAGACTCTCCAAGGACACTGACTCCAAGAAGTAGTGGTAAGGGATGTCCACCTGTCCCACCCCAGTAGTAAGGGATGCCCATCTTGTCCCACCTGTCTGCCTCTGTGACTCCTCCCTCAATCTGAAAAAAGTGGGGAGGTCAGTGATGGACCAGAGTGGAGGAGAAGAATGGACAAGTGGCCAACAGTCAGTAGATGTTGTTTTGCTGTGGAAGGGAGGCAGCATTTTATGTGCTGAGTCAGGCACTAGGAAGCCTTGCCCTGTTGACAATTTTGAAAGCAAAAGCTGGGGAACCAGTACAAAGAGCTGGTTCCATTGCAAGATGCCCCTCTCACCAATATCAGGCAGGGCCAATCCAAAGAGTTGTCATCTCCTGTGGTAGATGGCATTCTGCTCCCAGACCGGTCATACCTCTGCTAGGGCATGAAGTGAACTCTCTGAGCTCTTGCAGCTCAGCATTTTTCTTTACTGTTTTTCCCTTCCCTTCTTCTTCCTTTCTCTCTCTCTTCTTCCATTTTCTCTCCCTGCCTCCCTAGTCAGATCTTGGCTCTTACATAGGCAAAGGAGGGGTTTTTTTGGTGAGTATGTCTCCAGGACTGTCCAGGGCAGTGGTTGTTGAGCATTTCAATCCAGGACCCCATTCTGAGATTAAAAATCTGTTCAGAACCCCCCAGAAGTGATATCATTAAACTGGAAGAGATGTCATGGTCAGAAGTGACATCATACAGAAGGTGATCACTGTGATGCCAGAGCTCCTCCATGACTACTCAGAAGATAGAAGTTCCTTTGTTTTTAATGAGACTTACTCCCAAGAATGTATGTGTTCCAGCCTGAGTGTCCTATTTAGGTGTGTTTGGAGCCAAGCATTATACATCTTTAGATGTGTTGCTCCCATAGCAGGGATACTGGGTTGCTTTAGGACAGAATGGAAGCTCTGCATTTTGCCCCTCATTTATTCCCTTCCTACCATGATAGACCTTTCTGCTCAAGATGGCAACACCCAGGACCAAATTCCAAGACAGCGACCCCAGCTATTCACAACTCATCTGAAATAAAGTTGTGATCCCAAGGGGGTCCTGACCCCATTTTTAAACCACTGGGTTGGCCCCACAAGAGAGGGTGAGCTCCTGTCTTTAGCCCAGCTCTGTGACGCCAGCTGGATCCAATCGTATTGGCTCTAATTCAGTGGCGTGGAGTGGGGGGATTTGCTGCTTGGGTAACAGCCTATCCTCCATAACAATCTAATCCAGGCTTTCATGCTTCGCATGTAGCATATGCAGCACTGAGCATGATACCATAGTCTTTCAAGACTGACGGAGGCCTGTAATCTGGCAGGATGCAACAGGAGGAGACAATGCTCTGGGATTGGACCTGCCCCATAGTGGAGAGCCCATAAAGATAGTAACCCCACAATCCAGAATAACGACGGGAGCACGTAAGAGACATTTACGTTGACGTACTTACGGCACTACCTAATGAAAACCTATGGGAAATTCATATTGCAGTCCAGAGTATTGTTCTTACACCAGAGCAAGGACTCCCCATAGTTACTCTGGATTGCGCCCTAAGACTACACCCCAATTTCTGGGGAGCGCAACTTCAAAGTAGTTTATCTAACAATCATGTTTAACAGTTTTGACTACAGTGAATTTACATGATTCTATAAGAATATTAGAAAGCCTGGGTAGATTAGCTGGATCTAATCCAGCATCATGTTTCCAAAACAGGCCAAGTGAAGTACTTCCAATAAGCTCACAAACTGAGCAGGGAGACAACAGACCTGTCTCATTATTAGCACTCTTCCATAACTGGTGCACAGAGGATCTCTCCCCTCTTGCTTGGGAATCATGTTAAAGCAGGGAAATCTGGCTTACATCCTTCACACCCTCCAGCAATTTCTAGAAAGCAATTACATCAGTGTTTAGCAGATATATTTTTCAAAACACAACTGCTTCTGATCGGGGCAGTGACAGCTGGTGCTGAAATGAGCAAGTGAGGATACTAGAACAGCTCTCCTTCCCCCCCCTCCAGGACGGACTGTCTTTCTTCACTTTTAGCATCAATTGTTCATTGTAACAACATGAGCAATTATTTGCAATTAGATTTGGGCGGTTGTATCATTGAGTAAGAGCCCATCTTACCCAACACGGTGCATGGCTCTTAGCTATAAATATTTTTAAAATCTGGGTTTTTAAACCTGGATGACTCCCAAGTTGTCTGCAAACCAGTGGTACTCAAACTGGGAGTCATGACACCCCAGTCTGTGTAAAGGTCTCCCACTCCCTTTAAGGGGCAGAGAAAGGTAAAAAGCAGCAGCACAATCCCCAGAATTGGGCCTCTGTGGGAGCAGTGGGGGCAATTTTCAGACTCCCATGGGTCCTGCCAGCTTCTGGGCGGGGGTCTGAGGGGAGCCTTGCGGAACCCTGTAGATTTCTGGCAGAGTTCCCTACGGCTCCTCATGCAATGAGTAAAAGTTCCAGCTATGATGATTTCCCCTACAAAACAGAAGTCTGAAGATTTCCCCTACAAAAACTTAGAAGTCTGATTTCCCCTACAAAAAGAGGAAACACAGAGAAACACAGAGAGAGATTGGAGCTCTCTGAATGTTTGAGAACCACTTCTCTAAATTATTGGCAGTTGCCAAACTATCTACTCCTAGTATTTGATATTTTATATTTGTTCTATTGGGCATTATAGTAATATACACTATATATTTTAAAGAAAGGGTACAAAATAAATGCATACGGGTATGGTACATGTAACCAGATGTTTAAAAGGCAAGATATAAACTTGATATTTTAATCTGGTTTTAGTCTCCTTACAAGATTGAGTTTTGGCATCTGTGAGGGTTCTGTTTCAGAAACCTTTGTGGGTGTAGATTTTTCTGTTAAACAAAAGCAATTAATGAATTAATTAGTCAGCCCTTTAAAAATAGCCTGCTTAGCAAGGTAATGCAGTTGATCTTCTTCTCCAACACGTATAAGAGTTTCCTTTCAGCTGGGACACAGATTGCTCCTTTCACCCTGGAGTGCAAAAGAATGCAAAGTAATAATTTCTAAGTTGCTTTGCATTCTCTCACTGCACCAGGCAGGGCAAGGGACAGAGCTGCCTCCCAGCTCAAATGAAGCTTTTTTTAAGCACCAGAGGGAGATGTTTGATTGCTTTGATTGTTTAATTGCTTTGATTGTTTAATTGCTTTGATTATTTAATTGCTTTGATTGTTTTGATAACTGATAAAATCACAGATCAAAAATTTGATGATAATTCGGCTATACCTGTACATTTGTGTTTGTGATGTTTCTTTTTTGAGCTCTGGCATCATTTGTGACTTTGTATAAAATAACAATCCGAGTTTAAAATCTAGTTATTTTCAGTCTTAGAAAGGCCATAGGTCTGTCCATTGTTATTTTTGCATGTACATGTAATGCTTACATAAAGGTTTCCAGCAACAATTACCTGCTGTGGGTACCCGACCCAACATTCACGATGGTCCCAAAACCAGGATTTCTGTAAGGAGATACAAGTCTTTTTTTTAAAAAAAAATGCACACTGCACAATTACCCGTTCATTCAGCCTTGACAGGATATTATGCACTTCATAGCACCTGGTTGAAAAGCCACTTTGTTCTAAAGCAGTGATTTTCAATCTTTTTCAACTCAAGGCACACTGACAAGGTGCTAAAATGGTCAAGGCACACCATCAGTTCTTGGATAACTGACAAGGCACATCATGTTGCTGATGTGGGGCTCACACCCCATTGTCCCTAATAATAAATGTTCCCCAAATTTTCCGCAGCATACCTACAGACCATTTGCAGCACACTAGTTGAAAATCACTGCTCTAAAGATTGGGTGGGGGAAGAGAATCAATGATGCCCCCTTGTCAACTGCATTTCCCTTCCTCCAGACTATTATCTTCTCTTCTTCTCCAAATTCTTCTGATCAAAAAAGAGAAGCACCCTATCATTGTTGGGGGAGGAGAGATATCCAGCAAGCCCTAAGCAATCATTTGAGGGGTCATGGTCCATTCACCTTGATAAAGCAACATAAGACTAGAGCTGGTCAGTGACCAGGTGGGTGACATCCATGACACAATATATATATGGGATATAAGCATAACAACCAAGATGGCTATCACTGGTCACTGACTTATGAATTAGGGTAACATCTTCATACTCACATCATATAAGATAGCAATGCCTGTGCAGAAAGAAGTTAAATAAAAGGTGAACCTCCAGCTGAAAAACAAACAGAAAAAATAGATCAGGGCTTACTTGGAGCAAGGGGAAAGATGTCAGAATACGCAGGCCAAGGAAAATAGAGAGCAAGGGCCATTTCACAAGCATCACAACTATTCAAAAGTTGAATAATTGTTCTCTTCTAACACGAGAACCCAGGGAGTTGCACAGTGAAATGTGATGTGCAGCAGAAAAAAAGAAATTCTTCTTCACACAACACATTATTAAGTTATAGAATTTATTGCAACAGAACGTGGCGATGGCTAATTAGATTAGCATTAGATTAGCTAATTTTAAATCAGGGATGTCAAACGTAAGACTTGTGGGTCATTAGCAGACCATGGGAGCTCTTTATCTGGTTCACATGATAACTGGTGTGGGCTCCCCCCCCACTTCCTTTTAAGCAGCTTGCTTCGGCCAAGCATCTGAGAGGGAGAGAGAGAAGGAGGGCTCAGAAGGCAAAGAATGCTATGGAGGAAGGATGCACTTCTGTTTATCTAATGCATCCTGTTTCCAACAAAAGCAGAGCTTAATTTTGTAATATCTTATGTTGCAGTCCTATATATTGGATTACCCAGGACTTAGGCTGCAATCCAGAGCAAATTCAGCCTGCTCTGACCTAACTGCACTCTCCTAACTATTCTGTATCCAGAGCAGAAAGTTATGCTGAATCCAGAGAGTCAGGAAGCCTGGGCTGCCCTAACTGCTCCAGAGCATGCTAAGTAATTGACACAAGGGGAAGACTTGCTCCTGAGGAGACACCCCTCAGATCACACTGAACAAGGAACAGCTGTGGTGCCTACAGTGCTGACATGACTCTGCACATCACCTGGTGCGGAAATCAGTGTGTCATCCCTGGGATGCGCCCCCCCCCCCACCTGGACTGCAAAGTCACCAAAGTTGGCATCTGCGCAGTTGTTTCTGAAGCCAACTGGCTTCAGAAAGAGTACTGCACAGGCACCATCTCTGACACCTGCGCAGTACTTTTCTGAAGACTTTTGGCTTCGGGGGAGACTGTGCAGGCGTCAGAGTTGGTGCCTGTGCAGTACTCTTTCTGAAGCCATTCGGCTGCCGCTCCGCCTCCTGAGTGAGGCCGAATGGCTGTGCAGAGGCGCAGACTTTCTCTGCTCTAAGGAAGTCTCCTCTGAAGCTGTTCGGCATGCTCAGTGTGTTTCTGCGCAGTGCACCTCAGATGGCCGTTCAGGCCAGCTCCTCAGACAAGTGTCAGCTTCTGGCTGATTCTCCGCCTTGGAGCAGGCCTGAATGGGTGTGCTGACGCCCGGGGCCTGCCAAAGGACAGTCAAACTCCTCCGGCACATCACCCATACGGAGCGCATCCCCAATGCAGCCCACACCAGCCGCACCAGTCTGGTGACGCCACTGGGTGCCTGCCTTATAAGGAGTCCCTGATGAGATGCCAGTACATTCTATAGTGAATACAAGGGGCTTCTTGGAGTGGCCTGCTGTATCCTGAGGTTTGTGGGCAGCCGTAGTTTGTTCCATATCCTGAGGTTGAGAGGAAGGGGTTGCAGCTAGGCTGGCCAAGAACTCAGATTTTTGGTCAGCACTGCCATTCTTACTCAGGCCTTATCATGGACCCCTATGGGTCTACTCATTACTATACCTGCTCCTGAGGTGGTATAACTCTGAGGGCTGGAGGAGGGCATTTCTGCCTTGGAAACAGGCTCTGGATTCAGAGTAACTGCTCTGCCCTAGGCAATGCTAAACATGCCCTCAACTTGCCTCTCCTGAGCTGCTTAGGCTGCCCCAGTTAGGGCAGAGCAGGTCCACCTCTCTTAGGGCACCCTATCTTGCCTTGCTCTGCCCTAAGCCTCCTTCAGAGTAACTGGGCTGGAGCATCTTGCAGTTGCTCCAACCTAGTGTTAGATAGAGCAACCTAAGGGCTCTTATGTGGACAGATTAGTTGCTCTGGATTGGGCTGCCTGTCCCAATCAATATATTGTGGCTCATTTCTGAACAGACATGAAGAAAACGTGCTGTCAGTCATGGCTGAATGGGGAACAGCTAATTTAAAATATAAGATCTCAAAATTAGATCTTCTCCTCAGCAATAGTTGCCCCCCAAATTCCTTTCCCTTCAAGTTCAAGGGAGATCCCACTACCACACCCGCCATCACCTGGCTTCACAGAACTTCTTAGTTAAACTGGTCCGGTCCTGGTTCCGACGGTATCGAAACCATCGCTCCACCTGCCTAGGCTGGAGGTCACACTGCTTGGCCAGCCCAGTGAGCTCATCCTGTAAAGAAGAGATTATAAATCAAGACGAGACAAACCACCAATACCATCCTTAATTGTGTAAGACCAAGAATCTGCACAGTCCCCACCAATTCATGAGAAAGCTAAAGAGGCATTCTAAAGCTAAACAATACTCTTTCTGTTCCTAAATCTTTGGATTGTATGTAGGTTTATACCATGGTTCATGTGGACCAGACTGACCTATCTGAATAAAGTACAGGAAGGAATCATTTATTTGTTAATAAGAGGAACCTATTGATTATAGTTGGTGCCACCAAACTCCAGCACACAGGATAGATCAAGTGTGCAGGAATAATCATAACAGGTTCAGAACGGGGGAAACCTGACTGTTCCACCCCACAGCAGCCTTTCTTTGCACCTAATCATAGCTGAGCCTCCTGTTGGGAGCTGCTTCACTGGAAAATCAAGCTGCAGGACCTTCTTGGGCAATATATAGCAGAAGTGGCTGCCTGGCATGAGCTATCTCCCTGCATGAAGAAAGGAGGTTCTGGGGTGGAATAGTTATGATACCTGCACCCAAAAGGATATTTCTGGTGGGCTGTGGTTTGGAGACCTGTGGATTACAGGAGATATAACATGCAGGATAATGTCCTGTAACTTGCTAAGAATATTTTTTAAGAGGATGGCAAATAAATAATATTATGACTCATTTATGGGTCATATGGCAGCAGTTAATAGCACAGGGTGACTCTATGTCCTCTTTTTCCAGGGCATGTCCTGGAAAAAGAACTTCATTGCCCTCCTTTTCCTTGTGAGTGGGCATCACTTAGCCTACTTTGTAATTAATAAATTATATGTAATAAATTACATGCAATGGTTTTAAATTTTAAAATAAAAAATATAAGCTGCAATCCTAAAGACACTTTCCTGGGAGTAAGACCCATTGAACACAATGGGGCTTACTTCTGATTAGACATGATTAGGATAGTGCTCAGAGTCAGGGGTCTTTTTGAGGGGCATTCATCAGTACTGAGTACTGGCACCTCTGAGGCCTCCCAAGTAGATGATCAATTAACATCTTCATGTTTAGAGAACTTAATTGAGTTCTCCGCCTCCTTTTAGTACCAGCCAACACTTAACAGCTGTTAGACAGCAGTTCTGTGAGCACCAAACAATTACAGAAGGAAGAGAGAGGGTGTTGCAATACTTGCGCATCTGTGCACTCACCTCTTTGGGACTCCTGTTGTGCATAGCGTAGAAAGCTTCCAGCAAAGGGTTTGGCAAAGCTTTCCTCCTTATCTTCTCCCTCAGCCCCATCTTTTGGCTCAGGGGCACAGCTACAGTCCTTCAAAAGAGTACAAATGAAGTCAGCAGGTGATCTAAGCGGGTCTAAGACCCAATACCTCTTTCACTTTATAATATCTGGCACAGGATGACACCCAAAGAATGCCTATGAGCAAATGCAAAATGCCTTCTCTTCATCACAAGAACAACCACAGCCAGCCATAAACTGGCCTCTTCCAGATAAATTTATTTATGTATATTGTCTCTCCAAAAGAGATAATATACTGCATCTGCCTATAGGGTTCACTCTTTTAAGGCAGTGTTCTCGAGCATTTCACCCAGGACCCTCTTCTGAGAATGATGACCCCCAAGAAGTGATGTCATGGCCAGAACAGAAAGTGCCATCACTGTGATGTCAGAGCCCCTCCAGCCTTCCTGGAAGTAAGTCCCATTGTGTTTAAGGAGAGTTATTCCAGCTTGAATGCCCCATTCAAAGATGGAGGTGTCTAGTGCCAGATCTCAAGATGGTGGCACCCAATTTTTTGTGACCCCACTGAAATGAAATTCTGACCTGACCCCCACTTTGAAAAGCACTGCATAAGGAGTATGAAGGGCTGGACCAAAAGATTTGAGAAGTGCTGGTATAGAGTTACAACATTCATTAACAAACAATGAATGTACAGTAAGTCCCCTACTTACAAACATTCAAAATGCAAACTTTAATACATACAAACATATTCTTCAAGATACAAACTTTCAAACATATGAACATAACTCTCTCTACTTGTCTGCTGCATTTAGGATACAATAACAGTATTTTAACAGCAAACACTTTTGTAAAAATATTTTAATAGTAAACAGTATTACCAGTAAAAAGTACTTATTAACACTAAAGATGTTTGACATACTTTTTCATTTTTCTTTTTTACATTGGGTCAAACATGCGTTAACATCAATGGGTTGGACTTATGAACAAATCGACTTATGAACGAGCTCCTGGAACGGAACTCGTTTTGTAAGTAGATGACTTAATGTACAGATCACTGAGAAATGTGAGATCAGAATTCATATATACTGTTCTTTTTTGAGATTTTTGGAGATTTCAAGTTGGTATTTCCAAAAATACCTTCCATAAACAGCGTGATCAGATGCCAAACCCAAAATTCCCACCTAAGCACCCCAAAATTCCTGTTCCCCAGGCCAAAATTCCTACCCAGTTAAAAAATGTAGGACACCCCAAAAATGTAGGAAAAATGTAGGACAAATGTGGGACATGTTAAAATATAGCAAAAATACTCGTATTTGTTTCCTGTACTTAATTTCAAAATATTAATTTTGCTCTGTGCGAAAATTATTTAAAGGGACAGATAGCCTTGAAATGCCCTCAGAACTGCGGAGAGGGGATTATTTCCTGAGGGGTCCAGAAATCTCCAGTCATCTAATAAACATGTCCATAGACACAGTGGAGGGATTAAAATAAATTAACAACAGGTTCTATGTCTATAGAACAACAGTTCTATGTCCCATTAGTAACCAGTTCTCAGAACCAGGTGCAAAGGGTTCTGTAGTACCTGTGAGAACCTCCTGAAGCCCACAACTGCATAGTCCCAATTATTACACCTCACAATTGCAGATGGCTTAGTGTATAGTAGAGTTTCAAAAGCTGGATATCAGCAGAGAGGTTTCTCCCAAACATAACAACAGAGACAACATGTTTAGCCTTCTGAAATGGAACCACACTTGCCTTTCAAAGACGAACCGGAGAGCAACGATCAGAAGAGTAATAGGGACACTGATTAGGAGGTGCTGAGGCTGAGGGTAGCGAATGTCCTCAGTCTCTTTCATGTCCTCCCAGGTAATCCCTGGAGGTAACCAATATTCGTGCCGCCAAAACCATGACGTCACAAGCGGCGTCATCCTAGAGAGAACAGAGAAGGCAGAGTCTCCATTAAAAAGAAGCAGAGATGGAACATTAAGAATTCAAGAGGCTGGATAACACAAATAGGGAGCTTTCCAAAATAAAACAGCAGAGGAGATAGTAGTTGGAAAATACCCATGCTTACTCAAATCTAATGCACAATTGAATCTAATATGCCCCCTATTTTAAGACTTCAATTTTTTAAAAAAAAGTTTTCTGGCAATTGTAATGCACAGCTGCAAAGCAGGTATAAATTTTAATTTTACTGCGTACAACAATTAGTAATTTAATAATAATAATAATAATAATAATAATAATAATAATAATAATAATAATAATAATGTGACAATGTTATTATTTTTACCTTATATTTATATTATGATTTTTACCTAATTGCACTACTTTACACAACAATGTTTTGTTGCATTTTTATTACAACACAGTAAACTGTTAAACTACTGATCTATACTTATAATCAATATATGTATAATCAAAATACTCAAATCTAATGTGCCATTGAATCTAATGCGCACCCTGATTTCGGAGACTAAATTTGGCTGAAAAGGTGAGTGTTAGATTCAAACAAAAATGGTATATCTCTGCCTCACCCAATACCACTAGCCCTACGGGAGTAACTACGGGAAGACATAAGAGGCACTTACTCTGGATTGCTCTATGCATTTCCCATAGGTGGCACTGTAACTATGTCGGTGTGAAAGGTTCCATAGTTACTCTGGATTGTAGACTCCATCTTTCTGCACATGTCAAGTAGCCAACTAAAATGGCTTTGCCACCCAGCAAAGTCAAGCTTTTCTTTTAAAATAATCACACCCCCTTCTTTGATAAGAACATCAATTATTTTAGTTGTTCTCCTCTGAATCTTCTCAAAATCCTACTCAGCCATGAATCTCATTATATGTATGGTCCCTCAGCTGAAATACCTTCACAAGGTTGTTTTAAGGATGGGGGGGGGGCAGTAAACATGAATGAATATATATATTCATTAGTGGCATCATAGCCACTAAATTGCAAAAGCATATGAGCCAATACATGTTTTGATACCAGGGGCTCAAAACATCAACTGCTCATAGATCAGCTTTTCTCAAAGTGGGGGTCGGGACCCCTTTGGGGGTCACCTGGAGCTTTCCTGGGGGTTGCCTAAAGACCCCTGGTGCAGGGGGCCAGGTCAGGCTTGCCAGACTCCGGCTGTAGCTGTGCGCGCACTGGGGCTTCCTTAGAGGCTGCCCCAGGGACTTCTGACTGCTGAGTGGTGGAAGGGCTTCCCCCAGGCGCGTGCACCACCCATCCAGATTCTGCAGGGGGCTTCTCTGCAGGCGTGCGTGCGCTGCCTGCCCAGATCACGCAGGAGGGAGCTTCCCTCCAGGCACGCACGCTGCCTGCCAGCAGCCTGTTGCCCACCAGCCGCAGCCCGCCAGCTGGGTCTTACTCCCAGGTATACTGTTGCTGGCTTGCAGCCTGAGAGGCCAATCCTATGCATGCCTACTCAGAAGTCAGTCCCATGATAGTGAATGGGGCTACTCCCAGGAAAGTGCTAGGATTGCAGCTTAGAGCCCAATTTTATGCATGTCTACTCAGAAATCATTCCCATTGATTTCAGAGAGGTTTACTCCCAGGAATGTGTGCATAGCACTGCAGCAGTAGAGCCCAATCCTATGCATGTGCGCTCAGAAGTACCGGTAAGTCAATTCAGTTCAGTGGGACTGCCTCCAAGGAAAGTGCATAAGATTGCAGCCTCAGGGCCCAATCCTATGCATGCCTTCTCTGAAATAATCCCATTATAGTCAGGGAGGCCTTTACTCCCATGTAAAGTAGCAACAAAAATAATTTTATGGTTGGGGGTCCCCACAACATGAGGAACTTATAAAGGGGTCACGGCATTAGGAAGATTGAGAACCACTGTCATAGCTAGTACTGTAGCCCAAGACTCAAGAACTAGACAGACTAGTCTGTGCACAGCTTGGATTGACTACAGGAAAGCCTACGACTCAATGCCACATATGTGGATCTGTGAATGCCTGGCATTATATAAAATAAATAAGACTCTAATGACCTTCCTTAAGAACTCCATGGGGCAATGGAAAACAACATTGGAAGTCAACACAAAAGAAATAGCACAAGTATCTATATGCACGGCATATATCAAGGTGATGCACTGTCTCCCCTGCTGTTCGGCATAGGCCTGAATCCCCTAAGCCAAGTAATTGCAAAAACTGGATATGGGTACAAGTTCAAGAGTGGAACTACCATCAGCCACCTCCTCTTTATGGATGACATCAAGCTGTATGCCAAGAATGAAAGAGACATCAACTCATTGATACATCTGACAAGGATCTACAGTGAGGATATTGGGATGTCATTCGGCCTGGATAAATGCAGCCGAATGACAGTTAAGAGAGGAAAAGTGGTTAAGACCAGTGGGGTAGAACTACCAACAAGGTACATAACAGATGTAGAGACCAGCTATAAGTACCTAGGTATCCCACAGTCCCACGGAAATCATGAAGAGGAGGCAAGGAAGACAGCAATATCCAAGTACCATCAAAGAATATGACAGATCCTGAAAAGCCAGCTCAATGGGAAGAATAAGATACATGCCATCAATACATATGCACTGCCAGTCATCAGATACCCTGCTGGTATAGTAAGCTGGCCACAGAAAGAAATGGAGGCGGCCAATGTGAAGACCCAAAAGCTCCTCACAATGCATGGGGGTTTCCACCTCAAGTCTAAAATCCAGAGACTATACACTAGTTGGAAAGAGGGCGGCCGGGGTCTGATGAGCATTAAAAGTACTATCCTGGATGAAACTCAGAATATCCAGGAATACATCACTGAGATGGCACCCAAAGATGAGCTGATGAGAGAATGTCTCCAGCAACAACAGCAATAGCAAATACAGAAGGAAGATCAAACTGAGGAAGTGTCCTGGCAAGATAGGATGTACCATCGCCAGATAACCGAAGTCGCTGATATTGGGAAATCCTATCAGTGGCTGGAAAGAGCTGGCTTCAAAGATAGCACTGAAGTCCTCATCATGGCAGCACAAGAACAGGCACTAAGTTTCAGATCCATAAAAGTGGGGATTTACCACACAAGAGAAGACCCAAAGTGTAGGCTGTGCAGAGAAACGTCAGAAACAATCCAACACATTGTGGCAGGGTGTAAGATGCAGGCAGGAACAGCATACGTTGAACAGCACAACCAAGTAGCCGGCATCATGTATAGGAACATCTGCTCAGCCTATGGACTAACCCCTCCCAAGACCAGATGGGAGACCCCTCTGAAGGTTGTGGAGAATGACAGGGCTAAGGTCCTGTCATATCCAGACAGATAAGAAGGTACTGGCTAACCAGCCAGACATTGTGGTGGTAGATAAGGCCCAGAAGACAGCCCTGGTGATAGATGTAGCAGTACCAAACGACAGCAATATCAGGAAAAAAGAACATGAAAAGGTGGAAAAGTATCAGGGTTTGAAGGAGGAATTAGAAAGGATGTGGAAAGTGAAGATGAATGTGATCCCAATAGTGATTGGAGCACTAGGGGCTGTGACAGCCAAGCTTGAAGAATGGCTCCAACAGATCCCAGGAAGGACATCAGAACACTTGATCCAGAAAAGTGCATTGCTAGGAACAGCTAAGATACTGCGCAGAACCCTCAAACTCCCAGGCCTCTGGTAGAGGACCCCAGATTGAGGATAACATACATATAGCACCCATGGAGGGTGAGAACACACACACACACACACACACACAGACATTTATATATATACATAAATATATACACTAGCAAAAAGCATACCTGCAACTTCCCCCCATGTGCAACTTTCCCCATGCGCAACTTCCTCTCATGTGCAACTTCCTCTCATGTGCATCTTCCCCCCATGCTCAACTTTCTCCATGCGCAACTTCCCCCCATGCTCAGCATTCTCACCAGTGCAACCTCTTCCTCCTAACAACATCCTCCCAGTGCACCAGGGTCTGAGCACCAAATTGGCTGGATGTTGTTCAGTCTCCCATGTTAAGTATAGGAGAAAAACACGTTGCCCCCTTTTCAGCCCCTGAAGGGTTAAATTTCTCCAGATGGTTCTTGGGGGGTGTTCAGGTGACAGAAGGATCCCTCCCAGAATTCCATGCTTCAGGCCCAGCAGTTGGGGCGGAATGTTGATGAGTCAGCAATTCTCAATGCAAAGTATAGGGAGGAAAACGCGTTGCGCCCCTTTTCACCCCCTTCTGGTTGGAATTTCCGAAAACTGGTTCTTAGTGCACTTCTCAGTCACGGAAGGAACACCCACCCCAAATTTCACGCTTCTAGGCCCACCGGTTTTGGCAGGGCAGTGATGAGTGAGTGAGTCAGTGAGTCAGTCAGTGAGTGACTTTTCTCTTTTATATATATAGGTATATATACTCCAAGGAGCTCTGGGTTGAAAACTCTGTTTATCCCGCCCCCCCCCCCATCCTTACAACAGCCTTGTGAGGGTATTTCAGCTGAGGGACCATACGTATAATGAGATTCATGGCTGAGTAGGATTTTGAGCTCAGGTCTCTAAATTTAGCTGGAACTGGCAAATAGTGCCACACTTATCAAGCTACCTCAGGAAGGCTGTAGAATTTCCTTTCTTGGAAGGTTTTGGGAAAGTTTTCAAAACTGGGAAAAAGTTATTTCAGTTAGAAGGAATTCAGGGGAATAATGCAAAACAAGGTAAAATGGAGGAATAATGAAAGAAATGGAGGAATATGTCCTGGCTTGGAATGAGAAATACCATAAAGGTATCTAGTCTTTCTTCTTTTACCTGAGAAAGAATATTGTTTCTCTGAACAAGTCACAGCAGATCCCTACCTGAACTTTCCGGAATCTTCCAAGGAAGGAATTCCCACAACTTTCCTAAAACGCTCCTTTGAGTGGAAGTTTTTCAGGGAAGGGCGAACTGGATGTTAAATGAAAATTATGTGGTAATTCTACACCCAAGCCAATGGAATTCTACAACGTGCAGAAATCATCCTGACATGCTTGGGGACATGTCAGTGTCAGTGCCTGAGGCTTTCATGCACTGTCCTAATGCTGGGGAATGTCTGAATAGCTGCAAGAGCATCAATTTCTTCCACATGGCATTTTCTTTGTAAACTGCTTTGTGAACCGCTTAGTTGAAAAGTGGTATAGAAATATTGTAGATATATTTCAAACAGTATTAAAAACACAATCTCAGGTAGCAAGGATGAAAACAGAATTTGGAGAGGTGCTTCCAGTCAAGCATAGATGGCATTGAGGAAGACCTAGGGTGCAATCCTATGTCTGTCTACTCAGAAGTAGTCCCATTATATTCAGTGGAGCTTACTCTTAGGAAAGTGTGTTTAGGATTGCAGCTTAACCCTACAATCTAGAGCCACTATGGGAGCACATAAGAGACATTACATGCACCCATAGTTACTGCACCACCTAGTGAAAACCTATGGGAAATTCATATTGCAATCCAGAGTAAATTTTCTTACACCGGAGCAAGGACTCCCCGCAGTTACTCTGGACTGCACCCTAAGACTCTGACTTAGGCACCTTCAGATCATTGCACACTCCCCTCCACGGTGAGAAACCATGTTGTATGTAGAAACTATGTTATAGCCTCTCTTTTTTGTTAACCATTTATTGTATTTTTTGGTGTATAGGGTGCCCCTCCATAAAGGGCGCACCTAGATTTAAAGGAGGAAGACAGAGAAAAAAAGGAGAAAACAGAGGAAAGGAGGAAAACAGAGAAAAAAGGTTTTCCTCCTTTAAATCTAGGTTATGGCCAGTGCGGCCTCCCCCAGCCTCGCACGGCCATTGTGCCGCCTCCTGCAGCCTGCCCCAGTCTTGGAGAGACTGGGGTGGGCTGGAGGAGGAGGCGCAATAGCCGCACAAAGTTGGGAGAGGTCGCACAAAATTTGAGTGGCTATTGCACAGCCTCCCTTAATCTCATGCTGCCATCGCACTGCCTCCTCCAGCCTGCCCCAGACTGGGGTGGGCTGCAGGAGGCCGTACGATGGCCACACAATACCCTGGGTTGGCCAGCATGCGTGGTATAGGGCGCACAAGCATTTGAACCATTTGGGGAGGTTTTTTAAAAAGTGTGCCCTATATGGTGAAAAATACGGTAGTTAACTTTTTAAAACAAAAGTAACGTTTTCCTACTTGTTGCATTTTTGTCTCCTCATGGTGGCAGTTCGTCTTAAATAGTCACACATGTGCACACAGGCAAACTACCCAGACAATGCAGCCTTGTGGGGAATATGGGGGCATAATCCTAACCAATTTAGGCTGGCACAAGTAACTCATCTTCCTGTTCCTGTGGTGGTGTGCGGAGGCCAGCACATATCTGTGCAGTGGCCTAACATCCCCTTCAGTTGTGGCGCAGAAGTGCCTCACAGCACTTTTGTGACACCCTCTGCCCAGCACAGGACTTGTGCTGGGACTTATGCCAGCCCAACTGGGGATAGGATTGCAGCCTGGGTTATTGAACGTGCCACAACATAGAGGGGGCTACCTTTTAGAAGTTACTTGCAGGAAACAGGGATAACTCCTTTTGATTTAAATGTAAATACATGAACATAAAGGGTACTCTGGTGGCACAAGTGGTTAAGACACTGTGCCTGTTAGCCAGCAGGCCAGGTTTTGAGATCTGGGTCCCCAGAAGACAAGGATTTCCTGCTACAAGCAGGGGCAATGGACTAGATGATCCACTGGGTCCCTTCCAACTCTGTAATTCTACGGTAAGAACATGGATTTTCCAAAACCAGGGCCATCCTGTTATTGTTCCAATGGCACACTTTTGTGGAACAAATAAGATCCCATTCATATCCAGTTCTGCTTATCCTAAAAACAAATGAACATGCCTAACAAAAATATACTCCTATCAGGCAATATTTGCTACCTCACATCAAATCCCCACAAAGAGACCCAGATACTTACGAGCTGCATGTAGAACAATATATAAGCTGCTTTATTTGCTTTGGCATGGGAAATGCAGGGTATAAATCTTTAAAATAAATAATAAATCTGCACGTTAAATTGTCTTCAACTCTCGCTCTTTTTTTAATCTGCAATATTCTCCATTCACACACACACTTTGTATCAATCTCCTCACTTTGGTCTGAGGGTCTGGGGTACGTCACCCTCCCTAAACTGATGGCCTTCCTTGTGCCAAATGTTCCAGAGAATTCTTTGTATTCAGATCATCTCATAACCACCATTTTAGAGATGCCAGCTGGCCCATTAAGGACCATTATATACCTCTGTCAAATTACAGACCTTGATCAGGCACAGCTTTATGACAAACCATCATCATGGGCTCTTCCACGTCTGGCTTGTATCAAAAGATGTACAGTACACATGCATTACATATAGGATCCCTGTAGCATCCCAGTAATTTCCATTTAAAACATTATCAGTGCAATCCTAACTGCTGCTTAGGCCAGGACTTGGATCAGATCAACTTGTCCAGAATCCCTATTTCCACAGCAGCCAGCCAGATGCTTCCAGGAAGACCAAAAGCAGACCTAACATGCTTCATATCCAGAGTAGGGACTAACTCAACTGACAGTGCAATCCTAAGCATGTCTACTCAGAAATAAGTTCCACTGTATTCAATACTATTTATTCACAGGTTAGGATTGCAGCCTGACTTGCACCAGCCCGGCATCAGAGGATAGCCAGGCTTTTTCATTACAGACCATCATCAAAGTCTCATGTGAGTATTCACTGTGAGTATGCGCAATTCACTGTGAGTATGCACAAGTGTCTGTTGTCATCACCGTGGACCGAGATCAATGCATTTTAAATGGTGTAGTAACCAGCCAATATTACTACAAAGCAAGTTTAGATCTCTGCACTCTGCACTGAGATTATGTTCTCAGTCAACCTCCCCGCCTTAGGGTGTAATCCAGAGTAACTATGGGGAGTCCTTGCTCTGGTGTAAGAACAATTTACTCTGGATTGCAATATGAATTTCCCATAGGTTTCCACTAGGTGGTGCAGTAACTATGGATGCATGTAATGTCTCTTATGTGCTCCCGTAGTTACTCCGGATTGTAGGGTTACTTGCCCAGTATAGTTTTAGAACTTGGTTCCCCCAACCAGTGGGGTACGTAATGATCATGCAGCCTAGTGAAAAGTTCAAAATGATGCCCAAGAAGTTGTGTCATTGCAGGGCTTTAAAAACTTTTTAAAAAGTGAAAATGGGGGAAAATTCATGTTCTCCCACCACCTGCTTGCTCCTCCACCTCCCTCCAGACTCCCTCCCTTATTAACATCTTATTGGTTGGTTCCCTGCTGTATCATAATGAGACCTAATTGGCTCTCTGAACAATTAATCTCATACATCAGTTTTGAGTTTTTAAAAATCCTGTTTTTGTTACATAATGCAATTGAGTTTTTATTTTCTGATTCTTTGGCTATAGCATTTAACTGAATAGTGATATTTTGATGTGGTTTGTTCCATTGCGTTCTGCATCAAATGGTATATAACATGATACTACTATTAACAATATCAAGGTTTTTACAATTTTAGCCACTAGTGTCAAGCTCACGTTGGTGTCCCTGTATAGCTTGTTGCCGGTACAATTGCTACCCCTTGCCCCCCCATAGCTGTACCACTGTTCCTAAGAGTGCAAGCACAGCCTGGATCTTCATTTAAATCAATCACTCCCAAATCATGCATAGCAAAAGAACAGCCAATATACCACAGGTAATGAATTAACAAAACTGTGCATTGATTTTTTTAGTTAATGAAATGATAAGTTTTATTATCTACATCTATATAAAAAAGAACAAAAAAGTCAAATGAGAAACAAAATAAAATGCACTGTAAAGCAAAAAAGATGCTGCACATGAATTTTGTACAAACAAAATAAAACAAAAAAGATATTGCACATGAATTTTGCACATGAATTTTGCAAGATTCAGTTATTCTGAGAGCCCACAGCACCCTATGCATACCTACTATATCTGCTAAATTCATCACTCTGACTTGTTTCTTATTAGTTTTCACAGTTTGGGTCACCCTGCCCTACTGCTTCATACGGTTTGGTGGGATGTGCCCATTTTTCTGACTCAAAAATACAATTGAGTTATCCTCCCTCACAGGTGTCTGCCCGTTTTCTCCCTGGGTGAGTTCCCATTTAGGGAAACAGAAGGGGGGAAGGGCCCTCTTGAGATCATTTTCAAATCACATAATCTGAGAAAGTTAGTTTTTTTTACTGCAACGGGAAAGCATGCATTCAGTTTTAATTGAGGAAAAAAAAGGTGTGGCGCATGAGAGATATTCAGAAATCACTGGCCTAGACGAATGGGAGAGATAGAGTTTCTTTTGCTGGCTCCCTTCGAGTGGATTTACTAGCTTTGAGTCACTAATCCTGGCCGCACTCCAGATTTCCAGCTTTATTTTGGAACTCAAACATCAGTGGCACTACAGTCAAGCGCAAAGGAATTCCTTCCCCTCCGTTCCCTTTGATTCCTTTGCCATCAAGATGTCCTTTGGTGCTCAGTTTCCTCATGTCAGTAACTCCCTCACCCTCCCCAATCCAGATTCCTCTTATGACACTTTTCTGACCCATGCGCTTTAGTCCCTTGTTCTCTGTGTCTCGAATTTCTGACTCAGAATATTAAAATGTATGGCACAACATTAACTTGTGGAGGAAAATCTGAGAAGGTCAGAAGGATGTGTCTCATCTATTCTGCCGAAACACAGTTTAGGTTGTGTCAGGAACGAATGAGGCAACATAGTGTAGCTCCTACAGGGCACAATTTCCTAACACATGTTCCACTGAAATGAACACGAGCCATACAAGAGCACAATGATATTTCACAAACGTTACAGTTCTTTGGCAGTGGCCGACAGTAGAAGGTAGAGATACTGAACCTAACCTGGCTCTTTCAGAGGAGAAAATGTTAATATTTCACTATATGAGGCCCTCGTATACCAAGACACAAGAAGGTTTAAAACAGGCTTGATCATCCCTACTGACAAGATGACATATACATGTAAGAAGACATACGGGTTTTACTTGATTTGACAAATACATGTAAGAAGAATTTATGGCTGCAATCTTAAACTCCAGTTAGGTTGGCCTAAATTCCAGCATAAATCCTATGCTGATCTGGGGGTGTCACAAAAGTGCCACAAGACACTTCAGCGCCACTGGGGGAGCGTTAGACCAGCGTGCAGACATGTGCTTGCCTCCATACATCACCATTGGAACAAGAGGACTGATGAGTTGTGCCAGCCTAGGTTAGAATTGAAGCCTATGTGTCTTGGAGCTCAACTGTATCATTCCCCAGTGGCATAGCTAGAAGGGAGGCAGAGCAGTCATTCTTGGGGGAGCCTCACCACGACATGCAGGGGCAGGATGGCCATATGTTATAACCGAATAAGAGGACAAGGTGTCCCCCCCCCAATGTAGAACACCAAAGAAAAATGTAGGACACAACTTAATAAAAGCAATAAATACTCATCTATATTGCTTTCAGGTGGTTAATTTAACCACCTGAAATTTATTTATTAATTTATTAAAGGTAGGATTTGGCACATCCATTACTACCAGATCCACCTCCTGTTCCTTCTGCCCTATTTTATCTCCTCCCTCCCTCTACATAGTGTTCTCTGCTACAGTGAGGAAGGCAGCTCCGGAATGGGAAATCTGCCCAACGTTCTGTGCATTCCTATGTGCACTCGCCACATCCTTGATAGGAATGTAAGTGGGCCAATAAACTGAACATGAGCCAATAATGTGATATGGCTACAAAAATTAAGATCATGCAGTGCTGCTCTGCATAGCCAGAGGCAGGGAGTATAGATAATGAGAAGAGTTAAACTATATTCCACACTAGTCAGACCTTATTTAGAATCCTATGTCTAGCCCTGGGCACCACATTTGAAGAAGCGCATTGACACACTGGAATGGGTTCAGCTAAGAGGATGAAGGGGTTGGAAATCAAACCCTATGTGAAATGGTTTAAAAAGCCAAATATGGTTGCCTGGAGAAGGGAGGGTGCCAATGACCATATTCAAAGGTCTTAAACATTGTCGCACAGAAGGAGAAGAACCTATTGTTAATTTAGGTTATTAGGACATAGAACCCGTTGTTAATTTATTTGAATCCCACCACTGGAGAACATGTTTCATATGGCTCCTAAGGGCAGAACCACAAGCAAAGGTTTGAAACTACAAGATAATGGATTTAAATGAGATGTGAGACAAATTTCCTAATGGCAAAAGGCATCTAGTGCCGAACATTCTATTCCTTGTAGGATTTAGTTCTATTATCAAGCAGTCATCAGAACATGTTGTAGTTGCCAGCACTGGTAGGTGTGGAGTTAGCCATTAATATGCACATGTTAATGGCATTCTGTGTACATGTTGAGAATCCCTTGACTGCTTGGGATGGGAAAGTGGCTGAATTTAACTGGATTTTGGAATAATTTCATAAATATAATATATATAAATATAATACATTGGATAACAGTTTGTCTGCAGACCTCTCGGACATATTGCTATACAGGTACACAACACAGAGCAGAGAACGGAACTTATAGCCATATAGCTGCATTGTGCATGGGAATGAGTACTACATCTTATCGTGTTCACACTACAGAAAGTTTTTTTTAAAGCTTGGACAAAAACAGCGAGATTTTGGAATAGTCTAGATTTTGGATGCACACCTCAGTGGGGGATAAAGACAGAGGCAAAGATGATAGAGTTATAAGCAAAGGAGTTTATTAATTTACTTTAAATTTATATCAACTGCATAAAAACCAACCAAACTACTCTTTAAGTTAGTATCTGAACAAGTACTTGGAATTTAAAAATCGTGATATATCCAAACTGGCTATGACCATTATGTTTTTGTCTATAGCTGAGTGACAGAAATTAACAACCTGTGTGCAGGAGGTCTCAGTGTATCTCATTCAACTGTATCCCATTTCAGGCTGGGAAAGGTTCCACTCTCTTGTATCTGGGACTTAAGGGAGCTGTCACCATTCAGCTTAATCAGAACTGGGTTCAATGGCCCAGGACCTGACAAATATTGGGCACACATCTTCCTAAAGATGGGGTTTCAAACAACACAAAGGCTGTAATCCTAAACTCCACAAGTAGTCTAAGGCTACAATCCAGAGTAACTACGGGACCTTTTACACCAATGTAGTTATGGTGCCACCTATGGGAAACCTATGGGAAATGCATAGAGCAATCCAGAGTAAGTGCCTCTTACGTCTTCCCATAGTTACTCTGGATTGTAGGTTAAAATGACAGAGCCACTGCAGCTATAATCTATTGGAGGTTACAAACCAAAAATAGGAGAAACAGGGTAATTACTTTTTGGATATTTTCCTCCTTTGCAGGTATGGGTTGAGTATCCAGAATTCCATAATACTGAATATTCTGAACTATGGAACTTTTCTGAGCATCAATATTATTTTTAAAAAACTTTTTTGCCTAAAGGTAAAGCTTTGTGTTTCATGCACAAAATTATTATTTTTAAATGGTATAAAATTATCTTTAGGATATGTGCATTATATGAAACATAAATGAACTTTGTATATATAATATACATACATAAATGTATAATATATAATATATATACATAAATAAGTCTTGGGCCTTACCATAAAGATCTCTCATATGTATGCAAATATTTCAAAACAGGGAAAAATACAAAGTACAGAATTTTCTGGTCCCAAGCACTTTGGATAAAGGATGCCCAACCTGTACTGCAATTTATAAGGTATTCAGATTCAAGTATTATAGTTTCCCACACTGGTAAAAAAAATTCAGCATTAACTATCTGCATCTCTTTGGGAAAACAGACCCTACAATCCAGAATAACCAAAGGAGCACGTAAGAGACATTACGTGCACACATAGTTATGGCACCACCTAGTGAAAACCTATGGGAAATTCATATTGCAATCCAGAGTAAATTGTTCTTACACTGGAGCAAGGACTCCCTGTAATTAATCTGGATTGCGCCCAGAGTCATGCGGCAGTTAGAAAGTGGCCAGATTTATTGTGGCAGAAGATTTATAGTGCAGCAACCACTTTGCTTGCTGTAACTTGTGAGCAATATGTGCAAACCTCTGCTATGATAAATTGGCTCACGTAAGAGACATTTCTGCATTTCCTATGTGACTCTCACCCCTGTGCAAGGGGAAAAATAGTGTGTGGTGTGTCCTTCTGATGTACGGAGGTGCGAGTAATCTTTACACCGTCAGCATATTGATTGGGCAGCTGATGCTGCAAACATGCTCCCTGGCCACTTGGTGTTTACAGAGATTGGTCTTTGTGTAGGAAATTGCACTGTTGGAAACGGCCCCAAGAGCTGCAGGCCAGGCTTTGTTCCTTGGGGCATAGAGAATAAAAGGGAACCCGAGGAAGGCTCCTTGCCAAATACCCTTTTTGTTCCCTTGTCAATATAAATTCTAGCCTTATCCGTTCAGCTGTGGCTGGCAAGCTCTGTGCTCTCACTGCTTATGCCAGGGGTGCTGAACACATTTCATACAGAGCGCCGAAATTAGCATTAATGATGTTTCCCTAGAGCCAGAGTCCAATCTTATGCATGTCTACTCGGAAGTAAGTCCCATTATAAAAAATGGGGCTTACTCCCAGGAAAGTGTGAAGGAAAAGTTCTCAGGGGCCACTTGAACTGGCAAGTCGGGCTGCATTCGGCCTGCGGGCCTTGTGTTTGACACCTATGGTTATGCAGTGGATCTGCAAATATTATAACCACGGACTAACCCCCAAATCCAGAGTAACTACAGGAGCACGTAAGAGACTTTGGCTGCAATCCAGAGCAAATTCAGCCTGCTCTGACCTAACTGCACTCTCCTAACTATTCTGTATCCAGAGCAGAAAGTTATGCTGAATCCAGAGAGTCAGGAAGCCTGGGCTGCCCTAACTGCTCCAGAGCATGCTAAGTAATTAACACAAGGGGAAGACTTGCTCCTGAGGAGACACCCCTCAGATCACACTGAACAAGGAACAGCTGTGGTGCCTACAGTGGTGACATGACTCTGCACATCACCTGGTGCGGAAGTCTGTGCGTCATCCCTGGGATGCACAGTCCCACCTGGACTGCACAGTCACCAAAGTTGGCGCCTGCGCAGTTGTTTCTGAAGCCAACTGGCTTCAGAAAGAGTACTGCGCAGGCACCATCTCTGACACCTGCGCAGTACTTTTCTGAAGCCTTTTGGCTTCGGGGGAGACTGTGCAGGCGTCAGAGTTGGTGCCTGTGCAGAGTACTCTTTCTGAAGCCATTCGGCTGCCGCTCCGCCTCCTGAGTGAGGCCGAATGGCTGTGCAGAGGCGCGGACTTTCTCTGCTCGAAGGAAGTCTCCTCTGAAGCTGTTCGGCATGCTCAGTGTGTTTCTGCGCAGTGTATCTCAGATGGCCGTTCAGGCCAGCTCCTCAGACAAGTGGCAGCTTCTGGCTGCTGCTCCGCCTTGGAGCAGGCCTGAATGGGGGTGCTGACACCCGGGGCCTGCCAAAGGACAGTCAAACTCCTCCGGCACATCACCCCATATGGAGTGCATCTCCCAATGCAGCCCACACCAGCCGCACCAGTCTGGTGACGCCACTGGGTGCCTGCCTTATAAGGAGTCACTGATGAGATGCCAGTACATTCTACAGTGAATACAAGGGACTTCTTGGAGTGGCCTGCTGTATCCTGAGGTTTGTGGGCAGCCGTAGTTTGTTCCATATCCTGAGGTTGAGAGGAAGGGGTTGCAGCTAGGATGGCCAAGAACTCAGATTTTTGGTCAACACTGCCATTCTTACTCGGGCCATATCATGGACCCCTATGGGTCTACTCATTACTATACCTGCTCCTGAGGTGGTATAACTCTGAGGGCTGGAAGAGGGCATTTCTGCCTTGGAAACAGGCTCTGGATTCAGAGTAACTGCTCTGCCCTAGGCAATGCTAAACATGCCCTCAACTTGCCTCTCCTGAGCTGCTTAGGCTGCCCCAGTTAGGGCAGAGCAGGTCCACCTCTCTTAGGGCACCCTATCTTGCCTTGCTCTGCCCTAAGCCTCCTTCAGAGTAACTGGGCCGGAGCATCTTGCAGTTGCTCCAACCTAGTGTTAGATAGGGCAACCTAAGGGCTCTTATGTGGACAGATTAGTTGCTCTGGATTGGGCTGTTTATGTGCACCCGTAGTTACTGCACCACCTAGTGAAAACCTATAGGAAATTCATATTGGAATCCAGAGTAAGTTGTTCTTACACTGGAGCAAGGACTCCCCACAGTTACTCTGGATTTTGCCTTAGGTTTGGCTGGCAAGTAACAAAAGAGGAACCCTTCTGGATCAGAACCAAAATGTATTTCTTTAAAAGATTTATATCCCATCTCCCTTTTCCTACAAATACAAGGTTAAGATGGCAGCATAGAACGCAGAACTTAATAACAAACATAAATACAAACTAAAAAGCATTAAAATATCATACAGGAGTAGCAAAATGAAAGGAGTAGCAAAATAAAATAGTAAAGGCAGCTAAAGTATAGGTAACTAAAGGTATAATAAAGGAAGCAGTAAAAGGTAAATGACAGTAAAGATAGTAAAGGTGGAGACTAGTCTAGGATCCAACAGTGATCAACCAACTGCTTTTGGGAAGCCCAGAATGATGACAGCCTCCTGTCTTCTCAGACAGCTCCTCAACCTTCTCTGCTGTATAGACATAAATGGATAGAACCCTCAGCCTGCTTGATTGATACAGAATGTGTGGACTTCCCACACGCAGGTCAAAGCTTTTATGTAGTTATCCTTCCAACAATATTGGGTGTATACACCTCCGTCCACCACTGACTTTCAACTGATATAGACTGTCTTTGAATCCAGAGGTTCCATTTAGCTACTGTGGCCTATAACTTGAGTCGGCCTCGGCTTGAGTCGGCTTCGCCAAGAAAGACGGGATAGAAATTCCGAAAATAATATATAAATATAACTTCTGCTTTCCTCAAAATAGAGTTATTCTTTGTCAGTGTTCTAATAATAAGGCTTCCCTCTGAGAAATTAAAAAGATCACAGATGCTCCATGAGCACCTCGGCCCCAAAAGGAAATAAGCAGGGCAAGCACACAGGCCACAATTTGTTCTTGACCTGTTTATACATACAGTTGCATACAACTGCATAGAGTTGGTCCTTAGTACACACTGCCACTTCCCCAATACTAAAATCTGCAGGGTAGGACCATCATAGAACAATTGGACAACCTATGGATGCTACCAGAAATGTATTTCAGTTGCATCTGGAGGTGTACTGAAGTACAGGAATGCACTTTCAGTAATATATAGTAACTAGTCAGCTGTCACTTGTGGAGGTACATAACATTCATCAGTAAAAAACCACCTTCTTTCCAGCATTGGAACTACTCTTTTGCCATCTCTCTCCTCAATGGTACTCCTCAACTGCTTGTTATAAGCCTGGCCTGTTATTTGTCCCAGAGACTGTTGGAAATGACATCGGCAATGGGAAAGGAATGTTGACAGGTGCCTCTCCTCAACCTCCTCTGCCGTGAAGACACACAGGAGGAGAACCCTCAGTTGCTTGTGTGGAACCCCGCACACAGGTCAGGTTTTTATGTAGATGTTCTTTCAACAAAACTTGGTGTATATGGCCATATTTACAGAACTGTTGTAGGAATCACCGAGATAATACTTGCAAAGCATTTTGAACACCTGAATGTAACATATATAAAATGTGCTCCTGATGCTATTCCTTTATATCATTTAAAGCCAAATGTTTGAATCAAACAACATAGCCGACTCATCTCCAGTGTTTCCAGGGAAATCCTACAGACGCCGTTGCTACAGAGACGAGGACACAAGGAGAGAAAACATATTTTGCTGGTGGTTCTGGTGGACTCTGGTTGGTTTATTTAAAAGGTCAACTCTCATTATAATGCACTGAACGTAAAATACTGCTGAATCCCATGACTGGGGTGTGTGTGTGTCAGCATCTTCCCAGGGACCTTTCTTGCACTGAATCCAGGTTGTGAGACACATTTGGCAAAGACTTGTTGGTGCTGTAATACATCTAAGGTCAATAACAGCAGTGAGAAATGCAGACATGCCTAATGTTGGATTTGATTATTGACTCACCTAAATTAGTATCATCTACACTGGCTGGAACTGGCTCTCCAGGGTTCCAGGCATTTTTGCAGTGCTATCTGGAGGTGGTGACATGAGGGCATGCAAAGTACCATGGAGATTGAAGTGCATGTGTAGTATTGGCATCCATCAGTCTCAAAAGACTATGGTATCATGCTCGAAGCACAAAGGCCTGGGTAGATTGATTTGGAGGATAGGCTGTTACCCGAGCAGCAAATCCTTCCTCTCCATGGCACTAAAATAGTCCAATGGAACAGCAGAGCCAATACAATTAGTTCCAGCTGCATCGCAGAGCTGTGCTAAGGACAGGAGCTCACCCTGTCTTGTTGGGACCTGGGTCTCGAACCCTGGCCAGCTGGTTAACAGGCACAGTGTCTTAACCACTTGCGCCACCCAAGTCAAAGTGCATGACAACTTAGCATAATCCATATGCTCAGAGGAATACTGCCTCTGAACATGGAAGTTCCATAACTTAATGTGAACATAGGGTGCAGCAGTATAGTGATCCTCCACTGAAAATTGGGATTCCACACCATTTGGAAGTGACTGTTCAGGGTTTAAGACTGAAGTGAAGCTAGGTTATCTTTTCCAGAAAATCTATCTATCTACAGTATTTATATACCGCTTTTCAACTGAAAAGTTCACAAAGCGGTTTACAAGAAAATGAAAAAATTAATATACCACTTTGCGGACCACCTCTCAGTTGATGAGCTGCAACACCTTGGCAGAAGTGACACCACTGAAAGGATGGCCCATGGGATAATTGGGTATTCCCAAGACTTAGAAAAAGATTTGCACATTTTATTAATTAATAGCTAATGGGTCCCTGTCCCAAAAGGGCTCACAATCTAAAGTGCAAAAAGAACACCAGCAGAAGCCACTAGAACAGACATTGCTGGGGTGTGTAGGGCCAGTTATTCTCCCCCTGCTAAATAAAAGAGGAACAGAATATCATGAGATGTCAGGGGCTGAACACTGAATCTATATTTGTCTTATACATACCATATACCGAGACCATATGTTTCATCTATGTTTCCTTCACAACTGAACTTGAAGTTTGATCTTGCTTCAACAGTTCTAGAGAAGGGAAGACACTGCAGGGATGCTGGGAGAGTCCACTTATTACACAAGCCGCCCCTTCAGCAGCACTTCTTCTGATGAGGTGCCACTTTGCAGACCACCTCTCAGTTGATGAGCTGCAACACCTTGGCAGAAGTGGCACCGCTGAAAGGATGGCCCATGGGATAATTGGGTATTCCCAAGACGTAGAAAAAGGTTTGCACATTTTATTTTCTGTCATTTGCAATGATTGAATTTCTAAGGCTGCTATCCTAAAGACACTGTCCTGGGAGTAAGACCTATTGAACACAATGGGACTTATATTTGAGTAGACATGGTTAGGATTGTGCTCTTTGCAATAACAAAATGCTTATTTCTGAGTATATTCTTAACAACTCCTACCACTTCTGCCAATGGGAAGAAATGCTGTGCTTGGGGTTGGCCATACCCAGTTCCGAAAGTGAGCCCATTCATTCCCCCAAGATGATGACAGTTAACCAAAAATATCTATATCACACACCACCAAACGTCTTGCTTCATCAGCCACATGCAATAAGTTATGCAACGCTGAGTGGTAGATATCTGGCAAAGTGAAATATTTTGAGTGCGGTTAACCCTCCCTCCACCCCTATAGGCTTTGAGATTTGAAACCATGAAAAATACGTTGGGTAACTGCAATGAAAATAACTGTGTATGAACATCTGCACCAACACTGTGCACCACGGGCAATGTGCATCATGTGCTTCAACATTGCAATTGCTTCCTATATGGCTAAATTAAAGAGGAAGACTAAAGAAATTTAGAAATTGAGCAGAGGTCTCTGAAAAAATGTGATAAAAGAGACCACTAAGCATGCGCAGAGTACTTTCACACCGACATGAAGATGTGGAGAGCACATTACTAACAAGATGCATAGAAATAGCTTCTGAATTTCACACTTAGTTGCAGCTGCACCACTTGTCATTCTGGATCCTGGTGAGGGCTCTTAACATAATCCTATGGTGCGATAACTCTCTATGATTGGTACCAGTACAAATATGAGCATCCTTCATGTATATGTTTTTATATTACTAGCGAAAATGTACCTGCATTGAGGGAGTAAAATTTCCCCCACTGTGCATCAACCCCCCCACTGCGCATCAACCCCCTACTGTGCATCAACCCCCACCATGTGCTCAACCTCCCATGTTCACCACCACCCCATGCACACCATCCCCCAATGCACATCAACACCCCCCATTGTGTATCAACCCCCATGTGCACCACCCTCCCATGTGCACCTACCCTCCATGCACACCTACCACCATGCACACCAACACCCCCCAATGTGTATCATTCTCCATGCACATCAACCCCATGCACAACACCCTCCCACACACACCAACCCCCAGGCTCACCATTGCTCCATGCACATCAACACCCCCCACTTGTATCATCTCCTATGTGCACCCTCCCCCATGTGCATTAACACGCCCCCACTGTGTATCATCCCCATGTGCATCAACCCCCATGCGCTCCTCCACATGCGCAACCCCAATGCACACCACCCCCATGTGCACCATTCCCACATGCGTATCAACATTGTGTATCATCCCATATGTTTATCAACCTCCATGTGCAATACCCTTCCATATGCAATATCCTCCCATGCGCACCAACCCCCCATGCACACCATTATCCTCTATGCACTGTCCCTCCCAGTCAGCCTTCAATGTTAAGTATAGACCAAAAATGTGTTGCACCGCTTTCAGACCCTTAGAGGTTAAATTTCTAGAAATTGGTTCATGGTGGGTGTTCCCGTCACAACAGGAACACTCTCCCCAAATTTCATGCATCTAGGTCCTGGGGTTGGCGCAAACTGTCCCACAGTCAGGGATTTTTCAATGCAAAGTATAGGGAGGAAAACACGTTGTGCCCCATTTCACCCCTTCTGGTTGGAATTTCCAAAAACTGGTTCTTAGTGCACCCCTCGGTCACGGAAGGAACACCCACCCCAAATTTCACACTTCTAGGCCCAGTGGTTTTGGCTGGGCATTGATGAGTGAGTGAGTCAGTGACTTTGGAATTTCCAAAAACCTTAGTGACTCCTGCCATCACAGAAGGAACACCATCCCCAAATTTTATACTTGAAGAGTCAGTGAGTCAGTGAGTGACTTTTCACTGTCACTCTATCTATAAATCAGTATATAGTAATCTATATAACCAGTAATCTACGTATAAACCAGTATATAGATTAGTATTTAAGAGATGCATTTCTTGGGTTTTCTATCAAATTTTGAAAGATTCTTTCCCTTGCATTGGATTAACAACCCCACCCCACTCACGTATGTATATACATAAAGCATTGTAAACAAGTGGATATTTATTCCCAATACCACTGTAAATGACTAAGTAGATATTAAACTGTTAGGATTTTTTTTAAATTTAAAAATACTTCTACTGTAGAAGGGTTTATGCTGACCCTTTTGTATGCCATTTTCTGCTGCCTGGTTAAAAAAAAAGTATAATGATGTCTCCCCACTCCCAGATCTATTTTTTGCCGGACAATCTACTTTGTCAACCATAATTTAAGTATCCATGCAAATTGAGTTCAATGCTGAGAAAGAGGTTTAAGAGCTTTGAGGCTCTGGGCAGAGGCTTCACAAGAATAGCCGGCTCTTAATCTCATCTAGAGTGGATGTACTACGGTTCCAGGACGAAGGAGGTTTCAATTTTCAACGCAGTGGTAGAACTGGGTAAGAAGCTATTCCTTCACAGTGCAGTTGGAACAGAAACCATCATTCAGAAAAGATGTAGGAACTGGTGTAGGATAGAGGCTAAGAGCACAATCCTTACCACGTCTACTCAAAAGTAAGTTCTATTGTGTTCAATGGGTCTTACTCCCAGGAAAGTGTCTTTAGGATTGCAGCCTCAGGCCCATATCCTAAAGTCAAATTAAGCCCTTTCCTCTGGAGCAGTTAAGGTGACTTTCCATAAGATAACACTAGAAGGTGACGTAACGGCGCGGACTCGTAACTGCTCTGGATTTTGCCCTAAGAGACCGAGTAGGGAATCATGGTTTTCTGGTTGAAATCTCTCCTTTGTCATGAACTATTCACTAGACAGAGTGAGGCTACAATCCAGAGTAACTACAGGACCTTTTACACCAACGTAGTTACGGTGCTACCTATGGAAAACCTATGGGAAATGCATGGAGCAACCCGGAGCAATCCTCTTATGTTTTCCCGTAGTTACTCTGGATTATAGGGTTAGCTGCTGCTTCCTCTCAGCTCCTTGACTACTATTATTTATTCAATTTACCCATATTTACTTGAATCTAATGTACCCTTGAATCTAATGCACACCGTATACAGTACTTAGAATCAAAATACTGTATTTACTCGAAACAAATCCACCATTGAACCCAACGCGCACCCTCATTTTGGAGACAATTCAGCTGAAAAAGGTGAGCGTTTTTCGAGTAAATACAGGATATCTGTATCCTTTGTTCCCAAAGAAAGGATATTCAAGGTGGCTAGGAAAGATACTCAAGGGATAATAGTTATTGTACAGAGTTGTCATAAGAACCACACTGGGACCTCCTTATATATGAATTCAAGTCCCATGGATTTGACTTAACACGGGACCCAACCAGTGGTGGGATTCAAATAAATTAACAACAGGTTTTTTGTCCTAATAAATTAACAACAAGTTCTATGTCCCATTAGTAATCGGTTCTCAGAACCAGGCGCTCATTAGCAAAAGGTTCTATAGAACCTGTGAGAACCTCCTGAAGCCACCACTGGACCCAACCCAAGTCAGGAGGATCTTACTGTACCTCCTGGATGTAACCAAAAGGTGTTCCAGTTGCTCCAGAGACTCCATTATCCACAGATATCAGTATCCGAATTACTTGCCAAATTATCTCACATTTTCATTTCTCTCAGGAATCTGAACTTCAGATGCTGATTTATGAAGAGGAATCAAGACATTCTCAATTTCTGTATTTTTTTATGGCCAGAATGGTGCACACATGAATTTGCCACAGCTTTGATTTGTTCTGTTTATCTTAATATCATTATATTGCTTTTTGTAGAGTTATTTTTTTAAAAAAATCAATGCGCACTGGTAATACCGTGAAGCGGGGGAAGGATGCAAATAAACTGAAAGGAACTAAGCTGTGTCAAAGCCACACGCACTCCAATTCTGGAATTAATTTTAGAAAGCTTTCAGTTAAACGAGAAATCAGGAAGTGTGGGATGCAGAACAGAGCAAACTCACAAAACAATAGAACAAAACAGGAGAAATAAAATCTCCCAACACAGTTTAACCAGTGTCTCACCCTGGTCTATGCTTTGTCTTTTATATATGGGTAACCACATAATATGTGGCTGCCAAGTGCCTGATAAAACTTCCTGGGCTTCAGAATTTAGTTCTGGCTATACTGGCGACTCAAAAGATTTGGCTGACTTTGTATGCTCAGAACAAATATGCAAAAACCCACAAGGGGATGGCCGTTTCCCATGGAATAAGTGCCCATTATGAAGCAATACACTTGTGGGTTTCTTGCCACAGAACATCCAAGTGTCTCTTTCCCATTCATCTCCCGCCATTAATTTGCAATCTGGCAGTCTTCCATGTGGGTTTTGGGATCATAAGTTTGGATCTTGTTATCTATGACTGTGGTAGGCAAAAACTGCATCTATCCCTACAATCCAGAGTAACTACGGGTGCACGTAAGAGACATTATGTGTACCCTTAGTTACTGCACCATCTAGTGAAAACCTATGGGAAATTCATTTTGCAATCCAGAGCAAATTGTTCTTACACCAGAGCAAGGACTTCCCATAGTTACTCTGGATTGCACCCTTTGACTTCCTGGGGAGCACTTTTTAAAAAACATTTTCTATTCTCTTTGGGTTCAGCCTTAAAAAGGCAGTTGCGGTGAGTAGGAGAGAGAAGTACAAAAGAAGATCTAGCTTGGATTGTGGATTCGAGAACTTTGGTCTTTGTCACCGGTCTGAAACACTGATTTTACTCCCGATGGAGGGAAGCAATAGCTCCATAACAGAAGGAAGCAACTTAAGATGCTCCTTAGCATCAAGTTATGGTGGATCATGGCATCTGGAGGGGATCCATTCCATCCCTAGTCCTCCCCATAGATAATCAGATTTCAACATATAACCAAATCTGAAGGGAGGATCTCAAGGACCTCCCAAACATGACTGAAAGTAGTTTCTGGTTCCATCAGGGTGAGGGACTGGTCTTCTGTGGCAAGCCTCCCTGGCCTCAAAAAAGAGGACATGTCCTGTAAAAAGAGGACCTATAGTCATCCTGTTTAAAACATTATTGGGATTAGTTGCTCATTGTTCTAATTGTAGGATTTTGGAAGATCCCAGTGTGATCCTATTATTATTATTAATAACGATAAATATTCTTTTTTTCAATAAAAGGATCCCTACAGAATGGCAAGCCAGGGTGGCCCAGATAGATCATTTTGAGGTTGTTCTTAAATGGCTTAATAACAAATGCCTATGGCTGGATGAGCAAGAAAAAAGTTTAGGACACTATGGTAATGTCTAAAATAACACATATCATTCAAATGTGTGATAGCATGCCTATATAAAATAAATGTTTACAGGGATTATATAAGTTAAGCACCATAATAATATATGTCCCGGTGTTATGTTTCTCCAATTAAAAAAAGTGTGAAGTTGTATTCTTATTAGCCCACCCCTCTTCTCAGCAAAGGCAACTATAGCATCTCTATGTAGCTAAGCGAACAGCCATCCAGTCCTGAGATTCCTGAGATTTTGTTTAGACCTACATAGTTCTATGTATTGTAATTTTTAGAAATTATCATCTAATGAATGTACCAAATTATGAACCAATGGAGAAGAAAAGGGGCTCACAAGAAACTTTATATTCCAAAAGAGGTTCAAAAGAAACTTAATACCTCCTGATCAAATTCTTCTCAGCAAAGTGTTCACCTTTTTTGCAGCTACATCACACTGCTGACCAGCGATGGGATTCAAAGAAATTAACTACTGGTTCCATGCCCATCTGGAAACCACTTTTAAATGGCTATTTTTAAACTTTATATGTCCTAAATCTCATTAACAACCGGTTCTATAGAGTAGGTGTGAACCTGCTGGAGCCCACCACTGCTGCTGACTCATGTTCAGTTGTGGTGCAGCAATAGCACAAATCTATGCATGCCCACGCAGAAGTCCCATTGTGTCCAGTGATGGGCTTCAAAGAAATTAAGAACCGGTTCTCTGCCCATCTGGCAGCCACTTTTAAATGGCTATTTTTAAACTTTATATGTACTATCTCTTGTTAAGAACCGGTTCTATAGAGTAGGTGCAAACCTGCTGGAGCCCACCCCTGATTGTGCCCAAAGAAAAGTGTGCATAGGATTGCAGCCCAAATTTCTTAGATCTTTTTCACATGGTACTTCCAAGGCAGGTTTTCCCCACCCCAAACTTGTGCATTTAAAACTTGGAGGACATCACATTTGTCTCGGATGATCATCTTATTAGTATGGACTCAATGAGAACCTATGACCATGATTCAATCTTAGCACTTCTTAACTCCTAGAATTGATAGCAGTTTCCCACTTCCATGTTTTGCCAATATCATTGGCAAATTTGATAAGCATTCCTTCTATCACCTCTTCCAAGTCATTTATTAAATTATACAACAGCACAGGACCCAAGACATTTCTCAGTGCTAGCACATAGGGAGGAGCACTTGGACCCAATCCATAGACAACAGAATCTGCAGGTACCTGGAGGGGACCCTTGTAGTATGACCTAGGCCAGGGGTTTCCAAACTTTTTGGCAGGAGGGCCATATCATCTCTCTGACACTGTATCAGGAGGGACAGAAAACTAATTTACATTTCAAATTTGAATACATTTACATCTAAGAATGTATTGGAGTGGATTATAAGGCTTGCTCAAGGGCTGAATAGGGGGGTCTTGCCAGGAGCCACATTGAGGCTCACCAAGGGCCGCTTTTGGCCCCCGGGCCGAACTCCTGATCTAGAACTGATCTAGGCAACACTTTACTATTTTATCCACCAGGTTATAATGGGAGGCTTTGTCAATGCTCTGTTGAAATCATTTGTATCCTCACTGTGGACTAGACCTTCAAAGATGTTGACAAGTGTGCTCTGACTCCACTTCATTATTTTCTAAGCCTTCATAGACATTCCATCTGTTTAAGGATCTTTCCAGGTATTGAGATCAGACTGGCTAATCTGTAGTTTCCCAGATCTTCCTGTTCCCTTCCTTTTTAAGGCAATTGCAACATTTGCTCATATCTAGTTCTTAGTACCTAGAGCAGTGTTTCTCAAAGTGGGGGTCGGGACCCCTTTGGGGGTCACCTAGAGACCCCTGGTGTAGGGGGCCAGGTCAGGCTTGCCAGACCTCTGGCTGTAGCTGCACGCGCATGGGCCTGACTGACAGCTTCAGGGCCCAATCCTATGCATTCCTACTCTGAAATAAATCCCATTATAGTCAGGGGGACTTTATTCCCATGTAAATGTGTTTAGGATTTCAGCCTTAGGGCCCAATCCTATGCTTGCCTACTCTGAAATAAATCCAATTGTGTTCAATGTGTGCATAGAACACACATTTCATTTGTAACAATGAAAATACATCCTGCATATCGGATATTGACATTACGATTCATAACAGTAGCAAAATTACAGTTATAAAGTAGCAACGAAAATAATTTTATGGTTGGGTGTCCCCACAACATGAGGAACTTATAAAGGGGTCACGGCGTAAGGAAGATTGAGAATCACTGACCTAGAGTGCGTCTATGTATTTATGTATTAATGTATTTATGTGATCCAAGATCATGCAAAATGTACCTTGACAATTGTCAAAAAACTGATGGTGTGCCTTGACCATTTTCATGCTTTGCCAGTATGTCTTGAGACGAACAAGGTTGAAAACATTTTATGTGGCAATTTGGGAGTTGGACTTGGGCCTGGAAGATCCAGGTTCAGCTTCCTGCTCAGCTTCCTCACAAAGATATTGCTTGAATCAGCATATAATCATAGAATCATAGAGTTGGAAAGGACCCAGTTGATCATTTAGTCCAACCCCCTTCTGTAGCAGAAAATCCTCATCTTGTGGGGACCCGGGTCTCGAACCCTGGGGAGAGTCATGGTGTCTTAACCACTTGCACCACCAGAGGAGGTGGCTATGTTGTCACTGCTCCTCCAAACTAGAGCCAACTGGCCAAACCTGGTCCTATATTTTTTGATTTAGCACCCCCAAAATATCCTCAATTCATTCAAACATCCTTGTCAACTTATAAAAAGTTTTGTATATGCATTTTTTGGGTAGACATGCGTTATTGTTCACCGTCTTGTTTGTGCATACATTCCCCCTTTCCTATTTTATTTTTATCAACCTTTTTACAATCTAAATTAAATTTAGAAAGATAAACTAGATAGAAAAGTGATCTTAAACGTCAGCTTGGCGAAAGAGTTCAAATGCAAATGAACCTTAGCTTGAACTTGGCACTGTGGCCAAGAGGGAAGTCTGCCATTTGCCAAAGACAACATTGGAACCTAATCCCTTCGCTTGGGGTGGAGAAGGGACATCTAGTAATAACGGATCAGTTGTGTATTGCAGAACAGATCATGTGAAAGGGGACTGGAGAAGGAAGCCATGGAGCCTATTTGCATTTGACAGGCCTCCATGTTCCCTTTCTCAGCCCTTTTCATACGCTTTGCCCATGTTCTAGCAAGTCTTTATCACAGCACATAATTAAACGGTTTTTAAAGGGGCAGAGTCAAATTTATAGCCTGCAAATTGCAATTAGTTGGCTACAATTGCAATTAGTTGACTGTTTGCCTATGAATATCACTGGCTTGGGGACAAACTGTTGCTTTGTTGGTAGGTTTCCCAGAAACACCTGCGCAAAAATACTAACATGTTAGGACATATGATTTTGGCAGGAACCTTCAAACGGGATAAGATTTTGGGGTCAGGTAAGAAACTGGAAATGAGATCAGAATTTCAGTTAGCTTAGAAACAAATGGTAAAATTATTACCTTGCAGATCAACACAACTTACATTTGCATAGCTGGAAGTAGCAAATAATTCAGGGTGCAATCCTAACCAATTTAGCCAGCACAACTGACCTATGTCCCTATGGTGGTGTGGGGAGGCTGGCACATGTCTGTGCACTGTCCTAACCCTCCCCAAGAGTGGTGTAGAAGTGACTCATGGCCCTTTCGTGGCACCCCAGACCAGCAAAGGATTGAGCTGTCAATGTCACTGCCCCTTTTTTATGGTGCTAACTGTGACATAACGTTCTAAATAAGGAGCTAAAGTTGCAGTCCTATATATATTTTCCTATATACATACATGCAGAAATCCTGGGTATTGGAGCCTATTTATTCATTAATCTAAATTACATCTTTAATGCATAGGATGTTGCTTATAGGACATTAAAATAGGACTTGCTTCTGAGTAGACAAACCTAGGATTGTGTTTCCTGCCACCTCCCTTCTGTTGAATTTTGTTGTGTTTTCCTTGCCAGTTTGCAGCCATGGAGTCTTTTGTACATCTTTGCCATTGCTTAAATATTAGGTTAGTCAAAGTTCTTGTTTGTGCAAGTTGTTTGGCTGGTGTCCTTGTTGTATTTCAAGTAAGCCTCTTCACTGCTTTCAGTGTTATTTTCTACCTTCCACAATGAAAGATGTTGAGGCTCAGGTCCTCTGTGTAGAAGGCTGTGACTGCAATCCTAAAGACACTTTCCTGGGAGTAAGAACCATTGAACATAGTAGGTTCATAATTTTGAGTAGACATGGTTAGGACTGAGCTCTGTGTCTCCTAACCTTACAAATGTAAAAGAGTTGTCTGTGGCCATATATGTACAGAGTTGCTCTTATTAATAGGGATTAATATTTTTCCTTAAGGAAAAATAAAAAGCATGCATAATGCACATGCATAGAGCACTGCCATTGGGTCACTTAGCGAGGTGTAAAATGCATTGTGGTCAGAGGTGGGATTTAAATCTTTTCAATAAATAAATAATGAATTTTACTTTTGCCACCTCTCTCATCATATAGAGTAAACAATATTCATAGAACAGCTCGTTTTACTCAGTATGCACATTGGCTGTTGTATAAGCTTAGCTCGGGGGTGTCCAAACTTCCAACTTCAGGGCTCTCGGACCTTTAACAATTATGTAAAGGAGGGAATTTCAGCAGGTGCTGCTTCTCATCTCACATATCAAAAGCTGCACCTGCTGAAATCCCCTTTTCTATACAATTGTTAAAGGCCCAGGAGCTCTAAAATTAAAAGTTTGGACACCCCTGGCTAAGATGACAGAGCAGGACTACCAGAGAGTTAATTTGTTAGACATTCTAGTGTAGTGGTGGCAACCTGTGGCCCTAGGGTGAGTAATGGGTGACTCTCCTGGTTCTAAGTGTTGATCTCAAAACATTTTGCTGAGCTTCCAGATTCCACTAGTTTCTGTCTACAGAGTTCTTTACCAGCTGAGATCCACAACAGTGGGGACAACATTTGAAGGGTGACTGGAGCGAGTTCCCCAAAGGCTGCAGAGAAATCAAAGATGGATTTGCCCTCCTAACAAGACCTCAATCACTACATTAAAACTAGCATAATTATTGACCACTTAGTATACAGTGGTACTTCTCATAACAAGCACCTCACATAACAAGTATAAATTTCCAAGAAATCTTGGTTCACATAACAAGTTCTGCTTCACTTAATAAGCAAGTGTGCTATGGGCACGTGTGCTATGCAGCCCTGATGCTCTGCGCGGAGACTCTTTAAAAGGGCTGCCAGCCAGCACTGCTGCCTCTAACTGCCCTCAACTTGGTGGCAGTTGCCTGGAGGTGCGAGAGGCAGCTGCCCCTGCCTGCCTCCAAGTTCCCCCACCAGCCACCTTGAACCTCCAGCAGCAGCCCAGGTAACCATGTCTACTCAGCCCAGCCTGCTAACCATGTCGACTCAGAAGTAAGTCCCATTGTGTTAAATGGGGCTTACTCCCAGGAAAGTGTCTTTAGGATGGCAGCCTAAGTAGACTTCATAGGATCATGCACATTGAATGCATGTATTGAATTCAATTCCAGTGTTTTGTCATCATTTTTACATCCAGTTAATATTTTTATATGAATATTTTGAGGGTTGTGGAACCAATAGTCTGAGTTTCCATTGTTTCCTATGGGAAAATCCGGTTCACTTAAAGAGTGTTTCACTTAAAGAGCATGCCTCTGGAACGAATTATGCTCTTTATGTGAGGCACCATTGTGCATTCTATGTACTTAAATGAACTGCTGTCTGCAAAAAAGGTAAAGTTAGAAATGTTCTCTACAGTTGCCCTTCTAGTCATGACCAACTCTAGAGCAACTCTAGAGCAACTCTGGTGCTCACTTTACAAGGCTAAAGAGCCAGCATTGTCCAGAGACACATGTAGCCAGCATGACTAAGAACATTAACTGTGTCTACTCAAAAGTAAGCCCCATTGTGTTCAATGGGTCTTACTCAGTGGTGGGATTCAAATAAATTAACAGGTTCTATGTCCTAATAACCTAAATTAATGGCAGGTTCTATGTCCATAGAACAACAGGTTCTGTGTCCCATTAGTAACCGGTTCTCAGAACCAGGTTTTCAGTAGCAAAGGGTTCTATAGAACCTGTGAGAACCCCCTGAAGCCCACCACTGGTCTTACTCCCAGGAAAGTGTCTTTAGGATTGCAGCCTTAATGCCAAACACATATGGGACACTGTTACCTTCTCACTGAAATGGTACCTATTTATCTATTTGAATTTACATGTTTTCGAACTGCTAGATTGGCAGCTGCTGGGCAAGTAACGGGAGTTACTTACTGCACTTACTTGGTTTCTACAAGTACTTGGGTCTTGAATCGTCAGTCTTCAGATTAACAGATTGAACCATCAACCATCAAACTTCAGGTTGACAAACATGTCATTTTTAATCGCTGAACATTCCACAAAAAGCCAATCCACAAAATGCCGCCCCCAAAACTGATGTTATAATAAGTATGTTTGTTTATTAACTCACTTGACTCTGGTTTACTCGAGTCTTTCTTGTTCAGAGGAGGGAAGAACCTTGTACATTGCCCTGAACTCCCTGGAAGAAGGATAGGATGGAAATGTAATCAGTAATGATGACCCAACACATGAGAGAATCAGGCAGTGGTACCATGCAACCATGGAGGAAAGGAAAACTCTAACCATAATTTGAAGCACTTTCTGGTATATGACCCTGGATGAAATTTGAGCCTCTACCACCAACAGAGCAGAAAACCTTTATGATGCCTCATTCCTCTTGGCACAGTGGAGGTGGCATCTGGGTTTACCAGCCTAGGAAAGGAAATCTACTGCTGTGCCTTGGAAGTGCCAAAACCTTCTGCTGGGTGGCAAAGGCGGCACGACATACTCCGAGAATAGGCAGTATTTAGATGCACATCTCCTTCTACTGTAAAAAAAAAAATACAGTTTTCTGAATATCTTCCCCCATCCCAAAACAAATCACTGCAAATGGAAAGCTAGCACATCAAAAAGAAATCCTGGCTCAGAATCCTCTATGCCTCAAAGTTTTCGGCCAAAGGGCTGCATCAAATATCTGGCACAGTGTTGTGGGCTGGGAAAAAATTTAATATATAAAATACATTAGTGCTGGAACTTAGATTAATGAATAAATATGGGTTTTAATTTCCAGGATTTCTGCAAGCACCAACATACAGCACAGAAATAAAGCAAACACTTCAACGGACTCCCATTCCTCCAACCCACCATTACAGCTCCAGTCATGTTTGGTCAGTGGGGTCAGAGACTCTTAGGGGACCAGAGGTTTGTTGCTTCTGGCCCTGGATCAGGGTTTAGAGACTCCTACACAATGCTGATTTTCTATTTGCAGGTTGTAGTTTTCTTTTTAAGCAAGTATGAAAGTGATGTCGCCTAAATTTGGAAAGGGGACTGCCAACTCAGACCTTGCTTTTTCCCTGTTCTGGTGCCTTTAGCAACATGCAGTGAAAAGCTATGCTTGCTGATTTTTGCAGAACCAGCTGTTTTTACAGTCACAGGCCACCTTGGCCTATTGACAGCAAGACCTCCCAAGCCTCAGTCCCTACTAACTCCCCCAAACCCTGTGGCACACCTGAAGACCATCACAGCACATTAGTGTGCCATGGCACAGTAGCTGGAGTATAGAGTTTATTTTTTAAAATGTATATGCCAACATATCGTTTTTAAAAAGTAAAATTTTAAAAACAATTAAAATCTTCATTTCAGAAAGAGGTAGAACAAAATTTGGTGCTGAAACTCAATCTACAGCCAAATGTAATGTAGCATCCCATATCCCCCGGTCCCCTTCCTATATTTACCATATTTTATCTTGCATGACTAGATGTTGACGGGCAGTACAATTTATTTATTTGTCGGCTTATTTGATTTATTATTCATTTATTGTTTAATTAATCTATATGCCAATAAAGGTTTTGGAGAATGAATGAATAAAAAATGAAAAATATAAAAAATTGCCATAGTGCTATATCATAATAAAAAGTTTTTTTTAAAAAAAGAGTGGAAACTGATAATGTACAGGAAAAGGAACTGAATACTTAAGGCTCATTAATAATGCCATGGCCATATTGGACAGGAAGCAATTACAGGCAGAAGCTGCACAGATGAAGTTGCTAGGGACTTAATGCTTCCATGAAAATATTACAAAAGGAACATGGCCATGCCATATGCGCTGACTGGTCATATAAGTGTGAAGGGTGCTGTCACGGGTTCTCTTACCATTCCCGCCAGCTCCTTTCTCTATAGGGGTCCGGTCGTCCAGGATGACAGATATCTGAGTTTCGTCCTCCTCGTCCTCTCTCCCCCGGGTATACATGATCACACATACACAGCAGGTAAGTATTAAACAAGTTTACTCAGTTCCCTTTCTTAGCTCCAGCATGTACTAACTTTGTCCTTCTCTTACAGGTACAAGTCCAACAGGTTCAAAAGGTTCTGGCTCAATCAACAGAACAGGTAAGTCATTTCACTTTCCTTACAACATTGTCCACAACTTAAGTGTCTCTTTCCTCACTGTTCTTCTTTCCTCTTTTAGGTGATCTGTGTCTCTGTTTCGGACCGTCTGGTTCCTGGGGTCCTATACCTTGTTCCTTTGCAGGGAGGGGTGTACCAATGAGTATAGTCCGCAGCAGTCTTTATCTTTGTCTCCCTTTTCTTTACTTGTGGTCTAGGCCGGGGTTGTCCTAGATACTCAGTTCTCTGCAGTCCCAGGTTGACTTGGTGCTCACCACCCTGCCTCCAGGGTAGCTCCTCCTGAATCCCCCTTTCCCGCTCTTTTTCTTCCCTTATATCTCCTCTCCCTCCTTCCCTTCCAGGGGAGGTCCAAACCCTTCCTTGTGGATTGAGGAGGCCATATCTGTTCCTTCTAGGACCTCCTCCCAGACATCTCTTCCCTTAAACCTTTCACTAGTGGAAGCTTCCAGGAGATAAGGAGCCTCACCACAGGTGCAATCCTGACTTAGGCCAGACAGAATGGCCCAGCTAAGCTGGCCTAAGAAGGCCATATCCTGAGGTAACAGGCCAAATCCACAGGGCTTGGAGGCCTCTAGCTGGCCTAATTGCTGCAGCATAAGGGCAACATGCTCACTGGGCTGGTGTCGTTGTGCCATATCTTGAGGTTGAGAGAGAGGAATAGTAATTAGGCTAGCCTAAAACTAACTTTTTCTTTTGTTTCCATTTTCACTCTGCATTATCATGGACCCCTATGGGTTGACTCAGATTTATTCCTGCTCCTGAGGTGGCCTAACTCTCAGGAGCTGTGAGGGGGCATGTATGCCCTGGAAACAGGCTCTGGATCTGGCCTAAGTGCACTGTTCCAAGCCATGCCCTACATAACGTCAACACGCCCCTGCAGAACTGCCTATGCTAGCTCCACTAAGTCAGCCCAGATCCGTCTTGGGCCAGTTGTAAGGCTGAAATCCTAAGAGCACTTTCCTGGGAGTAAGCCTCACTGAACTCAATGGAACTTATTTCTGAGTCTACACAAATAGGATTGCACTGTAAGTAGACTTATGCAGGCCCAAGCCTTCTCTGGTGTAGGTAAGCTTGCCTATACTGGAATTAGGCCAGCCCAGAGAAGATAGGCTAGCCTAACCACACTTCAGGATTGCAGCCTATATCAAGTACCATGTGGACCACTGTTTCAACTTTGTTTCCAGTCATTCTGGATAAATCAATCTCTCACTAATGCTAGATTCGGGACCCGGTGTGGAAGAAGCCACAGAATATGTTGGGATGCAATAAACCGACAAGGATATCCAGATTCTCTATAAAAATCAGCAAAGATGGCACAAGTACACAGTATAGGCACAAATACACAATGCCTACTTAAGTTTCGAACACAACTTAGACCTACAAGCCTTTGATCTAGGACAAAAACAAATTCAGGTAACAATAAGCGATAACAATAAGAGATAACAATAATTGTTTTAATTGACTTGTTCAAAGCAAAGAGCTTGCACGATGTGAAAGATGTGTCTAGCTTCACTATCACCATATCACGGCTCGGGTCCAGGGCATTTGAGGGACCACCTACTTCTGTACAATCCAACCCATCATCTAAGGTTGTCAGATGGGGCCCTACTGACTGTGCTGCCACCAAGGGATGTGAGAGTGTGGCTGCCAGAGCTAGGGCCTTCTTGGTGGTGGCATCCCGGCTTTGAAACTCCCTTCCTTTAGAACTTATAATAATAAACCTTTATTACGGTTTATTATTATTATACATTGGCGCACACACATGTACATACTTTCACACTCCCAAATAATTTCGGAAAAATCTCATTTGTAGTCTATCTCTTATATCTCCTTCCCATACCAAAATCAACACTTCCCATACCAAAATTGTTTAGGTGCAATCCTAAACCTTTATTACGGTTTATTATTATTATTATTATTATTATTATTATTATTATTATTATTATTATTATTATTATTATAAACCTCTGCCAAGATTGGACATAAAATAATAGCCTAATGTTAGCCAACTTTATCTTTAGTAGAAGACAGTAAAAATTGGCAATCACTTAACCTGAAGCATTCATAGCTTTAGAACTTAGGAAAGCTTCCTTGATACAGAGCTTCAGGCTGATCCTAAAAATATTTTATTTCCAAAAAGCATTTTATTGAGCCGGTGGTTGGCGGTGCTGTGTTTTTAGTATTGTTTTTAGCTGGTTTTTATTGTAAATTTTTAGGTCCAGTTGATTTTAATGTTTTTTTGTATAATCTAATTGTATTTTAATCTATATTTACTGTTAATTTTAGTGGTGTTTAGCGGTTGTTTTAATTGCTGTTAGCCGCCTTGAGTTCCCTTTGCTAGGGAAGAAAGGCGGGATATAAATAAATAAATAAATAAATAAATAAATAAATAAATAATAAAATAAATAATAAAATAAAATATGAGGAATGTTAGGCTGAGTGATGATGACAAGTCCAGGCGGTTGTCTGCCAAGCAGGGGTCTAAACCTAAAGTCCATCATTTGCATGGGCTGGTTTATTTAATTAAAGAGAGGATATGGTATGAACTACATAATGATCTACTTGAGTATGTATAAAATTAGGATGTCATTTATTTACAGATCTATAATTTCTCAGTTTCTGGACACCATAAGCCAACGTTTGCGCTCTTTTGCCTAATCAGGTGCCACCTTTTTACCCAAGTTGCCAAAATCTACAGCTGCATATGAGGCCTGTGTAATGTGGATGACTATTGTGGCTAATTTTCCAAATATACTGCAGACCGCACTAAAACAGTAACCACTAAGTGGAGAAAATATCCTCCCCACAGAACAGCGTGAGTAGGAAGATTCCAGTTCTCCATTTATTTCTGCCACAGACTCATTGTGGCTGATCACTGATCTCTGACTCACTGATCTCTCAGCCTCAGATCTTGATCTACCATGTGGTGATGTGGTAGATATGGCTTCTTTTGAAACATATAGTGTTATGATGTGGGATCTATGGTTTCTTTCATAGAGTTGTCAAAATGGTTATGAGATAATGATCCAGGGAATATATAAAGGATATTACTTATTGTCATGCTACTCATCTATACTCCATCCCTGTAACTAAAATCAAAAGTTTGAAAGTACCAGGGCTCAAATGTTTCAGACAAGTCAACATAGGTTTTCTAAAAACACTAAGAGCACAATCCTAACCCTGTCTACTCAAACGTAAGCTCCACTGTATTCAAGAAAGTGAATTACTTTTACTCCCAGGAAAGTGACTTTAGGATTTCAGCCTAACCCAGAGTATATCCCCCCACAAATGTGGCTGCAGTTCAGGAATGAAAGGTAGTTTGTTTATGCCCAAAGGCACCCTCATCTTGATTCTTAATAATAAAGATGATGTATGCTGCCTTTCAACAAAAATGTTTACAAAACAGTTTACAGAGAAAATCCAATAAATAAATGGTAATCCCTGGAACCTGATGCAGTTTCCAGCAGCTGAATGTTGACCATATGCCCTCAGACTGATCACAGATTATACCAAATTGCTTAAGTCAGCAAGCCAGACCACAAGCAGGAAGCAGCTGACCCAAATAAGGTGCCAAATTTCTTTTTATTCCTTCAAATCCCTCCTGGATTCTAACTTTCCTACAAAATCTTTATTTTAGCCCCTCCTTGACTCACCGTTAAGTAAGGCCTACCTACGAAAAATACATTGGCGCACACACATGTACATACTTTCACACTCCCAAATAATTTCGGAAAAATCTCATTTGTAGTCTATCTCTTATATCTCCTTCCCATACCAAAATCAACACTTCCCATACCAAAATTGTTTAGGTGCAATCCTAAACAATTTCAGCCAGTGCAATGTCTCCCTGTTCCCATGGTGGCATGGGGAGGCCGGTACATGTCTGCACTCTGGTCTAACCCTCCACCCCGGGGTAGTGCATAAGTGTCTTGTGACATTTACAAGGGCTTTGCCAGCCTAATTTAGGTTAGGATTGCAGCCTCAGTTATCTGGGGTAGAAACATTTTGAGACAGTGTGGAATAGTAGTCAGAGTGCTGGGCTCTTAGGGAATCCTTGGTTCAAATCTCAACTCAGCAATGCAGCCTGCAAAGTAACTAAATACCATGGAAGATAGATTGCCTATACCTTTAAACCACTGGTGGATAGCGGAGTGGCTGTGAATAAGTTCCCTAAAAGACAATGGAGTTTACTTCTGAGTAGACAAGAATAGGATTGTGCTGTTTTTAGTTACGGAAATTAATTAAAACTCATATCTGATTGAGTAAGGCTTCAAATTTGTCAGCTTGCCTGGGAGTCAGCTCTGTTGAAGACAGTGGGATTAACTTCCAAGTAAGCATGCCTAGGGCTGTGGGTGGCGCAAGCAGTTAAGATGCTGTGCCTGTTAACCTGCAGGCCAGGGTTCAAGACCCATGTTGGCCCCACAAGACAGGGTGAGCTCCTGTCCTTAGCCCAGCTCTGCGACGCCAGCTGGATCCAATTGTATCGGCTCTGCTTTCCATTGGACTAATTCAGTGGCGTGGAGAGGGGGGATTTGCTGCTTGGGTAACAGCCTATCCTCCATAACAATCCAACCCAGGCTTTCGTGCTTCACATGCAGCGCATGCAGCGCTGAGCACGATACCATAGTCTTTCAAGACTGACGGAGGCCTGCTTTTTTGGATAGAGGAGGGAAACCTGGCAGGTGCAATTCAGCAGGAAGGATTTAAAAAGCTGTACCTGTCAAAATTTCCTCTTCTATACAAAGATATTACAGATACTCTGTATCTGGTCACCCTGTTGCTGGATTACTTTGGGTCAGTTCCGTCTCTCAGCCCACCCTATTTCAGATGGTTGGGGGGGGGGGTGGGCATTTAGGTACATCACCTTCAGGTTTTTGGAGGAAGGTTGGCATAAAGTAAATATTATAAAAATGGTTTATGACATTTTGCAAAGCATCATGCCCACCAGTAGTGCTGGATTAAGTTGATGGTAGGGAAGAGAACAAGAAAGGTAACTAAAATTTTAAAACCCAACCCTAGGCATGCTTACTTGGAAGTTAATCCCACTGTCTTCAACAGAGCTGACTCCCAGGCAAGCGGACAAATTTGCAGCCTTACTCAATCAGATATGAGTTTTAATCAATTAACTAAAAACAACACAATCCTGTGCTTGTCTACTCAGAAGTAAGCTCCATTGTCTTTTAGGGGACTTATTCTCAGGAAATGGGTGTTCAGAAGATTGCAATCTTAGTCTGAGTCAGCCATCTATCTGATGGTTAAGTCTTCTGACTGGCAAGCCCTTCTCACTGATCTTAAATGCAGGAGGTCCACCCCAATCTTCTTGCATGCTCCTGGATCAGGGGTTTCCAAACCCCAGCCTGGGGGCCAGATGACCCCACTATCCGGCCCCTGGGCAAGCTTTGTAATCCACTTCAATAAATTCTTATATGTAAATTTATTGAAATTTGAAATGAAAGTTAGTTTAATGGCCCTGACACAGTGCCAGAGAGATGTCCAAGATGCTGATGATCTCTGAAATCTGACAAGTGTGGTTTTTCATAGCATGAAATCAAAGGAATAAATGAAGCTCCTTGATCCATCTGTTGAATTCCTGCACTTCAGGTTGCTACTAAAGAGCAGAACCAAGGAGTTTGCAACCATTCAGGGATGAAAACAGAGTGCAGGGATGCAACAACATGGTGGACTTTTGGAACAGATGGATTATTCAGAGTCCAAACCGAGCTGTCTGTAAACAGGGCTAGAGGATTTAATTCAAGGGAAGGCACATGAAAACTTGGCCTACAGATTGAAAGGTAAATCTGAGAGAGAGAGAGAGAGAGAGAGAGAGAGAGAGAGAGAGAGAGAGAGAGGCATATGGCCTGACACTTCTACCCCAAGACCAAGCTCAAGAAGGAGGGTATTGGATTAGCCCCACTGGCCAACCCCCATCCCATCCAATTTGCCAGTGGGCCATTTCTGATGAAAAGTGGATCCCAATTCCCAGATTGTCTAGACAAGTGGGAATTGAACATTTCAGCCCAGGACCCCCTTTCAAACTTAATCTGTCCAGGACCCCCTGTCAGACTTAAAGGGATGTGATATTACTGTGATGCCAGAGGTCCTCCATGGTGTAGACCAGTGGTATTCAAAGTGGGGGTCCAGAGGGGTTGCAATTTCATTTCAGGAGGAAAGGCTGTGTGCCACCATCTTGGAATCTGACATTGGACATCACCATCTTGGAATGGAGCATTCAGACTGCTTTCCTGCAAGTAAGTCTCATTGAATACAGCGGGACTTATTTCTGAGTAGACATGGAAAGACTCTAGCATCACAGTGATGGCACTTCCTATTCTGGTTTTGACATCTCTTTTGGGGGTCCCAGGCAGATTGTCATACTCAGAAGGGGATCCTGGGCTGAAATGCTCAAAAACCACTGATCTCGATGCTCATGTTTATCTCGACCACATCCAATTACAGAGGCTCCCCCAGTCTCTTCATAAGGGGCATCTCTACAACTCTGTCCTACGGCTGGGTGCCAGTTCTTCAAATCTCCAGCTGGACTACTGAATGCCAGCCTAAGACCAGCTAAAAAGAGGCTTCCTTGCCAACCGGTCAACCAAGCCAAACACTAAGTGTTGTTTCCCAGGGAGGACAAGTGTTGGCGGGCTGTCCTGCTCTCCACCCCCAAAGTCTAGTTTGCTCTGGCACTGCCAATGCACACTCACTGCAGACTATCTGGCTTGCCACATTATTGGCCCGAGCCTACGGGTTCCTAGGTAACCCCTTCAACCATGGCACCCATCCCAATTGATCACTGGGCCACTGACCACCCAAATCCCACCTAAAACTGGTCCCTTCACAAGGCCACTGTGTTTTGCCCCTTCCAAGCTCATTCACCCCAACACCATATCACCACCTCCTGTCCATCTCATGCCAATTGAAGACATCCTTTGCCCACTCATTTGTCCCTGCCACCAATAACAGCCTCCATCTCAGCTCCACAAGTTCTGGGGGGGGGGTGTGTGTGAGGGCTTTTCCATCCCCTCCCTCCAGCCCCATCTAATGCTCACTCCTTTGGTGCCACAAATTCATGCCCAGCCTCACCCCAGGAGCTATCTAATGCACAATTTTGACACCCACACACACCAATTTGGCATCACCGGCTGATGCCCTCAAGAAACTCCACTTAACCCATTCCACTCAACATTCCACATAGACAGCTCTCCCAGCTTTGTCACCCACCCCAAAGCCAGAGCATTGCCCAGGTGTGCCAACTGGATTCCCCACTAGCAGTGGCATAGTTTGAGTGGGTTGGACCTGGAATCACACCGAAGTGGTGAGGGTCCTCCAAGACTGATTCCTCTGACCCCTTATAGTTATGTCACTGGGTGAGACTCCCTCCAGGACTGACTGCTCAAACCCCCTCTGGCTATGCCTCTAGGTGAAACTCCCTCCAGGACTGACTGCTCAGACCCCCTCTGGCTATGCCACTGGGTGAGACTCCCTCCAAGACTCTCTGACCCTTTATAGTTATGCCACTGGGTGAGACTCCCTCCAGGACAGACTTCTCAGACCCCCTCTGGCTATGCCACTGGATGAGACTCCCTCCAGGACAGACTTCTCAGACCCCCTCTGGCTATGCTACTGTTGGGAGTGCCTGGCACCCAGAGATGCCCGCTTGCACCTACCCAGAGGGCACCCCTGGGATGGTCCCCCCTTGGCAGTGCCCAATGGGATCCACACCACATTGAAACCCTGGGGGTCTCCCCTCCCCACTGCACCCTTCCCATCCCTGATTCAGACCTGCGGCTGCTTGGCTTCCCTCGGGCTTGGAGTCGGTGGAGGAGGGGGAGGGAGACGGGGCGGCCCCAGATTGGAAGGGAGGAGCCGGAGAGGCTCCAGATCTCTTTCCCTCCTTCCTCCCACGCAGGGAGGGAGGGCTGTGGTGTCTGCACCCGGCCAGATCAGTCACACTGGATGGGATGCTGAAGTCAAGAGAGTCCCTGAGCATGTGCAGAGTTCCTCACTCCTTCCAGTGGGGATCTGATGCTCTGCGTAACAGGACAACCCCACATTGCCCCTGGAAGGGTGACCAGATGTCATCACCCAAAAAAAGGGGACATGAGCCTCCAAAATGTAGGAAATCCAAGAAAAATATAGGACAAGAAGAATGTAGGACAAACCCCCTAAATGTAGGGCACCCAAGAAGAATGTAGGACATGCTCTCTCCCAAATGTAGGACACCCAAGAAGAATGTAGGACAAACCCCCTAAATGTAGGACACTCAAGAAGAATGTAGGACAAACCCCCTAAATGTAGGACACCCAAGAAGAATGTAGAACAAGCCCTCTCCCAAATGTAGGACATCCAAGAAGAATGTAGGACAAGCCCTCTCCCAAATGTAGGACACCCAAGAAGAATGTAGGATAAGCTCTCTCCCAAATGTAGGACACCCAAGAAGAATATAGGGCAAGCACCCTCCCAAATGTAGGACACCCAAGAAGAATTTAGTACACATATAAATATAATATAAAAACTAAAAACACTCATATATATTGCTTTCATGCACTTAATTTCTGCTGCAATCCTAAAGACACTTTCCTGGGAGTAAGACCCATTGAATACAATCCTGCTTACTTTTGAGCAGACATGGTTAAGATTGTGCGTGAATCCTAACCATGAATTAAGATTTGCATGAATTTATTAATTACAAGAAGGCTACATGCTGCCTACTTACAAAGAAAAGGAGGACAACAAAGACTTTTTTCCAGAATGCAAACAAGAGGACATGTCCTGGAAAAAGAGGATTAAGGTCACAATGTGAAAATGTGATAGAAAGACCATAGAACTCATCGCTGTTCAAAAAGTTGGTAGTGTATTTTTGAACCACAAGTTACACAAAAATTAGATACTTTTTTGAAACCCCTACTGTTCAAAAATTAGATACTGTAGCTGTTAATTAGATATTCACAAATTAGATACTGTAGCTGTAAAGAACTCCCTATATTGCAAATATAGGGAAGTGAATGTTTGAGATTCTTTTTTGGTGGTTATTGTAAATAAAATATTCCTTTCTATATAAAGTCTGATAAATTCAAGTTGGATCCGAAGGTCATTTTAAAAAATGGCACCTGATGCTAAAAAATTTGGGACCCCCTGCCCTGCAAGATAATAACAAGTTAGGGCTGCAGTTTCAGATCAGACACAGAATCAATTCTCCATGTCAAATTTGAGCTCTGTAAATGTATTTATTTAAGAGATTATATGTATTTATTTAACGTATTTAAGAGATATAAATAAATGTATTTATTTTAGAGAGTTAAACCCTGCCTTTCCCATGCCAACGCGGTTTACCTACCTGTGGGGTAGGTGAGGCTGAATGTGAGCAACTGGCCTAAGATCACCTAGGAAGCTTCTTGGCTTGAGGATTTGAACCTGGATCTTCTAAGGGCTAAATCCAGAGCAACTATGGGATGTCCTTGCTCCAGTGTAAGAACAACTTAGGCTGCAATCCCAAAGACACTTTCCTGGGAGTAAGACCCATTGAATGCAATGGGGCTTACTGCTTACTTTCTAGTAGACATGGTTGGGATTGTGCTCTTACTCTGGATTCCAATATGAATTTCCCATAGGTTTTCACTAGGTGGTGCATTAACTACAGGTGCACATAATGTCTCTTATGTGCATCCATAGTTCCTCTGGATTTGGGGGCCAGTGTCTCTGAGAAAGTCTAGAGTACAAAGTAACCATGAGCTCCTGTCCTTAGCCCAGCTCTGCGACGCCAGGCTCTGCCTTTCCATTGGACTAATTCAGTGGCGTGGAGAGGGGGGATTTGCTGCTTGGGTAACAGCCTATCCTCCATAGCAATCCAGCCCAGGCTTTCGTGCTTCGCATGCAGCGTAAGCAGCACCGAGCACGATACCATAGTCTTCCAAGACTGACGGAGGCCTGCTTTTATTTCAACTAGAAATTTAGACCCTGATTTAAGTCCTTTCCCCTGGAATACAAGGGACACATTAACAGCAGAGGGCTTCTGAATCCATCTGAAGAGGATTACCACTGAAAACCCACACCCAGGCTTTTAAGAGCAGCAAGGGTTTTAGCCACAGTATCTGATCTCCCTGCCAACTTCAGAACTTGTTAAATAATAATAAGGATTGTCTCTAAGTGTATGCAGAATTTTTTTTTAACAGCAAAGATAAATCACAACCTGCACATCCAGGATTCAAATTTGTGGTTCAGAAAAAAACCTGATTAGCCCTACAATCCAGAGTAACTACGGGAGCACGTAAGAGACTTTACGTGCACCCGTAGTTACTGCACCTCCTAGTAAAAACCTATGGGAAATTCATATTGCAATCCAGAGCAAATTGTCCTTCGTAGTTACTCAGGAATGCGCCCTGGGAAGACTTGTTTCACAATAGCAACTATCTTTACAGAAACAAACTACTGATCGGAGCATCAGTGTGAGCACTACCCTAACCATGTCTACTCAAAAGTAAGCCTCATTGTGTTCAATGGGTCTTATTCTCAGGAAAATGTCTTTAGGATTGCAGCATGTGTCTCAAAATGGGAATGCAGGTGGTGGAGCAATGCTCAGTGGTATACTCAAACTTGGGTACATCACTATTGCTTGTTTACAAGCATCCCATCCCTGCATAAGCAACCAACCCACGACCTTTCATGTCCTGGGAATTCACATGCGTGTGTGATGGGGAATGCCCTAGATCAGTGATTTTAAACCAGTGTGCGGGGGGACACTGGTGGGCCACAAATAGTCCTCGGGTGTACCGCGGGAATTTGGGGGTTGAAATTAATAGGAAAATTGGGGGATTAGAAGAGTCTGGTGTGCCTTGTCAATGGTAAAAACAACTGATGGTGTGCCTTGACAATTTCAGTGCTTTGTTAGTGTGCCATGAGATGAAAAAGATTGAAAATCACTGCCCTAGATCAAGGGTATCAAACTCATTCCATTCATTCATGGCATTCATGATGCTTGCTGAGGGTTGGATATGATGTCATAAAGCAGGAAGTGATGTCATTAAGCAGATCTTAATGTTGCAATTAATGGGAGTAGGCTCCATTGACTATAATGGTACTTCTGCGTAGAGAAGCTTGATCATATTTTCAAGGTTTGGAAGAGCCCAATTATCACATGGGTGGCTGCCCTTTCAACAGCCACAGAAGCTGGTGCTGGTGCTGGGAGAGCCCAAGAGCTGGACGAAGAGCTTCAGGGGGCTACATTTAGTGATGGGATTCAAAGAAATTAACAACCGGTTCTATGTCCATCCAGCAGCCACGTTTAAATGGCTATTTTAAAACTTTAAACTATGTCCTATGTTAACAACTGGTTCTATAGAGTAGGTGTGAACCTGCTGGAGCCCACCACTGGCTACATTCAGATATGGACCTTATATTTGACCCCTATTCCCTAGATCCCTTAGTCAAAGATACTTGGGCATTACAACCCAGGACCCCCTTTCAAATTTAAAAATCTGTCTAGGACCCCCTGTCAAACTGGGACCCCCTGTCTAGGGGGGTGTCCTGTCTAGGACCCCCACACAAACAGGATGTGTGATGTGATGCCAGAGCGCCTCCGTGTCTACTTTGAAATAAATCCCATTGTGTTCAATGAGACTTACTCCCAGGAAAGCCCAGTACCAGGTTCCAAGTTGGTAGATCTCACCTTCTTGTGACCCCCCCCCCCCCGCACCCCAGATCATGATATGAGTCCCGATCCCCAGTTTGAGTATCACTACCTTAATCCCAGCTGTGGATTCACTGTGGTGAAGAGAAAGTGCACTTTGTTGTGAAAAATGTGACCAAATTAAGTCATGCTCAGGATGCAGTCTTGGAATACTTTTTTTGTTTGTCTCACATCTTTTAAGTGTGACAAAGCTGTTATTGTGACTAATAAAGGGCACTCTGAATAGAACCAAGGAAGGAGGGTTAGTCCGAGGGAAATGTGTCATGCTACCTTCCCACAAACATGCCATGCTGCTTTTTCTCAGTTTTGCTTCAGCAGGAGGAACGTGCAGACAACAGACAAATACTGTGCCTGCAAAATAAAGGCTGGAAGCTTAAAGATCCCAAGATCTGACAAATTAAACAGGATGATTCTCACTGAGGTCAATATGTATGTCCAGGGGAGGACTTATCTGCACTGAGCTTATGTGGGTTGCGCTGCAAGCCTTTGGAAGTTCACAGGGCTCTGCCACAGTTACAGATGCTTCCTTGAAAAGCAATGGCCTGGTTTGGGGGCATGACCATGTAGGACGTACTGGCAGCTGGCACAGCGTAGGAAATGGCCTGAGTGGGGGGGGGGTGAACCGATTTTGGGATTGACTGGCATGAGTTGCCAAATATTGATGTCCCCAGCCAGCCCTCCCCTTGTCTAGGGACTGATCATATATTGGCCACTCCTCAGTGATCATTACCAGCAATCGGGACTTTTGGATGAGACCCTGCAGAGAGACCAGACCTCACTTAGGAGCCAGTCAGAGAGGACTGGAAAACCACTCAAAGGACCATTGGTCCTTCACATGTGACCAAATGCAGCATTACAGGATGCCCCCAATGCGTGGTCACTGGGCTAGGCATAGTATCTCTTTAACTTATCCTGGTAGCCAAAGTTCAACTGGATGGCTAGGAACTGATGGCTCTTAAGGATTAGGACAGTGTCGTCTCAGATATGGTTACATCTCCTGCCAGTTCAGTTGCCTGTGAAGCATTGGATAGCTATTGCCTGCTTTCACTGCTACCCCCAACAATGGCCAGTGGTCCAAGTTTTCCTACTCAACACAGGATCTGATGAAATAGTGGACCTTCTTCCGTCAAGGTCCTGCTTTACACTATACACCCGGGTAGATGTGCTGGTGTTCAAGGTCCCATGTAAAGTGTGTTGGGTCCAGCTCTCTTCTAGATTTGGGAGACTTGGTAGGGCAGGCCAAGATCCCAACCTAAGAAGGTGGAGACCCAACAAATGTTTCCGAATTGTAAACATTTAAGGAGGTTCCTAGGCATGGGCAGATTCTGTACCTGTGAAATCTCACATTACATAGGCCATGACAGCAAACAAAGAGGTGGGAAAAATATAAATTTCTTGTCACCACCTACAGTTCAAAGGGATGTATATTTTCACATCCTAAAGGTGCAAGTACAAGGAAGCAGAAAAAACATTTCCAGTGTTTGGTTATGGCTTAGTGAGATCGGAGTTATTCAGTCATCAATTTACCAAGCTAAACATAACCATTCAACATAACCATTTAACAAAACAACCCACCTATGAGATGGATTTCCTACCTCTATATCAATTTAACATAGCAAAACCTGGCAACAGAATGTTTGTGTGGATTGTCGCCTTGATTCTTTGGCAGGTAATATGGGAGCAATTGGTCCAATAGGCTTAAAGCAGGGACTATGAGGCAGTGTCAGGGTGACTACGTCCTCTTTTTCCAGGACATATCCTCTTTTTTAGTCTTGGGTCCTAGGGAAAAAAAATCTTCATTATCCTTCATTTCCTTGTGAGCAGGAAGCATGTAGCCTTCCTGGAATTAATAAATTATATGTAATTAATTATATGTAATAGTTTTAAATTTAGTAATAAGTGTTATAGTGTTTAGGGTTGTGGGTGGCACAAGTGGTTAACATACTGTGCCTGTTAACCAGCAGGCCAGGGGTCGAGACCTGGGTCGGTCCCCACAAGACAGGGTGAGCTCCTGTCCTTCGCCCAGCTCTGCGATGCAGCTGGAATCAATTGTATCAGCTCTGCCATTCCATTGGACTATTTCAGTGGCGTGGAGAGGGGGGGATTTGCTGCTTGGGTAACAGCCTATCCTCCATATCAATCTACCTAGGCCTTTGTCCTTCGCATACAGTGTTGAGGACGATACCATAATCTTTCAAGACTGATGAATGCCAATATAGTGTTTTGGTTTGAGACCTCAATACTGCAAGATGGAGTGAGCTCCCATCCTCAGCCCACCTCCTGCCAACCTAGCAGTTGGAATGAATGGAAATGAAAGTAATTAGGTACCATGTTGGTGGGAAGGGAACAGTTCTCTGTGTGCATGCAGGCCACATGACCACGGAGGTATCTTTGGACAAATGTTGGCTCTATAGCTAATGATGGCTCTCTGTATGGGTGTTTTTAGATTTTATGTTGCCATGTCCTACATTTTTCATGGGTGTCTTACATTTTCAAACCACTCTTTTGCAACTGAGGTTTGCAAACCTATTTTCAAGCCTTGGGCTATTTTCAAACCTATTTTCAAGCCTTGGATCATGTTCAGGTCTTGCAACGGAAGGCAAAGACACTAGAATGCTCTCAATCTGATGAAAGTGGAGTTCGTCAAATGCTCCAGAAAGCAGCCTCCCTCCCCCCCTTTAAAAAAGAATAAAAGAGACTCATGCCAGGTATGGCAAAAATAAATAAAAAACAAAAAACGAGGAGGCAATGGTAGATCTCAACTCCCACCATTGGGTTGTTGCCAGTGATGGGTTTCAAAGAAATTAAGAACCGGTTCTCTGTCCATCTGGCAGCCACTTTTAAATGGCTATTTTTAAACTTTATATGTACTATCTCTTGTTAAGAACCGGTTCTATAGAGTAGGTGTGAACCTGCTGGTGCCCACCACTGGTTGTTGCCTACCCAATGCATAGGAGGAAATCTATGTGGTGCTCTAGTCTACCTCCTCTTCTGGGTGCCTCAAGACCATAGTAAGGCCACTGGAAGTGGTGACGGGACTTGGACCCGCAGTTATGGTGGATCCAAACCTCCATCTGGTCTCTGGCTGCTCCCATCTCCTTGGATCTAGCCCACCTTCCATGAGTAAACCCATATAGACCCAAATAGACCCATAAGGACTATTCTGCATTACCCCAGAGAAGGGGAAAACTTTTGATTCCCCAGGTGGAAGAGGAGGAGCAGCCCCAAAACTTGTGCTTGATTCAGCACCCAACTGAGCCAGCCTGGCTAGTACATTGCAAGTTAGGATTGCACTGTCAAGAACCTGGCTGCCAAACCATAAAAACAACAAAATAATGCACTGCCAAAATGGAAGATCAGGTTAGGGAGCAAAATTTCCATGCTATGATCTGAAGCCAACAAGTTGATGAAAGAAAAGAAGCAGGAAAATACCTGATCAACAAATACCATCTAGAAACTAGGAAGATCAAAGAAACTTTGGAAATAATTAAGCAAACAAATAAGTGCAATTTCAAAAAAGATCAGTCGACTTGAAGCAAGAATCGCACATGACAGGCAGAACCTCCAGTTCCAGACAGATCAGAAAAGTTATTACTAAAGTATCAAATTGGAAAGACTGAAAACAGCAGCCAGCAAACAATACCAAAAAAAGATGATATTGTTCAGCTCTGAGCAACTCTATGGGACAAACCAAAGAATACAATAAGAATGTAGCTTGGATAAAGGAGGTAGAACAGTATCAAATTGGAAAGACTGCATGCAGCCAGCAAACAATACCAAAAAAAGATATTGTTTAGCTCTGGGCAACTCTATGGGACAACCCAAAGAATATAATAAGAATGCAACTTGGATAAAGGAGGAGGAAAAGAAGGAAACAGGAAGGAAAAGAGGAAAAAAACTGAAATGGAAAGTATAGCAACAGAAATGATTAGCACAAGGGTGAAAAAATTAAAAATTGATCTGTGCCAGGAGAAGATGAGCTCAATGGTTTTTGGCTTAAATACCGGACAAGTTTGTCCAGTAGTTTAACAACACACTGCAAGGAGGTGAAACTGAAGACTGGATGACATCTGGCAAAATCTACCAAGTCATGAAAGATCAAGCAAAAGGAGCAGTGTGTACTCACTCTAGACCCATAACCTGAGTACCAACTTGCTAACTGGGATAATACCTGTGATAATGGGCAAAATCCAGAGTAACTACGAGGAGTGCTTGCTCTGGTGTAAGAACAACTCACTCTGGATTCCAATATGAATTTCCCAAAGGTTTTCATTAGGTGGTGCAGTACGATGGGTGCATGTAAGTCTCTTAAGTGCTCCCATACTTACTCTGGATTTGGGGGTCAATCTGATGAATCCAGTAACGGGCTCTGTAAATACTCTGCCAACTGCAGAAAGCCGCTCTTCTGGGATCAGCACAAATTATACACTGCTACATCACACAGTCCTAGACTCTTGGGAAGGGTCTGACTGGTGATGGGAATGAAACCAGCATGAAATTGTTCATTGTGTATTTATGGATGATGATGATGATGATGATGATGATGATGATGATGATGATGATGATGATAATAATAATAATCAGCCGATGACCCGAAATGCCGGCTCTGCAAAGAAGTGGATGAAACCATCGACCACATTCTAAGTGGCTGCAAGAAGATCGCGCAGACTGACTACAAACTGAGGCACAATCTGTTGCCCAGATGATCCACTGGAATCTATGCCAAAAGTATCATCTGCCAGTGGCAAAAAACTGGTGAGACCATAAGCCTGAAAAAGTGGTTGCAAATGAGCAGGTCAAGCTTCTGTGGGACTTCAGGATACAGACGGACAAGGTCTTGGAACACAATATTCCAGATATCACCATCATAGAAAGGAGTAAGGTGTGGCTTGTTGACATCGCCATACCAGGTGACAGCAGAATTGAGGAGAAACAACTGGAAAAGATCTCCCGCTACCAAGACCTAAGAATCAAATTACAGCATATCTGGTGTAAGCCAGTGCTGGTGGTTCCAGTGGTAATTGGCACACTCAGTGCAGTGCCCAAAGACCATGGCAGGCACCAAAAGACTATTGGCATTGACAAAATATCACTCTGCCAACTGCAGAAAGCCGCTCTTCTGGGATCAGCACGAATTATACGCCGCTACATCACACAGTCCTAAACTCTTGGGAAGGGTCTGACTAGTGATGTGAATGAAACCAGCACAAAATTGTTTGCTGTGTATTTATGGATAATAATAATAATAATAATAATAATAATAATAATAATAATAATAATAATAATAATAATACAGTGGCGCCTCACGTAACAAATTTAATTCATTCCAGAAGCATGTTCTTTACGTGAAACATTCTTTACGTGAAGCAGATTTTCCCATAGGAAATAATGGAAACTCAGACAATTGGTTCCACAACCCCAAAAGTATTCATATAAAAATATTAACTGGATGTAAAAATAATGACAGAACACTGGGATTGAATTCAAAACATGCATTCACTGAGCATGATCTTATGAAGTCTACTTAGGCTGCAGTCCTAAAGACACTTTCCTGGGAGTAAGACCCATTTAACACACTGGGGCTTACTTCTGGGTAGACGTGGTTAGGAGGCTGCAATCCAAGATACCTTCAAAGTGTCTCCCCACTTTCTCCTTCTCTCCATCCTGAGCCTCTCTCTCCCCTGCTCCCTTCTGGCTAGCCCTGAGCTGCTTCCCTCTTCTCCACTGCTCTTCTCTCCCTCTGCCCAGCGGACACTCGGCCACAGGAGGAACAGCATGGAAGTGTTGCTTTCACTATGGGCAGGTGCGCTAGGCAGCCCTGAAGCTTTTTAAATAGGCTGCCGGCCAGCGCGTCTGCCTCAACTGCCAATGAATGTGTTCTTTACGTGAAGCACTTTCTTTACGTGAAGCAGAATCCTAGAGAAATTTTTGTTTGTTACGTGAAACATACTTTACGTGAGGCGTTCTTTACGTGAGGCGCCACTGTAATAATAATAATAATAATGAAGAAGAAGAACAACAACAATTTGTTCCCTACTGAACGAAAAGGAAATTGGCAAAACCCAAAAGGAACAAAAGACCAACTTCTAATTGACAAGATCCTTGAAAACTGCAAACAAAGGAAAACAAACTTACATGTTGCCTGGATTGATTACAAAAAGGCTTTTGCTTCACTTCCACAGAATTGGATACTCAAGGCCCTAGAAATGATTGGAATTAACAACAATATCAAACAGTTTGTAGAAAAATCTATGGCTCAATGGAAAACACAATTAATGTTAAATGGAGAAAATGTGGGCAATGTCAATATCCAGCGAGGCATATTCCAGGGAGAGTCACTTTCCCCATTACTCTTCCTGATTGCATTGATACCATTGTCCAAAATACTCAACAAAACAGGCCATGGATATCAGGTTTCAAAGTCATCAACAAAGCTCAACCAACTACTTTACATGGATGACCTCAAACTGTAGGGGAAGTCACAATCTGAAATTGAATCACTGCTAAATACACTCTGGATTTATAGTGCTGACATATCAATGGTCTAGAAAAGTGTGCAACTTTGGAAATAAATCGAGGAAAACTTATGTCAGTGGATGGAGTGAAGATGCCAAACAATAGTGAAATAAAAAGTCTTGAACCAGAAACAGCTTATAAATACCTTGGCATACTCCAAGCTGACAACATTAAACACAGAGAAGCCAAGACGAGGGTAGCCAAGAAGAGTCCAGAAAATTCTAAAATCAAAACTCAATGCTGGCAATACCACCCAAGCCATCAATACATGGGCCGTACCAGTGGTTCAATATACTGCTGGCATAGTTAAATGGACTCAAACTGACCTAGGGTGAAATCCAGAGTAACTACAGGGAATCCTTGCTCTGGAGTAAGAACAAGTTACTCTGGATTGCAATATGAATTTCCCATAGGTTTTCACTAGGTGGTGCAGTAACTACAGGTGCATGTAATGTCTCTTACGTGCTCCCATAGTTACTCTGGATTGTGCCTTTGGAGAACTTGGATAGGAAAACCTGAAAAATAATTGTCATCAAGCATGCACTACACCCACGAAGTGATATAGACAGCTTATATTTACCACATAAGGAAGGAGGATCACGCGATTCAAGTCCAACTGTCAGTGGAAGAGGAAAAACAGTCCCTGTCAGAGTATTTAAGGAGAAGTCAAGAAGAATACTTAAAAGAGGGTCTCAAAGAAGGCATCCTAAAGTGTGATGAAACAAAGTGGGATTACAAAGTGCAGATGGTTAAGAACAAAAGAGAGGTGGCGAAATAAGGCAATGCATGGGCAATAACAGAACAACAGTCAAGAGAATAATAATACTGATATCAAGGGAATATTAATACTGATAACAAAGCAATATGGTGATGGTTGAGGAAAGGAACATTAAGGAAAGAAACAAAAGGCCTGATACTAGTGGCCCAAGAACAAGCACTGCGAACAAATATGATAAAGGACAAAATAGACAAGAGCCAGAAAGACAGCAAGTGCTGCTTGTGCAAGAAGGCCAAAGAAACAGTGGAACACATCATCTGTGGCTGCAGAAAGATCACCCAAGCAGACTATCTGGAAAGACACAACAAAGTGGCTGCCGTGATACGTTGGAATCTGTGCAACCTACTCACGATCAAGAACTGGTGGGACCACAAACCAGAAAAGATTGTCCGGAATGAACAGGTCAAAATCCTGTGGAACTTCCATATTCAAACCAACCACCACTTGGAACATATTACATCAGACATCACCGTGGTTGAGGAAAAACAGGTCTGGATCATTGACATTGCAATACCCAGAGATTGTCAGCTTCAAGAGAAAGAACTTGAGAAGATCATGCGGTATAAGGACCTACAGATAGAAATGGAGAATCTGGGAAAAGAAAGTCACTGTGACTCCTCTTGGAGCGATTCCATTAAGTCTCCAGGAACATCTAAACTTAACGGGCCTCCAGAAGATCACAACTGCCCAGTTACAAAAAGCAGCACTCCTGAAAACTTCACACATATTGAAACGATACCTTTGTGATTTCGAGTTCCTTGGATAGGAACCGAATCACAATAGAGCTAGTTCCAAACACCTGGCAACTGTGAAATAGTATATCATCATCATCATCATCATCATCATCATCATCATAGTCACATCACATAGAGACAACCAACACACTGCAATGGACACGTAACACCACATTGCAGGTTTTATATAGAACAGCAATGATTTCAATTTTTGATGTCTTTAAAAGCCAATCATGTTTGTTTGTATTTTCTATATTTTGAATTTTTTTGTACTTGAATGATACAATAAGGCTGCAGTCCTAACACCTAGTTCCTAACATGCATAGATCCTATGCTTGCCTGGGGTTGTCTCAATTCTGCCCCACTCCTGGGGGCGGGGTGGGGGGTTTAGTCCACCATACTGACATGTATCTTCTTCCTCACCCCAGCATGGGAAGTTATGCTAGATGAGTTATGCTGGCCTACATTACTTAGGATTGAATCCTAAATTAATTAACTACAGAATTTCATAAAAATTCTTTCTTGGAAAAACTAAACATGACCAATATGTAATGACAGGTATGTAAATAGGTGTGTAATCTAGAACCTTGCAAAATAATCTTTCCAATTGGGTCCTGCCACTGCTCCTAAGATAGGCTTGCTGCCTCAGGAAACCCACAAGCAGCAGTGGGGGGCTGCAGCATGGAAAATACTGCAGGTGGGAAATTTCTAATAACACTGAGATCAGCAAGTACCTATGCATTACCATTGCTGCCCCTAATGGCCCCAACAGCAAGCGGGAAGGTTTGCTTACACAGCACGTTGCAGCAACCTGCAGTATTTACTGTGCCACCCCTCTCTGGATACACCACTAATAAGACTTTGATCCTATTGTTTAATCCTATATCTGGCATTCCAAGAAACACTGCCACTTTGAATGTACGTGAAGGCTTAATTTAGCTGTAGTCTTCAATTGTCATTGATAGTTTCTTCATCCATTAATTGAAATTAATTGCTTAATTAATTGAAATTAACTAATTGTTCATCTATTAATTAACCCTATTTCAATTTTTAAAAAACAGCTCGACCAGTAGGATCTTATTGAGTATCCTGTTTTCAACTATAGCAAGCAAGATTATGGAAATCATTGCTTTCCCTGCAGTTTCTGTTGTCGCCTGCAATGGTTCTCAAGCGTTTCAGCTGGAGACCCCCTTCTGAGAATGACAATCTGTCTGGACCCCACAGAAGTGATGTCATCAACCTAGAAGTGACGTCATGATGGAAGTGACATCAGACAAAAGTGACATCACTGTGATGCCATAGCTCCTCCATTTCTACTAGAAGTGCCATTGTGTTCAATGAGTCTCCCTATAATCCAGAGTAACTACGGGAGCACGTAAGAGACATTATGTGCACCCGTAGTTACTGCACCACCTAGTGAAAACCTATGGGAAATACATATTGGAATGCAGAGAAAATTGTTCTTACACCAGAGCAAGGACTCACTGTAGTTACTCTGGATTGCGCCCTTACTCCCAGAGAAATGTGGATTGTATAGCCTGAGTGCCGCATTCTAAGATGGTGGCATCCAGTGCCAGATTCCAAGATGGCAGCACCCAGCTTGTCGCAACCTCCTGTGAATGAAGTCATGACTCCCCAGGGAGTCTTGAGAAAATTATTCCTGTGACTGATGTTCAAAGGAAGATCCAGCAGTCTGTGAACTGGGATGTCCCATGAAATGAGCACACCGAAAAGCTCCTACTTGCCCTCTGTTTGCGTAATCTTTTAAAGACATCCAAAGTCCAAACCAGTGGCAATCACAACTTTTTGTAACAGCAAAGCATCCATAGGTTAATAATGCCTTGTGCAAAAAAGTCTGGCCTTTTGTGAGCTCTGAATCACCCGCTTATTGACTTCAAAACAATAACTGATCACTGTTGTTTTCTTTCATAGGAGATGAGCCGAATAGGAATAAGAGAGGCAGCAACTTAGCAAAGGCCACAGACTGTGCATTACTATGTCCCCCCCTTCCCATTTCTTCCTCTTGCCTGCCAATTTCTCCTACAAGGTTATCACTTGAGCAAGCTTTGCTTTGGTTATCAGAACCCGAGCAAAGTTTTCAAATAAGGCTGTAAAGTCCACTTTGGACTTGTTCATCCTGGAAAGGATCCTGTTCTGCAAAACAAAGATGATTGTGACTTCTTTGTCTACATGTGGTTTAGGACAGACCACTTTTCATATTCTTAGATCTTGATAAACGCTTACCGTGTAATTGATATTCTGCACACAGCTGCACCAGTCACTTAGCAAACAAACTCTTTTGTAATCCAATTCTGGAGCGCACTGTATAAACCCATCAGGTGCCAACTCCCTGGCACCCCTGTGTGGAGTGAAGAGGCAGCTGCACAACTAGGGATGTCATACTGTATGTCCTGAAAAACAGGGACAATTCCGATTTGGGGGGACTGTATTCACATACCGGCAAATGGGACAGAGTGTCCTGTCCCAATTTTGTGGAAGAGAATTATGGCAACCCTATGCACAACAGAGGCAGGTTCTCTCCTACATAAAGTCCTCTGCCTTATAAGAGACCAAAGGTTCTGAATCTATCATCTTTTCAGCTCCTGGACATCCATTCTGCCTATGAAATCAACATAATGCATGATGAAGAAGCTTGACGTAGTGTGTTGGGTTTTAAAAGATACTAAAGGTCTAAAATCTTTGGTTGCCTATAACCTGAAGGTGTCCCCCTCTCTGCTTGCCATGACCAACTGTAAGATGTGGTTTATGTAAGATGTGGTTTCCATTATGGCCAGCATGACTAACCAGAGTAACTACGGGAGCACATGAGAGACATTACATGCACCTGTAGTTTCAGCACCACCTAGTGAAAACCTATGGGAAATTTATTTTGCAATCCAGAGTAAATTGTTCTTACACCGGAGCAAGGACTCCTTGTAGTTACTCTGGATTGCGCCCAAAATGGTGATGCTGAATGCCGTTACCTTCCCACTTATTAAATGGTACTTATTAATGTTGTTACCTTCCCACCTAATAAGTGGAACCTATTTACTGAATCTGCTTGCACGTCCATGCTTTCAGACTGTATTTACTGAATCTGCTTGCACGTCCATGCTTTCAGACTGCTAGCTTGACAGGACATGGAAAGGAGACGGAAACTTACTCCATCTCGCAGTACTCAGTTCTTGAACCGTTGAGTACTTCAGGTCGACAAGCACAGCGTCTTAACCACTGAGCCACTGCAGCCCCTGAAACCAGAAACAAATTATTAAATGCAAGACAGAACAAACAATTCAAAATCAATAGTTTAATCATCAGGCATTCTGCTTTATTTTGTTATCTGTAATCTATTGAAGATTTTTTAAAGGAGAAAAAACATATTTAAAATAATATTTTGAAATAAAAAAGCTAGTAAAAGCCCGCAGCCGTCGCTTATGGGCATACAATATAACAGTATTCTGGCTGCAATCCTAAACACACTTTCCTGGGAGTAAGACCCATTAAACACAATGTGGCTTCTTTTTTAGTAGACATGGTTAGCATTATGTTCTACGCAAAGAGTAAATTTAGGGAAGAGTAAATAAGAGTGAACTTCTTTGGGAAGATGAGGTGGAGATGACCCTTTCTCAGCCTCCTCTTGCCTCCCTTCTCAGTCCCAGAGGCAGTTGGGAATAGAGATTGCTCACGTCTTGCCTCTCCTAAATTATATGTAATTGTTTTAACTGTAATAATAAGTGTTTAAATTAACCACATGAAAGCATTATATATCTGAGAGTTTTTAGCTTTTCTTTTGCCATGTCTTACATTTTTTAGGGCCACAAAGTGGCTTAATGTTTAAAGGCACTGTGCCATCCACTGGTGGGTGAGAAGTTCAAGATGCAAGTATTGCAAGATGGGGTGACCTCCTGTCCTTAGCCCAGCTCCTGCCAACCTAGCAGTTCGAAAGCATGTCAATGCAAGTAGATAAATAGATACCACCTCAGTGGGAAGGTAATAGCATTCCATGCGCCTCGGCATAAAGTCATACTGGCCAGATGACCAGGGAAGCATCTTTGGACAATGCTGGCTCTTCTGCTGAGAAATGGGGATGAGCAGTATGGTAGACAAAACCAGCTGTCAGAATTTATTAGAATTATTATTAGAATTATTGAAATTATTTGATACCTTTGAAATCATTCTGTGGGCTGCCTATAGTGAAAGACACGCAGCCAAGCACCTTACAGAGATTAAACAACGGCTGCAGACACACATTCCCTGACAGAAGCTTCCAATCAACATTCACAGGCTCCCCGGAGAGGAGATGAGAACATCACAATGCCCCTTCTCCTTTCCCAGGAGTTTGATGGTTATCAGTGATTAGCCACTTAAGGCTTGTAAAACCAGCCAAGCTAAGACAGGAAACTCTCTTGGTCTTCACCTGACCCTGTGGCAATAATAAAGAAGCCCAAAAATTATAAAATTAAAATAAAATTTTAATTCTTCTTCCTGTGGGAAAGGAAACTCAGATGGATCAACCAATGTCAGAATACACGTGCTTGATTGCTTCATTGTACTGATGTGTAATGTACTGATGTGTAATGTCATGTCTTGCCACACATTTTTCCATCTCGGCTCAGGAAGCCACTGAGGATAAAATCTTTGATTGTATAAATCCTCTTGTTATGAACAGAATCATCTTATTATGTAGAGAAACAGTTGTGCTATAAAAGGTCTAGTCAATTTGGACAAAGCACTCAGTCTTTTTGTAAGATAGAAAACTCTGTCTGGCTGAGTCCAGAGCTCTGAATAAAGAAATCTCTTGCTTGCATCATCATCTCCTGGGTCTTTCCTGCTGGTACCTACTTCATTCCTATTACAGCACCGCACCCTAAAATCAGTCATGATTAGCAGGGCAACCAGCAGGGGACACCTTTACCTTTTTACATTTTTCTTGGGTGTCCTACATTTTTTTGAGGGGGGGACATTCTTTTTTGCGGTTATGACATCTGATCACCCTGAGCGCAGATCCAAGTGATCCACTAAGGCCACTGCCTAGATGGTGGGCTGTGGATCAGGCTGCATCGGTGGTCTCACACCACAAAGGCAATGACCTCATTCGGGGTGGGAACATTTTCCCCAGTTCAGGTCCTTTGTGAACACACTCTGACTCACTTGCTGTTGCTCTGATCTCTGGGTCTCTCTACTATCAGTGTATTGACATTTAATTTTTGCAACCAGTCTGTAGACCAGGAATAAACGAACAGCCTTGCATTTGCATTTGCAGCTGGAAGCAGCTTTTTGCTACCTTGCAGTTTCAATGCACCCCCCTCTTTCCCCTTTCGCTTCCTGAGAGTTAAGCCATCTGTGTCATTACTACAGGATGCCGCAAAGCTAGAGTGCAAGTCGGCTTGTGACTCCAGTTATTTTTAGTACTTTATCAGAGACCATGTTTATCACATACATGCTTTAAAAGACAGGCCCATAATTCTGGCATACCCTGCAACTTGCCCATCTCTGCCAGTGAACCCCAAAAGCAGGCTGCTTCCCTCATGTGCTAAGCCAAAGCCAATACTTTCTGTCCTTGAATGAAAACAGGGACAAACTAGCATTGCTATCATATGCTTGTATCAAGGATCCCCACCCAAGTCCCCCAACCCTCATTATATGCCATTAAAAGCTTTTTTTCTGTCTGCAGCTGAAAACTTCTGTCATTTACTATGAAATAATTTGTCAGCCACTGATTTAAAAGCTGAGAGTGCTTAACTTTCTGATTCTAAACAAGAAAATAAGACGAGCCCTGCTGAATCAGATCAATCTAGTCCAAGCTATAGCCAAATCCAGAGTAATTATGTGAACACATAAGAGACATTATGTGCACCCGTAGTTATGGCACCACCTAGTGAAAATCTGTGGGAAATTCATATTGCAATCCAGAGTAAATTGTTCTTACACTGGAGCAAGGACTCCCCGTAGTTACTCTGGATTTTGGATCTGATCTCACACCAAATGCTTCCAGGAGGACATAAGACAACAAGATCCCTAAAACCTGTAGCCACTCTCTTGCATCTGGTATTCAGATCTAACCTGCTTCTAGAACCAGAGGTATATAGCTTATGGTTTGTGATCTATGATGAAATTACATTACAGTGGTGCCTCACGTAACAAATTTAATTCATTCCAGAGGTAAGTTTGTTACGTGAAATGTTCTTTATGTGAAGCGGATTTTCCCATAGGAAATAATGGAAACTCAGTTGATTGGTTCCACAACCCAAAAAATATTCATATAAAAATATTAACTGGATGTAAAAATGATGACAGAACACTGGAATTGAATTCAAAACATGCATTCAGTGTGCATGATCCTATGAAGTCTACTCCCGACTGCAGTCCTAAAGACTTTCCTGGGAGTAAGCCCCATTTAACACACTGGGGCTTACTTCTGGGTAGACGTGGTTAGGAGGCTGCAATCCAAGACTCTTTCCAAGTGTCTCCCCACTTTCTCCTCTTCATCCCGAGCCTCTCTCCCCTGCTCCCTTCTGGCTAGCCCTGAGCTGCTTCCCTCTTCTCCACTGCTCTTCTCTCCCTCTGCCCAGTGGATGCCCGGCCACAGGAGGAACAGTGCGGAAGTGTTGCTTTCACTATGGGCAGGCGCACTAGGCCTTTTAAAAGGGCTGCCGGCCAGTGCATCTGCCCCAACTGCCAATGAGTGTGTTTGTTACGTGAGAATACTAGAGAATTTTTTGTTTGTAAAGTGAAACATACTTTACGTGAGGTGTTTGTTACGTGAGGCACCACTGTACGTTACAAAACTGTTTTAGGCATAGAGTAAGAAGAAATTTTCCTCCATAAAATTGTCCAATCCTCTTTAATGGCATCTAGGGCAAGTACCAACACCAAGTACAAACACCATATCCTATGGCAAGGAGTTCCACAGATAAATCAGTAATTGCACACTGGGTAAAAATCCCCATTGTTTTTTACAATTTCAAGAATATTTAAATTTCAGTAATATTTGTGGGCCCTGGGCATGGCTGGGCACTGGTGGGCACCACTGGGCACCAGACTGAGGGCACCACTAGAGACTGACTAAGACTGGGCACCAGAGGGTACCAAGGTACAGCAGCAGCAATTTCATGCTTCTAGGTCCAGAGTTTGGGGCTGGGCGGTGATGAATCAGCAATTCTTCAGTATAGGGATGAAAACATGCTGTGCCCCTTTTTACCGCCTTCTGGTCTGAATGTCCAAAAATTGGATTTTAGTGTCTGTTTTATGGAAGGAAGACCCTCCCCAAATTTCCTGCTTCCAGTGGTTTTGGCTGGGTGTTGGTGAGTGAGTGAGTCAGTCAGTGACCTTTTGATTTTATATAGATAGATAATTCTGATTATTCAATAGATGATAGGTAACTACAGAGGGGTGGGAGTGAAACCATGTATTCTAGTAGGCTGTTCTAAAACCACAATGTGGATCTACAACAATATATGTGGCATCTCCCCAGTCCTAATACAGCTGTTAAGGCTCAAGCAAGTAAATTCTCTCTCCCCACACCCCTCTGCAGCTTCTCCCTTCCAACTGTCACAATATATCATTACAATAAACCACTGAGTCTGCACATCAGACTTTTTTTTGGAGAGGGTTTACCTATAGTTTTTCATTTTAATTTACAAATGGTGTGGCATTGGACTGAGTAATGGAATCGGCTTAGCTTCTCCAGAGGATGACAGAGCTCTGATACTTGTCACAGGAATGGCATAAAGAAGTGACAGATGTTTTAAACATGAAAACAAGTAACGAGGATCCTGCTAATCTCTTGATCGCTTAATGAGCTTGTTATGCACCTAAAATACAACAGGACGGTCTGACCATTTTTGTTTATTTTTCTGTCTATGATCGTACAGATACCCTTCTGGTTTGGGACTTCTCTGAGACATGTTGAATATGCTTCCTAAGACCCTCTTAGTTGGGACTTCCAGATGGGACCCCAAGCTGGAGAGCTTCTCTTCATTCCTTCTTTCCTTCAGTGGGTTTCCGTACCATTAGTTGCATTCAAAATCCAAGGGGTAAATGCTCTCAGTGTTGCCTTAATATGGCAAATTGGATTTCTGCCAGCTCTGCTCCCCTCTTAGGGCACAGAGAAAGCAAAATGGCAAGCTGGCTCAGAACCATGAACTTGTGGGTTTCCACTTACAGGCTGTCCTTCCCAACTGAATTCTGCCCACGTCTTGATGAGAATTTACCTGAAGAGAATTGGCTGCCCTTAGACTCATAAAACGAAAATATATTAACTGCTAGGTTCTGCTGATGGTGGAAGGAACGTCAGATAATAAGGAGCTCAGTGTCTGAAGCAAAAGGAGGGAAGGGCCAACACGTGGATATGGCAGAAGATACCCTTATTTGGAGATACTTTTCATTTGGAGAAAGATTACAAGCATTCCAGTGTAAAGTAAATCCTCCATGGGGGATCAATTCCAGGATCCTCCATGATTACCGAATTTAGTCAATAATGAAATCTGTAGGAGGGATTCCCGGACAAAGCACAAGTGCCTTCTATTATATCCAGGAAGTCCTCTGAGATCTTCCAGCTGTAGTCTTGGCTCTACAGATATTCAAATCCATAGATGTCCATACATAAGGAGGGCCTGCTATAATTAGCCACCTGGGGTCCACATAGTGGAGAAAGGCAGGATATAAACACGTTTAAATAAATAAATAAATAAATCATTCATTCATTCATTCATTCATTCATTCTCATTTGCTAGCTGAGCCATGAATGAATTCAGATTGGCTGAATTCCATGAGGCTGAGATCAGTTTAGAAACGGATTGACTGTATTTTTGTTGTGAGCCGCCTTGAGTCTTTATGAAGAAGGCGGGATATAAATAAAGTTATAAGAATATCATATTCACTTTAATCTCATACACCGCAGAATTTAATGCGCACCCTATACTTGTAATCAAAATACTGTCGTCACTTGAATCTAATTAACCATCAAATCTAATGTGCGTGCTGATTTTGGAGACTGAAAAAGGTGAGCGTTAGATTTGAGTAAATACAATAATAATAATAATAATAATAATAATAACAATAATAATAATAATAATAATAATAATAATAATAATAATAATAATAATATCTCCTAATCAATGATCCAGAGCTGTATGGAGATGTGTGTCTCTGTTTTGTTTCCCTGGCCTTATCCACCCTTATCCTTATCTGGCCTGAAATGTCTCCATAAGAGAGGGGTCCCTTGCCCGTCACAGTAAGACTCCCTCCAAGACTGGCTACACTATCCCCTTCTAGCTATGCCATCAGGAAGGTACACCCTCTCCTTCTCCTGAGATATTGTAAATATCCCGCAGTAGGAACTGTATCTCTAGCTACATGCATTTAGGAAATTATTTTTGTTCTAATTATTCACTCTCCTTAAACCACCTTGCAAACTTCACAGACTTAAAAGACACCATATTTCCTGGCTCCCTCTGCTGGGCATTACTAATTATTGCATCCAATTTGCTTTCTTGTACTCATTATCCACAAGTGTTCCATTCCAGAACCCATATGGATAACAAAATCAGTGGATACTGAAATTGGTGGATTTTGGAGGGCCCCCCAAAATCCTTATGAACCCAACTGGAGCTGGCCTTCCCACTTCTCAGAAGGGCCTATAAACCCAAATGGAAGATAGCTGTGGTCGGGTTCAGAGGGCTGCAGGTAGCTCATCCTGCAGATTTGGACCCATGGGTACTCAAATCTACGGATTACAAACCCACAGATATGGAGGGCTGCATGTACTCCAACTAAGTTCAAGCTTTTTCCATCAGCCTGCATACACTTTCTTCTATCACCCTTCCCCCCAGATTTTAATTCCTTTTCTTTTACATTTTTAATAAACTAATTTTATTTTGACTCTTTGCATGTCAACTCCATATTCATGGATAATTTAATGGGTTGTCACTTAAAGTCACATGCAAGATGTAGTCTAGCACAATCCTAACCATGTCAATTCAAAAGTAAGCCTCATTGTGTTCAACAGATCTTACTCCCAGAAAGGGTCTTTAGAATTGCAGCAGTAGTCACTTGTATGATATAGCAATTTTTAATAGGAGCATCAAGCACAACACCATAGTCTTTCGAGAATGATGGATGCCAATACTAATATTTAACAGGACCACCATGATAGTGTCTCGTGGCCAGGTCTTTTGTTATCGGATTTTGACTCCCGCAAATGCCCACACATCAAGGGAGCAACCAGTCGAAACGTTTGGAAACCACTGAATTAAGTATTCCTTATGCAAACTCCAAGAAATGGTTCTGTTTGACACAAGACAACAGCACTCTTATGAGATAATCAAACAGCTAGTTTTGAACTTTGTTTTTTAACAGTTGTTTTGTAATAGGAATGAAGTAGGTACCAGCAGGAAAGACCCAGGAGATGATGATGCAAGCAAGAGATTTCTTTATTCAGAGCTCTGGACTCAGCCAGAGTTTTCTATCTTACAAAAAGACTGAGTGCTTTGTCCAAATTGACTAGACCTTTTATAGCATAACTGTTTCTCTACATAATAAGATGATTCTGTTCGTAACAAGAGGATTTATACAATCAAAGATTTTATCCTCAGTGGCTTCCTGAGCCGAGATGGAAAAATGTGTGGCAAGACATGACATTACACATCAGTACATTACACATCAGTACAATGAAGCAATCAAGCACGTGTATTCTGACATTGGTTGATCCATCTGAGTTTCCTTTCCCACAGGAAGAAGAATTAAAATTTTATTTTAATTTTATAATTTTTGGGCTTCTTTATTATTGCCACAGGGTCAGGTGAAGACCAAGAGAGTTTCCTGTCTTAGCTTGGCTAGCTTTACAAGCCTTAAGTGGCTAATCACTGATAACCATCAAACTCCTGGGAAAGGAGAAGGGGCATTGTGATGTTCTCATCTCCTCTCCGGGGAGCCTGTGAATGTTGATTGGAAGCTTCTGTCTGGGAATGTGTGTCTGCAGCCGTTGTTTAATCTCTGTAAGGTGCTTGGCTGCGTGTCTTTCACTATAGGCAGCCCACAGAATGATTTCAAAGGTATCAAATAATTTCAATAATTCTAATAATAATTCTAATAAATTCTGACAGCTGGTTTTGTCTACCATAGTTTGACTGATCACCAAATCTGTTCATTTATCTTGAGAAAACAGCTGCTGGCTGCATTTAAACAAGGAACAAATGGGGGGGAATTAATAAAACTTAATCAGTGTAAATTTCAACCCATCCTGTGCAAGGAGTATTCATAAAATCTATTAATTGCACGCTAGAGGGTAGTCAAAGCCTTGGAATGAATTCAATGTGTGTAGCAAAAACCAAGAAGGACTGAAGCTGGTTCAAGAGATAGAAACCACATTTTTAGACAAATAAAAGTGATTTTAATAGAATTTGAATTTGTTGATTGGAATGATTTCCAGTAGCTTTAGAAAGGGTGTCAGGAAGCTGTCAGGAAGAATAGGAGGACAGTATTAGAACGGGAGTACCAAAGGCAGAGGTTGATCTCTGGCTGCCTCACCTGGTGAATGCAACAGAAGAGGGAATTTAGGTAGGTTTAGCTCAACATAGAAGGGTTTAAAAAGCAGCACCTGCCTAAATTCCCTTATCTATGTAATGCTTAAGGGTAGAGATACTCTGTCCTCCATTCTAGATAGTCACCCTGCCAATGGATCTACTCAGATCTGCACCGTCTCTGGGGCCCTCTCTGGCCTCTGGCTGCTTTACATCACCCCAGGAAGTAGTAGGCATATTTATGGGTCCCAGCCTTGCCTCTACTGCCCATTCACTCATCACAGGTATTTTTATGTATGAGGGTCATTCATTCATTCGTTCATTCAAGAGATTTATACCCTGCCTTTCCTGTGCCAACACTAATGCCCACAGCCGCAGCTTACAAAAGTTTCATCATTTTATCATCACAACAACCCAGTGAGGGAGGTAAGGCTGCAAGTGACTGACTGGCTCAAGGTCACCCAGAAAGCTTCATGGTTGAGGGGGGATTTGAACCTGGATCTACCAGATCTCACTCCAGCTCCCTAACCATGACACAATCCTGGCTCTGAGAAGAATTTCTGGGTGGCTGCAGAAGGAGATCATTTCCTAAGCTGTATTAAAATCACATTTCTTCCTGATTTGGGGGAATGGGGTGGAATTGGAGGTTCTAACTAAAGGTTCTGATTTCGGGGAATGGGGTGGAATTGGAGGTTCTAACTAGAGGAATTGGAATTCTAACTAAAAATGTTTTGAGTAGATTTATCCACCTTTGTGATTACCACCATTGATAAAACATTGTGGAAAAGCTATTTGTAAAACAAATAATCTTATTCCAGACAATCAAAACAAGATTTCTTTTTCTTTTTTCTTCTTCCTTTTCTTAACTCTCTCTCTCTCTCTCTCTCTCTCTCTCTCTCTCTCTCTCTCTCTCTCTCTGCAGTGCTTATGCATCGTCATGTTTAGGCAACTACAATTTAAAAATAATTCTCTATGTTATACTGCAATTCAGGGTGAACGGCAAGGCACAACAAACCTGGGAAAAATAAAGGATTGGAATAAGAGAAATCCTCCCGTCCCACTTAAAACTTGAAGAAACTCTAGTTCCAAAGAGAGAATATCATGTTGAACCAGATGTTTTGCAAAACATTTTGGCCCTCCCAGCAAAATACAAACAAGGACAGTATTTACATATACAGTACCCCAAAAACTAGAACTATTTCAGGTATAGTAGGACAATTAGGCTGCAATCCTAAGGACACTTTCCTGGGAGTAAGATCTATTGAACACAATGGAGCTTACTTTTGAGTAGGCATGATTAGGATTGTGCTGTTAGAGCAGTGGTCAGGGAACAGGGGTAAATTACCCCAAATGGGGTAAAAATGAAATTCCTGGGGGTAATGGATGGGGCACTGGGGAGGAGTTTGAGCCAGCTGTGGCTTTGCACGGCTAAGTCTGTGCACTGTAGGAACACATCCTACTTTTTGTTCTACAAGTCTGGATTTTTTGAATAGATTCAATAAAATTTTGAATTCAAATAATTAATAATATCTGATTTCCTTCATTTCAAAGCAAGGGGGTAATGTTGGCATATCTAAATATATTTTGGAGTAAAAGGTAAAAAAGTTCCCTGACCCGTCTTAGAGTATATTTCTTTTAGGGTGCAATCCTAACCTAGGCAACCTGTTGGTCTTCTCATTCCAGTGATGATGCAAGGAAGCAAGCGCATGTCTGTGCACTTGCCTAACCTTCCCCCAGGAGTGGTGTAGAAGTGTCTTATGGCACTTTTGTGACACTCCCAGGTCAGCATAGGACATGTTGGGGCTTAGAAGACTAGAATTGCAGCTTTGGGTAAAATAGAATCTTCTAGCTGAGCCCCCCCCCCCCCCTTAGATACTGCATGAAGGATGGGTGCAGGTTGTCCAAGGTTTTTTATATGGTTCCAACTCTTCCCCATTGAAAAACTGTAGGCCAGTGTTTCAGCCTTCTACAGCTATGACTCATGTTTCTCCCTGGAAGTTATTTCCTGAATTAGGGGAGGGGTCCTTTCCAAAATGTCCCCGGAGGAGAAAACAGAACCCTCACTAAGCGAATCCTGACGTCGGCTCTGGCATGGAGTCTTTTAAGAAAACAGTCCGACTGCGGAGACACAGGGCCCCCTCCCACCCTCACCCCAGGAACAGACACAACAGGAAAGAACCATGGGGCAAACAAGGCGCCAACAGTTCCCCTTCAGCTGTCCATCCCACTCCCCCCAAATCCCAATGACATCTGAGTAGATGATGGAAAAAGGCATGTGGACACTCTCTTCCATGCACAGTGCCGATGAACATGGTTCTGATCAATCTCATTTCTTTCGGTCATGCTGGCCAGAGGACCAGACAAGAAATGATGTCATGTATCTTCATCCACCCCCAGGTCTCCCATGGTGCATGACATCATGGCCCCTCAACCATTAATGTTAACAAACGGCTCCTTTGAGTTCTCGCTCTCTCCATCCAAAGCAAATGCAGGTACGTCATTTAAGAGATACATCATGGCACAGCTTCCAAATGAAGTACGTTCTGCCTCAGAGAAAACATGGGACTTGAATGGCAGTTGTATCAGGGTGATTGTATGTCCTCTTTTTCCAGGACACATCCTCTTTTTTATCCTGGTCTTGTGGAAGAAAAATCATCCTTGTCCTCCATTTCCTTGTGAGCAGGCAGCATGTAGCCTTCTTGTGATTAATAAATTATATGTGATAGTTTTACATTTAATAACGGCGGTCAGGTCAGGGTGACTATATATCCTCTTTTTCAGGACAAGTCCTCTTCTTTAGCCTGGTATTGTGGGAAAAAAATCATCCTTGTACTCCATTTCCTTGTAAGCAGGCAGCATGTAGCCTTCCTGTATTTAATTATATGTAATAGTTTTAAATTTAGTAATGGCAGTCAAGTCAGCATGACTGTATATCATCTTTTCCAGGACATGTCCTCTTTTTTAGCCTGGTGGTGTCCTAGGAAAAGGTCTTCGTTATCCTCCAATTCCTTTGGAGCAGGCAGCATGTAATTAATTATATTAATTTCTGTAATTAATTATATGTAATAGTTTTTAATAATTACTAATATAATGTTTAAATTAACAACATGGAAGCAATATATCTGAGCTTTTTAAGCTATTATTTGGCCCTACATTTTTCTAGGGTGTCCTACATTTCAGGAGACCTTTGTCCTCTTCTCTGGTTATGACATCTGGTCACGTTGGTTTGAGTGTGTCATGCTGTTGTCCTTTGCAGCCTAGTAAGTGTACATTGGTAGAATCAGAGGAGAAGAACAGTGAACTCTTTCCTTGCTGTTAAAACCAGTAGTGTACCCAAAGAGGGGGCAGCACGTTAGGTAATGCAGGCACCGCAATGCGACATGTAAGCGGCCCATTGGGCACTCACACAGGCACTCACCGTTAACATGCCTCCCTCCCGCAGACATGCTATATAAAGCAAATCCATCCAGCTGTTCTGTTCAGATGTCTTTTTCTGATTACATTTTCTCTCTTAGGAAAGCTGCATTTAGTTTAGTGAAGAAAAGGGCAATCAAAATAATCAGGGGACTGGAGCGCCTTCCATACAAGGAAAGAGCTAAAGAGTTGGAGAGGTTTTAATTAGAAAAGGATGGCAAAAGGAATGGAGAGTTTATAAAATTATACATGGTACAGAAAACGGGAAAGGCTGAACTCCCCCTGTCCCATAATACTCCAGCAAAGGCGGGTCGTCCAGTGAAATTGTATGGCAAGATTTTTCGAACAGACCAAAGAACATTTCTTCCCACAACGCTTAATTGACTTTCAGAATTTGCTGCCAAGATATGGTGATGGCTTGTAGCTTTAGAGGGGGTTTGATGAGTTCATGGAGGACATCGGATCCATCTGCAACTATGAACCACAATAGCTAAATGCAGTGGCGTAGCTAGAGCAGAATGCAGGGGTTCACTGGGCCAAGCCTTTAGGGGGGCTACAAGCTGAGTCTGACACTAGTGACTAAAATAGTGAAAAAACGGAGTTTATATGAAAGATTATATCATAATGTTATATATTGTTGGAAAGGTAATTTAATGCAGAATGCAATGAAAGAAACAAACTGCAGTGGAATATCTATAGTCCATCAAAAGGTATGGCCAATTAACTAGAAAATGAAAACACAAAAGCCAATGGAACGAAAACTGGATTTTCTTAACTTTCAAACTTTCCATGATACTGATTGCTCTGAGAGCCAGTGAGATGTAATTCACATACCGTATGGAACTAAAAAGTTGTTGATATGAGCTCTTATTCCCATATACATATATAATAATATATTTATGCCATGCTAACTGGGTTATAGAGGCATTTCTAAGTGGTGCTCTAGCAGGAAAAGCATAACTATTCCTCTTTGCCCCAGCACAGTTTCCTAACCAATAAGAGACATAATTTTCATTTTTTAAACATAATTAAATTTAATTTTAATTATGGAGGGGGGAACAAAATCTTTTTTGACTTCAGAAAGCAAATACCGATAGGTGTTTTAGCTATGCCACTGGAAGAGCAAATGTGTGGGGAACTGCTAAGGAGGAGGAGGCAGGTTTAGTCCCAATTTTCCTTTTAAAAAAATACTCAGGGTTGATGTCACTTCTGGTTGTGACTTCTCTTCTGGGGCAATATTTTGAACTTTGCACCTGGCTACATGATCATTAGCTACATCACTCGGTGTCTCCACATTCAGGCCGCATTCCCCTCCAGATTTACCTGTGAGTAAGCCCCATTGCCTGTAACAAAGAGCCCAATCCTAACCATGTCTGCACAAAAGTAAGCCCTATTATGTTCAGTGGCTCTTACTCCCAGGAAAATGTCTTTGGGATTGCAGCATTAATGTACTTTTGTGTGGATATGTATCAGATTGATCGCTCAGTGCTTGCTGGCAAACAAGGAAGGGAGAAGGCTATTGCCTTCCTAACCTGCTTGGAACTGCTTTTGGAGGCAGTGGGTTGGCTACTGTCAACCTCTTGCCACTGTCAAAAGCAAGATGTTGGGTTATGCGGTCCGTCTGTCCCAACGAGGGTTCTTCTGCTGCTCTTCTGAGATGGTGCCGAAAGCATTTCCCAACACACTTCAGAGAAGAGAGGCAGACAGAACAGATGAGGAAGCATCCTTTCCTGGCTGGAACTCATGATGGGAGAATAAGATTGTTCCACTGTTTCTTCCCCAGCTTTTTGTAGACGTTTTCAAGAGCAGGCGAAAAACCATCTGTGCAAATTAATGTGTGTCGGATTTGCACAATCAGCTGCTGATTTCCAGAACATGCCAACTGTCCTTCCATGGTACACGAAATTGAAAATAGAGGTGAACATTAGTTTGGTTCGCAGAGCTGACCTGTGCACATTCTCAGATCAGACTGAATAACCATACAGTTCCACAATGAGCAAGAAGAGGTTTATCGAGAATTGGGGACTAACATTAAAGGATTATATGTCTAGACAGCTTTGTGCATTGGGGATATGACATATATTGTGGCTGCAGATCCCTGGCTCAGTCTTCCCCCCTTTGAGGGTGACCCTATATAATGGAGGACAGAGTACCTGTACGTTTAACCATTACATAGAAGAGGGAATTTAGGCAGGTGCTATTTTTTAGACCCTTCTATGTTGAGTTAAACCGGCCTAAATTCCATCTTTAATTTGAATTTAAGCCAGTTTAACTCAACATAAAAAGGTTTAAAACATAGCACCATGGTGCCCAAATAGAATGGAGGACAGAGTGCCTGTACCTTTAACCATTGCATAGAAGTGGGACTGTAGGCAGGTGCTGCTTTTTAAATCCTTCTATGTTGAAGTAAACCTGCCTAAATTCCCTAAATTTGTTTTCATGTGATTAATTTAAATATTATTTTGCTTATTATTAAATTATTAAAACTATTAAATTAGTAGCATTGGCATCCATCAGTCTCGAAAGACTCTGGTATTGTGTTCAATGCTATATGCAAAGCATGAAGGTCTGGGTAGATTAATATGGAGGATAGGCTGTTACCCGAGCAGCAAATCCCCCCTTTCCATGCCACTGAAATAGTCCAATGGGACAGCAGAGCCAATATGACTGGTTCCATATGCTTCGCAGAGCTGGGCAAAGGACAGGAGCTCACCCTGTCTTGTGGGGACCCGGGTCTCAAACCTTGGCCTTCTGGTTAACAGGCACAGTGTCTTAACCACTTGCGCTACCCACAGCCCATTATTAGTAAATTAAAGCTATTACATATACCGGTAATTTATTAATTACAAGAAGGCTGCATGCTGCCTGCCAATAAGGAAAAGGAGGACAATGAAAATATTTTTCCAGTCTAAAAAGAGGACATGTCCTGGAAAAAAGGACATATGGTCATCCTGATTCAACTTGACTTGAGTCTACACTAAAATGTCTTTGCGTGACTTGAAAAATTGTATTTTCATTACTTGAACCCAAGTCTTTTGACTTAGGCTGCAATCTTAAAGACACTTTCCTGGGAGTAAGACCTATTGAACACAACTGAGCTTACTTTTGAGTAGACATGGTTAGGATTGTGCTGTTAAGTTCCCATCTCTGGTAAAAACTGCATGGCTGCACAGAGCCTCTTACTGGACCTTACAGTGTCCCAACCAGTCTTCCAGCTTGTGGTCTCCATCAGGAGTGCCTGTTGATGCCTCAGGGTCTTGAGGCTTGGGAACTCCTGGTGTGTAGTATTGCAACCCTAGGGAGATTACAAAGATGGTCCTCAGTCCACATGAGGAAGTGTAGGCAGGGAAAGCTAGATGTTATATTATTAGGTCTATTTTGACTCTTCAGAACATCAGGACTTGAGGACCATCCAAGAAGTGCTTGTCATCATAAGGGGGGAAAAAAGGAATAAACCTTACAAGAGAAACATCCCTGCCATTCACAGAGCTAAAGTAGATGGAAATGTGTTTAAAATGGAACCATGTGCAGCAAACATTTCTGCGTCCTTTAACAGTGTGCAAACAAAGCTCTCATTTATATAATTTCCTCCCAGCACTCCAAAGCATATTTATTTTCCACATATGTTGGTGAACTGCCAGCATTTAATTTAAAAAGGAGAGATGCCAGAATTGCCCTAGAAGAGGTGTCCACTGACCTGAAAACCCAGATGAGGAGAGGACAGGGGAGGGGAGGGGAGGGGACCATCTATTGGTCAGTACAATGTGCCTTATAGTGCAATACTAATTGTCTGGAGTGCCGGTGTAGCAGATGCTGCGCCAGCGCTAGATGTAGTAAATGTGCTGTAAAGCTATGGCGTTTCAAGCATTTCAACTATGGACCCCTTTCTGATAATGATAATCTGTCCATTATGTCATCTACCTGAAAGTGATGTCATTACCAGAAGTGGCATCAAATAGGCAGTGATGTCACTGTGGTGTCAATGCTTCTCCATGCGTTCTCAGAAGTGTTCAAATAGACTCACTTGCAAGAAAGTATGGATTGCAGCCTGAATGCCCCATTCCAAGAAGACAGCTCTCAGTGCCAGATTCCAAGATGTTGGCACTCAACTTTTCATGACCCATCTGAAATGAAGTTATGACCCTCCAAGGGGGTGTCAATCCCCACTTTGAGAACCACTGGTTTATGGGGACAAATATTTCCACATGACAATTTCTCGTTCGTTGGTACAGGTAAAAAATGTTTGATTTGATCATTTATCACACCCGTAGGATGCAAGCAAGATCCTTTTTGTGCTGTGTTTTGCTGACTCAAGTTCTCACTCCTGCACATGAAAAAAATGGTACACAGAAAGATGCTCAACACAGTCTCCTGCTGACTCAAGTTCTCACTCCTGCACATGAAAAAAATGGTACACAGAAAGATGCTCAACACAGTCTCCTGCACGATGACATCAAGACTCTTTTCCCTGCTAACTGAGCAAGAGGCACTCTGTCAAGTGGGTGTTCCTCTTTTATTTAGCAGGGGGAGAGTAACTGGCCCTACACACCCCAGCAGTGTCTGTTCAAGTGGCTTCTGCTGGTGTTCTTTTTTGCATTTTAGATTGTGAGCCCTTTTGGGACAGGGACCCATTAGCTTTTAATTAGCTATTATTATTTTTCCATTATCTTTGTAAACCGCTTTGTGAACTTCTTAGTTGAAAAGCGGTATATAAATACTGTAGATAGATAGATAGATAGATAGATAGATAGATAGATAGATAGATAGATAGATAGATAGATAGATAGATAGATTTCTGAGTATAACTGAAAGAGTAGATTGTCAGAAAAGAACTGTCAGAAAGCAGAGGATACCTATTCCTTTCCCAGTTCCAATCTGTTCCTTGCTGCTCAATTGCTCCTTCCATCCCAATCTCCTTCATACATCATTATATGAACATATATCACAGGACTGTGAGATAAAGGACCTTGCAAGCCACTGTATTCTCCTGGACCAAAAGATGAGTTTATAATGTAATGATAAAGAGCAGCCAGATTTTCTTGCAACCAATATGGAACTGATTACAAGAAAAATTATTTAGCCTCTGTCTGCCTGGTTCCAATATAGACGAACCTATCTATTTCATCCAGCAATGAGCAGATGGACTCATCATGCCATTTCTTAAGCGTTGTCTTGCTTTCCTTTTCCCTGCATTTGACTGAATTTCAATTTCATTAGAAGAGTTGTTAAAATCAATTCCAGAATTCCAGAATTCCAGAGTTGTTAAAATTAATTCCAGAAAATTGCATTTTCTCCCACCTCCACATGACTGTTGTATGTGCTTCAATTACAATCCAAGAAAAGAGACTTGATGTCATCATGCAGGAGACTGTGTTGAGCATCTTTCTGTGTACCATTTTTTTTCTTGTCCTGGAGTGAGAACTTGAGTCAGCAAAACACAGCACAAAAAGAATCTTGCTTGCATCCTATGGGTGTGATAAATGATCAAATCAAACGTTTTTTTGCAGTGTTTTATCAGTGGGCATCTGTGTCGAGAAGAATTTAAATTAAACAAAAGTATCTTAAAGTTATGTCAGATTGTACATGCATAGCACTAGTCTGTAGACATATGGGCTATATATGGATTGGAAACAAGTGATAGTAAATGGGACTTACTCCTGGGTAAGTGTGGGTAGGATAGTAGCCTGGGATTGTTAAAAATTTGCCTACTTGATGAGGAGCACAATCCTAACCATGTCTACTCCAAAGGAAGCCCCATTATATTCAATGGGCCTTACACCCAGGAAAGTGTGTTTAGGAAAACTGAAAATAAAAAAATATGCATTGAGCTCCATGGGAAAGTGAAAGTGCCCAATATCGTGAGTAGGCAAACATGCCATTGTCTACCAGAAAAGCCAGGCTGAGATGAATCCAAGACCTTGTTCTCCTTTGGAGGTTTGGGCATCTGGTCAACCTGAGCTTGGGGGGGCGTATAATCTGATATAATCTGTTTTACACAAATCGTGCCTATACTTGCCCCTCTTCCACAAGAACCCCACTTTCAACTGGTCTCAAAGACTGGAGGAGAGGGTACTATCTCAGTAGGGCCCTCTTTACCCTCTTTACCCTGGTGTAACTGGCAGTATGGCAGTATACCATTTACTGCCGTATTTTTCTAAGTTTAAAACAGTAACCCTACAATCCAGAGTAACTACGGGAGCATGTAAGAGACATTACATGTACCCGTAGTTACTACATCACCTAGTGAAAACCTATGGGAAATTCATATTGCAATCCAGAGCAAATTGTTCTTACACAGGAGCAAGGACTCCCCATAGTTACTCTGGATTGCACCCTAAAGCTGCAATCCTAAAGCTGCAATCCTAAAGACACTTTCCTGGGAGTAAGACACAATGAGGTTTCCTTTTGAGTCGATATGGCTGGGATTGTGCTCATTATGTGCGAATGAGCACTCTTTCCCCATACCATCCAGCCACTAAAATGTGAGCTATACAGTTAATTTCCCTTGTTCCTCACGTCTTGTAAGGCCTGGGAGATGGGCTGTGTGTGCAAGACCCCCTCTCCAAGAGTGGTGGATCAAATCCAAAACCATAACAAGCTCTTGGCTGACGTCCTTATGCTCTAAAGGGAAACAGACTTTCCTCTGCCCCTGGCAAATTCTCTGCTAGTGTTCAACAGGAAAAACAAAAGACCCCAAAAGGGACAGGATATAGACAGACTCTTTCCGACTGGCCAAGCAGTGACCTCATGCTAGATTAACGTGCAGCAGACTGGAGTGACGCTGAAGGAGGCCAGGAGAGAGAGCAGAAGGAAGACTAGATTTGCAACGGAGATGTGAACAATCATCTGGATTTTGTGTCTTGCAACGCTTGGGGTCAAATTGGATGAGACATGAAGCACATCATTGGGGATGGCGTGCTTACTTTGTAACATCGTGCATAGCCGTCGTACTGGAATGAAGTAGGGGAGGGAGTTTATCCCCTGCCGTCAGCACAGTCTGTACCTATATCAGCCTGTTCATAACACTTTCTCCTGGAAAAAATACCTCCCACTGGTGCCAACTGGAGTTTTTAAAAAATTGGACCAAAAATAGTTGTAGGGGATCCTGATCAAGATCAGAACTGTGGCATGAACATAAATTTAAACCTCTTGAACCCAATGCTACCTTCCTGATCTGATGTATCTTACTAACAGTGCAATCATCTCAATCTCTCCTCAGAAGTAAATCTCACTGTATTCAATAGAGAAAGTGTGAACTGGATAGCAGACTTTAGGACTGAATTAGCAGGATTCTTCACCAGGTTTTCAAATGCATAGATTCCATTCAAAACAGGACTATATAATTTAGAACTCTGGCACTGAGGAAAAATGTAAGCTCATCCTTAATGAAGGACGTTAATTAATTAATTAACACAGTAATTAATACTGTGATAAAAAGTAATTATTGCAGCTTTGTAACACACTCATAATAATGTTATAAATGGTAGACAAACTAACCATACAGTAGTACTAATTAGTTTTAACATTTTAATCTTATGTAAAGCAATTAATTAATAGATGGGCAGTGCAATCCTAACTTATGCTGAGACAAGCAGACTGGCATAGCTTGTGCAGTTTGGGGCTGCTTTGGAGATGCTACTGCAGGGAAAGGGAAACTTTTCACCTTCCCCCAAGTAGGACGACCTTTTATCCTACCCTACACACTTGCTCACCCCAGGAAACTCTGGATAGAATTGCAGCCAGAATTGCCTTATTTTGATGCACCTTCCTTTTTAATGTTGAATTATCCTATTGGTTGTCTTAATTCCACCTTTGTCTGCAGAATCTGTGAGCGGTATCCTTTGCCATCCCACAGGATCCCATCACATGAGATAAAATCCCATCCTTGTGTGTGTCTATTAATATTAAAGAGCCAGAATGGTGTAGTGGTTAGGGAGTTAGACTGAGGTTCGAATCCCCCCTTGGCCATAAAACTTCCTGGACAGGGTGGCCATATGTCCCGGTTTCCCAAGACATGTCCTGGATTTTAGCTTTGTGTCCTGTAAAAAAAAATCTTTGTTGTCCCCCATTTCCTTGCGAGCAAGCAGCATGTAGCCTTCTAGTAATTCCTAAAATTATATGTAACAAATAATATCTAACAGTTTTAAATTCAATCATAAGCAATATATTGTTTAACCTCATGAAAATATATATGATAACATATATGATTAGCTTTAATATGGTCACGTCCTTCATTTTTCTTGGTTGTCCTATACTATGAAGGAACTTGTCCTCTTTTATGGTCATGACATATGGTCACCCTGTTCCTGGTAAGTCATACACTCTTAGCTTCACCGACCTCATGGGGTTGTTGTGAGGACAGCAGGAGGGGAGGAACTAAAGCTCTGTAAGCACTTTGGACATTTTTGTTGGTATGGTAATAAACGAACGAACGAACGAACGAACGAACGAACGAACGAACGAACAAACAAACAAACAAACAAACAAACAAACAAACAAACAAACAAACAAATAAATGTGTGTTTAGAAGCATGACCAAGCTCCAAGTTTCCTGTGATTTTATCTACCACAAGTCCCCCCAAAGCTGCTTTTTTGTGAATTATTTTTCAGCGAAATGCCTCAGGTCCCCCTAAACCTGCCTTTGATCTGCACCTGGTGCCAAGCTGAGTGTGTAAAAGTTGGGGGGAAAGAAAAGAACAAAAAGAGGTACTTTCCCTGAGGCTTTCCTGAGAAAAGTGGAATGAATGCACTGGCGGCTGCTGCTCTTTGGGTTATTCATCATCCCCTTCCCACCCTCTTTCATTGTTTTCCGGTTACAGCCCAGACTTGAAGTGGTTCTACGGTGGTTTCCCTTCCTTGCTGGAATCAGATTCCTAAAAAACTAAAGGAAATGGGTGTCATGAGGAGATCTGAAGGAAAACTGATCCTGGAAAAGGGATTGTGCTGTGTCACAGAATGTGATAACTCTGGTCTTCTGGGTGCTCATTAAAGGCTATAGGGTCAGCACGCAGACTGTTTTTGTAGGGCCAGCTGTAGGAGCTGTGGGACCATCAGGGATGGAAAAATCCATGATATCATTGAGGCAGTGGTAGGCTTCAGGGAGTTCTCACAGGATCTATGAACCCTTTGCTAATGAGGGCCTGGTTCTGAGAACTGGTTACCAATGGACATAGAACCTGTTAATTTATTTGAATCCCACCACGCCATTGAGGGATAAATGCAGACTCTTTATTTTAGATTTAGGCTACCTCAGAATGCCAGATGCAGGGGAAGGCACCAAGATGCAGATCACTTGGTGTCTTGTGTGTTCCCTTAAACACTTGGTGGACCACAGGAAGATGGATCCAGGAAGCTGGACTTTGACTTTTGGCTTGATCTAGGGTTGCCATAATTCTCTTCCAGAAAACTCGGAAAGGCACCTCTCTTAAACTTGCCAGTATATACATGCAATCCCCCCAAACCGGGACACTTCCCTGTTTTCCAGAACATGTCGCAATCCTAGCCTGATCCAGCAAGGCTCTTCTTTTTTTAAAAGCCCAACTCGTAGAAACTTTGTGGTTTTTTGTTTGTTGTTTTTGCAAAGACCATTTCACAGCCAAGGCCTGTAGAATCTTAGATCTATAAATAAAATTGATTATAGACTTTATATAACTATGGTACAACAGAAAGTCATTAAAATATGCACTTAAAAGTTGTGAGTTAATGGACCACATAGAGCTAAGCACATTTCAATAAAAATGACACACATGTAAGCAAACAAAATGTGTAGATTACAAGTGAAAAGTTTAAAAAAATCACAAAACCACTTATTTTAGTGACTTGAAAAGTGATTTAATAAAAAAATATATAGTGAAAATATTGATTTTATTTTTTATTTTTAAAAAATGTCAGTTGCATTGTGTTGTGGGTTTTTGATTAGAGTAGCAGGGATCTGTAAACCTTTTGGCCAAAGGACCACATGAAATACCTGGGAAAGTGTCGAGGATCAGAAAAATATTTTAAATACAAAATTTAAATAAGCAGAGGTGAAACTCAGATTAATGAATAAATAGACTCAAATTTTCAGAATTTCGTCAAGCACCAACAGATAGCACAGAAATACAGTAAAGCACAGGTTTAACTGGACCCCATTTCCCCCATCATAGCTCCAGTCATGTCATGGAGTCATGTAATGGGCCAGTTAGTGGCTCTTCTCCACGGGCCATATCTAGCCCCTGGACTGGGGTTTGGAGATCCCTAAGGGTGCAATCAAGAGTAACTACAGGGAGTCCTTGCTCCGGCGTGAGAACAAGTTACTCTGGATTGCAATATGAATTTCCCATAGATTTTGCACTAGGTGGTGCCATAACTACGTCGATGTAAATGTCTCTAAGTACTCCCATAGTTACTCTGGATTTTAGGGTTATGCTCTAGTGTGAAGACCCCTTTGGCACAGAGCCCAAATGGGAGCAACTGGTACAGTTGGTGTTCTTGTTCTAACTCAACACAACTTAAAGCATTTCCTGCACAGGCTGTTGGTATACAGGTATACAACATAGAAATATTACATTATTTTAAAATGTACCATATCAGGATTTTGTTTCTGACAGTTTGCCATACAGAGACATGAATTTTCAATTACATTCAAACTTCCCTGGATGTTTAGGAAACAGACACGTTCTACAGAAAGCAGAAAGTCAAACTGAACTCAAACAATGAATTGGCACAGAATCTGAAGCTAAATCAAGACCAGAATCAGAACCAAACTTTGAAAAAAACACTTCAAAAATAAAAGTGGCTTCAATAATTAGCTTTGCACTGTATGACTATCTTATTTTCTTATGTTTTTGTTGTATTTTATTTTTAAAAAACCCTAAATCACTTTTTACAATCGCCAAATAATTAAATTATTCTGCATGAAGTGTGTCAAACTGATTTATAGCCTATCGATACCAGGTGTAGAAAAACAGGGACAATTCTGATTTGGGGGGATTGTGTTCACATACTGCAAATGGGACTGAGGGTCCTGTCCGGATTTTGTGGAAAAGAATTACGGCAACCTTAGCATCAGGGTGACCAGATGCCTGAACCTAAAAAGGAAGGTAAGGTCTTGCATTCCTCTCAGCCTGGCCTTTCTGGCGGATGATGGCCCATTGGCTACTCACGAGTAAAGCTGTTATATTGGGCACTTTCATTTTCCCATAGAGCTCAATGCATATTTTTGATGTTTTTGGTTTTTTGGCCATAACTTTTGATAGGATGGAGATATTTCAAAAACGATTTTTGCATTGCATTCTTCTCTTCAGTATCCAATGACCTATGACATGATGGGGTACTGCACACCATTGCAAAGTTCCAAAATGAAGCCAAAATGGAGGACAATGAAGCTTTTTTGGAGGACACCCGGACAGAAGGCTAAGAAAGAGGCCAAATCCAGAAAAATCCATTCATATGATCACCCTGGGGCCACTAGATGCAGCAGCACTAATATGGTGACTGCTGTGTCCTGTGGCCCTGTAGGGAACCATCAAAGATTCCCTTGGCAGAAGGTGACATTCATCACCTCCTCCTCATGTAAGGGTACAGAGCCTGTAACGGGGCTATTTGTACTTTGCAGCTCAACATGGAGGATAGCATCCAGCAGTAAATAAAATAATTACTGTCATTTTTTGATCTAATTTACCTTTACTGTGATTAGTTCCAAGACAAAACTTGTTAAATATTTTTTCCATATTTTTCATACTATGCATTTTTATTATCCAGAAGGACTTTTGAAAGCACCGCTGTCAATTTGATACATGAAATTAAAGTTGAAAATTTGTCTTATTTTTAAAGTCCTGGAATAGTCTTTGTAATTCTCTTTAACTGAAAACGTGTGGAACATAATGGCGCATCGGTGCACTTTTTCAGGCAGATTCAGCCATGTTTCTGCATGCCTTATCTCATCTCCTGTTCTTTTAGTTTCTGCCAGTAAATAAATGTGAATAATTCTGCCATTTGATCAAGCAAATGATACAGTGAAACACAGATACCGTTTCAGGGCGCAATTCTAACCAATTTAGGCCAGCACAGCTCACTTGTCTTCCCGTTCTTGTGGTGGTATGGGGAAGCCAGCACATGTTTGTGCATTGGCCAAACCTACACCCCGCTCCAGGAGTGGCACAGAAGTGCTTTGTGGAACATTTGCAACACCCCCCCCCCCCGGCCAGCACTAGACTTCTGCTGGGACTTATAATGGCCTAATGGGGAGTAAGGATTGCAGAATCATAGAGTTGGAAGGGACCTAATAGGTTATCAAGTTCATCCCTGCCTTTAGCAAAAAATCTTCCTAGAGCATCTCCGATATATATTTATTGAGCCTTCTCTTGAAGATCCCCAGTAAAGGAGAGTCCACCACCTCCATTGGCAATCAGTTCCATTTCCAAACCGTTCTCACCATCAGAAATGTTTCCTTGATTTCCATTTGGAATCCCTTTTCTCTACCCATTGGTTTTAATTCTACTTTCAGAGGCCACTGAGAACAAATGCTTCTTCCTTATGACAGTTTTATAGCTGTACTGACAACTGATGAAGAACTAAGATACTGAGATTCCTGCTTCTCCAGGTGCCTCCAGCCAAATTCCTTTGCTAACACAACTTAAATGATTCTGAAAGACATCCCAGTCCTATCCAAGATTGGGCTTGTGGGGTACCAGTGCTTTCTGGTACCTGTAAAGACCCTACCCATCTGGCATCCTCCTTGCCTCCCTTTTCTCCTCAGACCTGTGCAAGTTAAAGAGCTTGCGGAGCATGTGGAATGTGACACTGCTAGTTTGCCTCACTCTCTCAAGGTAGGCAGATGCAGGGGAGAACACCAGGATGTTGCCTTGTGGTGGGCCTTGTGGTGGACATCTGGTAGGCCACTGTCAGATACAAGAATTTGGACTAGTTCTGGTTCATGGAACCAGGGACTAGACCTGGTTCAGTGGAAGCTCTTCTTATGTTCTGATGACACAATTTATCTGGACCCCATTATAGTTGGGCTCTCCCCACTAGATGATAGGACTTTCTTAATCTGGGAGGTAAATGTGGCCCAAGAGAGCATGGACACAAAGCTGCCCCAACCTCATCTTCCAGAAGAACCTGATAAATTTTCGGTGCAATCCAGAGCAACTTTTGCTTGTTCTGCCCTAACTGCTCTGCCCTAACTATGCTATATCCTAAACACAGAGTTATGTGTGAGGCAGAGAACTTATGTCTGCCCGTAACTTAGGTCTGCCCGTAACTGCTCTGGTGCAGTGATCCACATAAGTTACTCCATTGGGCATGCTCAGAAGGCAGCCTGTAAGTGCTACATGGCTTGCAGTTACTCACAAGTTGACAAGCTTCCACATCACTCAGAATCACTAGCAGCTGTCCAAACTGCCGCCCCCTCCTGATCACATGGGGAACCAGCTAGCAAAATTGGGGGGGGGGGGAGTGGAGTAGCTGTCAAGCTGTCAGAGTGCCTCCCCAGCATGGTGGACAGGACAGGGCTGTCAGGGGTGGAAATGGGAAACAAGCTGCCCCCCTGCACCCCCAAAAAGGCAAGGTGCCCCAGGAAAAGCCCAGGCATCAGCAGGGGCAAGATGCACAGAGGGATACATATGTGTGTGTATTGTCAATAAAAACAACATCAACAGATAAACAAGAGTGTCCTGTGGTCTTTGGCAACAGTCCGGAGGAAACATCAGCATTAACGGTACAGCACGCCAGACACAGGGTCCACACTCAGGTGGGCTGGGAGGAGAGGGAAGACCCCATCCAGAGGGCAGAAGGCCCAGGAAAGAGACCCCCTTGTTGGCTCAGGCAGGGGAGGGGCAAGGGTCCCCCAAGCAGCTGGCAGAGCAGGGGGCAAGGGGAGGCAAGGGGGCTGCCAGGGGCATCTGTGGGGAGGGAATCCTGGAAGAGAGGACAGGAGCCCACCAGGCTCTGCCAGGGAGCAAAAGCACATCCTGGGGCTCCCAAAACAGGGCAAGGGTGTCTGATCACTTGTGGGGCCACTGCCCACCCAAAACCTCTCACTTCACAAGCCTAAGGGGTGACATCAGGCCCCAGGAACCCTCTCTCAGCCCACCCCAGTGACCCCAGATGGCCTCCCCCTCCCATGGCAATGACGCTCCCAGGAAGGTGCAGACACAAAAGTGAGGTCAGTTCACATGTGTACTTGTTCATATGTTTGCAGTTGCTCCTGCTCATTCAGAGGGTCACAGGGTAGGGGGGCTTCCAGATACAGAACAGTCTCCAGTGAGGATGCAGTGGGACCCCAGAATCAACCACATTCAGACTGAGCACATGGAAGGGATGACGCAGTGCCTGCACCTTTAAGCAGTGCCTGGACCTGTAAGTATCTTCAGACTACAGGCAGTTTGAACCCAGCACCTCATCTCTGCAATGCTCACAGGTGGTCTCACTGCTTCCATGTGGCCTCTTGTTGTGGACTATCCAATGCTAAGGAAGCTACAGGCAGCTCCCTCTCTAGAAACAGAGGACCAGGTCTGGATGCCATTGGGGGTCTACACTGAGGATGGTCACCCCTGTCCCACCCCCAAACCAGGAAGGCACTGCTCCCACTCACCCATCCTCAGGTCATCCCTGGAGCTCTAACTAGCTTTCTCAGGGCAGTAAGTGATGACAGCAATCATATGTTCATTGTGAAGACCTTAAAATAACTACTACTACACATGTTCACATCATTAATGTTAACAACTATCTGACCACGTCAGCTGCATTGACGAATGCAATTGTCAATGCGTCAGGTAGGTTGAGGTATGTAAATGTTCATTTGTCATCATTAATAACTTTGGCTGTGGAGGGGGAAAGTGATCCAATGGCTCAAACTTTATTAGCGATGAATTGTGCTTGTTAAACTCATGTGTGATTGGGATGTGGGGATTCTGTTGTAGTTAAGTGCTTGTGCAAACATATGTATGTAGGGAGATGTTTCCCAGGGCTCCTTAGCAGGGATCCAGTGGCTGAAATCCTAAATGCACTTTCCTGGGAGTAAGCCCCATTGAACACAATGTGGCTTACTTCTGAGTAGGCATATTTAGGATTGCACTCTGTGCCTCCTTTCCAGTGGAATGGCAGCCTGCAATAAGAGAGGGGGGAGTAAGAGCATGTGCTGAGTGGCTTCTGCAGGCAGCTGGACCTGGGCTCTGCCTGCTTAGCCTCCTTGCTGGTGAGACACCATCCTGCAAAGACAGAAGCATCAAAGGCAAAGCTTTCATTGGTATTAGCTGAGCATGGAGTCAGATCATGCTTGCCGGCAGGGATGAGTGGAATCAGCAGCACCTGCTGGCTGGGTGATCTGGCAGTCAGTCAGAGGGGCTGCAAGGACAGAGACCACACACACTTTTGAGGGGTGAGTGCCCTTGTTTCCTGGTGGGTTTTGTGTGCACCCGTTCCCCCTTTCACTCTACAGCCCCCCCTTACCTTGGGGGACCAGTTGGGTTGGAAGGCAAACCTACAGAGGACCTCACAGCATTTCCCAACAAGTGGGCAAGCCCATTTCCTGGTGAAGCAAGGCCCCCCTTCCATAGGTGTAAGCCCCACTGAGTATACTGGGGCTTACTTTAGAGTAGACATGCAAGGCTGGAGAAAGGTAAAGGAAATTTAAGCAAAAGAGGTGCTTCCTACACCCCCCCCCCCATGCAGCCCTCCTTACCTGGTTGGAGTAACGCTGGGGAAGAGAGAAACAACAACTTGCAGAGACATAAATATGGTATTGGTAACATTTCATCATTGCAAGATTGCCTGTATAGGTGTTTTTGAGTTTTTGAATGCAAACATTGCTCAACACCCCCACTTATCTGATTGGGGTACCTGTGGAGAGAGGGGAGAGAGAGAGAGCAACAAACATACAAAAAAATTGCAAAGTCTACACTCTAATCATTTCATATCACAGATATCATATTGTTGCATATCACATCTATATCATATCAATATATCATCATATATGCACCTTATGTGTTCATGTGGAGAACGCTCCCCAAGAGCAAAATGGCCATTGAGAGAGCAGAGTGACATGGTCCGTGGCCAAGCACTCTGCTTCTCTGAAAGGGAATTGTGGGTCCAGGGGTGGGCCTTTTTATGGGAGGGTAGCTGTGAGGGGATTGGTCGGCCACTGGGGTGACCCAGGTACTCCGTATCCTCAAGTAGGAAAGTACGGCCCGTAAGGTTTGGTGCAAAAATTTTTCAAAGTCCCCACTTTCCCCAGCCCCTACTTCTCCTTAACATGGAGAGCTATGGGTCTCCTCGTTACTAAACTACCTCTTGAGGTAGTATAATTCAGGAGGCATTTACGTGTGCCCATAAACCTCTGAAAATTTTCAGGATACAGCATAGTTATGTGCAAAGGGGAGGAACCTAAGACACGCCCCCGACACGCCCCTGAAATGCCCCCTGAAAAAATAAAAAAATCCCTCCGTCGACGGAGTTATGTCGACAGAGGGTTCACGTAGTTGCGCCGACGGTGAAGTAATTGTGCCGTCGTTGCGTTGACGCAACGATGCGCCGGTGTAATTGCGTCAACGGATTAGTTGCTCTGGATTGGGCTGCCCGACATTGGGTGCAGTCAGTGATGGGCTTCAAAGAAATTAAGAACCGGTTCTCTGTCCATCTGGCAGCCACTTTTAAATGGCTATTTTTAAACTTTATATGTACTATCTCTTGTTAAGAACCGGTTCTATAGAGTAGGTGCGAACCTGCTGGTGCCCACCACTGGGTGCAGTCCAGAGTAACTATGGGGAGTCCTTGCTCCAGAGTAAGAACAATTTACTCTGAATTGCAATATGAGTTTCCCATAGGTTTTCACTAGGTAGTGCAATAACTACAGGTGCACGTAATGTCTCTTACGTGCTCCTGTGGTTACTCTGGATTGTAGCCGTTGTGTGACGTTGTTATGTCATAGGACATTGTGATGCTGCATGATATCACAACATCGCTACCCCGTGTTTTGGAGTCCCACTGCCTATTGCAGTATAAATTTAGTAGATTTGCTGACTTGAATGTTTTGAAAAGGACTTTGTAATATTTTGGAACCCATTTTTCTTTAAAGATGCATGAGGCATGAGATGCATGAGACACCAGAAGGACTCCAGATGGAGAAGACTGATCTATTCTGTGATTCCCATTCAAAAAGATAAATTCTGTTCTGTTGATGTTAGAACATTTTATTGCTATGCAAGTTCAGAATACCTCAGGCTGACAGCATTTGCTGCAAGAAATATGTCCATGTTTGGAACAACTTACACCTGTGAACAGCTGTTTTCTGTCATGAATATGAATAAGTCAAAATACACCCCAGCATGATGTCTTTTCCAGTGGCTGTTGCTCGTGTCTCTTATGCATTTTAAGATTGTGAGCCCTTTGGGGTCAGGAAGCTGTTTACTGATTTATCTTACTATGGGGGAAATCCAGAGTACCTGTGGGGAGTCCTTGCTCTGGTGTAAGAATAAGTTACTCTAGATTGCAATATGAATTTTCCATAGGTTTTCAGTAGGTGGTGCAGTAGCTACGGGTGCACTTAGGGCAAAATCCATAGCAGTTGCGGGTCCACGCAGTTACGTCACCCTCTAGTGTTATCTTATGGAAAGTTATCTTAACTGCTCCGGAGCAAGGAGCTTAATTTCACTTTAGGATATAGGCCTTAATGTCTCTTACATGCTCCCGTAGTTACTCTGGATTGTGGCCTATGTAAACCTATGATGATGTCACTGCTCCTTCTGCCACAAAGGTCCTGGCACTTCATTACCTATCTATAACGCCCCCCCCCCCCAGTAATCCCCCCCCCAGATATGAAGGACTATAAAGAAATGGCTGCCATTGTATCCTGAGAGCCACAGGCTACCACAGCCAGATACTCAGGAGGAGGAGATTTTCATCTGCTTTCTCTGTTGTAAATGTTTTTAACTTTTTTAAAAAGAAGAAAAAAGAAAAAAAATAAGAGAAAAAATAGTACAATAATATTCTTGAAAGATATATGACAAGTGCAGAATTCTGGATTTACCTTTATTTAGGTTGCAATCCAGAATAACTGCGGGGAGTTTTTGCTCTGATGTAAGAACAATTTACTCTGGATTGCAATATGAATTCCCATAGGTTTTCACTAGGTGTTGCCTTAACTACGTCAATGTAAATGTCTCTTACATGCTCCTGTAGTTACTCTGGATTGTAGGGCTAGTCTAATATCAATTTCTACTAAAAATCTATCTTAAACGTAAAAATCTATCTAAAACAATTGTCTACTCATCAAATCCATAATCCATTTGACTCATTGCCCCTTTCTTGTGCAGAAAGTCCATGAATGGTTTCCAATAGTCCATAGATGTTTTCACTGACTTCTCCTTAAGAAAAGTGGTAAGTTTGTTCATTTCAGCAAAGTCCAATATCTTGAGCCACGATTCTTCAGCAGATTTCATCCCCTTTCTCTAGGGAACAGAATTAGGACCGCAATGGGGGTACTCAATTCTATGGCAGCTCTAAAACCAGAGCAGAATTAAGAACTGCTGTGTAGCACCAGAAGACCCTGCGGCCTACACAGAGGCTTAGGATCTGATCAACAGAGATCCACCAGTCCTGCATCCTCCTACCCTGCTTCCTCCCCTACCTCACTTTCCTCTGTCCTGGAAGGTCTCCTCCCTACCTGCCCCACACCTTAATGTCTCCACTGCCTGGCAGTCCGGGTGACTGCTAAGTGGTGAAGCATCAGTGCTGAATTGGTGCCAGTTCCAGCTTTCACTACTACTTCTGTTTCCCAATGGGTGCCCAGACTGGCAGTCTGCTCCACACTGTTGGGCCATGAATGGGCCAGTCCTTATCTGACTAGCCAGTCACTGTTTGACGGCTGAACGAGATGAATCTTTAGTTCAGTCCAGCAGAGGTCTCTTTATATTCATGAATATATATTGCATTGTATGATGGACTTTGGTTGTAAGCCACTTTGGGAGTCACTTCTGGCTGAAAAGTAACAAGTAAATAAAACGAATGAAGCTTGATAGAACTTTGTTTCATGTACTTTTCCCAGATCACATCCACAACCGTCTGCAAGTGCCTTGTTGCCTTCCATTTCAATCACTGGCTACTTTTGACAATCTAGGTCAGTGATTTTCAACCCTTTTCATCTCACAACACAAAAATTGTCAGGGTACACAATCAGTTTTTTTATTACTGAAAAGGCACACCATGCTGCTGGTAGGATCCTCCAATTGCCTTATTAGTAATTAGTTTTATGAATTAGTAATTAGACCCTCCCCAAAATCCTGAGGCTCCCTCGCAGACCATCTGCAGCACACACCAATGTGCAAGAGGCATTCTTTCAAGTGGGTGCTCCTCTTTTATTTAGCAGGGGGAGAGTAACTGGCCCTGCACACCCCAGCAATGCCTGTTCATGTGGCTTCTGCTGGTGTTGTTTTTTGCATTTCAGACTGTGAACCCTTTTGGGACAGGGACCCATTAGCTTTTAATTAGCTATTATTATTTTTCCATTTTCTTTATAAACCGCTTTGTGAACTTCTTAGCTGAAAAGCGGTATATAAATACTGTAGATAGATGTGCCATGTCACAGTGGCTGAAAATCACTAATCTTTGTTTTGACTCTTAGATCGCAATCCTGATAACAGTTGGACAGCACTGAAGAGCAAAAGCCATGGAGAAAGGAAACAGACTCTTGTGTGCCCTATCTCCATTTGCTGTTTGATCCTCAATCCCATTTACATTCTGGGCAAGCAAAGGTAATTGTGGCTTAATCCCTTTTATTAAGCGAAGGGAAAGCAGGGAACTGAAGGGGAGAGACTATGGCGTGGAAGCCTCAGGCTGCATTCCATCTACCCACATGTGTCTAGCAAAGAGTGAGCCAAAGAGGTGAGGCCACCCTCCAGTATTTCCATAGCATCCCAGTAAGACAAAATTCCCCCATGGCAAGCAACTAGACAGGCCCATGCTACAAATATGATTCTCCCAAGTAATACTGGAGAACTGTTCTAAGTCAGGGGTTTCAAATTCATTTCCTAGAGCAGCGTTTCCCAAAGTGGGGGGTTGGGACCCCTTTGGGGGTCACCTAGAGCTTTCCTGGGGGGCGCCTAAAGACCCCTGGTGCAGGGGGCCAGGTCAGGCTTGCCAGACCTCTGGCTGTAGCTGTGCACGCACTGGGGCTGACTGACAGCCTCAGGGCCCAATCCTATGCATGCCTACTCTGAAATAAATCCCATTATAGTCAGGGGGGCCTTTACTTCCATGTAAATGTGGATAGGATTGCAGCCTCAGGGCCCAATCCTATGCATGCCTACTATGAAATAAATCCCATTGTGTTCAATGTGTGCATAGAACACACATTTCATTTGTAACAATGAAAATACATCCTGCATATCGGATATTTACATCATGATTCATAACAGTAGCAAAATTACAGTTATAAAGTAGCAACGAAAATAATTTTATGGTTGGGGGTCCCCACAACATGAGGAACTTATAAAGGGGTCACGGCGTTAGGAAGATTGAGAACCACTGTCCTAGAGGGTTGAAATTAGCATTCATAGTGCCTGATGAGGGCTGATAGTGACGTCATTAAGCAGATAGTGACAACGGGCAAAATCCATGGCAGTTACGGGTCCACACAGTTACATCACCCTCTAGTGTTATCTTATGGAAAGTCATCTTAACTGCTCCAGAGCAAGGGGGCTTAATTTCACTTTATAGGCCATCATTAAGCAGATGTTGGCCAGAAATGCACTTTGATCTCATTTATTAGCTACAAATGACAAAAAGTGAAAATGTGCGAATCTTGTTCATATTTTCAGGACACGAGCAGGCCCAATTATCAAGCTGGAAGAGCCCAATTATAATGGGGAATCAGAGAAATTGTGCCGGGGGGCGGGGGGAATTTGACCTGCAGACCTTATGTTTGACACCCCTGTTCTATGCATTCAAAATACCTGGATGGCCAATCTTACAAACAGAATATAGAACCAAGAACCAAGGAACATCTTGTAGAACGGATCGCAGAGCAAGAAAGGTCTATCAATGACTATTAGCCATGATAACTAAATCGAACTTCCATGCTTGAAGGCAGTATATGTCTGAGCACCTGCTTATTAGTGGTAAACCATAAAGAAGATTATTGCCTTTCTGGTATGCTTATTGATTTACTAGAATTGTGGGTCATTGTGGGAACTGTGTGGACTAGTGCTCTGATCCAGCAGATGTCTCTGATGCAGTGGACTGTACAGTATTACATAGAAGCTTATGCTGAAATACAGGTGTCCCTGCTTATTTAATGGTTAGGGACCAGAGCTGTGATGAAAAGTGGAAATGGTTGAAAAGCAGAACCTGTTCTTTTTTCGTTTATAATGTTTCTGACACTTTTTTGCAAGCAAATTGCAAGTGCCCTTCATAATGTATCTTGCAAATCCCTGCTGTCACACAAAAATGTCTGCAGAAGGACTCTCATTAATTCCTTTGAGGATGGAAATAGACTGGGAGCTAAAGTAACAATGTGTTTTTCTTTTCTCTCTTGCACACACATATCAAAACAATCTGAATCACCATATCATATGCAAATCAACATGGAGGAGGACATTTTAGCCTTTAGAATGGCAGAACATGTGTTGGATGAATAATTTCTGATAACGGAAAGGTGTTGAAAGAGTGGATCATCAGAAAACAAAGTGTCAGAAAGTGGGGGATACCTGAAAATGAGTGTTTTTAAGGTGATATAAGACTTTGGGTGCAATCCTGACGTAGGCCAGCACAACTAATTGGTCTTCATTGCAGGGTGGCAAGCGCATGTCTGGCCTAACCCCCCCCCCCCTCAGGAGTGGCACAGAAGTGTCTTATGGCACTTTTATGACACCCCCAGGTCAGCATAGGAGTTATGCCACGACTTAGGATTGCAACCTTTGTAGTTTTTGTTGCTAAAGGCTAACTTTGGCCATTCTTTCCAAAGATTCCAAATTTTGGAAACTTTGGTTGTCATTTGGCCTCACGAAGAGGCACCTTTGTTGGTCTTCAAGGTGCCACAAGGCTCTTTAGGTGCAATCCTAACCAATTTTCCAGTTCCAGAGTAAGGGCAATGCAATGCTAATGTAAGGGAACAAACATTGCCTTACCTACAGGTGGCCTCCATGACTGAGCCCTCCCCCAAACTGTCAGTTACACAGGGCCAGATTTACATATAAGCTAAACAAGCTATAACTTAGGGCCCCACTCTCTTGGGCCCCCCAAAAAATTTAAAGGAAAAAAACTGGATGTCCATTTCCAAAATATAAGATAAAAAACAAATAAAATAAAACCAAATGGCTTTAGATACATATTAGGTATATAAATTACCATATAGCATATATTCAACACAAAAAAACAGCAACAATTTGTTGTTGACAAAGATCAGTTGAACATATAAAGAGCCCCATTACCTTCAATAGCTTAGGGCCTCATCAAACCTAAATCTGACCCTGAAATACATCAAATGCACATAGCATAGCTGTTGCACGAATATGGCTATGCCAGGACTGGAAAGTTGGTTAAGATTGTACCCTTTGTGCCGAAAGCTTCCATACTCCTTGATGAACCTTTTGATGTCCCCAAGAAAAGATAACACTTTGCCTTTTGTCAATGTGACACCTGTTGTCCCCCCCCCCCAAAATGTTTCCTGATTAACTTGTCCAAGTGTGCCTCTCTTGGGGATATGGAGGAGAATCTTCCCCTCCATTTGTCCATCATTCCTTTCTTGTGGCCACAGAGTCTTGCTTCCATCCATAACCAATCAACCATCCATCCATCCATCCATCCTCATTGTCTTCTTCTTCTTCTTCTTCTTCTTCTTCTTCTTCTTCTTCTTCTTCTTCTTCTTCTTCTTCTTTGCTTTTGATGTCAAGACAGTGTTATTAATTTTCTTCTGCCAGCCACCCACTGCCTTGTCCCTGGATCCCGGTGGATTTGTGGGGTGCCCAAAGCAGACAGTGTCCTGGGTGCTGAGCATGCCAAAGGATGGAGAGGTGATAGCCCAGGGTCTGCTGCCTGCCTGCTGCCTCCCCCTTGTCTTTCACGAAACCCAACCTCTCTCTCCCCCATCCCCCTCCTTGAAGTTAAAAACTTCTGGCTCAAGAATGTAGCAGGATTCCTTGCTTCTCTCCCCAGCACCCCTTCCCAAGCTGCAAGGCCCTCCCCCTGCCCAATTTGGATGAGGGTGTACCTTCCCCCCTCTCTTTCAAGGCTTGAGAATTTTATTCCTCCTTCTGCTCAGCTCTGCACTTAAACAAAGAAACTCAGGGGCTCATCTCGGATCCCAGAACCAAAAGGTATCATTCTTATGATCATCCTTCTTCTTCTTTTGGACTACTCCAGACAGGCTGGGGAGGTAGCTTGGGAACTCTTTTTCTTCTTCAGGATGGGTGACTTTCCTCTGCAACTTCTTGAGCTCCTCGCCTGCCCCCCCACCAGACTCCTTTTCTTTGTTCAGTTCTGACATTCTTTGGAGATGGTTTTTTTCTCCCTTCCTGATCCCACCCAGTGCCCCCCCCCATTCAAATCCCTATTTGAATGACTTCCCCCTTTGAAGCAGAGAAGACATTTACATGCCACAAAATTCCCAGATCCCCCACCCCAAAACTTGCAGATGATTTAGAAAGTGATTCTGAATGAAAAAAACATATTCTTCATCTTCTTGGACTGGATTAATCTTTCAGCATTGTGGATCTGGATATTTTTGTACAAATGTGAAGTACCAGTACTCCCCATCTCATTTCCCCCTATTGACAAGGAAGTCAGTTTGAGTAATTGAGATTAAATTGTGATTTTTTTTAAAAAAAAAGAATGCTGTTGTGGAAGTTCTCCTGCACATGCCCATTGAAATGAATGGTCTGCCACAGAGTTCCCATCCACTTCAACAGGGTTTGCGCTCCAGAATTTCTACAGAATTGGAATTGCGCCTGTGGTCTTCTGGTTTTGCATGCTTAGCTTATCTTGAAAATGCTGGGGTGCAAGCAAACCAGGCGTGTGACCCCTGCTTTGTGTTTCTGGCAAAATTCCCATCTTTTAACTTGTAGCTGTGCAGCCCACTGTAGACCAAGACTCCCTTTTCTTTGTTCTTCTTCATACCTCTTTCCCACTCATTAGATTCTTTATACCCTGTGGATTACAGTCCCCTTTCCAGTGCTGAGAAAGAGTTGAAACTGAAGCATCCTCTCCCCAGGGTCGCATTACATGTGTGCCCTCCGTTTTATGCCCAGAGTGTCTTTTGCCAGCCAAGATCTGGTATTGATTTTTAAAAACTTTAAAAGTGCTTTTCTTTGTGAGCTGAGAGGAAGAGATCCGAGTGGAAAGCAGTGAGAGACTTCACCTCCCTTGGTTTCATAGTGATGAAAATGGGAATTTCTGCAACAGAGCACATCAACAGAATCTGATTCTAGGCTGCTTTAAGGTTGGAACCATTATCCGTGGCCTTCTTTTGTGCCAACATACATTGGCACTCGCCAAGCTCTGGTATTATGGAAATGCAGACGAACGTAGACTATGCCTGGTGGAACTGCTTGATGTTCCATGCATGATCACTGCTTGATATGATATGCCCCTGGCATATCAAACAGGATGGCAGAAGAATTTCTGTACATCACTGCAGCATGGTGGGCTCCACATGGTGGGGTCTGCTCACACGTTTGGCCACAAGCTAACAACACACTGAGGATGAGAATCATGCCAGTTGACTCATCGTACATATGAACAGGTGGTGTGGGGGTTGAGATAAGGGATCAGGGATGGAATGTCATGAGAGCAAGACTGAACAGTGATGCACATCACATTTTGAAGAACTTTCTGTGGAAGGTGTAATAGCACAATTCAAACATACATACTTGCTTCACATACGTGATTTCCATTAAGGTTTGATTTTCTTGTAGCGATCATGGAATCCATGAGTATGCCACCTTGTGCTCCTTGGAGAACTAAATTAAAATTAAAACAATTAAAACATGAAAGAAGGTGAAATAAATGATTGACATGGGGTGGTGAACCTCTGGGAAGTTTTCATGGAGAAGCTGCCCCTGAAACAAGCAAGTTCCTTTCAATGGGCCTTGCGAGAAGACATAAGGTTGGACATCAGATGTGACATCAGGACTAAATAGTTGCAGTTGGACATCAGGAATAAATTCTTGATAGTTGGGGCTGTTTGGCAGTGGAACAGTTTGCTGAGGGATATAGTAAATTTTCTGTCACTGAAGATCTTCAAGCAAAGGATTGACAGGCACCTTCTGGAGAAGCACTAGAAGGATTTCCTGCTAAGGCAGGGGGTTGGACTAGATGACCTTGTGAATCCCATCCATGATTCTATAACTGTGAGAACTTTTTCTTGAATAGGACATGATGGGTTAGATTCCTCCATCAGAGCAGCCGCCACACCTTGCCTTGTTGTAGAGTGATCTCTGATCCGTAAAGACTCATCTCAGTCCTGCTTTTATCCTAGGGTCCATGCCTGATTGTCTGTGCCCCTATTTATAATTCTATTTTAATGGTGTTTTATTTTTTATGTGATGTTAGCTGCCTTGAGCTCCCTCTTGCAAGTGAGGAAAGGTGGGGTATAAATTAATTAAATAAATTAAATAAATAAAACTCCTGCCCTCCTAATCACATAGAAGTAAGTTATGACTAGTAATGGTGCTCAGATTTACAAATGACACTTTTCCACATTCAGAATTGTTTTAACAATGATCCCAGGTAGCATTTCAAGGATTCCAATGTACTGTATTCCTTGTGCTGCCAGAAGACATCAAGGACTTGATCCGCCTATGGTTTAAAGATAGAAAGGTGAAGAGAAGTTGAGAGGTTTGCTAAGCTTGCCCAAATGTGGAAGAGGAATGAGACCAGTGTTCTTTGAATCGATAAACTGGATCATGTACATGCACACTTCCTTGTGATAATGGTGACTTTCAGTACCCAAAGATATCAGAGAAGTGAGAGGATGAGGGATCACACTTGATCTAAGTGATACTATATCGTAGTTGATCTAGTATGGGGTCCAAAATGCATTTTTCCCAGACACTTCGAAATCACATACAAGTTTAGAATATTGAATGTGTTGGCGGCAGTTACTTGGAAGTTAAGACTGAGACAACATTCAAATATCGTCTGTATATGTGAACTCCCTGGGTGGCCTTCAGGCCAAATGAATGACACCCTACAGCCAGCAACATGTATTTAGGAGACTCCTCCTGCTGGCCCTGCTAAAAAGTGACATGTGGAAGGGGTGCAGTTTGAAATAGAGAAGCACTGAGGAAGGGGTGCTGAACTCTTCTTCCCCAAATATATTGTATATATTTTTTCAGTCAGCAATGGGAGGAGAAGAGTAAAGCCAGGGTTGCCAGAATTCTCTTCCACAAAACCAGGACAAGTTCCTCTGACCCATTTGCCAGTATGTGAAAACAATCCCCCCAAATCAGGATTGTCCGTTTTTCAGGAAATATGGCCACCCTGTCTGCCCCCACTACTTTTTCACTTCCATCCCTCCTCAGTACTACCTTGTGGCAGATACCTAGCAGCAGAGAGGTTTGCAACATTTTTCTTTGAGAAAGCCCTTTCCTTGAAGTCAGTAGCATCGCTAAAGGGGAGCAGTCTGAACACATGGCTCTGCTTTGCTCCACCTGGTGTGACTCCGAAGGAATTAGGCTCCCTTCAAAACAAACTGCTCATCCCCCTCTAGCTACGTCACTGCGTGCAAGGCTTTTTTTTAACTCCCAAGGAATTGATTCTCCCCTTGCTCTTCCTTTATAACTTCTCTGGTGCTCTCTACATTGTGCTGCACTTCACCTGCATCCCAGCTTAACTAGGATAATTTCAAAAATTACTTCCTGAAGGATCAGTCTGCCATGTGTTTCAATTCCGTTAGTTCATTTGTATCTTTTTCTCCCTTTTAAATTTCCAGTGATCTCACTGTGAGATCACTGGTAATTTTCTCACAGTGTTGTGATCTCACAACACTAGGGGGAAAAGTAATCCTGCTGTTCTTTTCCATCAGATTGGATCAGTTCTTTTCTAGTGGTGGTTTACCGATGTACTCCTCTAAGTCTCAGTCCAAGAGGAAATCTTGCCAACCACCTCACCACCCAGAGGCCTTCTCTGGATAAGGCTGTGATTTTCAACCAATATGCTGTGGCATGCTGCTGTGCTGCAAGTGATCCATAGTGTGCCATGGTTGTTTGGACAATTTATCTATTAAATAAATATCAATTATTAATAGGGTTATTGAGGTCTTGAGGACCACCGGCAGCATAATCCACAGGTGTGCCATGGTTGTTTGGACAATTTATCTAGTAAATAAACATCAATTATTAATAGGGTTATTGAGGACTTGAACCCCCCACCAGCAGCATGGTGTGCCTTGTCAGTTGGCCAAATATTGATGGTGTGCCTTGACAATTTGGCACTTGGTTGGTGTGCCATGAGACAAAAAAGATTGAAAATCACTGGAATATTTGTTCCCTTTGCCCCAAGGCAAGCCTCTGCTGCCCAAATGGATCTACAAAGGCTGCAATCCTAAAGACACTTTCCTGGGAGTAAGACCCATTGAACACAATGGGGCTTTCAATTAAGTAGACATGGTTAGGATTGTGCCCTTAGTCTCGTACCAGTTACCGTACTTTGCTGGTGCAAGTCTGAATGGATCCAGATTGGGATCCATGGCTGGGAAGGGGTATAGGACACATTCACAGATACGCCACCTTCTTGTACTTGATGCTCTCCTTTCCTGCCCCGGTCTTTGTATTGTTCCACCTCCTCTCCACTCCTTTCTGCCCACTCATTCATCTCTGCCACCATCCAACTGTCCATCCAAAAATAGCCACCAATACACAACAGTGTAAATGAAATTCTTTGAATATTTGAAACAATCTGGATTTTATCTGTTTTTCTATTTCTGTTTTCAGATCATAAACACTTTCCTGGTGTTGGGCTTCAAACACCCCCAAATAGACCACATATCTTTGGTCTAAGCTGGTGGAGACTCTAGGGAACTCCAGCCATTATGGGACTTGCATGGCTGACTAGACTTATTCTGGGTTGTACAGCCTTTGCATGCTACCACAATTGTGCCTACGGTCAGCATGATGGTGATCTCCAGGCAGATGGATTTACAAGCTATGAACACAAGCAGCCACCCAGCAGAGTAAGAAGGAGAGGCCATGATTCTTTGAGAGGGTAAGTTTGAAGTTTTGTCTTTCTTTCTGAGATTCAGCTAAAATGGACAAGCTGGGTAGGTAGAATTTCAAGCACAGCATCCCACTTGAGGTTTTTTGAAGCAGGTTGTTGGGTCCAGTACTGTCTACTCCAGTGGTTACCATTGTGAGGGTCAGGACCCTTTTGGATTGTCACAAAAAGCTGGTTGCTGCCATCTTGGAATCTGGCACTGGGTGCCACCTTTTTGAAATGGAGCACTCAGACTATCTATACTTTTCTGGGAGTAACCCTACAATCCAGAGTAACTACGGGTGCACGTAAGAGACATTACATGCACCCGTAGTTACTGCACCACCTAGTGAAAACCTGTGGGAAATTCATATTGCAATCCAGAGCAAATTGTTTTTACACCGGAGCAAGGACTCCCCGTAGTTACTCTGGATTGCGCCCTAAATCTCATTGAGCACAATGGAACTTGGAGGCATGTCTAAAAAGTAGACATGGAGGAACTCTGGCATCACAGTGATGTCACTTCCAGTTTGATGACATCACTTTTGGGGGTCTGCACATTCTCAGAAGTGGGGTCCCAAGCTGAAATGCTCAAGAACCACTGTTCTAATCCAACTAGCAGAATATCTCCAAGGTCTCAAGGCTCAACCTTAGTACCTGAGATGCTCAGGAAAATGAATTGGTGGTAGATCTGAGACAGATAAAAAACTGTTTTACCTGATATTTTGCCACAAAATACCTTGGTCCAATGAAGGAGACCAAATACACCCATCCTGCTTGGCCTGTGGGACTCCTGAGGACATCTGGGTGATGGCTGGTGAAAGTTAGGCATTGGACTACATGATGTCTTGATTTGGCACAGTGTCTTCTTCAGTTATGTTCTTGAACTGGAAGTCTCAAGAACATAACTGAAGTACATCAGGGCCTTCAATATGCAAAACCTCTGCTTTGTTGCTGAATTATGACTAGGATAGTTAGGCAGAGTGATGAGGAGTAGTAGTAGCAGGGACAACTTTCCTTTTTCTCCAGTGGTGGAGGAGGAAAAGGCGGGCTTCCACAACCCTGATCTTCCCACTTATTCTCAACAATTCAGAAAAGCACGGGAGAGCTGATTGAAGAAGCTGCTAGGTGGGCATCGTAAAATAATCAGGGGCACATTAGTAGCGCCATAAAAACGCCTTGTTCAGTTGTATGCAGAACAGCTGTGCCAAATAGTGGAAAGAGAATTGTGGGGCAATGTAAAAGAAGGCAATGGGCTGACATGTGGGAAGACAGTACAGCAATAGTACTCAAGCATTCTCACCCCATTCTGAGAATAACAATCTGTCTGGAACCCCCCCCCCGGGGGGGGGGGATACCAAGGCTGGAAGTGACATTAAAGGTGTGCAGTGCCAGATTCAAAGATGGCTGCTTTTTGCGACCCCTCCCCGAAATGAAGTCATCAAGAGAGTCCCGACCCCTGCATCAATGCATCAAGAGAGTCCCGACCCCTCCTTTGAACACCATTGCTGTAGAGAAACCTGGGATAGGCTTTTGATGTGGCCAGTGGTGGGATTCAAATAAATTAACAACAGGTTCTACGTCCTAATAACATAAATTAACAACAGGTTCTATGCCCCATTAGTAACCGGTTCTCAGAACCAGGCGCTCATTAGCAAAGGGTTCTATAGAACCTGTCAGAACCCCCTGAAGCCCACCACTGGATGAGGCCCACTGGACCACCTGGTTCAAAATGCTATTTTTCGTGTGCCTGAGGAAACTGTCGATAGAGCTACATGCCAGTTCGGTTACACTGTTGGAATGGCACCTCCAGCTGTTAAAGTGCTAAGAAGAGGCCCAGGAAGGGAGAAATTATGGGGGTCAGTGTGTCAGCAGCAAATTGTTGTGCTGAAGCACAGTTTGCTCAACAGTGCTTAATTATTGAGGTGTGGGATTTTCTTTGCATGTTATTATCTTATTGTGGCTGCAGTCCTAACCCCCATTTAGGCTGGGGGCCTTGATTTTCCAGCAGTGTGCCATGGCACACTGGTGTGATGCAGATGGTCCTCAGGTGTGCCACAGGAATTTGAGGATTGACATTCATTAATAGGAAAATTGGGGGATTTGAACAGCGTGGTGTGCCTTGTCAGTGGTAAAAAAAACAACTGATGGTGTGCCTTGACAATTTCAGTGCCTTGTTAGTGAGCCATGAGATGAAAAAGGTTGAAAATCAATGGCCTATGGTGTCGCAAAAGTGCGGTAAGGCACTTCTTCCCCATTCCTTGGGGAATTAGGCCTGTGCATAGACATGCACCAACCTCCCCACACTACCTTGGGAATGGGGAGATAGGCAAGTTGTGATGGCCTTTTTTGACTAGGATTTTGCACTATGGGGATATTTTCACACATAAATTGGTTGCATGCATTTCCCATATCTGTAAGTCACAAATTAGATTTCTACTGCCTGGCCTAACAAATGAGCTGTGATGAATGATGAAATGTAGATCTTTTCTCAACTCAAATGGAACCAGGACAAATGGAACCTGATCTGAATAGGGCACATTTGGTTTGAAAACAAAGGCACCCTATCCATTTTCATGTGTGAATCCTGAGGCACCTCACCTTGAATGAAACTCCCATGGCTAAGCTATAACTAGAAGGTGTCAGGAGTTCACTGGGGTCTCTATACTCTATGCCCCCATCTGTGCTTTCGTGCCTTAAAGACTGCTAATAAAGACATCAAAGCTTAGCAATCCAGACAGCAGCACAGAAACTTGTTTCCTTGATGGATTCCATGTTTGCTTCTTAAAAAACCTGAGTGGCGTCCTCCCGCTGTGGATCCCTTATTAAATGCATTGTTCAAGAATCCACATTTACTAAATGGTGGCCAAACATTTCTATGGACCCTGCATCCAATCTGCCCCAGTTCTTTATCTTGGGTGAAGATGTTCAGAAGGTTTTGATTGTGTTGCAAAAGCCCTCTATTTAATGACTCTAGTTGCAGATGAGATGGGGCTATAGCAGGAAATGAGTTTTACTTTTCTGAATGGAAATTTATTCAGGCAGCAGCTTGGAATGAGATCTATGAGGTCACTGTGTTCTAAACATTGTCCCGCATTAAAGACGCTACTTATATACAGGCACCCACCCCCGCTTATTGGATGAGTTAGGTCCTGGAACACCATCCAAAAGTGGAACACAATCTTTTTTTTAGTTTATAAATGTTACTTCCAATGCTTTATTAGCTGGTAAATTGCAAATGCCTTTTTATCTTGCAAATTCCTGCTGCTGCCAAAAAATTTCTGCAAAGGGATTCTCATTAAATCCTTCAGGAATGGGATTTGACCACCAACTACAATATGTGGGAAGGCAATTTTGGCCTTTAGAACAGCCAAGAGAAGTTGAAAGAGTGGAACATGTGTTGAATGAATGAATTCTGCATATAATTGAAAGGCGTTGAAAGAGTGGATCATCAGAAAACTGTCAGAAAGCGGGGCATACCTGTACTGTGGGCTGGAAGGTGTGAAAAAAATGCATTTATGAATGCAAGCGAATAACACTTTGATTGGATGTTAAAGCTTTACAGCCCAGACTTATCTAACACCAAGCACAATCCTAACCATTACGCAAAAGTAAGCCCCATTGTGTTCAATGGGTCTTACTCCTAGGAAAGTGTCTTTAGGATTACTCCTAGGAAAGTGTCTTAGAATAGCCACCCTTTCAGTGATGCAGCCATACCACTGGAGCCGGAGTTGCATCCTACTGGAAGGAAGTCCCAGATGTTTCCTCTGGGTAAGGGAACATTTTTTACCTGTGGTAAGCCATTGGTGCCCTCCTGGGTCTGCTTGGACCTTTACCACTGGTTAGTTGTGCAAGTCCAAGTGGTTTTGGGAAGGTGGATAGAGGACAGGAGGGATGATTGGAGGTGCTGCTGTTGGCAATAACACCATCTTCCTAGACTTTCCATTCTTGGAACCCCTGCAGAAGCCGAAAAACACAAATAATCAAATCTACTGTATATTCAGCCCAACTTGTATCCTTTTAACATGACTGGCTTTGGTCATCTCCAGAAATTGATTTGTGATCCCTTGTATATTTACCATTTGTAAATTAATAGTTCAGTCCTAACACTGCCCTGAGCTAGCAGAAGTTCCTTGTACTGATTCCTGTCAAGAACATGCCACAAAACATGTTCATGACTATTCAAGAGCAGGCTAGGCCAGTGCATGTCCTTGGGCTGGCCTTGAGGAGCTTAACCTACTCAAGGAAAGGGTGAGTTTGTGCTGATCTGGGCAGGTCTATGCATTTGGAGATTTGGATGCCAACCCTATGGCTGGAAGGACTCTCAGATCCTTCTGAAACCCATGTCCAGGTTTTTGTGCCTGGGAGGCTTATGAGGAGGCTGTGAAACCAACTTATGGGCTCCAAATTATTTGCTGTGGCACAGTGCTTGAAACCACTGTGATCTAGTCAGTGGTGCAAGTGGTTAAGATACTCCTGTTAACCAGGAGGCCAGGGTTTGAGACCACAAGACAGGATCAGCTCCTGTCCTTAGCCCAGCTCTGCAACGCAGCTGGAACCAACCGTATCGGCTCTGCCATTCCATTGGACTATTTCAGTGGTGTGGAGAGGCGGGATTTGCTGCTTGGGTAACAGCCTATCCTCCATATTAATCTACCCAGGGCTTTGTGCTTCGCATGCAGTGTAGAGCACGGTATCATAGCCTTTCAAGACTGGTGGATGCCAATACTATACTAGTTAGTGGCATAAGAACTGATTAACAGCCTGTCATGTTTGCTCTCAGCCTATTTGAGACAGATCTGTGTTGTGAGGAAGCATCTCCTTTCCTATTCTATACAAGGCTGTACACATTCTCGGTTTTAATAGCAACATGCTTCTAAGTGGGATTTTGTGAAACTGAACTGCAGACTTTTGACAAACACATGTGTATATGAAATCCACCCTCTCTTTTCTAAGACTCAACATTTTGCTGTTTGTGTTGACGAAATTAGAAATCAATCCGTGGTAAACCAAACTGACCGAGGCAGAAGGAAAATTTTGAAACTTTCTCATTAATATTCAAAAATAATGACACCTTTGACACCTTGAAGACCACCAAATTGATAGTGGCAGATGTTTTCATAGCCTAAAGCCCATTTGATCAGCATGATAGTGCAATCCTAACCCTTTGGGGTGTTGCATAAATGCTGTAAGGCATTTCTGCACAACTCCTGGGAAGGTTTGTACATAAAATTGTGTCGCATATGGAGGAAGTGGGTTGAGACAAACTTTTCTCCCTCTCTCACAAAACTAGTACCATTCCATGTAATTAAATGGATTAGTGGGAGACTTCGGATAGTCAAAAGGAAATACTTCCTCCCACAGAGCATAATTAATCTATGGAATTTGTGACCACAAAATGTGGTGTTCGCTATCTTAGTTTTCAAACTGTGTAAGATTAATTAATTAAAGACAACTATCAATGCCTTCTGCTAGTCATGATAGGCTTGAACTACCCCCCGGTTCAGCGACAGAATGCTTCTCAATACCAGTTGTAAAGGATCAAAGGGTGCTTGACTTCATCAGGGTGTCTATATGTTTCTTTTTCCTGGACATGTCCCCTTTTTATGTCCTGGGGGAAAAAATTCATTGTCCTATGTTTCCTAGTGAGCAGGCAGCATTGAGCCTTCTTGTCATAAATAAATTATATGCAATAGATTAAAATTTCATAAGTAATATGGTGTTTAAATTAGCCACATGAAAGTAATATACATGAGTGTTTTTAGCTTTTATTTATGTCACGTTCTGTATTTTTCTTGGGTGTCCTACATTTTGGATGGACTTTGTCCTTTGTTGTGGTTATGACATCTGGTAACCTTGGTCTTTATGCATCACTGGTGAGCTTCCTAGAAGCATCTGGTTGGCTACATTAGGTATACATTCTTGGAAAAAAGAAGTTTATGGGTGTAATTTAAGCAAAGTCATATAGTATAAGATCCTTTTTCCAATTGCTCTCCACCAACGTCTTTTAGTCACTGCTTACAATAAATCAGGAATAGAGGCAATAAAATGGTCTCAAAGAAAAATGCGTTACTTATAGTTTAATAAGTATAGTACAGTTTAATAAGTAATGTGGAATTTAAATTAAGCACAAGAAAGTAATGTATATGTGGGTTTTTAGCATTTTTTATGTCCTACATTTTTCTTGGGTGTCCTACTTTTGAAGGACAAAAGAGGCTTGTCCTCTTTTGTGGTTAAGACATATGAACACCCTGTAATGCACCAATGGAGTACCTTTTGCAGCTGGGGTTGACTTCTTTATGGTAGTTAGTGCCAGGGGAGGTCAAGAAACTAGGACATGTGGTAAGTGTAGGATTGTACCCTGTGAATCCTTTGTGTAGTCCTACATTTGGAATCCTTGGTGCAGTCCTACAGTCCTAGAGAGGTGCGTATATTCCAAATCTGCTGAGAAGAACCACCTCCTGCCTCAGGATCTCCAATACAAGCAGATGGTCTGTTAAAATTCTATATATGTGTATATATATATACACATGCATTTTTGCACTGGCACCAGCCCTGGTGTCAGAAGCAGGATCCAGGGCAGAGCAATAAACAGGCTCTGCCATGCAGTAGGACTGACTCCAAACCAGCTTGGCTTTGCATCCCAAAGGGATTTGCTCCAGTCACCAAATTCTTCTCATCAGGGCATAGCTGCAGCCATTCTGGTCAAGCAATCTGGTTGAATCATAGAATCATAGAGTTGGAAGGGACTTAGTAGGTCATCTAGTCCAACCCCCTGCCTGCAGCAGGAATTCCCCCTAGAGCATCTCCAACAGGTGCTCATCGAGCCTCTGCTTGAAAGTCCCCAGTGAGGGAGAGTCCACCACCTCCCTTGGCAATCTGTTCCACTGCCGAACCGCCTGAACCGTCAGGAATTTTTTCCGGATTTCCAGCCGGAATCTCCTTTCTTGCAGTTTGTACCCATTGGTTCTAGTTCTGCTTTCAGAAGCAGCTATGAACAAATTGGCCCCTTCCTCCCTATGACAGCCCTTCAGGTATCTGAAGAGGGCAATCATGTCTCCCCTCAGCCTCCTCTTCTCCAGGCTGAACATCCCAAGTTCCCCCAACCTTTCCTCGTAGGGCTTCCCTTCCATCCCGCTGATCATTCTTGTCGCTCTCCTCTGGACTTGCTCCAGTTTGGCTGCATCTTTCTTCAAGTGAGGTGCCCAGAACTGAACACAGTACTCAAGGTGAGGTCTCACCAATGCTGAATAAAGAGGAACTAGAACTTCTCGTGACTTGGAAGCTACAGTCCTCTCAATGCAACCTAAAATGGCATTTGAGACTTCAAGATAAGACTGTCAAGGACAGAGAGCTCTCCATCTCAATGGCCTCCCACCAAGTAGGTCAAAAAGGAAAGAGATCAAAGGAGGAAACTGCTGGAAGGAGCCTGCCAAAGGCACGCCTGGCAACCACCCCAGTATTCTGAGAGTCTTGATAGTCCCCACAGCATCTCTTATTTTATCGTTGCCCTCTTCCAAAGTGACCTTGTAGCTATTTTCTGTATCTTGTGTATAACTCAAGAAAGGATGGTTGTAACTCCAGATGTTGATTTCATGGACAACTCTTTCATGTAGAAAAATGAGAATTTAAGGAGTGAGTTCTTGGTGTGGCAGCTCACAGGAGAGTCTTGAAGGACAACCATGCCTTCCAGTTCAACAATATTGGTTTTTTCTGTACGGATGATTTGCCTGCTTTAAGCAGGCCTCCGTCAGTCTTGGAAGACTATGGTATTGTGCTCGGTGCTGCATATGCTGCATGCGAAGCATGAAAGCCTGGGTTAGATTGTTATGGAGGATAGGCTGTTATCCCAAGCAGCAAATCCCCCCCTCTCCACGCCACTGAATTAGTCCAATGGAAAGGCAGAGCCAATACGATTGGATCCAGCTGGCGTCACAGAGCTGGGCTAAGGATAGGAGCTCACCCTGTCTTGTGGGGCCGACTCGGGTCTGGAATCCTGGCCTGCTGGTTAACAAGCACAGTGTCTTAGCCACTTGCGCCACCCACTTTGGTGAGATAAATAAGAGTGTTTTAAATTAATTCATCATGTACTGCTAATGTAAACTTAATTTGCCACTTTTCTGGGTCCTCTTTGGTATTCACCTCCATTTAGCTCCCACTGCCCAGAATGGTTCCAAAGGGAAGGGGCTGCTTACATACTGAAGTGAGGCTTCCTGCAAAACATAGTGCTTTGTTGTCCCTGTCTAGCTTGGCCACAGTGGAAAACAGCATCCTGGATTAGATGGGCCTTCAGCCTGATCCAGTTAGTGTTAAGTCATCAGACGCATGCAGTGTTAACTTGGTAGGCTGGACTCTTCTACCAAACTTCACTGAAAAGCTTCCTTATCTACTTTATATATAAAATTTAAAAGTCACTGACTGACTCACTGACACACTCACTCATCAACACCCAGCCAAACCACTGGACCTAGAAGTGTGAAATGGGGAGGGTATTTCTTCCGTGATGGAGGCCAACTAAGAATTGATTTTTGGAAATTCCAACCAGAAGGGGGTGAAAAGGGGCACAACGTGTTGGTGCCCAGTGGTGTCTGTTGCCAAGCGGGTCCTGGTGCCCGGCAGGGATTCCCAATGCCTGGTGATGCCCCCTGGTGGTGGGTGGTGTCTATGCCTAGTGCCCAGCAGGATGCCTAGTGGTGGTCCCAGATGCTCTGTGACTAGTGCCCGGCAGGGGTGATTGGTAGTGCCTGGTACCTTCTAGGGATGCTCAGTGGTGTCCAATACCCAGTGGTGCCCAATGCCCAGTGGTGCCTGATGCCCAGTGGTGTATGGTGCCTGGTGTCAATGGGGATGCGCAGTGCCTGCTGCTGCCTGGTGCTCAGTGGTGCCTGCTGCCCGCTGATGCTTGGTGTCTGATAGCTGCCCGTTGCTCATTGGTGTCTTCTGCATGCTGCTGCTTGGGGGTGCCCAGCACCCACCATTGCCTAATCCAGTGGAAACTCTTATGCTCTTATGTTCTTAAGCGACAGATGTGGACTGTTACTAGAACATGATAATTATGGAAGGAAAAATGGAAAAGGTCATGAAATTCAATAACTCAAGTGTGTATACTGTAGATTAGTTTGGATAATACAAATGTCCCCACTTCTCTATGGAGGATCAGTTACACCCCTCCATGGATATGAAAACCATGGTCCTGCATCTTATTAATGTTCTGACTGTGCTTCCCCTAGCATGCAGGCTTCCTGCTTGCTTGTCAGTAGTATTTGTAATAGCAAGAAACATGTCTGACGGTTAAAGAAGAAAACTGAAGTAATGAGTGTGTATGGTGGGGGCCACCAATACCTGAAACAGTAGAAACTGGACCCACAGATATGAGGGGAAGCAGCCATATGTTGTGAGAAAAACATGAACGTGCATGAAAGACAATGTGGTTTGTACACAGCTCGGCCCTTCCACTCATTTCCAGGTCAGTTTTATTGGTTGTGATGTGATGTCTCTATCAATACTAAGTTCTATGCTCAGTATTTGCTTGTTGAATTTCAGGCCAAATGTCTGTGGCTCCCGGTTCCACTCCTATTGCTGTCCTGGATGGAAAACCCTCCCTGGTGGAAACCAATGTATTGTCCGTGAGTATGAACACAAGCATTGCTCAGAGGGGAGGAGAGGGCAGGGAGCTGAAGGCTGTACCAAAGGATGCTGGACTATATGGTCCAATTCAACAGACCTTTTCTTATACTTAAATTGGTTCTGTTACCAAAAAGGTGGTGCTCCTAGTTTAGGGGTGCCATAATTATCTTCCACAAAACTGGGACAGGACCCCCATCAAACTTACCAGTATGTGAATGCAATCCTCAAAAACCATTTCAGTCCCAGTTTTCTGGGACATATGGTGACTCAGTCCTAGTGAATGCCTACCAGGTCCTATGTGAAGCAGAATGCCACCTTGGTTCTGTGCCTCCAGGCTACAAAAGAATACAAAACTCTTACCATGCTCTATGCATGCTGCCATGAAATCCAGAAGTGAAACTGGATGTCCCACTCGTCTGAATTTCATAGCAGCGCACGAAGAGCATGGTAAGGATCTCCTTCTCTCTGAATGAGCAAGAAATAGAACTGTGTATTTGTATTAAGGTTGGAGGTAGATGCTGGCAGAATACTGAGATTTAAAGGCATCCAGAATCTGCTGAACCCGCAGAACCCTCATCACATGCCACCCATGCATCCCACTTCAGGTGGCTGCATGGGCCAGCACTGATGTCCATGTACTTCTGACAGTAAGAAACATTTTAGCAGGACCTCAAACGACAATAACATATAGGAAGCTGGTCTTTTAAGTACCCAGATGTCATTTAAAAACAGCTTTCTGAACAGTCCAGTCTTATAAAGTACTACATCATGTGGGGGTTTAAGACCCTGAGCTCTCCTTTGAGTAACGGAACACTTGTTTCCTGGCCTGGGGTTAAGCTTCTGCCACCTGCAATAGTCTACTTGAACCTCTACCAGTGGTGCCTGGTAGGGATCAAGGTCAGGAAGGGGGATAAGATATTGGGAGTTGTCTCCTTATCATTGTTTCGCTAACGCTGCAATCCTAAAGACATTTTCCTGGGAGTAAGACCTACAAGATAGGGTGAGCTCCTGTCCTTAGCCCCGCTCTGCAACGCCAGCTGGATCCAATCATATTGGCTCTGCCTTTCCATTGGACTAATTCAGTGGCATGGAGAGGGGGAATTTGCTGCTTGGGTAACAGCATATCCTCCATAACAATCTAACCCAGGCTTTCGTGCTTCTCATGCAGCATATGCAGCGCCAAGCACGATACCATAGTCTTTCAAGACTGACGAAGGCCTGCAGTCCTGCAAGACCCACTGAACACAATGGTGCTTTCTTCTGAGTAGACATGATTAGGATTGTGCTCTAAAGATTAGTGTTAGCTCTTATTAGCTTTCCTTGTCTTTTAACTGCAATTAGACCCTCTTCTATGCATTTAATATAAAGGTTGTTTATTTGTCACCTTTGGATTTTGTCCTATTTACTAGATGTATTGATTGTTTTATTTAATGCCTGTCAGCTATCTTAATGATGGATGGCAGGGAATAAACAAAGAACTAAGTAAGTAAGTAAGTAAGTAAGTAAGTAAGTAAGCAAACAAACAAACAAACAAACAAACAAACAAACAAATAAATAAATAAATAAATAAATAAATAAATAAATGTTTTTGTCCACCCACCAGCCTCTCCGACCTACCTCACTCATCTTCCTTACTCCCACTCCCTGGGAAGAGAGGAATACAGAGATATAGGCATAGTGAATTTCCTTACGCAGGCGCATCGGTTCCCAAACTGTGGAGCATCTTGGGCAGCAAAACCAAGACTCCCCAGATTGTAAGAGGTGTTGTATGGCTGGCTGCACCTCGGTACAGTTTTCACAAACGGAGGCTGCAGTAATCCATAATTTCCTGGAAGAAAGCCTATTAACTCTAATGGGACTTACTTCTGAGTAGACATGCATAGGACTGGGCTCTGCAGTAGGCCCTCCTGTCTGCTTTGAACCTCTTACCGTGCTTTGCAGTGTTGCTTTGAGGTGTCTGAACCCAAAAGTAATATTGTCAGGTGCTTCTGGGAGTCATGTACTGTGTTTGCATTGAGGAAAGAGGGGTCACGGGCTCCAGTAGTTTGGGAAATGCTACAAGTCTAGCCCCAAGACTTTTCTTCTCTGCAGTTTCTCTTCTACCTTTTCCTCTCCACTTCCTTTTCGAATACATGGAGCAAGAGATGCGTGAGGAATGTTGGCGCATAGTTGGTCCAAGGGTTTTGAAACAGCATCTTGCGTGCTGAGAATTCTTATTTCAAGCCTGATGTCATCCTCAAAGGGAACCAGTATAATCCAATTGTCTTATTTCCTGCTGTTTCTGCTCACACCTTTTAATATCTTCTTCTCCCAACAGCTATTTGCCGGAATACTTGTGGTGACGGGTTCTGTTCTCGACCAAACATGTGCACTTGTTCTAATGGGCAGCTTTCTCCCAACTGTGGCTCTGGTGGAGGTAAGAAAGTCCAACAAAGGCTGCATATATGTGATTAAGATTTTCAGACTGGTAGAGGAAAGATTAGGGATACTTATCTTCTATCTATATATATAAAAGAGAAAAGTGCAGTCTGACTGAAAAGTCAGTCTGACTGACTCACTGGCTGACTCATCAACGCCCTGCCAAAACCACTGGGCCTAGAAGCGTGAAATTTGGGGTGGGTGTTCCTTCTGTGATTGAGGGGTGCACTAAGAACCAGTTTTTGGAAATTCAAACTGGAAGAGGGTGAAATGGGGCGCAACACGTTTTCCTCTCTTTACTTTGCATTGAAGAATCGGTGACTGAGGGATGCTCTGTCCCAACCCCTGGACCTAGAAGCATGAAATTCGGGGATGATTTTCCTTCTGTCACATGAACACCCACCAAGAACCGATGTGGAGAAATTTAACCCTTAAGGGGCTGAAAAGGGATACAAAGTGTTTTGTCCTGTACTTAACATGGAAGACTGACCAACATCCAGCCAATGTGGTGCTTGGTGCCCGGAGCAGTGGGGGGATGTTGTCAGGGGTTGGAGGGAGGGGTTGCACATGGGAGGTTGTGCGTGGGGGAGATGATGCGCATGGGGGGCTGTATTCTTGGCATCACCTGGCGTGACAAAGTCTCAAACGACACAGTCTTGGAACGTGCTGGAATCTCTAGCAAGTACACACTGAAACAGCGACGTCTATGCTGGCTTGGGCATGTCATGAGACTGGCTGATGGTTGGATTCCAAATGATCTCCTATATGAGAATTAGTGCAGGGAAAGTGCCCTAGAGGGAGACCACAGTTGCAATATAAGGACATCTGTAAGCGGGATCTAAAGGCCTTGGGAATAGACATCAACAGCTGAGAAACCTTGACCTCTGATCGTTCAGCATAGCCTTCTCCAACTCAAAGAGACACTTGCTGGATTTATTTATTAATTTACTGTATATAAATGTTATACTCTGCCTGTCTTCTCCACATGGAGACTCTCAAGATAGCTCACAAACAATTTAAAAGCATCAAAAATAAAATCAATTTAAAAGTCATAGACATGCTGCTACTGGCAAAATAGTAGCAGCAAAATATAGGAAATTACCAACAACAGAGTTTGGCTACAATCCACTTACATTTAGGTTTAATGTACCCAGCCTACAATACTGAGCTGAACCCAGACAGCCTCCTCGGAGAAGACTGAATGGCCTCTTAGCTGTGACCCAGTTCTACCAATAATGCTGGCCCTAACTACAGGGACCCGGTAGAAGCTGTAGAGCTAAACTGAATAACCAGTAGAAAAACTGGATTCAGTATGGCGACAGTTCCAGATACAGTATACACAAGTTTAAAACTTATTTAATTAGCGTAGAAGAGGTTGCACCTCAAAGACTATGGTTGCAATCCTAACCACACTTTCCTGGGAGTAAGTACTATTGAACACAATGGGACTTCTGAGTAAACAATGTTAGGATTACACTGTAACAGAGATTTACAGGGATACATGAGTAAAACAAGGAAATCTATTTTTCTTACTAATCTATTACTCAAGACTAGTTCACCCACTTAAATGTCGAGAAGAAGCTCTTGGTGATAAGTGCCTACATTGCTTCCCCAACTAGGTGCCTTTATACTCCTAAGCTGATGGCTCACCCATGCCTAGGAAGGTCAAACCACTTAGTTCAAGTGGTGGGTCATTAGTTAAATGGAATTTTCTAGATTACATGCCCTCTTACCTTTACCTGGATAGAACACTAGATGTAACCTTCTTTTGCAATGTTCTTGCACCTTCCCTCAGCTCCTTTCACTTGCTGACATATAGACTACTCAGCAATTATTCACAAAATGGAGACCACTCCACAAAATGGAGTCCAACGATGGCCTGTTCTTCTTTGGTTCTTTATACTGGGAGTAAGTGCCCACTGATCTCAGGGAGGCTTGCTTTTGGGTACACATTCATAGGATTTTGCTTAATGGCCCAATTGTCTGCCAGGAGCTATTAAGATGGACAAAAGGATATACAGTGGCGCCTCACGCAAAGAATGCCTCACGTAAAGTATGTTTCACGTAACAAACAAAAAGTTTGTAAAGTTTTTTGTAAAGAACACATTCGTTGGCAGTTGGGGCAGATGCGCTGGCCGGCAGCCTAGCGCACCTGCCCATAGCGAAAGCAACACTTGCGCGCTGTTCCCCCTGTGGCTGGGTGTCCGCTGGGCAGAGGGAGAGAAGAGCAGTGGAGAAGAGGGAAGCAGCTCAGGGCTAGCCAGAAGGGAGCAGGGGAGAGGGAGGCTCAGGATGGAGAGGAGGAGAAAGTGGGGAGACACTTTGAAAGTGTCTTGGATTGCAGCCTCCTAACCATGTCTACCCAGAAGTAAGCCCATTGTGTTAAATGGGTCTTACTCCCAGGAAAGTGTCTTTAGGACTGCAGCCTAAGTAGACTTCATAAGATCGTGCACATTGAATGCATGTTTTGAATTCAATCCCAGTGTTCTGTCATCATTTTTACATCCAGTTAATATTTTTATATGAATATTTTAGGGGTTGTGGAACCAATCGTCTGAGTTTCCATTATTTCCTATGGGATAAACCGCTTCACGTGAAGAATGTTTCACGTAACAAACATGCCTCTGGAACTAATTAAATTTGTTACGTGAGGCGCCACTGTACTTCTTCAAACAGGGCATAAATATTCTGTGGGATTCATTGCCACAAGATACAGGGAAGCCACTAGCTTGGATGGCTTTAAAGAAGGATTGGACAAATTCATGACAGGTTTGTCAATGACCATTAGCCTTTATGACTATGCACTATATTTGAATTCAGTGCCAGGATGCTTCTGAATACAAGTTGCAATGAAAATTAAGGCTGCAATACTAAAGAAACGTTCCTGGAAGTAAGATCCATTGAACACAATGGGACTTACTTTTGAGTAGACATGGTTGGGATTAGGCTCTCAAGCAGTGGGTCTATTAACATTTATCTCACAATAACCAATTGAGTTTTTAAGGTGCCACAAAACTTATTATAATTTCTACTGCAACATCCGGACATGACATTAAGAATGTGAAAATACATTCATCCTCGGATTTCATCTTCGGCACTTCCTCCACATCTTCTTTTTGCCACATGTGTCTCATATGGTGCCTTTTGTATGGTTTGCAGACAGTTTCATTTCCTTCCCATAGACTTACTATAGTTACTCCCCTCTGCACATGAAGGAAACGTATTTATTTTTCAAACAGTAACCACCAGAGGTTGAAAACCAAGACTTTGGCCTCCTCTGAACTAGTCAAGTAGGGGAGGGCAAATACCATGCCCTTGAAGACACTTTTGATGCAGCATATAACCTCTTCACAGCATCCTCTTCCTCAATTAAAGGGGGGGGGGGGGTGCTTGAGCTTCTCCAGTCTAATGATGGCCTCAGATGTTAGCAATCTTCCCGACAATGTAAAGAATTTAAGCTTGTGGAGGGGGCAGAGGGGGGAGAAAATGCATTTCCCACATTCCAGTGGGCCCTATGGATTGGTGTGGAGGCAGAGAAAGAGGAATGGAAGATTATTTCATTTGGTGCCTGGAGGCTGCGTCTGCCACTGAGTGCCTGCTTTGGGCTGGCCAAGTTGACGGTGAACTGGGCCTAACCACTTTTCAGCCTGATCCTGCTTGGACATGGGGCAGGGGGGGTACAAGCAGAGAAAGAATAGGGAGAATATGTGGGAAGTTTATTTATTTTAAGTCTGCCTTTCTCATGCCAACCCAAATGTCTGAGGCGGTTTACAAAGCTTTAGTTCCTCCCCTCCTGCTGTTCTCACAACAACCCTGTGAGGTAGGTGAGGCTGAGAGTGTGAACAGCACAAGGTCACCCAGGAAGCTTCACGGCCTGAGAGGCAGCTCCAAGAAGCAAGGGATTAAAGGCAATGACACTGGAGAGAGCTGAAGACTTTAGGATAACCGAAGATTGTGGAACTATGCTAATAATGTGTAGGAAAGGGATGTGCCAGGATATGAAATATAATGGTGGGGTAAGGGCATGCTGGGGTGTATGTGGAGGCAGTGCTGTGGTAGATGACATAACGGCAGCACACAACATGGTGATGTTGCTTCCGGGTTCGCAATGTGGCTGCCACCCCCTGTTCCCTCTTAAAGTTTTTGAGAGCTTTCTGAAAGTATGGATGAAAGGCTCATGCAGGATTTGGAGTTGACAGGAAGCTCATCCAAGGATTTAAAGTGGGGTGGAATTTGGTTGGAGAAACAAGAAATGGCTTGTCAGGGGAGATGACAGAGAGAAGGTTACAGTAAATAAGGCAAGAGTCAAATCTCTTTCTCTGCTTTCTTCTCCAGTTCAATCCTGCAATGTGAGATGCATGAACGGTGGCAGTTGCAATGATGATTCCTGTCTGTGTCAGAAGGGATATACGGGGACCTACTGTGGCCAGCGTGAGTTTTGGAGAATGCCCTACTAGTTAAATCTAGAGTAGAAGCTGTCACAGTTTGGGAGTGGTTGTTGACATTTTTATCTTGCACTTCTTAAAACTAATGGTGGTGCATATGGACCCTTCTTAAATCCTCACCATCTCATCCGGTGGTGGGATTCAAATAAATTAACAACAGGTTCTATGTCCCAATAACCTAAATTAACAACAGGTTCTATGTCCCATTAGTAACCGGTTCTCAGAACCAGGCACTCATTAGCAAAGGATTCTATAGAACCTGTGAGAACCCCCTGAAGCCCACCACTGATTTATCTTCACAACTTTGTGAGGGAATAGAATTGCTCCATGAAGTTCCTGGCTGGATAAAGATTTGAATTGGGTCTCTCCAGTTGCTACAGTAGCTCCATCACGCTGGCTGCTGAAACACAATCCCTTTGGGGCGCTGGGAAGATAGACCTGAGGTTTAGGCCACCCCTGGGAGCAGTGTCTGACTGATGGCATTCTCCGCTATTTCCACTGTTTCCAGGCTTGATCTGATGACAAATCAAAATCTTTGCTTTCTGGCAGGGTGACCAGATAACCCTCTTTTTCCAGGACATTCTTCTCTTTTTTTACCTTGTCCTAGAAAAAGATCCTCATCATCCTCCTTTTTCTTGTAAGCAAGCAGCTGGTATCCTTCTTGTAATTAACAAACATTTATTAAATTATATTTAATTAAAATTAAATATAGTGTTTAAATTAACCACATGAAAGCAATATATATAAAGTGTTTTTAGCTTCTATACTGACATGTCCTAAATTGGGGTATCCAAACCCCTGTTTGGAGGCCAAATGCAGCCCACAGCAAACCTCAATGCGGCCTGCAGCAAAACCAGCGGTGGGGTTCAGGGGGTTCTCACAGGTTCTATAGAACCCTTTGCTAATGAGCGCCTGGTTCTGAGAACCAGTTATTAATGGGACATAGAACCTGTTGTTCTGTGGACATAGAACATGATGTTAATTTAGGTTTTTAGGACATAGAACCTGTTAATTTATTTGAATCCCACCACTGGGCAAGACCCCTCCATCTGGCCCATGGACAAGCCCTGTTATGTATCTAATACACTCTTATATTTAAATGTATGCATATTTATACAAATTTGGAATGTAATTTGATTTTGCGCACACACTCCGAAACTGTGTCAGAGAGATGATGTGGCTCTCCTGCCAAAAAGTTTGGACATCTTTGTCCTATATTTTTATTGGGCATCCTACATTTTGGGTAGGATTCTTTTGACCTGCTTTCTGTTGACCAGCAAGAAAAAATCAACTTCCTTCAAGAGTCAGAAGCTGCATTACTTTCCAGCACCAGTACAGCTGTGCCAATGGAGCATGACTTGCTTGTCCTTACCTTGGAGCTGGAAGGTAGATGTAGGATTAGGGTTATGTCCAGAATCTCTTTAAGAACCCTAGTTGCCCATGCAGTCCCTGAAATCTACATAAAGATCAGGCTTGGAAGGATCTTGGCTGAAATCCTGGAGAGCAACACTGCTAATTAGGATACACAATGGTGAGCTAAGGACTGGTGGTGTGACTTGATAGACAACAGCTGCTTATATTCATAATTCATGTGTTAGGCTTCTGTTCCATTTGGGTCGCTTTTTCAGAAACCATATAGCTTCCCTTTTTGCTTTTACTGCTGAAAATGGCCTGAACTGCAAGAACGAGAAACTGAGAATCCAGCTTTTCCTCTTGATTCCCCACTGTATAGAGGCATTTCCTGGGGAGTCTTCCTTGAGTCCTGTCCAGTACAATCTCTCTCATCTCTTTTTCTTTACTTCTCAAACAGCTGTCTGTGAAAGTGGTTGCCAGAACGGAGGCCGGTGCATTGGACCAAATCGCTGTGCATGTATTTATGGATTCACTGGGCCCCAGTGTGAGAGAGGTAGGTGATAATTTGATATGAATCATCTGTCCCTTACAGGATATTTATTTTAAAGGCTTAAAAGGTTGAGCAAGCCTATATCTTCTCTTTCCCTTGCCCTTTATCCTGTCCCCTCATTAAAAGAAATTATTTTGCTTAAAGATGCCTCAAAATCCTTTAGGTCAAGAAGAACAATGTGAGCTTTTTTTCATTTTTCAATTCAGTTTCTAAACTTACCTGCTTCCGCATCCCTAAAAAGTGTTTCAAAACCACTACCTTGATTCTGGGTGTTCCACAATGTTCCTTGAGAGAGCTGTATTGAAACCCAATAATATGGGACATCTGGTTTCATTTACAGAGATACCACATTTGGGTTGTCACTGTAATGCGGCCATTTTCAATCGTTGTGCCATGGCATATTGGTGCGCTGAGAGTGGCCCATAGATGTGCCATTAGAATTAGGACAGTCATTCGTGTGAGCTCCCACTGGCAGCATGGTGTGCCTTAACAATTGTCAAAAACCTGATGATGTGTCTTGAGGGTAGGGAGGGTAGGGTAGGGGTAGGGAGACAGGTGAGGGAGATTCTCCCCATTGGAAGCCTTCAAAAAGCACTGACCACTGTGTGAGACACGCAAGCATTCCTAATGCATGTACTTTTGCACGCAAGCATTCCTAATGCATGTACTTTCGCATTTCTGGTGTGAGTGCTTCTGCACTCTCACAGCGGCAGCACTTTTTGAAGGACAATGCGTATGTGTGCATATGCTCTCACATGTGCTCATGTGTGTGGTTGGCTGGCTCCGGAGGTATCTTGTAATGTATGAAAGCCTTGAATCAAAAGCGCCTTTTCTGCAAAGCCTGTGGTGAATGGATTTGGCCCTGACTCAGAGCCACAGATGAAACAAGCTTCACAGCTGTGTATACACCGGCTCTCTCCTGCCAACACAAACAAAGAACTTGCTCTGCAGAAAGATAGGATAAAGTTTCAAAGCATATTCTCCTTGCCAATGGCAGTAGGATTTTCTGACTTTCTAGCAAGGAAGCACCAGGGTACCTTGACTGCACACTCTCTCCCATATGAAGTCCCAAATCCTCGTACAGCAGTGGCATTTCAGCCGGAGGCCCTTCAGAGAATGACACTCAGTCCAGGACACCCCTAGGAGTGATGTCATGACCAGAATTGACATCAAACAAGAACTGACATCACTATGATGCCAGACTTTCCCCATGTCAACTCAGAAAGTATGGATGGAAGCCAGAGTGCCCCTTTTCCAAGATGGTGGTGCCCAGTTTTTTATGATCCTGCCTGAAATAAAGTTGCAACCCCCTAAGAGGGTCCTGATTCCTACCTTAAAAACCATTGTCATAAAGGGATACAGTTCATCCTGTCCAAATGACATCCTGTCCAAATGAATAAGTAAATTCATTTAGTTCAGATATGTGGTTCTTAACTAGTTGTCATATGCCAGATGGGAAAGAGGTGCTGCATAAAATCCAGCCAAGATGGTACAGGTGGGAGAAGCAGCAGCAGCACCTGCCTGCTCACAAGTACAATTCTCCTAATAGTGTATTGGTGACTTTGCAATCTTGCTGCTGCCCCCATTCCTTCTCCTATACATCAGCCTCCAACGTGGCAACAAGATCACAAAGCCAATTTCACCCAAGGACAGCCAGTAGGTACACAGAGGATACTGCGGCAGCCATTTCGGCACCTTGGCAGTCCTGGCATTCTGATCAGCTTAGGATTGGGCTGCACTTACTTTATTTCTTGGCCTCCATATTCAGATTTATCTCAAATGCCAAATAGTGAAGGCTCTGTTTAAAGGGAAGAGAAAAGGGGAGCTAAGCCACCAGTACCTCCTCCATAACTCAAGTGGAGGATGAGGGGCATTCATGTGCTCTTCCATATTGTAGTACCTCTGCCGTAGGTGGTTCTCTGCAATAGCTACTTTGTCTACTAATGAAACAGAAGCTGATTCTGGTGCAGTTTCACATTGTTCTGGACTCATGTGGATGAATACAGTAGAGGAAGACAGTGGGGCAATAAGAAGGCCTTCTGCTTATATGCCTTTCCTCTTCTTGCCGTCTCCTTTCTTGGCCACTCCACACACACCCCCAACATTCCCACTGCCCAGGGTTCCTCCAAGCTGGGCTAGGTTACATTTGCACAAGCTCAATGAGAAAAACTCATGTGAGCTAAAAGGAGACATTGCCTTGTAAACATGGCCCTTTATTAGAAACGTATGTTCAAGAGGCGGGAATTGCAGCCAGAGAACATCCCTAGACTCAAAACGCATGAGGACAGCAAGTGGAGGATTGTTGGCAGCACTGCTTGCAGAAGATTCTTGGGAATGGCAAGAGAACAACCTGGTGGACAAGTGAACCTCATTATGGAACTGTAGGAAGATAATCCTGCAACTGGTTGCTCAACACCCCCCTCCCATTCCTGCATCTTGGAAGTGGCTCAAGACAATTCTCTTAATAAGATCAAAATAAGTGCCCTGTTGGATTAGACCAGTCTAACATCCTAAATTCAACACTGGGTAAGGATATGCTTCTGGAAGCCCACAAACAGGATGTGAAAGCAACTGTTCCATCCATTTCTCTAGCAACTGGTGTTCAAAGATGTGCTCCACTCCTGAGCATGGCGGTTCTTATTAGGGTTGAATAATTTTGTCTTTCATGCCTTTATTGTCTTAGAGCACAATCCTAACCACATCTACTCAAAAGTAAGCTCCATTGTGTTCAATGGGTGTTACTCCCAGGAAAGTGTCTTTAGGATTGCAGCCTCAGTCCTCCACAAAAAGCAGTCCATATCATCTTGCTGGATCAGACTAAGGTTGGTTAATATGACCCAACATCTTGCTTTTCGCAGTGGTCAGCCAAGTGCCTCCAGGTACCCCATTCTTGAAAATAGAAGATCTGTTTGGCTGTCCTGCAAAAAATAAAAAAACAACTAGATAATCTCCTTTAGAAAAGATTCAAAAGCCTGAGTATTCAAGGATATAGATTTGAGAAGTAGCCAGCTCCAGGAAGCCTACAAGTATACATTGTTCTTTACTGTTCTCTACTGACACTTTTGGGCATAATTGCTAATGGAAAGTAGCATAGAAATAAACAGAATAACAACACAATCCTAGTACCCGTGTTCACTGATTGGTACTCAACTTGGGTTGAATTGATTTGAGACACCAATGTCGCTGATCCCGACTCAACTCACAACTCCAGTGACTAAAAAAAAAAAATGAACTTGTAAAAACTCAAGTCTCTTATCTCCACCAGTTGTGACTTGAAAAGGACTTGAAATGGCTTGACTCAAGACTTGAAATTTTTCAAGGTAAGTTGTGATGGGCACACACTATTACTTGCAAGTTGAGTGGAATTGCTGGAACAATTGAGCTTCTTGACTTGAGTGCCTCCTTGGCTTACTCAGATGTAAGTCACAGTGGCTTATTCTCAGGAAAGTTTCTATAGGATTGCAACTTGAAAGAACAAACTAGCATTTATTGATTTTAACAGTTCTAACCATAGAGGCTGTTTGGAACTCGTTTCCTTTGTGCAATTCCCAACCTGAAATATGTAGGCATGGGCTATATCTAGTTATTGGTAAGAAATGTGCATTCTGCACATACACAGAGGTTGTCTTCTCCTTCTTTGAAACATATTCCAAAGTTGATCTTTAGGTTTGGAATCAAAGTCCATCATGAAAAACCTGTCTTTCATGATGCACTGTGAATCCTACAGGTGCCTCCTAACTAGGCTGATTCACACTCACTGACAGGCTCTCCAAACGGTCTCTTTTTGCCTGTCCCCCCACTTCATTTCCAGATCTCATTGCTTGCCAGGCTATGTTCCTGTTCTTTGGGTAATTGCAGCAAGGGAAAATCTGGCTCAGGTCTTTTACAGGACCAGACATTCCAAAGCTTAAAAAAAACTTTTGAGGAAATAAGAAATTGAGACACAAATCTTGCTCTTTTCTGAACCTGGTTTTACAGTTTCCTGATGAAATTTGGGCACCACATTGAAACCTGAGAGATGTTCACCTGGGCAGCTCTCTTTACTGCATGGCAGCAGCTGTTTTTTTTACTACAACAAAAAGGGTCCTTTTCATTTAATTGCTGGTAGACCTGAGGGCTTCTGAAATAAAGCACACCCGTTACGGCAGATTTCAGGCCCACAGGATCTACTTTGTAGTTTGCTGGAAATTCAAGGTTTGTCCACTAAAGACAGATGCAAAATAGGAAGCCCAGACATAACACCTGGAATAAAGGAGGAGGCTTTCCCCTGAGCACACCAGAACTGAGCTCACCATCCCATCCAGTGGCATAGCTAGAGGGGGTGCAAAGCATTAAGTCTTGCAGGGAGCCTCACTGCCAGCATGCAAGCGTCCCCTCACTTCTGAGCCATTCTGGTAAGTGGGGGGGGGGGGGGGCAAAACAGCGGTGTATTCCTCTTTTTTCCATGCTGCTTGCATTCTGCAGTGAAACTCCCTGCAAAATTTAGTGCTTTGTACCCCCTGTATCACATCCAGTGATGGGATTCAAATAATTAACAACGGTTCTATGGCTCTATGCCCATCGGGCAGCCACTTTTAAATGGCCATTTTTAAACTTTATATGTCCTATCTCTTGTTAACATCTGGTTCTATAGAGTGGGTGCAAACCTGCTGGAGCCCATCACTGGTCCCATCACACCAAAATATTTTCCTGGTCCTCCCCCCATTCTTCATTTTATCAGTCTCATTTGGAGCTGGACAGACTCTTTATTGTTGCTATAAATAGCTCAGCATCAGAAGCCTTTGCTGATCTACTGTAAACCACTCAGAGAGCTACTAGTAAGACCCAGAACTGTCTTTCTCTTCATTGTCCTTAAGGAATTCTGAAAGGAACAGAGTGGATTTTTCAAATTTTAGAAGCAGCTGTACCTGCTTCAGGTAGTGGTGGGATTCAAATAAATTAACAATAGGTTCTATGTCCCATTAGTAACTGGTTCTCAGAACCAGGCGCTCATTAGCAAAGGGTTCTATAGAATCTGTGAGAACCCCCTGAAGCCCACTACTGCCCCACACCTGTGCAACCTAAGAACATAAGAAAAGCCTCCACTGGATCAGGCCAAAGGTCCACCTGGTCTAGCTTCTTGTATCAGATGCCCACCAGATGCCTCAGGGAGCACACCTGCTTCCAGGTGTCCCCCCTGGCATCTGGCATTTTGAGGTTCTCCACATCTACACACACCCCCTCATGGCTTGTGACCTAGTTTGGTCCTTTCCTCTAGGAATTTGTCCAATCCCTTCTTAAAAGCATTAAGGCTAGATGAAATCACCACATCCTATGGCAAGGAGTTCCACAGGCAAGGAAAGTGCCAGTACATTGTACACTGCATCTGTACAAGAGAACAGGATTCATGTAATCCAAGAGACAAACAAACAATTTTTCCAGTTTGTAATGGTCAAGGGTAGGGCTCCTGCGTGTTGCCATCACTGCCTGGAATAGCTCCAACAGCAAGTGGGAGAGGCTGCTTACAAGATGCATTGTGCAGCTGCAGTACTTATGATGTAGCTATACCCAGTGGCGGGATTCAAATAAATTAAGAACAGGTTCTATGTCCTAATAACCTAAATTAAGAACAGGTTCTATGTCCATAGAACAACAGGTTCTATGTCCCATTAGTAACCGGTTCTCAGAAACAGGCGCTCATTAGCAAAGTGTTCCATAGAACCTGTGAGAACCCCCTGAAGCCCACCACTGCTACCACTGTCTGACAGGTGCAGTGTGTGGATAGTTTCATCTCAGTGCGCAGATGTTCTTCTGGAAAGGGAAAGAGAGGGGTTAATTCTGTATGGGCAGTGCAGGGGGGAGGGAGGGTTCCAAGCAAGTGCTGCTGCATGTTGTGCCAGGAAGGCAGGCTTCCCACTAAAGCAGACTTGACAGGGAGCCTGGCTGGGCTTTGCTCTCTTCATTCCTGCGTGACAGGCCTTGGCTGGACCTCCTCCGGCCCGTGTCCCACTGACCTCCTTTCAGCCGGTTGGAGAGCCCGCAAGTCACATTCCCCAGCTCTGTTTTGAGAGCAAACCTTACATGTTGTGAGAAAAAATCCCACTTGAGGGAAGCATTGCCTCTCTTGGCTCTCCAACCTGCTTGTTTGTTTAGGGAAGGAAAGAGTTCCTTTGGACTTCAGGCTTTCTCTCAAGGAAAACCTGGTCAAATGGCATCTGGTGAGGAACAAACTGGGCTGCAGGGCAGGCTTGTGGAGCAGGGAACAGGCACATTTTGTGTGTTCCTCCTTGGACATTCATCTGAGGTGGAGACTGAAGGGCTGGTCTTACAAACTCTTTCGTAAGACCTGAACTAACCAAGCTTACTTACACCCTTTCTTCCATACCTACATACGTAGCTAATCTGTGTACAAAATTATGAGAGCTAAAAAACAAAAACCCATGTTCCGAAGTGTCTGTAAACTAAACTATGTCTGAGCTATTGATATTAGAGAGGTAACTATGTACAGGTGGGGTCTCCATATCCATGGATTATGCATCCACAGATCTGGTTCAACATAGGTCCTTTGGACCCACATGGAGTCATCCTTTCTCCCACTTTAATCCCACAGAGGTAATGCATGACAGCACACTGTGAGCGTCACAACAGCCATTTCTGGCTGGAAGATGCTACTCCTGGTTTCCTGGGGAAGCCAGAACTGACATTTTTCAACCAACTTAGGGATCCTAAGGATGAAGGTATTTGTTTATCAACAAAAATCATCATCCACAGACTCTAAGAAGGGATCCCCATGGACACAGAAGCCATCCCTGTATTTCTTAGCTCAGAATGTAAACCTTGGAGACTCATAATGCTTGAACATTTAATTTAACCCCTTAGCCCCTCTTGCCAGTCTTGTATGGGAAACTCTAGGGTCAGCTGAGAATCAGAAAGCAGAGTGTATCTTTCTATGGGGTCATTCTATATGAATTCAACCAAAGTCTAAAAAACCTTGCACAGTTACCTAGTCAGATTTGACTGAAAATACAGTAATTGGATTGGTACTTCTACATATATAATCAGTGATGGGATTCAAAGAAATTAACAACTGGTTCTAGGCCCATCTGGCAGCCACTTTTAAAGGGCTATTTTTAAACTTTATATGTCCTATCTCTTGTTAACTACCGGTTCCATAGAGTAGGTGCGAACCTGCTGGAGCCCACCACTGTATATAATGAACACATGCCAAATATTAGGTGAAAAATCCAATGGGTTTGTGTGCTAAGGCCCTTCGAAAGAAACTGAAGAAACTGAATTTTGGAGTAAATGTTTACAAGGTATGTATATTTTTGCAGAAAAGGTTTTATTACCATGGTTGGTTGGTGAATTACCATTTGAAAAGTAGTTTTGCCCATGAAAAGATCCCCATTTTGGATGTCAATATTTCCAAAACTAGGAGAGGCCTTTTCTGATAACAGATTCAGAAAGCCTGAGCCTAAATTACACTATATATCAAAATTCGTCCAGAAAACTTCATTTACTTCTGATATATTAGCATCTAAAGATGGGTACACAGGACAATACACAATTCGTGAGCGTCAAAAATGAGTATGACACCCTTCTTTTGAAGGGCCATAACACACAAACCCTTTGGACTTTTCATCTAATATTTTGCACGTGTCCGTTATATATGTAGAAGTACCAACCCAATTATTTTCCATCAAATCTGAACTGGTCACCATGGGACCTATAGTTGAGTTCATTTGGAATGACCCTATGAGCCACAGGTTTTTGAAAATGGTTTTATTATTATTTTTGCCAGACGTATGATTTAAAAGATTTTTTTATGAGTGTTTATTCAAAATTTTTATTTTTGTCCACATTTATGTTAATTTTAAACACTAGAAAAGTGCGCTAGGTAGGTGATATAATGATAGCAGGTGCAGCCATAGTAATTTCTAACTGGAAATACCTTAAACCCCCTAAATATCTTAAAATATCTTAAATCCCAAAATGCCTTCCTTTTGTGTTTTTTAACTAAAACCCAAAACAACCAATGGTCCAGCAGCAAACACACTTTACAATATTGTCGACATCATTCTGGAAATGTAGCCACCACAGTCTGTGGGGAAAGGGAAATGTCTCTATCAATCAAACTAGGGGGGATTTCCTGCTGCAGGCAGGGGGTTGGACTAGATGACCTACTAGGTCCCTTCCAACTCTAGGATCCTATGAAATTGCCTTCACACACAGTACAGTATTCAGGGCAGCTGAATGCTGTGGTTGAGCAAAGGAATGGATTGGGCTGCAAGTCTTTGGCTGCAATCCTAAAGACACTTTCATAGCAGTAAGACCCACTGAACACAATGGGGCTTACTTTTGAGTGGACATGGTTAGGATTGTGCTCTTTGTTTTCTATGGTAGCAATTTTCCACCAGTGTGCCACAGATGATATACAGGTTGCTGCAGGAGTTTGGGGATGGTCAACTGGGGTATTAAGCCCTCTATCAGTAGCATGGTATGCCTTGTTAATGGCAGAGAAGAACTGATGCTGTGCCTTGACAATTGTCGTGCCAATTTTGTCAGTGTGCCAGGGGATGAAAAAGATTAGGTAGGATGAAGATGATGAAAAAGATTAGGTAAGCATGAGTCTTAAATAGAATCTGAGCTATAACTAATCAGCAACGGTTTTGAGCAATCAAAGATTGGGCAAAACTGGTTAGGGGAAGGACTTGGAATAAGAAGAGACATATTACAAGCACGTCGCCAACTGCAAACACTTGGATGATTTACACTGGGCGGTTGTGAAAGTCCAGATTTTTTTATTTTCTGGATCCATTGGCATCAAGTCCAATTCTGTGTGTGTTTCCTCAAAAGTAAAGCTTACCTTTGTTGACTATGACTGGGATTCCAATCTTAGAGAAGCCAAGCCCTGTGGGAATGAGTTAGAAAAAGAATTCTGTAGGTCACCACAAGCAGTATCAGTTCTTGGAATTTTTCCCATAGTTGCAGAGTGGTGAGTTCTGCCAGTAACATACCTGGGGCCCAAGCCCAGTTCCTGTTGGGCATGGAAGTGGAGGGGGGCTAGAATCAAGTCCCCAAACCTTAATAAAGTTTGATTGGAGTCTCATTAAATCTTTACTCACCTGACCCATTAAAATCAACCCCAGATGTGACCTGGCACATGGCCAGTAACTCCCTGGCCTTTAGAATACAAAGCTGCAGATGGCTTTGGCTACAGACTTTTCCAAGCTTGGAACCTAAATCTGTAAATCTATTTTTATCCATTCCCACCCTGCCCCCTCCCCGCATGAGCTTGTTCTCTCTCTCTCACACACACACACATACACACACACATTCACATACGCATGCACACATCTTGGGACATTCTCTTTGTGTCATAGCCAAAAGCTTGCTCTTTGAAATGGGTGCACATGGATCATCGGGAGGGAGTGGTTGTTGGCAAGACTGAGTTGGACGAGGCAGCTTGGCTTGCACCATTTCTGGATGAAGGAATATCACACATGGTAGCTGTATCAGTGCTCAGTTTTTAAAAAGGAAAGTGTCATGTAACAGTTAGGCCTATCCTTGAGCAAAGCTAGCTCACTTTGAAGGCCTGTGCCTTAATTCTCTGCATAGTAAAAGTGTATCACCACCCTAAATCCAGGGTGACCATATAACCTCTTTTTAGCTTTGTGTCCTGGAAAAAACTTCATTTTCCTCCTTTGTGAACAGGCAACATGTAGCCACCTTGTCATTAATAAATTATATGTAACAGTTTTAAATTTAATAAGTAGTAATATAGTGTTTAAATTAACTACATGAAAGCAATAAATATGTGTATTTTATCTATTATTTTGTCATGTCCTACAATATGTCCATCATATTAGGTGACCGAAAGATTGAGTCTGTTGGTGAACATTGAATTACCTGTTGCTAAATTAGAACAAGCACATCAGGAATCTTTCATTGTTTATTTTACTGAATTTCCACATTTCAAAATTATGTAGTTTGCTACAGCTTCAGTTTATTTATGTCTCCTAACCACCACTATGTTACTGATGTGCACTTTACACATGGTTATGTCCCAATTCATTTTATGTACACAAGAGTACATCTGTGCTTCAGTGGAAACATTGCACAAAGAGAATCTTGAAGTAATTATATATACATTCCTCCAATTCTAACGTTATTTTTGGAAATTCATCTAATTTAACTGGAATTCAACAAGAAGGGACACATACCACACTGAATCCACCACAAAAGAATACAATGTGGGAAATCTGTGTACCCCTAATTTTGAGCAGGGAAATGCTTTATAAGTAAAATTTAATTATAATGATAATTGTTTTTAAAAGTTGGACAAAGTGGTAGATGCCAACTGTGGAATTTGCAACCAGATGTTCACTGCCATCCAGAGCTTTCTTCAAGGCTCAAGCTGCACCAGTTTCTTCTCCTGTGCTATTAATCATCTCACTGCAAACTTCCTTAAGGGGCTGAGGAAGCCTGTTTACGCCTTGCATTTTACATCTCAGTCTAGCTCTCAGTTCAAGTGCCATGACTCTGCACTGAGCCAGACTTTGGCTGCGATCCTAACCTCCAGGTAAAGATAAAGGTGCCCTCCATAGGCTGCTAGTCATGACATTCTCTAGGGAGTGATGAAGAAACATCTGTAGGTGTCATTTCCAAAGCACCTTCTTGGACACGTGGCCCACAAGCGCACTGAACACTGTTACCTTGCCACTAAGGTGGTACCTATTTATCATCTTTCATTTGTATGTTTTCAGACTGCTAGGTTGGCAGGAGATGGGCTAGGAATGGGAGCAGTACTTGGGTCTCAAACCACTGATCTGCCGATCGTCAGATGGGCAGGAACAGTGCCTTTATCCACTAAGCCACTGCAGACCTTGTGCAGTCTCCAGCTATGCCAACCTAAGCCCTGGCATAAGTCCTGTGCTGACCTGGGGTTGTCACAAAAGTGCCAAAAGACACTTGTGCGCCACTATTGGGGGAGAGTTAGGCCACTGCACAGACATGCACATTTCTCCCTACATCACCACGGGAATGGTAATACTGAGTAGTTGTGCCAGCCTAGGTTAGGATTACACCTTTATCTTCACTACCATTTGTGTGTACATCATTTGTGTGCTGCCCAGGGCCACAAAGTGTCCCCATGTTGCCCCACCTCCCACTGGCCACATCTAGTGGCCTTCCAAGAGCCAGATAGGCTATGCACAGCCTCCCTGGCCCCCAAAGGACTTCTGAGGCCTTTGGAAGGCCTGCAAATAAAACTGGCTTGTTGGGACACATACCTAGTATGACTTTTCCCCATCCCACCATCTTTCCCGATCAGGTCTGCCCCTTTCCCCATGTACAAAGTTCCTTTCTGGCCAGTCCACATATTTAAATAAATAAAAAAAAACCAAAGCATCCTCTTTGGACTACCTCTTTGGACAAAGCCCTGATCACATAGATGAGTGTTGTTTTCCCCAGTAATTGATAAGGTGTTGGTTGATTCCCCCTTCCATCCTGCCTCCCATGGTGTTCCATTTAATTCTTCCATATGCTTCCCCCACTACACTTTAAACACAGAGCCTAAAAAGATCAGGAACATATTCTACATCCAGTATGTTTGGTTTTGGAGCAACCAAGGCTTTTATCTTCACAAAACTGCTCTGATTAGCAACTTTTCAAAACAGATTCTGGAAACACTTTTCCCTGGTGTGTTTTATAGGTATTTTATATGCACATCAGCAACAACACATCGGAAGCACAAGGCATCCTAATATCAAAGCACAATACCTGTCTACTCTTATAACTCCAAGATATAGAATAGGTTTTACACTTGCACAACTCAGTGCTATGCCCTCCGCACTTCTCCAGAGTCATTTTGAAGGAGTCCCACTGCTTAATCTTATTTGTTTATGTGGTGAGGATGCTGAAACACTTGCTCACGTACACTTGTTTTGCTCCTTCTACAAAGATGTCCGAAGTGCACTTATATCTCCCTTGGTTGTAAATTGCCCTGGTCGACCCCCATAATTTTATGTAGTCTTCCTTTTGGCAGACTGGACTAGATTGGTAACAACACAATTGGCAAAATTCCTGGCAATGGTAATTAAAATAAGATCAATCATGGGTGCAAATAGCCCTAATTGATATTTTAATGTCTAAATTGATATTTTAATGTATTATTGCTTGTTTTGCTATGGCGTTTTTGGTAATGCAAATAAAGTTTGAATTGAATTGAACACATCAGAAGGGGTCTCATGGCCACTAGCTATGCACCCTCCTTGTGATTTTTTTCCTCCTGCGATTTAGGTCCCATCATGATGGTCTGCCTCTACTGGAAGGTGACCAGCATTCACTGTGTGCTACCAAAGCCTCAACCACTCTGAAAAATTGTGTTCTGTACAGCTGTGTGTTTTCTTTTAAATGTACCATAGATAGCATGACATTTTATGGTGGGCAGTTGACTCTTCATTACAGACAAATCAGCTCTCTAATCAAGTTGGACTGACTTTGAAAATGTTTTACAATAGTTGAAGGTAGTTTGAAAGCAAGTTCACTGCTTGTGCTATGTACATTTAACATATTTTTCACTTTGTTAAGCAGGATGTTTTTGAGGATGTGTTCAATTTGCATTTCAACATCCAAATAAAAGTAAGCTCCTCAACTACCTTTCTTCCCTAGATTACCGCACAGGGCCCTGCTTCAGCCAGGTCAGCAACCAGATGTGCCAAGGGCAGCTCAGTGGCATCGTTTGCACCAAAACCATGTGCTGCGCAACTATTGGACGAGCCTGGGGTCACCCGTGTGAGATGTGCCCAGCACAACCCCACCCCTGCCGCCGGGGCTTCATTCCCAACATACGCACTGGAGCCTGCCAAGGTTAGTGTATCACATGCCCAGAGCCTTCTCATCTTTCATGTTCCAAGAATTCTCCAGCTCATGAATGAACCAATGAAAGTGCCTCAGATGGTATCAAACTTCCACATCCGTCTAGTTTAGTATTTTCTGCTTTGACTGACTGCAATTCCTCAAAGCCTTCCTCAGTCAAATTCCTTAATGAAAGATTTTATGGTTTGATTCTGGGACTGTTTGCAGGTTCTGCTTTTGAGCAATAGGCTCTCCTCCAGGGGTATCACTAAGGGAGTACAGGGGGTGCAGCCCGCACCAGGTGACATGCAACTTTGCAATGGTGTGGAAAACCCCATCATGTACCTTAGGATCCAATGCAAAAATACCTTTTGAAATAGCACCTTACTATGAAAAGTTATGACAAAAGAAACAAAAACATGCATTGAACACTATGGAAAGTGGCAGTGACCCATATTTCGGCTTTACTTGTGAGTCGGCAAATGTGCCATTGGGCAATATCCATAGCAGTTACAGGTCCACGCAGTTACGTCACCCTCTAGTGTTATCTTATGGAAAGTCATCTTAACTGCTCCGGAGCAAGGGGCTTAATTTCACTTTAGGATATAGGCCATAGTGCATTGGAAAGGGTAGGCTGAGAGGAATCCAAGGACACCAGAATTGTCCTGATCCTAATGAACACAGTCCCCAGAAATCACCTCAGAAGGAGGTCCCTCATGATTGTATTGAAATGCATTGAAAATCAAAGTGAACTGTACAGCTGTGTTTACTAGCAAGTAAATAAGCATGCCTTGGCTGGTGCAGGTCAGTTCAGTGGAGTGCAAGGCTTCCAAAATGGTCCTGATCAGGGATGTCACTGGGGTGTTAGAAAGGAGGCACCCTTGATGGGAGTGACACCCCTAGTGACCAAAATAGTTTAAATCATGATTTATAGAAATAATCCCATCATGTTATATTACACATCCATGTTCGATGTGTAATTTACAGCAGAATGCAGTGAAACAAACCACTTTGAAATAGCTTTATTCTATTAAAATATGTGGCTAAAAAACCAATGCAGGTGGGGCAATGGCACATAACCACATCCACTGTTCAGGTTATTGCCTGTTCACTGCATGGTGGTGACACACTGGTCTCCCACACCGGGTGATGCAGACCCTAGTGTCGCCTGTGCTTTCTCAGATTGTGTTCAGGAATAAAAATGAAATAGTACTTTCAGTAGAACCAATCAAAACAATCTGAAGGCTCTAGAATAATCAGGAAATTATCCTAAAAGCAATAGTGTACCTACAGAGGAGGTGGTCCTGCAGGGATTGCAATGCACCATGTAAGTGCTCCCTCCCTCTTGCTGTTGAAACCATTCAATTCAGAAACAAGTCCCAGGAAAATGGCAACTTACCCGCAGGAAAGTGGATAGGATTACAGTTGGCAGCCCAATCTTGAGCTGCCTGTCATGAGTTAGCTCCAATAGTGGCTGCCACTGTATTCTTGCATGCACTGTGCGAAACACCTATGTCTCCTTGGGAGAAGAAGACTTTCCTCCCCTTCCTTTGGGTAAGGGAAGTAGCCCTGCAATGGGGCAGAGCAGAATCAAGAAGTCTCATGTTAGGTTTAAGGTGTCTGTTGGAGATGAGCTCCGCTGATCCCACTTTCCTCCCACTCCACATCCTCCCCCACCATTCCACTCCCCATGTCCCCGGCCCCAGAATGCACCCCCTTCTTCCCATGCCTCAATTACCTCTTCACTGGTTAGTGGTTCAAGCAAGCCACTGGGTGATGGAATGTGGGACCACCACCGGGGATGGCTCAGTGTGGGTTCCTGCTGGGCTAGGACCGATGCAGGGCCCACAGCATGGTTCACAATTGTGCCTCATGGCACATTTCGGCAGTACACACTCTGTTGTCTCTTTGATGAGGAAGATATTTCAGTATCTGTGGGTGCTGAGCCCATGGTGGTGGGCTGGAAGAAACATCCAATTTGCATGAAGAATTCCAGAGGTCTTCCAATTCTTCCAAGAATTCCAATTCTAGAGGTCTTCTTAGGTTTGGGGAGACATTTCTAGTCTCATCTGGGAGGTCCTGTGAGACCCTCCAGGAGGATTTCATTATCCATGGAACTCAGTATCCATGGGGAGTCCTGAAATGAATCCCCCATGGATATTGAGAGTTCACTATAACACAAGGATCTGGAATGATGACCCTTTAACCTCCGGCCACATGTTTCCAGATGCTGCGGAATAAAGAGCCACACTAGTGGGGAATTTTTCTCTAAGAGTTTACAAAGAAATCTGGGTACTCTCATCTGTTTCTCTTTCTTTGTGTCCCCCTCTCACCCCCCCCACAGATGTGGATGAATGCCAGGCAATTCCTGGGCTATGTGAAGGAGGAAACTGTCTCAACACAGTGGGCTCCTATGAGTGCAAATGCCCAGCAGGCCACAAACAGAGTGAGACTAGCCACAAATGCGAAGGTAATATTTAATATTATTATTATCATTACAGCCAAGTTGTTTCTGACCGAATTTTGTTTAGATCTATGTTTCTTCTCAAGGACTTTTCAAGGACTTAGAATAGGTAGCTATTTTTCCATATTATTGTATTACAAATATTGCATGTTGTTGCATTACAGATATATTATTATTGGGTTTTCAAATAGTCGGGTAGATGTTATTGACTGGTTAAGTCCTTCTCAAGGCTCTACCTTTCTGTTAAAAATATTGTTACAAGATAGAAGCTGATGGTCCAATCTAGCACCATTCTTCTTATGTTCTTAAGTTACATTTTTATGAAAAATATAACTTTGTGACTTTTTAACGCAAATGTTTAATGGGGGTGACATCATCATGATCGTATTTTATTTAGAAAGACCTCAGTGTTGCAAAGAGTAATACAATTATTTCCAGAGTCTGGGCTTTCCCAGGAGAGTTCCACAGCTGCTGCTAATTCCTCTTTCTCTTGACTGGATGATGTATTTTCTACACAAAGATGCTGCCGCTGGTTTCCCCTTCACTTGGTTTCCCCTAACAGAAGTTTTTGGGTTGTAGAACTTTTCCGAATAGTAAGAACTGTACTCAGATTTGTTATGGGAACAGAGGCGTAAGAATAAGGATTAATTCAGAATTAAGCTCCTTATAGCTAGGCTAAATTTTCCATATTTTTCTTCCTCTTCCTCACTATCCTCAAACAAGATAAGACAATGTTCACACAGTTTGTGAACTTGGTGTCTCTGAACAAATAATAATAAATAATAATAAACGTTATTCCTATCCTGCCTTTCTCCTGGAGGAACAATTCATAAAAATACCAACAATATAGCAAATGTGTAGGATCTCAGTTATTATTAAGTGTGCAATCCTAACCTAGCCGCCACAACTCATTGGTCTTCCCATTTGTATGGTGATGTAGGGAGGCAAGCACATGTCTGTGCACTGGCCTAACCTTTCCCCAGGAGAGGCACAGAAGTGTCTTATGACGCTTTTGTGACACCCCCTGACCAGCATGGGAGTTGTGCTGAAGCTTAGGTCAGCCTAACTGGGAGTTAGGATTGCAGCCTAAAGAGGCTTGTTTTCCTTCTGCAGGGGCTGCTATTTGCTGGTATTGCTGGGAGAACTCGAGGAGCATGTAAGCCCAGTTAATACAAAGGTTAAAATATTTTCTCCTCAGTTATTCTCTGTAACAAGGCAAGACACCCTCCCTTTGCTCCATCCATCCATCCCATTTATTTATTTATTTGTTTGTTTGTTTGTTTGTTTACTGCCTTTTCTCAAAGACTTGTAGACTTGAGTCACGTAAACTCAAGGTTTTTTATGTAGACAGACTGACCATAAACCCAATTTTTTTCAAATGAAATTTTTACAAGTTTTATTCTTTGCGAGAAATTCATAGGATCTTTCATGTCTCCAGATGTTTCCCTTCATGGTGCAGTCATCAACCTATCTATAGATAATTGATATCCATAGATACAATAAATATTTACTCGCAGACAGAAAGTTCAATGCTACCATGTTTAAAGGCACCGTGAACCTTTATTTTTTTTTGCGGTGGGGGGAAGAATGTTGGGTATATTTTCTCACTCCCAAAAGAGGACTTCCTCACTCTGATGAAGACTGTTTTCTTCTTCCAGTCCTTTTTCCCTGCTCTGTGACAGCTGGAAGTCTGTGGGACAGGATGCTGCCTCACACAATTCCATCTGTGCTGTGGTTAGACTGGACTTTGTGGCAGATTCCGCTGCGGCATCTTTTCCAGAAAGGATTATATTCCTGAGGGGCTTGTTTGACACAGTTTGGAATGGTTTCGGGTTACGATGAAAAGTGGGGAGGAACCAGGTGAAGTTTTTTTTAAAGGCTCTTGCTGGGAAAAAGGTTTGAGTTTTTGCCAGTTGCAGCTGTGGTTTTGAATCATGGCAATACGGTAGAAACTGAATCAACACCTTCTTAGCAATATGTTTCGTTCTGCCCTTTTGGGGAGACTGAAGATAGGGAGGAGTAATGGGAAAAATTTCTGAAACCCAACCTCCAAAACTTCAAACCAGGTCCAAGAGCCAAATTAAATAAATTACCCTTTAATAAGCATTTGAGCAATAATCAGATCATGTGTGCTTTCATTTTATTCAGTAAACAGCCAGATTGGACCCCCTTAGTAAATTGTTACCATGATACGTAGAGGGAAAGAGGGTTATACTCTCCTTTTTATTTGGGTTCTCACCGGTTCTATAGGCGCTTTTGCTAATGAGCGCCTGGTTCTGAGAACCGGTTACTAAGGGGACATAGAACCTGTTGTTAATTTAGGCTATTAGGACATAGAACCTGTTGTTAATTTATTTGAATCCTACCACTGTATTGATCCTATCTGTATCAGACTTCCCATGTGTGATAATAGGGGGAAGCCCTGGTGCCAATGCTTCATTTTCCCCCCTGTCTTCCTTCAAGGCAAAAATCAGTATCCATTTTTTAAAGTCCGGAACAGGTGCAGCATCAATTTTTGAAGCAATTTTTGAAGCACAAACAAAAACGTTAACCTTTTTCTTCTGCTATTGCAAGCCCACATATATGCCAAAATGATCATTTAAAGTATTTTTAGCAGATGAGTCAGAGATAGCAGAGCACATTTTTGATGTGCCACTTGACCTGAGGACTCGATTACAGGAATTGACTTAGTGGGGGCCCAACTCAAGAGTTTTTCAGAGTCTTCCACAGGCTCATTAATTACCAAGTCAGCAAGAAATACAGATTTCACAACTTGAGCCCTCAGCTCAAAAGATTAGACTTGAGTTACAAAAATTTAAATGTTCTCCCCTCTGAATTGTTTTTCCAAGACTTAGTACTAACCAATTTAGACCAGCAAAAGTCACCCATCTTCCCATTCCCATGGTGGTGTGGTAATGCTAGCACATGTCTATACACTGGCCTAACCCTCCCAGGAGTGGTGCAGAAGTGCTTTACATCACTTTTGCGACAACCCCAGGCCAGCACTGGACTTGTGCTTGTTCTTGTGCTTGTCTGCCTTGTGAAGGTCACTCTTTTAGCCACATTCTGTGAATGGCACATCACCCTGAATGGTTGAAATACTTCTGAATATTCCATGGCATCACAGGCAAAAAGATCACAGCCAGTTTAAAATCTATGCCTTTTAAAATTTTCATTAAAGATGTGCAAAAATGGGCTTTCAAGATCCTAAAGAGAAAAATAATTGTATAGGGGATATTCTTCCTGCCATCTTTTCTTGGTCTGGTTTTTGTGGATTCCTCAAGAGCAAACGGGAAGGAGGTGAAATCCAGGAGGTTCCGTGGGTTTTGTGAAGTGGCAAAAGCAGGTTTCCAGCATCTTTAGTGGCTTCCTCTTTGGCAATCCTTCTCAGGCTGTTCCTTCCTCTTTTGAGTTCTTGGCATGCACTGCTTTGAAGCACTCAAATGCATTTCAAGCTATTTCTAGCCCAAAGGAATAAGAGCAGCTTCCAAAATCAATGTTCGCCTTGAATCCTGCCATTGTCTGGAAGCTCAAACATGCAGCATGAGCTTAATTTTTACAGAGACTTGGAACGAGACAAGGAGTTACTGCTTGGAGGACCTAGAGCCAGAAAAGGCGTGCATGTAAGACACACAGAAGAAGGGTGTGTGGATACTGTGTGCAGACATAACATTTTCAGACCATTGGAGTGAATTTATTGCATTGCCATTTCTACAACACAAAATTTTGCTCTGATCCTGGCAGGGTAGGAAACAGAAGCAAGAAAATCACTAAATATCAAATGGTGGTCTAGCAGCAGGGAAGGCCTGTTGGCATCATGCCCTGCTTGTGAGGTTCCCAGAGCACATTTAGCTGGCCAGTGTTGAAAACGGTGCTGGAATTAATGGACATCCAGTCAGGATTCTTTGTAGACACTTATTAAAAAGGGGAAGAAGCCCCTGGCAGCTGAATGAAACCTTTGTGTTTGCAGGCACTTTCCAACTGATGTAACCCTTTACATAATTTCAAGTCTGTACGAAGTCTGAGTTCTGCAAGAGGAATTATCCATACTTACCCACACTTGCTGCCCTATGAAGGTGACCACTTTCTTTGCAAGAGCAGGCTTTAGGGCAAGTCCTGTGGCTGCTCCTCTGCCACTTGCATGCTGGGGCTGTGGCAGCAGAGCAGCCACAGCCAGTTCTTTGCTTTGTGGACATGCTATAGGGCTAATGTTCTTCAAGCATGAAAACTTCCATGCCGGGGCATTGCAGGAACAGTTTGGAATGAGTCTTGCTCATTCATGTGTCCAGTTAGCCACCAAGAAGATGTTGGTCATGATCTTGCCCCTTTCTCCATGCAGTCTGTCAAAATGAAAGAGGAAATGAGGAGTGCACTGGGAATGATCCCAGCCACTGGTGTAAGCTATAGCATGGTTTATAGGTGGTCTCAGGAGCCCTGGATTTAAATCTCTCCTCTCTCTCTGGGTGATTTCAGGCTGAGAGTGAATGACTGGTCCAACATTAGGGTTACAGTGAAGATATCACAATGGGGGAGGGGATGCACATGATGTACAGTTCTCTGAGCTCTTCTGAGCAATCTATAACTATATATATAATATTTAAGAGTCACTGACTGACTCACTGACTGACTGACAGATTCATCAACACCCAGCCATAACCTCTGGACCTGGAAGAATGAAATTTGGGAAGGGTGTTCCTTTCATGATGAAGGCACCCACTAAGAACCAGTTTTTGGAAATTTGGAAACTGGAAGGGGGTGAAAAGGGATGAAAGGGGGTGAAAATGCAATGCATTTTTGTCCCTATACTTTAAGAATCACTGACAGATCAGTGCCTCAAGCCCTGGAACTAGAAGCATAAAATTTGGGGAGAGTATTACTTCTATGATGGGATCACCCACTTATAAGTGATTTTCAGAAATCTAACCCCTAAGGGGGTGAAAAGTGGTACAATGATTTTTTTGTCCTACACTTAACATTGAAGACTGACTGATCAACATCCAGCCAGTTGGTGCCTGGTTTGGGGGGGGGGGATAGTTCAGACAATTCTGCTCCTATCAAATGTGAGATACAAAGTTGCTGAAGGGCCTGGGGCACAGCCCTTCACTAGATTTATTAGTCTAGTGAATAAATGATTTATTAGACTGCTACTGATACTGAGAATTTAGGAATAAATTTGGGGTGAAATCCAGAGTAACTGCAGAGTAACCTCAGCATACAGGGAGCCCTTGCTCCAGAGTAAGAACAAGTTACTCTGGATTGCAATATCAATTTCCCAAAAGGCTTTCACTAGGTGGTGCAGTAACTACAGGTGCACATAATGTCTCTTACATGCTCCTGTAGTTACTCTGGATTGTGCCATAGTCTCTGATGGGCATTGCCCAACCTGACCAACCCCTGACACTGCTCCTTTGGCATTGCTTCTCACTTGTCAGGGGAATGGGGGCAATTGCCAAGATGGGTTAAAGGATTCTCCCATTTTCTGATGAAGGTGACAATGGCAATGAAGAAATTAATTTATTTGGTGTCCACTATCACCAATAACCTTGTCTTTAATGATGAAAATACAAGTTGTTGTTATTGTTGTTGTCATCCCCCGTTTCTGCCTCATAACGGGCATCCAAGGCTTACAATAAGACATAAGTAATATAAACATGAAGTATAATGGAATTGTGATTTATGGGGGGGGGTGATAATGGAAAATATTTCCTTCCCCCATACTTCAGATGTTATTTCTGCTAATGTTACTTTGGGCATCTTTCCTACTGGGAAATGAGAGACTCTTGCATCTTTGCAGAGCCTTTGAACGTGCTCCTGTTTCCCAATGGGACTTATGCCTAACTGTCTCAACACAACAGTGTCCAATTGAATTAATGGATCTGGCTGGCTTTCTGTGAGGAGGGTAGTAGGCTCATTTATCTCTAGCATCTCCAACTGGTAGTAGAACCATGAGCATTGGCAGCCACCCAGACACAGGGCACTGAAAGGAAGGTACAGTCAGTGGGTCATTGTACCTAGATTTAGGGTCAAAAAGAAGGCTCAAAGGAGAGGGCTAGAAATATTTTAGGATCTTAAACTCTGACCACATGGGATTTCTGTCCACGTGGGAGCTCAGCCAGCCACTAGGAGAGGAAAAGAAGGCTGTGTCTGCCAATGTTGAGGTCAGTCCAAGTGACAGCACTTTGAATTGCTCTTCCCCAGATGTGGATGAATGCAGCAGCGTCTCTGGTGTGTGCGATGGAGGAGAGTGTACCAACACAGCCGGAAGTTACGTTTGTGCTTGCCCACGGGGCTTCATGACCAGTCCAGATGGATCCCGTTGTGTGGGTAAGTGTGTGCTTATTCTTGTGTTAGATGTGGCTGAGTGGGCATACCATCCTCTTTAGCTATATGAGGTCCTTTAGCTCTTGAGAGTGATGTCAGGAGGCTAGATCTAACTGTCCTTTTATCAGTAGTTAAACATTTCAAGTTGGATTTCCAGAGGAGTCTAATCTGCAGAGTGCTAAATGCAAACAGAATTCCTCCATGTTATATGGAACTTGGAAAAGCCCACCTTGCATTCCATGTGCTCCTCTGCAGACAATGATTGAGGCCCAGGGGTGCGATGTGAGCATGTTAGCAAGGGAGCTCAACTACCCATTGCACTCCTATATTTATACTTTTCATGTATTGTCTTTCCACAGAATAAAGCTGGCTATACTCAGGATGACCATATAAAATGAGGACAGAGTGCTCTACCTTTAAACCATTACACAGAAGAGGGAATTGAAGCAGATGCTGCTTTAAAAATGGTTCTATGATACGCTAAACCTGCCTCAATTCCCTCTTCTATGAAATGCTTAAAGGTAGAGGCACTATGTCCTCTATTCTTTTTGGTCACCTTGGCTATACTTGAATAAGATTCATATGATCCTGCTGGCAAAAGAGGATTTTTATCACTTATTATAAACAGGAATGTGCACAGTGTGATAAACCAGTATGAGCTCCTAGATTAGAGGTTTCAAACACATTTCATATAGTGGGCTGAATAGCATCCATAGCACAGGCTGAGGACCAGAATTATCATCACTAAGCAGCTGATTACCAGAAATAAGCATTTCATTCTCACACAGAAACCCATTAGCAGCAAATGAAAGAAGAGAAACTGCACACAACCTTGATCATATTTTCAAGAAGTGGGAGAGCCATTTATCGCATAAGCTGCCTTTTCAGAAGTGCTGCTTCTGCTGCAGCCTCACTTAGCTGCCCATTCAGGAGCACGTTCAGATGCTCTGCAAAGATGCCCAGCAGCAGAAAGTTCATTGGCAAAGTGGTACCTCAGCAGAAGTGGCAGTACTGAAAGAATACCTTGAGCTCTCCCAGTGCTGTGACAGTGTCTCTCATCCCATTTGGTTTGCCCCATCTGCTGTAGGTTTCCTTGCTTTCTGATGCCTTGACCCAGAACCTCTAGCAGTGCTGCTGAAAGGGTGGCTGTGAAGATTATCCCCTTCAGGGGGAATCCCTTCCTAGATTGCCCCTGTAATGGGCATTCCTTGGGCTCAAACTACCCCAGCCCCAAGCTGGGACAGCTTCATCAAGATGTAGATGTGTGGTTAAAAAAGTATAGTGAAACGTTTGTCTGGGATCAGGTGGGAATCAGACAGGAATTACGCATCTATTCCCACCTCTATGTGTGTTTGGGAGATTGGAGGAGGAGATGGGGAGGGAATTTTTTTTAAGATGGGACCTATGGACACGACACTGAAGCCCCTGTCAAGGCTGCCAAAAGCTTCAGCAAATACCAAGTAAATTTAATTAGGGAACTCAGCTTTTAAAAATAACTTGAAGTTCCCCAAGGGGCCACTTGCATCGCTGACTGAATCTCCACTCCAATACGTCATGCAGCGGGCCAATTCCCCCGAGCGAACATGTGCTGTAAATGTGCTGTCACTCGCTGGGATGGACAATATTTTTTCTGGCAAGTGATGCAGCCGCTCCGGTGGGTCCTCGAGTTACACTCTGCCTTCTGAAAGGTTCCTTTGTTCAACCAGACAGACCTGAATTCCTCTGGATGTTTAACATATTGGATGCTTCCAAAGCATCTCTTAGACTTCATAGACCAGAAGTGGGCTTTTTTTAAAATACAAAGCAATCCTGATATTAATAGTTCAAAAAATCCCAACTTTACTACGAGTTACACAGTTCCTGGCAGGCATTACCAAAGCTATTTCCCTGCACTTAAAGCAGGAAATAGGAGCGTTTCAAGTGTGCAAAAGTACTTGGGAAATAGCATATTGATGGCAATATTTTTCCCCTTAACTGTTCCTGTTTGTGTCTGCATAGGTGAGTGCATTTTCTTTCAGAATGAATAAAAATGGATATGCACAAGCCACATTCATATTCATTTCCATTCATTCATAGTTGAACAAATTCAATGAATGGCAACAAATGGAGATGCCATTTTTGGAAGCCCCATTCAATGTAATTAGTATTGTTATTGTAGAATATTACAAGTGATAGCAGTTCTTCCTCTCAATTGTGAAACAAAGGAATTGTTTGTTCTGCCGTGGTACCCCAGTATGTAACCACCTCTTCCAGGTCCGTGTTATTTTATCTTATGATAAAATTGATGCAATACTGTTGTAGCTAGAATACTGTTTCCAAAAAAGTCACCTCCATTTTTATTTCACCAGTTTTGTATAATGAAAGTCAGTTTAAAACTAACCAAAACCCATGAGTCAGTGAAGGACTTAATGCTTTCAAACAATTTTTATTTTGCCCGTTCCTAACTGGGCTGGGTGATGGTGTACCTGACCTGACCCAGAAACTGCAGGGCGGCATAATATGGCTCACCATGCTCAATGACACAGGTCATGCACACAGGTGGATTCCTGGCTCTGGATTCCTTGCTGTGGCAAGCCACGACCCACCAGAAATCTAGTTGTGACCATAAATCTGGTTGTGAAATGCTGCCCTTTTATCTACAGCCAACTTGTGTTTCAAAGCACTTGGGGGGAATAAGAGAGAGGGAGGGAATATGTAACTAAGAGCGAACACATATATGCCATATACAGATGTTATACAACTGTGCAAATTTGTGTTTCAGACTGTCTGCAAAGAACTATTGGCTTATGATGTATCCAGGAGAGCCTATTCTGCCATTTCCAGAACTTGAAAAACACAACCCCTTCCTACACACACATCAGACTGTGCCTTTGGAGCCCTTAGGTTGAGCCCAGGGAAATTTATTGTGGGAAAGGCTTGTGGGTGGGGGGAGAGCAGAGGGCAGCAAAAATCCGGTCTGCAGCCCTTCCTATGTTCCTCATACTCACCATAACACAAGCTGTGAAGCCAAGAGGCCAGGGGGATGGCTCAAAGGGTCCTCTGTTCCTCCCACCCCTCTCTCGGAAAGATTTGTTTCAGATCAACTGAGCCGCCAACAAAAATTAAGTTGTGACCCTACTTTTGAAATAGAATCAACAAACTCCTTCAAGAATTTGACAGGGAGAGTCATCTGAGTTAATCAAAAGGAGATGTCAGAGTTAATGAGGACCAAGAGGCAGCAATGGTTGCAGAAAGGCATATTGTCATGAATAGTGGAGACATTTGGGGAGGTGAAGTGTTTTTGTGGATGTGCTAGAAGGAGTAGGAATAGTATTCGGTTTACCTATTTCCATGTCTCCCAAAGAATATTAATTTGTCCCCCACATTTCTTTGGGTTTAAAGTAATATTGCCATTTGCTTGCTTGGCCTTGTCCCTTTGCAAAAATAGCAGACAAACTTCTATCAGGTGAGAGATTTTGGGTTGGAATACGGAGAGAATTCTCAATTTCTGCATGTAAGATGCTTTAAAGCTGCAGGAATGTGGTTAATTAAAACAAATTGGCAACAAGAAATAGCATATGAAGGCTCCTTCCTATAAAAACTCCACCCTCCATAGAAAAATAGCTAGTCAGGGAAAGGATTTCAAGTCATCTTTTCCCTAACTTGCCTGTTTTCTGTGCACAAATTTTATGGAGGAGCATTCAAGTATAGTTCTCCGTATATAAAAAAAAACTAACAGGTCAGTTTTCCATGTGGATATGGGGGGAATATGGGGAAACATTTTAATTCCCTGTTCCTAGAAAACCAGCAGGCCAGGTTTCTAGCCTAACCTTCTGGTTTATATTACTATGTGTGGGCTATATTTGTCCCCAAGAAAGTATTTGGCTGTGCAACTTCCCCACTTATAGTCTGGATTGTATGATCCAGGAAGAGTTCTACCCTCCAGATCTGCTCTGTGTGTGAACAATGATGAGACAAAACACTAGGAAATGTGCCCAGTCAAATGTTCCAGGAATTAATGGGGTTGATACTCAGGGACTGAATTATCACAGGAGGGGAAAGGCTTGCACAGAATTCCTTTGCAACCCTGTCCAATCATTAATCGAAATTCTGTCCAAGACTTCATTAGCCCCTTGGCATTCCCTTTCCCAAGTCCCGTTTATCCTGCAAGAGCACATGCTGATCAAGGCTTTGATTGCTGAGCTTTCCAACGGGAGAATGCAAAGAGATGATTAAAGAAAGAATTTACCTTGGAGGGAGGTGTGTCCCACCATACAGTGTGGTAAACTGAAGTTACATTGCAGGGGACATCAGTATGCTGGCAGACTCTGATCCCAGATAAACACACCAATACAACATCCTTAGTGAATGAGTCAAACAGTGCAGGCCAGAATTAATTTTATTTTATTTTGCAGTTTCTTTGCTGTGAAAGACTCCAATTTCTTCCTTTTATTTCCCCCTTTTTAACAGTATAGTATTTCACCACACTCCAGTACAAAAGGAAGGAATGATAAGGACCGGCATGATTGTTGGGCCAGCCCACTCACAAAACTAGGTGAAGCCCTAATGCTTTATCAGCACATATGGCTTCCGCACCTAAGAACACCTCCCAGCTGCAATTGGAAGTTGTTGACACAAACCAGAAGTAGTTTCCAGTCTCATCCAGGAGGCTTTTTTAGGAGGCTGGGAAGGCAGTGCAACTTTCAGACAGTTGGGCACAGCTTCCAGGTAACAATTGCCGTGAGACGTTGCTGCCCTGTGTGGAGTCCAGTAACGAGATTTCAGTGTCCATGGGGTGGTAGTGGTCCTGTCATAGATCCTTCATGGGTATCAAGATCCCACTGTCTACCTTGACTGGAACTGGCTTTCCAGGGTCTTAGAGGTGTCTTTCCCACACATATCATAGTTGGTCTGTTTATCACATTACCGTCTACTCTGGTAATAGCTTCCCAAAACCTCCAAGCAGTGAATGGTCTTTCTCTTGCTAACTGAGACATTAACTGGGTGGTGAACCTAGTGCATCTCCATGCAAACTAATGCTCTGCTCTCCAAAGGGAATGAAGAATATGGGCATGGAACTCTCCTGCTCTCATTTGAACCAAATCTGCTGCTTGAAATTGTTCCCCGTTTTGGAGGAAACTGGGCCAGCTCTCGATCTGTTAGCATCCTGCTTATCTATCATTTCTCATTCCAGATCATCGCATTGGCACATGTTTCTCAGCTCTTATTGGTGGTCGCTGTGCAGGGGAGTTGCCTGGGCAATATACAAAGATGCAGTGCTGCTGTGATTCTGGCCGTTGCTGGGCCATTGGACAGACTCCAGAAATGTGCCCTGTGAGGGGCTCAGGTAACTTGGAAGGGTGTTATCAATGACACCACTGAATCCACACTCACATGCAAAGTATGTGCTCCCCAACTGCTACCACTTTTCCCCAGTACTCATCATTCTACCACCCTACTTATTCAGGCATTGGCTAAGATTTAGGATGGGCATCATTAATCATCATCACAGGGCATCACTAATCTATGGAATTAATTCCAAGATATGGTGATGGCCACTAGCTTGAATTGCTTTAAAATTAGAGGTCAAGTGTATTAATGGCTACACTTGTGATGGCTATGTGCTAGCTCTAGGTTCAATGACAGTTGAATACCAGTTTCAGGGAAGCAATGGCCTTTCTCTCTTGCTTGTGGGCCTCTCAGAGGCAGCTGCTGGGCCATGGTGAGAAACAGGATAATAGACTTGATGGGTCTTTGGCCTGATCCAATATTCTTGCACTGAGCTTTTAATGTAAGAAAATTGTCAAAGAGCACACAGCACTGGAACCTTTAAGTTCTACACAAATTACTTCCTGCCCCTGAGAATTTTTGTTTGTTGTTCATAAATAAAAGCCTGAAATACCATTTTAAATGTTTATATTAGTTTTTTTAAAATTGATTGTCGATTGTACAAGAAGGTGCATTTATAATAGCATTTTTAACGTCACCCTTGAGAACAAACTTTTAAAAGGTTTAAACTTTTAACCTTTCCAAGGCCTTCCATGCATGCCAGCAACCAGGATCAGATGAGGCTCTACCTCACTTGTCTCTCATCACCACAGATCCATGGTGAAGAAAAGTCTCTTTTTCAGACTGAATATTTGTGTACAACACAATTCTTCCTTTTTCAACATCTGCTGTTTCTTGTCATTCCTTCTCCACTACCTGATGAACCTGACAAAATTGAGGAAAGGGCTTATTGATTTCATATACATACCCTCAAAAGTACGCATATGCATACCCTCAAAAAACGTTATTCACATAATAAAATTCAGCATTTATCCATGAAATTTATGTGGCTGTTTCCCCAACCTGGTCAGATTCATCAGATAGACCAGAGCAGATCAGACCAGAAGGAAATGATGTGCAGATTCAAGAAACATAAACATGAACATAGATATTTTGTGTGTGTGCTACTGTGTTTCAACCAGATTCTTAGCAAAGGTCTCACCTACTACCTTGAGTCAAAAATACTTTTCTCCCCCTTTTCAGATGAATATCGTCGTTTGTGCATCGAGGGACTCCCAGTAGTGCCAGGTTTTCCTGGTACATTTCCTGGAATTCCTGGCTTTGGACCAAATGGAGTTGGCCCAGGCATTAGCAGTCCTGGTGGCTTTGGGCCAAATGGAGCGAATGGTCAAGGTGGAATCCCTGGACTACCTGGGATGGGGCCTGGAAGCTCAAGTATTGGTAAGTGAGTAAGTATGTGTGGGTCGTGAGGAGCCAAACTATGGAATTATGTTAAATGCATTCTTTGGCCCCAGCTTAACAGCATCATTCCATGCCTGAACCTGACACATACACACACTGCCAGATTGGCTCCGTTTTGGAGCCAAACTGAGGCAAGAGGGGTAGACCCTAACTTCTTAGCATTCACTGCTTCAAGCGGCAAGCGTTGTGTACTTCTATGGAGAACCAAGGAAACACCTGGAATGCTGTGGAGTGGGGGCTGTGCAACACCCCCGTCATCCCCTTCATATACTCCTGGGAGTCAGCTCTGTGATTCACCACTTCCTTTCCAGTGGTGCCCCGGGCATGTGCCTTACTTGCACATCGTTAGATATCATTAGATATGATATCTAATGATATCATAGCTCTGATTATATATCATGATAGCTCTGATTTGATATCATTAGATATACTTCTAATACCTCTGATTAGATATACCGCTGTGATACAGATTAAGATTGTAGATTTAAAATCCTCTTCCCTCCATGTTTTGTTCCCAATCTTAGTGTCCTTTCCTCTAAAGTCACCTTCCCAAGTGTCCCATGTCTAATGTAGGGTACAGTTTGGCCATGGGTAAAACAATAACTATGATTAGTTGAAGAAGTCACAAAATGAAACACAAGTGGTTTGGTATAAGGCTATAAGCCATAGGATGATGGGTTCCTTGTCTGGTCTCCCAACATTGGGTTCCCAGTTTCCGATTTGACAATCCTATGCTTTCCCCCATCATAGTATGCAGCCACACCAAAAGAAGGCTGTGCTTCTTTTTGTCGGGGAGGCAGGAATCAAGAAGCTTGGAAAACAAACAGTTTTTCTTACCCCCCTTCCCCACCAATAAGCCTCTTGACTACTGATGTGTCTCCTCAGAATTGTGCCAGCTCTTTAGCTAGTACACATCCAAGGGGATAAACTGGACATACTGCAAAGAGGATAGCTTCCAATGCAAGTCACCTGTGGTCCTTCCATAATCCTCCCACCCTTTCCTATTCTTCCCACTCCACCAACTTACTATCATGCCTCCACTGACTGTAGGACCTCTACTTTCTGTAGCAGCACACTGGAAGTGTGCAGCTCTGCACATATCTGGAAGACATGGTGCAAGGCCATAAACTGCCTTGCTGGAACATTAATTCTGCATGTGTAGGGTTCTATAGGATTGGGCCATGATAACTGACTTCAGGATTGGTGGGTTTGGATGCACTGCTTCAGTCCACCTTGCTACCTGGTGGTTACTGTGAAACTTCTGTAAGATGGAACAGGGTTGGTATTTCCAGGTCCCACAATCCTTGTTGATCTCACTCTGCCTTGAAATCTAAAAGGTTATCAAGTGAGTGCCTGAAGGTCTTGGCCTTTTGAGTGATATCCTTTTCTTTCATCCTCAACCCTACCCTCCTCTGCATTTTTTAGGAACAGCCACCCTGAACCAGACGATTGACATCTGCAAGCATTTCACCAACCTGTGCTTGAATGGCCGATGCATCCCCACTCCATCCAGCTACCGCTGTGAGTGCAACATGGGCTACAAGCAGGATGTACGTGGCGAGTGTATAGGTGAGTGAGGGGTGGATTCCATTTCAGGTGTCCGCTATCTGGTGAAGGCCATTCTGAGCAATCATGGCTAGAACCAGGACTGAGTGAATAGTGTACTTTCATAATTCTTTAGCCTGGATCCTATAAATAAATTTCAAAAATAATTCTAGGACTTTCAGCTGGTCACATTAAAATATTAATTTTTCATTTCTCTCTCTCTGGCTTTAGTCCTCGTTAAGTCTCTCAATCTTCTTGGGAGAAGAAGCACAATAAAGGATGCAAACATCAATGCAATTATTTGCATAAAATTATATAGGTTGCAGAATGCAGATTTCCTTGGTGCAGACGTAGAATGACTGATTATGCAATCCTAACACCCAGTTAGGCTAAGTGATGGGCTTCAGGGGATTCTCACAGGTTCTATAGAACCCTTTGCTAATGAGCGCCTGGTTCTGAGAACCGGTTACTAATGGGACATAGAACCTGTTGTTAATTTAGGTTATTAGAACATAGAACCTGTTACTGTAATTTATTTGAATCCCACTACTAGTTAGGCTTGCAAAAGCCGCAGTAAATGTCCCATGCTGGCCTGGGAGCGTCACAAAAGTGCATAAGTGCTTTACTGTGCTTTTGTGACACCCCCAGGCCAGCATGGAACTTGTGACAGGACAATCATAACCTGAGTTTAATGTATAAGGAAGATGGGAATCAGCTAGTGATCCATGACAGGAGAATTTGATCTTACAAGCATTTTCCTATTTTTATATGTGAAATGGTGAATGATATATGATAAAGTTGCTTTTTAAATTGACAATTATATATTATCAATATGGTCGGAAAGGCTGGAATCAGTTGTTCAAAGAAATACATAAACAATATCCAAGCTTTGCAGCTGAAGGCTCTTTTCTTTTCAAGACATGGATGAGTGTTCCAGCAGCCCCTGTCTGCATGGCGACTGTGTGAACACCCCAGGGTCATACCACTGCAAATGCCATGAGGGGTTCCAAAGCACACCCACCAAGCAGGCTTGCATAGGTAAGTCTAGCTTAGGTCTTTGGACCTGTCTGTCATCGTGGGAACTATATGGAAAAACTTTTTTCAGTTAGTGCTTGCTTGTGTATATGAAGATGCATAGATGGTACAAAAAAGTCACAACAGATATGGCCTCACCGTAAATAGTGTTAGCCTTAGGGATCCAACTGGAATAATTTTTAAATGGGGCCCATGTTCACAGCCAAAGTCTGTGGAATCTTAGCTATCAAAACAAAATTACTGTAGACTTTATATCTCTACTAGTGAAATATACCCGCGTTGCGGGAGTCCAATACCCCCCATATGCCATATCCCCCATTGCGCAACACCTTCCCATGCGCAACATCCTCCCATGTGCATCAACATCCATGCACATCAACACCCATGCGCAATGCCCTTGCATGTGCAACACCCTACCATGTGCAACATCTCCCCATGTGCAACGTACCACATGGCCCTCTCCCTCACTGGGGATCTTCAAGCAGAGGCTCGACCAGCACCTGTCAGAGATGCTCTAGGACAGGGGTGTCTAACACGAGGCCCAGGGGCCGCATGCGGCCCTGGACAAGGGTGGATGTGGCCCTCCTGCAAAGCTGGCCACCACCATTGGAAAAACTGGCTTTGTGGCAGCAGCCATTTTCAAATTTCGTATGCTTCTCTGTGCACTTGCCCTGAGCGGCTGCCACAAAGCTGGTCTGGGCTGCCTGGCAGCTCCCCCTACCTGCCTCCTGGCACTCAGAGTGCTTCAGGCCCCTGCAGACCTTGCAGCGCTCACCCACCTGCATCCCCCAAAAGCAGCCTCAGCCTCTATACCAGCTGCTGCCTGCTGCCCTTGAGATCTACTCAGAAGTAAGCCCCACTAAAGTCAATGAGGCTTACTCCCAAGTTGCAGTCTGAGAGCCCAACGACGCATAGGATGGGCTTTGATCCTCTCCAACCTTAACCTTGGAGATATGCTTCAACCCTAACCATGTCTACTCAGAAGTAAGACCCATTGTACCCAGTGGGTGTTACTCCCAGGAAAGTGTGTTCAGGATTGCAGCATAACTCCAAGGTTAAGCTTGGAGAGGTTCACAGCCCAGCCTATGTATCACGCCTCCTCAGAAGTAAGCCCCACTAAAGTCAATGAGGCTTACTACCAAGTTGCAGTCTGAGAGCCCAATTCTACGCATGGCTACAAAGCAGAAAACCCCATGATAATCAATGAGACTTACTCCAAGGTTTTGCTTGGAGAGGATCGCTGCCCATCCTATGCATCATGCCTACTTAGAAGTAAGCACCATTAAAATCAATGAGACTTACTCCAAGGTTTAAAAAATGTAGGACAAAATATAGGACATCCTACATTTTGTCCCACGTTTTTTAAAGAAGTTGTTAGTGTTTATGTGCGGCCCAAACCAACTTCTTTTCTTCCAATGCGGCCCAGAGAAGCTAAAAGGTTGGACACTCCTGCTCTAGGAGGATTTCCTGCCACGGGCAAGGGGTTGGACTAGATGACCTATTGGGTCCCTCCCAATTCTATGATTCTATGGTTCTATGATTCTTCTATGAGTAAGATTCTTTGAACAGAATGGGGCTTACATTTTTAGTAGACATGGTTGGGATTGTGCTCTATGGCTGCAATCCTAAAGACACTTTCCTGGGAGTAAGTCCCATTGAACACAATGGAACTTACTTTTGAGTAGTCATGGTTAGGATTGTGCTCCATGTCTTTTTTGCATGTTTGAATAAATTGGGAGCTCCCTAGGAGAGGGTACCATTCTTTTATTATGGAAACTGCTTTGTGAACTTTTTTTCTTGAAAAGATATACAGTGGCGCCTCACGTAACAAATTGAATTCGTTCCAGAGGCATGTTCTTTATGTGAAACATTCTTTACGTGAAGCGGATTTTCCCATAGGAAATAATGGAAACTCAGATGATTGGTTCTACAACCCCTAAAATATTCATATAAAAATATTAACTGGATGTAAAAATGATGACAGAACACTGGGATGCATTCAAAACATGCATTCAATGTGCATGATCTTATGAAGTCTACTTAGGCTGCAGTCCTAAAGACACTTTCCTGGGAGTAAGACCCATTTTACACAATGGGGCTTACTTCTGGGTAGACGTGGTTAGGAGGCTGCAATCCAAGACTCCTTCAAAGTGTCTCCCCACTTTCCCCTTCTCTCCATCCTGAGCCTCTCTCTCCCCTGCTCCCTTCTGGCTAGCCCTGAGCTGCTTCCCTCTTCTCCACTGCTCTTTTCTCCCTCTGGGCACAGGAGGAACAGCATGGAAGTGTTGCTTTCACAATGGGCAGGTGCGCTAGGCAGCCCTGATGCTTTTTAAACAGGCTGCCGGCCAGCACGTCTGCCCCAACTGCCAATGAATGTGTTCTTTACGTGGAGCACTTTCTTTACATGAAGCAGAATTCTAGATAAAGTTTTGTTTGTTACGTGAAACATACTTTACGTGAGGCGTTCTTTACGTGAGGCTCCACTGTATATTAAAATAATTATAATTTCCAAAAACAAGATATGATGGATTTATATCAGTGGGAGGGTTGGGAGGCAAGCAACCATTCCCAAATTCAAGCTTGGTAGAACTTGGAGTTAATTTGGAAACACATTTTCACCTTAATATGTTTTGATTCTCTGCTAGATATCGATGAATGTATCATGAATGGGGTGATGTGCCGAAATGGACGATGTGTGAATACCGATGGCAGTTTCCAGTGCATCTGCAATGCTGGGTTTGAAATTACTCCTGATGGGAAGAATTGTGCTGGTAAGCATTTGTTACAGGGACAATGGCCTGTAATAGCATTTGTCTGGCAAATTGCTCCTACCTCATTTCCATGAACCATCTCACTCAAATACACTTATCCCAGTTCTAAATGAATGACCATTGGGAATCATTCAACCACATAAAAGTTTCTGGCGTGCTCTCACAAGTGATCAACATCTAGAAAAAGTTTAGAAACTCCCCTGACTGGGAACTCACCCGCTGCTCTCCCCAGTCCCTGTGCTGGCCTAGAAAGGACAGTGCGGGTATCCCCTTCTGCGAGCCCAAAGAGGCAGAGTCCAGCAGCGTTAGTTTGGCGCACTGAGGTGTGCCAATTTAACCCTTCCCTGGGTGGTGCAAACGTGCCTTAAGGCACTGGGCCAGCATTAGGGGCTGGGCCAGCATTAACATCCCTGGGCCAGCATTAGGGGCTGCCACCATCCCGATGAATGCTCAGAACTGTGTTCTGAGTAGCTATCACGCAAATTGATGGAGCTGAGCTCTTTACAGGTTAATTAGCAGCTAAAGTATCTGATTTTTCCATTGCCCTTGGGAAGGGTGACCATATTCCATTACCAAAAAAAGAGGACAAGGTCCACCAAAATGTAGGACACCCAAGAAAAATATAGGACATGACAAAATAAAAACTAAAAATACTAATATATTTTGCTTACTTAATTTAAACACATTATTAAATTTAAAACTTTTATGTATAACTTATTACATTTATTAATTTGCTTAATTTAAACATTATATTAATTAGTCTCAAATTTAAAATGATTATATAATTTATTAATCATAAGAAGGCTACATGATGCCTGCTTAAAATAAAAAAGAAGACATTGAAATTTTTCACACAAGGCTAAAATCCAAGACAAGTCCTGGAAAAAAGAGTACATCTGGTCACCCAGCCCTTGGGTTTCCACCCAAAAACAGTATGCAACCCATCAAGTGGGTCCTGATCCACAGTTTGGGAACCACTGGTTTCAATGAACATACAGAAATGGAAAGGATAAGAAAATATAATGGTAAGTGAGAGAAACCCTTGGTTAACATATCAACGAATGTGGGAAAGGCTATAAAAACAATTATGGCTGCAATCCTAAAGGTACTTCCCTGTGAGTAAGACCCATTGAACACAATGGGGCTTACTTTTGAGTAGACATGGTTAGGATTATGCTCGAGATGCTTCTTTAAAAGTGGGTTGCATTGAATCATACTGATTTTGGAGCACTGCATCCTAGTAATAAGAACCTTGTTTAAAATAACAAAATACTGTATTAACAATGCTGGGATCAGTGCATATAAAGGAATGTGTGAAGGCACTGTGACCAATTTCTTGTCATCTTTTCCACAGATCACGACGAATGTGCCACAACAAACATGTGTCTGAATGGGATGTGTATCAATGAGGATGGGAGTTTCAAATGCATTTGCAAACTGGGCTTTGTGCTTGCCCCCAATGGACGCTACTGTGTAGGTACGTGTGGGGTGGGCAAATGTCAAGCAAATTCTTTGCACACAGTTTGGAAAGAATTCTGAGTTCATAAACTGATTTTTAAACTACATTTATAATTATTCACACTATTGGATTAGGTTTATTAGTATTTTAATTAATATAGGATGTAAATTATTGCTTTTGACTAGTTTATGCTTTGCATTTTTTTCTGATATCCACACCACTTAAGAATTAATTTAACTTCTGACTCTCTCTCCGAGTAAAGACAACTCACTGTGCCAAGTTGGGGGTGTCACAAAAGTGCCATAAGGCATTTCTGCCCCATTCCAGGGGGGGGGGAGGGTTAAGTCACTATACAGACATATGCTGACATCTCCACACCACCATGGGAAGACATGCCAGGTAAGTTAGGCCAGACTAAACTTGTTAGGAACGTGCCCTAAGAGTCTAATCCTAATTTGGTACTGGCAGTGCCTGGCTACATGGCTGGTTTTGAGCACAGGTTAGAGTAAGGCAGGGATATTTATCTTCAAACCCCCAGCTTACCCTATGGATTCCTTGGAACTGCAGCAGATATTTCGTTAGGGAAAATGAACATTTATGTTGGGTTTATGAGGTTCCTCTCTGTGTTCACCACATGCTTTCCACTTACAGACATTGATGAGTGTGAAACCCCTGGGATCTGCATGAATGGCTGGTGCATCAACACAGAGGGCTCTTTCCGCTGTGAGTGTCTGGGAGGGCTGGCTATTGGTGTGGATGGACGAGTTTGTGTGGACACGCACATGCGCAGTACCTGTTATGGTGGCATCAAGAAAGGCACCTGTGCCCGACCCTTCCCTGGAGCTGTCACCAAATCTGAATGCTGCTGTGCAAACCCAGATCATGGATTTGGAGAGCCATGCCAGCCTTGCCCTGCCAAGAACTCTGGTGAGTGGTGTGCTGGTTTATACTAGCAAAAAGTCTTTCTGTTGAGTCTATGAGCTGGTTTCTTGATGATTCATTTAAAATAGTCACTTTGTAATTACTCCTGCATCTGTACCACTAGAGGACTGCTTGTCCTCACCTAGTTTAGAATATGATTTTGTAAAACTGACTGTATAATGTATCCATCACCATCCCAGTTTAAACAATGTGGAGCTCACCGGTTTGTTATCCAGTCTGCTTCAGTTATCCTTTGCTGAAACAGACCCATAGGCCAAATTCACAATGAAGTTCTTCATTGCCTTCATTGATGACTGACAACTCAGGGTGCGATCTTGACTGCACCCTTGGCCAGCACAAATTGCTTGGGCCGCTCAGGGAAGGTCACCAACATGTTGAAAGTATGTTTGCATCTCTTCAGGGGAAAGCCATGATGGTGCACAGACCTCACCAGCCCATGGAAGCCTTACCCAGCTTGTGGGTGGCATAGGGAAGGAACTCTGTAGTGGCCAAGTTAGGTCTAGGCCACAGGGATGTCCAAATGTTCAACTTTAGGGCTCCTGGACCTTTGACAAGCTTGTATAAGGCTGAATTTCAGTAGGTGCACCTTGTGATCTGTGAGATAAGAAGCTGCACCTGCTGAAATTCCTTCCTTTACACACTTGTTAAGGTCCAGGAGCCCTGAATTTAAAAGTTTGAACACCCCTGGTGTAGAGGCAGGATTGGGAGCAGGAGCAGTGTCTTAGAGCAGGTGACGGGTTTTCCTGGGGGCAGGTGGGCAGGCGCTAAGAACTGGCAGAATATGCTCAGCTCTTCTTGACTCTGTGTCGCCTTTGGAGGGTGCACGCATCTAAGTAGACCTACTATGGTTAATTCCACATTATCCAGGGTAAACAAATTTATCTGCAACAGATTGCCAAGGGAAGTGGTGGACTCTCCCTCACTGGGGATCTTCAAGCAGAGGCTCGACGAGCACCTGTCAGAAATGCTCTAGGAGAATTTCCTGCTATAGGCAGGGGGTTGGACTAGATGACCTACCAGGTCCCTTCCAACTCTTGGATTCTATGATTCTATAAAAGAAAAGTTTCATCTTGCCCTGCAGCAGCCCCCAATTCTATGGGGGATTCAGAACAGGCATGTCAGTTTGTCCGCTACAGCACGTATTAGGATTGCACTGTTAGTGTGACAATTGACTCCCACACAGCACCTTGCACTTAGCAAGAGAACATGTAAGCTCCCTGAGGTGTTAAATCTGTAATTTTCACACCCAGGGCCCAGCATCATGCAGGAAATGGAAGTGAATCATTTCAGGCAGCAAACCCAGTAGAATGACAGTTGTAGAGAAAACTGTCACCCACTTGCTCACCTCTGCTTTGGCCAGCAGCATTGCAGAATCTGCAACATAACTGTTGACCTAACTCTGTTCTGAATCCTCTCTTCCCCTCCTTGCCTCTTCCTCTTCTTTTTCCTTTCTTCCTCCTTGTTTTGCTTGCTGCTAGGCCAGCAGCAAACAGCAGAAACATCATAGTTACTCCAACGTGCCATTGAATCTAATGCGCACCCTGTTTTCAAAAGGCATTTAACACAATGTTTACTGGTGCAGCTGCAAAGCAGCTGCAAAATTTCATTTTACTTCATTCAACAATGAGTTATATGACAATTTTAATATGACAATGTGTTTATGTTATGATTTCTACCTTATTGCACTATTTTATACAGCAATAGGTTTATGATACCACACTAGATGTTGTTTCAGGACCTCAAATCATAGTCTTTTGAGACTGAAGGATGCCAATGATGTAAACTGTTAGCTGCTGACCCTATGCTTAAAATCCAAATACTGCATTTATTTGAATCTAATGCAGCATCAAATCTAATGCACACCCCAGTTTTGGAGAATAAATTCTGCTGGAAAAGGTGTGTGTTAGATTTGAGTAAATATGATGATTTGGCAGGTACAGTGCACCCTCAGTAACCAGTAGAGATCAATTCCAGGACCCTTCCACTTGTGGACCACATTCAGCAGAGGATGAAGTCCCTGGGGAGCGATGCTCCAGCAAATCAGGATGCCTTCTGAGGCTCTCCCGCCATAAGCTTAGCATCCACAGATACTCAAATCTGCAGAGCCTATGGATAAGGAAGGCCCATTGTACAGTTATATATGTGCTATTCAGCTTCTGCTATCCCTAGTTTAGAATAGCTAGGTGTGTGCACCTTCAGGTCTCAGAATGACTTGATGCTGCTGAAGACTCATCACTCAGTGTGTGAACACTTGAATGTTATGATCACTGAATCATGCTCATTTGCTCTCTTTCAGCTGAATTTCAAGCTCTTTGCAGCAGCGGAATTGGCATCACGGCTGACGGGAGAGGTAGGTTCTGGGGAAGCAAATTTCCTGTGGCTGATACTTATCTTTTGAGCTGCTCTCTCCCTTCTTACCTGATAAGATGAACCTGTTCCAGTGATGCTTCACCACCTGATGGTGATGTCATCACTGGGCAGGATACTGTGAAATTCCTTCTTATTGCAGCTGCTTGCCGTGTGCCAGAGGATCACAGATCAGGCATATTTGTTTTAGTGCTGAACAAAATTGCTGTCACCCAATTTTGCCACTCCACTGACAAGCCACAAAGTGAGGAAATCTATTTTAGCAATTTTTAGGATGGGGCCACAGAAGCTTAGTGTTAAGAATGCTGGGGTTAAAACACTGTGCTTGACCAGGATTCCAACAGTTCAAGACCCAAGTACTGCAAGATGCAGTGACCTCCCATCCCTTTCCCACTCCTGCCAACCTAGCAGTTCTAAAGCATGTAAATGCAAGGAGATAAATAGCTACCATCTCAGTGGGAAAATGATACCATTCCATGCGCTATAGCATATGATCATGCGGGCCACATGACCATGGAAGCATCTTTAGACAACGCTGGTTCTTTGGAATAGTATCGGAGATAAGCACTGCACCCTTCATTCACTATGGCTAGTAGGGCAACCCTCCTGGGGCCTATTCTATTTTTATTCGATTGGAGGAATTCACTGCAATGGTAATGCTTCTCCCAATGACTGACATTCCTACCAAGCTTCTAGCCAGGATGCCACCAGAGATTACATCAACTGATGTGGGAGGCCAGTGAGCTACCCCTGTCTGTTGTGCATATGCACTGGTCCCCTAGCTTCAGACAGGGGTCTGAAGTACAACATGCACACACAATGGTCGTGTGTATGCATCGCCCTAGCAATGCTCCAGGCAAGCAAGGAGAAAGACTGTTTCTCACTCTCCTGAAGAGTTCTGAGGGCAGTGCATACATGCAACCTTTACACATACACCCGCTGAGGTCCGCATCTATCCGATTTTGGAAGTAGGAGCTGTTGAACTTGGCCAGAGTGGGCTATGGCCACCTGGAGGAGGTTTGCTGGCAGGCGGGTCAGCGTCAAATCCCTTTGGTGCATCACCCCCCTCTGGCATGTCACCTGGTGCAGACTGCACCAACCAAACCCCCTAGTGATGCCCCTGATTCTAAGACAATAATATGGTAGCATTCCCAGAAGTGGAGCACAGTGCTGCATTTTTCAGACATCTCAATGCTCCATGGAAATGTCCCCTATCCATAAGAGTCATTCCTGGCAGCAACTGGCCTGGGAGAGGGGTTCCCCCGGAACCTGTTTTCAGTGTTGGGCTGAAAAGCATGACATGGAGTTTCTTTTTTGACTCATGGCAAAATAGCTGGGACAGATTTAAGAGCCCCATTGTAATGGTGAGTTTCCTCTCCCTGAGATCATCTGTGGCCTTAGCAGGTTGCCAAGGATAGGATTGGGCTGTTAGTCCCATGTATAATACATGACAGACCTTTTTTCGTCTTTCATTTAGGAGTCAGGTAATTTATTTCTTTTCAAACTGTGATGATGGGGAAAATCAACTCAGTCCTTGAATCCCACAGTTTCTGAATTCATGCGTTTAAATCTTTTTTTTTAGCTTCTTTCTCTTTCTCTCTTTTTTCAGTTCTGAGGAGAACTGGCTCAGTTTTCCTCTCCCCAATCCCTTCCAGCTCTGTCTTTGGTTTCTATCAGAACAATGTGTTATTCCAGGATGGTTAAAATGTAATATGTAGCTGTAATGTACATCAAATGTACAGTTTCTCCTGTTCATCAACTATGGGCACAATCCAGAGTAACTACGGGGAGTCCTTGCTCCAGTGTAAGAACAATTTACTCTGGATTCCAATATGAATTTCCCATAGGTTTTCACCAGGTGGTGCAGTAACTACGGGTGCACGTAATGTCTTTTACGTGCTCCCGTAGTTACTCTGGATTGTAGGGTTGAATTGCTCCATCATACTTAGTAAGGTCCCAGGGATAAAATTGGTTAGCTTGATTGCTTGAAATTGAGTTTTTTTCTGGGGCAGATTTTCTTCAGAAGACCTGATAATCTAAAATTCATTTATCATACACAGATATCAATGAGTGTGCCTTGAATCCTGACATCTGCCCCAATGGGATGTGTGAGAACCTTCGAGGGAGTTACCGCTGCATCTGTAATTTGGGTTATGAGTCAGACCCCACTGGCAAGAACTGTGTGGGTAAGTTCATACAAACATGTGACATTTAGGCCACCCATTAACCCAAGATGAATTATATTGGGCTGCAGAAAAGAACAAATGGTTATCGGCTTCAAGCAAATGAACCAAGCCATGTACTAACAGGAAAGATTGTGGTAACTGGTGAAATTTAAAGTTAGAGGGTGTGTAATGGCCCGAACCCTATTTATTTTATTCATTAATGATCATTGCTGATATGATTCCCCAGTAATTCTATGGAATTCTATTTTAGATTGGGGTTCTAATCCAGGGACAGATAAACCCAGCCTTAGGGGCTATTTCAGAAACCCCCAATTCTCCACAAGGAGCCCCCAGTCTCCAAAGAGCTTCTGGTACATCAGATACTGGTCAACAGGCATTATTTTAACTTCCCCATTGCCTATGACATGACTCGATGTGTTTCTGGTTTGGTTGGTATGTTTTCACTGTGCAAGAGGTGTGTGTCAAATAGTTCATAGTTCTCATGTGGTTCTACATGCCTGTATTATAGTTCTCATGTGTACAGATGTCCGTCGTTATCCACTAGTGTTCTGTTGTGGAACCTCCCATTAATTAAAAAAATTCCATGTATAACTTTTTAAAAATGGAAAAATAGGTTTAAAGATCCAATTCCTCTAGTGGAATAGTAATGCCTCAATAAATGCAGGAGTTTGATTCTGGAAGTGAAGAATGAAAAGACTGCTTACACGATTACCTCTCTATAAAAATAGAAAAGCAGTTTTTAAAACTGTAATTTGCAATGGCCATTCATGTTTAGTCACATCTGCGTATAATAAAGTCTGTGTATAAGAAGGTTTGACCTGCATTATAGATCAGCTCAACAAAATTCATGTATTCATATAAGTTCTGGCTCTAATGTATTTAATTTGTTTCAGATTTGAAATACAAATTAATTATTTTTCCCAGCCCCCAAAACAGTGCTAGAGAGATGATGTGGCCCTCTTGCTAAAATGTTTGCCCACCCTTGTGCTAAACAATGTCCTGGAGTATGTGCAAGGAAACGTTTTGTGAAAAATCTTGAATCTGCATTGCTTATGTAGCCTTGTGTTTAAAAATGGGCCAATCATTGCTGGAAACCAGGATCTGGCTGATGGATATTGAATATTGGTTGTACCTATATTACAATGAAAGCTTTTTCATCATATTACTCTCAAAGCTTGCTCTCTATGGTGTGTCTTGTATCCAGTTGGCCCCTGGTTACAGCTATCCTGGAAAAGAAAATTAATTCTATCAGTCTGTCCTTTGAATGCTTAGGCTCATTCCATTCCGAGAGGTGTTTCAGATTTCTGGTCATTGAAAGGCGTCTTTATAGGGTGGCCAAAAGAACATGATCCCCATTAAGCTTGGATCCCCATATAATCCCCATATATCTTATGATAGCCTCATATCTTTATTTGTTGCCCTGTTACCAAAACAACTTTCCCTCTCGCTAGATTTAATATCCTCCTATCCGCTGTTTTATTTTGGAAAAATAAAAATTTTGGATAGCCCATACTTGAATGGCCATACTTGATGTTTGATAGCCATACAGGGGGTCTGACATAACAGACCATACTTGATAGCCATACTTGAATGGCGTTGCTGTAAGCGTGCTGCTTATAAGGTTGCTATGAGCGTGCTGCTTATAAGGTTGCTATTGGCATAGCTGCTGTAATTTTATAAGATAATCCATGATGACATTCCTTGCAGGTTGGGTTGTATGGAGACCATTGACCACTCTGTTCTTTATTGCTCCTTTTATACTGAGATCCCTCATAGACCTCTGGATGCCATACTGAGAACAAGAGGAGAGTTTTCTGATGTGGCAAAAAGTAATCTTTTAACTGACTCTGTTGAAATCACTCTTATGGCGTCAATGTTCATGTATCAGCTGCCTGAGAAGTTGATTTGCTTCTTGACTGACCTTTTGTATATTGTCTGTAAATTTGTTTTATATGCCAATAAAAGATTCTATTCACAAATCAACACCATAAAAGCCAACCATGAAAAAAATGAAATAAAAATGTGAATAACACTGGTTATTAAATTCCACAGCACATTTATGACCAAGCCCTGGTTCAAACCCAAACAGTCGATTTTTCTGATGTTTATTTATGCCTGGGATGCTTTGGAAAATGCCGCAGATGCATTGGACTCAAAGGGGTGGTGATATTTTGAATTTCTATGGCTCTGCTTGCAGCTCACTTCTCTACCTTTCTCCTGCTAGATGTGGATGAATGTGCTGTTAATCGCCTCCTGTGTGACAATGGCTTGTGCCGCAACACTCCTGGAAGCTACAGTTGCAGCTGTCCCAAGGGCTTCGTCTTCCGGACAGAAACAGACACCTGTGAAGGTTAGAGATCTATCAGCTATTCCTGGCTTCCTTGCTTGAACCTCCCTCTTGTTTCACTCTTTTTTGTAGGTAGATCTCCATTGGTCTGTATGTCAGACCCCCTGCCTCCTGAAAGTAAAACTCGAGGGCTGGAGTCTTGGAAGTGGGGAGTGATGGGTGCTGGCCACATCACTTTCCTGGAAGTATATTCTATTGAACACAGTGGTGCTTACTTCTGAATAGATATGCTTAGGATTGCACTGTCAGTGGGGTAGGAATGGAAATTACAGAAATCTGGCTGGTATTTAGAGATGGATATAGGGTTACATTCCTATAAAGCCTTCCCCTTTAAATCCCCCCATTTTTTTCCAATCTTTCCCTCCCCCCCAAAAAATTAATGTATTTTCTTAAAAGATGAAGATTCTGCCTTTTTCTCTATTTTGCACCTTTTCTTGAGATGTTCCTTTCCTTTGTTTCCCATTTTTTCCTGTGACATTTTCACATTTCTCATCCTTTGCTTCCTTCTCTGGGGCCTGTGTGGATCCAGCTCAGTGTGTAGCTTTCCTATTCAAGATTGCAGTTTCCAGAGTGGTTAGAATGTGTGCCCAAAACCATCACTCTAGGTCACTGCAGGAGACTGCCCCATCAATCCAGAGTAGTTACGGCAGTCCTTGCATCGACGCACGTAAAATTTGGTCTGGATTGCTTTATGAATTTCCCATAGGTTTCCACTAGGTGGCGCTGTAACTGCGTCGACGTAAATGTCAGTTGCGTCAATGCCAGGACTGCAGTAGCTGCTATGGATAGCCTCCATTGTCGCAGTTGCAATACTATATCAATTAGTATGTAGTATATAGTTGGAAAATCAGTGAAGAATTCAGTGAAGATTCTAGGAATGTATGTCAATGTGGTATATGTCCTTCCCTAGATTAAACTCCCTCCCCCTTTCTTCCTAGATATCAACGAGTGCACTTCCAACCCTTGTGTGAATGGTGTTTGTAGGAATAACGCTGGTTCCTTTGCCTGTGAATGCTCCCCGGGTAGCAAACTGGACTCCAGTGGTACCATCTGTGTTGGTAAAGAAGCCTTTGCCAGTCTTTCTACTGGGGTGGGATAGAAGTCTTTTGTCTCTGTACTTAATTTAATCAGGACAAAATATATAGATCATAGAGTGGGAAGGGACCCAGTGGATCATCTAGTCCCACCCTATGCCTGTAGCAGGAAAACCTCATCTTGTGGGGACCCAGGTCTCAAACCCTGGCCTCTGGTTAATAGGCACAGTGTCTTAACCACTTACACCACCATGCTGCCTTATGCTTAAATTAAGAATTAAAATACACTGCCTTAAGGGATACAGTTAACAATTACAGTAATTTAAGATTGTGCTGTTAATTTTTTACAGTATGTTTTTTGCGTATATGCCCTGGTCTCAAAATTTTAAGATTGTTTTGTGGGCTGTCAAGTGTATAAACGCAGTATGGAGTGTATTGAGGCAAAGGTCTTTTGCCTCTTCAGGATGGGGCATGACAGTTTCAATGGTGTAGAAACCCATCTAATCTGGCCTTCGGGTTTTCCTTCCCTAGACATCATGAAAGGAACCTGTTGGCTGAACATCCAGGAAGGACGTTGTGAGGTGAACATCAATGGGGCCACACTGAAGTCAGAATGCTGTGCCACACTTGGTGCTGCATGGGGGAGCCCGTGTGAGCGCTGTGAGATTGGTAAGGATGATGGGCCAAAGCCAGACATTTTGACAGAGTGCAGGGAGGACTTGACTGAAGGAAAGCTTCAGAAGCTTCCCTGGTCAGTCCTGGAATCACACAAGGATCTGATTTGCTGCACTGAGTGCAAGGTGGCTTTGCCCAGGAGGGGTGCCATTGTGGGCCTTTGTCCCAGGGCACCCTAGGGGATGTCCATTATTGCATACTTACACTATCAGTTTAATCTCTTAGGAAATTTCAGCAGATACTTTGACTTTGAGACCACTACAAGATTTTTTTTTTTATTTTACAGACACTGCCTGCCCAAGGGGCTATGCACGGATGAAAGGTGTCTCCTGTGAAGGTATTGTGTTTTCATTTGATTAAGGACACACTTCTCCCTTCTCTCTCTCTCCCTCTCTCTCTCTCTCTCTCTCTCTCTCTCTCTCTCTCTCTGTTTTCTGGGGAGGAAGTAGGACCTTCTCTGGTTAATTCTCATTTCCCCTTCTCAGTCTATGACAGTGTTCAGGCTGGTTGCTCTTACATCAGTGTTAACATCATGTTGTTGAGGATCTTGGCACAAAGCTCTGCACTGGTCCTCCATAGTATCCCTGGCCACCTACTGATGGTTCACTGGACAATTCAAATGTACTGAAGATTCAGCGGTCAGCCTGGCTACATAGACCCACTGATATTTGTGGGCTGACGCCATGTGTGAGCACTCCCAACTTAGTTGACCTCTGCTATCATTATTACCCCTGACTTCGCCTTTTCATTTGGATATTTCTTTCTGTCTTTCTAGATGTGAATGAGTGTGAGGTTTTCCCAGGAGTCTGCCCCAACGGCCGATGCGTGAACACAGCAGGCTCTTTTCGATGCGAGTGCCCAGAGGGGTTGACGCTAGATGGCTCAGGCAGGACATGTGTGGGTGAGGACAGAGAATCCTGACTTGTCCAAGTTCAAAAATGTGGGAAGAATCTTTCTATATTCAGTGCTTTGCCTACAGGCAATTGCTGAACAGTTAAAGTGGCCAGAGGGAAGGTGGTGCAGTAAGTTCAGCAGAAACCACAACATGCTGTGTAAGTACACCCTCACAATTTCTGTTGGAGACATTTGGGACAGTGACAGCAATGAGCAGACATTCAAACATGACTTGAGTTTATCCTATGGTAACTGGGCAGGGCTGCTTACATGGCAATTTGTGGCACCTGCTATTCTTACTATGCCCCCAGTGGTGGGCTTCAGGGGGTTCTCACAGGTTCTATAGAACCTTTTGCTAATGAGCGCCTGTTTCTGAGAACCGGTTACTAATTCGACGTAGAATCTGTTGTTCTATGGACATAGAACCTGTTGTTAATTTAGGTTATTAGGACACAGAACCTGTTGTTACCATAATTTATTTGAATCCCACCACTGCATTCCACCCCCTCCTCTCTGGCTACACTACTGGTGCTGAATATAGGGAATACCAGGGCACTGCTGCAAAATACATCTAGATGGCTGTCCCTATGTTCTTCCTGGATTCAAGAATCAGGTCAGCAGTGGCTTTACTCTGTTCTGTCACCTCACCTTTTTCTCCTCAGATGTGCGGCTGGAGCAATGCTATATGAAGTGGGCTGAGGATGAATGCACAGTGCCCCTCCCAGGAAAATATCGCATTGACCTTTGCTGCTGTTCTGTTGGCTCTGCCTGGGGCAGCGATTGTGAGGAATGCCCCAAGCCCAGCTCTGCAGAGTACAAAGCAATCTGTCCCAGGGGACCTGGCTTTGCCAACAGGGGAGATGTCTTATCTGGCAGACCTTTTTATAAAGGTGAGTAGAGGTGAGTAGAGGAATTAAAGCCTCCACCACACCCTTAGGAAAGCAATCACCTGCATCCCACCATCCCCTGGACTGATGTTTCCCCAGCTTTCTACCTTCTGTACAATGCTGCAAATCTGTTACAAAGCTTTGGGCATTATTCTTTCCATGAAAAGGCAGGATATAATTTTCCAACAAAATAAATACTGGGTTAGCCATGTATAGATGTAGGCAGCGTTGCTTTTTTCACTGTAGGTTTATCCTACAATGCAGAGTAATTACAGGAGCACGTAAGAGACATTGCATGCATCCGTAGTTACTGCACCACCTAGTGAAAACCTATGGGAAATTCATATTGCAATCCAGAGCAAATTGTTCTTACATCAGTGCAAGGACTCCCCATAGTTACTCTGGATTGTGCCCGCAAAAAAGAATTCTGAGCCTATTCAATATTTAGGAAAGTATTTCCCATCCACTTTCCAAAATTATCACAATTCACAAAGATGAGAAAATGACATTTAAACCAACACCTTAGATTATTATTTACTCATTTATATCATGCCTTTATTCCTAAAAGGACCTCAAGGCAGCTGTTTAGATGTTTTTAATCACTGTCATACTTGACAATGTCATTGGCAGCTAAATTATCTCTAGACTAAATATATAAATGCATATATTATATTAAAAATCTTGGCAAACCATTTGTTCTTAAAGCTTTTAAGAAAAGCCTGTGAGACGACATAGGGCAAAATCCAGAGTAACTACGGGTAGTGCTTGCTCCGGTGTAAGAACAACTTACTCTGGATTCCAATATGAATTTCCTATAGGTTTTCACTAGGTAGTGCAGTAACTACGGGTGCATGCAAAGTCTCTTATGTGCTCCCGTAGTTACTCCTACGGGTATAGCTTTTGGGGGTATATAGGATTTGGGGGTATAGCTTTTCTAAGCATGTTCTGAAAAAAAACCCAAAAAAACAAAAACATAAAACCCTTCACACTACAGTTCAACGTCTTTGTCAAATGTTATGCAGCTCTTCCTGACAGTTGCCCTTTAGGTCAAGATGAGAGCCTTCAATTATTCTTTATAATCCTTTACTAGCTTAATGTGCATTGCAACTTCAGTAAGCTCCCAAATATATCTGGAAGACAGTTTTTTTGTTTCCCGTGTAACCATAATTGAGATTAATGTGGAATCAGGTAGTCCTTCAGGCCCCCAGCAATGTAAGGCTTTACAAGTCATGACCAGTTCCTTGGAGCAGATCTTCCTAATTTGACTTCCTTTCATCTTTTGTCCTGCAGATGTGAATGAATGTAAAGTTTTCAGTGGTCTCTGCACCCATGGGACCTGTCGCAACACCATTGGGAGTTTCCGATGCATCTGTGGAAGTGGATTTGCATTGGATGCTGAAGAAAGAAACTGCACTGGTAAGGGCCATGGAACCCTGATAGAACTCAAACAGTCCTGTCTCCCATGTTGGGTGGCTCTTGTCTAGCCTCATAAAAATTCCTTTCTCTTTGGGTATTATGCTTATGAAGAAATAGTAACAGCCTGAAGCTGTCGCTTTCGAAGGTACAAAATAACAGTATTCATCAGTAAAAATAAACCCATCTCCTGCACTCTCCTCAATTGCCCCCTAACACTCTCTTATCAGCCTTAATTGTTATTGAACACTATAACTGACTTCCCTATGTTCTAGAGGCATAAGGGACCTCTGAAACCATCAGCCTTCTGTGCCCCAGAGGAGTGGGGGAATTGAACCCTCAGCTTGCTTGATTGACAGGGAAGATGCAGACAAACTGATCAAGGCTCTTGTGTAGACAGACTCTTAAATGCTCTCAGTAGTTGATGGGAGGTGGTGGTGGTGGAAGAAATATGAATCCAGGTTCGTCTGTTGCCCAGCTGAGTATCCCTTCCATCCCTCACAGATATCGATGAATGCCGAATCTCACCAGATCTATGTGGCCACGGCAGCTGTGTCAACACACCGGGCAGCTTTGAGTGTGAATGCTTCAAAGGCTACGAGAGCGGTTTCATGATGATGAAGAATTGCATGGGTGAGTGGAGGTTTGGGGAGAGGACTGCAAACACTGTTTTCTTTGTTCCTGGATGATTTTGTATTTGAAAGAGCAACAGGTCTAACACACCACTATCCACCATTTGTGGCATAGTGATATCCATGCGGCTCAGTGGCTTGTAATGGATTTCAGAAATTAGGTGGTGTGCATGTGAAAAAACAAAGAAGGCTGAGCTTTCAGAACTCTAGTCCAGCCATTTTCAGCTAGTTTGCCATGGTACACTCAGTGGTGGGATTCAAATAAATTATCAACAGGTTCTGTGTCCCATTAGTATATTCAATTATGTCCCAGTTCTCAGAACCAGACGCTCATTAGCAAAGGGTCCTATAGAACCTGTGAGAACCCCCTGAAGCCCACCACTGGTAGACTGGTGTGCTGTGAATGGTGTGTAGGTGTGCTGCAGGAGCTTGGGGCAAGATTATTTTCAGTAGGGACATTGGGAGGTGCAAGCCTCTCCAAGCAGCATGGTGTGCCTTGTCAATTGCCAAAAAACTGGTAGTGTGCCTTGACAATTTGGTAGTGTGCACTGAGATTTAACTCTTAAGATCCCAACCGGGTCTATTAGACCCACCAGGAAGTTTGTGTGTTGTGTTTTTACTGGAATTTATTATTATTACTTGACAAGACTTTCTGACTTTTTAACTGATAAGACAGTTACAAATCCAAAAGCATGACACTTTTGAATTTGCAGTTTTTGTACTGGAGGTCGGGACTATTGGACCCATAATGTTTTTATAATGCAAAATGGGTCTAATGGACCCGTGCAGTCTTAGTTAGGTGATAAAAAAATCTGGGTCTAAAGGACCCCTGCGGTCTTAGGTGATAAAGAACATCCCAGTATTCTAAGCTAAAATTTTACTAAAAAATCATTATTTCACAATAAAAATAATTATACTAAAACTTGACACAACATTTATTAATTATATGTACATTATATGTACCTAACTATGGGTATGGGTCTAATGGACCCATGCGGTCTTATGTGGTAAAAAAAAAAATCACGGGATCCTAAATTAAAAAGATTGAAAATCACGAATCTCTCCCAATAAGGCTATTTTTATTGAAGCTGAAAGGGCCAAAGGAAACTCCTTCTCCCCTAATCACACATCCCCACAGTTACTAGACCAGGAGGAGTGCAGCCCTCAGAAGGGCAAACTCTTATAACCCTATGCAACTCCACCCAGTATGCAGACAGCATGCCCTTGAGTCTTGTTTTACCCAAACCAAAAAAATTCATATAAAATTGCTGCATATAGAACATGTGGTCACATTTTCCTTCCTTTGGAAAATGTCATTACATTTTCCTTAATTGGAAAATGTTTCCCATTGAGAGTTCCCCATCCTAGCTCTTGTTGTGGTCCTTGAAGCTGTTTGGAGGGGGGCAACAGAGGTACGCTTGATTGCAATTGCATGCAAATGAATTGTACTAACCAAATTGAATACAGATACCCAATATCTCCATTGCTTGGTTCTAAGAGGGAAAATTGTCTAGGAAAACCACTCAGAGCACAGTTCTTGTTGTGCTCTCTCCACTCAGAACTTGTTGCCCCAGTGTGCACCAGCACAGGAATGCCTCCTCTAGAGAAGGAGGTCTCTCAGATGCCAGATCCATGCCCAAATGGGTTAGGTTTGCAACAAGGCAGGCCGGTGTGGGGTGGAGGTGAGGGTGGAAAGGAAGCACTAAGAGGGCAGTCCGGGAGGTGGATGTCCTGGAAGGGTGTGGAATTGGCTGCAGCAGTACATGTTGAATCATGGCCCCCATACAAACTCTTGGCCCACACACACACTCTCAGCCTTATAAGTAGGAACTGAGTAGCCCCATAAGGGTGGCTGGAGTAACAGCTCAGGGTAATGGGGAAAATATCCCCAAGGTACTCTCCAATCGGTACCTACTTAATGCAGGATACAGCGCAATCCAATCAGCCTGACTGTTCTATCTCAAGTTACCGATAGATTGGGCTGCCCATAAAGCAAACCCTCCAGAGGAAACTCACACTCATTTTGGTGGACAAGGACAGCTGTGATATTTGTAGACACAGAAAGTCTGGGCCTAGGATTCAAAACCTGACTAGATAGTACAGTTTGAAATTCAGACCACACAAACACCCTGCTGTTACACATTTTCTCCAAACCACTGTTTTTCATGTACTTTAAATTGCATTTCAATACCAATTTTTAAAATAAAAATAAATAAATAAATTTCCCAAAGCAGTGTCAGACTGGAAAAATAAAGAGGAAGAGACATGTTCTCTCAGGAAAAAAATGTGACTCCACAAACTTTATGCCACACTAGTGTGTTTGACTTGTGTCAACATACATGTCTAAATTCCAGTGTGTGAACACAAACTCATGCATGTTACCATTCTGTTATTGGATGTGCTCTAAGATACAAGAAACATACCCAAAAGGAGAAATTGACTGTGTGCACAGGAACTGAGTGCAATAACTCATGGCACAATTCAGGGAGGATTATAATGAACAACACAATTTTAGAGCATCCCTTTGGGTGTCATAAGTCACTTGTTCCAACCTGCAAGTGTCGCAAACGTGCTGTACGGAAATGGTACAGCCAGTTGGTCATCCAACCATTTGCTTTGTGCCTTTCAGATATTGACGAATGTGAGAGAGACCCACTCCTGTGCCGAGGAGGGGTCTGTGTCAACACTGAAGGCAGTTTTGAGTGCCTTTGCCCTCCAGGGCATGAGCTGACCTCTGAGGGCAATGCCTGTGTAGGTAAGTACTAATGAAGAGCAGCCATTTAAAAATTAATGGAAAAGCAGCCTATCAGTGGCTATTAGAATAACTAAATCAAAATCATTTTTAGATATAGTCCATATTTGAATTTCTGTTTCCCTATAAAACGAATATACAGTGGGATCCTATACATGTCTATTCAGAAGTAAGTCCCATTGTGTTCAATATTACTTACTCCCAGGAAAGTGTGGTTAGCAATTGCAGCTTTGAACCTCTGTTGTTTTGCAAATACTATTAACACAGGATAGATGTTAAATTGAATATAGGCTTTGCATTCATGTTGCTGACCAGATTAAGTCCAAGCTACTCTAAAATACCTTACGTTTGTAATACATTGAAATGTTTTGTTTTCAATTCCTCCTCATTAATTATTCCCTCTGTAGATATCAATGAATGCGCCCTGAGTGACAACTTGTGCCGGAATGGCCGCTGTGTCAACATTATTGGGACCTACCAGTGCTCATGTGACTCTGGGTTCCAGGCTACTCCAGACCGGCAAGGCTGTGTTGGTGAGTTTTTGGAATTATTCATAGAATCATAGAGTTGAAACAGACCTAATAGGTCATCTAGTCCATACCTCTGCCTGTAGAAGGAAATCCAAGGATCTCCTAGAGCACCTTGTCTCATGGGTCTGATGTTGGTTACAATCATGTGCCTAGAGGAACATTTCAGTTCTTCCCCAATATCTGTGGAATACTGTGGACCATTGTTTTCCACCGTGTTTTGAGATTCACTATGTGCAAGTGGTGCTGCCTCTCCCATCCCCAACCTTTCATGAATAACCTTTCCTCTGATGAGCATGCTTGTTCCCCTTGTAGATATCGATGAATGCACCATAATGAATGGTGGATGTGATACACACTGCGCCAACTCAGAGGGAAGCTATCAATGCAGCTGTAGTGAAGGATATGCTCTGATGCCAGATAAAAGATCATGCACAGGTGAGGAACATATCTGTCTCGATGCCCAACCATCTGTCCATTCATTGCTGTTCTGTTAGGACAAACCTGTCTTAATGCTCAGGCATTAAACATTAGGACTAGGGAGTTGAACCAAAACCAAATCTAAAATACAGTTCAGATATTTTTTTCCCCAGAGAAATGAAACTTAAAAAAATTGGTGAATAAACCTGAGTGAAAACATCCAAACAAACAAACAAAACCTCTTTTCAAAAAATGGCAAAATATTAGGGACTAAAGAGTCACTGAGTGGAGAAACTGCAGAGCCTGTCATTTTGTTGGCATGAGGGATGCCTGGAAAATGGTGTATGCTGACCCCTCCTCATTATGCCCACATCCTTCTCATGTTAATCCCTAATCTCCCTATTTAGGCCTTTCTGCTTGCAGAATTGCATCAGGATATGAGCTACCGGTATATATTTTTTTCTGGTACTGCACCAGCATCCATGGGACAATTTCTGCTCTGATGTACCATGGTCATACTGGTGAATGTGGAAATATGCTGGAGTATCTGGGGTATATGACTGGGCTGCACAACAGTTGTCCCTCTTCATTTAATGTACCAAATCTTATCAAACAATTTATGACAATTAGTTCTTGTTCAGTTAGCATAATTGCATCAGATTTAACTCATGCTGAGCACTGATAATACAGATAACAGATAATTTAGCTACACAGTATTATTAAACATACCCAGATACAATAAGGGAGAAACTGGCTCATTGTCTTTAATGAATTTCATTATCGAGTCTTGCCAATGTTTCAAAATATTCTCTGCTGCTATGTTCAGGTGGAAATGGGTGTTTCAAGTTACAGATTCAATTTTTTTCTGTTCAGAATTGAAAATGTCATCATTTCCGCAACATTTGTGGATGAATGCGCTGTTAAATCATTGTTTTGGGGACCACATAAAAGTTTCTGTTCCCCTCTAAGGAACTCCTTAGAGTTCCTTTTATAAGCTCTTGGACTTTTATAAGCTCTTAGACTCATACAATGAGACCAATACATCTTGAAGTTTGTCCAACACTTTTGTTTCAGAACCACCTACTCTCAGTGCTGTCTCAGTACCAACAGCACCCTTGTATATCTTGTTTAATGTACAATAGTTTACCAAAATTGCAGGCACAAATCCAAATCCCATATTTTCATCTTTCTCTGGAATTCTTTTAAATGTTGAATTATGTTTCATTCTTTCATGTCGTACATCTTCAATTTTAGCATCCAGTTAAATTGTTGTTTAGAAATTTGTTTCCTTACTAATCTGTTTTTGTTTCTTTTTCAAACTCTCAGCAATTCCTGACTGATCCTTAAACTTTTCCTCAAATGCATTTGCATCCAGTGTGTGATCTCTGCCTTCTAATAGGCATTCTCATTTGCCCTTTTTGCTTTTGAATTTTACCTTCAGATGCTTTAATTCCCCCTAGCAATGCAAACTCAACTTGCATAGAGATCTGGATGGGCATCACTTCAAAAGAGAGAGAAAGAGATCTTGGAGAAGTTCTATAGTCCTTGATGACCTTGGACCAATAGTAATCTCCCTTTTCTCAGTAGGATGTTGTGATGAGAAACGGTAGAAGAGGAGAAACCACATTAAACTGCTGAGATCTTTTTTTGAGGGATAAAAATGTAATCAATAATAAAGAGTGAGAAACTGGATAGCAAAGAGCTGAATTCCTTAAAAGGATTCTTGTACAATAAACTCTGAATCTCTTGTGTGTGTTGAGGTGACCTTCAGATTTTTCTCCCCTCCCTCCCCATCCTTAAGTTGCTTGTGTGCTTGGAGATGAGCAATATGGCACCCTGGAGTTGGAAGGTGTTGCCTGAGGTGCAAAGAGCATCCATTTTGTTTTCCTCTCTTGAATTCAGATATTGATGAATGTGAGGACAACCCTGATATCTGTGATGGAGGCCAGTGTACTAACATCCCAGGAGAATACCGGTGCCTCTGCTTTGATGGATTCATGGCTTCCTTGGATATGAAGATGTGTATCGGTAAGGCAAAGATCTGGGAAAGGGGTGCAATCTGTAAATGACAAACAAGGGGTCAACCTACATATATCACTGAAGGCATGGGACTTTGGTGGGGGTTGACAGAGGTAGGTCACAGAGGTGGCAAACAGATAAAAAAGGATGAGAGGCAGTAGCTGTGGTCACAGATGGACTGGTGGGAAGGTGGGCTACTCATCTGAGTTGAGGAACCAGACATGAAGCAGAGCCAGCCAGGCGCATATTGGTTCCTCAAGTCAACAAGGCCAACTATACTGCAGTGCAATAGTACCACCTCTGAGCAGTATAGTTGTAGTGCTATAGAAGAAGAAAAGTTCAAGCCAGTAACACCTTTAGCTTGTGAGCTTTCCTTGTGGTGCAAGGAGTAAGACAGCTGGGCCTACTACATTAGTCCCTGATTGAATCCCAGGTGCCTTTTTGGGGATCTTAATATTGTTATCTTGCTGCAGATGTGAACGAATGTGACCTGAACCCTAACATTTGTCTACATGGAGAATGTGAAAATACCAAGGGGTCTTTCATCTGCCACTGCCAGCTTGGCTACTTTGTCAAGAAGGGTACAACAGGATGTACAGGTAGGTGCGATGTAACAACAGGTATGGAACTTAGGCTACCATCCAGAGTAACTACGGGACCTTTTACACCGACATAGTTATGGTGCCTTTTACACTGACATAGTTATAGTTAGGGCTGTGGGTGGCGCAAGCGGTTAAGACGCTGTGCTTGTTAACCAGTAGGCCAGAGTTTGAGACCCCGGGTCAGCCCCACAAGACAGGGTGAGCTTCTGTCCTTAGCCTAGCTCTGCGATGCCAGCTGGATCCAATCGTATTGGCTCTGCCTTTCCATTGGATTAATTAGGTGGCATAGAGAGGGGGGATTTGCTGCTTGGGTAACAGCCTATCCTCCATAACAATCCAACCCAGGCTTTCGTGCTTCGCATGCAGCGTATGCAGCGCCGAGCACGATGCCATAGTCTTTCAAGACTGATGGAGGCCTGCTTTTTTTAAGTTATGGTGCCACATATGGGAAACCCATGGGAAATGCATAGCGCAATCCAGAGTAAGTGCCTCTTATGTCTTCCCGTTGTTACTCTGGATTGTATTAGACACCTTTTTTCATCAACACCATAGTTGTCTTCTCCTGACAGCAAATTTACACTATGGTTATCAAACTCATTTCATACAGTGGGCCAAGTGACAATGATGTAATTAAGCAGGACATGACATCATTAAGCAGATGGTGACTAAAATAAGCACTTTGTTCTCAATTAGGAACCCTTTAGCTGCAAATGATAGAAGAGAAAATATTGCAAACCTTGATAATATTTAAAGATATGAGAGTGCCAAATAATCACACTGACCACCCTTTCAACAGCACTGCTTCTGCCAAAATGATGCTGGGAGAGCCCAATTGTCAGTTGGGCCAAATAAAAGGTTCTGGAGGTCAGACCTGCTCCACAGGCCTTATGTTTGATACACCAGAATAGAAAAAAGTGAAAGACATTGATTCTTAGTGTAAAGACAACTGAAGTACGGGCAGAGACCTCTTCTATATATATAAAAGAGAAAAGTCACTCACTGACTCACTGACTGACTGACTGACTCATCACCGCCCTGCCAAAACCACTGGGCCTAGAAGTGTGAAATTTGGGTTGGGTGTTCCTTCCCTCAGGGAGGGGTGCACTAAGAACCGGTTTTCGGAAATTCCAACCGGAAGGGGGTGAAAAGGGGCGCAACGCATTTTCCTCCCTATACTTTGCATTGAGAATTGCTGACTCATCAACATTCCACCCCAACTGCTGGGCCTGAAGCATGGAATTCTGGGAGTTCCTTCTGTCACCTGAACACCCACCAAGAACCATCTGGAGAAATTAACCCTTCAGGGGCTGAAAAGGGGGCAACGTGTTTCTGTCCTATACTTAACATGGGAGACTGAACCACATCCAGCCAGTTTGGTGCTCAGTGCCTGGTGAACTGGGGGATGTTTTTCAGAGGAAGAGGTTGCACTTGCGAGGATGCTGCGCATGGTGGAAAGTTGTGCATGGAGGAAAGTTGTGCATGGGAGGATGATGCGCATGGGGGGAAGTTGTGCATGGGGGAAGTTGTGCATGGAGGAAGTTTCACATGGGAGGATGATGCGCATGGGAGGAAAGTTGCACATGGGAGGAAAGTTGTGCATGGGGGGAAGTTGCACATGGGTGGAAGTTGCACATGGGGGAATGATGTGTATGGGGGGATGATGTGCATGGGGAAAAGTTGCGCAGGGGGGATGATGCGCATGAGGGAAAGTTGTGCATGGGGGAAAGTTGCACATGGGGGAAAGTTGCGCATGGGAGAGAAGTTGCGCATGGGAGGGAAGTTGCACATGGGGGGAAGTTGCGCATCGGCGGATGATGTGCATGGGGAAAGTTGCGCATGGGAGAAAGCTGCGCATGGGGGAAAGTTGCACATGGGGAAAAGTTGCGCATGGGGGAAAGTTGCGCAGGGGGGAAAGTTGCGCAGGGGGGAAAGTTGCGCAGGGGGGGAGTTGTGCATCGGCGGATGATGCACATTGGGAACGTTGCACATGAGGGAAAGTTGCGCATGAGGGAAAGTTGCACATGGGGGAAGTTGCACATGGGGGAAAAGTTGCTCATGGGGTTGATGCGCATGAGGGAAAGTTGCGAATTGGGGAATTTGCGCATGGGGAAAGTTGCGCATCGGCAGATGATGCGCATGGGGGAAAGTTGTGCATGAGGGGACGTTGCACATGGGGGGCTGATGCGCATGGAGGGATGGATGTGCATGGGGGGATGATGCGCATGGGGGATGATGCGCATGGGAGAAGTGGCACATGGGGTGTTTCTGCACCATGAGGGGATGGCATGGGGGAAATGTTACATCCACAACGCAGGTACGATTTTCGCTAGTATATTAATAAAAGGCAAATTGTGTGTGTCTGTTCATCCGTCAGTATAATTTTTTTTAATTTATATTGCATTTAAAGTTGTTTTATACTGACATATTACATCCAGCATTGGGATTTGTGTCTGGATGAGGAGGGAACAGTTAAAAATTCAAATTTGAAAATAACTGACAAAACCTACAGTGAGGTTTTGAAATTCCATGGACTGAATTGGGGAATTCAAAATTATTTCTTCAAAATTGCTGTTTTCTAAGCTGGACTGAAGGTTCCTATAGTTTTGGGCCAAAGGCCCACAATGCCCTCCACAGGAGCTGGCCTAAAAGTCTGCATGGAGTGTGGCTTTTAAGCTAGTAATCAATAAATGTTACGAACAAAGCTTGGAGATTTAGCACTCGTCACTACCTCCCTCGCCTAACCTAATTCACAATATTGTGTATAAAACTGAAAAGTCACTCACTGACTCATGAACAGCCAGCCAAAACTGCTGGGCCCGGAAGCGTGAAATTTGGGGTGGATGTTCCTTCCGTGACAGAGGGAGTCACTAAGAACCAGTTTTCGGAAATTCCAACTGGAAGGGGTTAAAAAGGGGCACAACACGTTTTCCTCCCTATACTTTACATTGAAGAATCCCTGATGTACAGAGGGATGCTCTGCCCCAACCCCCGGACCAAGAAACAAGAAATTTGGGGAGGGTGTTCCTTCTGTGATGGGAACACCCACCATGAACCGATTTCTAGAAATTTAACCCCTAAGAGTCTGAAAAGGAATGCAACGCATTTTCAGCCTATACTTAACATTGAAGACTGACTGATCAACATCCAGCTGACTGACTGATCAACATCCAAAATCACTGGGAGGGAGGGTGCACAGAGTATGATGGTGCACATGGGGGTGGTGCGTATGGGGGTTGGTGTGCATGGGGTATGGTACACAGTTGGGGGCTGTTGATGCTCCTGGGTGGATGGTGCGTATGGGGGGGGGGGTTAGTGTGCATGGGAAGGTGGTGCACATGGTGTGTGCGCAAGGGAGTTGATGCACATGGGGATGATACACAGTGGGGGTGTTGATGCACATAGTGTATTGATGTGCGTGGGGAATGTATGCATGGGGGTGCGCATGGGAGTGATGGTGCACATGGGGGGATGGTGCACATGGGGTTTGGTGCGCATGGGAGGTTATTGCGCATGGGGGTTGTTGCGCATGGGGGGTATTGCACATGGGGGTTTGATGTGCAGGGGGGGTTGATGTGCATGAGAGGGTTTATGCATTTGGGGAGATTGATGTGCATGGGAGGGTACTATGCATGGGGGATTGGTGTACATGGGGGGTATTGCTCATGGGGATTGATGTGCAGTGGGGGATGGCATAGGGGGAGAAATTTTACTCCCGCAATGCAGGTAAGTTTTCACTAGTTGTAATAATAAAAGTAGGAGGAGGGAGAGATTCATCTACAGCACCCTTCAGAGTGGAATACATGTGTGATGAATCCAATTAATACATTTACTTGGACAATAAATGAACATTTATTTTTCTTGGAAAATTTTGAACAAGCGACTGTGTGATTGGCAAGTTGACAGGACTGAGATTTTCCAAATTATGAATAATTTACGGTATTTCATGTATTGTGGCTTTTGTTACTGTTCATTTTTTAAAATGGTGACATAGTAAGATTTTTTAAAACAAAACACACCTCTCATTCATTCCTTCCTGCAGATATTGATGAATGTGAAATTGGAGCACACAATTGTGACATGCATGCTTCATGTATCAACATCCCCGGGAGTTTCAGATGCAAGTGCCGGACAGGCTGGCTTGGTGATGGTCTAAAATGCAATGGTGAGAGAGCAGCACCAAAGGAAGGACAAGCAGCTGAATTTGGGGAACAACCAACATTCTCCAGAATGGGAAACAATTTTTTACGCTGTTATTGGGGTTTTTCAGATTTGTGTTATTGTGTTCACATAGGAGGTATCAATTTTGTATGTTAGGACCCAGTGCAGTGGCCAATGGCTTGTACAAAACTCTTAATACTCAACATTTCATTGTTTCTTTAGTAGTGCCAGATTCACATGCCCATATGTTGATGTATTTCAGTGCCTACATACCTTAATCTCAACCTTGTTGCAAAGGCACATAAATCATTTAATAGTGTGGGACTATTTGGCTGATATTCTCTCTTTCTATTCCTGATTCCCTCTCTTTTCCCACCAGATCTAGATGAGTGTGCCACTGAGTCGCATAGCTGCAATTTGAACGCAAATTGTGTCAACACTCCAGGTTCATATCGCTGCGCATGCCGTGAAGGTTTCAATGGGGATGGTTATTCCTGTTCAGGTGAGATAGTTGGAACAGATTTTGGGGGAGACTTTTTGGGGGTTGGGTTTGCTTCCTTGTGAGTAGCACAGGATGAAATGTCTGGAATTGGAAATCAGTCAAAAATAGTTTGTTTTCTTCTTACTCTTCTCTAGATGTGGATGAATGTGCAGACAATGTCAATCTCTGTGAAAATGGGCAATGCCTCAATGCCCCCGGTGGCTACCGCTGTGAGTGCGAAATGGGCTTCAACCCCACAGAGGACAGTAGGGCTTGTCAAGGTAAGCCAAAGATCCTCTCTGCCCCTTAGCTTGTGTAAATGTTGCAATGCAGAAGAAGAGTCTGCTGTGTCAAACCTTAGCAAAACTCCAGTGAATTGCTGAGACAAGGAAACAAATAGACCACTTATAAAGCTCCAATCCAGAAGTGAACTTGGGCTGCCCTATCAGTCATGGGGTGGCCCAATTCCAAGATGGGGCAGCCCAGTTATGCCAGAAAAGGCTTAGGGCAGCCTAAGTCAAGATAGGCTGCCCCAAGACAGCTGGACCTGGGCTGCCCTAGCTGTGCTAGCCTAGGCAATTCAGGAGAGCCATGTTGAGGGCATGTTCAGCATTGCCTAGAACAGATCAGTTATGCTAGATCCAGAGCCTGTTTCCCAGGCAGAAATGCCCTCATCCAGCTCCTCAGAGTTATACCACCTCATGAGCAGGTATAAATCTGAGTAGACCCATAGGGGTCCATGACAAGGCAGAATAAGAATAGCCGTGTTGACCAAAAATATGAGTTCTTGGCCAGCCTAGCTTCAACCCCTGCCTCTCAACCTCAGGATAGGGAATGACTACAGCAGCCCACTAACCTGTGGATATAGCAGGCCACTCCAAGAAGCCCCTTGCATCCATTGTAAACTTCTTGTAAATTCTCATACTGCAGCTGTTAACTGGTTTTCAGGGACTCCTTATAAGGCAGTTCCTTGTTCAGTATGATCTGAGAGGGGGGGGTCTCCTCAGGAGCAAGCACTCTCCAGATGCCACTGACTTGATGCCTACTGAGCATGCTCTGGAGCAGTTAGGGCAGCCCAGGTTTGCTGATTCTCTGGATCCTTACAACTTTCTGTTGTGGATTCAGAGTAGTTGGGACAGCCCAGCTAGGACACTCCTCACTGCCGTCACTCTGGATTGCAGCCTTTATGAATGGGGTGAGATTTGACCACAGGTCTTTCCAGGCAATGATCAACTTTCTGGCAATTTCCAAACCAGCCCATAAAAGTTAATCCTGGGCGAGAAAACCAAGGACTTCCTAAGTCATCTGAAACAGATTTAAGAGTAACAAAAGTTGAGGAAGATGCCTCCAATCTGTGATTCATTAGAAGCATGATTTCTTGCAGATATTGATGAGTGTACCTTCCAGAACATCTGTGTTTTTGGCAGCTGCCAGAACCTACCTGGCATGTTCCGCTGTGCTTGCGATGATGGATATGAACTGGACAGGAGTGGAGGAAACTGCACGGGTAAGTGTAGAAGAAGCATCAGATGATAGTTATCAAGCCCTAAGAGTCAGCATCTGGTTCATCCTGGCCTCAGGTCCACTCCCTTTGGCAGATTGGGAAAATGTTAGTCTTGCGTTACCTCCCCTATCTTCCAAAAATGGCACAAACAATACTATAACCAAAAGAGCACTTTAATGGCAATAACATTAAAAGGAAGTAATCCTTAGCCTGTCCTTGTATGATTCTTCAGATATTAATGAGTGTGCTGATCCAGTGAATTGCATCAATGGACTTTGTGTCAACACCCCTGGCAGCTATCTGTGCAACTGTCCCCAGGACTTTGAGTTGAATCCCACCGGAGTAGGGTGTGTAGGTAAGGGAAGAACATTGCTTATACATGTGTGTGGGGGTGTGCGTGTGGGTGGGTGTGTGTAAACAAGAGGGATGGAGCAACAGGCTTTTCAGTTCTTCCATTATCTAAGTACAAGCAGAAAAACCAGTCAGCAGTAACTTAAGGTTCACAAAACAGAGATAGAAGGGTTATTCACACATTAATATTGTATGGGTGTCTGTAAGTGCATAAACACATTTTATCTAAATTGCTGTACATGTGTTCTGTCAACAAAAATACTGAAAGTGCAATCCTAACCAGTTTAGGCTGGCACAACCCACCTGCTCCCTGTTCCCATGATGGTATGGGGAGGCTGGCACATGTCTGTGCACTGGCCTAATCCCCTCAGGAGTGGTGTAAAAGGGGCTTACAGCACTTTTGCGCCTCGTCCAAGCCAACACGGGACTTTTATCAGGACTTATACCACCCTAATGATGAGGATTGCCCCCTGAGTACAATATAAATTGTTTTTATATTTTTATTTTTTTATTTTGCTTTTACAGTACTTTTATATATTGAGCCACCAGACTAAAAACCAATTATTAAAATTTCAATTTTTGGAGTTATTACAAGTGAGGAAGTGGGAGAAGTATTAATTTGTATTAATAAGTATTAATATTTGCACCATTTCACATTATGTCCTGTTGACAGCTCAGTGGTTGTCGTATGTACAGGCAGTTGGAAAATTTAATTCCATTTATGTTGATTTGGGACCCTTCTCTTTATTAGGAAATGGGGATATGCACTCTCTGCTAAGCTATTTCTCCCTTTCTTGCATTTTTAAGGTATGTACCCTTTCATTCTTCCCCTCTCAGATACCCGTGTTGGGAACTGTTTTTTGGATACTCAGGATCGAGGTGACGGTGGAATCTCGTGCAGTGCAGAGATTGGTGTGGGAGTCACTCGGGCTTCTTGTTGCTGTTCACTGGGACGAGCATGGGGGAATCCTTGTGAGCTGTGCCCCCCAGCTAATACCAGTGAGTAAACACACAGCTGAGGTTTGATCCTGCACACTGTGGCTACTTCCAAGAAATTGGAGCAGGGTAAAGCAACAGTGGAAAACCCAAGTGGAGTGGCGTGAAAATGGGCCTGAACTTCAAGCTCCACTGATTAAAATTGAGCCCTCATTGATGAACCAATAAAAATGTATCTAATCTACTAATTAAAACTTTCAGTTGAAGAGAAACATTCCAGAATCACTGGATAGTCTGACCTGAGATAGAAGGATTCCTTCCTTCCTATCCACCCCCAGAAATTTTAATCCATTAGATTCTGAATGGGTGTAATGCTGATCTCCCCCTCCTCAAGGAAAATACTATTAAAATTGAACTCTTTTACAGCAAAGATGATCCCCTTTTTGCAAACCCCTGTCCTTAATCCTCTCCCCCTTGCCATGCAGCTGAATACAAGACTTTGTGCCCAGGTGGTGAAGGATTCCGGCCCAATCCCATCACAGTTATTTTGGAAGGTAAGCAGGCTCACTCTCTATTAACCCAAGGCCTTGCTAGGTTCTGGTGATTGGTGGGCCGTGTTTGAACCTCTTTAAAAATTGAATTTTGTACAAGAAGTTGGGTTTCAAATTCATATTTCTAATACAATGTAAAGATCTCTCTTCTTCTCTAATAGAGGAAGACCTAGCAATTAAATGAATATCAACTGACAGGCACAATCCAAACCAATTTACACCGGCATATCTCACTTGTCTCTTCATTCCTGTGGTGGTATGGAGAGGCCAGCACATGTCTATGCATCAGCCTAACCTTCCCAGGAGTGGCACAGAAATGCCATATGGCATTTTTGTGACACCCCTACATAAGCACAGGACTTGTGCCTGGTCTTATGCCGGCCTAAGTGAAGTTAGGATTTCAGCCTTATTTTTTTATGTGTTTTAAATAATTTAAACATGCAGACTTTATGATGAAATATGGTATATTATACGGGTTAGGTTTTGACTGGGTATTATCTTCTACATCATGATGATGACTTAATTTTGTGTAATTATAATGAATGTGTAACTGTATCTTATGCAGTGTGGATTTAATGTTATAATTTAATGGTTGCAATTTGATATTTAAAATCCTAAAGTTGAAACTGGAATACTTTCCACTTTGCTTTTTTCTTAAATAGGTCTTTGTTTAAAAAATATTAGGAGGCATTGTAATAAAAATAAAACTTCAGCTTTGAAATATGTTGCTTGAAAAGTTTCAGCTGATAACTTGGGGATTCAGAGTGGATGCTTTACATTCAGAGTGGATGGATGCAGAGTTCAGAGTGGATGCTTTACATTCAGGAGGTTCCAGGCTCAAATGCAGGTATTTCAGTTGGGAATGGAAAAGACCCCCCATCTGAAACTCTGGAGCTTCCAGTTTATGAAAATAATGCTTATAGAGATCAAGCATCTGTCCGACACAGTAAAAAGCAGATGGATTCATGTGTTGACGTATGGTTGAACTGCTTGCATCCCTCCAAAAATTATCTGACCTATTTCATACATAGCTCCTACCTTTTGAATATTATGCTCTCCCTCCGACCTCTTAATCGTGCCTTGGTTTTCATGTCCCTCTCCACTCCTGTAGTTGTTGCTGTGGTATCAAATGGATATTCTCTCCTACAGATATTGATGAATGTCAGGAGTTGCCAGGTCTCTGCCAAGGAGGCAACTGTGTCAATACCTTTGGGAGTTTCCAGTGTGAATGCCCCCTGGGCTACTACTTAAATGAAGATACCCGCATTTGTGAAGGTACTGTGTGGGTGTGTTTGAGAGTGCATAGTCTATCTACTATCTATCTACAGTATTTATATACCGCTTTTCCACTGAAAAGGTCACAAAGCAGTTTACAAGAAAGTAAAAAATAATTGCTAATTAATAGCTAATGGGTCCCTGTCCCCAAAGGGCTCACATTCTAAAATGCAGAAGAACACCAGCAGAAGCCACCTGTTAGCAGACATTGCTGGGGTGTGGAGGGCCAGTTTATCTCCTGCTGCCAAATAAAACCCACTTGAAAGAGTGTCTCATGCCCAGTTAGCAGGGGTAACAGTGAGCAATCATCTTGCAATCATCGTCCCTAAGGGGACGGGGAAGGGAAGGATAAAAAAGCTGAATTGTTAAAAGTTAACAAAATATTGCTAAAATAGACCTTCTATTTGTTCAGACTGAAAAATCAACATTAAAAACATTCAGATTCTGGATTTCAGTTTTTTCCCCCAAAATATTTGGTCAACTTGTGTTGACCTCTGCTCTTGATTTCTTCTCTTAGAAGTGTATGATTGTGTGAGAGTATTGTGTGTGTATCAGCAGTTTTGTTCATCAGTTATCAATTTGAGCTCATTGTGATTGAATTAGAAACCTCCAAAATGGTACAGTATTTTGCAGCCTTTAAAAACATACATGAGTTACATACTGTGATTTACATCTGCTAATAATACTGTCTACTGGTTAATACTGGTTAATTATTGTCTTTCCTCTCCCACCTGTTCTTCAGACATTGACGAATGCTCAGCCCACATTGGAATCTGTGGCCCAGGGACCTGCTACAACACTTTGGGGAACTACACGTGTGTTTGTCCGCCGGAATACATGCAAGTCAATGGAGGCAACAATTGTATGGGTATGGAACAAAGGATTGTCTTACAATTTGGGCAAATGGAGATGAGAGTATCTGGAGTAATCAAGGACTCAGCTGAGATAAATAAGGAACACTTTGTTATGTCAGACCAAACTTCCATCTAGTCCAATATTCTCTTTTCCACATTGGCCAGCTTCCATATTTGGAAACCCACAAGCAGAACATGAAGGTTCTGCTCTCCTTGTTATCCTCCCTGCAACAGGAGTCCACAGGTATACTGCTTCTGAATATGGAGGTTCCAGCTATCCTTCTGCAATGGCTAACAGATAGCCTCCTCGTAAGATCATAAGAAGTTCCTCTGGTGGCACAAATGGTTAAGACATTGTGCCTGTTAAACAGCAGGCCAGGGTTTGAGACCTGGGTCCCCACAAGACGATGATTTCCTGCTACAGACAGGGGGTTGGACTAGATGATCCACTGGGTCCCTTCCAACTCTATGATTCTATGATTCTAAGAAGAAACCTGCTGGCTCAGTTGAAAGACCCATCTAATCCAGCTTCCTGTATGCCACCAGATGCTTCAGGAAGCACACAAGTCAACCAGAGACCTGCTTCCTGGTTCCCTCCCTTGCATCTGGCATTTTTAGGTAGCCTACTTCTGAAATCAGGTGGTTACACACATACCCACCATGGTTTTCATCCAGAAATTTGTCTGGTCCCATTTTAAAGACTTCTAAGCCAAGTGCCCTCACCACATTCTGTGGCAGGGAGTTCCTCAGACTAATTACATGCTTGATGATGATATATTTTCTTCTGTCTGTCCTTATTTTCCCAAAACTCAGTTTTAGTGGCTGTCCCTTGGTTGTGGTGTTATGTGAAAGGAGGGAACATCTCTTTATTCACAATATCCATCCTCTGCATAATTTTATATGTCTCAGTCATGCCCCTCTCAGGTGCCTATTTTTTTAGACTGAAGAGCCCTAGATACTGTAGCCTCTCCTTTTCTAATTCATTTAATCCACTTTAAGGCTAGTGACAGGGATGGCAAGGAAGATGGATAAGGACCAGCATTTCTTCACAGCAACTTATGCTAAATCCTGGCTCCCTTCCCAGTTTAAATACCCCCACCCTGGGGACACATGGATTTGTGCCAATTATAAAGCCAGCACAGGTACAAGTAGATCTAGCAGCCCAGAACAACTGTTTCTTTCCCCCAACGAGGCCTCCATAGGACACCCTGGCATTACTGCATGAGGAATTAGATAAGATTAGACTGTGAGTTAGCAAAGCTGGAAAGGTCTATCTCTTTGCATGAGACCAAGTAGAGCCAGCAGGTCAGAGCAATATTGGCTAGATCTTGATGGACCAAAGGTCTGACTGAATAGAAAGTCACTCCCTATGTTCAATAACATGTTGTTCTGCCTACCCAGATTGATCCCAGTAAGAAAGCTCTATTTGCTACTTTGTGGTCACAAGTCATCGGTGGCCCACATCTTGCCTTTCAGACATGAGGAAGAGCCTCTGCTACAGGAACTACAATGACACATGTGAAAACGAACTGTCTTTCAACATGACCAAAAAGATGTGCTGCTGTTCCTACAACATTGGCAAAGCCTGGAACAAACCGTGTGAGCCCTGCCCCACCCCTGCCAGCAGTAAGTGATGCTTTCATCTATACACCTTCATCTGAATTCCTGAACAATGTTTATAGCCAGTAGGGTGAGCTTTGCAAGATTTGAACTTGCTACAAAAGATGCTAAGAGCACATTGTAAATCTTACCTCCCTTTGCCAGCTAATTAAAATGATATCAAAACCAGGTTTTTGTTCAACACTTAAATCAAATAGCTAGGTGTCTCATTCCTCAGATCTACCAAGGAACATTTCTGGTGCTTTCTGCCATTGTTAGAACCACAAATGATCATTGGTGCCTTTCCCTTGCAGCTGGATACCAGATCCTCTGTGGCAATCAGGCACCTGGCTTTATCATTGACATCCACACTGGAAAACCAATTGGTAAGTGGAAATTCTGCTTCCAGTTTCTCTTGCTTACCTTTTTAAACCATTTTTCCCAGAGTTTTACAGCTTCATAGATGTGCATTTTATCTAAAAAATGTACAGTAAAATTCAAATGAGAAAAAATTGATCCAGTGTGATTCTACAAAGAAAGAGACAAATCCATTGTTCAGTTTTATAGTGATGCATCCAAAATTCTTCTCGTCCAAATTACTCTCCAGATATTGCAGTTTATAATTACCTATTCTTATTTCCAAAATGGGAACTGCCACTGTGCGTTACAAAACCCCTTGATACATTTAAAAAAACACTAGTGAAAACGTACCAGCGTTGCAGGAGTAAAATTCCCCCATACACCATCTCCCCACTACGCATCATTCCCCCCATGAGCATCTTCCCCCATGCGCATCATCGCCCATGCGCAATACCCCCATACAACATCCCCCATGTGCACCACATGCAACTCCCCCATGTGCATCATCCCCCCATGTGCACCGTCCCCCATGCACATCATCACCCCATACGCAACGCCCCTGTACATCTCATGCACACCATCTCCCCATGCACATCATTCCATGAAAATCATCCCCCATGTGCACCGTCCCCCCAATGCGCACCATCCCCCATGTACAACGCCCCCATGTGCATCATCCTCCATGCGCAACACCCCTGTACAACATCTTAATTGTAGTAGTAATCTACATTTATAAAACTAAAAAGAAGATCCTATGTTCTGGTCATTCAAAACCCTTCCTAACTTTCCTTTTTCAGATATTGATGAATGCAGTGAGATCCCAGCCATTTGCACCAATGGCGTTTGCATCAATCAGATTGGGAGCTTCCGTTGCGAGTGCCCCATTGGCTTCAGCTACAATAACATCCTGCTGATTTGTGAAGGTAGCAATTAGGGGAGCAGTTTTGAGGATCATAGGCAGTTGCACAGATAGGTGATTTCTAGGCTCCTCCAAAGCATCCAGGGAATTGGATGTTAGAAATTTCAAATAACACATAGCTATCGTTTCCAGAGCTCACTCATGAACAGCCTTAAACAGTTTGGGTGTTTTCAAGCACTTTATAGAAAAATAGTTTTTAATCAAAACAAAACTTCAATGAATTTAGCAATTTAGCATTACCAATCTCATAAGCATAGTCCCTGCATCAATTAGCAGTTATCTTTATTTAGACTCATTTGTCTTAATATTATACATTATAAGAATGTTTTTCTCTCCAGTTTTGCTTCAAGCCATTCTTGGACCAACCAGTCAGTCTCTGGTGGTTAAACAGTTCTGAAACTGTGGATTCATGTCACCAGTTGTGAGCCCACAACTGGCCGGGTGGGGGTAGGATAGATTAATTAATGTTGGTTAGATTAGATTTTAAATTAATGAATGTAAGATCTGAGGGTGTGATCTTATGGACGTGGTATTGGAAATGCATGTGTGTAAATGTGTATTTGTCTCTGTTGACTCCCTGCAGACATTGATGAATGTAGCAGTGGAGAGAACCTCTGCCAGCGCAATGCTGATTGCCTGAATATTCCAGGGAGTTACAGGTGCGAATGTTCCTCCGGCTACAAGCTGTCACCTAGCGGAGCATGTGTGGGTAAGATGGGAGCTGTTTCTTTGCATCCCAGAACCAAATTTCCCTTGCCAGCTAGACAGTAGCCTCTAGGGCCTGCTCTCCTCCAAATCCAGGTCTGTTTGTTCTGTGATTTCTAAGCAATCCAGGAAACAAAATTCAGTATCATGAAAATCTCACTTTTTACTTACCCTACAATCCAGAGTAACTACGGGAAGACATAAGAGGCACTTACTCTGGACTGCTCTATGCATTTCCCATAGGGTTTCCCATAGGTGGCACCGTGACTACGTTGGTGTAAAAGGTCCCCTAGTTACTCTGGATTGTAGCCTAAATTATTCATGGTTCAATCCTGTCCTCACCCCTCCTTCCCCTTCAGCCATGCCAAAAAGGTCTGCACTCTCTCCAGTGGAGAAGGGTGTAGTGGGAGGTTTAGAAGATGGATTTAAATCACGTTTCTCTTCTGTAAGCCTCTCGCCATGCAGTCAGTCTGCTTGGACTTGCACTAGTGAAGTCTAAGGAGTTAAAGGGGGATGTGGAGGCTGCAAATAAGATCTGCATATCCCATCACTGCCAGATTAACTCCTCCCTCAGCCTTCCCTTTCCACCTCTCATTCCTCCATCTGCTTTCCCAGTTTGTCTTCTCTTTGTCTCCGCTCTGCCTTCCATCTTCTGCTTCTTGCACTGATTATTCTGTTGTTGCAGGTGGTCAGGGCAGCAATGACATGCACAAGAAGGCTCCTTTGCAGAAATGCAGAAGCCTTTCTGTTGTCTGCATTTGCTGCCAGAATGTGTTCTATGGCTGCCTTTGCTTCATGCTCAGGGCTGCAGTGGCTCAGTTGGATAAGACACCGTTCCTTTTATTAGTGAGGCAAGGGTTTGAGACCCAAGTACTACCAGATGGGGTGAGCTCCCATCCTTAGCCCAGCTCCTGCCAACCTAGCAGTTTGAAAGCATGCCAGTGCAAGTGGATAAATATATAGCACCTCAGTGGGCAGGTAACAGCATTCCATGCGCCTCAGCATATAGTCATGCCAGTCCCATGACCACGGAAGTGTCTTTGGACAATGCTGGCTCTAAAGGCTTGGAAACAGGGATGAGCACTGAACCCTTGAGTTGGACACGACTGGCAGTTAACCTGTGGGGGACCTTTACCTTTTGCTTCATGCTCAGTCTGATGACGTTCTGAAGGCCCTACACAAAATTTTGTGCCACTTTGATTGGTTTGAATAAACACTTCCTCTCTAAATAAATACTCCTCTCACAAAGCACAAATTCATGTCTTCAGGATATATAAGATCCATTTCATCCAGTAACCAAATCCTTTTGCTAAAAGGCATAATCCAGAGGAACCACAGGGAGTCCTTGCTCAGTTGTAAGAACAACTTACTCTGGATTCCAATATGAATTTCCCATAGGTTTTCACTAGGTGGTGCAGTAACTACAGGTACATGTAAAGTCTCTTACGTGCTCCTGTAGTTACTCTGGATTTGAGGGTAAGACTGCAGATTCTGTTGAACTCAATGGAACTAACTTCTGGACAGACAAGCATAGGACTGAGCTGTTAATGTGATATTCTCCAAAAATGTACTAAGTATGTGTGAGTGCGAGTGTTTGTTTAAAATGCTTTCTATCCTGCCTTACTTCCAAAGGACATATAGGAGTTGGTCCACTGGAAAAAAACACACACAAGCTAGATCCTAGAAATACCTATAAGACGAACAACCAAGATTACTAGGATTGGCCAAGAAGAAGAGCAGTTGCATTTTCACAGATAGGAAGGTTGTGTTCAGTGACACAGTGGGAAGATTTCACTGACTTCACTTCTGCTCCCACATGCAGGGCATTTTGACTTCTCTTTGCTGCTTGTCTAGGCTGTTGGTTTCTATGTTTGTTTTCCAGGCCGCAATGAATGTCAGGAAATCCCAAATGTCTGCAGCCACGGGGACTGTGTGGACACGGAAGGGAGCTACATTTGCATCTGCTTCAATGGGTTCAAGGCCACTGGGGACCTTACAATGTGCATGGGTCAGTACCATCAGGGGAGAAGAGGCATGTCTAGATTAAAAATTTCAAACCAGATTCAAGTTAGTTAAAACCTTTTTGGATCCTGCCTGAAAACCTTGGGCATGGGGCTTATCTTTGAGAGTTAAAGCACACACACACCTATACAGGTATACCTATACGTTTATATATACATATAGGTTAGTTTCCATACTGACACCAAAAAGCAAATAGCACCTTAAAGCAAATCCTTAAAGCAAATATCACCTTAAAGCAAATTAAGTGTTCAATTGCAGTAGATCTAACAAAATGATGCCAAAAATTTTTAATGAATTCTTAAGTAGACACAGTTCTTTTTGAGCCAGAGTAACAAAATGACACCTCTCTACTCAGTTCAGAAAGAATCAGTTGATGTCTCTGCCAAAAATACCTTAAGAGCAAGGCAAGCGCCAAAAACAGTAAACAATAAAAATGAACATAATAAACATGAACATAATTGAAAAGTACTGTATTAGCAAAATGCTCTAAAGCAGTGGTACTCAATCTTCCTAATGCCGTGACCCCTTTATAAGTTCCTCATGTTGTGGGGACCCCCAACCATAAAATTATTTTCGTTGCTACTTTATAACTGTAATTTTGCTACTGTTATTAATCATAATGTAAATATCTGATATGCAGGATGTATTTTCATTGTTACAAATGAAATGTGTGTTCTGTGCACACACTGAACACAATGGGATTTATTTCAGAGTAGGCATGCATAGGATTGGACCCTGAGGCTGCAATCCTATCCACATTTACATGGGAGTAAATGCCCCCTGACTATAATGGGATTTATTTCAGAGTAGGCATGCATAGGATTGGGCCCTGAGGCTGTCAGTCAGCCCCAGTGCGCGCACAGGTACAACCAGAGGTCTGGCAAGCCTGACCTGGCCCCCTGCACCAGGGGTCTTTAGGCGACCCCCAGGAAAGCTCTAGGTGACCCCAAAAGGGGTCCCGACCTCCACTTTGAGAAACACTGCTCTAAAGCAACTTTATGCAAGGTATGTCTGTATATGTAAATATTTTACATCTGCAAATATGGATTTGCAGATATGGATATTGTCTGCCTTCTAGGGTGGTTGTAATGATAAAATAGATAAATGCAAAATACACTGCATACTTGAAATGGCTATTGATGTGAAGTATTATTTATTAAAAAAAATTTGCTCCCATCCCTCTGCTCCATGTACTGTTTTTGCCCCTGTAGATATTGATGAATGTGACCGTCAACCCTGTGGGAATGGAACTTGTAAGAATACTGTTGGTTCCTATAACTGCCTCTGCTTCCCTGGATTTGAACTGACCCACAACAATGACTGCATGGGTAAGAGGATCAGCGTTGGCATTCAGGAGACAGGAAATGGCTTTCAGGAACATCCACGCTCACCTCTCCTCTTGTTCTTCTCACAGATATTGATGAGTGCTCCTCTCTGGTGGGACAGGTGTGCCGAAATGGGCAGTGCATCAACAACATTGGCTCCTTCCGGTGCCTCTGCCAGGAAGGCTATGACCACACACTGGATGGCAAGAACTGTGTGGGTGGGTGCCATCTGAATCTACTTCTCAGTGAGTCCTTTAGGAGAGAAGACATCCTCTCCTAAAGGAGGGCAGATAAGCTGGAGGCAGTTAGTTATAGGCCAAGAAATTAATAAAAAGCTTCTGCTGAAATGGAGCCCATACGGCTCTGTTTTGCTCCCCCACCTGGAATAACTCCAAAGGGGAGGAGCCCCTTGCATGCTGTGATGAAGCTCCCTCTAAGACTGATTGCTCTGTCCTTCCTCTAGCTATGCCGCCACTTGCATCACATGTCCTTTGGCACTCAGTGAAGGATTGTGATGTTACACTGTTACACTTACTTTGAAGGAGTGAAAATAGGCACAGCCAAGAAGGAAAATGTACTTGGGGACATCAAGTTGGATGACTTCTTCCACCCCCTTTAGTTGATCTAATGACATTGCTTCTTACAGACATCAATGAATGTGTCAGCCTCCCAGGAACTTGTTCTCCAGGTACCTGCCAGAACCTTGAAGGCTCTTTCCGTTGCATCTGCCCTCCAGGATACGAAGTTCAGAATGACAACTGCATTGGTAAGGGACACAAGCATGCAAAGTAATATCAGGAGGGCCAAACTGGATCAAACTGTAGCTTCTCCAGTCTTGCTTCCCACAGTGACCAAATAATATCCTTCAGGAAGTTTGTAAACAGGGTATAAATGCGATTTCTTTGTTTCTATTATCTGATGATTCAGAGATATTTCTAAACATGGGAGTTTGCTTAGCTCTCATGGTGAATACTTGCTGAAATAGCGGACTTAGGCTGCAATCCTAAAGACCCTAAAGATCCTTTTGACCCTAACAGAGGCTCCCAAAGCAGCTAACAATCATTTTAAACATATCGCACAAATCACACATTAGACAGTCTCTGTATGCTGAAATTCTGTTTAGTTATCTGAGCTAATAGCTTATTGACAGCATTATACTTCATGAATTTGTCTAACCTGTTTTAGAATCCCTTCTAAGATTGTGGCCATCATTACACTGAGCACTGTTTTTTTTCAGTATGAAGACAGGTCACCCCTTGCAAAGACTGATCCCTTCACCCATTTCCACATCACTGCCCCCTTGGAAGTGGAAGTGATACCTTGCACTTTCATTTGGATGAAAGTAAAAAATGGATGAATGTCACATCGTTGCCTGATTGAACTTGCAAATTTATTTTTGACAGCAATATAACTATATAGATAGATAGATAGAAATAGATAGATAGATAGATAGATAGATAGATAGATAGAGATATATATAGAGAGAGAGAGTCTATAAAACCTGAATTAATAGAAGTAAAAGAAAAACAAACAGAAATGTAAAAGAATATTATGGAAGGTTGAATGAAATTGGACAAAGATGAAATTTGAAATGTGATATAATTGAAAACAGTTGAAAAGGCAAAACAATGAAAGTCAAGCTATTACCGCAATAACATCTGTGCCACCTTTCTGTGTTCCCCCCACCCCCCCGCCCATTTTTGGTGCAACATCCCATCATTGAAGTTGTCACTGATTCTTCCTTGGTGACTTGCAGATATCAATGAATGTGAGGAGGAACCCAACATCTGCCTGTTTGGCACCTGCACTAACACACCCGGAACTTTCCAGTGCATCTGCCCACCAGGTTTTGTGCTCTCTGACAATGGCCGACGCTGTTTTGGTAAGTACCACTGAGGTGTTGAGGTGCATGCTGCTGACCTTGACCTCTTTCAACATAACCTATCTCAAGAAAATGAAAAGCAGTATACAGTGGACCCTCTTTTGAATATCCATGGATGTTGAGCTCACAGGTGGAGCACCTAAGAACATCTTCTGGATGCAACCAGAAGTTGCTGGTGTGAACTGGAAGTGCTTTCCAGTCACATCCCGAACACTGCAATTGGCTCCCAAATAAATGCGGTGCCGTGCTCTCCCAATCATAGATTTCATTGTTTGTGGTAAACATAGGGGATCCTTGAACAGAACCATTTCAGATACTGAGGGCCGAGTGTAACATCTGGAACTCCTTTGAAGAAAGGTGACATGAATATGAGAAAAATTAAGACCTCCTCCTTTCAGATCCTTTCAGAAAAATTAAGACCTCCTCCTGGTTCAAACTTTCAGGTTTTGCTAAACAGAGCAGCCACTTAAGAATGCAAGAAAAACATCTTGCAGTGGTGGACTCTCCCTCACTGGGGATCTTCAAGCAGAGGCTCGACGAGCACCTGTCGGGGATGCTCTAGGGGGATTTCCTGCTGCAGGCAGGGGGTTGGACTAGATGACCTACTAGGTCCCTTCCAACTCTATGATTCTATGATCTTTTTAGATCAGATCAACAACCCATTTAGTCAGCAGTGCTGACACAATATTAACGGGAAACCAATAAACATGGTGGTCTCTTTGGTAGAGAAACCTTTTCACACTCAACAAGTTGTAGGTTTCTCTTTCCTAAAATTTTTAAAAAATTGTATTGACTTGCCAAGGATGTTAAAAATATCTGTGCTCCTTTTTCCTTTGCTCTTTGTGAATAACAGTATAGCTATATCTAAGAGTTTGGGGGGGGGCAGGGGTGGTAAGTTTCACTAAATCCAGAAAAATGTACTTAGAGTAAAATAGACCTGCTTAAGATTGTGCTATAGGGTATTGATTCTGTAGTACATTTCACCTTTCACCCCATCTCTCCTTGATTTCTGTCCCACTCTGTTTGCAGACACTCGCCAGAGTTTCTGCTTCACTCGCTTTGACAATGGAAAGTGCTCTGTCCCCAAGGCCTTTAACACAACCAAGGCCCGGTGTTGCTGCAGCAAGATGCCTGGGGAAGGCTGGGGTGACCCATGTGAGCTGTGCCCCCAAGAGGGCAATGGTAAGTGTCTTCCTGTTTGGGGGGATGGGGTCTTCAGGGGAAGGTTTTGTGGGCTAAAGGATGATGGATGACCGGATAGTAAGAAGTGAGGAGATGTCTATGTGGAATGGATAGAGGTGATGGTAGCAGAAACTATGGCCACAATCCTAAGAAATAGAGGCCAGCCTAACTCACCTGACCAGTCTTTTCATAATGGTGTGGGAAAGTCAGTGTATTCCTGTGGATTGGCCTAACCCCCACAGGAGTGGGGCAGAAATATCTTACTGCACTTTTGTGACACCCCCAGGTCAGTATAGGGCTTATGCTGGGACTTAGGAGGGCCTAAGTAAAGATTAGGATTGCACCCAAAGTCTATCCTCTGATCAGTGCTGGTGCCTTACATGCAATTTGAACTTGCATGTAATCTAATGTAATGTAATTTTAAATTTGGGAGACAGTCTTTTGAAATAGAACGACCCCTTTCTATGTCACCTTGGGGTTACAAGATACATTAATGTGATTAATTGGGATTACAAGACACATTAATGTGATTAATCATTAATCAAGACACATTAATCAAAGAAGCATCTTATAGTGGAAGGATGTGGTCCAGATAAAGAACTTCTGTGGGCTGTATTTGGCCTGTTTTTAAAAATTCTTACAGAATTTTTGAAATAGAGATGTATGTGTGTATTTTATAATTTGTAAACTATTTTTGAGTGATTTCCAGATGAAAGTGACATTAATGTTTGAAAAAGAAATATAACCTCATTTATCTCTCCCTCTGTAGTTGCCTTCCAAGAGCTGTGCCCATACGGTCATGGAGCCATTCCTGGACCAGGAGATACGCGAGAAGGTGAGATGCTAATATGTGAGAAGATATCAGCAGTGGCACTGTCACTAACGTCGCCCCCTTCTTGGCTTCAGTTCACCCTCCTCCTTCACCCAGTCTCCAGTCCACTCTTCCTGCTCCCTCCCCATTCCATCCACTCAACCTTTGTACTGGCTAACCAGCATGGATGCCATCAGATCATGACTGCAGCACTGACCCAACTGGGCAAAATGGTGTATTGCAGTTTGCAACAGCTGTAAAACACACTATGCCACTGGAACACAACTTCTGGCATGCAACATGCCTCATAAGATTGGGCCATAAATGGTATTAAAAGTGTTTAGTGGAAGCAAAGGATGATACAGGTTTCAGCCAATTCCTTTATTGTTACTTTATTGTTACTTATATGCTGCTTTTACAGAAAATCTAAAGTTTTTTTTCCTTCCAAAACTCTCTGTACTTATGTCTCTGCTACTGAGGATGTTTTGGCAAATAAAACCTTTTGCTAAGGAAGATACAAATGCTGAAAGGCAAAACGTAAACTGTATTTGCCAGATCGTTGATGTGGTCTTTCTTGTTTCCCTGCTAGATGTGAATGAATGCTCTGAGAATCCTGGCATTTGCATCAATGGAGCTTGCATTAATACAGATGGGTCGTTCCGCTGCGAGTGCCCCTTTGGATACAATCTTGACTACACTGGAGTGAATTGCGTGGGTGAGTGGATGGGCAATTAGGTTCTGACTTGACTTGGAAAAACTATGGTATCGTACTCGACACTGCATGCAAAGTACGAAGGCCTGGGTTGGTTGATATGGAGGATAGGCTGTTACCCAAGCAGCAAATCCCCCCACTCCACTGAAATAGTCCAATGGAAAGGCAGAGCCGATACGATTGGTTCAAGCTGCGTCGCAGAGCTGGGCTAAGGACAGGAGCTCACCCTGTCTTGTGGGGACCTGGGTCTCAAACCCTGGCCTTCTGGTTAACAGGCACCACTTGTACCACCCACAGCCCTATGTTCTGACCTCTTTGCAGCATCCATCAGTCTTGAAAGACTATGGTATTGTGCTTGACGCCACATGCGAAGCACGAAGGCCTAGGTAGATTTGATATGGAGGATAGGCTTTGATTTGATAGGAGGGTTTGATATGGAGGATAAAATAAGAAATATACAGAGCCAGCTCATAACCAGACGGTTAAACTGAGCCAAACATTCTTCTATCTGCAGTTCCTGCAAACCTGCATTCTGAGAGTGATTTTTTGGAGGGACATGGCTTGCTGTGGATTAGTGTCAGCAGGTGTCCTTCTCCCTTTCTGTTTAACTGCTTTATATTTTGTTTGATATGCATCCCATTATTGCCTTTTTCTTTAAAACCAATAGTGTTAATCTTTTAAATACTTACACCATCTGTGGATAGTGCTAATTTGACAGTTCCTCCTCCATGACGTCAGAGAACCACACAGAACTTCCCTAGACCAGTTTTGTTTTTTTTTTAAACTATTTTTAATGGATAAGGAACAAATGAATGGAGAAACACACAAACGTTCATGCACCATGTTTAATTTTTATTCACTTCCAGTTGTATTCAAGGTACTGTGTACTAATTACAAGTGAGGGAAAAGCCTGTCACTTATCTTTTGAAAACAGTCAACTAATAAAAAATTTGATTGATAAGCTGGTTAATTGATTTCAATTTTAGATGTGTTTGCATATTACCCAAAATTAAATGTCAAATACTTTCTTGAAATACTGAAGGAAGCCAGAAATAACTTTCAGTTTAATATGCAAAGGCTACTGCTCATTGTCAAAAGAACAACACATTTTCTATTATTTTTTACCTTTTAATATTAACCTCTTTTATCTATACCAGACACAGACGAGTGCTCCATCGGGAACCCGTGTGGAAACGGAACATGTACCAATGTGGTTGGCGGCTTTGAGTGTGCATGTGATGAGGGATTTGAGCCAGGTCCTATGATGACTTGTGAAGGTAACGGGGTTAGTGCTGCCTTTTGGATAGCTGTTGGTCTGGGCCCAAGTGTTTCTCTACATCCTTATAAAAGCATGAACACTAGGGTGGGATCTTTTGGACTGTATCTTGAATTCTCTTGAAGGAGAATGTTCCATTTGCCTCTTATTCAGGCCAGCTTTGAAGATGGCTGCTGGGCCCACAGTATTCCTTTGTGTGGTTCTTATATGATAAATCCTCTATTCTGAAATATCCCTAGTTTTCCAGAGTGTGGTCATCTATGAATGTGATTCGCTATCAGATTCTCACTGTGTCTCATTATCACTAGTCTCACTATGTCCATGCTAACACCAGTCTCACTATGGTGAGGGTGAACAGTAGCAGGTAAAGTCCCACTGGATTAGACTACAGGTCCATCTACATCCCATTTCCAGCAGTGGTCATCCAGTTGCATTTTTGGAGACTATAAGGAAAGTAGCCAACCAGCGGATACCTAGTGCAGTTTTCTTTATTACCGAATATTGCTGCTTTTATGCTATTTGTTTTATCATTTAATACTGTGTTGTATTTTTGGTGGGAGTTATTTTGTGCAAAAATATGTTTTAACAACAGTGTACAGTATAAATAACTTATAATAGTGTTCACTGCTTCTGTAGATGGAGTTTTCAGTTGGATATCATAGACAATAGACAATGATTGGCATCTACTCCATGAGGGTGAAACCAAAAAGCAGACAGATTCCAGCCTTAAAAGATCTATTATTCCACTTCTCACTCTCTACCTGCTAGATATCAATGAGTGTGCCCTGAACCCACTGCTCTGTGCCTTCCGGTGCATAAACACTCTTGGCTCCTATGATTGTACCTGTCCATCTGGATATACCCTGCGGGATGATCGGAGGATGTGCAAAGGTAAGTATTCTGGACTGAGAGGCCAGGATACATTCCCCTTCCCCAGTTCTTGTACTGCCCCTTTTCTTTCCCCAGACGTAAGAATCATAGTATCATGGAATCATAGAATCATAGAGTTGGAAGGGACCCAGTGGGTCATCTAGTCCAAGCCTCTACCTATAGCAGAAAATCCTCCTAGAGCATCACCGATAGGTGGTCATCAAGCCTCTGCTTGAAGATCCCCAGTGAGGGAGAGTCCACCGCCTCCCTCACTGGGGATCTTGCACCAGCTAGAGCTAGTGGAGGTCCAAGGAAGCACATTACTGAGTGGGAGGCTTAAGGGGAGGTAAAGGAAGATATTTTTTCCAATACCTGATCTCTGGAGAGGAAGGGAAGTATAGGATTGGGCTGTTAATCTCAACTTCCTGAGCCCAGTGATATTGAAGTGTCTTATATTTGCTGTCTTTCTCCTGCAGATCTGGATGAATGCATTGAGGGGATGAATGACTGTGAATCTCACGGGATGATGTGCAAGAACCTTATTGGCACCTTTGCTTGTATCTGCCCCCCTGGGATGCAACGCAGGCCTGATGGTGAAGGCTGTACAGGTGATGCATTTCCTTTACAGAGAAAATTGTCTTTCTAATTCTCATTATTGTGAAGCAGTAGTGGCATAGAATTGCATTATATATAAGTTCCCACTCACTGGGAAAACCAGAGAAAAAGTGGGGAAATGTTTTTATAAAGCTGTATTAATACTATGAAGAGTAAGACTTGGCCATATAAAAGAGCAGAAATAAAAAGGAAGCCAGTTTCACCTAGCAGACATTGTTAAAATGTAAAGTTAATTATTATTCCAGGCCTGTTTTTGTTTGCCCCCAGTGAAATGTGTTTGGTGAAGGAAAATTTTGAGAAACGTTGCATTGTTACCTGTAGAATCATTTACCAATATCAAGAGAAGGGGATCAATTCAAGCAACTACAGTAGATTAAGTAGAATATATAGAATTGTAGAGTGGAAGGCTGCAGCCTTCCAACTGGTTTTCCAGCACTACTTGACATGCTGCTGGAGCCAGTACTTTTTAGCAGCCAGAACTGGTGGAACAGGGTTTCCCCCCCCACCCCCCCAAAAAAAGCAGGGCAGCCCGACAGGATTGTACTGACCTCAAATATGTTATAATGCTAAGCTACCTTTCCTCTTTGCTCTTAACTTTCTCTTCATCCCTCCTTCCCACAGATGAGAATGAATGCCGAACCAAGCCAGGAATATGCCCCAACGGGCGCTGTGTGAACACCATAGGCAGCTACCGCTGTGACTGCAATGAAGGCTTCCAGACCAGCCCTTCTGGCACTGAGTGCCTTGGTAAACATCAACACACACACAGCTCCTTCTTTTTCAACCAAGACTATCATGCTTTTATTCAAGTTTGATCTGGTGTTGCTTTGAAGGAAAGGAGGGAAGGGTTAGGGGAAGGGACCAAATGGGGCAACTGGGGCAAAATGGAAATTTGGGGCATCTGAGTTTGACAATTCAGCTTATTTTCAAAAGGATATGAACTGTTTTGGCTGTGACTAGACCTCAACTTATTGTACCAACTCTTGTTCTGTCTGAGGCTTGATCTGAAACACAAGGTCTACAATCTGTACAGGTGCATTACTATCCATGTCTACTCCCTCAGACACCCGCCAAGGATTCTGCTTCACCGAAGTGCTCCAGACAATGTGCCAGATGGCCTCCACCAACCGCAACCAGGTTACCAAGTCAGAATGCTGTTGCAATGGAGGGCGAGGTTGGGGACCCCAGTGTGAACTCTGCCCCTTCCCTGGCACTGCCCACTACAAGAAGTTGTGTCCACATGGACAAGGTTATACAACAGATGGAAGAGGTGAGTATGGTTGCAATCCTAAAGTCACGTTCCTGGGAGTAAGACCCATTTAACACAATGGGGCTTCATTTTGAGTAGGCATGGTTAGGATTATGCTCTATGGGGATGGATGATATGTTGTGGTTTGACCTTACTCTATGAGTTGTGGTATGTGATCACAGTTACTTTCTCCCAAATCGAGCCCAGGAGCTGAACATCCCAGTTGGAAACATTTATCTATCTATCTACAGTACTTATATACCGCTTTTCAACTGAAAAGTTCATAAAGTGGTTAACAAGAAAACGAAAATAATAATTCCTAATTAATAGCTAATGAGTTAATAGCATTAACCCATTAGCTATTAATTAGCATAATAATAGCTTATAATGCATAATAATATAATAATACATTATATAATTTATAATTTATTAATAATTTATATAATAATATTAATTTATTGTATTATATAATAGAGCAGGCCTCCGTTAGTCTTGAGAGACTATGGTATTATGCTTGGCGCTGCATTCGCTGCATGCGAAGCATGAAAGCCTGGGTTGGATTGTTATGGAGGATAGGCTGTTACCAAGCAGCAAATCCCCCCTCTCCACACCACTGAATTAGTCCAATGGAAAGGCAGAGCCAATACGATTGGATCCAGTTGGTGTCACAGAGCTAGGCTAAGGACCGGAGCTCACCCTGTCTTGTGGGGCCGACCCAGGTCTCGAACCCTGGCCTGCTGGTTAACAGGCATAGCGTCTTAATCAAATCATCATCATCATCATCATCAAATTGAATTATAGCATATCTGGTGTAAGCCAGTGCAGGTGGTTCCAGTGGTAATTGGCACACTGGGTGCAGTGCCCAAAGACCTTGGCAGGCACCTGAAAACTATTGGCATTGACAAAATATCTCTCTGCCAACTGCAGAAAGCCGCTCTTCTGGGATCAGCACGAATTATACGCCGCTACATCACACAGTCCTAGACTCTTGGGAAGGGTCCGACTGGTGATGTGAATGAAACCAGCACGAAATAGTTCACTGTGTATTTATGGATAATAATAATAATAATAAATAGCATAATAATAGCTTATTACGCAGATCCTCAGGTTCACAGCTAAGCTCTGTAGAATCTTAGAGGTATAATTGTAGATTTTATATCTCTTTGATAGGGTGGAAAGCAATAAAAATGGAAGCTTAAATACTACATGTGGGTTAATAGACCAAATAGGTATAAGCAGATAAAAGTCAAAATTTATTTGGTTCAACAGTCCATAAGCCATTGACCTATAAATTTGAAATTAAAAGCACATTAAAACAAAAACTGGCCAAAAAGAATAAATTCTTGGAGGTCTAGGTCCATTGAATATTATTGCTGTCATTGATTCAAGTATCCCTAGCTGTTGTGTATTTTGGACAGCAAAAAAAATGTGTAATGTGTCAAAGGACAGTCACAGTGGCATTATTCTGATGCTTTCTTATGAAAACAATCTTCCATTTGTGCAGCTAGTAGTGCATCCTATCTTGGCATCCATCAGTCTTGAGAGACTGTGGTATCATACTTGACGCTGACACTGCATGTGAAGCACAAAGGCCTGGGTAGATTAATATGGAGGATAGGCTACCCAAGCAGCAAATCCCCCCTCTCCATGCCACTGAAATAGTCCAATGGAATGGCAAAGCCAATACAATTGGTTCCAGCTGCATCGCAGAGCTGGGCTCAGGACAGGAGCTCACCCTGTCTTGTGGGGACCTGGGTCTCGAAACCTGGCCTTCTGGTTAACAGACATAGTGTCCTAACCACTTGCGCCATTCACAGCCCTGTTAGTGCATCCTAAATGCAATCCTAAATGCAATCCTAAATGCCCACCTCAGCTTTGGAACTGTCAACAGGTTAAAGCAAATTTAGCAGGAAATCTGATGCCTAAGTAGAGTGGAGAGCATTTCCACTTGGCTTCCTCCTGAAGGCAGATGAAGCATATTTCAATATAAAATTGCATATAGGTAAACAAAAATATAGAGTATAAACAAACACTACTGACTTTTTAAAAATTCAGAGGGAAATAAAAACTGTTGCACACAAAGCCAGTGACAGCTATTTTGCACACTGTACATGTGCTGTCACTGGCAAGGTGACAATATTTTAGGGGTTTCTGTGAAAGTCAGTGGCTATTTAACAATTCCATTTTTCACATCAACTTTAATCAAGCAATAGCTTCACCTACTGAACCAAAAATAACTTCAGTGCTCCAAAAATAACTCCAGTAACACTACAATTTACAGCCCGATCCTAACGTACACAGGAATTTTCAACCTGACCCCTGTATCCAGTGCAGATTGGGAGGTGGCTATATGTCTCGTCTATATTTCCCCCCAAGAAATGCCGCAGCCTATCTTATTGGCTACTCAGATCTCTGCCAGCTGTAAAGCTGGCAGTAATTAAGATGTCCCTGTATAAGGTTTCCCAGATCTGTTCCACCCTGTCCAACCCCAAACCCATTCTTAATGTTGCAAACCCTAATGAGGGTTAACTGATACTGAAAAACTCTTAAGCTTCAAAGTGTTCCAGTCAGCGTGGCCCAATTAACTCATAAATGTAATTTAATTTTGAACAACTAGTAAAGAAAGATACAGGTGAGGCAAAACTATCACTTTCTTACCTCCAAAGTGAATGTCGCTGTAGTACAAGGGTATTCATTTCATCCATGAAAAGATGTGATGGAAGGTCCAGACCCACACCTTCATAGTTGGTGTTGTGCTGGAGACTTCCCCCCAGACATGCTGGGAGCTGCCATTTTAAGATTCTACTGATGGAGATGTCCTTCTCTCTCCCCTCCCGCAGACATTGATGAGTGCAAGGTGCTGCCCAACCTCTGCAAGCATGGCCAGTGCATAAACAGCATGGGCTCCTTCCGCTGCCACTGTCGCCTGGGCTACACCACTGACATCACTGGCACAGCTTGCCAGGGTAAGTGGTCAGATCAGAGAAGTGCCATTGCCTACAGTGGCATTTCATGGAACTGTTTGTCTCATGCAAGATTTGTATGCCGATATTTCTCGCATGAATGTGGTTATATGTGCAGGGATATCAAAAGACTTTTGTGTCTATATTATGAATCTTAACCCTTTGATTACAAGGACAAAGGATGCAAAGTCACTTGTATGTTAAAGTCTGAAGGAGGGTGTTTTTTTGTATAATACCCTTGTCATTTTTATATAATAGAATATTTCCGGAAGTATTATTTTGTATACCCTTGTATTTTGGGTATTATTCCCTTGTATAATACCCTAGCCAGGTTTAGGCTAGCAATAATTATATCCAGGGATGGGAACTCTTCCCTAGATGACTCAACTAGAGTTGTGCAAACAGCTCTTGTTGACTCGTGTCACGTACATCATTCACCTCATTTGACTTGCAAGCGTGGACCAGGAGAAAGTGACTCAAAAAAGATGCACTTAAAATTTCTTGAATCCTAATTCATTTGTGTTACTGTAATTCTGGCTTAGTTTTTTTGTTTTGTTGCTTCTTTAACGTTAATTGTGATGAGAAAATCCTATTTTACACCCCACGCTGTTATAGCCATACCACCATCATGTGCACTGCATCCTGTAGGGGAGATCCCAGTTACTTTGTTAGAGAATATAGGCATCCCCCACTTTCTGTTAGTTCTGCTTTCAAAACCTTTCAATTATACCCGGGTCTCATTCATTCAACTCATGCTTCACTCTTTCAACTTCTCTCTGCTGGTCTAAGTGCTAAAATCGTCTTCCCTGGTGTTGATTTGCATGGTGATCAAACTGTTTTTGGCATTTCCTTATGACTTTCTCCAGTATATAAACATCACTGAAACACATAAGGTATTCATCGCCCACACATGCCTTTGTTTATTTTACTGTAATTTGTTACATATTTTGGCTTTGTGTTAATAAATATGTGTTATTTAGGCTTTTATAAGCGATATTTATGTTTAGTTGGTGGCCATTTTGGATTTGCAAGATGAAAAAAACTGGGTGTCACTTTTCATTGGTTTTCACTTTTGGTTTTCGTCAGTGGTGGGATTCAAATAAATCAATACAGGTTCTATGTCCCATTAGTAACTGGTTCTCAGGCATTAATTAGCAAAGGGTTTTATAGAACCTGTGAGAACCCCCTTATGCCCACCACTGGTTTTGGTACTCTAGTCCCTAACCTGTCCAATAAGTGGGGATGTTCCTCACTTATTGTTCCCTTGCCCAGAAATAAGCCTCTGCTGTTCAGATATGTCTGCTAGGACCTGAGTAAGTGATTTTGCTGGTGCAAAGCTGAGTACACCAGGGAAGAGAGAAAGAATATCAGCAGCAACCTTCCCACTAATTCCACTTCCTTCCCAGCTTTGACACATATACTGATCTGCCCCTATTGCTACCCCTTTCCTCCCCTTCTCCACCCTATTATGAATTAAGTTCATGCCTATTGCTTCATTTGCAACTTCTCCTCACATATCCATATATCTTCCCAGCATCAGCCATTAGCAAGCTAGGCCTCTTTTCCTCTGACAAAATCATAGTCGGTGTCCATAAACACTTTATGGCATCACAGAAGCTCAATCAATGGATGAGGAGCATCAGTTTCTCATTTTAGAGCATAAGAAGAAATATGTAATTCTACTGGACCAGACCCAAACGTCCATAGAGCCCAGTATAACTTTTTTAATAGTGACAAACCAGATTATTTCAGGAAGTTCCCCACCTTAAAAGAAAGGAAGAAAGAAAACAAAGCTTGGCCCATTGGCCATTAATAGATATTCCTTTGGATATTTGCACAGTCCCTGTTAAGGAAGCAGTGTGAACGTTCCTGAGTTTTGAAATACGAGACTCACTGTTTACAGACCTACCTTCAGACACAGAACAGCTTGCTTTTAAGAACCACAATGAATCCTGGTCAGAAGTATGTTAGTTTTTCCTCCTTACCTCATTTTGATTTTCTTGACCTCAGACCTTGATGAATGCAACCAGTCCCCCAAACCGTGCAATTTCATCTGCAAGAACACTGAGGGTAGTTTCCAGTGTTCCTGCCCCAGGGGCTACATTCTGCAGGAAGATGGCAAGACTTGCAAAGGTAAGAGCAACTCAGGTGTGCAGGCCAAGCACTATTGGAGTTAGGGCTACCTCCAAAATTTTCCCAGTCCATATTCCATGATCAAGTCCCATTGCCAGGCTGTACTGGCATCTCTCTTTCCCAACCTAGTCCAGCTTGAAATTAGTTTGATGCGTTTGAAAATAATAGATACCAGAAAGTTGGGAGAGACTGTAAGTCCAAATATTACATTCCTGACAGTAAATTAGATAAAGGAGAATATGATCAGTATTAATCTTTTTGAAAATCTGCAAAAGGGATACCAGGATTAACTACTGGAAAAGATGACATACATAACTAGGGCTGCAATCCTAACTATAATTTCCTGGGAGTAAGTACTATTGAACACAATGGGACTTACCCTACAATCCAGAGTAACTACGGGAAGACGTAAGAGGCACTTACTCTAGATTGCTCTATGCATTTCCCATAGGTTTCCCATTGGTGGCACCATAACTACGTCTTTGTAAAAGGTCCCATAGTTGCTCTGGATTGTAGTCATACTTCTGAGTAGACCTGATTACACTGTATGCCTTTTTTTCCTTCAGTGCCCATAGTGCAGTAGTGCATCTCTGACTGTTGTGAACAACATGGAGCATAGTGACCATGGGAAGAGAAGGGGAGGGAAGAAGAAAAGCTACATGAGGCATGAACCCCCTGAGAAAGATTTAGTGGGCTTCATCCTCTCACCCCCCACTCACCCCTGAGAGTATCAGTGGTTCCACTAGAGAGCATAATTTAAGTTTGTTGTCTTGGTCCTTCAGATCTGGATGAGTGTTCTACCAAACAGCACAATTGCCAGTTCCTGTGTGTGAACGTCATTGGGGGTTTCAACTGTAAATGCCCTCCTGGCTTCACCCAACATCATTCTTCCTGTATCGGTGAGTTCTCCTCCACCCACCAAAATGGGAAGGTTAATTATTCAAACAAACAAACAACAAACATAGGTATTTATATACTGCCTTTCAGGTCATCAGATTTCTCTTTTGACTTTATTCTCAAGGTGGTTTACGCAGGCAGGCTATACCGGGGGCATCAACACCCAAAGAACATTTAATTCCTGAGGGTGAGGGCAGTTCAGCAGTGGAACAGATTGCCAAGGGGGCCAAGGGAGGCTCGATGAGCACCTGTCGGAGATGCTCTAGGAGAATTTCCTGCTACAGGCAGGGGGTTGGACTAGATGACCTACTGGGTCCCTTCAAACTCTAAGATTCTATGATTTTTCTATGATTTCTATGAAATAGTTGTTGAGTTGAAGCATAAATGTGGATAGCTGTGGAAATGGCTCCTGCTTATTCATTGGATCGTCCTCTGACTATGAACTTTTTTTATCTCTTGCAGATAACAATGAATGTACATCCCAGCCAACACTGTGTGGTGCCAAGGGACAGTGTCTGAACACCCCTGGGAGTTACAACTGTGAATGTCAGAAAGGATTTGCTCTTGATAGCTCTGGAAGCAGCTGTGAAGGTAGGAATCCAAGACCTTGTCCTCCTTTTTAGGTTCTGGTCACCCTGGGTATAGCTGAGTGACTGATTTGTGAAACAGAACTTCTCTGGTTCAAAACATTTTTCTATCACAAGCTCACTAGCTAGTCCCTCTGTTGCTCTCTCGACTTCAGCCAGGGCAGGGGTCCGGGGGGGGAGCAAAATCCTCAGGCATTGCCCATGCTGCTGCCTCCTTGGCCTGCTGTGTTACCCATTGGAGCCATTGTGTGAGTAGAACGTGGTGCTCTGAGGCTTTCAAAAAGCCTTTCAAGGCTTTTAGCACAATCTTATGGAGTACTTTCAGTTTTGTTACTTGTTAAGATTGTGTCAGAAGCTTGAGATGGCTTTTAGAGTACTTTGGTTATCACATGAAGCTCCGTTACACATGGGTAAGTATCCCCTGGAGGGAGGCAGTGTGATGTGGCATGTCGTAGATGTGCCCTAGGGTCCAGGTCCATTACTGTCATCAGCCACCCCATCTGTATTATGCTGATAATTATGACATGAGCCAGCAGCATGATATACCCACAAAGAAGGCCAATGCAATTTTAGGTCATATTAGCAGAACTATACCTTCCAAGGTATGGTAGAGAGCAGTCCAGCTTTTTTCTATGCTGCTCAGCCCCCATGTCTAGATGTACTGAGTACAACTTTGAGTGCCACTTTTCAAGGAGGGTGTAGCCAATCAGAGAAAGTTAAGAGAACTGCAACCAAGATGGCAAAGGGCCTGGAAAAAAAGCCCTATGAGGAAATGTTGCCGAAACTTAAGAGAAGTTTGAAAGGAAGACTGAAGACTGAAAGGAAACATGATAGTGCTTGTCAAATACCTGGAAGAGGGCATTTTGCTTAGAGCAATAGTAGATCTAATGGGTTTCAGGAGGGGAGGTTGTTGTTGTTGTTGTTGTTTACAATAGCAATGATATGTAGTAATGTTTCCTTGGGATACAGATGTGGATGAGTGTGATGGGAACCACCGGTGCCAACATGGATGCCAAAATGTGCTGGGGGGCTATCGCTGTGGCTGCCCCCAGGGTTATGTCCAGCACTACCAGTGGAACCAGTGTGTGGGTAAGTTGAGCTCAGTGGTTGATTGAAGTGCCCCCCTGCCCCATGCTGATTGGATGGAATGACTGAGCTGCCCAGATAGTCAAACTGAATGGTGAATAGAGGCTCCTTCCAAAGCTAAGAACTGCCTTGTGAGATCAATCCTTGTGAGATCAAACTTCCTAATCCAACATCCCATTGGCAAGATGCCCCAATAGGTAGCCCATAAGTAATGGGATAAGGTTACAATCCAGAATAACTATGGGGAGTCCTTCCTCCCGTGTAAGAACAATTTGCTCTAGATTGCAATATGAATTTCCCATAGGTTTTCACTAACTGCAGGTACACATAATGTCTCTTACATGCTCCTGTAGTTGCTCTGGATTGTAGGGTAAGGCTACCACCTTTTCCCCCATTTTTGCACTCCAAAAACTCATAAAACCCAGTGATCAACTACATTAGAACATGGAAGCTCTGTGTATCATACCTAATAGCTGTTATGTCTATTTTCTCCTAAAAATTTTATTATGTACATTACAGATAGCCACAATAACATCTTGTAAGCAGTGAATTCCATCAGTTTGATAATGTTATAATACAGCATTTCCTAAACTTGGGTCTTGACCCAGTTGGTGGGTTGTGGGTGGATGCACTGTGGATCATGAGGTTGGTCTCTCACCCACCTTTCTGTTCAGGTGGTTTCAAATTGATGCCCTCCGGCCGCAATTGGAGTCCTTTGTTCCAGAGAACAAGGTGGATCGTAGCAGGAGAATGTTTGGGGACCACAGATTGAATTGATTCATACAGCATCCAAAATTCCTGCTACTGGCAGGGGGTTGGACTAGATGCCCTACTGGGTCCCTTCCAACTCTAGGATTCTAATTCAGTTCTTTTTGTGGAATTAGTGCCAAATTAACTTCTTGTGAGCACAACTGTTTGTATCAGAAACTGATGCGCGCTGAACGCCACTTTCTCCTTCTGTTCATAGATGAGAATGAATGTTCTAGCTCCACAGCCTGTGGCTCCGCATCCTGCTACAACACTCTAGGAAGCTTCAAATGCATCTGTCCATCCGGCTTTGATTTTGACCAATCCTTTGGGGGCTGCCAAGATGTGAACGAGTGTGCCACAGGTGGCAGCCCCTGCAGCTATGGATGCTCCAACACAGAGGGTGGCTACTTGTGTGGCTGCCCCAATGGGTACTTTCGAGCTGGCCAAGGGTAAGCCCACCAGATTTTCGCCTGAAGTTTCCTTATTTCAGGTGCTCGGGCACATAATATTTTCATCAGGTCTTTACTGATTTATGGGCTTTTAACAATGTAATAAAATTCATTCAATTGGATGAAAAAGGAGGTGCACAACATTCCCACCTCTTCTCCCCCAAAGTCTACTGATTTCATTGCTTACTTTTCTCTTCAAATCACAGACACTGTGTCTCTGGGCTAGGATTTGGCAAGGAATCCTACTTACCTGCACCCCTTGAAGAAGAGGAGGAAAACCTCCTTTCTCCCGAAGCCTGTTACGAGTGCAAGATCAACGGTTACCCTAAGCGAGGACGTCACCGACGCAGCGTCAATGGCACAAATGGGCACAAGGTATGGGGAACACAGGAACTGGTCTCAGAAAAGGATGCTTGCAAGTACTCTTCCTCCATGTTCCTTCACATCAAACTCCACATGCTGGAGTTTCAAGTTTTTCTGGGTTAGAGGTTGGGTTTCATTTTTGAAATAAATCAGGAGCAAATCAAATGAGGTAATAAGAACTCAGAACTCCATTTATTTTGGGGACTGTTGGAAACTGAGAGGGGTTTGTTTTCTCCAGAACCCCATTTGTCCTGGAGTGGGGTACATAAAAGAAAAAAACAAACCTACAAAAATTTTTTGCCTTTTGGGTGAAAACTGCTTATAAAAAATATGATTTTTTAATCTTAAAAAAATTAAAATTAAAAAATACTTAAAATTCCTGAAGAAAGCATGAGTCTAAAACCAAATTGGGAGTCTCTAAATCAGTGGTATTCAAAGTGGAGGTCAGGAACCCCCCTTGGATGGTTGTGACTTCAGGTCAGGGGGTCGCAAGAGAATAGGATCCACCATCTTGGAATCTAGTCCACTTGGCCTCTTCAGCGCTCTTCAGTCCACTTTTATCTACTCCTTAACCTTGCTATGTTCTCTTTCTTTGCCTCCAGGAGATGGGAGTTAGTCTGGCCAGCATAGATGTAGACTCACTCCTGACAGTAGCACTGAACCTGTCGGATCTGGGGCACAGGGAGCACATCCTGGAGCTCTTGCCTGCTGTAGCACCCCTGGAGAACCGCGTGCGTTACGTCATTGCTCAGGGGAATGAAGAGGGTTTCTTCCACATCCATCAAAAAGAAGGGCTTAGCTACCTGCACTTGGCTCGGAAGCAGGCCACCCCCGGCACCTACCTCCTGGAGATTGTCAGCATGCCTCTGTACCGCAAGCGGGAACTGCAGAAACTTGAGGCCTTGAAGGAACAAGACTACGTCAGTGGAGAGCTTGGCCAGGCCCTCAAGATGAGGTTGCAACTCCACCTCTTTTAGTATCCCCTCTCCCTCCGAGACACCAACAAAACCAAGGGCTCAGGCTGCACACTGCTTCAACCTCCAACCCCAGGAGTCGGCACCTCCTTTCTCCAACATCTTCTGCCTGCTGCACCAGGAGGACTTTCATGGGGGAACAACTTCAGAACAGCCCCAGACTTGGACCAGTTCTCTGAAACCTGATTTTCAGGTCATGCTGAACCCGCTACCCATTTTGCATTCAATAGAAAAAGACTTTGGAGAAGAACAGAGGAAAGGATACTGCAGGCAAAGTCATCACCCAACATTCATCTCTAACTGGAGAATCTTCCACAGGCTGTTCCTCTTCACCAGCTCTCCTTCTCCAGTCCCCCACTTGAGCACTCAGTCCCTATTACAAAGCATGGCGGGGCTAGTGGCTGGCAATAACCAACCAGTTCCCCAGTTGTCAGTGGTGGCTGGTGTGGGTCTGAATCCAGCCTTGCCCCAAACCACCCAGGGACTGATCTTCTGTGTGAGAGTGCCTTGTTCTGTCTCCTTGTATCTCCACCTGGAGTCACATAGGTTGGTGAGAACAGGTTCATGACAGTCACTTAAAATGCCTGTTGAGGCCCAGTAGGACCCTTGTTCCAAGTGTGTGCCTCTTCAATGCTGTGCAAGACTTGTTCTGACCCTACTTTGGACTCCAACAGCTCCCCACACTCCAGCTGCGTCACCAGTGTAATCCTTGCAAAATTGCTTGAAATGCAGTAGAATTAATTGAACAGTAGCAGCAAAGTGCATGAAGTGCATTACTTCATCTCAGGACTGCAACAGAGGTGTTTGATTCTGGAAAAATAAGATTTTAGCCGAAGACTGCAATCCTAATCTCCAGTTAGGCCAGCCTAATTTCCAGCATAATTACTCTGCTGACCTGGGGTTGTCACAAAAGTGAAGTAAGACACTTCTGTCCAACTCCTGGGGGGAGTTATGGCAATGCACAGGCATTTGCCAACCTCCCCAAACTACCACAGTAAGATATGCCAGGTGAGTTATGCCAGCCTAAATTAGTTACGATTGCGCTCTAAGTCTTACTAAACACAATGGGTTTATGGCTCAGTAAACTTAATAACACCATTTTCAAACACCTCTAGCAATAAGTAATGTATAAATTCTAACAAACCTTGTCCTTGACTGAAGGTAAGATAGTGGATGCAGAGTAAGTTATCATATGAGAATTACTTGAAAATGGAACCAAGTCCAGCAAATGATATCTGTGTCAAACTTTAAAAATATACCAGCCTTATTTCTGTAGCACTCTATGAGGGATTCATAATGCACCACAAAAACGACCTCAGTTGTTTTGATATCAGTGTATTATTATTGTTTTATATTGCAGGTGAAGGAGTAAGACAGAGAGAGTCAACCTAGTGGCTACAGTGAGATTTGAAAGGGGCTTCCTATCTTAAGAATTTTTAGAATGTTTCCCCCTAAAAAGACTTGAATAGCCTTTTGGGCCTCTGGGATGCTATCTGGTGGTTGTTCTAACAGATAAGAAAGCAGAGCAGGGGAGGTTTAGTTATCTGTGAGCCCAGCTGCCTAACCTGTCCTGTGAACACACCTCTCAATGGATACATGTGTCAAGAGTACTGTAGTTCAAAATATCACCCTGCACAACAACTCTTGGTGTATGGTGCTTTTCCATAACCCTTTATGCTTCAGCTCCCTTCCATGGCTGGAATATGTGGTGAGCAGGCTCCAAGAGTCAGCAGGTACCAGATCCACCTGCCTCCGACCACTGAAAAATCTAAAGCCAACCTAGGTCCAGAAGATGAAGCAGTGTTTCTGCTTTTCAGGGAAATGGGCTGCAGGCACTGTACAAACAAGCCCATTACAGGGACGGTGCTGCTCTCAAAAGAGCACATAATTTTCATGCAGCTATATTTTATTAAAGGTTGTTTTCTTCTTCAGCTAGAATCTCCCCGACTTCTCAGATTCCTCTCTGTTTCAAATGATGGTGCTATATAGGATAAAAACAAAAGCTGGGGAACAGGGGAGTTGAGATCTCCAGCAATGCAAATTTGCAAAGCTTTAAGTGTATATTTCTGTCATGGGAATGTTTTGGGGTTTTCTGTTTCCTTTACAACATTCCCAGTTTGAGCTGCTGTTGGCTACAGTGCATTTTTAGGGAGGGGGAAACAGGGTGTGAAGTGTTGATTCGTTACTATATGGTTATCTTTAATGTATTTGAATTCGCATTACTTAAAAAATAAAAATCCTAACTCAGAAGCAAAATGAATTGCTCTGCCCCACCAGCCAAAATCTGATCAGAAACATTAAACATTCTCAGCATCAGTTTATGCAAAAATGGTATATCTCTCCTAAGATGCAAAAAATATATAATTCCTTCTGCATTCCTAATTGCATGCTGTCTGAAGGAACCTAAACATCCAGACCCACCCACAACAGGCACTGGTGTGGGAATCTGGTAGCTCTTCAGAACCACCCTACTGAAATATATGGGCTCTTTGCAAGAATCATTGTGGTTCATTTCATTTGGGCAAACCAGCCATGCAGACATTCCCAGTGAATCATTCATTCCCTTCAGGGATGAAAGTAAATACAATGTCTTAACTGCAGCAGAAGCCATTTGTAGTGTACACACATTTAATAGTCTGAACACAAATAATGACAGCATTTTCTCACACTTTATACATTATCTTGTCATCTTTACAACAATCCTGTAAGGTTGGCCAATATTACCATCTCCATACAGAAGCTGGAGAGGCCAAAAGTACCTGTCAGAGACAGGAATCTGCTCAGTGACTTTCTTAGACTTGCAGCAGTAGCAGGGCCTCTGAACATGGTTCATATGTGTTCAAATAGCTCCATCAACGCGAAATATTACCTCCTTTCTTATTCCGAGGAACCTGCACTCTTAATATGCTCATGGGCCATCCTGGAAGAAGCAAGCTGGGCCAAGGTGCAGAAGTGGGGCAAATTCACGACACCCTCCAGAATGAGACTGCAGGGAATGGGGGTGGTATTGGCCTTCTCTGGATTCTTCACATCTGCACCCCTATCTAGATATTCAGAAGTGTCCTTGGGCTCCTCTGAAACTTGAAGCTTCTAGACCCTCGCTGCACCCCACAGTGAGGCCGGGCAGGTGCTAGGCAGGAGCCACAGACCTCATGACACAGTTGGTAGCCTGGATAGTGGTGTTCTTTTTGTTCTTGTTTTGGTTTTGCCAAAAGGCGCTTTTTCTCTTATTAATAAGAATATTAATATTAATAATAATAATCAATTAACCAAGGGGTGTGTTGAGTGTGTGTGCTTGCATGTGCGCGGAGCTGAGAGGTGTGGTCCTCGGTTCCTCCACACCAGGTCCATTGATTTTCCTTTTATGTGCCAGCAGCCTGTTTGTGGGAGGGTCGGCCACACACAGCACTGAGACCAAAAACTGGCCGCATGCGCGGCTCTCTTTTTTGTATCACAAGTGATGGCAGCAATAAAGTTATTTTGGGTTAAATCGGTTTCGCTTTCTCAATCTTCTTTCCAAAAATTTGATGACACATTTCAGAATAAAAAAAAGATGCTGGAAGGGATATGTAAAGATTATGACAGCTAAAACCCATTAATTTTGGTGAGCTACCAGAGGACTTCCCAGTGATGTGTGTTCCTCTTTAATCTTACAGAAAGGTACTACTCTATTTGGATTCTCCAACTTGATCACCAAAATTTCTGGAACTAGTCAAGACACCTCTTGTAAATAAAGTCTAATTATTTTAAGACTATTTTAATTGTTATTATTTTAAGTCTAGATCAGCTGCCACCAGTTTCCATCTAGTCCAGCTAATAAAGCAGGACATGGTTTTCCCACACAATTTGCTGCCCAAGTACACTCAAGAACCTGAAATGCTCCATTTAGCCTCCATCTTCTTCTGCAAATAAGACTTGGTGTCCGCCCTAAGGAGAATGGGAGGGAGTGAAAAAACCAAGGGCCATGATTGGATTAAAGGTGGTGTTCTGGATCACCTACCTGTTCTAGAGTCTTCAGGATTAGATCAACTAGATTATAAGGTGCTCTAAAACCTGGCAGCTGTTATGTTGGAGCCTCTGTCTATATAATTTTCTAAGAACTGCAGAACTGGAAAAGTGCAGAGCTTCTGCAGGTGAATGAACATGATGTCCATATTCAAGGAAGGGAAAAAGATCCTAGCATTTATTAATAACAATTGCAGTGCAGCAATTGCAGTGCAGCAAGAAAGAAGAATTCCCTTTTGCATTCCTGCTGATGGACTTTGATATTAGAACAGGGGTCTCCAAACTTCAGCCCAGGGGCCAGATGCAGCTCTCAGGGTGACTCAATGTCACAGCATTGACCCCTCTTATCCAGCCCTTGGACAAGCCTTATAATCCAATACATTCTTATATGTAAATGTATTTAAATTTGAAATGTAAATTAGTTTTCTGCCCCGCCCCGCCCGCCCGCCCGCCCGCCCGCCCGCCCCGACACAGTGTCAGAGAGATGATGTAGTCCTCTTGCCAAAAAGTTTGGAGACCCCTGGTTTAAAGGAAGGGTATCCAAACCTGGCCCTGGGGGCCAGATCTGACTCTCGGGCAAGCCTTCTGTGTCTCTACTACAACTTTATAAGTAAAAAGGGGTCCCTACCATATGGCTGTCCTGCCAAAAGGTTTGGACACCTCTAGTGTAATTATTAAAAATCTGTTACTCAATTATAGAGGATTTTTTTAAAAGCATTTCGATTAACTGGCTTAACTGTTAATTAAACTGAATCTGAAGACTTGTGTGAAGGTTGTAGCATCCAGCCTCAGCTTTATTTTCAGCCAGCTTTTCCTCTCCTCTTCCCCTTGATGCTCTGCCCACAAGACCATTTCACTACATCCTAGAAACATGAGCCATGTCACCTTGCCTCAGGACCATAAGTTATTTTAAACACCATGTCCTGGAACATGAAAATTACCTCTGCAAATGCACAAAGTGTCTCCTTCCCCGCAATTCTGAATAACCTCTGGTCAATTCAACATTAATTAAGGTACTCTAGAATATCATTATCTCAAATGTTTTGCTAATCCTCTTTAGAAACTCGTAATTGGATCCTGGACTCGGCCCTAGTAAGGGCTGGGTAAAGAACTGGATAAAGAACTGGGTAATTGAGCTAACTGGGTAACTGAGCATCATGTAAAGTAATGCTCCTCTGATAGGAGGGGGAAAATTGTCCCTCACTCCCTAGCATGGTATCTTCAGTGATTTTTTATTTCTTTGTTTTACTCTTGATGAAAAGTAATAGAATTACAAGTGGACCCTCATTATCCACAAGTGTTCCTGTGGATACCAAATTCCATTTGAAATCCAAACACATGATGTTTGGGTCAACTGATCTTGCTTAACTAATCAAGTTTCACTTCCCCGACACACTAGCAGTATTTTTCTCAAGTTACATATTTATTTTCTAACTAGCAAAACATACTCGCATTGCCGGTGTAAAATACCCCAAATACACATCATCCCCCTATGCGCATCGTCCCCCCCAGCCATACCCCCCCCCCCATGCAACACCTTCTCCCAACAATCATGGACACCCCTCCTACTGGGCAAGTGCAGGATTTGGGGCTGGGCATTGATCAGTCTTCCGTGTTAAGTATAGGCCAAAAATGTGTTGCACCCCTTTTCAGCCCCTTAGGGATTAAATTTCAAGAAATCAGTTCCTGGTGGGTTCTCACATCATGGAAGGAATGAATACACTCTCTGAATTTCATGCTTCTAGATCCAGAGGTTGGGACAGAGCGTCCATCGGTCAGGGATTCTTCAATGTAAAATATAGGGAGGAAAACACGTTATGCCCCATTTCACCCCCTTCCAGTTGGAATTTCCAAAAACCAGTTCTTAGCTGGTGCTCTATCATGGAAGACCCTCCCCAAATTTCATGATTCTAGGCCCGGAGGTTTGGCTCCTCATTGATGAGTCAGTGAGCGAGTCAGTGACTTTTCAGATATATAAAATTATATATACATATCTTAGAACATCTTTTTAATCTTATATATATATAAAATCTTATATATATATAAAATCTTATATATATATAAAATCTTATATATATATAAAATCTTATATATATATATATATATATATATATATATATATATATATATATATATATATATATATATATATATATATATATATATATATATATATATATATATATATATATAAGATTAAATATATATATATTTATATATATAAATATATATATATTTATATATATATATTTATATATATAAATATATATATATTTATATATATATATAAAGATTAAAAAGATGTTTATTCTAATATGAGGGTGATCTGGCTGTGACATCTGTCTCCCCAATAATTGCCAGGATTGATTCAGCTGAACTGGCTGGCTAAGCAGGTGTCCCCTTCCTCCCTCATTGCTCCATGTGTGTCCCTTCCGAAGCTGCGCACTTGGTGGAAGAGGATGACTATCCCAGATGGGAGTGTACCATTCTTCAGTCAAGGGTATACGGTAGCTGTGCTCCCCTGCTAGAACCCCCAAACAATCCTTCCCAATTAAAAGAACTCTGGGGAAAGTAATTGCTACTAGTGCTTAAGCCAGGAACTCAAGGTGTGTCCACATCTTTCTCCTAAACTGAAATCCACGTGCTGGTGATGCAGGGGTGGCTTGTGTAGCCTCTCTGGTCCCCACACGAGGCAAATGCTCAGTGCTATCCTATTCCATCTGTGATATAAGGACCCACTAAGTGCACAGGGGTGGGTTAGGGGACCACCACTGTACAGTGGTGCATGGTGGTCCCTGCTGCGCAACAATGCCCAGTAGGAATGGCCAGTGATTGCTGCTGCCCCCGATACCCCCAGCCAAAACCGCTGGACCTAGCAGTGTGAAATTTGGGGAGGGTATTCCTTCTGTGATGTAAGGACCCTCTAAGAGCCTGTTTGGTGCCCAGTGCCTGATGTTACCCAGTAGGAGTGCCTGGTAGGAATACCCAGTGGTGCCTAGTGTCTTGATAGGGATACCTGGTAGTGTCCATCTGAATATGTAAGCAAATTTCACAATGAATTTGCTTGTGAAAATTCCTGTGCTGTGTCCCCACATGTACATTATGACACTGGTGCTGTTTTTGATCGGATTTTGGCGCATTACTTTCTATCCCTAAAGTGCAAATGTAAGTCATTCAATCCTCTCCTGCCTGGGCACCAAACAATCTCAGCCTTGACTAGCTCACAGGGTTGTTCTGAGGGTAGCAGGAGGGGAGGAAGACCTTGGGCCCATTACTCACTCTCAACCTTGTCCACATTTTAAAGTTTTGTTCATGTAGCAGTTTTTCTCCTTTGGGCTGTCAAGGTTTAATACAGCTTCCTTATACTTAACACTCCTAGGAGCATGAAATTTGGGGAGTGTATTCTTTCTGTGATATAAGAACCCACAAAAAATTGATTTGGTGCCTGGTATACAGGGAAGATATTGCATGTGGGGGGATTTTATTAGCAGATAAATTTTGCTAATAATGCATATAAGGTTCACTGAACCCCAAACATGACCAGATCCTTATGCATGCAGACTCCACAGGCCTCAGAAACTAGAAGGGAATTTTTGGTTTGGGGCTGAAAGGACCTCCCTTCTAGGACTTCCAGACGCATCCAGTTGTGGCCGTTAAGCCAAACCCAAGGACGTTTAGCATGAAGATAGGTTCTACCTGTTATTTTTAATTCTGCATCTCAGTCATAAGTCTTTGCATTTAGACTTTACCGTTAAGCACAGCACATCTTTAAATAAATGTAAAGATGTGCTTCTGGATTAAAGGAGGGGGAACCCAATTGCAGTGGCCACAGACTGTTAGTTGCTACAGACTGCCATGGACCTATGGAAAAGAGTGGGTATATATGTACGGAATGAGTCCAGTCCTATAAATGCCCACTGCCTGGTGAAGAACAACCATAGCCTGTATGGCAATCCTTAAATAGACTGAGTGCCTTAAACAGACTGAGTGTTGGGACAGGAAGATCTAAGGACAACCTAAGGAAATGGGGAAACACCATGAAAGATGGGCTGTGTGAAGGCCAAACTCACCCACATATGTTCCAGTGCCCTTCTATATGCAGAGAACAATCTTAGATTGGCAAGGAAAAACACTGGTGAGGTTGCCCATTTGGGGCAAACAACCTCTAACTAAATTCTTTGTTTAATTTTCACCCATGTATGTGCTTCTGACACACCTCATATACATTACCTTGATAGTTTTCACAATAGCCCTATAAAGTAGAGCAGCCACTCTGCTTGAGCAAAGGAATGGTGGCTCTAAGATCACGAGTAAGGTTTGATCTAGATATTATGGCTTATACTCTGAGGTGTGAGGCACTATTTAAAAAAAAGAGTGCCTCAGAGAATGCACAAAGAGTCTGGGCCTTCAGAACGGATCTAAACGCAACTTTCCTTCACAAGTAGGATTTCAGGAGTTGTGTGTTCCTATCACAAACAGTTTCTAAAACAAGTCTGGAAAACTCTTGATAAATTAAACCCTGGCACTTGAAAAATGTTATGTGGTTGCAGTAATTACCACATTTTTAAACAAATGCAGGAATCCTGTCAATTGCCCCAGCTCCTAGAGCAACCCCCTCACTATTTAAGCACTCATCCCCCTGTCCCCAACAACCTTACCTTCCCCCATGCCTCTATCTACTCCCTCTAACCTAGCACAGCCCACAACACAAGACACTAAGGAGCACAGCAAACAGGGATTCTTCTCCCCAAACACATTTGCCTCACAAAGAAACATATTACAAATAGGATAAACATCTTACACCCACAGCGACATCCCCACACCTTGCGTTCCTTCCACCGTTCCATGGGCAGCAGTTCTAGAAGGTTCTGAGGTGCACCTTAAGTTAGGGGAGCACATTGAGGCAGAGGAACTGGACATTAAGCTACACTACAGCATAATCAAACTGGCCTCTCTCTAGTCCCTCCTTGTGGTTAGTCCAGGATGAGGCCGGCATCCGACTGTAAGGGTCCAGGAGGATCCGGAAGCAGCGAACCATCAGCATCACCAGGAAGACCAGCAAAAAGATGACAAACGCAAAGACCGTCTTCTGCTCTGCATCCATGCCAAAGGTGTTGGGACCAGGCTCTGCCCGTCCTGGGGACCACAGCTCATAATCCAGGGTTGAGGTGTCCTCCATTGCAGTGGCACAACACACCCACCTTGCCAGCAGTTGTGGTGGCAAACCCCGGCCTGTCATGCAGCCCACATCTTCCAGCACCTACTTTCCCCCTCTAAGATGGCCTTCATCCGGAAGGCTACTCCATGGTGGGGGAAGGGAAGCAGCACAGCACCACTGGATGCATTACCTGGAAGGGCAATAGTAGTAGATTACAACCAAGGATCTCTCCATTCTGAAACATCGCTCATCAAGTGATAACGAGTTTTGAAAATAAGATCAAGTTTTGAAAAATCAAAGCTTTGATTTTGTCCTCTATGAGGTTAGTCTTTGAACTAGCGTCACCTGTCAGTGCTCTGTGCTAATAAGGGATTTGGGACCAGTCCACAACGCAACTACAAGGTAAGGAAACAAATGTTTCCTTTAGGAGCTCTCCATGATTGCCCTCCCACACTGCAGGACGTGGTGCACACTCAAGTGAAGATCAATCAAGGTGGAACCTGACAGATAGGAGTAGAGTCTGATATGGTGGGCAATCTGGTAGAGAAAGGGGTGTGCACCTCAAGGATCAGACACCAGAACTTAGGAGTGGTGCCTTAGGGCAGTGCCTTTGTGGTACTCAAAGTGGGGGTTGGAACCCCATTGGGGGTCATGTCCTCAAGTCACGTGGATTTCCAGAGGGTGGGATCTACCATCTTGGAAATCTGGCATTGGACTCTCCTGGGAGTAAGCCTCACTGAACACAAGGGAACCTTCTTCTGAGTAGAAATGGAGACTCTCCAACATCACTGAGGTCACATGCAGGTAAGTTTGATGGACAGAGTTCTAAGTTTGAAAGCCTAGGACTCCCTTCTGAGAACGACAATCTGTCTGGGACTCCGGAAAGTGATGTCATCAATGTGGAAGTGATGTCATGGCCAGAAGAGACATCAAACAAGACATGACATCACTGTGATACCAGTGTCTACTTGCAAACTAAGTCCCATTGTGTTCAATGATACTCAGGCTGTAATCCAGAAGACAGTTTCCTGTGGGAAAGACCCATTGAACACTGTGCTCTTACTCCCAGGAAAGTACAGACTACAGCCTGAGCACCGCATTCAAATACAGCAGCATCCTGTGCCTGATTCAAAGATGGTTTGACCCAGCTTTTTGCAACCCTCTGAAATGAAGAAGCTAAGGGGGTTGCATCCCCCACTTTGAGTGCCACTGCCATAGAGTTAATATCCTCTTCTACAGCAATAGGAGGATGAAGCCAGGATGAGCAAGCAAGTGGTCTCCCTTCCAACATTTTGCCTCTCCTCATCCTATCTTCCCATAAGCCCACCTGCTTTTTTGAACAACTTACCATCAGCTCAGGAATAGAGAGGGGGGAATGTGATGGTGGAGTATCCATCTCAGTACTTTATGTCCACCTTCTCAAGGACCGGGAAAAAAGGGGTTCCATTTCACTTGCCCTCTTCCTTTTGGGAGTCAGGCAGCTTCTTCTGCAAAATGAAAAATAAAAAAATCATTAAGCATCATCAAGGTGAAGGGTCTTTATACACCAGCCACAAAGGTAGCAATCCCTACCCCAAGAAGCTTTCAAATGACAGAGCTTTCCAACAGAAGTGAAAAATTAACATGCGCTTTTTGCAACCACCCACCCCACTATGATCACATTTGTGGAATTGTTCACACTGATTCAATCCCTTCATGCATCAGCCTCGGCAGATCAACCCACAGAAAGAAAAAAGGATGCCCACTGCATTCACTCATCCCTGCATGACTCAAAGAAACGAGCCGGTACTGTAGCTGAAGGCAAGGCACAACCATCCCATCCCATTACCAGCAAAAGCATGTGATCACTTATGGGGAGAAAGCACCCATGGACAAATAAACTGACCAGCAGATAAAGAAAAGTGCTCTGGAAGGGCAACCCTTTCCCAGCCCCAGCTGCCTTGAACAGGCAGATATTTAAGCCGCCAACCCAGGCTACTGATTTATTTAGCACCTTTAGGGCTCCTGGACCTTTAACAGTTGTGTAGAGGAGGGAATTTCAGCAGGTACAGCTTCTCATCTCACAGATCACAAGCGATACCTGCTGAAATTCCCTCTTCAAAATTGTTAAAGGTCTAGGAGCCCTGAAGCTAAAAGTTTGGACACCCCTGATCTAGCCTACTGATGTCCTCCCCATCTCCCCTCCAAGATTTCAGGCAGAAATTGGTTTCAAGAAATTAAATGGTTAATTGCTTTTCCAATTAACCAAACAATCCTTTTCAACTAAAGGACCAGGAACCAAACCTGGAACCTTCTGCTTACAGAGCATTTGTCCTGCCACTGAACCCCCCTTGTAGTGAGTCAGATTCACCAGTACTGTCTCACTTGGCAGATCTGCAAAGTCTTTCACAGCCCTGCTACCTGAGATCTTTAACCTGGAGGTGCTGGTGTTTGAACCAGGACCTTCTGCATGCAAAGCATGTGCCCAACCACTGATTTATGACCCTGCCACTCACTGCAGCTCTCCCAAAGTCAATGTTATTGACGTGCAAAGCCAGGCGTCCCAATATTTGTTTGTAGTTGTGGCAGGCTGATGCACTCAAGAGAACACCCCCAGATTTTTAGTAGACAATAGTTACGGGGCCCCCAGTGTAAACCTAAAATTTTAACTCCAAATATATATTATCCTATCCAATTTTCATATACTTACCAGCACAGAGTCTACCGACGGCTGCCCCTCCCAAGGTAGGTGCCCTCCGCTGTAATTTCTCAAAAGAGCTCTATTTCACTAATCTATAATCCTGCCCCTTGGAGGCAGCTGGTCCCCGGCTTACGGGATTTAAGTTTCTTTGTAATAGATGTTGTAGCTGATTGAAAGTGATGATTGCCAGCTGGGTTGCAAGGCAGATGCCAGGAGGAATTCTATCCATCCAGGTCTGAGCTTGGCAGCCGCCACTTAAAAAGTAGTGAACAAACATGGAGGACTTTAGCAGGGGAATCTGGCCAGCAAACCAGGATCCTTCTGTAATTCCCCTTTGCCAAGTCAATTCCATGATTTTGGAATTTCCCAGTATAATGCTTCCCAAACTTTTTCCCATTGAAACACACTTTTTAAAATCACCACCCACAAGAGACTCCCCCCAAAAAAGATCGAGAAAGAAATATTAATAATTAATATTTTTTAATGGAGGCCCTATATGTTTATAAGGCTGCAACAAACCTTATGCACAGTTTGTATGTGTATTTACACACATACATGAGCTATCAAACACATTTGCAGATATGCAAGGGCAGAAAAGATGCAAACAAATATAGTGCAATAGGAAGCTAAAGGAAATGGTCAGGGTCAGTCCAGCCATGAGGCTAAAAACAAGGCAAGTCAAGCCAGAGGCAATTAAATAACTGAAGGCTTCAGTGGCGCAAAGCTGCTGCATGCAGTCTGTGCAATTCGTAGTCCTGAATTGTGTCCTTGCAGTCATACTCCATTGGGCTGAATATAGGCATCTCCTGCTTATTGAACAGGTTAGGGACTGGACCACTGTCCAAAAGTGAAAACCTTTGAAAAGTGGAACCTAGTCTTTTTCATCTTGCAAATGCAAAATGGCCACCAAAAAAGACATAAATATCACTTGCGAAAGCCTAAACACCACATATTTATTAACACCTAACCAAAATACATCACAAATTACAGTAAAATGAACAAAGGTTATTTACTGAAGAAAGTCGTAAGGAAATGCCAAAGACAGTGAATAACTATCATTCAAATATCCATCATTCACCATGTTACATGAAAATCAACATTGGGAAAGACTATTTTAGCCGTTAGACAAGCAGAGAAAGGTTGAAAAGAGTCAAGCATGTGATGAACGAATGAGTCCTGGTATAACTGAAAGGTGATGAAAGAGCGGAACCATCAGAAAACAAATTGGAAAAGGGGGGACCACCTGTAGTTGTGGGCTATGCAAGATGTGTTCAGACCAATGAGCTGTGTAGGAGACAGATTTGCTTGCCCACAAAGGGGTCTTCTTACATATCTCTGCAAGAGCTATTCAGAGTTACTGACTCAATATAGATCAATTGCATATAGAGTGAGAAATCTCATGCAATCCAAAATGGGAGGGCTCAGATCTCCCTTGGTGGCACTCACTGCTATGTTTCTGGAAAACTTTATGCCGGTACCTGCCAGTACTCACAGATACTCACCTGAGTGTGTTTGTATCTATGTGTTTGTGTGCACCAGTACTCACCAACACAGAGGTGCCGGTACTCTGTACAGGTGCGTACCCCCTGAAAAAGACCCTTGGCAGCAGCCAGATCCCATATGACTTGGGTGCCTCCATTTTGAATTTCAGAAGATTTCATGTGATCCAAATCAAAATGCCCAGGAGAGCCAGTTGAAGGGTTCACGGGGTACCCTTATGGAAGATGCCATAAGGTGTTGTGCTGCACAATTTGGAACTATAGTCATACTGCCTTAAAACTGGCATCTCACTCAAAAAATTATTGGGAGGATGTGTAAAATAAATTTGCCCATCCAGAACAGAGTTGCACCTTCCCTCCCCACAGTGTTTGCTCAGGTTGTCGATTCAAAAAAGACAACTCTGAACGGCAACTCCTGCGAAGATATTAGCAGCCTCCTTTGAGGACACTCACCTGCCTTAAACCGTACCCAGGCGCATGGCACATTATTCACCACAGCAAATTGCAAGGAGGCAAATTCAGAACAACGCATCACACAGAGAGAGCAAGCAATAGCTTTACCCCACCGAAGGATTCAGTTATTTCAATTAATTTGCTTTTGCTTGTCCTGTCATTCAGTCTGAGATTTGCTTCCCCAAAGATTTGCCATGTGTTGCTCCCCCAAACTTCTGGCACATACCTGTTGCATTCCTGACTGCTCCCGCCATCCATCAGTGAGGCTGCCAGTTGTGTGCCATCAGATAGAAGGAGACGCTGCTATTTCTTCCGAAGCAGCGATCTGGTCTTGGCAGACACACCTAGTCAGTTCCTATGGAGACAGAGCATCCGTTACAGAGCTGGGAGAAGCATCTCTGCAAAAACTAGAGAACCTGTGGATCATCTCTTGAGTCATCCAGATGTGCATAGACTAGAACACAGCCAAACCTTCAGATCCCAGAAGATGGGAAACAGTTGGCCGGGGTAGAAATAAAATACCGTCTGTGCATGGGGAAGATACCAGAATGTCTAAAGGGCTATATATGTTCAAGAGGGGGGAATCCAGAGCTTATCAACTTTGTTCAGATTGGATGCACAGGTCAGAATTTTTTTTAAAGATTCAAAACATCAAGACACCAAAACATCAAAAATGTGGATATGTATGCAGTACAAATCTAGGGTGTCTAAAGTCCAGCCCACTGGCCAGATGCGGCTCATGGCAAGCCTCCATGTGGACCACAGCAGGCCACCTCCATCTGGCCCGTGGGCAAGCCTGGTCATCTCCTGAATACAAGGACAGCTCTGATCCTTGCACCTCCAAAGATAAAGGACTGAGAAGGCTGCACGCACCTCCCCTATCTGTGTATGAGAAGTGCTTATGAACTGGTTTGAAGATCACCCCCACTCTGTGTTAGAAAGTGTTTAAGAACGGGTCTGTTCATTATAAGTGCCGTCTCCAATATATCCATTTACATTTCAAATTTGAATAAATTTACATCAATCATTTTTTTCTCCAGCCCCCAGCAGAGTGTCAAAGAGACGCAGCCCTCTTGAATAATGTTTGGCTACCTTTGTCCCATCATCTTCCATATATATGAAATTGAAGAGTCACTAATGTCTGACATATTAGCACGCAGGTTTAGCCAGGGACTCGAGGTGTGTCTAGTGACACAGGGGTGGCTTGTGTAGCCTCTCTGGTCCCCACATGAGGCAAATGCTCAGTGCTATCCTATTCCATCTGTGATGTAAGGCCCCACTAAGTGCACAGGGGTGGAGCACATAAGGTTAGGGGACCACCACTGTACAGTAGTACAGTGGTCCCTGCTGTGCAACAATGCCCAGTAAGAATGGCCAGTGATTGCTGCTGCCCCCGATGCCCCCAGCCAAAACTGCTGGACCTAGAAGTGTGAAATTTGGAGAGGGTATTCCTTCCATGATGTAGGCACCCAATAAGAACCAATTTTTAAAAATTCAAACCAGAAGGGGTGGAAAAGGGTGCAACATGCTTTGGGCCGTATACTTAACCACTGAACTGATTTTAACTGATGATAAACTGATCAACACCCAACCCCTGCACCTAGAAGCATGAAATTTGGGGAGCATATTCCTTCTGCAATGTAAGGCCCCATTAAGAACCAATTTGGTGTCTGATGTCTGGTAGGGATATGCAGTGCCGAGGGGTGCATGGCACTCAGTGTCTAGTATAAAGCAGAGATGCACAGTGGTGCCTTGTGCCCAGTAGGGATGCCTTATGCCCAGTAGTGCCTGGTGGACCCCCAGCGCTGGATAGTTTTCTTACTGTCTGCTGGTGCTTCATGCCTGTGTTCTGCACCCACTCATGCCCTTCACCTGGTGACCTCCAATGCCCACAAATATTTTTGAAATTTTACTAAATTCTTCTAATATAAATATAACAGGCACCAGCATGCAATACATTCATATCTTTGTTGATAATTTCCATTTTGTTTTCCTGCGATTCTTTTTAGTTATATGATCTCGTTGTATTGCTAATTGATTTATATATTGCTGGTTTTAATTACCTTTACCCATGTTGACTGCCTTAGAAATTGCAGCTAACAGACAGAAAATATCTACTGTATTTTAAATACATACTGACCCAGCCAAAGTAGAATTGTTTCCATTCTTTTATTTTAAATGGAAGAGTTAAGAATACGCTGAACTCAAGGTGCTCTGTCTGTGCTTTCCAAAAATGACATTTGCACAAATAGAGTGATAAATTTCACAGAACCCAGGTCAAGGTCTAGCCACAAAAGCACTTTTAGACTGAAAACCTCATCACACTTACTAGGGAGTAAGACCCAGTAAATCCATTGAATGGCATGGATGAGAACAGCTGTAGCAATATAATTTGGACATAGTTGAGATGGCAAACATCAGTTGATGTTATCCTGGTATTTATAAGTTTTAATTGCCTCTAAATGGAGTCTTTGATGGTACTGAACAGTACATCTGTACATTTAAATTACATTTTACGTCCAATTTTGATTATATGTTCAACCAAAGCCGATTTCTCAGGTTGTAACAGACAGCAATTTCTTTCACCCTAGTGAAAGTTTTTTTAATTTAAATTTCTTTAACTTCAACTGAATGCTTAGTGGTACCTATATTTGTTACAGGTGCAGAGTATGTGATACACACCTGGATGTGACAAAGAATGCCTAGGATCCTTAGGATTCTGGAGCATAGCCTAAATCTTGGTGGTGGGAAAAGGGTAATTTTAATATTCACCTTTCTGAAAATTTTACTTATTCCATCTGTTGTCCCTTTAATATATGGAAGAACTGCATATCCTTCAGCTGGAAGAGGTGGTTCCCCTTGATCTGGAAACCCTTCTGATGTCATACTCACTATACCCAGGGGCATGTAATACCAATTTAAGATGCACTCTTTCTTCTAGTGAGTCAGCATCACAGCCTTCATGACCAAAATATTTAATCAGTCCATACTTCTGACTCAGACGATATTTAGAGCCACTGTGCAAGTATTTATCTGTATGAGTGGGCTTCCAGCATACTCTACATCCCAAAATACCATCTTTTTTACTAATCAGTACATCTAAGAATGTTAACACACCTTTTTCCAACTCATAGCTGGATGGATCTGATTCAAGTCATATTAAAAAGCTTGGCGAGTCCACCAAGTGACGAATCGGGCACTGAAAATAAGTTTATTAAATGACCAAGAAATCTGGGAATAAACAGACAACAACTGGCCAGAAAAATCCTTGATCTTATAACATCAGATGGTCAGTTTAACCATAGTATATATATGAATTATATAAACATCAACATTTTGCCTCTGCATCCAATATGAACTTGAGTAACCACTTATACTAGTCTTTTGCCATTCAGTACACAGGCTCCTGCTGACATTTTCAAAAGAGGGGAAAAAATCAATTTTTCTCAAAGGCTTGAAAATGGACAGGGCTGTGCATAAAAAATAAGATGGCATCCGTTCTAAAGGCACAATTTGAAAATGCACTTGACTTGGGTTTTAAAGGTCCCAATCACGTCTATGAATGTGCACAACTGTGCAAGCCTTTGCACAACTGGGAGCAGCAGCAACTAATCTCATGTATATCAATATATCAGAAAGTGCACTCCTAAGCATATTTACTTAGAAGTCCCATTGTGTTCAACAGTACTTACCCTTAGGAAAGTGTGGTTAGGATTGCAAGGAATAAATTCCTCGAGTCAGAAACTTTTCTCTCTCCCCCACTTTACATTACCGCAAAAAATATCACATACGTCAATGGATATACATTCCAAAAACAAGGTCCAGCCCTCACTCCACCCCAGCTACACAAATGCAGCATTACAAGCACTTTGGGTGCATGTTTTACACAAAAATTGTGGAAGAATCAGCAGCTCTTAGCAAGCAACCACCTGAGGATCAGACTGAAAGTCATCAGCTAGAATGGTTCTTATGTGCCCATTGCATTGCTGTGTAAACACACTATCCAGCATGCAGTAAGCACACTATCCAGCATTGGGGGACCACCAGGCACCAGACATAGCTTATTATGTCTTCAATACAGTTTCTAGAAATTGTTTTTGGATCTGAGATTTTCGTAATGGTGAATCTTCCACTGCGGTGGGAATGGGAATGCTCAAGATTAACATTCAGCCTGACAAAGCCCTGCATAACGAAATCCTAACACTCCAGGACCAAGTGCCCTTGGCAAGCAAGAGAGTTGATGGAACCCAATCCACACAGGCAAGGCTTTTTTGGGTTTAATTAAAATGCAAATTTAAAAAAAGCCAAAGCATGCAACTATTTGCCTCTATGCTGTGCGGAGAAACACATGTGTACATACAAATAACAAAATGCTTCTACCTGCATCAACTGTGGAAATGGACACTTCCAGCATGGCTGAGATGGGAATGATGGTGGTAGGTGGTGTAAGGCTATGTTCAGTTTTGCCAAACTCAGTAGCGGTGGCATAGCTAGAGGGGGCAAAGCACTGTCTTGCAGGGAGCCTTAACACAGCATGCAAGGGACTGCACCCCTTTAGAGGCATTCCAAGCCATGAGTATGCCTCCATTTTGCACCACCATCACCACCTGGAATCAGGTGGGATCTTGCAGGCTGAAGGGAGGCTAGCTGCAAGACTTAAGTGTTTTGCCCCCCTCTAGCTACTCCACTGCTCAGTGATATTCATGTGGTTGTGTGACTTTCTTCACATGTGCAGCCCCTATGCCCTCTCGCACAGGTACATTCATTCCATCTATCAGTATGTGAACACAATCCCCCAAAACTGGGACTGTCCCCCAAAACTGGGACTGTTTTTCAGGACATATGGCAACACAACTGGGGGAGAAAAGCAGTGTCCACTACTCCAGGGAGCCCCTTCATGGATGGATGGCCAGGGGGTTGCCTGATCTGTGCTGATTCATGCCACACACCTCCAACCGAAGAACAGCCAAGAAATCCCCCCAGATTACACCCTTAACAGCAGCCTGCAAATCATGGGATGAGAATAGACCTACATCCAACCTTATTTGGCTACACCAAGGATCTCCTCCTGGGCTGCATCTATTGGGAATTGTGGGAACTTTTGGGGTCCCTATGGAAGCCTTGAACCACCTTCCCTGCCTCCCTCTCTATTCAAACATGAGCCTCTTCAGGAACAGGGTGACCAGATGGCATAACCAGAAAGGAGGACAAGCCCACTCCCCCCCAAAAATATAGAACATCTGAGAAAAAAATGTAGGACAGGACAGTAGCTGAAAATACCTACATATGTATATATAGCATCCATGTGGTTAAATATGGGAATATTAACTAACACACTTGATTAATATATAATGAGCACAAGCCTAACCATGTCTACTTAAAAGTAAGCCCCATTGTGTTCAATAGATCTTACTCCCAGGAAAGTGTCTTTAGGATTGCACCCAATATATATTAAGTAATAAACAGCTATAAAGTACACTTAATATATATTTTACTATACAGTATATTACTTAATACAAATTCAGCAATGCACAGTGCAAGCCTAAGCATATTTACTCAGAAGTAAGTGTCACTGTGGTTAGGATTGCACCCATAGTGTATTAGTTATTAGTCCATATTTAACCACATGGAAGCTATATATACACATATATAGGTATTTTCAGCTTTTATTTTGTCCTGTCCTACATGTAATGTATACATACTGATATTAAATACATTGATATTAAATACAGTGATATTAAATACTACATTATATATTAATTAAGACTGTACACAGTAATATTAAATAATACATTATATATATATTATAATATGAAGGAATTGGCAGTGCAATCCTAAGCATACCTACTCAGAAGTAAATCCAATAGTACTACCAGGAAAGTGTGGTTAGGATTGCAGCCTTTGTAAGAATAATATTAGTTATTATTAAATGTAAAACAATTACATTATAAATCTATTAATTCCAAGAAGGCTCACAATGAAATGGAAAACAATGAATTTTTTCCCCCAGAAAACTAGGTTAAAAAAAGAGGACACATCCTGGGAAAAGAGGACACGGTCCACCTGTGTGCAGCATCCTTACCTTGGCTGGCTGGCAGGGATGCTGGGCGTTGCCGGGGGCGGGGGGGGGGCTGGAGGACCATGGCCAGGGCAGGCTCAGCAGCCATCTGTTGCTCGGGCCAAGGGCGGCTCCCTGCCTGCCTCCATCACTCAGCGCAGAGCATCGCCCTCCAGGGACCAGAGGCTCAGCTCAGGTGCTCTGCAGCTGCATCCCTGCTTTTGAATTCCACTCGGCGCTTCTGATTGGCTGCAGAGTTGCCAGGGGGCGTGTCCGCTGCCTAGAGATGGAGATGGTCCTGGGTACCACTCAGGTGGGAGGAGCGCTCAGCATCCCAAGGATGCAGCATCCTGCCTGCCTGACTGCACAACCCTAACCATGTCTACTCAAAAGTAAGCCCCATTGTGTTCAATGGGTCTTACTCCCAGGAAAGTGTCTTTAAGATTGCAGCCTGACTCTCTCCTGGGAGGATGACTGGGGGCCCCATCCTATGTGTGTCTACTCAGAGGTAAGCCCCATAATGGGGCTTATTCCCAAGTAAACACGGATAGGATTATAGCCTTACAGCCCAATCCAGAAAAGTCACATTTGAATCAATGAGGGTTACTTCCAAGTAAGTGTGGATACGTCTGTAGCTTGATGTGAGTCTACTCAGCAGAAAGTCACATTGGAATCAATGAAGCTTACTCCCAAGTAAGTGTGAATAAGAAGAAAGCCACATTGGAATCAATGAGGGCTACTCCCAAGTAAGATTGTAGCTTGATGTGAGTCTACTCAGAAGAAAGTCACAGAGGGTTACTCTCAAGTAAGTGTGGATTAGATTGTAGTTTGATGTGAGTCTACACAGAAGAAAGTCACATTGGAATCAGTGAGGGTTATTCTGAAGTAAGTGTGGATAAGATTGTAAGTGCCCAATCCAACATGATTTTTACTCAGAAGAAAGTCACATTGGAATCAATTAGGGTTACTCCCAAGTAAGTATGAATAAGATTGTAGCTTGATGCAAGTTTACTCAGAAGAAGATCATATTGGAATCAATGAGGTTTACTCCCAAGTAAGTGTGGATAAAATTGTAAAGTGTCCAATCCAACATGATTTTTACTCGGAAGAAAGTCACATTAGAATCAGCGAGGCTTACTGCCAAGTAAGTGTGGATAGGATTATGGCCTAGGTTAAATTATTACAGTATTTGCTTCTTTCCTGGGTTTTTCTATTCTTAATTCTTTTTACAGTTCCTTTGCACTTCAAGGGTTTTGCACTTCATAGGCAGCAACATTTTATTGTTTTAATCGTTTAAAAATAAATTTTGTTTATTTAAACACATTTATTTATGTATACATTTATTTATGAATTGGACTCACTATCGCATACATTTATTTATGCATTTAAATTATTTATTATTTAAACATAAATGTATTTATGTGTTTAAACCAACTAATGAGAGGTTAAGGGGGATTAACTGTGAAGTCAGCTAGCAATATTACCCTCATGTGGGAAAGGTGTCAACCCAGTGGCATAGCTGGGGGGGTGCAAAGCACTAAATTTTGCATGTGTCTGAACACACTGTGAACACAGCACCTCCCCTTCAGAGCCAATCTGAGACAGCAGGCGCAAAACTGAGGGATACACCTTCTAGGAGCACAGTTTGAATTTTGCTACCTTACCCCAAAAATGCTGCAAGAGTGGTCTGGTGGTTGAGTGCAGGGCTTCTGAAGAAAGCTAAGCAGAGAAAGACCTGGACAACTCCTGGATGGGAGACCACAAGGTAATAAATTGTCATGAGTCATCAGAGCCAGAAGAAGTTGCCGTTTACATCATGGCTATCCTGAAAACTCCAGCTGGAAGCTTGAAGTCATTGCCTGAAACCAGATGTGATGATGACCATGCTGAGAAGATTTCCACCTGGAAAGAGAAGAGTTCTATGTGCTGCCTGTAAAACAACATAGACTAGCCTGCACCCTGGGCATAAACAGTCTACACCAGTGGTACTCTGGCATTTCAGACAGGACCCCCTTTCAAACTTAAAAATCTGTCTGGGACCCTGTCAAACTTAACACCGCAGTGATGCCAGCACCTCCTCCATGTCTACTTGGAAGTAAGTCCCATTATGTTCAATAAGACTTACTCCCAGGAAAGCCCAGAGCCAGATTCCAAGTTGGTGGATCACACTCTCTCATTACTTCCCAATCCCCGCTTTGAGTACCACTGGTGTACACTATTTGGCTTCTGGACATGACAAAGGATCTCCCAGCAATTGTAATTGCCATTATTTCATTTTCTCTGTAAACCACTTTATTAATTTTTTTTGTTGAAAAGTGGTATATAAATCATGTTAACTGATTGACTGATACACTAAACCCACCCAAAATAGCTCCAAAAGGAAGGGGTCGTTGTTTAGGCACCTGCAAAACCTATTGTTTTGCACCCCTCTAGCTGCCCCACTGTTGTCACCTGATGAGTCACTTTAGTTCACAGACTAGGCAAAATTTGAGTTTGAAACTTTCTGGTTTACTGCTTAGCAGCTCTCACAATACAAAAGCAATTTTTGGTAACGTACTGTGAACAGGAAGTTTGGATCTTCTTACTCCAAAATTTAATCTCTTACAAAGCAAGTGGGTGGTCTAGGTGTTAGAATATAAAACACTGACACAAAGCAAGCAGTGGCCAGGAGTGGAGCAATGAGCCCAGGTCAACTGACCACAGGGCCAATTAATCTGGGCAACCCATATTATCCCGTCACAAACCAAGAATCAAAAGGCATATTTTGAAAGTGTCATCTGCAGCAAGAGAAAGTGCTGGAAGCTCTTGCTAAGAAATGTCTTCCCAATCCCTTATCGCCTTCTTCCTTCTTTTTCTTTATGTATTGTTTGATGTTTTTAATAAAGGTAGGTGGGTAGGATCTTGTCATCATTAAATCAGTGTTGTGTACAGTGCCTTGTTTTTTTTGTTGAAACAAGGCACTGAACCAAGGCATTTCTATTGTTATTCAAAGGGCAAAATCCAACAATCTGAGTTCTGCCACAATTGGAAAGCCACATCATGCTTGGAGCTGTCTGGGGGGAAAAAAGACTTTTTTTCCCAAATGTAAGCCAGGGAGCGGTTCCAGAGAAACTGGTCATTACTCTCAAGTGGAGATCCCAGCCGCTCATATCTATTGAGGATGTCCAACAGGAAAAAAAAATATTTGGAGCTGCATGTAATTTAAAGTGAGCAGGCGAAAGAGCCTTGCCTGCAAATGAGATGCTGGAGCCTGAGTGTCTAAGAAGGGCTTTTGGTACCCAGAAGCACACTCCAAAGTGATGCTGCAGGAAGGTTGCCATGGCAACCGCTTCCCAGGCCGGAAGAATCAGCCAATCAGTGGTGCCCGAGGATGGGATGCTGACAGTCAAAGGAGGCCAGTGTGGAAGGGAATGGGGTTGGACAGGGAGTGTGGGCCAGGACCAGCACCTTGGCATGATGTGCTGGGAAATCAATGGAAGGAAAAGTGATGTGTCACACAAGAGATCTAGAAGGTGGTATTGATGGAAAAGGAAAGGTTTAGGCAGCAGTCCTGCCCTCCACTGAGGCCAGCATAAATCCCATGATGGGTGTCATGAATCCCATGATGGGTGTTCACCTGCTCTCAAAGTACTTCTGTGCCACTCCTAGGGGGAGGGTTGGACCCAGTGGTGGGATTCAAATAAATTAACAACAGGTTCTATGTTCTAATAATGTAAATTAACAACAGGTTCTATGCCCCATTAGTAACCGGTTCTCAGAACCAGGCGCTCATTAGCAAAGGGTTCTATAGAACCTGTGAGAATCCCGTGAAGCCCACCACTGGACTGACCCTGCTGACAGTTCACAATGGCCATAAATCATTTCCACAGTTGCAAAAGCCACCAGAGGGATTGCAGGTGGCTCTTGCAGGTTGCTTCTCTGAGTTGAGGGGCTTCCACATATGAATTAGTAATCGTACTTGATTCCCACCCTTTCAATGAGCTCAGCCTAAAAGTATGAAATTCAGGGAGCATATTCCTTCCATGACTGGAGATCCCACCCCATCCACTGCTGTCCCAGTCCGATCAACAGCTTTAATTATCCAAGGCCCAAGAACAAGTGTGAGATCCCAGGGAGCAGCCCAGTTCTTGAAAGATGGGCTTTGGGCCTGGTCAGATTGCTAAGTCTGCCCAACCATCATCAGCAGTCTTATCCATCATCTTCCTCACACCTTTCTCTGAAGCCTGATGTGTCCTGCAATGCTTGTTTTTCTTGCCAGTGGCTGGGACTGCTGCCATTTTTCCTTATCACACCAAAACACAGCCATGAAAGTATACAGGGCCGCATCAGAAAGTCCACATTTAGCACCAATTCCAGGTAATATGCCCCAAACTGCAGGTCCAGGGATACTTGACCCACCCCATAAAGGGAGGAAATCTGATTATGAAATTCTGAAGTGCCATAAATGGAGGAATGGATGATGTCAGGATACTAAACTGTAACATTTGACTGAACACTGTGAGTCAGTCTCAAAATGGCTGCCACCTTTCATGGCAATGGCTGGTGGTCCGCAGAAATGCTTTGCCCGTCCACCCTGTACGTCATCCTTGGAGGCTTAATGTATGAACCAAACAGTTCCACTGCCATTCGTGTTTTGTTCCCCCTTTCCTGATACATTTTTTAGGCTATTAAATTTCTACACACAAGTAAGCAACTCATAAATACGTCAGTAATTCACTGGAATTCTCCATCACCATCTAAATTATTAC